>OX419741.1:10135000-11385000 GCA_948477245.1 Thumatha senex | reverse complement strand
CTAAATGAAGCTAATATAAGTTTGTGTTATGTAATTAATACAATTTATATAACAACATTTTTGCGACTATGTGGCCAGAAAATAAGATATTTTTTTACCAATCATGGTCTTGCCTTTCTTAAAAACAACATTTTTTCAACAACAGAGCTGGTGCGGCTTGTGAAGCGGCTGAAAAAGGTAAAGCATGCGAATACAGTGGTCTAGATCCTCCATTCGGTGTCGAGACCCTTGGTCCGTGGGATCCTAGCGCTATAACGCTTTTTAAGGAAATAGCAAAAAGGTTAGTCGACATCACAGTAGACCGAAGAGCTGGCAGCTGCCTCGGGGAACGCTGCCTCTATCTTCGGAACCTTGTCTAAAGGTACTTTTATTTTAATAATATATTTTAGTTATGTATCATATTTTAAGGTTATATTTAATGTTAATATTAAGTTAAGTTAACTCATATATCCTTAATTTGAGCTTGTTTATTAAAAGAAATCCGTTTTCTTAGGATAAAGAAATATGAAATTTATATAAATAATTCAAAAATTTCGTCTTGTTTTAGGGATAGCAATGCCTGTACTAGAAAAATACTAACTTATATTACTTCTAAATAAAAGAAAACTATCTTTATGCTGTATCCCTGATGGAGTACTTTTCTTCTAAATACATACGTATTAAACATAACAACACAAAAATTATGAAACAAGCATTTGCGAATTACACAAATATATTTGTTCCAACCCGGGTTTGAACCCGATACTTTGCTGAGCACGGCAATTGGACAGACAGTGGACTTACCATTGCGCCAATGAAGAAGTCAAATATGACAAAGTACATGCTGTCATGGCGCGATTTTAAAATGAGAAAACTACAAGGGCTGCTGCTTTTAAATTGAACAAAATTCCGATGTAACCGGACACGTCGGAATTTCTTTTCAACTTTTGCAATTTCCTATTAGAATAGTATTCTGCTATATCAATCGATATAATCGCAATTCGATCCGATATGAAACCGGGAAAACGATACGTTTTACCTATATAGTCTGGCAATTTTTTTAACATGTGAAAAGCATATGGATTTCACTACACAATTTTAAAAAAGTATAGGCATAGGTAAGAACCCCTCTATGGTCGTCTATGACAGAATCGGCATATTAAACAGCTAGCAAGTGAATTTGGCTGAGTCTTTTGATTTTCGTTTGATTTGGAAACTTCGTTACTACTAAACTACAATACATATCAATGGAGTTGACCAATCCAGTTTATCTCTCTGCTTACCTCTTCAAGAGTTGAATCGGATTATGATTTTTCAGACTACCGCGCATTTTACTTAGCTCACGATTTAAGCATATTTAACAAACCCTCTTTGAAATATGACTCCCATTAAATTTATTTGCTTTAACGATGGCAAAAATCCCTAATGAATGTAAAAAATCCGTATTTTATATTTTTACATTTATTTATTTTACCAGCATTGACACACATTAATTTATTATAGAAATAAGTGAGGACAGAGAACCTGGGAAATAACCTCGTAGGGTTCAGACAAACTACATTAGGAGTAATCGTTAGGAGACACGTGCATTACCGACTACACACACACACATACATTTTCATTTTTATCTTTAAACTATATGTGATAGCTGCTTCGCCCGTGACATAATTGGAACCCCCGTCCCGCCCATTTAATGCCGTCGTTTATTACTTTTAAAATAATGTATGAAAATTTGCACGATTTGTTGACATTTATGATTACTGCTCCGCTCCCCATTGTAGTAGCGTGAAGATAAATGGCCTATGATTTTCCTCAAACTATTCAATACAAAAAGTATTTTTCAATTCGAACCAGTAGTTTCTAAGATTATCTCGTTCAAAGAACCAAAAAAACTCTGTTTTATATATTAGTAAAGATATAGCATAAGTATTTTAGTCGTCCACTCTATGAGCAAAACTTTGTAACCGCAATAACACTTTATCAATTGATACAGACAGAGAAACTCAGTCTTGTTTAGGAAATTGAGTCTTATGACTCCTTTTATTGTTGTACTGGTTTTCTTTATAACATTTATTTAAGCTAGATAACTTTGTGTGCAATATACTAAATCTTATAAAACTTTTAAGGGTGAACTCCGTTAAAATCGTCGGTGTATAAATTTACTCGAGTATAGTTAGAAAATCATTACAAAAAGTTACTCTCGAGTAAAATCTTATTCTTGTTTGTTGAATAATGTACTATATATTTTTTGTTTTTCACGACATCTGCGACAATACGACAGAAACTGTGTTGTCGGTAATTGATGTAGGCTGAATTCACTGGCACTCCATTTAATGCAGTTTCATAATCCTCTCCACTTTTCACTCATCGCTGGGGTCATTGCGTAGGTAGAACGTCAAAGTTACATAGACCTTCATGAACACTTGGGCTGTAGGAACTCTAGTGTGAAGGTCTCGGTTCTTTTTGTTCTGGTTTCACGTACGAGTATTTCGGGTGCAATCCATATTGAATGAGCGGTTTATCACGGTACCCGGAAGCCAGAAAAATGAAGGCCTAAGTACATTTTTGATGCGAATGGTCAATTATAGAACTTGAAGGAATTATGAACCCTCGGATTAGACCCTTAATTACGGTCTCACCGACCGGCTCACGATATATATCAACTTGAATTTGCACCAAGCAGAAAGTACAGTACATTATACTATTGTATAATTTCGTATAATGAAATGAGATTTATTTTTTATTTATACAAACAATTATATATATGTGTCGGAGATGGCGGTAAATCTAAGTGGTTGTTATATCCTAAATGATTTCTAACAGACATGATCCTCGAAATAATACGCGGTTAGAGTCCAGTACACTGATAAAAATAAATAAATAAATAAATATATATCCATCACGCCTTATCCCCGAAGGGGTGGCAGAGGCATATTATATGCCCACTATTCACCGTGTGGATTCCTGTCCTACGTAATAGGTGGTGTGTTGAAATAGACAGACGCAGGTTGTGGCTACCTGCTGTTAAAATTTTTTAAATAAATAAATAATAAATAAATATCCATCACGCCTTATCCCCGAAGGGGTGGCAGAGGCATATTATATGCCCACTTTTCACCGTGTGGATTCCTGTCCCACGTAATAGGTGGTGAGCCCATTGCCGTGTTGAAATAGACAGACGCAGGTTGTGGCTACCTGCTGTTGAAATTTTTTAAGCCGCCTATAAGGCCTTCAACCAGGCTTAACGACTGCCATTTTACTGAACCAACAGCTTAACGTGCCTTCCGAAGCACGGAAAAAGCCATAGTGAAAGTTGCGTACCTCAGTGATCGTTTACCGAACACTGAGACCTCCCGGGCCACGAGCGTTTCAGTACACTGATGATTAAATTTTAACACAGTTATTTTGCAAAATCACAAATGATGTTCAAAATACTTTTGGATTTAACTTCAAATGGAATATAGTGAGGTTAGTTGTTCCGCAATGCGACTGACCGCTGCGCTCGCTCTTAACAATCTGCCGTAGACAGAGTAACCAACAATCTACCAATAATTAGACGTCTGTCCTCGCACATAGACTAGCTGTCACCCGACAATGCCATTGTCACTGTCATCTGTCATCTGTGGTAAGTCATCGAATTGCGGACAACTAAACACACTCAAGCAATATTTCAAATTGACAACAATTTAGCGATTGGGTAAACTAATTGCTTGACATTCCATTAGTTTCTGCCTTCAAATAACACTTTATTCAACATATGAATAAAAAAATAAATCTTATTTCGTTATACGAGATCACACAATATTATAATGTACTGTACTTTTGTAACGGTGAAATGTGGGAGTATAGTATGCCTCTGCCTACAGATGAAGGGGATAAAGGCGTGACAATATGTATGTTTATACTTAATGCAAAGAAAACTTACGGATAGACAAACGAAACCATTTTTTAAGTGTTATCCATCTAAAACCTGATTAAAAGTTCTCGCTAGTTGTAGACTATACAATAATGTGAGCCATTAAATTATGAAACACTAGCTAATGCCCGCAGCTTCGCCCGTGTGGTGAAGATTTCTTATACAAGATTTTGTATGGAACCCTAAACTTTTTGAAAATCTTATATAGCCTATGTTACTCATGAAGAATGTAGCTTGCAAATGGTGAAAGATTTTTTTTTTAAAGTTTGGAAAATCCAAACGTGCACGCCTCTCACGCTTTTATTATATTATAAAAAAAAAGTTAAATATTAAAGATTAAAACTAAAGTCGTTCCTTTTTATTGTACCAGCCAAGAGTTTTGCACAGCGACATCTATAATCGCAATTTTTAACAACTTTACGAGAATGTGTATTAGACAGTACACAACTCTTACCATAGATGACGCTAGTATACGATCATATTCGAAAATATTGAAAAAAAAGATAATAACAATTAAACCACATCGAATCAGACCGTGAAAATTGAAAGGAAAATTCCTAATTATACTGAAGCGCAAGAGAAAAAAAAGACTCGATTAGTAAAGTATTTCTGTCGTTATCGTGTTAACATACGCACATACAGACACACGGACGTCCAAGACAAAACTTTTTTAAACAGTTTTTTAACTAGTTTAAATAACAAAAATGGCATCAAAAATATCATGATTGTTAAAAATAGTGTTTTTCTTGATATGTGTGTGTATATATTATTTAACAAGTGCAATATATGATAAATAGAGACATTTTAAGTTTGAAAAATCAGATGTTTTGCGCGAATTGACAGTAGTACCCATCTCGCGTGCAACAGTGGTTGCTGAGCCTATTCATTACAAACAAAATTACGAATCTTTATAATCTTTATATATATATTTCTTGTGTGCGTGTGTATGTCACTGAACTCCTCCTAGACGGCTGGACCGATTTGAATGATTATTTTTGTATGCGTTTTGGTGGCGCCCTGGATGGTTTAGATGAATGAAGAATAATAGAAAAAAAAGGTTCGAATTATGTCACGGGCGAAACCGGGCGGGACAGCTAGTATTAGTATAGATGTTTAAAACATCAGTATCTTTTACAATTAAATACGTTTGTATAATTTTATAAAGTGTTTTTTTGCATGCTACTGTGAGAACTTGCCGTTCTGTAAAGTTACCACTTAGCGAGTAAAGGTATGGTAAGTACATTCATTCCGTGTATTAATCAAAACAAACAATTCACTGCTAGACCTTGGCTTTAACAATTTTTTTCCTATTTGTGACTGCCATAGGCTTGATGCACATGCAAACAGCTTTGTGGCATTTCCATTAACGAGGGTTTCCATGCCTCAAAAATCACTTAAGCCGTTGCTATTATGTAGTTGTAACCTGCTTGAAAAATAACAAGGCTTGAAAAATTTCAACGACAGATCATCACAACCTGCGCCTGTCAATTTCAACACGGCAATAGTTTTACCACTGTGGCCGTGTGGGACAAAATACAAATGGTGAAATGTAGGCGTATAGTTTCTTGAATGTTTTAAAAACTTGATTTACAGTAGGAAATTCGTGATAAGCTGAAAAAGAATTTTAAAAAAATGTGGGTGTACTTATGTACACACCTAAGAAGTTATACTGCTTTAGACTTATAAGATTTCATCACATATACCACAATTCTTTTTTACAAACAGGAATGATAAATTTGTAAGAAAAAAGAATATCAAAAGAATAATAAATACTTTGAATGTGGTTATAAGTTGTCATGGCAACACTTATAAGCTAACTTCAGGGTGTTTATAAGTTGGCATAGAAACATTTATCAGCTAACTTCACGGTGTCGGTTTTTCGTGACGGTATGCGCGTGCACGTAAAAATTTAGTCTCATCATTTTGCCCTAACGCGCCAAAAGAAGAATAATTTGAAAAATAGCTTTTTCCATCGAAAGGGTAAAAGTAAAAAGAATTGAATTAAAAAAAAAACTAATATTACTTTTCGCTTTATCGCGTCCTTGAGAAGAAATAGCTATCAAGAAATTGTGAACTGAACTGAACCGCAAAACTTTTTCAATAACATCAACCAAGGAAGTTATATTATGAATTTAATCCACAACAACTGCTATATTAGCCTTCAAACAAACCCTTAGTGAATAACATTACGCAATCGGTACTAGCCAAATAAGCTGAGAAAGCTAAGCTAAGAAAATAAGCTGAGAAAGCTCGTCGGATTATACATAATGGGCAAAGGATACTTATAATCTTATTGTCTTTAAATACCCGGTATATTGGTTAGTTTGCTCAAGCATCTATAGAATAGAATCTTAAACAGTCTGACAAAATATTATTATAGATTATCTATATTAATATTTATATAACTTCATGAACTACTTACTGGTCGGATTTGAAAAATGCTTTTTGTGTTGGATTTATCGATTTACCCTGGAGAGCGGAGCAGTAATCATAAATGTCGACAAATCGGGCAAATTTCTGTATATTTCTGTAGAATTTATAAACGACGGAATTAAATATATGCGACAGGAGTTCGAAGTTACGGGCGAAGCCGTGAGGGTCATATAGTGTAATATAAAGTAAGTACATACGTAATACGATTCAAGATTGTTAGCAGTCCCATAGAAGCTTTTGGAGTATGAGAAATTATGTATGTAAATATTACGTAACCTTATGAATATAAACAATGCCACAAATAGGTTTACTAATAGCAAAAAATACTTCTGAAAGTTCATACAAATCATACAATTTATAGCAGCTTCTTGAATATAAATTTCAACAAAGACAAAGGGCAAGTCCATACAACTACTTCTTGTCAACACACATGTCTAAACAAATGTTGCCGTCTCCAATCTAATTCTCAAGATAATATAAACAAACCTACCAATACACGGTGTATACGCAAATGATTTAAACAGCCACTTTGTAAAATAAACACACGAGCCGCGAAGATAATCTTAAAACATGAATTCATAAATAAATATACGTGTTACCATTGAAAATGGCAGTGGACTTATTAAAGATTTTTTTTTATTTTTTTTCTGAAATTCTGTAAAGATGATAAACGACTTAACAGATTTGGAAAGCCGAAAGGATGCAATGGATTCAGGCAAGGCAACAGTCTCATCTGACAGTGGAGCATCTGCAGACTAACGAACGAGGTTATAATGAACATAGCAAAAGCATACAGAAAACCCTATAGTAACGTTAAATACTAGAAATTTGAAATAGTAATTAGTATGCAGACTAAATCATAAACTACATCGCCTTAAAACGTAAGAGTTAGAAAATATTGTCAATTTCGAATGACGATTGGTAGTTTTTTTGGTTAAGCGGCTCCTCCGACAAGGGAAAAGTCAATGGTTCGTGTCCTATTCCCCACAGAAAAAGAAATAGACTTATGTATGTCCAATAGATTTGATTGATGAGATTTCAATAATATTAGACACAAAATATATTACCGCCTGGATGAGAAAATAGGTTTGATCCCGGCAGTAAGTTCCTGCATATCAGGATACCTGGTAAAGCATTTTCTATTGGCAAAGCAGTGTGATTTCACAATTTAAACGCGTTCTTATCCAGGAAAATATATCCTTCTTAGTTTACAAGAGCTGCTTTTGGTATAATCTGTGCAAAACTAGCGTCGTTGATTACAAACGGCATATTATCGTTTAAATATGTATCGTATTAGCGTGGCATTATTTAATTATAGGTAATAATCGAAATCCTATTATTGACTTTATTCCCTCTACAGTACCAAGGATATATTATATAGCTTCTCCAGCCATCCGAAAAACCGGATAATCTAGGCTCAGAGGAGATTTTGGAAAATAAGAAAGAATACAACCAACCTTTTCAGAATTGAGTGAGAGAAGAATATCCAAAGATGCTTTTGTATTTTACGTTAAGCGATTGTCCACTATCCTTGTTCAATTTATCAGAGGGGTCACGAGGAAATCCACAAATCCTATAAGATTTCTTCCAGGGAAAGTTAGATGAGCAAACTTTGTAGTGCTTCTACGTAGGCTTGAATGAAACAGCTACCTGGCGAAAATGACGTCGTATATATCCCAAGCGATACTGTTCTGTCTTAACTCTATTTTACATTGCAGTTTCTCATTTACATACATTGTCAGCACTTCGCACAATAGCAGGGGCGTTAAAAGGCCATTTATAAAGGTCACTTTACAACTATATATTGTACTCGTAATAAACAACGATGAACAATAATGAAAGTAAAATTTCCTTTTTAACACGGTTTTATTAGTTTCACCTGTATGTTTTTTTATTTGTATGTATGTAACTGACTCGTTTGGACTCGATTTTGCCCAACTTTAAGCGATTAGATTTACTTTAAACGTTGTAGACTTATCAACGATCGACGACAATACAATATTTTGATAAGCTTATCTCATTATCCTAATAAGGACAGCCAGGATTAATGATATTAATACAGGTCCTCTGCGTGAGAGCATCCCTGAATATGTTTTCTATCGAGATACAACTGTTAACACGTCTGTACATATTAAAATCGGTTTTATAGCAAATCGAACTAAATAGAAAAAAATAAAATATAGTTTAAAAAAACTAAAAAACACGCTTTAATAGCAAATCGAACTAAAAATCAGAAAATAACTTTTAATTTATATTTTATTCAACAGTTATAAAAAGTATACTAACTCAATATGTCTGCCTATTGTACATTAAATTTAAACTCTTATTTTTTCTTAAAATGTGTTCCTTTTATGGTGTACAATAAAGAATATTTATTATTATGTCTCTTCTTTTCTCGGGCATCTTCTTTTTTTTTTCTTGAAGATACCCGGGCTTTTGGTAGGCTTACATGGAGACATAGGTCCAACACGCACAAGAACGGTAATGGATCACCTCCAATGGGAGTTAAACTATTGTGAAATGTGCTAACTATGAAATGGGCTATTGGGTTGGGTGTTAAATGGATTGGGTGATTTAAGCTATTGATGAAAACGGCGTCTGCCTTTTTAATATATTATTATTAAACTATTGGCAGACGGTGACTCGCCAACTCACTAGATGGGCCCCCTATACAATCACCATAGGCATGATAAGCCTGTAAGGCGACAGAGGGCAACACCGGTGTGAGCGGCTTGGGGTGTCGAGCGGTGCGGCGCCGGTTTCACCTTCGCGGGACAGGCCCGGAGCGGGCTTCCCCGTAGTTATGCCCTTGAAAATGACACTTCCACCCCCGAGTATATAGCTCTGGCTCCCTCCCTCAGACCGGCCAATCAAGGCAAGCCAGAGTTGAGATTTGCTGCACTCCCGGGAGAAGCACTCTCACTGCTCTCCCGTTAGGCCATTAAATCCTAACCGGTGCAGAAGGGCAACAAAACTCTGAGGAATCGGGACCGATGTGTAGCCACGCACATTCAGCTCGCCACAAGCTGCCCTGCGGATGTGAGCTCTTCAATAACTTTCTGATACATTTTTTGTTGATATCAGAAAGTGGATGACTCAAAAAGCGAATCTACTATGCCCTCATAGGGTTGCGTTAATTCTATAAAAGATAACGACTGTCCTCGAGGGGTTTATTATTATTATTATTATGTTTCAATAATTTTCAAAAATTCTAAAATAATAATAAAGTTATGAAAAGAAAATTAATTTCAATGTAAAAAAACGTGAGGTGCTCGATATTGATTGTTGTAAATATATAATTAGTAGTTATTTGTAAACATAGAGTAAGTGTAGAAATTTGATATAAAAAACGAATTTTAGAATTTTTGAAAAATATTGAAACATATTGAGTTAGTATACTTTTTATAACAGTTGAATAAAATATAAATTAAGTTATTTTCTGATTTTTAGTTCGATTTGCTATTAAAGCGTGTTTTTTTAGTTTTTTAAAACTATATTTTTTCCTTGCTAAAAGAACTGT
The DNA here is from genome assembly GCA_948477245.1 of Thumatha senex. Classification (NCBI taxonomy): domain Eukaryota; kingdom Metazoa; phylum Arthropoda; class Insecta; order Lepidoptera; family Erebidae; genus Thumatha; species Thumatha senex. The sequence goes on along the minus strand of OX419741.1, from coordinate 11,375,152 downwards.
AAATGTAAGTAAACCTTGTGATACATAAGCGTTTACTCGATACTTAAATGATGTTATTTTTGAAGCCACATAAGGTGCAAAAAGGGTACAAAATAATTTGGGAACACATCTTTTGTTCATAATTTCATCAAAAAATAATCCATTTCTAGGGTTACGTAGGATCACTTTGTTCTGTGTGATTTATTTCATGATCAAGTGGAGGTATTGAGTTAAAATAATAATAATATACTCAGGCCTGTAGTCAGCTGTAAAAAGTAATAAGTAACAAAAAAAATCTGGTCTGGTCAATTTAGACATCCGAGATTACAATAATGAGCACCAAGCTGAAAATTGGTGGGACTGACACCATTATTTTTTCCCAGGTGGGTGGATGGGTGTTTCAGTAATTATCCTACCAATTATCAGCTGGATGCGCATTTTTGTAACCTCACCTCTATTTGTTGTTTGACACTTTCCAACGGAATCTAAATTAATATGGTATTTCCCGTTGACTTAGAACTATGAAATTTACCATTAGGTCTTATACTATAAGGCTATATATGTATAGTTTCAACTTTACATTTGTAACTAAACTCGCACAATTCCGGTTTTTTTTAAATTAAGTTTATTGTTCTGGGACATGAATAGTCGCCGTTCATTTATTTCAATGACGTGACGTATTGACAGATGTCAAAATGTAGGCCGCAGACAAAAATATAATTGTTACATTAGGATTTTGTCAAGCTGTAAATAAAATTTTATCCATGTTCTATGACTTTAATTTAATTATAGATTTTTTTACGTGTGGAAATTGTCATGGATGCCTCGTCGCAATCCTATTGACTAAAACCACATAATGAACTTCCATTTCGCAGTTAATAGCTTACGTAAGTATGCAATTATTTAATGTTAATTGGGAATGGGCGTACATGCAAACACGAGTGGTGTTAAGAGGGGCTCTATCGGTTTTGGGAGAACTCATATAGGTACCTTTACTAGTGTTGATGCATGCAGCTATACATACTTACATACAAACATACATATACCGCCTGGAGAAAGATTTCCCGTATCCATTTGCCATAGGTAAGTGTTCCCAGGATATATCCTGGGATCACATTGCTCTATTGAGTAGGCCAACTAGTAATAGGAACTCAATAGAGTAGCCACATCACAAATACATTACGGTAAAATTTTACAGTATATTACTGTAATAAAAAATATATATTCAATAGTTTTTGCGTGAAAAAGTAACAAACTTTGAAGGGCATCATTGTACCATTTGTTAAAAAGTTAAAAGTCTATCGCCGTATTAAACTAAACAGGCGCAGGTTGCAACGACCTGCTCTTGAAATTTTTAAGCCGCCTTGAACTTGGCTCATCAAAGGATGTGAGACCTATGCTGAAGCTCAGGGATTGAGGTACAATGCCAAGAAAAGCAAGCTACTCATTTTCAAAGCTGGAAAGGGAGTGTAGGGCACTAACTGTAAGGTGCAATATGTTAGCTCGTAGGTTTGCAGGATGTGACTCTCATGTAAAAAATTCCTTATTTAAGGCATACTGCCAATCTTTTTACACATGTAGTCTATGGACACACTATACTCAAAGAGCGTACAATGCGATTAGAGTGCAGTATAATAATGCAGTTAGAGCTCTGTTGTCATTGCTGCGTTTCTGTAGTGCTTCAACTATGTTTGCTATAGCGCACACAGACGATTTCTATGCAACTATAAGAAAAAGGGCAGCATCTCTAATGCGACGAGTGCGTGCCAGCAGCAACAGTCCTTTGTATATTATTGCCAGTAAGCCCGAGGGGCATGTTATGAAGCATCTTTTTAATATACTCGTGATGTCATAATGTTATTCTCATTTATTAATATCCAGTAATTATTTATTCATCTTATTCAATTTATTTTTAAATAATTTACTTTTTTGACATTGACAAAGTGATTTTAGAGTATGTAATAAAAATTTAATTAATTAATATTATTTATTTCTTGTAGTTAATATCATTTATTTTTAATTTCACATTTACTATGGATTTTATCTGAATTAAAGAATTATTATTATGTTTCTTCTTTTCACGGGTATCTTCTTTTTTTTTATATAATAATACCCGGGCTTTTGGTAGACGTACATGGGGACATACTGGTCCAACACGCAGAGGCCCTTTGAGAATTTTAATCTAAAAGGAAACGGGACCCATTGCAGACAGTCCACGCCCGCCTTATGTAGAAGAACGATAATGGACCACCTCCAATGGAAGTTAAACTATTGTAAAATATGCTAACTACTGGGCTATTGGGTTGGGGGTTTGATGAACTAGGTGATTATAACTACGGATGAAGGCGGCGTTTTTATAATTATTATTATTAACGACTTCCATGTAACTGGCAACCGGGACCAACGACTAACATTGGAGCATAAAAACGCTCGGTAATATAAATGCAAAGTGGTCTTGCGACGCGAAAGATGCTTAAGGCAGTGATCGTTTACAGAACACTGAGATATCGGGGCTAAATGATATACAATAAAGTAATAAAAAAAAGACGTGTGGCACTCGGAGACTGCCGCGATAAAGCAATTGCATAGCATACCTTTGTTTTTCTTTGATATTAATTCAAGTTACACTGAAAAAAAAAATAAAAAAAAAACACCCTCACCCTCACCCCTCACTCTCAACCTCACCCCACCCTCACTCTCACAGTCACCCTCATCCTCACCCTCACACTCACACTCACTATCATCACGTCTCGATCCGTGCGAGCTTCTTACAATCGTACCATATAATATATGTACATACACGTTAACCCAACGCTCGGCCGTGCTCGGTGAAATTCGTGTGAACTCGTCTCGACCTTCGTCTTAGGTTTTTTTCCTTACGGAATTTCTTGAATAAAGCCCACTCAAAGCCCGTGAAAAAAACTATGCAATAGCTTAATAAAACACAGTGTAAAAAAACAAACTAACATTAAAAACAAAACTGAAATTGAATGATGAACTTTTAAAACGTTCATTCAGTTCAAGAGCCGTGGAATGGAATTAGGTATTCTCTCCGCTTGTAGACCCGAGGGAATTCTCTTGCCTCCTGACCAGACAACTGCTGAGCACACATTTTTCACTCATTATCTGAGAATTGGGAATATCACTGGAGCGGACCGACCCTATCAGATTCTGTTGGTCCGTAAAAGTTAATGAATTGAAAGGGTTCACGACATATCTGTAATAGGATATTGAAAGTTTTGGTGAATATGTTGAATATTACGCTATTAAGTTTGAAACTTATGTAAGTAAGTAAGTAAGTCATTTATTTCATAACAATTACTTGTGTTAAAACATTTTGTAGATCCGTTTAATATCATCGAATAACATATTTATATTACCCCACCATATTTTCAAGTGATACAATGCTAACCAATAAATAATATACAAACAATAATTGATAGTTAGTAATCAAAATGTCAATATTCAAAATTCAATCAAAATTAAGAATGACTAAATATTACCACCATCACAAATTAATGTCATATTTTACTTTATAAATATAATCAGTATTCACCAAATCGAATTAGGTACGTATTGCTATTATAGTTACCTTCTATCAAAGTATTTTATCATTGACGAACTCATCGACACTGTAATAGTTCTTTTCCAACAATTACAGTTTTAATTTGTTTTTAAACAGATTTGCACTTCGAATCGTTTTAAAATTAATTGGTAACTTATTGTATAAATAAACTGACTGAACTCTCGGGCTATGTCGAACTAAATTCAGCTTACTTTGTAAAGTAACAGGCAAGTCTTTCTTGCGCGTGCTTTCTCTTATTTTCCTATCCTCAATGGTCTCAAATTTCGATAAATTCTTAACGAGCCGGGTTAGCAACACCAAAATATAAAGGCAAGGAACTGTCAATAATTTCAAGTTTTTAAAGTGTTCTCGGCATGATTCCGTCTGCTTTAATCGTAGCATTGACCTTATTGCCCTTTTCTGTATAACAAAAGTAGATTCAATGTTATATTTGTAACTGTTGCCCCAGAATTCAATGCTATACCTACCTAAATTTCGATTCAACCAATGCGAAGTATACGCACCTAAGCTCTGCCAAAGTGAGATCTTCTCTCAGCTCATGCTGAACTAATGGCACTGACTATGGATGCTGTCACTGATTTCCAGTTTAATAAAGCATCAACGTGAACACCTAGGAATTTAGCATTGTCCACTAATGTAACCCTATTTCCACATGATTCTATGTCGAGAGTAGCATCATTTCTTGTCGTTGTCCTGAATAACAGGCACTTTACTTTACTTGTTTTATTTACATTTACAATTAAATTATTAGTGCCAAACCAATTTTCAAAATACTTAAGTAGAGATTTGACCTGTAATTCTAAGTTAGTCATGTCATCGGCAGATATTATAGCGTTCGTATCATCAGCGTAAAGAACAAGTTTAGTATCTGTTATACGTCTACTAATATACCCAACTAAGTCGTTAATAAATAAAATACGCACCTAAGCTCTGCCAAAGTGAGATCTTCTCTCAGCTCATGCTGAACTAATGGCACTGACTATGGATGCTGTCACTGATTTCCAGTTTAATAAAGCATCAACGTGAACACCTAGGAATTTAGCATTGTCCACTAATGTAACCCTATTTCCACATGATTCTATGTCGAGAGTAGCATCATTTCTTGTCGTTGTCCTGAATAACAGGCACTTTACTTTACTTGTTTTATTTACATTTACAATTAAATTATTAGTGCCAAACCAATTTTCAAAATACTTAAGTAGAGACTTGACCTGTAATTCTAAGTTAGTCATGTCATCGGCAGATATTATAGCGTTCGTATCATCAGCGTAAAGAACAAGTTTAGTATCTGTTATACGTCTACTAATATACCCAACTAAGTCGTTAATAAATAAAATAAAAAATATAGGGCCCCTAGGCCCTATATTTTTTATTGTCCTAACAGAGCCTTGCGGAACACCCCGTGATACAGTCGCCAAATTAGATTTATGAAAATCTTCTTTGCCATCTACAACAGATCTGATCTCAATATACTGTTGCCTATTATGTAAGTAGGAACGAAACAGGCTAAAAATATTACCCCGTATACCATAATTCTCCAGCTTTTCCAAAAGTATGTCATGATCTGCTGTATCAAGATTGATATGAAAGGGAAATAGAGCGCTAAAGAGATCCTATCAGGATGTATAGCATATTGATTGAATGTGGTTACTATAAATTTCTATTGAATCTAACAAGTGCGTTTAGTTTTATTTCTTTGGGTAATCTCTGATAATTATTATCTGATATTATTGCTCCGAGTGGATGGTGCAAGCGAAGCTAGATTCTTGATTAAATAGCTTCAGATTTTGACTAGAACAAATGTTTAGGCGCTCTGCAATTACAATAGTGTAAAATATATGTATTTGGTTCTACAAGCTTTGCTTAGTTTAAGGTTAGCAGTATTTAAAACATTTTGTAGGTGCACAAAGTTTGAAAGCTATAATACTGGTTTGAGCGTTTGGTTAATATCAAACCAACGGCCAAGTTGTGACGTCACGTGTTTAATGACCAAAGGGATACTAAGGAAGTATTTTAGGACAGAAGCGTATTAAGTTCTACAAGCTTTAGTAGCAGAGAAGAACCTAATGTGCCCTCAGTATTAAAAAATAAATCTTATTGTAGATGAACAGAGTTTTGAACACTAATACTGATTATAACATTTCAGATTTACACTTTAATAAAAATTTATGTAAAGTTAGCATACTAATTGCTTTAAAAAATTTATCCATTTCAGTTAAAATCAAACAAACGGCCACGTCGTGTTTATGACCGAAGGGATAATTGGGAAGAATTTTAGGACAGAAGCAAATAGCTGTTCTCTAAGCTTACTTCAAAAAAGGAAATTTAAAACTCTTACAAAGTGGCAGAAGTGGCGTTCGAAAACGAGTTAATCCTCTAAATAAATAAGAGACGTTGTAGACTAGCTACTTTTATCATCGGCGACCGTCGATTTTGCTACTGTAGCGATACTGCATAGCTATCTGGCGACTTTTCGGGATTTTAATTACCGGTTTTAACGACTGTTTTAATGCTATATACAAATCGCGATATCGAGACTTCCAACGTTCGTATGCAGTATCGAAATCGCGCGCTTTAGCGACGCAGCGATTGAGTCGCAACTGGCATTTTAAGTGTGCGGTATGGAGCGCTCGATCGCTGCATTTAGCTTCTTAAAAGGGACAAAATCGCCGGTCGCCGAATCTAAAAGTAGCAAGTCTGCGTTGTCTCTTAAAGGCATAAGTTACAGATTGATCTATCGACGGACAGTTCAAACCGTTGAACGGGTGTAACTCAAATTTGGCACACAGATAGTTACGTGTGTGGTAAAAAGAATTTATGAAAGGTTCCGCTTTAAAGTAGTTAAACGGCAGTGGTTCGAATTTTTGTGAATCCACATTTTGGTCAAAAATGAGTTATAAATACTAAAAAGATTAAAATAATAGGTTTTATTACCTGGCAGAAATAATCCATGAAACTATAAAAATACTCGTAAGATTGATTTTTCAATAAAAGGGAAGAAAGATTGAAGTAATATTTCTTCAAGCAGCAAGCTTTCCAATGTTAACACATTTACTAATTTATTCCGTTGAGAGATTGTAAGCGATAGCCAGGGCTTACGAGATTGCGAATGGGTGGAATTATTAATTATGCAACGTTTAGTTCAGCCCAACTGTGACCCAATTTAGTCCGGCTCCTGTAAACGGGTGCTATCGTGTGTCGCTCTCGAGTAACTTGTCAATACTGTGTAATGTTAAACACGTGTGCTTATGTACTAGAAGCTGTAATGAACTTACATTGTGCAACCTCCTTTAGAGTTATGGGAGCCTATTATAGTCAGAGAGTAAACATAGAGATTTTAGTTTTTAACCGTTACAATTATATCTACAAATTTCAATTGAAATAAGATTACAATGTATATAATAGTTAAAACCTTGGCCATAGCCAGAAAAAAGTCTGTGTGATTTTATTGGGAAGGATTCAGCCATAACATGCTTAAGATGTTTCACAGTTAAAAAGAAAACCTTGTTATAAACCTGACCACTTTCTAAAAATACATTTAAACGTAAGTATACATATATATGCAATAACCATTAAAAAGTACCTGCTGCGAATGCTACAACTTATCACCAAAATTTCAATGAGGCTAATACCGCTCTCTATTACCCACTCGTTATTATGTATTTGGAAAGTGGATACTCTCCGCTAATTCAGAATTGCACTTATTATTACTTACGATTCCGTTGAAGTTAGTACCTCCTACACACAATTACACTGTTTAAATTTCAATCTTGTCAAGCTTTTGACAGTTTTCCACAATAAGTTAAGACTTTTGCAAATCTTTTTGTAGCAAAAAATAAAATGGCTTACCCGGCGCACTGGGATTACCATCCTTGAAAAGTTGTCTCCCCGTTTTGTATAGTCTGATATTTTTCTTGGTCTATCCCGTCCTTCAAACATTAAGGAATAAGATATTCAGTTTTCAAGTTGATGTTCTGTTGGTCTTAGCCCGTCGTCGGCGTCAGTAATGGTTGCAAAATTGAAAATTATCGACTCAACATTTTAATATGCAAAGTTGTATGCACAGTTTATTTCGAGCAGCTGTGGTCATCGTCTATAGTAAATTATTTAGGATACTATACTGCAGTTTATAATTATAATATTAACAAACTTAGCAAACACCACTTTCGCATCGAGGTAGGCAGAGACAATGGCAATTGCTACGATCAAGCTACAAAACTTTCGCTTCTTTTACTTTATTAACGTAAATAAGGCCTTGTTGGTTAAGGTTACTCTTGACTTTGCTGTCCTTTTTGCCGAAGGTCTCGACAAGACCGATGAAACACTGTCAAGGTGTCGGAAGAATTCTTCCCCATTGAAGTCGACTGATAAGGTCAGATGTGATGGGGTCCACCAATATCTCCGTGTCTAAGCGTCCTCACCTGCTAGCGGTGCATCGGCTATTCAACGGACGAGACAACGCCCAAGATCTTACGTGGTTTGGAGGTCAGACGGCAGTCACTCTAACAATGCCGAAAAGTAAAAATAGCACCAAAGTTGCTCCAAGCAGCCAATAAAAGCGTTACCCAGTCTCCAAATCCAGGTAGGGTTTGGAAGTAACTGGGAATACGTAATGATAAAGAACAAGTCGACTGGGGGCCGAGTCTACGGCTTGTCAATAGGCCGTAGAATAGAATCAGAATAGCTGTTTTTAGCTGTCAAAATGCAACTGACTAGGGGCCACAGGCGCGGTATGTGTTAGTAAAATTCTATCGGCCAACCGATAGAAGTCTATTGGAGTACGATTGTAATAGAAAAACAAAACATCCAAAAAACTCAAAATTGTACCGTTGACTTTCTATTGAGCGGCGATTTCGACACGTTTAAAATAGCAGACTCGGCCCCTGGTAAGTTTCCACGAGACTGGTCGCAATGAAACGTTGGATAATTAAAAAGCTGTAATTTTATAAGTTTGTTTCTCATATTTTCAGTTCACAAACCATTCGAATTAAAAAGTTTTAATTTTTTTGGTTTCCTTAGCTTTGTCCGATACCACAGAATAAGTAATAGTTCTACGTTTCGATACTCAGTATCAAAAGTTTGTAACAAGCGGGGTTTCTAGCTAGGGTATAGTCATTTCGATCACCCAATAAGCTGTGGCAAGCAATTCCCAAGTTTCATGCTCTACCCGCTGGGACTTCATTTAATATACCGCAGAGGTTTTTGAACTAGCTTGTGCAATCTTGTCGTGCTGGATTTGTAGTAGACGTTTGTAAACACAATTATGTCCTTCTTTTATAGTTGTTTTGGTATGTGAAAGTTGTGTAGAATTTTGTGCTTGAGCTCAGGTATTTTAGGTATAATGAATGATGTTGAAGCGTTGAATATTTATTTAGGTCAATTCAATTTTATTTTATAGCAAGCAATGTCAACATTTCACTAAAGACGATAGTGCCAATAATTGCTATAAAAGAAATACGTGTAATTTGTTAGTATTTTAAAACATCGTCCAATAATGGCTCAATATAAATAGCAATTTTTCCTGGCATCGTCGAGGAAGTTCGGTTCCGCAGTACGGTAGTATTTCCTTATTACATACATACATATTGTCACGCCTTTATCCCTGAAAGGGTATGCAGAGGCATTTTTCATTTTTGTCCCACGTAACAGGTGGTGAGCAAATTACCGCGTTGAACTGGACAGGCGCAGGCTGTGGCGAACCGCTGTTGATATTTTCAAGCCGCCCATAATGCCTTCAACTGGGTTTAAAGACTGCCATTTCACTGGCAACCGCGACCAACGGCGTAACTTGCCTTCCTAAGTCCGTAAACTCTAAAAAATGTAAATGCCACAAAATGGTCACCCATCCGAGGACCAGCCATAATGAAAGTTGCTTAACGCAGTGATCGTTTACAGAACACCGACTGAGTTAGCGGGGCTGACTGACTGAGCGAGTGAGCGCTATTTTGTTATTATCAATACTAACTACTTTTTCTTGTGTTTCAGGTAATTTCACGAGTCATCACATAATGCGAGGCAATGTACAAGTTTTGTTACGAGTATAACGTTTGTAAGTAGAATATTTTCAGGTCTTCTAAAAAACTATGACAAAGGCGCCAGCAAGGCGACATATTTAAATTATTCAAAACACTAATGGTTCTTCATAGCCGTTATAAAATTATGCTTTTAAATCGAATTTATCCACCATCATAGTATTTGCCGAAATGTAACATCATACCATTTACTAGTGTAGGAAATATTAGCGTTAGCAATCATATTTAATTGCTAAGACTCCATTCGTATTCATTTAATGAGCAGTACTTGGTAAAATTAATTATTGCTAAGAGACATCGATTACGCAATAATTGACAATTCGTCACGAACCCACAATCTCCCTCCAAAACATGACTAAGCGCATCGACGTTCGCGCCGCTACTGAGTGGCGAGTTGTGAATGCTAAATTAAATTGCTAAAACTCATAATTATAATTCACGACAAATTCATATCGTAGGCGAGCTGTGAACGCTGCGTCGCTGCGACGACTAAATCATGAGGCAGGCGAGCTGCGAATGATGCGTCGCTGCGATTGCTAAAATGAATTTTCACGTCTAATTCATGAATGTATCGTGTCATTGTGCTATTGCGAAATACGGAGTGTGTGAATGAAAAAGTGCACGGTTGATATTTAGCCCATTATTTTTAACTATTAAATGCTTGTGTTTGGGGTTATGTATTCCATTTTAGTATAAATTTTTTGACATTCAGTGAATGCCATTGAGTTGAGTAAGAAGTCGAAATTCGTACGTACTTTTTACGAGTTGTAGATACTTTGGTTTTTATGTATTATTCTTTTATTTTGAATATATAAACCCTAAAATCGTGTGATTGTACTTTATTGTGGAATAAATAATGTAATACAAAATGTATTTTTTGGGTTCCATCTCTCGAAAGGAAAACAACGGAACTAAAGTTTTTTTTTATTTTTATTGTATTGAAAACTTCTTTTAGAGCGGTACGCTTATTTTTAGATGATATAAATATCTGGACCCACGACACCGTTAGGCATATGCATGTATATATAGCAGACCGCGAACGCGTCCAGAAAAATATTTATTCTTGACAGTTAATTTGTAGATTCAATATCTTGCTACTAAATAATAGAATCATCATCATTATCATCTAACGTTAATCCCGGTCATCTTCAGTTCTTATTAAAAAATATTGTGTAATCAATTAAGACTCTTTCGGTGTAGAATTTTTTTTCATCATCATCATCATTAACGTCGATCCCGGTAAATTTTTCGTTTTTTGATAATTATTAAATTTTCTCAGGAACGGAAGGACCTAGCAAGTTGATGTTACTTCATTGATGTTCATATTAGCATAGCAATAGTACCGCGCATGCTAAGAGATAAAAATTAGCACGCTAGTGAAATTATCAAAAAATAGCATTAATTTCCATCACTACCATTTACTTGTACCAATGTTTAGATATCAGGAAAAAGAAATTAAAAAAAATCATAAGTACATTTTTCGCACCAATACACTTCAGAGAAAGGCACCAGGAAAAGTCTCATATGTATTTTACATGCCGAGGTATTTCCGTAGCATCGGTCTTTGTCGAATATAATATTCATCGGGCGTAATTTAAAAGTTTCCGGGTCACTTACTTGACATCCTAACTTTGATTACTCAAATATTAATCTTAATTCCAAGTACCAAAGCATAAATTCGTCTACCGCTGTAACATTATTGTCAATAATGCCATTGACACATTTACACATATTATGTAAGGGTTTTCACAATAATTCAATAACGTTATTTGCTATTAAACTCCGCGGTGCATGGGACGACCAATAGAAAAACCTTTCGATTATTATTTTTCAAACTTGTCCTTCAAATGGTAATTGTCACATGCCCCAAATATTAAAAATATCGACTGACAAAAATACCTACATAAGATAGATGAAATTTGAAGCTTTTTGGTAGATAATATCTATAAGTTGCTTTTAAAGAAAGACCACATCTATACGGTCTTGTCTACCTGATATTTTTTGCCGTATATATAAGCTATAAATAAGAAGCTATAGTTTTTAAGCTATTTAATAAACAAACTTTGTAGAACTGTGTATGTCTAAGATTTTGACTTGTGAAGGCGTACCTCAATAACGCTACGTTGCTCGAACGCTAATTAATAAACAAATCCGATAAATTCACTACATAGTTTTGGTTTTCTCGATTTATCCAGATGGATTTATTTTTAGAGTTTTGTTTCAGAAACTGATTTTAGAAATTAATGACCAAACCGTCCAAGTCTACCTGGGAGATTTTTAGTCCTTATTTATTGCTCGCACTCCTAAAGATTAACATTTCTGATCGTCGGCAATAGGAGAATACTTATAAACACTCCGTTTAGAAAGAACTAATAAAATTAACAATTTGTTCCAATTTTTGTCGTTTCTCCGACTCTCTTCTGCTATACGAATCGAGACATTTCAATGTTTGGTTTATCTCCACAGTGGAAGATCAAAACAGGTACATCCTCGCGTCATCATCTGTCATAAAGAACTGGTCGGGAGGCCGCGACGTAATGTCTGTCAAATCTACAAATTTTTCGACGCTATCTTTGTTTCTAGCTGGGTGTGTGAGTATCTGATACGATACGCCTACGTGCTTTAAAGTAAATAAACTCTTCAGGTACAAAATTTTCTTCCTAAAATCACGTTCAAATGTAGTTTACAATTAGCCCTGTAATAGCTATGAACTGTAACTCCGTTTAAACAACAATATATTTCAAACTACGCTTATACTCACGTGTGAATTTCGGGATAGCCCGACAGTTTCGGACCTAACGGAGGTCCTTTTTCAAGAGGATCGTCAAGCTACGTTGGAAGCTGCGCTGGTACAGCTTCCAACATAGCTTAATAATAAACAAAAATAAAAAATTAGCCTTAGTTTGTAATAATGAACAACGCTCACGAAAGTTATTATTATATATAACAATATATTTCGTTCCATATAACAACTTTCACGAAATAGCTAACGTAATTGGTACGTAGTCCGGAATTGTACGTTAACTTTGTGGTTTATGGTATAAAATGCTCTCGTTAGCTATGTTACGTTTGGCCTACATAGTGTTCTTGACATAAGTGCCACGGACGAGGGCCACTAACCTGTGTGTTAGCCTGAAAATTAAAATGAACACAAAAAACAAACCATTTGTGTTGAGTGTCAGTTAACTAATGAATCCGACATTTTTATTCCTATTTTAGTTGAAAATATGGAGAGCTAGCGATATTGTACTAGTTTTACTTACTGCTAATACGACATGTCAATACTAGCTATTCTATTCATATTCTATCCCTTTTATATTTTGTATCGTATGGTAACACAAATCACTGATTTATTATATTGTTTGAAGCGAAAACTTTGGTCCCATAACTAGGAAAATTTCACACAATGAACTCTATATGGCGAAAAAGTGCGTATTGCTAATCGCTTTTTATAAAATCAATCTATTTAGCCTATGTCAGTCCACAGCTGGCCGTAGGCCTATCCTAATTCATGCCACAACACACCCTATGACACTATGACCTATACAGTCCCTACCTATGACCTTTTCCACGTTGTGTCGGTCCAATTGGCAGGGGGTCATCCTACCACAGGTTTGCCGAGTGGTGGTCTCCACTACAGAACTCGTTAGCTCCATCGGCCATCGATTGTTCTACATATGTGGCTAGTCCATTGCCACTTTAATGCGCTCACTCTGTGAGCTATATCGAGAGTTTATCCCTCAAATACGCTTCAAGCACAAGGTCAAAACTAAAAAATTAAAATGCGCTATCTATAAAAATATAATGATGGTCTTTCGGCCAATGGGCGACCACAAATAATAATTATTGTTTATGCTTATGCAGGGATTCTTCAATTCAAACCAGCCACGGAATCTCTAATTACGTTGAATTCATAAAATTTGTCTGATGTAAATACAAGATACATTTGAACCTTTTCATTTCAGCATCCGAATAACCATAATCCAGTTATTGTATTATAACGATATTATCAGGAGTTCACGAAAACCTTAAAAGCTTTCGAAATTAAATTGAACTGTATACATGGGTTTCGAGCGGCATGACTCCCTGCGGTCTATTTAGCCTCCCAAACCCATACTAATTATTTATTTATAATGTTCCGACCACTTACACACGTGAGTAAGCCTGCTGAAGTATTTAGTTACTACGCTACAATAGATTCAATTAGCCGCTTAACTGAATATTTAATATGGTGTAAATTCGGTAACTACAAATTAATTAACGTAGTTGACAGAACTTACTTTGAACTAAATGCACGGTAAAAGTACACACGGTAATATAAATTTCATAGTACCGTGCTAGAAGTTTTTGCTTAGTATCACAAGTCTTACTAAATTCCTTAAGGCCGAGGAGTTACCCAGGGCTCCTGGCAATAGACAGCTATGTAGGGACCGTATAGTTTTTGTGGATTCCAAACGTTAAAGAAAAAAAAAGCCCAAGCTTACTTCATCTGCAAACGCACAAATGTTGGGAGTAGGAGGTAAGACGAATGGCACTTCCAACCTAGGACGATTTAACCACTGGACGCGTAACGTACTCAATAAAAGTAAGAAATCACGTTCAACCACACACAATGCTAACTTTATGCATTTAAACACACGTTTATAAATACCCATATTCATGAATGAGCGCATACGCAGTTTTATTTATGTGTGATATATTGTTTTGTTAGTCTTGCATGAAGTGTTGTGACTGTCTAACAACCAACAAATATATAACTGCAAATACAACATATAGAAAAATGTAGGTATGCAATACGAATTTGACACAATATTATTAGGCTAATCCGAGATGGTAATTCTTTTAATCATCGGAATCATCCGTTGTTCGACCGCTATAACTTTTACACCATTTCACAGCACATTTCGTCATTTTTTCTTTTTATGTTTCCCTCCAAACGTGTACGATAGACTGAGTCCGTGGAACAAACTCTTAGGCTAAAGATTCTAAGCAAATGGTAAGCTGGGTATAGGCGCAAACGGTAATATTAAATCAAGATTAAGGTAAGATTAAGTCCTGTAGTTAAATCGTTCTAGCTTCCAACTGTTTTAAAAAAAAAATAGGAAATATTATCTACCCTACTTTCTGTCATAATTTGAATGTGACATTAAGGTTGTGTCCACACCATGTCCACACATACTAAAGAATTCGGTGCTGACTGCACGCGTACAGTCAGCGCCAATAATTAAGCACTAGCGTGTGATCGTTTACAAAACACTTACTCGTATCTAGATAGAACAAAAAAAAACATGTGGCACTCGGAGACTGCCGCGGTAAAGTTATTGCATAGCATTATTTATCAACTTATGCAATTTTAATTATTTATTTATATCTCTACTAGCTGACCCGCACAACTTTATTAGCGCCACTTAAAAGATTTGTTACAAAAAATGTGATAAATGAAAAACCGCTTGACCGATTTACTGCATACTTCACATAAACCATCTATTAAATAGTCCGAACAAAGCCTAAACAGCCTGGATAGGTGAGCCCGTTCTCGAGGTATAAAATTACAACGAAAAGTGACATTGAATTTTATATATATAGATTATTAATATATAAAATATATATTATTTCTACAGATCGTCTCGATTCGTGCGAGCTTCGTACAGTCGTATAATATACATACATACATACACGGTAAGCAAACGCTCGGCCGTGCTCGTTCGTCGCTTCTTGATTAGGTCGCCGCGCTCAAAGCCCGCGATAAAAACTATGCAATAGCTTAAAGCAATCCATGACCATGTATCAGTACAATATTGACTGTAAATGTGTAGTATAATACGTATTTCTTACCTTTTAATCCAATGTCACATAAACGTATTAGATGATCTCGTTGCGTTCATTAATCGTAACAAGGGTTTCGGTGGGTTAGTTGCTACTTCGGATATTAATGCACTTAGTGAATGTTCGTTTCGAAACATAATATTATTACAGCTTCGTTATTTGTTTCATTTGAATCGTATAAGATGTCAAATGATTTCTTTGTTCGGCACTTTTACTTTTGTCAATGATACTACAAAAAGTTTTTTTTAAGTTCAATAAACTCGTGTCTTTATGATGTCTCGCCACTGTTGACAGTAAACTACTATCCTTAGTGAACTTTCGATTTATATGCCACATAATTATTTTTAATGTCATTACAATATTTCTGAGTGGAATGAAGGTTTGGAGAGTTCACTTTTTGAGAAGTGAAACGTATTTAACCTTTCACTTCTAAAAGGTAAACGTTGAAGCGCAAGGGTTTTCATAGTTAAACATACTACATAGGTATAGCATACTTCCCAGACAAAATGTCGCACATTAGTACCATACACAAACTCCATAATTTGCATTGCTCCGTAAAGTGCACCTATGTGCACTAAAACAATATGACAGTATTGACTTGGTTATGTGAGCTGTATTAAATGTATTGGTGTAACTTTCAATTTTTGGGTAAAAATTCTGTAATTAATATAAACTAATTCATTTCGGTAAATATATTAAAGTATCGTAGGGCTTTAATTTGCACATAAATTAAAACTTACACAATACATTTAATATAGCTCACATAATCTAAGTCAATACTGTCATATTGTTTTTGTTCGTACACTAAATAAATTGTGATATTATATGGAACTGTTATACTGCAACAGAAATTTTTCAGTGGCTTCGAGAGATACTTAAGAGATGGTATTGCTTCATAAAAAGATAGAAAAATCGCCAAAACTTTTATCATATTGTATAAACGACACGATAAAGCAATTCGAAATATTTTTATTGTCAAACGATCTTATTTCTTAGGCGTAGGTGGCAAATGGATAATCAAAATACACTTTAAGGCCAATTGAAAATTCATTAGTAAAATTTCAAAAAAGAAAAGAAAATTTTTTCGCTCATTATTTATTAAATAATGAGCGACGAATATGAATGTTGACGGATAGAGAGCCAGAGGAATGCCAATAAAAGATGGATGAACTGTGTAAGGACTGATATGTATATGAAAGGAGTGAATGATCAGATGATGAATAAAAGGGAAAGAAGGTGGAAAAAAATGGAAGAAAAAGACATACTGCGCCGACCTCGAATAATTTGGGACAAGGGCAAGAGGATGATGATTTTAAGACAGTGTAAAGCTTTTTTTTATTGGGACTAATACCACCCGCATTTCTATTACTGTGACTCCTGTAAACCAGGATCTACAGCACTGATCAAAACACCAGAAAAGTTACACCGAGCTCGATATCGGTGAAGTCACAAGAGAAGTTAGAATGTCTTGGAACCCGCAACGAAATGAATCAGAAGATAATTTGAGGAAGTAGGAAAAGAACGTAACGCCTCTTCCCTCCCGTGCAAAGCGGGAGACCTGGAAAGCAACTAGGTGTTAATCCTATAGAAATAGGGAAGCACCACGGTAATAGTATATTACGGGTCCCATGTGAGCTATGTTTGATTCCAGTAATATGTACAGCAGAAACGTTTAAAAGCATGAAAATTCACCCTCGATGCCATGAGATCCGCATAGTAAGCTACTCCCGATGTTACTTTTAAACAAATTAAGCATATTATATCGCTCGTTTTGCCAAATGCTACACTTCCAATATGTGTAAAGCTTGCCAGGACCAATAGTAAGGAATAAATATCCTCGCTAATTACTTCTGCAGGCCGAGACTTACATATGAAGACTACGTGAGCAGATTGCTCAAAAACGGAACAGTCAAAAGTACTCGGATACTCAGAAGATAGTTAGTTAGCTAATTACTTCTTGACTACCTTTGCTACTAAGATGAATAGAGCATTGTCTCTCTGTTTCGCGAACGAGTTTAAAATTCACTATTTAACAAAAAAAAACATTACAAATATTAATTGCAGTGAAATTTATACGAACCAGGTATAAATATTTCAAAGCGATATTTTCATTTCTAAAATAATAATTAATTTCTAATTTGAACTTGATGAACTTCCAAAAGTTAGAGAAATCAAATACCCATCCACTCAAAATTTTAATGCCGCTTACGAAATACTAAATTACTTTACAGCATTATTTGGACTAACTTCTTGTCTGGTAGTAAGAAATGAATGAATGAAATTGGTTCTGAGTGATTTTATTATAATTTAATTTGTTAGAATAAACAAGTGTACCTACAATGCTAACCAGATGTCTTCAACCATTTCAGTTATTTAAATAAATAAATATAAATATTGTGGGACATTTTCTTTTCTTACACACTGCCGTCGGGCTCAAAGTTAGCTAATATAAGCTTGTGTTATGGGATCTAGACGACTGATAAACATACTTATATATTTGTTAATACATAAATTTTATGCATAGGAAACACCTAAACTCCGAAATTAACATTTGTGGATCACACAAATATTTTTTCCGACCTGGGAATCGAACCCGGGACCCCAGTCACACACTACCACAGCGCCACCGAGGCAGTCTAAAATTTGACAGTTAAAAAATATAAATTTATCGTATCACAATGTTCTTTTTCGTCTTCGTCACAGTTTTCCGAAATGAAGTGTTGACATTTTGCATTTGTTATGATTATTACAACGAAAAACAACGCTAATTTCACGTGGCAGAACGTTTGCAGGGTCAGCTGGTTACTCAAAAATTCATATACCTAGATGCCTTATTTTCAATGACATTGATGACGTGTAAAACAAAATTGCTATCTTCATACTAATCTCACAACATTGCAGTGGACACTGGGCGTCGTGAAACGCAACTGGGACAGACGCTCATATGATGATTCATATGAGCGTCTGTCCCATTCGCGACGCCCAGTGTCCACATTCTTACTTTTTTTACTCCTCCACTTCTTATGTTCTTCGGCATCCTATATAGTGAGAACATTGGCACGCGTTTCATCTCCGTCAAGCCAGAAACCCGATATTGGCGCGTTCAACCAACCAAACAAACGAGCGAACTCTTCAGCTTTATATATTAATGTTGGTGGCTCACAAAATTAACTTACATTTTTAATATTCGCTCAGTAACATGCAGAATATAATATTGTCTCCTGCAAAGCTTTACATGGATTTCTATATAGAGCTATTAAAAAAGATATATATATCTTTATTTTGCATAGACCATTTCAACGGCGCTTACAAAATGTCATGCACTAAAACTAAAGAAAAAATAATATATTTAAAGTGACCATCGGTTCGGAACGCGGCCCACCTGAGAAGAACCGGCAAGAAACTTAGGAAGGCTTTTTTTTTGATGGCCTATTTACAATTTATTAAGGCATCCAGGCATCCCTGTCCTGTAAATAGTCTTTAATAGAGTAATAACCTTTTTCACAAAGCTTTCTTTTAATATACTTTTCAAATTTACTTAATGGTAAATTTCTCAGGTCACAGGGAAGCTTGTTGTAAAAGCGTATACAGTTACCCTGGAAAGAATCGCCAATCTTATGCAGCCGACTGTGGTGAACTGAAAGATTGTTTTTATGTTTAGTGTTTATATTATGTATATCACAGAGGTTAGTAAACTGTGATAGATTTTTCTGAACATACATAAGATTGGCAAAAATGTATTGTGATGCTACGGTTAGAATATTTACTTCTTTGAATTTTTCTCGGAGGGAGACTCTGGGGCCCAAATTATAAATTGCGCGTACAGCCCGCTTTTGAAGAACAAAAATGTTATTTAAATCTGCAGCACTCCCCCAAAGGAGAATACCGTAAGACATAATACTATGAAAATAGCTGAAGTAAACAATTCTAGCCGTATCCACATCTGTTAGAGTCCTGATCTTTTTTACAGCGTATGCAGCCGAACTTAACCTAGATACTGTCTTTTCTATGTGTGGGCCCCACTGCAAATTGGCATCAATAGTTATACCAAGGAACACAGTTGATTCCACAAACTCTAACACTTGTCCATTCAGTTGAACATTTTTCCGATGTATAACTGTCACTGCACCGGTACAATTTTAAAGTTTATATTTATCTACTTTTATCACAAATAGTTTATGTAACACTTAATATACTATTATTTGGCAATGAGGAATTGGTTTTTACTTAAAATTATAATTATTTTTGTAATATTACAATATAAAATACGGAGCCAATTCTAATCAGCTGTTATGCCTAGGTTTACCACAAGGAAAAAAAAACCGAGACAGAGGGTCTATACAAATTCAATCTTAACATCTATCTCACAGCAAACTTTCTACATGGTATTGCATTCGGTGAAAATTCATTGCAGTAATACAACATTGCAGAAAGATGCCGGTCGATATGTGCTTGGATTCAAGCCAGCGGATTTTGTCGCCATTCCCAGCGATCTTGAGAGTCAAACCATTTTCACGCTGACGGGGCAAAATTATGAAGAAATTACTTTTGAACGTTGTTTCAAAGATTTCAGTATTCTTTGTTTATTATTTCCTTTGCTCATTCGGTATGTATTTTGCTTTGTTTCGTTTCAGTGCGAATTATTTTTATGTTTTTACCATAATGGTTATCTAAGTTGATGACTGTAGATCGTAAAGTAACTAAGGCCCACTTGCGCGATCTTGGGTTAGCGTGTATAACTCGGATGTATGGACTAACCCCGAGTTAAATCATTAATTTGTCTCGCATGACCCCGAGTTAAGGGTATACCTAGGGTTAAATCGCAAAAATTTTAACTCACCGATTCCTGAGGGTTAATTTGTCAAACGTTGGGTTAGCAGCTGACAGACAATGAAGTGACACGTGACACATGCGTGACACGGACTCCTCAAAATGACACGCCGCGCACACATAATACGATAAAAATAAAATGCACTCGGCTGTGTCATGTAACATTCATTCGTGTAAGAAAAAGTCTTATGTGGCAAACTGTAGTGTAAAAGAGATAGAAATACCTATTTCATTCTTTGTTCAATCATTAATGTTTGGTTGGATGGCATAGAGTGACATAAAACACTGGGTTAGTTAACCCGATGATATTTTTCTATGGTGCAAGACATGATTAGGGTTAAAAAGTTATTTACTTAATTCCGAGTTATCTAACTCTATAATTATTTATTTAACCCCAGCATTCACGCAAGTGGGCCTAAATATGTTTCCATAAAGTGTTAGTTTTACAGAGAGAATTTCTTATAGGCTCTTCAAAAAAGAGCTTATGAAAGTTCGCTTGTGATTCTATTGATGTGTGCGTTTCTAAGTGCAAACCCTTGAAATGACCAGAATTGGTCCAAATATATGTCATCTGTTGAAATATTATAATCTGTAAAAAGATTACAAGTAGGTAACCTATTTACAAATATTTTCCACCTGTCCCCCGCCGCTTCAATTGGGGACAGTTTTCAATTTTTGTGTTTTCTGAAAGCAAATACAACAAAAAAAAATTTTTTGTTTATCGATTTGGATTTCGGGCACAGATATCACAAAAATTTCCAACTGCCGCCATTGAGGATTGTCCTCCATCCATCCATGGGAATATAGAATCATTTTAAACGTTAATAAATCAGTACAAATCTTGGTGTCTCATATTTTTTTGGGTGTAAGGGGCCTATCGACAGCTTTAGGTCCAAGCCGACCTCACCTGCTCGTGGTGCACCTGCTAATCGATGTACAGGACTACGGCGCGCAGGCACTCAAATCATGTGCCAGGAGGTGGTACTAAATAAAATTGGTTTAAAAACAAATCGGGTTGTACCATCATGAAGACCACGGAATGCTCCCCAAATAACTCTGTTGAACTTGGGCTATGTTCGGGGTTCAGCGGCTGCAAACCGGGTTCGATTACGATTGATTGGGATATTCATTTAAAGTTTCCTATTGTGTGGAGGGTCCTATGGTTGTAACCTACATACGAGTTCTTTATTACGACTTGTGTTGTAAATATTCTAACAGTTAGAACCACCGGATCTATGGAATAGAAACGAGGTTTGTTTTACGGTCAAATTAATTTATTTTACGCTCTTTTTATTGAAGAACTCTCATTTGAGTGCTGTTTATAGTGGTTTTGATTATGCTAATTTTAAACAAGATTAAAAGGAAATTTTAATACTTATGTAGGTAGATAATATCACACTAGATTTGTCAAAAATATTGTTGTCCAATGAGTTCATATAGGAATTAGTATGTAGTAATTATTTGCTGCGGTCCAAAGGGGTTCCAGAGGTCTATATTGACACTATCCGGGACATGTACTGTGACTCTGACTCAATGGTTCGGACTGCTGTTGGCGACACGAAACCCTTCCCCATCACCGTCGGGGTACACCAGGGTTCTGTCCTTAGTCCGCTTCTGTTCAGTGTAATATTAGACGAATTGTC
This sequence comes from Thumatha senex, assembly GCA_948477245.1. Classification (NCBI taxonomy): domain Eukaryota; kingdom Metazoa; phylum Arthropoda; class Insecta; order Lepidoptera; family Erebidae; genus Thumatha; species Thumatha senex. The sequence goes on along the minus strand of OX419741.1, from coordinate 11,353,256 downwards.
GGACAGCATCAGAAACCCGCATGAGCAGCCTCCATGGTTGCTCATGTATGCTGACGATATTGCGCTGGCAGACGCGGACAGGGGCAGATTGGTGCGACGTGTAAAGGCGTGGAAGGAGACGCTTGAGAACGGCGGTCTGAAACTAAATGTGGCGAAGACCGAGTACTTGGCACTAAACTCGACAGATTCCACATCCGTCCGCATAGGCGGTGATTTGGTCGAGCGCACGGACCAGGTTAAATACTTGGGATCTGTTTTTCACACGTCCAGTGACATCGATTGCGATGTCAAGTCACGAATTGCTGCCGCGTGGGCCAAATGGCGGGAGATGACCGGTGTCATTTGTGACCCTAAAATGCCGATCCGGTTGAAGGGACAGGTCTACAAAACCATTATTAGACCTGTCCTTTTACATGGCAGTGAGACGTGGCCGATATTGGAGCGACACAAGCAGGAGCTGCGTGTCACGGAAATGAAGATGCTGCGGTGGATGTGTGGAGTCACGCGGATGGACCGCGTGAGGAACTCTCGCATCCGCGGCAGCCTTCACGTCCGTGACATTGCAGACAAGTTGCAAGAGTGTCGCCTTCGTTGGTATGGTCACGTCTTGCGGCAACCGCCGGGCTACGTAGGTAACAAATGTCTGGCCATGTCAGCCCCGCCGGGTCCCGGTAAGAGGGGAAGACCCAAGAAGTGCTGGCTTGACGTCGTAAGGGATGACATGCGTGCCAATGGTCTCACCACAGGGGATGCCGATGACCGTGCGAAGTGGAGGAGAAAATGTAGGAAAGCGGACCCCGGGCGTCGCGAGACGCAACTGGGACAGACGCTCGGATGATGATGATGATGTAGTAATTATTTAGCACTCGTTTCGTTGACCGGCTAAACTAGTCATTCACGCTTCAACAACAAATGGTATAAATTGTCATTGTAAACTATTATTTATATTTTACTTTTTAGTTTGGTTATTTATAAAAGCGTGTTTTTTTTTCGTTTTTGTTAACTATTATTTGTTTTGTCGAATTAAACATTCTCTTTGGTATTCGAAAATTTTCTAATATTAGATGAAACGGTTAAAGATAATCGTTAATTAAAATAAACATCAATTCCTGCTTTATCAACTTAAGATGAATATTACATAAATTAACAAAAATCCTATTATGCAAATCGAAAAATGAAATCGTTTAATCAAATTAGTGTATAGTCCTCGGTCCTTGATAAATCTACGAATTTTGAACGTTATCTGACCGTTAAAATTGGGTCAAAATAGGAAGTAGGTAATAAACATACATACAGGCAAGGTACATAAACGTGATACAGGTGAAGCTAATAAAAAGCGTGTAAAAAACAAAAACATCGGTGGCTATTGGACCTTTCATTACTATTTGTTTTTTACAGCTGAGTAAAACACAAAAATAGTTTTATAACCGGTCAATAAAACAAATCGAATAAAAAGATTTAAAATGCGTTTGCACTTTAATTTTCTTTTTGTAAGATTTTATTGTGCGTATTTGTGCCGGTAGACCATTTTGATTTTAAATAAACTAGCTTATACTTTGCGGGTTCGTTCATAACATACAACAAAGTACGAACTTTCGTTTTCTAATAAATTTTAAACGCTTTTCGTTGTTGGCTATCTTGGGAATTTCAATTTGTTTACCGTGCACTGTCGCCAATAATGTAATGTGACCCAAATTCAAAAATATACAGGTAGCTTTAAAAGCTTTTTGTGTATTTTAGATGACACGGGACGAATAATATATTTTAAGTGGTCATTCTCTCCGTAAAGGTATGCATCTAAATTTACGCTGTACTAAAGTGCTTGGTCACATACACGTCACTATTACCAAAGATCATGTTATATATGTATCTTTCATGAGTTATTATTGTTGTTAGTTAATTAGATTGTTTTGATTTAACATACATATGTACATATTGTCACGCCTATATCCCCGAAGGGGTAGGCAGAGGCATACATACGTCCACATTTCACCGTGTGCCTTTTTGTCCCACTTAACAGGTGGTGAGCCCATTGCCGTGTTGAATGGACAGGCGCAGGCTGTGGCGACCTGCTGTTGAATTTTTTCAAGCTGTCCATAAGGCCTTCAACCAGGCTTGATGACTGCCATTTTACTGGTAACCGGGACCAACGGCTTAACGTGCCGTTCGAAGCACGGAAACCCTCGTACATGTAAATGCCACAAATACCAGCAATAGCGAAAGTTACTTAACGCATTGATCGATTACAGAACACTGAGTTAGTGGGGTCACGAGCGCTTCAAAATAATATATTATATTTAATTTAAAACTTGTATCTTAAAATACCGTAGCAACGTAGGTCCATACAAAAATTGAAAAGAATTACATTAACAAAGGATTTACACAATATTTTCTTTAGTATTGCTGCAATACGAAAACAGGTATTGAAAACGTTTTAGTTCACAAGAGCACCTTGAAAGTATATAAACGGGACGTTTTGCTAGCGTCATTGCGACAGTTCTTGGAGATTAGGGATACACTTATTCACGATGTAGTACCATTTTGTACAGTTGTCTCAAATGCAAACGAAATGTATACTTAAATATATTGTTCTGTTTCAATTTGCAAACAGTTTGAAGAACATGCATTTATTACTACTAAATATTATTACTACTTACCATAATACAATTACACGTATATACAATAAAACTAATATTACTTTAATCTAAATAATTATATTATAAAATATTAATAAATATCAACTTAATTTAACTTAACTTAATATTAACATTAAATATAACCTTAAAATATGATACATAACTAAAATATATTATTAAAAGAGGTCCCTTTAGGCAAGGTTCCGAAGATACTGGCAGCGTTCCCCCTTTGAATAGCTAGACTAATTCTTTGTCCAAGGTAGCTGCTAGCTCTTCGGTCTCCTGTGATGTCGACTAACCTTTTCGCAATTTCCTTAAAAAGCTCCTTATAGCGCTAGGACCCCACGGACCAAGAGTCTCGACACCGAATGGGACAAAATCATATTCGGAGCCAAGACCCCTGTTTGAATGCTTTAGCTTTTACAGCCGCTTCACAAGCCGCACCAGCGCTGTTGTTGGTTCCATGTAGATGGGAAGGGGCCAGCGTGTCTGAACAGGTTGCACCCCATACCAGCACCCAGCCCATCTTCCATGGAATCAAACTCATACCGTCTGGTCTCTTGCCATCGTCTCTTGCAATACCAGTTGGCTCAAATAGACTTGGCACGTTGACGGTGGCAAGGGACCTACGTAAGATATCGTTAAGTGCGGCATGTCTCGAGAAGCGGCCCGCACTTTTTTGGCATGACAGTCCGTGATGTCCTAACTTGTCGACATCACTGCCACAGGGACATTTATGAGGAGCGCAGACCGGAACCCCAAGCCGTAGACAGGTTGCGAGCATGTCAGGCTCAAGAAAATTTCCCGTATTTGACGAAGGGTACGCGTGAAGCCGGTAGCCGGCCTCATGCGCACCCACGGCCAAAAGCCTAACACGTGCCGAACATGTACTACAGCTCAAAAGATTGTCATAAGTCAATTTGCAGTTTATGTCGTCCCAGCTCCTCTGTGAATTTGGAAACTGGAAAATTTTGACCTGGGCAAGCAATTAAGAAAGCGTTTCTAGCTTCTTCCAAGCCAGCAATCTCAAAGTTTGAAGGGGATGCCCTTAAAATTTTACTTATGAGATTTGCTGAACTATGGACAGGAGATAGAAAGGCTAGTAAAGCGACACTGGAAATTTTTCGAATCCCTAAACCACCATAACGGATTGGTAGGGATGCTTGGGTCTAAGCGCTCGTGGCCCCGCGGTCTCAGTGTTCTGTAAACGATCACTGAGTTACGCAACTTTCACTATGGCTGGTCCTTGGATGGGTGACCACTTTGTGGCATTTATATTTGCGAGCGTTTCCGTGCTTCGGAAGGCACGTTAAGCCGTTGGTCCTGGTTGCCAGTAAAATGGCAGTCGTTAAGCCTGGTTGAAGGCCTTATGGGCGGCTTGAAAACCTTCAATAGCAGGTCGCCACAACCTGCGTCTGTCTATTTCAACACGGCAATGGGCTCACCACCTATTACGTGGGACAGGAATCCACACGGTGAAAAGTGGGCATATAATATGCCTTTGCCACCCCTTCGGGGATAAGGCGTGATGGATATTTATTTTATTTTATTTATTGGAACGAAAAGACAGAATTTTAAGGTGTAAAGTGCATAATGTGGACTAATTTCAAGGAGACAGTCAGCAGAATTTTGAAATTTAGTTATTGAATTATTAATATATTCAGAAATTAAAAAATTAAAGATTGGAGAGCCTAAAAGGTAAAAGGATTTACTGTTAACTATTTTAATATTTGGAGCCAAAATATTGATTTTTTGTTTAACGTCATTGAAATTTAAGTCGCAGTTATTTATAAAAAGTTCGCATTTGCCAAAATTAAGCTCCAAACCAATGGTTTCAAATTAATTTTTGGTCAAAAATAGGTCCGAAAACACAGTATCCACATCTCCCCCTAGGGTTCCGTCGTCCAAATACCAAACGTTGAAATTAGAATTAAATTTTTTGATTATCGGATTTATAGCCAATCTAAAAATTGCAGGCCCAAGGAGATCACCCTGTTGACAACCTACTTCTGAAGACAGTTCATTAGATCGATATACCAATTTTGTTGGGTCAGCGTAACTGAGAAGAAGATAATTGTAAATTTCCGGTATATTTTGTTTTATTTCCGTCAGCAGGGTATCCCTATTTTACCGAATTGAATGCATTTTTGACATCAATTTTGAGCAACACGTCAGGCTGTCCGTAAGTTAGGAAAGAGCGTAGGGCATGGACGATTGCCTCACACCCTCCTTTTACACCGAAGCCTAACTGTACGGGTTCAAATTCCGAATTTAATTTTGGCAAAATATGTCGAACAGCAATTTTAGAGGCCAGCCGTCGTAGTGTTGATCCAACAGCAATTGGTCTCACCCCTCCGTCCTTTTTGGTGAGGGCAATGAGGTTCGCGCCGAAAAGGATGGGAACAATTTCTGGATTGACATTTCCGGAATACATAAAGTTGATTAATTTAGTGATTGAATTTACAAGTTGATTGCCTGCATCACCCACAGAATGCGATGTTAAGTCTTTCAAATGTTGGGGTGAGATTCCATCCAAACCTGCAGCCGAACCTGGTTTAAAAGATAAAATGGAATCCTTTACATCTTTGTTTTGAATTTGAAGGCATGCTTGCCCTGCTGTTGGTGGGTCGTGAAAATATGGGTTTACTGGAGCTGAAGGATGTTTTGACCGTAAGGCCTGAAGGGCGTCAGGAGTATCTGGTGATAGCACGTCGTTTGAGAACAAAAGGCGAGCGGCACCTTATAGATCTCCGTCACAGATTTTGTTTTCGATGAGTTTTTTTGCGATTATGAGAGGCATCATGTTTAATTAGAGGTGCGGGAGAAGGCGAGGAGCTTACAGCACAGTTATTCTTAATCTTTTGTGTCAAGGATAAATTCGGTTCACAGTTTTTATTATATGTAGTGTGCTGTATGAAAATAAAAATAGGTTCTGCCAGTCTTGAGTACAATTGCTTATGTATCATTTCTGGATTAATTGTGACAAATGTGTAGCAACGGTTATTCGAGCTCCTCGAGGGATTCTTTTAACTATGGGTATACTATTTTTCAAATGGGTTAGATATGTGTGAAAAGGAGTTGGATCGTTGGCTACCAAAGTAGGCGCACTCGGAATAATGGGATGGATGTCTAAAGGGGAACTGTTATTTAATTATTTATGCAGTAGTTTATTGTTGGACCCCCCTCAACTCGCCACACAATTGAAATTTCTGTGATTCTACATTTCTAAACCAATAAGCACAAATCAATTAACATGGATAGCCGATTTGAGAAAAGCCTAGAAGAGCTTGAAACACTGTTTACAGCAGGTCTTCATAAACACGAGGCAAAGTTGCAGAAGGCTCTGGACACATCAGCAGCTGCCTCAGTGCATGGTGATTTGGCGGCTCTCTCCAGGGACTTTAACGAATTCAAGTCCTTTGTTATGGATTCCCTGGGTCATTTGAGGATTCAAGCACAACTCTTTTCACTGGGAGTGGATCGGCTTGAAACATCTATGCGACGTAAAACCCTGCTACTTCATGGAGTTGCGGAAGAGTCAGGTGAAAGATTGCACAACACAGTGGTCAACATATTTACCAACAAAATGCAGTTACCGGACATAAACAGTAGTACCATTGAAGTGTGTCATCGTCTTGGAACCAGTCGAGGTAAGCCACGTCCTGTTGTCATTCGATTTCGCGACGTGGAACATCGTCACTTAGTGTGGGACAGCAAAACCACATTAAAAAGCACTGGATACACTATCTCAGAGTTCCTCACTAAGGTTAGACACCGTGTCTTCATGAATTCGCGCAAACACTTTCAAATGAGGCACGTATGGACAATGGGCGGCATCATTAACATAATAACTCCGGGAAAAGTGCGACATAAGATAGAAACAGCAGCCGAACTCGAAGCATTAATCGCACAATTCCCTAATAGCTCCAAAACTGATGCTCCCACGGCGGTTATGGATCCGATAGGGCCTTCTGTTTCTACGAAAGTTCCAGTTGCACCTCCACAGGCAGGATCTAATAAGCCATCAATGAGAAGCCGTCGTCGCTAAGTACCACTGACTATCCGTCAGTCTGACGTAGTTGTGAGCTTGTTGTAACCTGTCGTTATTTTATAACTCCCCGTCACAGACGGTGGTGTGCTTAAATTATTATTATTCACTTTTTGTATTAATTTTGTTACTTTTAAGTAATTTCGTTTTATGTAAAGTCAATTAATTCAATTCTTATTATTATGTAAAGTCGGTATGGCGATGCGCAATAATGTTTGGTAGATGCTTGACAATGACAGATACGTCATTTTTTTTCTGTTAACCTTCTCGTGTCAATGGCCACATTACCTAGTCTTTTGGTTAACTTATGACAGTTGTTTGTCGTTGTACTGCTAATATTTTCAGGTCAGTTATTAGTGTACATTTTTTATTTAACAGTTTCGAGAGGGTTCACAGCTGCGTCAATTATTATTATGTAATGTTTTGTGTTGTCTCGCTTTAGTTACTTTTCATATTATATAAAATCTCTTCCATTGCTTGCGGGTGGGGTGTTCGCTTGGCATTTGTTTTTATATTAATTTAATTTTTTATGCAAATTTTTTTTTTTTTTTTTACCTTTACTGTAGGTATATAGCCAGTTTATATATTTGTATTTATTTTATATTTTTATATATTTCTAGAAAGTAATAACTATTGGTAATCTTGGTTGCATCATGGATGAGACTTTTATATCAGACCATGATGATACATTTTTCTCGTGTTCTTCCTCTAACTTTAGTTTTATTAGTAACGACAGTGATAACTCTCCAGTCCAAACCTTCCACGATCAGCTATCCTCCATTATTTCAGGTTTCCCAAAAAATCTTAATCTGGCTCACATCAATGCCCAGAGTATTCCTTTCCATCACTCTGACCTTCTAGCATCCATTAGCAGTGACCACCTTGACGCACTTTTCGTATCTGAATCGTTTCTGAAATCGTCTCATTCCTCTACACTCTATGCTCTTCCCGGATTTATACTAAGCGTTGTGGAGGTGTTGCATTTTATCTACGTGATGACATACCTTTTAAAATTATTAGCGCCTCATCACCTATTTACAGTGCGTCAGCGGAGTACCTGTTTATAGAAATTACAATCTAACACCTTACTAGAACTCTCAATACTGCCGGTACCATTATGTCCTCCATTCAATTTCGCGTCAGTGGACAAGGATGAGGTTAAAAAATCTCTCTTATCTATAACTTCTTCTGCTGTTGGTAACGACGAGTTAGGCTTAAAAATGTTCACTCCCATATTATCCTCTTTATTTCCCATCTCTGGTTGTTTTCCTTGTGCTTGGAAGCAAGCACTTATAATTCCGCTACCCAAGGTACCAAATCCTACACAAATGTCTCAATTTCGTCCTATATCCATTCTTCCTTTCCTGTCAAAGTCAAAGTCCTTGAGCATTTAGCGCATCGTCAGCTGTCAAGTTACTTAACACTGAATAACCTCCTTAGCTCTTTCCAATCTGGTTTTAGACCTGGTCACAGTACCGTGACGGCTCTTCTTAAGGTCACGGATGATATCCGTTGGGCCATGGAGAAAAAAATCACTCACGGTCGTGGTGCTACTGGATTTCAGTAGTGCTTTTAACTCCGTGGATTTTGATATACTCCTTGGAATCCTAAAATCCCTCAATTTCTCCGCGTAGGATGTGGCCTGGTTTGAATCTTATCTTCGGGGCCGCTCGCAGTGTGTTCGCCTTAATGAGTCTCACTCAGAATGGTGTAGCCTCAGCGCTGGCGTACCTCAGGGTGGCGTGTTATCTCCTTTACGCTTCTCAGTTTTCATCAACTCTGCTGTACGAGTTATTTCCTCTAGCTTCCATCTCTATGCTGACGATCTGCAGCTGTATCGTCATTTTGCTCTGCATGAATATAGGACTGCCATTGCTGCTGTGAATCGCGACTTAGACGCTATTAGCCAGTGGGCTAAGTCGTTTGGGATTCAGATAAATCCAAGCAAATCTCAGGCCATGATTATTGGTAGCCGGCAAATGCTTAGTGGTCTAGATACGGCTTCTCTTCCGCCTATTCTGCTTGATGGTTTTCCCATAGCTCACAGCAGTACCGCTATAAATCTTGGCATCATATTAGATCAAAACTTATCCTGGAAAGCTCAAATTGAATCTGTAAGTAAAAAGGTGCATTTTACTTTTGACACTTTAAGATGCCTTCAGAGTCTCCTACCTTTCAAAACCAAAATTTCACTGGCTCAAACCCTTATTCAACCCATTTTGGACTATGCGGACTCCTGCTACTGGGATGCTACTGAGGAGCTTTTAAATAAACTTGAGCGCTTGCAAAACTTGTGCATTCGTTTTGTTTTTAATCTACGAGTACGTAAGTATGATCATGTCTCGCAGTTTCGCGAAAATCTCAAGTGGCTCCCAATCCGACTTCGTAGGAATACTCGGATATTGTTACTTCTATATAATATCTTACACAATTCCTCTTATCCTTCTTATCTACGGGAACGTTTCTCTTTCATGATTAAGTCTGATGTTCCATGTAGGTCACACCTTACCCTTCGCTTAAATTGTCCATCTCACAAAACGGACTTTTATTCTAAATCCTTTACTGTTCACGCGGCCAGGCTGAGGAACTCACTTCCTGCTAATATTCATAAGTGTCGTACCATTTCGACTTTCAAGAAAAGAGTGCGAGAACACTACCTATCGTCTATACTATAGAAAGTAGTACATATGTATGTTCATTTTACAATAATATGTATTTATTTGGGTATATATATATATATTTAGTTAGGTATTATGTATATATGTAGCTATAGCTTATGTAAGTTTATTAACCTGCACACATAATTTTTTTTATTCTTTGTTTACTTCTCTTATCCCAGGCCTACTGGAAGAGATTTCTTTAGAAATAAGTAGTGCCTTTGTACGTAATTTTAGTTGTTATTCTGTCATGTTCTTTGTGTGTATGTACATAAATAAATAAAAAGTCAAAGTCAAAATATGAAGGCTACATGTTTTGGTAACAACACGCATGCGTCGTTACGTAGGTGTCACAGGCTGTTCTTGCAATTGGACGCTGCAGTGGAAGAGACCTAGCGACGAATGTCGTCGCTAGGACAACCGATAGCGGCCTTAGCAACCGCTTCTGAGCCTGCTTGTCACTGTTGATATTATAGTGACAGCAAATTAATTCTTATTGATCGACTCATTAAATTGCACTTTTATTGACTTTATTGGAGGATCAATGAATAGATAACAATAGTAGAGCATAAAATAAAATTGATCGACAATTTAACATTATTTATATGAACATTTAAACTTTTTTTTCTACAAAATTCAAATTAAAACTGCTAATAAAATTTGACAGCTATTGCAACAGTTTGAAAAATTTGAAAATTTGCGATATTAGAATATAGTAAAATGTTTTACTACATTTTTTACTAGATGGCACTGTGTGAAAAGTGTCCCACAATATTTAAATTTATTTATTTATATTTATATTTTTAGAATAGAAATAGTCATAAGTATCGAAGACATCAGACAAAGGTTACTTAACCAGAAACTACTGGTCGGATTTGAAAAAATCTCACCTAGCTTATTATAATATTCAAATAATGATCAAATATTGGGATTATTTAATTCAGAGCTCTAATTAGGTCGTTGCATAAAACGGCTACATAGTTTATAATGGTACTAACATGACACACGTTATATCAACGGCCTCGACCTTTTGATCAATATTACAGTAGGTATGTAATTAATTGCCATGAAATATGTATAATATATGCATATGGACTGAATATGTATTGTGTGGTAGCTCAATTTAGACGTTATGATATATAACACATAATCACTGTATGAATATCGTATTGCTAGAATAATAACTTTCGTGATTTCAACGTTGTTGGTTATAAATAAGGTGTTAATTCGGGTCTCGATGTAGCTTGTCTCAGCTCTGAATGACCTATAGGTCCCAAACTAGTCATTATCTTGGTAGAAATTTACATGCCATTTATTAATTGAATAAGGAAGTATCCATTTATTAAAGTTAATCATGATATTAACCGACCGTCCGTCCGTCCGTCCATTCAGTCTACAGGTCGCAGTTTACATCGGATTTGCATGCAACTTGGCATGGACAATCCTTGATGTAGTCAACAACTTTTAGCGAAGGGGTTTTTCGATCGGGGGGGAAATGGAGGCAGGGGATAGAATATGGTTCCGTAGTGGTTGGCAAGAGTGCTCAAAACGAAAAAAAGAAAGGTTGATTTTTTTTTTAAATTTAAAAAGAATACTCCAAAGACGGTTCACAGAACCACTAGAAATATCGTATTGTTTCACTTTTTGCATGTACTATATGCATCCCGATATTACTCGAGTTTTTTTTTCAGTGTTTAAAAAATACGTATTGGTTAATTTTTTGTATGTCCAGCTGACGACCCTGACATATTACAAGAATATTTAAATATTAAAAAAAATCTTTTAAATAATCTTGATACGAGCAAACTGAATAAAAAATTATGTGCAGTCGTTACCAATTGATATGCTTGTATAAATTCAGAGAGTTATTTTCGTTAGTAGGTATGGAAGATGTAGTTTTAGCCGTTTTGAGTCCGGCATGACACTTGGAGATTTCCACTCCTAAAAAAACCATAAAAAAGGATCAGTTATTCGTAACACTTTAAAAAAATAAAAATAAATATCCATCACGCCTTATCCCCGAAGGGGTGGCAGAGGCATATTATATGCCCGCTTTTCACCGTGTGGATTCCTGATTTACTTTACGTATTAAAATCACTTCGCAATTATCACTTCAAAATTGGTAACATAAATAAAGTCGTGTACAGAACAACGTACATTTTGTTCCCTTGTTTTATCTTCCAATCAACTACTTGACAATACAACAGTCGTACCAAATTATCATCCGTCGAACAGCTGTGGTACTAATATTTTCTGTAAATTCAGTATTTAGCAGTTCTAGTTCTCTATTACCGGAGCATTAACCTGATGATGCTTTAGGTGGCAGACAATCTTGCGGCCCACCTGATTGAAAATGGTCACCGTAGCCTATGGACGTTTGCAACACCAGAGATGTTGGCGCAATCGAGATATAGGGAAAGCCGTAATTAACCTATTACAAACTGGGATTACTTGCCTTCGCTCCAAGTCGTATAAAATAGAATACTTCGTCAGTTCCAAGTGTGTCGATAAGTCAGCGGTTAAAGCACCTCACGTTTCTAACTTAAAACTATTAACCAGTTGGCTAGTGTAAGGGGACTGACCTCCTGAGTAACGAACGAGGCAACGTACCTTTACCGGGTTAGAAGGTCATACGGCAGTCGCTTTCAAAAATGCAGAAACCAAACGATAGCTGCTTTAAATAAAAGTGCACTTCAGGCTCCAAATCCAAATAAGTTTTAGTAAGATGAAGAGAGACCAGGTTTGGCTAACGAGTCTAGTCAGGGTCCCCAGGATATTTCTTTTCTTTACCATTCCTTTCGAGAGTATAGCTGGTTCCGATGCAGCCATGAAGCATCACCTGGGAGGTTTTAGTCGATTCGAATCCCACCTGTTCCTTTTACTATTAGGTCCGGTGGGTTGAACTCCGTTGGGGTTCTTCCACATGCAAATAAAAAGGTCGCTTTTAGTAACCAGAATTCCTATTAAAGTAACAAATGCGCGATGTTTTTAAAGCAGTTATTATTTTGTACTGCCCTGTTTTTCTGGTGTTTTATGTGCACATTTAGCGGTATAAAGCACTTACGTGAGTTTTATTAACTTCAGTTACATGAATTAACAGTCTCTTGACGTCTATTTTGCGTTCAAAATATATATGAGCTTGTTGAAAATTAGTCGTAAAAAAAGGGCTTCTATGAGTACCTATACTAATTATAAAGTTGAAGAGTTTGGTCAAACGCGCTAATCTCGGGAAATACAGGTCGGATTTGAAAAATATTTTTTGTGTTGGATAGCTCATTTATCGAGGAAAGCTATAGCCTATATATCATCACGCTACTACTCTGGAGAGCGAAGCAATAATCATTAATGTCGACAAATCGGCCAATTTTTTATGCTTTGTGGCAAAATTTATAAGCGACGTGATTAAAAAGGTGCTACAAGAGTTCGAAATATGTCACGGACGAAGCCGTGGGGGTCACCTAGTAAGTTATTGTAAATATGGTAACTCAATGTTAGTGTAAATATGGTTGCATCAAAATCGTTTAATTCAGTCTATCAATCAGTCGTTATTGCAAATGGTTACAGCTCTGCAATATAGCTAAAATGGTGGTTGCTAAAGAGAGCTAAAGGAGGGAAGGGAAAGAGAAACCCACCACACACCCTCAACCTGTCAATCCTAAGGCACAGTAGTTAGGTTTACCTCAACTAATCGTAACGAAGAAATGTGGAATCGAACTCCTCAAGGAAAGGGATATAGGACAGGTAATGGGTACCATTGGATTGCTTTGCTGCCAAGGAGTCCTGAGGGTGCGTTGTGAAGGCGAAACACTAATATTTACTTCGATTCAAACTTTCGTATTTATAATATCTATACAAATAAATAAAAGTGTAGCGTCTGTTTGTTATTCCAAAGTAATCTAAATGCATATGTACGGTAGGTACTTACTAATAAAAAATATCAATTTTTAAAAATTTTGCTCTGGCTGCCTGTGTATTCCGGATAATCTCTGATACGGCCGGACCTATTTTAATGGGCTTTTTTTCTGATGTGGTAAGGAGTATCTTAGACTACATTTTATCCCCGTATTCCCATGGGAACGAGCACTAAATCGCGGGGCTAGTACGGGATAATAATGAACACATCTGATGATGAGAAGAATCAAGTCTAAAATAAGAAGAATCATTTTTGTAGTAATTAACGGTTTAGGCTTAACTTTCAATACTCTATATGTAATATTTGTCCTTGTTTTTACGCCCAGAACATTAACCCTTCCATTTGCAATGATCGTTTTATGAGACTAGCATTGAGATAATTCGGCAGCTTCTAATTGTGTCACAGCTGTCACATGTTACAGATTGCCCAAATGACTGGCCGTTGGTCAGTTCCATTTACAAAAGAGGCCACGGTAATAGATTGATATTTTTTGTAGCTTGTACAATTTTGGGCTTCATTTTTAAACAAATATATATCTTATTTCTTTCAACTAACTCATATATGTTTACATGTAGATTTTTATTTACATTTCACACGATTCGTCAAATATTTAAACATTCATCGCCCATCACTATCGGCATTCATAACCGGGAATGACTGCTCGCGCCTGACATACGCCCCAAGAAGTTAAATAACACCAGATCCAACCTACATAGAAGCGGAATAGCACCGAAACCGTTAGGCGAGGCTGCGGTCGGTGGTAGCCAAAACCTATCGGGAACTCTAGGGCATCCTTACGAGAAGTAACCCAAGTGCTAGATGAATATGTAGGGACTATACCCGATAAACGTCTTATTCCCACGGGAAATTAATTTGTACATTAAATAAATTCACGCGGGTAGAGGAACGGCTGTTATTTAGCCTGCATACTGACGACTTTCTCTAGACTCTTCCAGTTCTGAAAAACAACTCTCTCGAGACCTAAAAGAGTTCGGTATCTATTTATACAAATATTTAGGTATTTACTTTGCGCCTTGGGTTGTAATTGCTTGAACAAATATAAATTTTATTCAAAGTACTTTTGTAGTTTTCTATACGTTTGCACGTCATATCCAGGTGCTAAAATGCTGTGTACTTAATTCTAATATGCTATTCTCGTTTGTGTTACTAAAAGTGCTAAAGTACAAATCTGGCGTAACGGAACTATAACAGTTACTAGAAGTGGCTTGTTTATTTTTATCTTTATGATATTTTCAGTCACGCTTTTTTCTCAACTAGGTATAGGCATACTATACGCCCATTTTGGTTTGTTATAAATTAACTCCGTTTGTTAAAAAAATCTGTTTGAAAGTGTATTTTTTAAGACAAATGTTAAGCAGTGATGTCCTTTAAAAGGTTTTGTAGTACTTTTAACTTTTCAGTTTTTCGTTTCCCAAATTATTAATACAAATAAACTGTTTTATTATGTATTAAACAGAAATTGTATAAGGGTTTATTGCACTGTATGCATATATTACTAAAATTGTAAATAAATAATACTTCTTGTACTGAATATACACACACATACATACACATTGTCACGCCTTTATCCCCGAAGGGGTAGGCAGAGGCATATTAAACGCCCACGTTTCATCGTATGCACTTTCGTCCCACGTAACCCATTGCCGTGTTGATATGGACAGGCACAGGCTGCATCGACCTGCTGTTGAAATTGAAAGTTGAAAGTTGAGGCTTAACGTGCCTTCCGAAGCACGGAACTGGGGTGGGTCTAAAGGGCCGAATAAATTTAATAAAATAAAAATGTGTCTATTTTAGGTGTTAAATTCGGAAGAAATTTTGAACCCATGCCTTTTTAGTGAGGTGGTAATTAAAAGGCTAAAAGGTCTTTTGTGCTAGACACTAATTAACACACTATACTGAATATAGTCATTAGAAAATGAACATCTTCAAAAAAATATTTTATTTCATGACTCGTGGGCTTTAATTTTCTCCAAAGTCGTACGTGTTCTAGATTTTATCACGTACTCTCGTGTTCTACTGGAACTATTGATGTTATAATTAATAACTCCCTACCTAAAACATATAGTCATACGTGCAATTCTTCTAGGCTTATAGATAAAGATTAAATGTACTGATAGACCGATTAGAAGACTGGAGTAGTTCTTTAAATTTGTATTTAGTTAACTAATCATCGTTTTCTTTGAGTTTTCCTTGTCCTTTAGTCAGTAGGTGCTATTAGGTATTAGGTCAGTAGGTATATGGCTTGGGCACCGAAGATCTCAGTAGGGATCCATTATTACAATCGTTTGTTGACTAGGATGAACTAATCATTAGGTACATTGTCAAATGTGACCATCGGTGACCACTCCTCATTACCAAAACAGCAATACCTATCTTAAAAAAAACAACATAATAAAGACACTGCCCAAACGTGAAGCTTTGCAAGCTCAAGTACTGTCTTAAGAAGGTAAGTATATAATAAGCAATATTATATAATACTAGCTATACCATCCGGCTTCGCCCGTGGCATACTTCGATAATATTTTTCCCTTTACAGTTTTTAAAAATACCCAAATAATATCAAGTTTATAGGTTCAAGAGTTTCGGCTGAGACGTGATAGGTGAGAGAGCCATCCGGTAATTTTTATTAATATACATAAATCTTTTTCAAGTTCATATTAAAACGAAAAATTTAAAATCTTTCATAAACTCCCTGACCTTATTTTAAACTTCTCAAAGTAAACTTTATTCAACATTCCCGTTCCATCTCTAACGACGCAGTCGTTTGCACAGTTGTGTAATCAGTGGCCGAGTGGCCCAGCTGAAATTCGGGAACTCGTAAAAATGTACGACACAAGCGACATTCCGTGTTAAGGTACAGTTAGCAGACGCTAGCGAGGTTAATTGTCACTGCAAATCTTTGCACCATTTTACTGTTAACGGTCTTAAGTGGAGCATTGTCCTCGAGGCGGTAAATTTACCTTTGTTGTACGCTAAAAGGTGGGTACACATTCTAGTGTTGTGTTTTCAACTAAGTTATGGATAGCTGGCTGGTATAATAATTATTGTAAATGTATTCTCATTGTTGTATTTCTGTTAAGTAAATTAGAACTCTATTTATAATTTATTTCTTTCGTTAATGTATTCACAAGTTTTACTAAACTAGTTTGAAACTCTTTTTAGATTTCGAAACCCTAAAGTTTAGAAAAGTGTTATAAAACGGCTCAACCTGTCAGTTCTTCTAAACGCATATATTTTTAAGAACCATAAGAGAAAGAGACGAACGGCATTCGATCGATCAGGGGGCCGAGTTTCCTATTGAAAAGCCGTAGAATAGAACCAGAATCGCTGTTTTTAGCTGTCACAATGTTAGTAGACTATCAAAATGCAACTGACTAGCGACCACTGGCGCGGTAATATTTCTATCGGCCGACTATGAATACGTGCATAGGCGATTTTGAAGTTTGTACCACTTCTGGTTTCGGAACTGGTTTCTGTTTAAAAGCCTACTTGAAGTCTAAGCCTTATTTTTTTTTTCTACGGGACGCCAGGTTTAGTTCCATCATTTGATTAGTAGATATTTATATTCATACAATCTTCATCAATGATTTACGGATCGTGTTTGTGGTGGGAATTGGCAATGTGGCAATTGGCAAGCGAATCAATGGGCAGTCAAGCAGTCATCATGAGTATCGATAATGGGAAAAAGTAAAACTAAACAGTACGAGAACATATATACTAAGTATGAATTGTGTGAGGTGTTCATAGAGGCTATGATATATGATAGCATCTTCCTCAACGAGCATAAGTGAGGGCCATTTATATTAAATACTAAATATCCCTAAGCGCTCGAACAAATTTTCTACTTTACTAAACATCTTTCGCTGTGGCTGGTCCACAAAAAGAGTGACCACTTTGTGGCATTTCCAATTGTGTGCTTTGGTAGGCACGTTAAGTTGTTGGTATCGGTTGCCAGTAACATTATGTTATGTCAATTTGAAGGCATTATGGGTGGCTTGAAAATTTATTTTACAGCAAGCGAAAGTAGTATTCATGAATCGCGAATTCTAGCGATCTGTCCTCTCTGACTACCCCGTCAGGGATACAGCGTGAAAATAGTTACGTTTTGAAAAACAAAACATTAGGTAGTCACAACCTGCGCCTGTCCATATCATCACGGCAATGTGCTTACCGCGTGAAGTAACTGGAACAAAAATGCATACGGATAAAAAGTGTTAGTGAGTGGGGACTATAATCTGTCTCTGTCTACCCCTTCCATAATAAAAGCGTGACTATATGTCTGTATACAAATATCCCGATAATCATTATCATTGTTCTGTACGGACAGTTAATACTTCTAAAGTAGCGGTAGTTTTGCTTGCGAGCTAAAATTGTTATATGAAATGTTAAGCTGAACGCTAGCCATAATCAGAACTACTCACGCGATTACGTACCGCCACGCCGTCTGGCGATAGTGGAATGGAATCAGCTGAGAGCCAGACGATGGGGGGATGGGGGGGCAAAGTGGGCAGGTTCCACAGCCGTAAAAGCCTCGCCTTTCACAATAGCGCACGTTTTCACTACATTGCGTTTGCTCGGTTCTTATTTCCGATGAATATCCTCTACCATTGAAATCAATTCTTACAGCGAGGACTGCGACGATGCAATATCTATATTATATTCGTTTATTTGAATTGAAATATTAAGATAAGATACATCTGTACTTAATATATAAAGCTGAAGAGTTTGTTTGTTTGGTTGGTTGAACGCGCTAATCTCAGGAACCACTGGTTTGAATAATAAAATATTTTTGTGATTAAGCTATTGGCTATATGTATATCATCACGCTACCACCATGGAGAGCGGAGCAGTAATCATAAATTTCAACAAATTGGAAAAATATTCAGACATTACTGTATAATTTATAAACGACGGGATTATATAAGTGCGACGGGAATTCAAAAGTATGCCATTATTTCTTTGTATTTGCAAGTAACTAATCTCAAAGTGGGTGTTAAGTTTAGTGAGTGATAACGAGCTTCAGCAAACTTCACGTGTCCCGTGTTCGTTACTCAAACACAAGCGTCTACCATAAGCGTCTATACCTAAATGGTTTGGTGGAGTCTGACGGCAGTCGCTTCCAACAACTACGAAAACTGAATTATAGGCTCCAGAGCGGAATATAACTGAAGAAGAGAGAGGGGAATACTCAGGCATAAGTAAAAAGCCCCAGGACAGGACTGTAGCACTAATATCATCTCCATTCCTATGACAGTGTAGACCTTATCATATTATATTGCAAGAGTTCTACTGTACAGTTTTTTTTCTTACACATATTATCTTTACAATAGTCTTTTATAATTTTATGTGATGAAAGATGCCTGTGAATAAATAATGTCGATATTTCACAACTGAAAGGCAGAATTCTGTAAAGGAAGAAATTCATTTACACAATCCTTTGATATCCGCAGAAGTATCACTGTGTGGTCTTCGATTTATCCGCAATTAAGTAACCGCTTTGTGATAATTCACAAAGAAATGTATTTCAAATGGCTAATCGTGAAGTGATCGTAATATTATATGATTTTGATTTCTCACATGCCCACAACTCACCATTTGTAATTTGGCCCAAAAAATAAGTGGTGATCTTATTGCCGTATTGAAATGTAGAGGCGCAGGTTGTTGACTAGATGTTGATAGTTTTTGTCCGTCTAATAAGGCTTTCGACTTCGCTTCCCACGTTACTGGGGAACCAGGATCAATGGCATAAAGTACCTTCTGAAGAACTGAAACTAACGTAAATGGTATTGCCAAGAAGCGGTCATGCATCTGAGGACAATAGCGAGAGATGCTTAACGCATTAATCGTTTACAGGACACTGAGTTAGTCGGCCTATGAGCTTTTTTTATAAATACGGAATGTGTTCCACTGGTTCGGGCATTATGTGAGCTGCTGGACTAAACGTGACAATTAAATTATTTATGTGTTGGATAGCCCATTTATTGAGTAAAGCTAAATACTATATAAACATTACGCTACTCTTGGGTAGTAGCGTAATGTTTATATAGTATTTAGCTTAGGGGGGAGTAATAGCCATAAATTTCAATAAATCATTAAAAAAACTAAATGGCAATATTGTAAAACTTTTAAATAAAGAAGTGCTGTGCCCAAGAAGTGCTGGTTTGACGTCGTAAAGAATGACATGCGTGCCAATGGTCTCACTACAAGGAATGCCAATAACTCTGCGAAGTATAGGAGAAAATGTAGGATAGCGGACCCCGGGCGCAGCGAGACGCAACTGGGATAGGCGCTCGAATGATGATGAATGTAAAACTAGTAAAGTACGGGATGTATGAGTCAAATGCGTGCTATGGGGTTCGAAGTATGTCATGGTCAAAATCGCAGGGCAGTGCTAGTTATATGTTTAATCTATTTCACAGTAGTAATTGATTTAGAAATCTACTAGATGTCTAGTTGCCGTGTGAATAATAGGTAGAAACATACATGATAACGTTATAAATATTTCGTTAAGCACGTGAGAGGATACTACAATGGCAGTCACAAATGAATATTTACAGTGTTTCACTACTACAGTCTCTATCAAACCATGTCAAATGTAAATCTGCTGTTCCAAATATTTTTTATTGAAACGCTTTTAAGATTAAATTATAAATATTTCAATAGTTTTATTAACTTAACATGATTGACACATTTTCTATGATCTCGTGACAAACATTTTGCTAAATGTTTATTAGCTGTCTAGATCGTTATATCACAAGGTTATATGAGTTGAATTTAAGCTAGACTGGGTGTAGTCTGAGAATATCAAAAAATATATATTTTTGTTGCAATCGGGCGGTTGCTCTAGGGTGACGAATGCTGAACATGAAAACAAAACCGAATCAACCCATAGGAATGGGAAAGGGGCTGACGAATATCCTTTCTATCACTTCCTACATTACTAAGATTTATCAATAACACCTTATCCCCGAAGGAGTGGCAGAGGCATACATATTGTATGCCCACTTTTCACCATGTGTATTCCTGTCCCACGTAATAGGTGGTTAGCCCAGAAATCGACAGGCGCAGGTTGTGGCTATCGGCTGTTGAAATTTTTCAAGCCGCAATAAGGCCTTAAACTTGACTTAACGACTGCCATGTTACTGGCAATCGGGACCAACGGCTTAACGTGCCTTCCGAAGCACGGAAACGCTAGCACGAAAATGCCACAAACTACTAAAATGAAGAACAAATTACATATAAGCACTATTTATAAAAGGAGCTGCACCAAGATATCTGGAGCCCAAGCGATCTCACCGCTACACCCTCACCTACACCTATACCTACAAATTGACAGGCGAGACAACGATGCGCCGTTACGTTGTTAAGAGGTCAAAAATAAAAAGTCAAACGCTTCTAGCAGCCGAACAAAAGTGGACCCAGGCTCCAAATTCAGGTAGGGTTTGGAAGAATTTGGGAATACATTAATATGAAGAAGCTTACGAGCATTAGTATGACCGAATTTTTTTTGTTTGATATAATTTTGTTTCACCCTTACTTGTACGTCCGTGGTTTCACCTTGTGTTACGTTAAAAATAC
Organism: Thumatha senex; assembly: GCA_948477245.1. Lineage (NCBI taxonomy): Eukaryota > Metazoa > Arthropoda > Insecta > Lepidoptera > Erebidae > Thumatha > Thumatha senex. The sequence continues at coordinate 11,332,403 of OX419741.1, read as the reverse complement.
GAAAAAAAAAAGTTAAGGAATGTTTAATCCACACAGAAAGGCAGCGTGATGAGAATATACCTTCGTGCTGAAATAACGCTGAAAAAATAAAACCAACGAGTTGGCTTTGACTAAAACGTGCCAAAATTTTCAACTAAAAATAATCGGATTACAAACATTTTGGAACAGTAACGATTTACACGGTATTTTATGATTTTGGTCTAGGTAGAATTTGGGTAGAATTCAAAATTGTACAAAATGATTCAAGGGTTTTCTTATACAGGGTTAAAACTTCAGAAATATTGGTCTTCTAAAGAGTAACTCAATGTTACTAATCAAGTTTTCTCTATTACAAACAAAACGGTTGCAATCACGTGTGAATTTCGGGATAGCCCGACTAGTTCCGGACCTAACGGAGGTTCTTTTTCAAGAGGATCGTCAACCTATTTCGGAAGCTGCGCTGGCACCGTGGCAGCTTCCGACGTATCCATTATTTCGGCTATCCCGCTATTCACACGTGAGTATAACCGTTTAGTTTGTAATAATGAACAACGCCCAAGAAAGTTATAATTCTAAGTTTTCCATAATCAAAAGTATAAAATAAGTTGAACTCGTGCGCCGAGGGTTCCGTACGTACCATTATACCACTATAATAAAATTAGCACGTTATTTGAGGTTCTATCCAATATGTACCTCCAAATTGTATAAGCGCCTATACAACCCAGAGTTCTATGTTAATTGGTTTTACTATGTAAGTATGTACTTACTTGGTCCACCTGATGGTAACACATGGATAGACAGACGGACAAAAAAGTGATTTTAAAAGGGTTCATTTTTTACCTTTTGAGGTACAGAACCCTAATTATTGCGAGCAGTGTACATCCGGCCGTGGACTACGGTACGCTGAAAGATAGGTTTTAATTGACTAGATCTGATTCCAATGGGAAACCAACTATAAAAACAGATATGAAAGAGAAAGAGTGACATGCGCCTGTGTCGTGCAATTTTTTTTTTATTCATAGAATTGTCTGTCTTGTCTTGATACATCCAGTACTTGGTTTGTGGTTTACCAGATATACCACTCAACACAGAAATAATAATTTATTATTTATTGCTGCGGGTAGAAATCAAAAACTAGTAAGAAGTATGCTGACGTAACAAAGTCTTTAAGTGACTTTTGTCCTAGGCTTCTAATCACATACGCTATTATATTGGCATGTAGAAACAAACGATTTAAAACAATAACATGTTATTTGAGAGCTAAGTGCCTCATTTAAGGAATACCTAAGTGAGAAAATGAGGTCACGTCCACAAAACATCAGATTTGAACAAGTACCTACCTAAGTATAATTGTACGGAATATATTTATTCTAATCTTATTTACTTTGTATAGACATAATGTCATGCTTTTATTCCCGAAGAGGTAGGCAGAGGCATACTATACGCCCACATTTCACCGTATGCACTTTTGTCCCACGTAACAGGTGGTGAGGCCGTTGCCGTATTGAAATGGTCAGGCGCAGGTTGTGGCGACCTGCTGTTGAAATTTTTCACGCCGCCCATAAGGCCTTCAACCAGGCTTAACGACTGCAATTTACTGGCAACCGGGACCAACGGCTTAACGTGCCTTCTGAAGCACGAATCGCTCGCAAATGTAAATTCCACAAAGCGGTCACCCATCAGTGGACCAGCCATAGTGAAAGTTGCTTACAGCAGTGATTCTTTACAGAACACTGAGTCCGCGGGGCTACGAGCGTTACAACAATATAATACAATATAGTGTGTGATAAATAAAAGAATATTCTTAAAGAAAAATGCATAATATACAGGCATGTTTGTCAACTATATAATATTTTAATGTCCTTGACAATTCCCTCGTAGCCAAGTTTGAGAATCTATACTTTTTACTTTTTTAAACTACTTCTTTTACGCCGAAGGAATGCCAATGGCATACTATACGCCCACATTTCGCCGTATGCATTTTTGTCCCACGTAACAGGTGGTAAGCACATTACCGTGTTAAAAATGGACATGCGCAGACTGTGGCGACCTTCTGTTGAAATTTTTCAAGCCAATTAAAATAAAATGAAGCGCTCGTGGCCCCGTGGACTAAGTGTTCTGTGAACGATCACTGCGTTAAGGAAATTTTAACTATGGCTGGTCCTCGGATAGGTAACGACTTTGTGAGATTGCGGGCTTTTTCGGAAGCTTTTGCTTCGGAAGGCACGTTAAGTCCTTGGTCCCGGTAGCTAGTAACATGGCAGTCGTTAAGCCCAGTTGAAGGCCTTATGGGCGGTTTGAAAAATTATAACAGCAGGTAGCCACAACCTATAAATTCTATCTATTTTCAACTCGGCAATGGGCTTACCATCTATTATGTGGGAGAGGAATACATATGGTGAAAAGTAGGCGTATAATATGCCTCTGCCAACCCTTCGGGGCTAAGACGTAAAAGATAAAAAAAATAAGTTTTTTTATTAGTAAGAGTAAGTAAATAATGAGCGAATATACTTTACCGGTAAAAATCATAATCCTCCGGTTTACGGTAGTCTGGTAATAATTAACGAACACACGCAGTCAACAATATTCTGTTATAAACTGTTTTCCGGGACGTCTCGTTCCACCTTCAATAATTAACAACGTTTCGACTCACCTTTTATTTCACGCGTACCGTTCAAAACTTGGGAGGGTCGCAATATTTACTGTTACGAGGGAGCGAGGTCCATTTTAGAAGCTGCGTTGCTATGGTAACCAAACGAGGGCTTTGTTGTATTTTGCACTACCGTCGGAATATTTTCCGTTATTTTTTTAATGTGATATTATAGCAATATCGTCGTAGGTACTTTCATTAATAAACTGTGATAAACGGGGAACTTTATTTGCGTAATTTCGCATTGCTGAGAGTTATTTTTGTTGTCTTCGAAAAGGCTTCTTTCATCGGTTTTCGTCCACTTGTATCGATTCTCTTATTTCTTTAAGATTATTAAAGTCGTAACATCAGATTAAAGATGTATTGACGAGTCGGAGTTCGTGTCGTGTCGAAAAAGAATCGAAATCGTCGCTTAATAGAAAGCTACCGGTACAATTTCGACAGCTTTTCATAGTCTACAAATATAATCATACTCTAATAGACTTCTATCGGTCGACCGATAGAAATCTACTAACACGTACCGCACCAGTGGCCGCTAGTCAGTTGCATTTTTGATAGTCCACTAACAATTTGACAGCTTAAAACAGCGATTCTGGTTCTATTCTATGACTTGTCAATAGTAGACTTCAATGCCAATCTCTGAAATGCCATAAATAGAGATATATTTTGACACAATTGAGTATGCCGGAGGCGAAACCGGTTAGGTTTACAAAGTAAATCTTTCGATACAGTACAAGTGGTGTTATTTAATATGTGTGGCAAGTTCTACCAAGTGCCATCAATTAACAGTATCAGCATGGGCGTACCCAGGTTCTGGGCCAGGGGAGGGCAAATTCGATTTTCCTAAGAGCATAAAGCGCTCGAAGCCCCGCTAACCAGTGTTCTGAAAACGATCACTGCGTTAAGCAACTGTCGCTATGACTGGTTACGGATGGGTGACCGCTTTGTGGTATTTCCGTTTACTAGCTTCTGAAGGTACGCTAAGCCGTCGATCCCCGTTGCCAGTACCATGGCAGTCGTTAGCGAAGTTCAAGGTCTTATTACAAAAAATCAACAGCTGGCAGTCACAACCTGTGTCTGTCTATTTAAACACGGCGGGGAAAAATGCTTACTGTGAAATGTGGGTATAAAATATACCTCCGTCAACGCGTTGGGAGAAAGGCGTGACTGATGAGCCTAAAATTACCTGTTTTAATTTGTACAGTTGGGTTCAAATCTACAATACAAATAGATAAAATTGAAAATTGAAGTGTCTGTTTGTAATTCTAAAGTAAGAATTTAATGAAAGTAGGTATATACGATACATACACAAAAAACCATTATATTTTTTCTGTCTGTTTGTTCCGGCTATTCCGAATCTGAATCGGGACTTTCACTGATAGGTGGATGTTATAAGTAGTAACTTAGACTACATTTTATCCCCCTGTTCTATTATTAGCATTAATTAAAATAGATAATTGTTTTGTATAATTTCTTCAATAATTAGCTATTTTAAAAGTACGGTGGCCAGGTTTCCCGCTGTCCTTAAAGAAACAGGCTCAAGACGACGCCTTGACGGGAGAAATTCACGGACGCCTCATGATTCAACAAGCGAGATAACACCCAAATCAACTTCTAAGCAAGCGGGATAACACCAAACCAACAGGCGAGGCCACTGTGGTAGTCAAGTCTGCCACAATGGGACATCTTTCCGGGGCGCCAGCCGCTAACCAGCGTACACACATTACACACAACAACCTTGGCGATTATAAAAGTTAAGATATCTAGGGGATTTCCAAAAGTAAAAAAAAAAATTTCGATAGTAACTTCTGAGGGCCTTCGGCAGAACGGTTTATGACGTGTTGGTGGCAGAATAGCATATAGTGCTAACAAAAAATTTAATGTAGATGAAATGAATCAATCAAATCAGCCTATGGCAGTCCACTGCAGGACGTGAACCTCTCCCTATTAACGCCACAACACACGGTCCTGCGCCTTCCGCATTTATCTTATACGACCATAATTTCTCTTTTTAAGTACATCTAGAAGTTATATTTTTTTACTCTTATCGACAAAAGTAGAGGACATAAGCCAAATCCAGGGGGGGGGGCATGGGTACGCCCATGATTATCAGTAATACAAATAGCATACCTTTAAATGAAACATTGTAGCGATTGAGAACCTCTTCCTCTTTTATCGTGAATTCGTAATACTGTATACATTTATTTATTTAAACCCAGGCGAATTAGGATTTGACCCGTAAAAAATTATAAGTAGCAATTTTCTTTCGGAATTCATTAGGAGAGGTCACTGGCAGTTTAAATTTCGTTTAGCGTGGTATTCCATTCGTTGTTGCGTAATTCGCCATCTTGAATTTAAGGGGGAATCTGTGTTTATTAAATATCTTGTTTATTTTTAATTTTACATGAAATATGATGTCAAAAAGTGGTTTAGAATTAAAAATTCTAAATAATTCCACGGAAATTTAAATTTAGACTGTCATTGACCTTCCCCAACGAATTTCGTAAGAAAATGCTAATACTACATTGGGACAGGAATACACATGGTGAAAATTGGGCATATAATATGCATCCTCCACCCCTTCGGGGATAAGGCGTGATAGATAAATAAATAATTTATTTTTCCGGGTTTGAGTTGATTCGACTAGGCAATTTTTTCCAAATGATTTTATCTGTATAGGATACATTGACCTTAATCTGAAACCTAATCGAAAAAGAAATTTGCACTAGCCTAACTTTTGGCACCAACTCAAAAGCATTAAAGGTCCGCAGCAGAGTCGATAATAATACGAAGCGATTATTACTGAAACTGGGCGAAGAATAAAGCTGTTTTATAAGAAATTGGAAAGGACTTTCTCACTAAGAAATTACTATTTTAGGTTTTAAAATCACACCACATGTACGATGCAATGCTAATACATTAATACAGTGAAATGTAGTATGCCTCTGCCTACCCCTTCGGGGATAAAGGCGTGACAATATGCCTGTGTCATGTACGATGCGTTGTGGATATCGGGCTTTTTTTCGATTAATAACTTTTTTTTTAAACTCTTAACGTTGTAACTCAATTAAATTGCCTTAGTCATTGTAAAAATACGCTGGGGCGACTAGCGAAGAACTACTGATATACAGTGATACAATTATTTTAAATTCTCGATAGGAAAGTGCTCACTCGGAATCAGTATTCGTCTTGGGTATTTTCCTAAATGGTTTTTAATGTATCGCGATAAGAAAGTTCTCGCGCTAAAGAATGATATTTAGCAGGCCAACTTTAACCGCCAGCAGTGATCACCTTCCTTTTTAATCGGAGAGATATCAACACCAGTTCCTCCACAACGCGATTTAGACCAGAAAGCAATAATATATTAACTAATATTTATTCAAATGGGGGTGCTATAGGTACACACCTGCGGGATATATTTATGTGACATTATAGCTCACAAATGTGGTAAAATGTCCATGTTAACAATTATTATGTTTGTTGCTTTTAGGCCGCCCCAGCTGCGTATTTCAGCTCGCAATCGGATAGAAATTTGGTTAAAAATTTGATTGAAATATTAAAAAAAAATTTTTTTTTTAAATAATATACAAAAAAATCTAAAACCGCTCGCTATGAAACCTCGTAGCCGTAGCGTAGAAAAGTTACAACACGTAGCGTTACGTCGCTACGATAGCCTAAGACTGTACGTGTTAACTTGTAATGTTCAGTAAACATATATGAAACAAACCCGTTTATTATATTATAATGTTATTATTAAAGTTTTCTGTATCATGTACTATTCGATATATTATTAAATAAATTTTGTAAAACATGTTTTACACAGCACCATCTGTCCAAATTAACGTGTTATATAGATAACTGAATAATGAATATTCTTATAAATTTTTAAATACATTATTAGAAAGCTTTAAGTACTACATTCTAAACTTCGTGAGATATCATATTTACTTACGTTTATAACAATCTGCAGCGCCGAGTAGTATATAAATAGAAGTATAAAAAATAATAACACACTTAGAAAGTACCCACACTTCGAATTTAATATTTTCGAATCACACAGATATTTGTTCCGTAACTGGATTTAAACCTAAGACCTCTCAGCAACAGCAGTTTCTGTCACTGTGCCAACGAGACACTCAAATCAGTCACAAATTTAATTTTAATATTCGATTACTCTCATGTTACAATTTCTATGATTAACCGATACAGTATGCACAAAAATCGATTGATTAAATCCATTTTTAATAATATTTAATAAAGTGTAAAAAACTTAATCTACGTCCAAATTTACTAGCAAGCTAAGAATTCTACTCTCTGTATAGTGTTGTTCAATGGGTGCATAAAAATCCCCTTTTCCACGTGAGTTCATGCATAGGGGAGAACGGGCCGCGGGCGTCTCTTAGCAAGAATCCCGAGCGCTATACACACTGACTCGTTGACTGTAAAGACTTCATTATGAACCTTTTTGAGTGGACACAACTCTTCAAAATAAATGTATGTATTTTTTATGCTGGTTGTTAAACCGTAGACAGTCCTTTTCGCATGATAGGTCAAATACAAGGGTTCCATTTTTTCCTTTTGAGGTATGAAATCCTAAAAATATTATAAACACCCTTAATAAATTTTTGTATTTGGGTAATCCATCGTGACTGATTTATAAATTGTTTTGCAAATTCCTATTGAAGTATTTTTAACTTAACATTCAGGACCTACGCTTTGAATTCCAGTGACCGTGTAAATTGATTTTTACTGTGTTGGCAGCCACTACCGGCTAAACACCGAAACTTTTTATGGATACGTGACTACAGTTTGGTCAATTAGCTGCCTAACTATTTAGCAGGTTTACCAGCTTACCAATTAGCAGATGTGCCGGTTTGCAAGTGTACCAATTTGCAGGTGAAGTTGAGTATTGGAGATCTTGGTAGGGTCACTCCCATTATTCAACTGAAAGAGAAGTGTCATAAATGGATATTAGAATTTTTAAACATACAGCTTTTACAATGGAGGAGGCTTTTACAATTGACAAATAATTATGTCATTAAAAACAATTACTACTTTCAAAAGAAAATTCCGAGAATACTCTAACTCTACTCTATGAAACGAATTATTTAAGTGTATTTATATTTATATCGCATTTATTTATTTTTTACATATTTATGTATTTACATATATCTATATAACTAGTATATTTATTTGTTCTGAGCTATTTTGTATGTATGTTTATTTAGTTCTCATCTGCCTTTTTTTACTTACACACTTTTACTGGTTATTTTTCTACTTATTCACGTTCTCCTCTCGCCGGTCTGCTGGCAGATATTTCTCATAGAAATAAGCAGTACCATTGTACCTATGACTTATCATAATGTTTTTGTTTACATAAAAAAATATATTTAAATTCTTCTTGAAATTCGAAACGCGTAATCTTTATATCTTTCATAGATATAAAAAAATTATTTAAATGCGATTTCTCATAGTCAATTTGATTCTTGTTATTACTTTTTAATTAATTTCGATTTATTAGATTGAAGAGCTCGTGGCCCCGCTAACTCAGTGTTCTTTGTGGCATTTCCATTTACGAGCGTTTCCGTATTTAACTCACGATAAGCCGTCGATCTGGTTGCCATTAACATGGCAGTCTAAGCCAAGTTGAACAAAAGGCGTTATTGGCGGCTTGAACAATTTCAATAGCAGGTCGTTACAACCTGCCCTTGTCCATTTCAACACGGTAATGGGCTCACCATTTACGTGACCTCCACCACCTTTTACGTGAGACAAAAATGCACAGGACAAATGTGGGCATCTAATATGCCTCTGCTGGGAAAAAGGCGTGACTGATAAACATAAACAAAAACATAAACATTTTATTACTATCAGTTCCCTATGTCTGATACTTACAATATTTGTAAATTCTTTCTAACAACAATGCCGCATGAAATCGCTCAGATTAAAATAATTAAAATATGTTTCGTTCTGTTCCAACCGAGAGACTGGTATCTAACCAATGTTTTAATGTAGCAGAAAAACACTTGAAAAAAGGTGGTTACGCTGTACCTCATTCACCGGGACCATAAATATTTACGATCGCCCAGAGTAGCTGTATTGCTGTACCGGAAAGACAAAAAGTATGGTGTATAAAAAAGCTTTTTATTTTATTTTTGGAAATGAAGCACTCGTGATCTCTCTGACTCAGTGTTCTGTAAACGATCATCGACCGCTTGTGGCATTTCCATTTACGAGCATTTCCGTGCTTCGCAAAGCACGTTAAGCCATTGATCCCGGATACTAGTAACATGGCAGCCGTTAAGCCAAGACCTTATGGTCGGCTTGAACAATTTTAACAGCAGGTTGCCACAACCTGCGATTGTCCATTTCAACACGGCAATGGGCTCACCACCTGTTACATGGAACAAAAATGCACACGGTGAAAAGTGGGCGTATGATATGCCTCTGCCACCTCTTCGGGCATAAACTTGTTTCGGGTACCGACACAAGTGGAAATTCTTCACTATATTTTAATCGTCACTTAAGAGTATGATCAGAGCACAACTCAAAAGCCTTCCCCCAGCAGTCAATCAAAACGAACTAGCCTACAGAGTAAAGAGTGCGAATATAATCGGAATTTCATGCTAAAATGAACGAGAGAGAGAAAAGGTATATAAGTTTCACATTCTTAAATATAATGTTGGGATTATAAAACGTTGATATGTGAGTAATGTACTTCCATATAACATCGTGTCGCGTTTCCCGAAAGTATACAATATAAGTCGAATAAGGTATTACAACACCGCCATCGCAATGTGTATATGAGCGTAACGAGAACATTCAGATGTACTTATGTGATGTGATAAATATTTTATTTAAAATGAAATAAATATCAATGTTAAAAATGCTGGCATGTTTGTTGAATTTCGTACAAAATACTCTGGAGTTATTTATATTCATTTTTTTATTTATATTTTCCATTTTGAACATAGAGAAGAGAAATTAAATTGGGTTGTTTATATTATAATACACATCCACATCCGTTGTGTTTGCTAGTTGGATATAAAAACAAAAAAATAAAAAGAAATAGTAAAACATTATGTTTGTAGCGAAGTTTATAAAGTTCTTACATTATTTGTAGAAGTTTATTTAAAGATATTTTTTTCTAAAAAGATTTCATAAAACGAAATATCGCTTCAACAGTAAGCTTTTTATTATTTTATCATTCAGCAGAATATTATTTTATTCTTCTCAATATTATTTTATCGTTCCCAATATTATTTTGTTATTCCCTAGAGTCGCTTAATCTTTTTATAAATCTTATAGACCACGAAAAAAAATACGTTATATATTTAGAGATTTTTGAATACCATTTACTACATTTCCAACTGACGTGTTTCATGTTATAATTGGAAACACTTGACAGTAAACTGTTCAAAGTTTCTATGATACGACCGAAAATAGGCTTTGAATAGTTCGGTTCGGGAGAAGATTCTGTCTTGTGTAAGACTGGTATCACTTTCCTATGTGTTTTTGAGTTCGAAAAGGAGAGAAAGGGAATAAGTTGAGAATAGCTCTTCATAAAATACGTCGTGGTATATTAGGTAAAATGCTGCTAAGTTCATAATTGTTCTACGCTGTGTCGCGTAATACTAAATGTTGTCGAGAGAAAACATGTCATCGATAATTTGAAATAAATTTGATTTAAAAAAACCTAATAGTCATTCTATTTTTTTAATATTTTGCACTTCTAAATGGCGCCCCCATGAAAAGCAGCCGACGACCTGTGATTGGTTCTTCTCATAGCCAACACGACATGGCCCAGAAATTTGCTTTTACAGTAAAGCTCGGCCTGTAGCCTCTAAACCCTGAATATAACCTATGGGTAATTTGGAGTGTTTCCCGTGGCTACATGGTGATACCGCTCTGGTCCAAAATAAATTGCCAGATGGCATTCTGAGTTTATTTCTTTAATTAAATTTTCTAATATATTATTTCTTTGTACACAGATTTTCGACAATCACTACCACTTTCATCATCACGCGATCACGAAACGATCAATAGCGCCTGCGCAGGATCACCACGCCAAGCTAGAAGGAGACACACGTGTGCGGTGGGCGAGACAGCAGCGCGCGCTCTCCAGACGGAAAAGAGATTTTCAAACAATATCAGATATTACTTCTACAGGTATCAAATCAAATATTAATACAGTACTGTTTATAATATTAGCATGCTGACTTTGAAGTCTTGTCTTATTCCTTACATTTACATTTCTTTGTTAAATAAAAAATAATTATACCATACCGTTTATAATATTAGCATATTAGCATACTGACTTTGAACTCTTGTCTTATTCCTTACATTTGCATTTCTTTGTTAAATAATAAAAAAATAATACCATACCTTTTATAATATTAGCATATTAGCATGCTGACTTTGAAGTCTTGTCTTTTTCCTTACATTTGCATTTATTTGTTAAAGAAAAAAAAAATTATACCATACCGTTTATAATATTAGCATTTTAGCATGCTGACTTTGAAGTCTTGTCTTTTTCCTTACATTTGTTGTTTTTTGTTAGTTAAAAAAAAATATAATAAACCATACCGTTTATAATATTAGCATGCTGATTTTGAACTCTTGTCTTTTTTCTTACATTTGTTTTATTCGTTAAATAAAAAAATATAATAATAATACCATACCGTTTATAATATTAGCATATTAGCATGCTGACTTCGGGCTCTTGTCTTTTTCCTTACCGGGGGAGATGCTTTGCCCGCTTAGCTTAGTGACCTATGCTCGAAACTTATGAAATAAAACATTCCACTTTATGCACCTTGGGACGATGTATACACCATCATCTACCAGCACTTGTAAAATTAATAAATATTGTATAACATTTTTTAGAGTGAAAACTTCTTTTAGCGCGGTACGCATATTTTTAGAAAAGATTATATCTCTGGACTTGCGACACAGTCACCGAGACGCAGCTATAGTGTGTGCATATAAAAAGTTTTGAAGTATTCAATTGATAATTTCAAACTCAGTTATCAACCTTGGATAGCTTAGTTGGTAGGGCGGTGGACTATAGATGGTTATTATTTGGAATCCATAGGTAGCTGGTTCAAATCCGGCTAAAAAGAACTCTTTTAGTGTATTTAAACACAGTCAAATTATAAATAACTATAGTGCTTTTTAACCCGATTAGTATTTTTATTCCTAAAGTAATTGAGGTTCACCCTAGTACCCATCTAAAAAATGTCTAACGCGCCTAAATAAGTTTTCACTTCTGTCGGCACTCCCAGAGTGCTTGCCGAGCATTTAGAGTGCAACCCGTAATTTTTCTTTTTTACACATCGCCTTCTAGCCCAAAGAAAGCTAATATAAGCGTGTGTTATGGGATCTAAACGACTTAAAACATACTTATATATTTCTAAATACATACATATTATACATATCCATACGTACACCACGGGAGAATTCTTCGAAAGACTATTTATATTGTGGCGCTTGGTGAAACTTGCTACACATCTTGAACTATTCAAGTTTCTACGATAGAGTAAAACGACATAATTATGTCAGTAGTATTTGTTGTAATTTGATAACCTAATTGCCGTGATAAGATGCGCATTAGCAGAACTTAATCAGCTCCTACTGAAAGAAATTTATTTTACTGGTCACTGCTTATGTGTCGTTGACCCAGATTACTGTGTAATTGTTCAGGCTAATTTGCATCACTCTGCAACATTAGTGATTGTAGTCATAATTGTACAGACAGTAGGTACTCAAACTCACTCTTTTTTTTCTCTCTCTTTTTCTTCGTTATATAGTACATACCTACAGTCTTAAATACAGATCTCAAATACTTTACTGTAATAATACACATACTAATAATACATACCTACAGTCTACTAATAGTGCATACCTAAAGTCTAACTACAGAACTCAAATACTTTACTGTAATAATACACATACTAATAATACATACCTACAGTTTACTTATAGTACATACCTACAGTCTAACTACAGATCTCAAATACTTTACTGTAATAATACACATACTAATAATATAGACCTACAGTTTACTAATAGTACATACCTACAGTCTAACTACGGAACTCAAATACTTTACTGTAATAATACACATACAAATAAAACATACCTACAGTTTACTAATAGTACATACATATAGTCTAACTACAGATCTCAAATACTTTACTGTAATAATACACATACTAATAATACATACCTACAGTTTACTAATAGTACATACCTACAGTCTAACTACAGATCTCAAATACTTAACTGTAATAATACACTCGGACTGCAGAGGTCATGTAAGGTGTGTTAACAACTGTCCTGGCTGTTTGATTTTTTACGGATTGGAATACTGAAGGTTAAGATTATTATACCCTAATCCTAGTCCTTTTCCTACCTCATTCATTTTTCCTTATCCACTAATCCTTTTCCTACCCTGTCCTCGTCCCATCCTCTTTCCGCCAAGCGAAGGTTGCCGTGCCGATGTGCTGCGTGGTTAGGGGCGAGCCTAGTTTTAAACGTGCCTGATTGCCCTGGGACCAGGCGACCCCAGAATAAGGCTAGCCTTACCTAGACAAGCGGGACTCTGTCTAGGCGGACTCTAAATTTCCCTAGCTTCTCGTGGGTACGCTATGGATATAAGTAGAAAAAATAAAATCTGAAATGGCGGCGATGTGGTTCGCGACCCGTCACGTCACGTTTCCCATCGAGGCGAAAAGTGGACTAGGGATAGCCGCTTTGCTACATTGAATGTAAGAGGAGGAATGAGAGACAAAATAGTGGAGGTATGCAAGATGATGCGAGAGAGACGACTTGATATTTTGTGTGTGAATGAAACAAAGAGGAAAGGATGTGACACCACTACACATGGACCCTATACCGCCTACTGGTCAGGTGTAGCCAATACCAGTACGGCGTGCCAGGGCGTTGGTGTGCTACTATCCGCTAGAATGAATGAATGTGTGACAGAATATGAATGTGTGAGCCCAAGACTCCTTTGGTTGAGGTTGAAGGTTGGACTCACCCGCATCTTTGTTGTAGGAGTTTATGCTCCGCAAGATGCGCGGTGGTACCGATCTTCAAGAGACCAAAGCGAGAGGCAGGCATTTTGGGAGAGTATGAGTGATATTCTGAGTAAATGCAAACAGAGCGAAAGAATAGTAATGTTAGGTGATTTTAACAGTTAGGTTGGTGTGAAGCGTGATGGATATGAAAGTGTATTGGGAAAATATGGTGACAAACGAGTTCATGAAAATGGAGAAAGCTTGCTTGAAGTATGTTTGGAGAGGAATCTTGTGGTAACCAACACCATGTTCAACCACAAGGATATCCACTTGTTTACGAGACAAGAAGAAAGCCAGAGAAGCATGATTGATTTTGTGATTGTAGATCACAAAATCAATCATGCTGAGCAAGGCTGAGAAAGAAAGTGCTAGACACCCGGGCATACCGCGGTGCCGGTATTGACACAGACCACTTCTTGGTGATGAGTCGAGTAAGAGGTTTGTTTCAACGGTGGCGGCACCGTGTGCATGAACCCTGTAGTGTACTAGAGCGCATAAAAGTCGATAATTTGCAAGAGATAAGTAAGGGGCCCCACCAAGATCTTTGGGGAGCCCAAGTCAACATCCCGTGCTAGTGCGTGCACCTGCTGATTAACGGACGAGGCTCTGGTGCTGGCTTTCCCCTCTGGGGTTGGGAGGTCTGAGGGCGTCGCTCCCATAAAATCCACCCGCCGAAACAAAAAAAAAATTAACTGTCAGAAAAGGAATGCTGCTAGGGATAGGGCGCCGCCGCAAAACGGCACGCAGGAGCCCCGCCCGACTCCTGTGGCAAGTGGGCTAGGGCTGCCGTGTGTCGGGCCAGCACGGCTAAAGAAGTTAGCCCCAACCCGTATCCGCTTCGCATCTTGGAACATTGGCACGCTGACTGGGCGTGCGGTAGAGTTGGCCGAAGTACTCTCCAGGCGGAGGGTGGACGTGGCGTTCCTGCAGCAGACTCGGTGGAAGGGCAACAGAGCCCGGCCCTTGCAGAACGGCTACAAGCTGTATTACACGGGTGCGTCTGGTGGGGAGAACGGTGGGCCGTTGTGCTCTCCGAGTGGCTGCAGAGTGGCATCTTGGAGGTGAAACGCTGTAGCGACCGGCTTATGATCGTGAGGGTGCTTATCGATGGGATTATTACCCACCTGATAAGTGCCTACGCGCCACAAGCCGGTTGTAGCGACGCCGATAAGATGTCGTTTTGGGGTCAACTCGAGGGAGTGCTTCGGAGCATTCCGTTGTCACAGGGAATCGTTTTGGGCGGCGACCTAAACGGTCATGTGGGTGAGAGGTGTGAGGAGTTTGAGCGTGTTCATGGTGGTTTTGGATACGGCACCCGCAACGCTGAAGGAGAAACTATCCTCAGAACGTGTGCGGCTGCCGATCTGGCCATTGTGAACACGTATTTCAAAAAGAAATCCGAACATATCATCACCTATAAGAGCGGGAGGCGTACAACTCAGCGTGGAGTCCCGCGGATGGACCGCGTGAGGAACTCTCGCATCCGCGGCAGCCTTCACGTCCGTGACATTGCAGACAAGTTGCAAGAGTGTCGCCTTCGTTGGTATGGTCACGTCTTGCGGCAACCGCCGGGCTATGTAGGTAACAAATGTCTGGCCATGTCAGCCTCGCCGGGTCCCGGTAAGAGGGGAAGACCCAAGAAGTGCTGGCTTGACGTCGTAAGGGATGACATGCGTGCCAATGGTCTCACTACAGGGGATGCCGAAGACCGTGCGAAGTGGAGGAGAAAATGTAGGAAAGCGGACCCCGGGCGTCGCGAGACGCAACTGGGACAGACGCTCGGATGATGATGGAATTTGCAAGAGATAGGTATAAAATTAGAATTTTTAAGTAAAGTGAACAAGAAATTTGAAAATTTAGATGAGGTATGTGAGATGGAAAAATTATGGAAGTCGTTTAAGGAAGGACTCGTGGAAGTTGCGATTGAAGTGTGTGGAGTAAACAAGAGGAGCCAAGGATGTAAGGTAAAGAGAATGTGTGCTGATGTCATGAAAGCGTTGTCCGATAAGAAGAAAGCATGGTTGGATTGGCTGACTACAAAAGTCAATCAAAGAATGCAGAAGGCAACGGATGAGGATGTAAGAATGGCAAAGGATGAATATAAAAGGTTTAAGCGTGTTGCAAAAGAGGTGATAAAAAGAAATAAGAAGGATGACAGAGATGATTTTGACAACAGGTTATCTGATGATTTCCAAAAGAATATAAAATTCTTTTGGAAATCCATAAGAACAATGAGAGCTCAACAGACAACATCGCAGCTCACCCATATCAGAAACCATGATGGCAGTGTTGTGAAAGGTAAAGAATGTGTGCTCAAACGATGGAAGAAATATTTTGAAAGTTTATTTGAAAAAGAGGGTATGCAAGCACAGACACATTGCTGGGAAGTGAGTGAAAGCGGCAATGAAAGTGATATAAGTATAGAAGAAATTATGGAAGCATTGAATAGTATGAAACTAGGCAAAGCTGCGGGAATTTATAGGATTTCTGTCGAGATGCTGAAAGCGGGACAGGGCGTGGTAGTTTGCCAGCTGTACCGCCTTTTTAACCTTTGCTGGAGGGGTGGCAGCGTACCAGAAGATTGGTGTAAAGCTGTCATCGTACCGCTGTATAAACGAAAAGGGTCGCAGCAAGAGTGCAAAAACTACCGCGGCATAAGCTTGCTCAGCATCGTCGGCAAATTGTATGCGAAAGTTTTGATAAAAAGAGTGATGAATGAAACTGAAGGGAAAATGTGGGATGTGCAAGCAGGATTTATGAAAGGAAGAGGATGCACGGATCAGATCTTTTCCTTACGATGCGTAATTGAAAAACTTTTGGCGAAGAGTCCAAAAGTTTATTGCGCCTTCGTAGACTTGGAAAAGGCCTATGATAGAGTGGTGAGGAATGAACTGTGGTCAACATTGTCCATGTATGGAGTAAGCAGCAACTTGATACGAGCACTGAAATCTCTATATGAGGGATCCAGTGCTTGTGTCAGAATCAACGGAGCTTGCACAGACTTTTTTCACATCTAAAAAGGTGTGAGACAGGGTATGGGACATGTAGCGTCACCGTGGCTGTTTAACCTATACATTGACAGTTGCTTGAAAGAACTGCAAGAAAGTGCGTATGGTCTAAAAATGACTGATCCGACTATCAAATGTCTTCTTTACGCTGATGATCAGGTAATACTTGCATCATCAGCGGACAAGTTGCAGTTGATGGTTAATATTATGCATGATGCGCTGAAAGGCAAAGGAATGAAAGTGTAAATAAGACGAAAGTAATGGTTTTTGAAAGAGAGAAAAACATGACAGATTGCTCGATTTTTGTGGAAGGAAAAAGAGTGGAACAAGTGAAAGAATTTGTATACCTAGGCTCAAAATTTGCGAGAGATGGAAAGTGTGATGATGACATTGAAAGAAGGGTTTTGGCTGGCAATCAAGTGAATGGAGCAATGTACACCTTTATGGGCACCCAGAACGTGTCTAAAAAGGCAAGACTGGCTGTGCATAAAGGGGGTTCTTGTCCTTACACTAACATATGGCAGTGAAAGTTAGGTATGGCAGAAGAAGCATAGGAGTAAAATTAATGCCGTAGAAATGAGGAGTCTGAGAAGTATAGCTGGAGTGAAATTGATAGATAAAGAAAGGAACAGCGTGATAAAGGAACATTGCGGTATGACAGAAGACGTAGTGACTAAGATAGAAAAAGGGATGCTTAGATGGTTTGGACACGTGGAGAGGATGGATGAAAATAGACTGACGAAGAAAATTTATGCGGTGAGAGAAAATGGACAAACTGGTAAGGGTCGACCTCGACGTACATATACCGATCAAATTGAAGATCTTTTGACAAAAGGCCAGGTTAAGAGTACCCTTAACCGGCGAGCGTGTATGAAAACAATTATGAAAGTTGACGAAGCGAAAGTTGTATGCCAGAATCGTAGCAAGTGGAAAGCCATAGTCTCTGCCTACCCCGATGGGAGACAGGCGTGATGATATGTATGTATGTATGTAATAATACACATACTAATAATACATACCTACAGTCTAACTACATATCTCAAATACTTTACTGTAATAATACACATACTAATAATACATACCCACAGTTTACTAATGGTACATACCTACAGTCTAATACTTTGCTGTACAACTATTGTCATCAGCTGAGACATCATCAGACCCAGTGTCAGCATCGAAGCGGGACGCCAACTCAAGGCGAGAGCTCCAGACATCACGGGTGAAGGGCCGGCCGCGATCAGCCGACTCCAAGTTCCAGCTCAACGATCCCAAATGGCCGCATATGTGGTATTTAGTAAGTACAACTTTGACACACTTTTGATTTAAACTTTACAATATATAGTTACGTAACTTAGGAATATCATTGACCGCCTCGTTATTTAAACTGTTATTTAACTATTAACAAATATAAACAAGTCTATACCTCATGACTATACTAAAATATTAGTATTGTCATGAGGTATAGACTTGTTTATATTTGTTAATAGTTAAATAACAGTTTCATAATCACAAAGTCAGTAGTTTCGTAAAACCACTGTTTAGTAGGTAAACAGTCTTAAGACGTATTAAAAAGAAACCGTGAAAGCTTACAAATATTGAATCTAAAAATCTCATTACCTTCTTTTATCTAGATATATATCTTAAGGTTACTTGAATGAGGTTTATAGATATAATATTAGATTATATTACAATTTCCTTATTTCTTACACCAATGAACCTTTTCAGTAATATACGAGTATTTTCAATTTGTTCGTGTTGAAAGTCACAGAGCAAAGTATTTTGCTCGCTCCCTCTCGCTCGCGTTTTAATGGAGAAAATCGCATACGTGGCCTGTCAGAAAAGTAACTTACACGCTTGGTTGTAAGAAAAATATATAGAGTGGCGCCTCTATTAAGGCTTGAGTTTAAAATAGCCTGTGGATAAATCAATTTGTGCTAAAACTGTCGGTAGCTAATTACATTCTATGTTTAATTTACTTACCAAACACTAGGTGCTCTTGTAAAGTTTTCTTTTTACTACAATAAAATGAATTGTAAAATTTTGCACGTATATGCTTGAGGCTTCTTACTGAATGTAACACGTGGTTCAATAAGTCCCGAGACTAAGTACTAAAACAAGATTTTTTATAAAATATTTTTTTATTCATCAACGTAGTCTCCTCCAAGAGCGATACAGTCCCTCCAACGCTTCTCTAACTTTTCTATCTCATGCGTGGAGAACGATTTGTCTTTGGCTTCAAAATGAGATTTGCTGTGAAAACTTCACTATTTGAGTAATTTTTTTTACCCTGGAGCCAGCAATCGCTGGGGGTCAAGTTTGACAAATAAGGGGGATGAGGAGGCAAATCAAAGCCCAATTCATTCATTTTGGCCATCGTTCTCACAGAATTGTGACAAGGCGCGTTGTCCTGGAGAAACACCACTTTCTTTTTGTTCATTTGAGGTCGATTATCCGCAATTTCGTACTTCATTCGCTCCAATAAGCACATGTAATAGTCACTATTTATATTTTGCCCCTTTTCGAGGTAGTCGATGAAAAGTATTCCATGCGCATCCCAAAATATAGACGCCATAATCTTACCGGCCGATTTCTGAGTCTTTGGCCGCTTCGGGCGGCTTTCACCAGCCGCCACCAGCTCCACTCCGCTGACCGCCGATTGGATTCCGTTGTAAAATGGTGTATCCATGTTTCATCCATTGTCACATACCGTAAAAAATCCTTTTTATTACTATTCATCAGCGCCAAACATCGCTCTGAATCATTGATACGTTGTTCCTTTTGATCAGTTGTAAGCAAACGCGGCACCCACTTGGAAAAAAGCTTTTTATGGCCAATTTTTTAATGTAAAATAATGAAAACACTACCAGCTGAAACCTTCACTATCTCGGCTATCTCGCGCACTTTTATCTTATGATCTTCCATTACGATTTTGAGGACTTGGTTAATATTTTGTTGAGTCACTGTTCATTTGGACGACCTGAGCGTACCCATAATTTGTGTCCATGCGACCGCGTTTGAAGTCGGCATACCACCGACAAATGGTTGCTTAACAGGGAGCTGATCCCGCATAACATTTTATAAGCCATTGCCTTGCTTCAACAGTATTTTTTCCCATTAAAAAACAATGTTTTATCAAAGCGAATCTCGTTTTTTCCATTGTATCGAAACTACAAGCGTAGCGTCACTTAAATGTCTGCAAAATCAATATTTTAATGTTCCATTTTTTAAAAATTGGTCACTAATCTTTTATTAAGGGCCAGTACTTTTTAAAAATCAAAAGAGATTTTATTATATACGCCATTTCCAAGTTAGTCTCGGGACTTATTGAGCGATCTAGTAGATAAAATTGTCAACCTAAATTTAAGCTATGTCTATTTTCTTTAGCTTTTCTCTACGTTATTGGTTGCCAAATAGGTTATTTTAGGTACCCAATGCACTTTTAACTAGAAACTTTTCATTAAAAATTATACTTACGAGATAAATTGTTAAACTTACAAGTATGTTCGTGATACTTAGACATCTTTAACTTTACATAGTATAAAATAAAGTAGCACCCGTCGTGTACGCTTAGATCTTTTAAACTACTAAACGGAGTTTAATCCAGTTTTCAGAGATAGTTAGAGTTATTCAAGAATGTTTGCACTCGTGTTAATTCAGACCAGGTTACTTTTTTATAATAATGATAAGCGCTATGATTAAAGATTGTTGCTTAGCTGTGCTAGAAAATATTGAACTAAAAATCTCTTTTTTATACTTTAGTTATCTAGATTTTATTACTGTGACATCATAATTTGTATATTTGCCGTGACTAAGTCCCTTGCTTTCTAAGTAACTACCAAAATAGTGTTCTTACTATCTCAAACTCTGAATTGCAGTAGGTATATGGTTTCAGCCAGTATCCGGCAAAGTGGCTGATCAAGAGGATTTTATTGCTTCCAAACCCTGTCAGTTGCTTCCAAACCCTGTCAATTGCTTCCAAACTCTACCTGGATTTATAAGTTCACCAAATAAAAAAGTACAGTAATATAAATAAATTATAATATAATTTACTGTACTAACAGCATAATTTTACAATAGATTGTTGGTGTTAAAAATATAGTTCACGACCTTGACAGTTCTCTAACCAATCCGATTCCTTAAATTAGAAGGTACAGTTGGCAGTGACTAGTTAAAGGTAGAGTTTTGAAAGAAAACGGTTTAGTCCTTTGTGTCAATTACAAAAATGAGAACTCATTGCTTTTTTAACGAGAACGAAATGTAAGTCGTCTAATATGTAGCAAAATAAAGGAATTTTAACTTAATTACTTCTATAAAGTATTGTTTGTGTACGCTAACAAAGCGGGAAGTAACTTATAAAGGCACTCATTATATTCCTTTTAACGATAGGCGTAATGTTGTGGAAAGTTAAATTATCTTACGGCAAAGTTTATGCAGTAACGAAAAAGATGTTTAAATATTAACAAGTTGGGGAGAGGAAATATGAAGTTTTAGAAAAGCTTAAAGTGTGACGGCAAATATATGGAATTAAACTTTTATGGAACGGTTTTGGATATGTACGAAGTGTAATTTACATTAAATAACTTTTGACAGGGATTTCTTTCGATACAATGACATGATGCTCTGGCCTGACATCATCATCCGAGCGTCTGTCCCAGTTGCGTCTCGCGACGCCCGGGGTCCGCTTTCCTACATTTTCTCCTCCACTTCGCACGGTCGTCTGCATCCCCTGTGGTGAGACCATTGGCACGCATGTCATCCCTTACGACGTCAAGCCAGCACTTCTTGGGTTGCTGCTCTGGCCTGACAAATACGGCCCAAAAAGATGAACCTGGCAATAAAACTCCTGGCCACTCTAAGTTTAAGAATGATCATCAACTTAGTTTGGCCATGAGTTTTATTGCTAGGTTCTTCCTCAGGCTCTACCTAATGCTTTGAGAATCTGGCAGTAAATGTAAATGTAAATGCACTGCTGGGCATGGGAGATGCTAAATTGTTTTTTACATAAGTTATACCGAAATAAACTAAAAATTACTAACTATCTTCACGCTGTATCCCTGACGGAGTAGTCAGAGAGGACAGGTCGCCAGGCATCGCGATCCATGCATACTTCTTTCGCTTCCTGTAAATTCATCAATCGCTTCATACACGCACGTTTGTATATCCGAGTACTTTAGACTTTTCCGTTTTTGAGCAATCTGCTCACGTGGTCTTCATATGTAAGTCTCGGCCTACCCTGACTCCTTCTACCCTCTACTTTCGCTTTTTTAATATATTCTTTGTCAATCGTTCCTCATTCCTTAGTTTGACGTGTCCAAACCAACGGAGCACGCCCTTTTCTAGCTTAGCGCTGACACTTTCATTCAAACGTGCCATATTGCGTATCACTTCGTTACGTATTCGGTCGGCCAAAGTTACGCCGCACAATTGTAGAAGTGATCGCGTCGAAATGAAATTGAGATAATGAAATTCAAACTTGTTTTGCTAACAGTTTAAGAGGAAAGCATGTTTGCGACAGTTACACTAAAATGTTGACAACTAGTTTGTAATTTTCGTCAATGTCTTTTATATAACTTGTATCACTTTTGTCGAAACATTCAAGATAGTAATCGATAACAGTGTGATTATCAGCGCCACGTAGTGGAGAGCAATCGTACTTCCTTTGGGATGTTTTTTTGTACCCGTATCTCTCAGGAACCTGATACCAGAATTAAAAGTAGGCTATGTGTTAAAATTTCACAGAAAAATACATTGTTCCATTATACTATTACAAATACAATTAGGCATAGAAAATTCCGAAACAAATATTTGCAGAAAATAAAGGACTTATGGGTCCAGTCTGGAATTTGAACTCCAGACCTCAGCAAAACGGTAAAATTATCAACTGGGAAGATTATTTTTGGGTAGGGAATGTCTTTCAAGGATGGTAATCGTGAAAGAGAATCGTTACTTCATAATTATGATACCAACTTTATTTTTAGCCGCTATAGGATGCAGATCGTGAGGGTTGTCACACGTATTTAAATAATTCTTTTAATGTTTATACATACATACATATTGATGGCCTTTATACTCAAAGTCGAATATCACGGCAATGAGCTGTTACGTGGGACATAGATGCATTCGGTAAAATGTGGGCGTATAGTATACCTCTGCCTACCCCTTCGGGGATAACGGCGTGACAATATGTATATATGTTAGCCTCGAACTGGTAGACAGAGCCATTTTCTGTTAGATGTCTTCCGTCTTAAGGTTACGTATACGCCATCTACCGGCACTTAGTGAAGTTACAAGCTTTCGTGAGAGGCTAAATATTTTTCCACTTTATTCAAGAAAATAAATATTAAGTGCATATTATTGTTTGTACAGAACCGAGGTGGCGGCTTAGACATGAATGTTATTCCTGCGTGGCGGGAAGGCATCACGGGTCGTGGTGTGGTGGTCACCATCCTTGACGACGGGCTGGAAACAGATCACCCCGACTTAATAGCCAATTATGTAAGTATACCAATGAAATATTCCAATTTTAGATTTTCCTCATTTGTACGTATGATTTCGCATTTCTGTATTTTCCTTAGACGTCAAATATTTGTAGATTGTTTCGTCTTATACATTAGTTATTACGTTAGTTATTATTTTGTTGTACAATGTTTTATAAGAATACAATAAATGAATTAAAACTTATTAATTCATAACAGTTACTAGCATGTAATTAGACTGTGTTATTAATATGTGATTTAACTGGTATGTGTATTTATTATTAAGAAAACTTTTATAGGCGCTTGAGTCTGATAAAGTAGTTACGTTATATTTTAGAATTTGTAACTAACTTTCAACAGTTGTTACCCTGTACCATGTAATGTTATTTTGTAATAAAGAACTTTTGAAAACAAAAACAAACAATGTTACGTCAGTGCATGGGGAATAGCTTATCTTATTTTCTATTGCACAGGGTGACTGACAAGCATACTGCCCAACCCACCTGATCGAAAGTAGTTACGGTAGCCTATGGAAGTTTGCAACCCTAGAGATACCTACACTCACACTATCGACACTATTCCGTGTTGAGAATGACAGGAACAGGGTGTGGATAACTTGGCTTAACGGCTACCAAGTTACTGGCACCGGGTATCATCGGCTTAATGTGCCTGCTCAAGCATGGAAACTCTCGTAAATGTAAATACCACAAACCGTCAGCCATCTCAGGAACGATCGCAGTGTAAGATGATTAACGCAGTGATCGTAAACTGAACACCCAGTCAGCGTGGCTATGAGTACTTCAAAACACATCCATAAAACAAAATTTTGAAATTGTTTTGACGCGTGCTTTGTGACGTAAACACGTATTTTGTCTCCCTTTGATGTTACACTCAAATCTTCTTGAAAAATAGAAGCAGCACTTTCCATGTGCGTTCGGAAAACACCGATGAAAACAGAAACGGGAACAAGTAATACACGTCACACGAGTAGTCTGTGCATTTGCGATAAAAGGGCACAGAATGACATCTGTGAGATGAACAAAAGCGGCGGAGTTTCAAATTACACGATTCATCTCGGCCGTGCAAGCTTTAATTTCACTGTTGGCGTATGGAAAAAAAAACGGGTAATTGGGTCGCGGTAATACGCAACCCTGATTTATGTGCCGCCGAAGTAAAGGCTTTTCTATGTCCCCAAAGATTATTACATAAACATATGTACACCTACATATTATTTTCGTATACAATTACAAGATAAAACCCGCTACGACGTCTGACAAGCGTGAGAGGATAAAGTGCTTAATGACACTTGCTTTAGAAACGTTTTAGTGCGATGTGTCACAAGATTACCGCTTTCGCTGCGCGCATAACTCGGTATTAAAATATATTTCCATTTTCCAAAAGGATGTGAAACATCTTTCACATCTTCGCTATTAGAATTTCCATTAGTGAGCCTATATTAGATTGAAGATTACTTACTGGTATCTCACCATCTTCTAGCATTATTGCGTTACTAATGGAAGCTTCAACTCTGAAGATTTGACCCTCGTCATGTTTCTGTCCCATTTTTTTTCTCCAATATTATTTTTTATCTGCATATCTGGTCTTATAATAAGCATTATTATTTACTACAATGTGTTAATATAAGCTGTATTTTCCGCCAGGATCCTTACGCATCATATGACGTAAACTCTCACGACTCAGACCCTCAACCCCGGTACGATATGATTGACTCAAACCGACACGGCACGCGTTGTGCCGGCGAGGTTGCAGCTACGGCTAACAATTCGTTGTGCGCTGTTGGAGTTGCTTTCGGAGCTAGTGTTGGAGGTAAGAATGTTTTATAATCTGTATTTGTTAAATTAATAAAGTCTCCTCTCGATGTATATATACATGAAAGAAAACGTTGAAAGCTTTGTAAAATTATAAAAACAATTTTAAAAAGTAATTTGTTTGCTAACTATAGCCTAAATTTCGCCTTAAGTTGGAAAGAGGTGGATTAATTCGTTGGTTTCGAGTGGGTCTCGGTATTGTAGTTGGTAAAGCGTCTGATAAGGCAAGTCTGAATACGCTGATTCGAGTCCAGCTCGAGACTGAAAAAGATTTTACTTTAAATTTAGGATACATTGTAACTTTAATAATATTTGAAATTAACGTAAGGTGCATTTATAGTAGAGCTTTTTTAAGACATTTAGTTGTAACTTTAATACTATTTGAAATTCACGTAAGGTACATTTATCGTAGAGCTCACTGAAGTCATTTAGTTGTTTATATGTGTCTATAGTTGAGTCATTTTAAGAAGCTACATTTGACACTTCAACAAAAATCTCCAACGTATCCTTGTAACGGCGGGTATAAACTATTATTAAATTTTTCGAAGTTAGAACTACCCAATTGCTGAACTTTTCTCAGTTACACACATACATATTTTATTATCTAAATGCCCAAAGAAGGCTAATTTACCATCTACTTTCACTAATAAATAATTAGAAAATTATAAAGAAAATAAACAATTTATGTTCTAAAGAACTGAACGTCGTTACAAAGTTGCGGCAGTGGACCCTTTTCCTTTTAAACACTAGGGGGGTTACCAAGAAAATCTAAAGTTTATTAGCAGAATCGAATGTAATGAGACTTATTTGAAATTGTCCGCCACTTTTAAAGTTTCGTTTTAATCATACCTACTAATTTTTCGTCATTCTTATGTAGTACTAGTTGACGCCCGTGGCTTCGCGGCGAAAGGTTTTCCCGTTCCCGTTTCCCACAGGAACTTGTTCCTGGGATAAAAAGTAGCCTATGTGTCATTCTGATGTATAAGGTACGTGTTGTAAAGTTACAATAAAATCCATTTAGTAGTTTTACGTGAAAGAGTAATAAAAATCCATACTTAAAAACTTTCGCGTTTATAATATTAGTAAGATATATTCATTATTTTCATTTTTCTTTAACATACTTTTCTTTGACTTTCATAATTTGACATATTTACTGATTTTTACCAGTAACATGGCAGTCCTTAAGTTCAGTTGAAGGTTCTCACTCTACAATAATTGGACTGGGATTCAACTGAAATACTATACAACTATCTTCTTGATAGCTTACTTTTTCAAAATAATTGATTCGATTCTTATATGTTTGAAGTCCGTATCGGTTCGTTGACATTAATTGATATTTTTAATCATATCATCTCACTATGAAGCAAAAACTGACACTTGTCAAATTATAATGACTCAACTATAGTTGCAACCGCTTAGTAACGTGAAGTTTTAGAACTTAATGCATTGTGAGTGTTCTAACAATGAATCCCAAATTTAATTTCTTGACTGTACGGCGCTTACAGATTTGAAGAAACAAAATAGAGTAAAATGGTCTGAAAATATATTTATTGTAGTTGAAGAAAAGAAAAAAATAAGGAAAAGAAAAACATTTTATTCTGCGTGTAAACGTGCATAATACAAGTTGTTATTATTATTAGATGTTGTATGTACAAACGTACCCATACAGATTGTCATACCTTCATCCCCAAAGGGGGTAGACAGAGTCATAAAATACGCCCACATTTCACAGTATGCAATTTTGTCCCGCGTAACAGGTGGTGAGGCCATTGCATAGCATTGAGATGTATGTAGGTATTATTAAATACGATAAATTAAAAAACCTTAAATTAATAACCTTAATATTTACATTAAAAGAAACATATTTGAGTCTAACAGCTCATAAAAACTATTCTCAAAGAGCTTCTACGGCAGAAGCTTATTGCGCTTAAGAAAAAAAAAAGACGTATGGCACTTGGAGACTGCCGCGGTAAAGCTATTGCATAGCATACCTTTGTTTTTCTTTCATATTAATTCAAGTTACACTAAAAAAAACAAAAAGAAAAACAAAAAAACACCCTCACCTTCACCCCCACCCCTCATGAGCTCTCACCCTCACCCCACCCTCACTCTCACAGTCACCCTCATCCTCACCCTCACACCCACACTCACTATCATCACGTCTCGATCCGTGCGAGCTTCGTACAATCGTACCATATAATATATGTACATACACGTTAAGCCAACGCTCGGTGGTGCTCGGTGAACTTCGCGTGACCTCGTCTCGACCTTCGTCTTAGGTTTTTTTCCTTACAGAATTTCTTGATTAAAGCCCACTCAAAGCCCGCGATAAAAACAATGCAATAGCTTAATAAAGTATTTTTATAAGTTTATGGCGCATCGTAAGCTTTTATGATTTCTTTTCATAAACAATACTGTATTAGTGGTTAAAGGGGATACATGGATTCCTGGATTGTAACATATTTAACTTGCGAATATCGTATGAATAGTGACGATTCGACAAGAGGAGATCAATGGGTTACATCAAGATCTTCGAGACCTGCAAGGAAAACTCTAAATGGAACTCTGTACCAATCCATTTCACCAGCGTAGAAGGTCAATCACCTTCTGAAAATAAGGCTTCGGCTGGAAATCAACGCTGTGGTCATGCGCGGCATCTTGTTATCCGTGGCCTTTTAGGCTTATTGTATGTAGTGTGTCTAAAAATTGTGTATATTTCTTCTCAAGATAATGAAAATTTGAAGAGGCTAGGGCCACGTCATGCAGTGGACTATGATAGACTAATTTGTTTAAAATGAAAATATATTCTTGTATTGTAAAGTAACACTTATGTTCGTCAAAAGTATTGCTGTTATATTTATATTTACTGCCAGATTCGCAAGGCAAATAAGTTTTTGAATTGAAACTTTTTTATCGACGTATAAGAGAAATTCTATAGCTGTAAAAAAATGTCGTAAAGAAGTTTCACTTCTTACCTGTGTACTCTGGTACACACACATTATTTTTTATAAATTGAATGACGATTCTGATTCCTGAACGAAGGAAATTCCTATTGGCCTTTTAGAATCCATGCATTTGGATAGATTTAAGCGCAACATGCAATTTCCATTACACCTCATGTTACGGAAATATATATAGATATACTCAGTTTTAGCGCTCTATCTAATGTAATGGTAATATATGATTTGACAACCGATTGCGAAATTGAAAAGAATAAAACAAACTGTGTAAGACCTTAATTACGTATTAACATTTTTATTAGATAGACTAGCGGTCGCCCCGCGGTTTTAGTGCCCGTCCACGTGGAATACGGTGATAAAATGTAGTTTAAGTTACTCCTTATAACATCAGCCTACTGCTCAGCCATCAACTATCTATCATCTCGTTAAAATCTGTTCAGCCGTTTTAGAGATTAGCAGAACAGACAGAGATGTAAGTCCCGTATTTAACTGTCATAAGCATTTATTAAAAAACTGTTCATTTGGAATTGGACCCCGATGGGCAATGCCGGGCCTGATTTTAACGATCAATAGTTAAAATCAGGCCTGGCTTTGCCCACCGTATTCGTGCCGGCGGACACGTTAAGCCGTTGGTCCCGGTTGCTAGCAACATGGCAGTCGTTATACAAGTTGAAGCCCGTATGGGCGGCTTGAAACACTTCAATAGCAGGTCGTCACAACTTGCACCGGTCTATTTCAACACGGCAACGGGCTCACCACCTGACAAAAATAAATACTGCGAAAGTACTTATACTGTGCCTCTATAACTCCTTAATGAATGAATGGATAAGAGCGTGACTACGTCGTTAAAAAACTGGTATGTTCCAGTTTTTAATGACCTAGTTTTTCCTAATTAACCTTTGACCTTATTGATTAAAATCGAGATATCTTGGAAACTATAAAAGCTAGACCAAAAATTTATACATTTTATAAATTTTAAAAGTATACAAAAATTGTTACAAAAGACACATAGGACCTAGTTGGACAAATTTCCCATAGGTTTTATGATAAACTTTACTAAATCCTCATTATCAAAGATAACGTCTAAAAGATTAGATTAGGTTACTTATTTCCCAACAAAATAAATATTTTTGAAAGGGTCGTATAACTTTTTACGTTGAATGAATGGGTTCGTTCTTTTTCATTCCCCGTTAATTTTGCGCCATTTTGATATAACACGGTGACTAAATTTTATAACGTTATAAAATATTTTACGTGCATGACACATATAATAAAATAACGAGGCATTTGATTAAAATATACGAGTATGGAAATAAAGTAAATGAGATAAATTTAATTTTAATTTTATGAAAATGAAAAAAAGACAACTTGGTTCGGGACGGGACTGGAACCAGTGAGTTAGTTCTAGTATGACATTTTGTAAGCGCCGTTAAAATGGCGTATGCAAAATAAAGACATTTTTATTTTATTTTACTTAACCTAACAATGCTCAAGCTAAGCCATGGAACTGCCAGAACCCTACCAAAACTAGTTGAAATTCTTTCGGTTTGGTTCGGGTAGTGCAGTGGCTAGAACATTGCCCTGGTTAGGCAAAGGTCACGAGTTCAATCCCCGTCTCGAACCAAGTTGTGTTTTTTCACTTTAGTACTAATTTACGTAAAGTTAACAAATGCTTTAAAAAAATTTATCCAAAAGCGCACATATTTATAAAACCAGCTGATGCCCGCAGCTTCGTCGGCATGGTGAAGTTTTCCTATTCGAGATTTCGAAACGAAACCCTTAACTTTTTGATAATCCGATATGGCATATCTTACTCACTAAGAATGTAGCTTTCTAATGGTGAAAGAATTTTTAAAATCAGTCCAGTACTTTTTGAGTCAATTCGTTACAAACATACATGTAACGAAATGGCATAAAGGAAAGATTTGTATGTATACAAATCTTTCCTCTTTATAATATTAGTAAAGCAAGGCGCACATATTGGGTTAATCTACCGTGGTTGCGAAAATGGTAATACGGCTGCAGGGTACTAGGAGCTCTTTGCAAAAATCTCTTTTCGCAAACTCTTTCTCTCAGTATACTTGTGTTGATTGATTCATTGTTGATGATCAACGAGCTTATTTAGTAAATGTATTAAAATTACAATTAAAACGCGTTAGCCTAAAATACTAAATGTTTAAAAAATAATACCCTACATAAAGTTGACAATCTTAAATCCTGTGTAGCATTTTCACAAATTGTACTGAAATTGTTTTAAGTTTGCATCTCTTTAAGTGTGATCATTTTCTCTACGTGTGTATCTTAGATAATGAGCCGGAAAGCTTTACTAATACGCTCGTTAAATCCACCAGCACTCAGCTACTAACGACCTGAAATTATTACCGCAAGAAAATTTGCAACACAATTTCTTTCAAAATTTCTAGGCCGTTACATCTTTTGAGCAACTTTTTTTGTGGAACACTTTTCAATCCCCGTCTCGAACCAAGTTGTCTTTTTTCACTTTAATACAGATGTGCGCTTTTGGTTTGCGTTTGGTTTATAAATTTTAACCTTCGTTCCTCTCTTCACAGGTGTTCGAATGCTGGATGGTGACGTAACAGATGCGGTTGAAGCTCGATCGTTGAGCTTAAATCCTCAGCACGTGGACATCTATAGTGCATCGTGGGGGCCAGATGACGACGGGAAGACCGTCGATGGGCCAGGTGAACTAGCCACTCGAGCGTTTATTGAGGGAGTTAGCAAGGTAAACAGTTTTTGTATCTTATTTTTTAAAGTGGAACTTATTGGAATTTATTTCTTTATAGTTGAGAGAAATTTTATAATTGTAAAAAAATCCTTAGATTTTTTGGTTATGTGCCATGTTGTTTTGAAGTTAAATTTCTTTATCGACGTAAGTGAAACTTCTTTATCGACGTATACGTAAGCCTTATCTACCCAATTTTCGTGAAGTGTTAAATACAGTAGTAGAAAATTGATATGTCGTAAAGAAGTTTCACGTCTTACTTGTGTACTCAGGTACACATAATTTTTTTTAAAGTGATCTATTAATTTTGAGAGTGTCCCGAACTCGTAACCTTTGCGTAACCAGGGCAATGCTCTACCATTGAGCTAACGAAATACCCTTAGAATCGTACCGAAACAGTAGTAGGCGTAAGTGGTGTATGCGACTGTCGCGCTGAGGTCTCGGGTTTGATCCCCGGGTCGGAACAAATATTTCCGTGATCTACAAATGTTTGTTTCGGAGTTTGGGTGTTATACTTTAGGCTGGATGACGCTGTGTAAAAAAAGTCCCACAATATTTATTATTTAAGTTCAAACCAAGCTTCAAGGAGTCGTCTGAACCAAATTAGCATAACTAATATTGCTCTATAATTAATCTGTTTTCGTAACTTACTTTGTACACTAAATTGAAATTATTTAATGTCAAAATTTATTAGTAGTAGTATAGAAAAACTAGTTGATGCCCGCAGCTCTGCCTTTGTGGTGAAGTTTTCCAGATTCCGCTTCCTATAGGAACCTGGTTCCGGGATAAAAAGTAGCCTAGTACTAAGTAGTGTTCTGACACATAAGCGACATTACTGTAAAGCTTCATTAAAAATAATTCTGTAGATTTTGCGTGAAAGAGTAACAAATATCCAAACAAAGTTTCACATTAAAATATTAGTAACATTACAGTTATATTTAGCTATCTTATGCCTACCGTCCCAATCGTATTCGGTGACCCCAAGAAACCTCGTTATATACTTACATGAAATGACACGTCCATATGCGGTATTATCAGCCCTATAACTCGAGCACCAAATATATCAATTCCTCTAGGACCTAAGCGTTGAATTAATGTTATGATTTGGTCCAAATAACCAGTCAGTATTGCGGGCTCAACACCAACGAGTGTCTGAGTGGCAATCAAATCATGATCGGATAATTACGAACGCTTCGAAACACATACGGTAACTAGGAATGAAACCATTGAGTTGAAATTCATCGAATTCTGCACAATGCATAGTTATGCTTCGTGACTATTTAAGTAAGAAGTAGGCGTATTTAAATAACTAGCGGAGCCATGCGGATTCACGTCCAACATACTTTGAACCTCCGTTGCACCCTTTACTCGTAGTGCCTTCATTTATTAATTTTACTGACTTTTTACTGACTAAGGTCTGTATTCCAGAATGTTTCTCGGTGCTCAATCGACGCTTAAGGCTAGATTTTGCCTTTCAAAATCTACTCCCAAGCGTTGATGGAGTGTTGAGCGACGTTCTGGAATACGGCCCTTAGTGTTCTGTAAGCGATCACTGCGTTAAGCAACTTCGTGAATACTTTGTAGCATTTACGTTTGCGAGGGTTTTCGTGCTTCCTCTGAAGACACTTTAAGCCGTTGGTCCTGGTTGCCAGTAACATGGCAGACGCGGCTTAAAAAAATTCAACTGCGCGTAGCCGCAACCTGGGTCTATCTATTTTAAAACGGCAATGGGCTCCCTACCTTTTATGTGGGACAGGAATGCACACGGTGAAAAGTGGGTGTATAATATGCCTTTGCCACTCTTTGGGCGTAAAATATACTTCTGCCACTTCGGGTATAAGGCTTGATTGATAAAAATTTGCTCGATTGTTGATATTTATGATTACAGATTTGCCCTCCTGAGTAATAGCATGATGATATATAGCCTATAGCCTTACTTATTAAATGGGCTATCCAACACAAAATTTAGATGGATATTTTTTATTCGAACCAAACAAGCTCTAATGTGTGTATGGATAAGTAGTGAAACAACGGTAGTCGTGGCACCAAGTGCTTGGCATAGCAAATGACATGACATTTGAATATGTGAAGCTCACAGACAATGCGGCTTCTGAATGCGGTCGTATATCATTGCCACGCCTGGCTATCACTAGCTGATGGAGTTTTTGATTGTACTATCATTTCTGTTGTGTGGAATTTATGACGGATAGTTTTTCAAGTGTTTTGATGAATAGGTATACTCATATATCGTAAATTTTGCTGAGATATTTTTTATGTTAGTTTTCATTTGTCTTTGTACATGTAGAAATACAGCAAATATGATCACCTAACTAACTGTCTTAACGCTTTATCCCTGACGGGGTAGTCAGTAAGGATACATCGCATGGCGTCGCGATCTATGCATATTTCTTACACTTCAAACATGCACGGCTGGGTACCCGAGTACTACCAAAACCTCAGAATGGCGGCGCTTACCAGGTCGAGTCTGCTATTTTAATCGTGTCATAATAAAATCGAAATCGTAGCTCAATAGAAAGCCACCGGTACAATTTTGACAGTTTTTCATGGTCTACTATTCGTACTCCAATAGACTTCGGTCGGCCGATAGAATTCTACGAACACGTACGGCGCCAGTGGCTGCTAGTCAGTCATTTTTGATAGTCTACTATATAAATATTAGATAGTCACCCGCGTTATACGAACTTTGATCGTATATATTTCATTTTTAATAGTCATTTTTTTATATATAAAAAAGTAAAAACACCGTTTTGGAGATTTATTCGGTATTTAAAGCAAAAAACGTTTGTCAGAGCCATTGAATTATGTATGGTGATGATAGTTGTAGCTGCAACACCAAACTGTATCACCCATTTTTTTAGCATTGAAAAAGAAATGACAGCATTGAAACAATTTTAAAGATGTATTCGCGTCAAAATAAAATGGCATAGCTACTGGGAATTAGGAAATTACCTATCTGATACCTTCTCAACATAAATTATTTGATTTAAGTTCCTATTCCTTCTAATAAAAGCATTGAGAGACAAGTCAGTAATGTGTTTGTTCATTTCCGCAGGGCCGTAATGGCAAAGGCTCCATCTTCGTGTGGGCTTCAGGAAATGGCGGTAGAGAACACGACAATTGCAACTGCGATGGCTACACGAACTCTATTTGGACACTTTCTATATCGTCGGCTACGGAACGCGGGGAAGTTCCGTGGTACTCGGAAATGTGCAGTTCGACATTAGCAGCTACTTACAGTAGTGGAGCTATTAATGAAAAACAGGTCAGTTATTAAAAATGTTTTTAGCGAGATGCTCATGGGTATCACCAAAAAATAAAACCTAGAAAAATAAATTATAGCGCTCGTGACTCCGCTGAATCAGTGTTCTGTAAACGATTACTGCGTTAAGCAACTTTCGCTGTGACTGGTCCTCGGATGGGCGACCGCTTTGTGATATTTCCATCTACAACGGTTTCCGTGCTTTGGAAGGCAAGTTGCGTCTGTCTTTTTCAACACGGCAATGGGCTAACTACCTATTGCATGCAGGAAAGCACAAGGTGAAAAGTCTCAAAAAAAAAATCTTAAGATAAAACGATATCTCTTTATTGTACACAAAAGTTGCAGAAATAAATCAAAGACTAAGTACATTATACGTGCACAATTGGCGCTTTTAGCGCACTAAGCTAACCTCTGTTCTCCTCTTCATAATCCAAATCTGACTTAGCTACAAATTTGACCTAGGACTTGACTTTATAATTTAATCGGTCTGGCCAAACATACAAGGATGAACTTGGTAAATTGATCTAACAATGTAAACTAACTACGTACATAGGAATCTAACAATGCAATATAACCCCGGATACAGAATCATCTCTTCCAGGCAACTGTGATGTATCGTACAAGAACGCAAACTTTAAAACAACTGCCCATTAAACATATTTTTCGTCGAAATGACTACTGTTTACACAACAAACAACACAATGGTATTTTTAACTCATTTCAAATGTACCGTTTTCTATTTGATATTTTTTTATTATCCATTTTTGTTTTGATACGACTGTTACAGTATGTATTTTAATCCCTTTGATATATTCTCGTGGGAAGAAAGTTTATTTATGTTTATTACTTTATCCAACTCATGCTTTGTAGTTATTAGGTACAATGAGCAATGATATTGTATACAAGATAGTAGTAAATATCGCACTAGGCACGTCAAAACTTGAATGCCTACAATAAGTCTGACAAACGATTATTACTTTAAATGCTAAAAATCTACAAAAAAATACGAGTATTTTTTTTACTTTTGACATATTTCAAAAAATTACTGAAATATTTACGATCAAGGTGCGGTATAACGCGGGTGACGTGATAATATCGCATCTCTCGTTCGCACCCGAACTCCGCGCCGCGCCTTGTCGCAGTCTGTGCGAGACTGTGACGTCACATAATGGGCCCGCCAAGAAATTCAAAAAGGACTACCACTTCTCGTTTTTATAACTTCGAAAATACTGCATGCATTGAAGTGAAATAAAAACTAATGTAATGTACATGAGCTACGCTCCAATTTTAGCTGTATTTGACAGTAATATTTTGACCCTTTTGTGTTCTCTTTTGTATGAATAAGGATATAGCTATCGCTTTCTGTACAATACAGTTCGCATCGTATTTTTCATTTTTCAAGGCTAAATGCAATTATTTTTTTGCAGACTTTTTGTTGCTTAATACCAAATGCACCAGATTGCACCGACCGTGAATATAGTATGCAACGAGATAGTTAATATAACATTCCGTATACTACTAAAAGAAAAAAGATAATATTGCGTTGGTCTCTTTGTCAAAATTTTCAAAAGCAAAACGCTTATTTTTTTTACTAAGAAGGCAGTCAATCACATGGCCCTGTAGATTGAAATGATCACTCTAATCCATAGACGTTGTAACATCAGAAATATTAAACTCGCTATGCGGGTTATGGCAACGTGCTGTTGAAAATTTTCAAATAACCCGTATGGCTTTCAACTAGACTCGACTACCATATTACTACTCCCTTTTGGAAATACTTGTAATAAATATAATTACGGAAATTATCAATGCCAGAACACTAAGCTGGGCTACGAGCGCTTCCGAACTTGTAGGAAGTCATCTAATCTGTCCTGTGTACAATATTCCGATATTGTATTAGAAATAGGGTTATGAATTGAATCTGAATAATAATCAATTAAGATTTGCTCACAAAAAGTCGCGTGTTCCTACAAAAAGAAAAAGATTATCTATGCTGCACACGGCCCGACATTCTTATCAAGTAAGTATGGTCTCTCGACCCTCTTACCCAAAATGAGTTACGTCTATAGCTTTACATCTTTATTGAGGTTGTCTACGTAAGGCATTTTACCTTTTACTAGTGCCCAACACGGGTATAAAGTAAAAGAAAATATTACTTATGATATCAAAGAAAACACTTCAAAGGAATTGTGAAAATTTTGAGGTCAAACAAAAAGGGTAGCCCTTTAACTTGATTTTAAGGGTATCTGTTTTATTTAGCTGGGTACCTGCTCGGAATAAAACCGAACAAATCGCGTGGTGTCACAACCAATGTACTTAGTCATGTATATACCGACCCATTACAAATTTATTAATATTTTAGTGCTGCAATAAACCTATAAAAAGAAAATGATAATTCTTTATTCATTTAGGTCACAAAGTAACACTTATGAACGTCAAGATTATTGCTTCTACATTTAACGCCAGATTAGCAAAGCAATAGGTAAGAGCCACTCTTTTCTAACCGCCAGTAATTACAATAGCTTGATTTACATGATATTTAACCAATTATATAGTAATGAGTTTATACAAAAGAAACAAAATCAATGTTGTGTTCAAAATCAAAATGAGAGCGATTCTAGTTGCCAGTTCTAAGGGCAGCCTATCCTTTATGAAGAAGAATCTGGCAAGAAAGACTATGTGGATGCTCGGACTGTTGAATTCCCGGTTAGAATTGAAGAGTGGCTATAGATTTTCTTTTTTATACAGTGTCCGGGTACGGTAATAGCATTGCCCTATAACATACATACATACATACATACATACATACATACTTTCACGCCTTTATCCCCGAAGGGGTAGGCAAAGGCGTACTATACGCCCACGTTTCACCGTATGCTTTGCTTTTTGTCCCACGTAACAGGTGGTGAGCCCATTGCCCTATAACGTGGTACCAATAAAACTAGTATCAAGATTTAGGCGTGTGATTTGCCTCTGCCTGCCACATTGAATGTGTAACGGACTTGTGCTTCATCATTTAGTCCGACAGAGCAAGAAATGTTACGCGCTCCCTCGCTCGCACCCTAGTAGAGACGAAAGTAATTATATATCAAGTACCGCGTACTAAGTTCACGTCAAACGAAATAGCCTTTTTTTTTTTACTTGTGGAAATCCCCTCGGATGTCATGCCGGACTCGAACCGGCTAAAACCACACAGTCCCCGCCTAACTGTCTATTGCCGGACGACCCGGGTAACTCCTCGGAAAGATGTCCCAGAGCTCCTGACAGTCTTTGGCTACCACCGCGGCCTCACCTGGGGTTCGGGTGTTATCCCGCTTCTTTGGGGGGTTGGTTCGGGTACTATCCCGCTTCTTGAGGCATGAGGCGTGCGTGACATTTTCACGTCATGCCTACGTCTTGGGCCTGCTTCTGTAAGGACGGCGAGCAGTCCACCCGCCGTCCTCTTGCCTGTCATTCGTCTGTAGTAATTAGTGTAATCGTATGTCGTCCCTTGATACGCATGGTTTTTTCCTTTTTTTTTTCAATCCTATAAGGGTATGTCAATTGGTTAGATATAGAGTAAGGTGTCCATCGTCTTGTTAGCATCTAGTAGTGTGACCTTTTTCTTGGTCAATTGCGGATCTCGATTACTACTCGAAGAAATTAAAGGCCCTCACAAAGAACATCGATTATGAGTTCATTGTTCAGTGTAAAAAGTGTCCCAGAATATTTATTTATTTATTTTATTATTAATTTATATAATAATAAACCCCTTGCCATCAGGTGGGCCGTACGCTTGTCTGCCACCTAAGTGGTATAAAAAAAATCCAAAATTATTTACAACATAATTAAGTAAATTATTATTTTTCCCTTTTTTTTTTCAATGATCTAGCAACATTTTTACATGGCTAACCTACGCTTAGATTGTAACCTAAAATACACAGGGTAGATATAGTAATGACCTTCATCGTCGTAGCCCTATTTTTTTGTTTTAAGTTAACGTATAACGCCTAACAACGTTCAAATGGTAAGTTCAAATAAATTTCTGGCTTACTAAATTTATTACTAGTTGACGCCCGCGGCTTCGCCGGCGTAGAGAGGTTTTCCCGTTCCCGTTTCCTAAAGGAACTTGTTCCCGGGATAAAAAGTAGCCTATGTGTTATTCTGATGAATAAGCTACATTGTTGTAAAGTTTTATTAAAATCCGTTGAGTAGTTTTTACGTGAAAGTGTAACAAATATCCATACAAACTTTCGCATTTATAATATTATTAAGATTAAGATTCACATTCACTATAGCGTAAAACTTCATAACCCTTTTCTTTTTTAACGTGTCCGAGACGTCGTTGAGGATTACTGAAGGGCCTACCCTACTTCAACATTCATGACAGAATCATATGGCAACATTTCTTTTCACTATAATTCCTTTATTCCATGTCTTTTTGTGGTTATTATAATAAATTATGTACATAAATTGAAAGCTCACAAAAAATATGTATTACATGCAGATATGAAGCCCTATTAACATGAAAATAAGGTGCGTAACCTACTTGAACTTGTAAAAAAAATTAATTTTAGAAGATCCTTCTGATATTAAAGCTATCAGCACGTTCAGCGTGCTGATTGTCTCGATTATTGCAACACATAAGTGAACCATTTTCTACATTTAACTGAGGCTATAAAACTACTAAGTGTTCGTCGATAGCTAAATTTGTATACTCAAAAGTATATATTACTAGTTGACGCCCGCTGCTTCGCCCGCGTTAGGAAGTTTTCCCGTTCCCGTTTCCTACAGGAACTTGTTCCCGGTATAAAAAGTAGCCTATGTGTTATTCTTATGTATAAGCTATACTATTGTACAGTTTCATTAAAATCTATTCAGTATTTTTTACGTACATATTATAAAACAAAGTCGCTTTTCGCTGTCTGTCCCTATGTATGCTTAGATCTTTAAAACTACGCAACGAATTACGATGCGGTTTTTTGTAATAGTTAGAGTGATTCTTATAGAAGGTTTTTATGTATAATTTGTTAAGTTATTGTATATATTGACCAAACTATAAGGATATTTGTTGGGGATGTCGAAAAAAACAAGCCGTCTGGGAGCTTTCAACAAAAACGCTGCCTAAACCCTTTGAGATATAACAAAATAATGTATGGTGCAATTGTGTATCTAATGTAGTTCTACAGAAAAGTCTGCGACGATATATATCTATCTCATGAGAATAACATACTATATTTATTTAATACTTTAAAAAACCATCAATATGATGTGATGAAATATAAAGCGGTTATTTCAAGGCTATTTACACAAATACGCTATTAATCCTTATCATTTTTACTACGTTAGTTTCCTTCAGCATTTCATGGAGATTATTTTGCCCCTTTACACTTTGCAAATTAAATGAATACCTTACGAGTTATTGCAGATTCAAAATAAATCGCAAAGAAATTAAT
Source organism: Thumatha senex (assembly GCA_948477245.1). Taxonomy (NCBI): domain Eukaryota; kingdom Metazoa; phylum Arthropoda; class Insecta; order Lepidoptera; family Erebidae; genus Thumatha; species Thumatha senex. The sequence goes on along the minus strand of OX419741.1, from coordinate 11,292,962 downwards.
TTCGTGTAACCATAATTCGACCGGCCCGTGCGGGCGTAGGTAGGTACTGGAGAGCGGTGAAGTAATCAATGAATTTGGAAAACGTTCATACATTATTGTGAATGTGAAATTAATTAACAACGGGATTAAATGGGTGCCACGGGGTTCGAAGTACGTCACGGGCGAAGCCGGGCGGGACAGCTAGTACGCTATAAAGCCAAAAAAACTGTTTCAAGACTAAAATGTAACATCCTACGTAATTAATGGACGCCCCTTTTCCAACAAAAAAATGTCCGCCTGTATTTATTTATTTATTTAATCGTTACACAGAACAGACGTAGGACGCAGACAAGGCGCAGACACATGTCTGTACTGCGTCTGTATCATGTTAAGTAGTAAAAATGTATAGAAATGTCGCGACGCAAAGCATATAGAAAAAACACGTTGCGAACACGACGGTTTCATGCCTGTGTCTTATGATAAAGCACGAAGAAAAGACATAGTGTCACCTATGGTCATGGGCGGCCAGCGTCACGGGCAATGTCTTTTGTATGTGTTTTAAAAAATCGCGACGACGTTCTTCGTGAAGTCTTCGGGTATTTTCAAGTAACATTAAATAGTCTATATTCTGTACATATTCATGTAAAATAAATAAAATATCCATCACGCCTTATCCCCGAAGGGGTGGCAGAGGCATATTATATGCCCACTTTTCACCGTGTGGATTTCTGTCCCACGTAATAGGTGGTGAGCCCATTGCTGTGTTGAAATAGACAGACGCAGGTTGTGGCTACCTGCTGTTGAAATTTTTCATGCCGCCCATAAGGCATTCAACCAGGCTTAACGACTGCCATTTTACTGGCAACCGGGACCAACGGCTTAACGTGCCTTCCGAAGCACGGAAACGCTCGCAAATGTAAATGCCACAAAGTGGTCACCCATCCGAGGACCAGCCATAGTGAAAGTTGCGTAACTCAGTGATCGTTTACAGAACACTGAGACCGCGGGGCCACGAGCGCTTCTTATTCATGTAACCTGAAAAATATGATACATAACTAAAATATATTATAAAAAGGAGTCCCTTTAGGCAAGGTTCCGAAGATACTGGCAGCGTTCCCCCTTTGAATAGCTAGACTAATTATTTGTCCGAGGTAGCTGCCAACTCTTCGGTCTCCTGTGATGTCGACTAACCTTTTTGCTATTTCCTTAAAAAGCCTTATAGCGCTAGTCTTTTCTGTATCCTTTAAGTATTATGTTTCTTTCTAGGTGGTGACGACAGATCTTCATCATTCTTGTACAGCGGGACACACGGGCACGTCAGCGTCAGCGCCTCTAGCGGCAGGCATCTGTGCACTGGCGCTACAGGCTAACAAGGAGCTCACGTGGAGAGATATGCAGCACATAGGTAATATTAATATATCTATTACATTAATCCAAAACTTTTTTTCTTTTGACGTGAATGTATCTTTAAAACTTTAAAATTGCTTCTAGTAAGATTGCGACATTTCGCGGGCCGCAGAGGAGGAAGCGTCGCCATTTTGAGGTCATTTTGCTGCGTATCGAGTTTAAGTTTTAAAAATATTACCATTTGATTTAGGATAGTTACGAGGTCGAAGGAGTATATCTTGGATAAAATGTACCTAGACAAATCCATACTCTTGCGCTCATTAAAAAGGTGTTTAATATTTAGATTGCTGAGGTCTGGGGTTCGAATTCCTGATAGGATCAAGTATTTGTGTGATCCGCAAATTTTTGTGACAAGGTTTAGCTGTGTTCTATGTAAAATATGTATGTATTCAGAAACGGTATAAGTATGTTCATTAGTTGCACAAGCTTGTATTAGATTAATTTGTGTTAGACGGCGCAGTGTATAATAAAATTCCAAAATTTATAAATTTCATTAAACCTTATAATTTTTTTCTTTAAAAAGTTGACTTGATTTTCTTGGAGGAACATTTCTCTTTGTGTTCTATTTGAAGGTACCGCCCAGTAAATGCGTATTTATAATGTTTTAATCTTATTTAGAATTCGAGTTTTAAACATTCATTCAAGAAGTCGCTCTCGGAGCTTTTTTGTGTTTTGAATGAAAATCTCATAGCTTGCACCCAACTTTGTCAATCGATTTATGAATTTTAGGTACTGGTATATGAAACGGCATCTTTATTTGTAACAATTAGCATCTCTCGATGCAGCTGTTGATGGTTTGACTGTAGACGTCAATTTCTGGCATTAGGTGCGATGTTCTGCAGGGAGACCTACTACCTAAGAATTACCCGGGGCGCCTGGCGCTAGATGAATAGATACCTATTCATTTAGCGCTAGACGGACCGTGTGGTATGTATTAGTCGATTCGACTTGAATATACCGTGTTATAAAAAAAACTATATTTCTGGTATAATGGTTGACACAAACATGTTGTTGAACAAGTTATAAATAGGTTTTTCTATTAACGTATGGAAATCCCCACGGATGTCGTGCCAGACTTAACTGACGAAAACTATTTGGCCCCTAACTATTTGTTTACTTATAATTCTTAATTGTCGCGTAAGGATGTCCCAGAATTCCTGACTGACTTTGGCTATCACTGCGACTTCGCCTCAGGGTTCGGATCTTATTGATCTTATTTGTGCGGTTAATTCGAGTATATCCCGCTTATTGTGGCATGAAGCGTGCGTGAAAATCTCACGTCATGCTTGCTTCTACAAGGACACTGAGCAGCCCACCCGTCATTTTTAGACTCCTGGTCATTGAGGCCGAGAGTCTTGCTTTCTTCCGCTCCCTAACTTAAGTTAAGACTATGTATTCTGGTTTGAATGAGTTGTAATCTTGCGATTGTTTATATATACCATCGGTTGGTTAGCTCTATGGTTTGGTTGGCTAGTTTCGTTTATCTATCTCTTTGAGTATATTTTTTATGCTGCAGCTAACATATTGAATCACCACCATCAAAGCTAAATATATTCTATCCTGTAAAATAAATAAATATCCATCACGCATTATCCCCGAAGGGGTGGCAGAGGCATATTATATGCCCACTTTTCACCGTGTGGATTCCTGTCCCACGTAATAGGTGGTGAGCCCATTGCCGTGTAGAAATGGCCAGACGCAGGTTGTGGCTACCTGCTGTGGAAATTTTTCAAGCGGCCCATATGGCCTTCAACCAGGCTTAACGACTGCCATTTTACTGGCAACCGGGACCAACGGCTTAACGTGCCTTCCGAAGCTAAAATAACCTTCTATCTTGTATTTGTAAACATATTACTAACTAAATATCTTCACGATGTATTCCTGCCGGGTGATGTATCCAAGAAACATTAATTTCTATATTCTTTCTCAGTGGTACGCACTGCAAGACCGGAACGTCTAAGCATCGGCGGTGAATGGAAAGTTAACGGTGTTGGTCGCAACGTTTCCCATTCCTTTGGCTACGGGCTCTTAGACGCTGCTGGAATGGTTCGCCTGGCTAGAACTTGGCGGACCGTACCGGACCAAAGAAGATGCGAGTTGGCTGCCCCCAGACCACAACGGATCGTACCACCGCGGTCTTCTGTGACTTTACAGGTTATATTTGGTTTTTAAGGGATTCTTCGATGTTGGTGATGTGATATCCTTTTCTGTTCTGTGTGGTATTTTCAATATAGATTTGATCGGGTTTCATGATAACTTATGTACTGGTATCACATCACGCCTCCATCCTCGAAGGTGTAGGCAGAGACATACTATACTCTCAAAATTCACAAGTCGTATTTTGCCTCACTTCGTAGGTGGTGAAACTACACACAGGCAAACAGGTGTAGGTTGTGGCTACCTGCTGTTGAAATTTTTAAGCTCATAAAGCCTTCAATTATCGGCTGCCATGTTACTGGCAACCGGAGCCAATGACCTAACGTGCCTTCCACATTACAGAAACACTAATGAATATGTCATAAAATGGTCACCCGTCTGATTCAGCTATAGCGTAAGATGCTTAACACTGGTTACCGAACACTTACACACACACCGTTAGAGGGGCTGCGACTGTTTTTTAGCCCATGTATACTGATGATATGAAACTAGCAAATTTTGGATAAAGATAAATGCTGTAATCACTGTTTGTGGAGGGAGTCGTATAAAACCGATGATAAGAAAGAAGTTTTATTAAAGAGCTCGTGGCCCCGCAGACTTAGTGTTCTGTAAACGATCACTGCGTTAAGCAACTTTCGCTATCGCTGATCACGGATAGCCATTTACGAGCGTTTCCGTGCTTCCGAAGACATAGCAGGCGTTAAGTGTAGGTGAATACCTAATGGTCGGCTTGAAAAAAAGATTAGCGCTCCTGTGCTAGTCCATTTCAACACGGCCATGCGGCCAGTCCATTTCACCTGTAACGTGGGACATAAAATGAATACGGTGAGATGTGGGCGTTTGTCCCCATTCGGGTATTAAGGCGTGACGGATATTTTTTTTATAGTTATTCTGACTTCGGATACTTGCTACATTTTCAAAACCTATGTATTTTCTTCCTAGTTGGACGTGGGTGCATGTCCTGGGGTGAACTACCTGGAGCACGTCCAAGCCAGAGTGTCGCTGTCGGCGGCGCGGCGCGGAGACCTCCGCATTGCTCTCACTTCGCCCGCCGGCACCAAAGTCACACTACTCGCGCCTAGGTACGTACCTCACTATAGGTGTAAGGAAGGAGAGAAATAGAGAGGGAAAGAGAGAGGGAGAGAGAGAGGAGGAGAGGGGGAGAGAGAGAGGGAGAGAGAGAGAGATATCTAATCCAATTGTGCATCATTTGTATGTAATGGGGGTTTGCAACGAGCATCACAATTAGATATATAACTTGTATCTTCTTTCTTTGGTTGGTTCTAGCATCTTTATTTAGGTATAATTAAAATTCCATTTACTGTATTTATAAGTAATTATACAAAACCGAAAGTCTCAGAAGAGCTATGGTCCTTAAGTTTTAAGACTTCAGGTTTAACATGATAAGTGATTAAAGGAAGTTTATGTTATACTCAATCTGTTGTCTGTTTTTGTACCCTTTGTAATAAAAATATAATCAATTTAATAAATGTCAGTCTTTTTCCTAATCGGAGTGTGTTCTTCTTTTAGAAAAAGTTTCGTTATATCATTACTGTTCACCGGTATTTTACCGTAGCATAATGGTGTTAGGTTTATTGTAGTTGTATTACAGAATAGATTTCTGGTTCATGAGTATTAAATTACAATAATACAGAACTTTAGCATTAACTACCTAAACAGACAGTTTCGGGCTACTTCAGATATATTTGCAAAGTTTATAGCTCTTTAGTGTAATGAGAAGTTCATTAAACGAGACTCAAGATGCCGACTACGCCGTCTCCGGAGTACAGTAGGGTGTAATTAGACAGTTAATTTTCCGGCAGGCCCCACGACTCGTCGCGCGCCGGTTTCAACTCTTGGCCTTTCATGTCCGTGCACATGTGGGGCGAATCGCCGCTAGGCCTTTGGCAATTGGAAGTCACCAACGAAGGAAGATATATGGGTAAGCAACTATGAATAGTGAATAAACTTGAACCTTTGCCCAAAGTTTCTCATGTTTAACGGACTGTTTTGAATTACTTGTACTCACAAAGGTCAAAATTTTCATCGTAAATTGAAGTTTTTTTAGGTTAAAATTGTATTCTATCTGTTTCTACATCTTAGGCCGAGCATCGTTACAAGAATGGTCTTTAACATTATACGGAACTAGCTCGCCGGCAGCTAAAAATGATCCGATTCCGTTCCGGAATCCGGTTATACGGAAAAACGGGAACATCACTCGACCCGTCGTTGTGCAATCGGGGCGCAAAAATAATAGAGGTAAACCGATGACAATCACGCCTACGTACACAGTTGGCCTGGTGAAGAGAAAAAAGAATAAGAATTCAAAAAATCCGAATAAAAACTCGCAGAAATCAAAGCAAACTAGACCGGCGACGCGATCGCCGATTGAAAGTACTACAGCGCGAGTGAAGACATCGACTGCTGCGGATCTTAGTCTCAACCTGCGGGCGGATCTTACTGACCCGTTGGCAGCCTCGGACGCTCGCGGTCGCAAGATGTCCAGTCTATTCGAGCAGTATCCAAAAATACAACGCATATATCCTGCTCCTCTTCAAGCCCACGGTACCCATGTGCTTCCAGCACTGCATGTCTCGTGTCTGATACGTTTTTCAGCAATCTGCTGTGATGTTTCATTTGCATTGCAGCCGCCTATAACCGTTGACCCTGCACGTTTATTATCATTTTGTTCCAGCCTGAGCCGCTCTTTGCATGTCGAGTGTTTGCATTGTATACATTTTATTTTGTAGCGAACCTTATTTAATGAAAGAGCTTCGACTTAAATTAAATTTCGTTCTCAATTTTGTTAATTATGCCCGTTCTACAGCGGCAATTCGTTTAGCTGTGTGATTTTTCAATTTGTTGTGTAGTTATGTGTATTTTTGTGTATGTTTGCTGTTCACGTTTTTGTTATATCTTAGTACTATAAGCATTTTTGTTTACAAGATCGTAGAGTAGTTCCCCCTTCGATACAAATATCAAACTATTTCAGAAAAAAAAAATAGTCTTGAATTTATTTGATTTAATGTCATTTGATTAAAAACGGGACAAAAAGCTTTTGATTTTACGTGCCGTTTGTCACTTTAGTTAGATTAAAAATATTACCAATAAATTTTTATATAATTATATCTATTTAGCATTTAAATTACAATTTCTAATTACAATCATCGCCAAATTGCTAGTGCAGTTTGTTGGCGTTTCACTCATTTAATCATTTTATTTATTTATTTTCCTTGCAATTAATACTATATTACGACTAAAACTATTTTCTATTTAGTTTAACCATGTTACAATTATAACAAGAATTTTAACTTATCCTCCTAGTTTCCATTTAAAAAGAAAATTCAAGCATATGAGTTTTCTTTTTAATAAATAAATATCCATCACGCCTTATCCCCGAAGGGGTGGCAGAGGCATATTATATGCCCACTTTTCACCGTGTGGATTCCTGTCCCACGTAATAGCTGGTGAGCCCATTGCCGTGTTGAAATAGACAGACGCAGGTTGTGGCTACCTGCTGTTGAAATTTTTCATGCCGCCCATAAGGCATTCAACCAGGCTTAACGACTGCCATTTTACTGGCAACCGGGACCAACGGCTTAACGTGCCTTCCGAAGCACGGAAACGCTCGCAAATGTAAATGCCACAAAGTGGTCACCCATCGGAGGACCAGCCATAGTGAAAGTTGCGTAACTCAGTGATCGTTTACAGAACACTGAGACCGCGGGGCCACGAGCATTTCTTTTTAAATTTTCTTTTTAAATGCATTTTATATAAATTATCTCACCCACCCTTAATAATTTATTTATAATCTTGTGGATTACTATTGTGGAGTACTACTCTCGATCATGTATCCCTACTACGATCTTACGTAATACAATGATCTTGTACGGCCAAGAACTTTAACATACTTAGTACCAAGCTACTGTGGAATATCGTTTAGCAAACGAAAGACATTTAGATTTTTTTTTGAATTAACAGCCTTTCGAGAAATTGGGCCTCAAATTACAGTTCATGATCGTACACTTCATTACCTACTTAGTTGTAACTAGTTTCTCTTACATTATGGTTTTTGTACAGCTGGACCTCTCACTCAATGGGAACTAATCTTCTACGGAACTGAGACTCCACCTCAAGAGTACGATGCGTCTCCTGACAGCAACTCTTTAGCAGCAGGAGCAAATCTGGCTAATGAGGGAGCCGGCTTGAATAGTGAAGGGGTCGAAGCAGGTCCTCCGCCGTGGAAAGTGAATGAACCGGACTCTATTGAAGATGGGCGACAAAATACGCTTAGTGAAGACCTTCCACTCGTGTCTTGGCCTTCGCATACGGTGAGCTAATTGATTAATCTTTTGTGCAAAATATTTGAAGTGAAGTATAACTTCAAATATTTGCGCGTTAGGGAAAAAATATGACAGTAATTTTTTCGATGCGCGCACAGACCGTTTCGAAAAACCGACACTATGAAGTTAGCTGATAAGCTGACATTCAAAGTAGTTGTCAATCGGATGTTTTTTAAGCTATTGCATAGTTTTCATCGCGGGCTTTGAGTGGGCTTTAATCAAGAAATTCCGTAAGGAAAAGAATCCTAAGATCCGAGGTCACACGAAGTTCACCGAGCACGGCCGAGCGTTGGCTTAACGTGTATGTACATATATTATATGGTACGATTGTACAAAGCTCGCACGGATCGAGACGTGATGATAGTGAGTGTGAGGGTGAGGATGAGGGTGACTGTGAGAGTGAGAATGGGGTGAGGGTGAGGGTGAGGGTGAGGGTGAGGGTGAGGAGTGAGGGTGAGGGTGAGGGTGGGGGTGAGGGTGAGGGTAAGGGTTAATTTATTTTTGTGTTTTTTGTTTTTTTTTATTTTTAGTGTAACCTAAATTATATAGTCTTTTTTTTCTTACTAATGTATCGTTCCTGTTACAAACAAAGAGTTGTGGTATATGTGACGAAATCTCATTAGACTAAAGCAGTGTAACTTCTAGCGCGTGTACATAAGTACACTTACACGCTTTTTTGGACTGTTTTGTTGTTTGTTTATATCCCGGTGTAAGGGGCCCCAACAAGATTTATGAGGTCTAAGCGACCTCACATAGTATCGGTGCACCAGTTGACTAACAGAATATGCAACGACTCAGGGCTAATACGGGCAGTAACCCACAAAAGTACCGAACTAATATCAAAAGTCAAATTATAGCTGCTCCTAACACTCAAATAAATTTGGCCCGGGCCCTAAATCCAGTTAGAGTTTGGAAGCAATTGAAAATACACCAAACCCGTATTTTTAAAAATGTTGCAAATATCGTTTGAACTATGATCACATGAAATTAGTTTCAAGACAAGATCAAAACTTAAGCATCGATCTGATTGTAGATCGTGATAAGTCGAAATATCGAAATATATAATAGTACTGATCGTCGATCGATCGTAACGTTTTCACATGTCCAACATTATTATAAGCAACGTGATCACTTTCCATCAGGTGGCAGTACGCAGTTTATTCTATAAATATTATATTTGTGAATTTGATCACACCTGTCAAAATCTATACTTGAGAGTAGATTCAGATTTCTAAAATGAGATTCAATAATACAATCTCTACTAGAAAACAGTTTTAAGACTAGATTTAGGCTTAAGTAAGATCAACAATTTTTGATACATTTAACAAAATGTAATAGTGTAGTAGTATAGTGAATTCTCGAGCTAGTATTTTTTTGCCTTAGGAATGATTTGAAACTCGTGTTTCAAAAATAATATAAAATAAAATAAATATCCATCACGCCTTATCCCCGAAGGGGTGGCAGAGGCATATTATATGCCCACTTTTCACCGTGTGGATTCCTGTCCCACGTAATAGGTGGTGAGCCCATTGCCGTGTTGAAATAGACAGACGCAGGTTGTGGCTACCTGCTGTTGAAATTTTTTAAGCCGCCTATAAGGCCTTCAACCAGGCTTAACGACCGCCACTTTACTGGCAACCGGGACCAACGGTTTAACGTGCTTTCCGAAGCACGGAAACGCTCGCAAATGTAAATGCCACAAAGTGGTCACCCATCCGACGACCAGCCATAGTGAAAGTTGCGTACCTCAGTGATCGTTTACCGAACACTGAGACCGCGGGGCTATTAAATATTAGTTAAAAATAATATGAGTTCAAAATATAAATGTATATTTAAATATCCTTGTACCTACGTCGAATAATTAAATATATTAATCACGTTGCCCACTACCTGTGATTTGTACCTACCTACCTACATTAAAACTCACAAGTTTGAGAAACTGTTATATGAACTACAACAGCAACAAAGTTCAGTTATTAAATAATGAATGTATGAATAGTTATATAATCTGATTTTCAACAAACTTTGTTAAAATCAGATAATTTGTTAATGTGTAGAGAGCGGAAGCGCTCGAAACCCCGCAAACTCAGTGTTCTGGTTTAAAATCAATTATTAAATTTCACCCAGTCAGACATACAAGAAAGCGAGTTAATAAAAATATGGTATATATTTTTGTAATTATTATATGGCCTGGTTATTAAGACATTTTTGCCAAATCTAATCTATTGACTGAGGAGGCGAGCGAAGCGAGTAGACGAAGGTTTCCCTTTTAACTCCACTGGTACGGGAAAAATGCTATTGATGTCCGACCGTCCGTCCGTCCATTCAGTCTACAGGTCGCATTTTTCATCGGATCTGCATGCAACTTGGCAAGGACAATCCTTGATGTAGACAACAACTTTTGGCGAGGGGGTTTTTCGATCGGGGAGGAAATGGAGGCTGGGGAGGGGAAATGGTACCGTAGTGGTTGGCAAGAGCGCTCAAAACGAAAAAATAAAGAAATCTATTAAAAAAAATACTCCGAAGTCTACGGTTCACAAAACCACTAGTTTAATATTCCTTCTCACTCGTATTTTTACTTAATATTATCGTCTTTTACGTGTTAGTCAAGTATCGTCTTAAGTCAAAGTCAGTCTTGCCCTATTTAAGTAGTGAAGCGTTACTGAAGCTTTCAGTGGAATTTGCACGATACGGTGTAACATATATTTATTATTTCTATACATGAAACAAAAGAAAATATTTAAAAAAAACAAAAGAAATTCTATACATGAAAGAAGCGCTCGTGGCCCCGCGGTCTCAGTGTTCTGTAAACGATCACTGAGTTACGCAACTTTCACTATGGCTGGTACTCGGATGGGTGACCACTTTGTGGCATTTACATTTGCGAGCGTTTCCGTGTTTCGGAAGGCACGTTAAGCCGTTGGTCCCGGTTGCCAGAAAATGTCAGTCGTTAAGCCTGGTTGAAGGCCTTATGGGCGGCTTAAAAATTTCAACAGCAGGTAGCCACAACCTGCATCTGTCTATTTCAACACGGCAATGGGCTCACCACCTATTACGTGGGACAGGAATCCACACGGTGAAAAGTGGGCATATAATATGCCTCTGCCACCCCTTCGGGGATAAGGCGTGATGGATATTTATTTATTTTTTATTTTATGAAACAAAATTAATGCACTAGTTTTTAGAAAATAGTTAGATTTAGAATTTAATATACAGCAAGCGTCTGGATAAAAAGATAAAATATAGACTTCGTGACTTTGCGCTGACATACGAATTTGGATTTGGGGTTTGATGTGACAATATTTAACTGTGACAATGTTAGCTTTCCTCTCTTCTTTTTCAAAAACCTGGACATTTAGACTGTTTAGACTACAGGGCTTTCTGACACATGATGTTTCTCAAGTGTTCTGTAAACGATCACTGCGTTAAGCAACTTTCGCTATAGCTGGTCCTTGGATGGGTGACGTTTTACATTTCCGAGCGTTTCCGTGCTTCGGAAGGCACGGTAAGCCGTTGGTCCCGGTTGCGAGTAGACTGAGTGGCTTGAAAAATTTCAACAGCTGGTCTCCACAGCCTGTGTCCATTTCAACACTGCGTTGGGCTTACCACCTTTTACGTGGGACAAAAATTCATACGGTGAAATAGTATGCCTCTGCGTTCCCCTTGGGGGATAATGGCGTGACAATATGTTTGTATTATGCTATACATATTACTTCGATAGGCTCGTCACTTGTTGCCCTTTTTGTCAGTAGAACACAGATTTTATTTTATTATTCTATTTTTTTTATTATCAAACTGATTTTAGATTTTTCATAATTGTTCAGTTTTTTATCACTTCACTAAGTGGGTTACTCAATGCAATAACCGTATAATGAAATAAAAATAAAATCTTTTGTCAAAATTATCATCGAATTTTAGTGAAAATAATAGGGTCTTCATTTCTAGTTTCACCGCTAATATCTGCGCTGCCTACTATTAACAATTAAATTCTACAAATAAAAAACATATACCAATCAAACACATAACCTCCTCGTTTTTGGAAGTCGGTTAAAACGTATTAATTAATTTGTGAAGCCAGAAATAAAAATGTTGTTGAAAGAATAAATAAACAAAGAAAACATATTCACGTACAATAAAGGTTACGAATATGAGGATAAAACCTCACAAATCTTTCTTCATTGTGACATTATAAAACAAAAATAATAATTTATGGTAAACAAGCATGAAAAATAAAAACCACGTGAGCATAGTGTTATAAGGCTGTGTGTGCATAAGGCTGTAGGTGTAACACGTGCAAGAATGTAAGTTTACATAGTATTTTAGTATGTTTTACGTAATAATGGTTTGGATTCAGATGAGTAATACCTGAGATTAACGCCCGAGACATACTTACATGAAATCCTCTAAGTAATACACGTCATAAACAAAACAGACGGAGCGTTTCTTAACTCATGAAATGTTTATAAATGGACTCCATGTTTGAATACTGTAATGTACGTTCGTAGTGTTACGACTGATTCGTAAGCTAAACTCGTAATTCTTAAGACTCTGTTCACTGACTTTTAAGCACAAGTAATTTACCAGAGTAATGAGAATTAGAGACTACAACTTGATAGAAAATTACTGGAAAATGGACACCAATATTGTTTATGTGGCAATCCATTTGACATATTAATTTATTTTTTAATAATGAATTCATTTATCACTTAATTTATTCAATTACATAAGTGACGTTTTGACGTTATTATTTGACTGTCTTTTAGCGCGGTACACACATTTTTAGATGAGATAAAATCTCTGGACTCGCGACACCGTTACGAGACGCAGCTATAGTGTGCATATATAAATGTACATATAGCAGACCGCGAACGCGTCTAGATAATTTTAAATCTTCTTAAATCTTGGGCAGGCAAAGGAAACTTGATCCATACATCCTTGTTTTCAGTATTAATATTTTCATATCATTTAGTCATGTCTAGTCCTTTGTCGATGTCAAGTCCTAGGTCCCGGTCCTTGCCCTAGTAAAGCAGTGGACCCTTTACTAGGGCTTTCTAAAGGAGATTTGGCACTAACACATAGAACGCCGCTGTTCACTGCAACATTTCACACACATTTTCGAACACTTTCTGTATCATAATCCACCATCATTAAACACAAAAGCACGAATCATACACTAGTTTAGAAAAATAAAATACGGCAACCGTGCGACATCTTCCAGAATTGGCGCCAATCGTAGATTAATAAATTATTAATAAATTTAGTTTTCACTTTTGTCGGCACTCCCGGAGTGCAACCGGAACCATTTTTTCAGAATTATTTAATGGCCTGGTTACTAAGATCTTTTGAGACGAAATAGTTGTCCGGGCTCAGGGAAACGTTACCACAAAAGGATCAATCATTTCGCCGTGTTGTGCTACTCAGAAATGCCTTGTTTATTTATATAACCAGCTTATTTTTATCCCAAAATAACATCTAATATCCAATTTGTCATATCGAATTTGGTAACCGTAATTTGAACCCTCGATATGACATTGGTAACTTCAGCGGTCGTTGTGATATAATCTTAAGTTTTCAGTTCAACGACTTTGTGTTATTTACATACTGAACTACACTTTCTATTTAGTGCCGATACTCGTATTGTCGTTTGAATTTTAAAATTATACTTAAGTTTGACGGGACTTACTGTACATGTATGTTTTTCATAAAATCTTAGTTCAATTCAATATTTTTTTTGGTTTTTGTGCTCTTAGCAGCAACTAGCTGACCGGATTAGAGTTAAGCATATAGTATGTGACCTTTAAAATATAAAGTATGTTTCATAAGTCACATAACATCGAACAAAGCATAGAGATACATAGCCTTCTCACATAAAATCTCCTCCTATTTTAAATCAGTCTTATCATCTTTTTATGTAGTTCCCTGAAATTAATTATGACTTCTTTTAGCGACCTATTGGTAAACATCACCAATTCAGTCGCAATGCCTCTAATTTATCGTATCAGTGTCATCTCTTGTCGTATTACCAGAACTAGTAACCCAAACTCCGACTTATAAATTGTAAAGTAGCAAACATAATATTCAAATATTCCATTTCGTTCTCATATAGGCGTTGGACTTTCCTGAATCGGGGACACCAAATGTGTTCTAGTCTCTTATGGTACGGATCTATGAATTATTTAATCTGAATTATGTTTTAATCAAGTATTAAGTTTAATTCAGTGTGTATTTGAGTGCTAAATAATATATTGTATTTAAAAAAATCTCTGGTATACACTAATTTTGATTTAAGAACTTTGTATTATTTCACCATTTGTAGTTATGTAAATAGTGTTAGGTTAGATGTTTTGAATTGAAGTAGGACATATTGAACTAATAAATAAATTAAGAAATTAATCAAAATTTAAAGTAGATTTGATAGTAGCAGTAACTAAAAATATAAGATTCATCAAATAAAAAAGACGAATTATAGTGTAATATTAAAATACCTGTTATCTAGCCACGTAAATTAATTTTAACATACATTTTAATGCTTTTTTCATTTTGTATAGATAAGCGAAGACAGTCCACCAGAAGCGGGAGACGCGGGCAGCGCTGGCCAGTACACAGGCAACGTGTCCGGTTGTGCCACACACGCATCCGAGTCCCCCCACGCGTGCCTAGGTTTGTGCCTAATCATCCTTCTGTTCATGTCCTCGGCCGACGCGTTGCGCCTACAGCTAGGCAGCCATTCCAGCCAACGCAGACAGCCTCATAGACTAAGTACTGACTGTGCACTAACCCCTAGCGTAAGGTTAGCATTAAAACAAGCAGAACCCCGGCCGCCTCGAGCGCCTTGCTTACATCATTTAACATCGACCACCGCTACTGCGCTGAGGGCCTAGTACTCGCCGAGACGTCATGTGATTTTAGTTAAATTTACCGGGTTTATATATTTTAAGTACAAGCTGTTATTATTTATATGTTTAAGTTAGTTATGCTTGCCGACGATCCTGATAGTGCTGCCGTAAGTATTGATTGCCTAGATATTATTCACAATTTTGAGATATCCTATTCCAAAACCTAGACTACTAAAGATATCTCCAGTTTTACTGTCTAATCTTTCTTTTTATATAATTTAAAACTTCTGTATTTTTTGTAATATAATAGAATAGTTTAGTACTTTCCCTATTACCATACCTATGGCAGGCCGTATCAGAATTGTATTTATTAACGAATAGAGAGTACTGATATTATTGTGTATCGACCTTGCCTTCCTACACATAGCTTTACATATAAAAGAGGGCAAGTGCAGCATTTAGGCTGAGTACGCACTGCGGGTAACCGCAAGCGGTGGAACGCGAACGAATTGAAATGTAAGAAATTGTGAGATAAAACTAACCAAAAAAATCTCAATTTATTTCTGTATGTTATTTCATCGGTATACGATGTTGTTTAAATTTGATAATAGGTCAAAAATCATACTTATATAAAGGAAAGATTTATTACAGAAACTGTGAATGAGTACAATGTGTGGTAGTGTGAATGTGTTAGTACCTTAACAGGTATTAGGGTCGGCAGCGCGAGTGCTGCACCTCTGGTGTTGCAACCAGATTGGCCATATGCTTGTCTGCCACCTCAGTGGTATAAAAAAGGTATAAAATGCTTGGTGATACTGAAATTAAATCCATTATCAACCGCAACCACAGTTGGTACACGGTTTAGCTTTATCGGTCATTCCAAAACCGCTTGCGTTTAACCGCAATGGGTACTAAGCCTTAAATCCAAATTTAGAAGAATACCTTACATATACATGAAATAAATAAATGTATTTGTTATTTAAAACAATTTTATTTAAAACAATATGTAATTGTTTTATACATATAATTATGTTTATGGAATAAACTGATGTTTTTAGACTCAAAGTAGATTTGATTAGGAACTTATGTGATTTTTGGAGTAATGTTTTGTAGTCTACAGATTTATATTATTGCAAGTACATAAGTTACAATGAAATCAGAAAATAAGTTTTTTTTTCAAGTACATGTGAGCTATTTCATGGGACCTTAATAGGTATTACAGTATACGGGATTAAGGGCCCTTATTGTAAATCGTATCTTAATAGGATAGAGTCATACGAGTAAGAGAGCCAATGTCCCTTACTACGAGTATCGGAGGTTTCAGACTAAGGGAGTTTATACATATAGAAGTTTTCGTCGCATTTACAACGCGACTAACCGTACACAATATAGAATCAGCAATCTCAAAACCAGCTAGCTTCAGTTGCGCGTTTTATGTGAGATGAATATCTGATCTGATGATATAGATTCGTTATCTTAAAAATAGAAATGTATATCACGCGATAGACACGCAGCTATCGTGCAACAACCGCGCGACTAACGTGCTACAACCGCGCAACTTACAGCAGCTCCAATATATAAACTTTTATAGGGTCCTTAATATCGTGTATTCTCCTTGATATAGGCTCGTGAACTATTTGAATAGTCGATACATTTAAACTTCTATAAAAGCTGCGATTTCACTACACACAAAAAAGAAAAAAAATAAAGACACGTTGAAATTTAGGTAAATTTATAACTGTATCCTTAATAATTTGTTTTTTGCAAAATTATATGAGATGAGCTACTGAACAAGTGCAATTACGTATAAATAATGTATTATTACGATATCAGAATCGATAACGTCCATTTTTCACGAGTAATTGCAAAGTGTAAGTGACGTGCATGTGTGTGATGTATTGTAATGATTTTTAGTAAGATCAATAAAAAGTGTAATGTATACGTACTTAAAAATGTTTTAATTATGTATTGATAATCTGCTGTGAATGTTTAGAAAGTAACTAATGGAATCAGGCGTAACATGAAATTCACGGCAGAACGATTATAAAGAAAATGAGAGTACATCGTAAATTCGTCGATCTTAGCGCACAACAGTTAGGAATTACTAATTTTGTAGAAGGAATTAAGGATTGAACTCCTCTAAGAAACCGATATGGGACTGGTAGAAGGCACTTTACTCTTCAGGTCGTAAGTGAAGTGCAATATTTATATATTTCGCCTTCACGTGAGGTATCTTTAAAACAGGTTGAGAGTGAATGAGCTCGATGCCTTGTGTCTGGCCTTTTATATACCTCCTCACTACTTCTCCCCATCACCAATTTATCACGTAATCTGTGTTGCCAATTTGAAAATAAATTAGTAGTATAGAAGTATGGAAATAAGTCGGGTTTTCAACAATACAGTACTTTTACAATAAGTTAACAATATGTTTAGATAATTAATACTGTTGATTGATGGCACTTGGTTGAACTTGCTACACAATTTCAATAACTACACTTGTCTTATTCCACAACATTTACTTGATAAACCTAACCGGTTACACAATATGGTTAGGTTTATCAAGTAAATGTTTTGGAATGCTTAGTACAAATGTAGTTATTGAAAAAAAAAATTGCTTATTATTCTAATACGCACAGTATACCCATGGAAAACTCAAAGTAAAAATTTAAAACATTATTATCCAAGTTATGCTTGGTTATGAAATGTGATTTTTTGATGTGGTTATTTCGAAAACTGCTAGTTTTCATTCAACTAAATGAGCAATTCGTTTGAACTATTTAATACTCGTATTAGGAATTTCTAATTTTGTAGAAGGAATGATGTTTCAACTATAGCATCGTAACTTATTAAGTATTTAAAGTATTTTGGTAAGGTACCTATTACCTATCGTGTATCCCTGTTCTCGAAGAATATTTGACTCGTAATTCCTGCTATATTATAATTTGGTACAATTATCCCTGAGTTCCTTCACTGTTGTAAGCTAGGATTGACAAATCGACGTTGAGTGTAGACTTTCCTCTTATTAATTTTAAAATTTTGTCATTAATGAGCTTTTTTATATCATGTACAGCTAAGTACGTAAACAAGAGGCTATGAATATAGCGACCATTTTCAGCTATGATACCAAATGTTAGCGCATTTACTGAAATGTTACATGTTCCGTAACAAAATAATTCGTTACAGTATTTTACGTAAATTTTAATTATTTTGATTTAGTTATTGTGTGACATCCAAATTATCTTTTAGTAGTAGTGTTTAGTTTGCCTATATCGGATTTGTGCTTATTAGAAGTATTGTGTTAGGACTACTTGAGCTACCTTTGCGTACCTATCAACATATCTTTTACCATAAGTTTATTGTATTTGTGACGATTTTATCTTAGTAAAATTAAATGCCTGTCACATTCCTCAACTTACACCCGCGTAAACTCTAGACCTAACAAAATTGAAATTAAATATTCAAACTTCAAGTTGTTACAATTATATATTACTAAAGAGTACCTGAACTGAGTTCGTGAGTCCTGGCGTTATCCGCCAGCTGGCTCACCAGAGACTCCAGGCCATAGACAGTGTGGTTTTTGTAGGTAGGAGTCGACATAGCATGAACTGAGTTTAAGGAAGTTTGATGCTGTGGCTTTGACTCTACTCCGAATAGCAGATAAAGTATAACAGCATTTGGCAGTCAACCTGAGGGTCGTTATTGTAGCTATAATAGCGGCCTTCATAAACGGATTGCAGTTCCTACTTTCCATAATGCGGACGACGCCATTTTGACGTGGCAGATATAATAAAATCATCAAATAATCACGAAAAATATAGACATCAGATCATATTCTCTTACATTTTTATTATGTGGTGGTATGAAGTTGACTACTACAGTGCCGTAATTACCGACCAAGTTTGTAGGACGCAACCGAAAGTAACGCTCAGATGATCACAATGATGATGAAATTGTAATGAAATATAATTCTGATCAAACCTACGCCAGTTTGATAAGAATTATATTTCACAATTTTGTAACTCTACAAAACGACACATAAACTTTTATAATGATTGATGACAGAAGACTTCTTGTGAATCCAGTGACATAATTATGCTAAGATATTCGACACAAACGAACTCTGTTCTCTTATAATTTGGTTTTAACTCATAGGTTAACATAATTGCATATTGTGGTTGTGATCATAGCGAAGATTGCCAATCCATACAGCGTAGAGTAATAATAATTGTAAATATTGAAGTAGATACATATGATATTAATGAATTTGGAGACTTGTACAAATTTGCTCACAAACCTGTAAATTAAAAACGAC
Organism: Thumatha senex; assembly: GCA_948477245.1. Lineage (NCBI taxonomy): Eukaryota > Metazoa > Arthropoda > Insecta > Lepidoptera > Erebidae > Thumatha > Thumatha senex. The sequence goes on along the minus strand of OX419741.1, from coordinate 11,273,928 downwards.
TGAACATTCATAATTTCTCATCGACTGGTAGTTAAATTATTGTAATTTTAATGTAAATTCTTTGAGTAGTTTAATACCGCTAAATTAAATTTCATTTGACGTCATTTCGCCATTTTGTCATATTTTCAAAATGGCGACGTACTATAGAATTGTGTAATGGAGGACAGCTTTACAAACAAATACTATACAATTGTTATGTCCTTGAACGCCGTGTTCTAAGTTATTTGTAGTCAAAAGCCATGTAGAATGATTTGATGATGATTTCTATGGCAGCTAGAGCCAGCGATTCTTTTATCGTATGCCACCATTTTGAAAAAAGAATACATAATGGCGGTTTTATGTGTGTACTAAAATCGTTGTACACTTTACCACCTGTCCGGTACTAATACCATCGTTTTAAGATGTTTTATCGATTAAATTGGTTGTATCTGTGATGCAGCCGCATCCTGTTTTTTGCCGCTCCTTTTTAGAGTTTTTTTATATTGGTTTGTAACTATTTATTGACTATCTTTCAATGTGTTTTAAGAAAGTCAAAACGCCCATTAATGAAATAGATTTCTTGTGTAAAATTGTTCACCAAATTTGATGATAAGTAGCTATCGAATGAACTGTATGTATTAATGTAAATGTTGAAGCATAATTTGTATATATTGAATCTATCGTGAATGGAAAATTAAAACAATCTTTATTACAAAATTCATACAGGTTTTTATTTAGACAGCATTTGTTTGAGTCTTGTCTCTGATAAATCTAGTTTTATTTAGTAATTAATTTATTGTGTTGACATAAGAAAACAAACTATGTTTCATTAGATAGTATGTTTTTGTACCCTTTTAACAATATTTAACTTGCATGTTTCGCTTTGCTTCCTTCAAGCTTGCTAATTGGTAAACACTGCTCATCGCCCTTAAGTAAACATTAGAATCAATGCACTCCATTTTATGTTTATCTTTTCGTTTCGTTGTCCGTATGTTTATTCATTTCCCCCTGATTTCATTTAATTTTGTGCACGTCTATTTTGCATGTGTAGTTGCAACATTTGTTTGTTTTCATATTAAAAATGTCATGTGTTCGTTAATTCTATCAACAAAATTATTTGAGATCAGTGACAAGATTCTATGAAACCTATCCTGAACTTTCCAAAACTCGCTTATCTACATACTGTGAAATGACATCGGCTGATACGAACGTGCCTCATCATTTGCCAAGAGACCGGCAGGCTGCATGGAAGCTGGACAAGGGTGCTGGGTGGTGAAGGACTTACGATAAAATTGTCGTATGTAACTAAAAACGTTTGTTCTTTTTTTCACTAGAATGCGGAAAAGGCTTACATTTGTACTCCGGTCGGTGTTATGAACGTTGTCCGGACGGTACATACGCCAGTGAAATTCTAAGGGAGAGGAGCTCAAGACGACGCAATCTCACTTATATTTCTGAAGAGGGCGTTAGTAAGCGACAAGATGGTATTGTTTCTAAGCAACCAGCGTTCGAAACGTTAGACATGGACCCGTCTGCTAACGAGACTAAGGCTCCCCTTACGTGCCTTCCTTGTCACTACACATGCGCTACATGCACAGGGCCCCATAACAATCAATGTTTGTCTTGCTTAGACGACGCACGGCTGTTCAACGAAACTGACACTGAGTCTAAATTCTATTGCTACTCTGACACCGTGGTCTCTAAAATAAAGTACGCAAACTGGCATTATAACCTCAATATAGTCCTTTCTGTTTTATTATTTGGCATTATTTTTATTACATTGTACTTTATGTGTTCTTGTATCATTAAGAGATGGTGTTGCGGTGGATATTACCATTCTAATGTCGCTTATAACAAATTAGCGGTAGATGATAAACAACAAAGTGCTTTGGAGATTGAAGAAGAGATACACAAAGCTTTGAAAGATTTTAGCGAAAGTGAATCTGATGACGATGATAATAATATGAATTTATAGCAGTTGTTGACATTCCAATCCAAGTATTATGAACTCATCGAACAAGATAATGTTAGTGATTAGGAAACTGTAAACAAAAGCAGGGCTCGTGTTGTGATATAATACAGACTTTATTGTCGCGTCACAATTTTATATTAAATTTATATTTTTTTTGTATATATGGTCAAAGAATGTTAGTGATAGATACTTAGTTGAGATTAATAAAGAGGTACAAACAAATTTAGTGATTTGAAAATTAAATTATCCAAAGAGACTATTCAACTATTAATTCTCGCTCGCTCGTTCCTTATACTTCAAATCAGGTCTCTAATACGTTTTCTTTAGTTTAATATCTTATTTCTTTCTTAGAATTCTATTTTAGTGTTAGGTAGTATAAATTAAGTTTTGACAACACCACATTCCATTTTAAATCAAATTGCTATTAATTTGGTCAAAATAGGTATAATAATTTGTGTAGAGCCGAAAATTTGTACCTATGTATATTAATTTCATCGATCCACATCTGTCCACGTTTTCAACCATATTCAGATCATGCTAATTACTCATAAAAATAACTTAATTGTTTTTGTTTTTCACAATTTTTAGCTCCATACACTTTTTTGTACGATTTCTTTTATTTTTTTGTTAATCTTGACCAAATTATAAAGAATTCTGATTTACAATATTTTTAAAACACCCTCTAAGACCATTATGGAATTTTGAGAGATGAAAATCATTCGAACCCCAAAGTACTTACTAGGTCTATAAAGCAGCCGTTTTAGAAGGGGCTGTAATTTATGCCCCCGCACAAGCGTTGCAATAACACAAATTGAAGCAATTTAATCGTCTCAAAACTTTGCTTATTTTCTTTTAATTTCTTATAATCTTTAATATTAATAGTTACTATTTTTTAATTAACAGAGATTCAAAAATCATCAGGTATTATTTTGAAGTCTTAGTTTTAATTTTTTTGTATTTGATTTAGATGTTAGTTGACGTCAGCATAATAAATAGCATATAATTATTTGCTTAGGTATATTTGCTCAAGATGCCATTTTATGTACCTACGTTAGGAAACCGTTTTGGTACTTTGTAAATATTTGTATGTAAATAAACGAGTTCCTATTTCCAATTGCTGTTTTATTACTTTTCAAGGTTATCTATCTATAGTAGGACAACCTGCGTCTGTCTATTTCAACACGGCAATGGGCTCACCACCTATTACGTGAGATAGGAATGCACGCGGTGAAATGTAGGCATATAATATGCCTCTGCTACCCCTTCGATGATAAGTCGTGATTGATAAAACACTGATACAACAAAACATATTTTTTTCACAACTCCCTCAATATTCGTTTCAAACGAAATGGCTTGACGTGTAGAAAGAATACCTGCTATACATTGAGACAAATTTCAAGATGGCCAATTACCCTGAGGACGGGGACTGGGGTTCTCGCGATTCTTACAGAAGCAGGCCATTCCTAGAAGGTGGTGTGACGTGAAAATTTCACGCAGGCCTCACGCCCCAAGAAGCGGAATAAAACCCGAACCAACTCCCAAATAAGCAGGACCCGAACCCTTACTTGAGGCCGCGGTGGTAGCTAATATCTTCCAGGAGTACTGGGACATCTTTCCGAGGAGTTACCCGAGGCGCCTGGAAATAGACAGATAGGTAGGTACTGTGTGATTTTAGTCGATTCGAGTCTGAATCGTGTGGAAATCCCCGTGGATCATCTGTCCATCAAATAAGCTTCATTATTTAGACTCCATGATTTGGCAGTTATTTATTTTGTCAATGTAATACTACAAGCAGTAATTTCCTTTGTATCTTCTGCTTTGGTGATCTCTTATTCTTTACATAAGTAATGTCTACTATCTACCAATACTTCTTTTCAGTGTTCGGATTATCAACTTGAATTAAAAGGTTAATAAAATTATAACTATAAGCAACACATGACTTTCTATTTATTCGTCTTTTAAAGGTTTTAGAAATTTTATTGACCGTAATGTTTGAGTTTTGCAAATTAACTAAGTATATAACTATCTTCACGTGCTCCAATTCTCTTATTTTGATTTTACACATTTCAATCACTATAAAGACTGTTTAATTTAAATTTGCGTTTGTGGCCCCGGGGTGACTCAGTGTTATGTAAACGATCACTGCAACGCACACGTTGAAATGTGGACGTATAATATGCCACTGCCGAGGTGGATAAGGCGTGATTGATAAACATAAAGTTACGAGTATTACATAACAAATAACTAACCGACAATCTTCACGCTGCACCCGTGACCGGGACAGAATATATACCATCTGGTTGAGCGGGTGAGCTAAATAAATTCTAAGTGGACTGTATTTGCGGGGAAAGACAAAAATGAAATTTACACGCGGTTGTAGACAATAAAAAGAAATGGAAAACAGGAATGGGCACACTACCTTGCTTTTGCTGTGAGATGCTGAGGTGGAGGCTGCTGGGGACGTCCCTGGACTTGGGTCGGTTGAAATCGGCGATCTGATTCGCAAACACCAATACAAAGAAACATTTGTCTAATGTCGACTGAAAGCGCGACAGCGAATAAGCGAAAGTTAACTATAATTTCGAACAAATTACCTTGGAGATTTAGATTACTGTGCAAAATATCGTTTACCGAAACATTCGAACTAGTTTTGGCGCTGCCATCTAAACAACGCGCAACTTGGTGGTTAGTTTATCCTCGCGGACAACTCCATGTTGCGGTATGGTATACGAAGGAGCGTGCTTCGTCTCTTCGGTTTCGGGAGGCGCGGGTGAAATGAAACCTTTATCCAAATATTCTACTATTACGCTATCGTAAGCCTCCTTCATCTTTGGAGATGTCTGCATTTTCCGTTCTAAACAAAAGAAGCGTTTTTCGGCTGACTAAAACGAATCTCCAAGCGAATTAACATCAACCTTAAAGGGGACTGCGACAACATAACGACCATCACTATCGCGAGTAGTCGTGCGACTATAAAACTCTTCACAAAGTTTATCATCCGGGCTGACAATAAGAGGAACGTTAACCTCTTCTATCTCCCAGAATTTACGGACAGCGGAGTCCAGCGGCTCGACGGCGCAACAATATGACACTGTCGAGTTACAATCAAAACAAGCGGGTGCGGAACCAACAATAACAAAACCAAGAACCGTCTCTAAGGCGAGCGGCGCGGGGTGCGATGCGTGATCTTGAACCTTATGCTGCAACAGGAGGTGCGGGAAAATCGAAGCGCCAAGTAACAAATCAATATCTCCTGGAACGGTGTAAGTATCATCGGCCAAAGGCAAATCTCTAAAATTAGTCAATAATGAGGTATTGACTGAGGCAGTCGGTAAAAATTCGGTAACCTCATCGACGACTAGCGAATCCATCGAAAAACTAACATTAAAATCGAAACGCGAGTGGAATTTAATCCCTACAGAACCTTGGACGGCTTTAGTGTAACCCCCAATACCTTTCACAAAATTACTGGCGGGGCGGTTATTTATATGCAAACCAAGACGACTACAACAATTTTTACTAATAAAATTACTTTGAGTAGCACTATCTAAAAGTGCTCGAACACTATGTCCCTTACCATGCGAATCGTAAACAACAACTCGAGCGCTTGCCAGAAGTACCGTAGTATGGCTTGTGTGCAAACTTGATAGCGAGTACAAAGCGACATCGTTCGGCTGGAGGCGCGCGGCATTGGCGCCGCCGTCGGACGGGGACGAAAACACGCGAGTGCGCTCCGAATCGCGACTCAACGGCGCGGGCGGCTGTGACGTCACAGCGGCGGACGGTTAGGCACTAAGTTCGCGCAGCTGGAATCGACGGACGAACTACCGGACATGGCGTTATTGTTTTCGAAGTGTAATAATGAATGGTGTTAAAAAAACACTTGCGACAAAAATTATTCGAGTTATAGAATGAAACACGATGTTTCTTACTGAGACAATTGATACATAAATTACTAGAACGAACAAATTTATAGCGATCGCTAGGAGTGAGTTTATTGAACTCCGAACATTTATAAAGTTGGTCATGATGACCTAGACACAAAGAGCAATTTTTCGAATGCAACACTTGCGATTGCGAAGTTGTGGGTTCGAAATTAACAAAAGATTGCGTGCACTTCGTGGGCTTACTACGATTAGTCGGACTATTTTTCGCTACGTTTCTATTGGCAAACTACTAAAGCGAATGGATCAAAAATTCGGATCGTTAGGACCAGAAAATGGTTGAGCAGGCGAGATAAATAAATTCAAAGTGGACTGTATTTGCGGGGAAAGACAAAAATGAAATTTACACCCGGTTGTCGACGAAAAAATGAAATAGAAAACCGGAATGGGCACACTACCTTGCTTTTGCTGCGAGATGCTGAGGTGGAGGCTGCCGGGGACGTCCCTGGACTTGGGCCCCTGGTTACATTGCTCGAAAACACTATTTATCCATGGAAAACACAATTATTGCGAAAGGTTTGTGCGGGCGCACTCGCGGTCATTGCAGTACTAATACAGAGCGTCCTCAGTCCCTGCTCGCTGCCTGTGAGTGGCGTTTTAGATGGCGCATAATACAGCTGTCTCGCTCTTCTTTTATGCGAGACAAGGTAGGTGCGAAAGAAAAATGGAATAAAGGGAAGCGGGGTGGGAGTGTCGACAACAAATTAATTAAAAACAAATGGCGATCGGCGATGCAACATAGAAAAATAACGCGGCTAATTTTGAATCGTATACCGGCGCAACCACCATCCATGCATACTTCTTTTGCATAGGATCTAAACAGTAATAATTGTAAATCCAATAACGAACACTGGAGCATCAACGCAAAGCATGTAGATAATCTTAATATGATGCCATTATGAAATATTTACCCCGAAATAAATATTCGGGAGCGATCAATAAAGCTAATGTGTTGGGTAATATAATCCACACATGGCTACGCTTAAGTATAGAGCACCCTCTAAAGATGAGCACGCGCCCTTTTATCAGTGTCGCTACATAATAGGTACTTATTGGAAAAAGTCGATAGCAGATTATAATGATAAAGCACTACATAATATAAAACAAAGTCGGTTCCCGCTGTCTTTCCCTATGTATGCTAGGATCTCTAAAACTAAGCAACAAATTTTGATGCCGTTTTTTTAATAGATTATAATATATAATATTAGATAGATTGATTCATAAGGAAAGTTTTTATGTATAATTTGTTAAGTTTTTGTATACCTACATTGACTAAATTGTAACAATATTTGTTGGGGGTGTTTGAAAAATATAAGCCGTCTGGGAGCTTTCAACGAAAACGCTGCCTAAACCCTTTGCGATATAACAAAATAGTGTAGGTGGAATTGTCAACCTAATATAGGTCTACAAAAAAGTTCGCGACAGTATATGTCTATCTCTTATAATAGGGATTAAAGTATGAAATTGCCGATTTTTACTGAAAATCTAAATTGTTTATTTTTTAGTTTATAACAAATTTATTTAATCAAAATAGTTACCATTAACTATACATTGCTGCCATCTAATAGGAAGGTCATTTATGCCTTTGCGATAGAACTCTGAGGATCTAGACTGCACAAACTGTGTGAAAGCATTTTGTACTGCCTCCTGGGAAGAAAACTTCTTGTCACGAAAATAACTGTCGCAAGGTCTGGCGAATACGGAGGATGACGAATGGTTTCTAACTGCAGTTCCTGAAGGGTCAAAACGGTTTCTCGTGCTGTATGAGGTCTTGCGTTGTCATGGAGCAATAATGGTGAAGATCGATTCATGAGTCAGGGCTGGGCAGGGTTTTACTGCTAGTTTTGCCAACATTGTACGGAGTTCTGCACAATAGACATCTGCCGTTAATGCTTGGTCCAGATCGGAGAAAACTATTGTGAATAACACCATGCTGAGACCCTCTAACAGTTACCATTACCTTTTTATTGGTAAGTTTTGCTTTAGGACACTGTTGTGGCGTTTGACCTGGGGTCAGCCATTGCATTTTTCTTTTACGGTTATCTTATAGAATCCACTTTTCATCACATGTCACAATTCGATCCAATATTCCCTCATTTCTGTACCGATTCAACAAGGCAACACAAGTTTCAACACGCGTTTCTTTCTGCAGAGCAGTCAAATCATGAGGCACCCATTTTTCGTATTATTTTATTTTATTGATTTGACACAAATGAGTCAGTATTGTGGGTAAGGTAACGTTAAACCTAATCAAGTAATTTGGAAAATGTTCATACATTATTGTGAAATTATTGAACGACTGGATTAAATGGGTGCCACGGGGATCGAAGTATGTCACGGGCGAAGCCGAGCGGGTCAGCTAGTAAATAATAAAATAAATATTATAGGACATTTTTTTACACAGCGTCCTCTAGCCAAAAGAAAGCTAGTGGTATGGGATCTAGACAACTGATAAACATATTTACCTACTTATATATGTCTAAATACATACAGGAAACATAATAACATATATAGGAAACTCCGAAACATAGATTAGCGAATCACACAAATATTTGTTGTACGACCCGGAATCTAACTTCAGAACTCAGCACGGCAGTTGCAGACACTGCCACATACATAACATTATTACAGTGCCTACTAATATTCGCTCGTGGCCCCGCGATCTCAGTGCTCGGTAAACAATCACTGAGGTACGCAACTTTCACTATGGCTGGTCGTCGGATGGGTGACCATTTTGTGGCATTTACATTTGCGAGCGTTTCCGTGCTTCGGAAGGCACGTTAAGCCGTTGGTCCCGGTTGCCAGTAAAATGGCAGTCGTTTAAGCCTGGTTGAAAGCCTCATAGGCGGCTTAAAAAAATTCAACAGCAGGTAGCCACAGCCTGCGTCTGTCTATTTCAACACGGCAATGGGCTCACCACCTATTACGTGGGACAGGAATCCACACGGTGAAAAGTGGGCATATAATATGCCTCTGCCACCCCTTCGGGGATAAGGCGTGATGGATATTTATTTTATTTATTTACTAATATTATAAACGCGAAAGTTTGTTACTATAATTATGTCTGCTACTGCTACACGCTCAATCGATGATTTCGTAGTAGTTGACACCCTGAATTAACACATAGGCTACTTTTTTCCCGGGAATAGGTTCCTGTGAGAAACAGGTACGGGAAAACTTCACCACAGAGTGGAGTAATGAGCGTCTTCTAGTATTAGGTATATAAGTCTTCGAGAATTGCAGAAATTCAACACTCTATTACAGCTGAAGTCCCTGAGTAGGTAGGTACTTAGTTAGTATTGTCAAATATTTACTATAATTTTGGTACTTATTTATGTAAAGTATAACAATCCATTGCTGGATGTAAACCATCTTCATTTTAGAAGGGCGATTGACCTTACTGTAATGATATAGAGACTCATACGGCTCTTCGAAATTTTATTATTCCGATTATGGTTTTCGGTTTATAATAGAATCGCTTCATTTACCTCGCCTCGGTCTCTCGGTCACAGTTCTTGTGGAAATGGCTCAGTTTTGTATGCACAAAAATATAGTTTTTGTGCATACAAAACAAGCGAGGGATGTGTGCGAGGAATGTGTTGCGAGGGATGTTTGTTGAGAAGGATGTTGCAAGTTTGAGCATACTGTACCAGCCAGTCAGTTCATAGACGGAGTTTATTCTCGTACCACACATTAATGCGCATTTTTGTACGACATATTTTCCTCGCACAGCTTTGGTGTAAAAACCCACCCATTTTCACAGCACAGATAGACATCCTCGCACACCTCCTTCCACCTCTGGGGGAAACGCAGCCTTAAGCAGTGACGGTAACCTAGTTGTTAAGGTGTTTGATTTACCTTCTTACCGACAGAGTTCGATTCCCGGTCATTAAACTACTGATGTGAAATATCACAGTAAATATGCTAGGATTTAAAGAAAACACCTCATTATTAGCTAGACTTTAAAAACAAAACGTGTGGCATTAGGAGACTGCCGCGGTAAAGCTATTGCATAGCATACCTTTGTTTTTCTTTGATATTTATTTAAGTTACACTAAAAAAAAAACAAAGCACTAAAATAACCCTTACCCTCACCCTCACCGTCACCCTCACCCTCACCCTCACCCTCACCCTCACCCTCACCCTCACCCTCACCCTCACCCTCACCGTCACCCTCACCCTCACCCTCACCCTCACCCTCACCCTCACCCTCACCCTCACCCCCACCCCCACCCTCACCCCTCACCCTCACTCTCACCCTCACCCCACTCTCACTCTCACAGTCACCCTCATCCTCATACTCACACTCACTATCATCACGTCTCGATCCGTGCGAGCTTCGTACAATCGTACCATATAATAAATGTATCGGTACATACACGTTAAGCCAACGCTCGACCGTGCTCGGTGAACTTCGTGTGACCTCGGATCTTAGGTTTTTTTTCCTTACGGAATTTCTTGATTAAAGCCCACTTAAAGCGATAAAAACTATGCAATAGCTTAAAAATGTGACATTTTGATATTAAAACAATACCTTGTCAAAGAAAAACTATACTAGAATAAATCTCTTAACAAACACTATCTTCGACATGTCTTATTGTTGCCCCTATATCGATTTCGAGGTGTGACTCATTCCAAAATACCAATAATGACATAGAGGGGACCAAAATTATATTCTTTTCCCCTAATACATCGTCTAAGGGTAGTTATGTCGCGAGCCCTTATCGTTGTACTTCGATTTTGGGTCGATATAGTAAGCATCTTACCATTTTCCGCTCAAAGAAATCTAGCATTGTAAGTAGATTATACAGTTGATTGGACTGAACCTCTCTTCTCGTCTGATTCAGGCCTATGGTACACCTGTTGACGAAGCTATGACGTAAGTACCTGTAGGCAGGTTGGGAGGACACTTCCAGCGAGTATCTGATTAGTAACGTCTGTTCGACCAAAGGACTTTGTTTTTCTTTATGGTACACTATTCGGTAACAATATCCTTAGCAAAATGCCAAAGTACACTAAGTAATAAGCTCATCTTTATACAGATAAATAAAATTGAAGTGTCTGTTTGTAATTCCACATTAACGCTTTTATCTAGTTGTTTGTTCCAACTTATCTTTGAAACGGCTGGACCGATTTTAACGGGACTTTCACTGGCAGATGTTACTGGCTAATGTTATATATCATATTTTTATAAAATTTTATCCCCATATTTCCATGGGTAAGGGAACTTAGTGGGTAAAACTGTGGGGCATCCGCTAGTTAGACCTAACAGTAACGCCTTAAAGGCAAAATAACAAGCAATGTTCAGAATGATGAACTATGGCTGCCTATGTTAGCAGCAAATTCCTTAATCTCATTACATTTCAAATTACGCGTGCAGACCTTTCTGGAATAGTACCTACCTACCTAAATAGTATAGGCACGATGCCGGCGTTCAGTTGAAGTCATGTAACTGAATTATACCCGGATTACTTAACAACCGTTTGTTTGCCACAGTTTCCAAATTGTGAAGAACGTTGGGCCCATTTCTCAATATAAGGTATCGTATTTGAATTTCGAATGTTATATGTTATATTTTTTGAAACGTTGCAACCTTCTCGTCACGTATTCGGTCGGCCAAGGTAACGCCGCACAATTTTCAAAGTGATCGCATCTCCACAGCGTTTAACTTACTTTCATGCATCTTCTGACATACCCAGGTTTAGCTACCGATCCTTTATTCCATCAGAGATAATTATGTTAAGATAGTTAAGGGTGGATAAGGGGTGTAAGGGGCCCCACCAAGATCTTCGAGGCCCAAGTCAACCTCCCGTGCTAGTGCGTGCACCTGCTGACTAGACTAACGGACGAGGCACTGGCGCTGGCTTTCCCCTCTGGGGTTGGGAGGTCTGAGGGCGTCGCTCCCATAAAAGCCACCCGCCGAAACAAAAAAAAAATGAACAGTTAGAAAAGGAATGCTGCTAGGGATAGGCCGCAAAACAGCGCGCAGGAGCCCCGCCCGACTCCTGTGGCAAGTGGGCTAGGGCTGCCGTGTGTCGGGCCAGCACGGCTAAAGAAGTTAGCCCCAACCCGAATTCGCTTCGCATCTTGGAACATTGGCACGCTGACTGGGCGTGCGGTAGAGTTGGCCGAAGTACTCTCCAGGCGGAGGGTGGACGTGGCGTTCCTGCAGGAGACTCGGTGGAAGGGCAACAGAGCCCGGCCCTTGCAGAACGGCTACAAGCTGTATTACACGGGAGCGCCTGGTGGGGAGAACGGGGTGGCCGTTGTGCTCTCCGAGGGGCTGCAGAGTGGCATCTTGGAGGTGAAACGCTGTAGCGACCGGCTTATGATCGTGAGGGTGCTTATCGATGGGATTATTACCCACCTGATGAGTGCCTACGTGCCACAGGCCGGTTGTAGCGACGCCGATAAGATGTCGTTTTGGGGTCAACTCGAGGGAGTGCTTCGGAGCATTCCGTTGTCACAGGGAATCGTTTTGGGCGGCGACCTAAACGGTCATGTGGGTGAGAGGTGTGAGGAGTTTGAGCGTGTTCATGGTGGTTTTGGATACGGCACCCGCAACGCTGAAGGAGAAACTATCCTTAGAACGTGTGCGGCTGCCGATCTGGCCATTGTGAACACGTATTTCAAAAAGAAATCCGAACATCTCATCACCTACAAGAGCGGGAGGCGTACAACTCAGATCGATTTCCTACTCACTAGGCGACACGGCATCGGCAAGGTGGCCAACTGCAAGGTCATACCCGGTGAGAGTCTTACTGCACAACACCGTCTCCTTGTCATGGACCTCTGCGTGAAGCCCAAAGGCAAACGCATCGAGCGGTGCCAGCGCCGCATCAGATGGTGGCTGCTTGATGAAATTAGGTTCCAGGAGTTCGTCTCAGCTGTCGGTGACAAGTGCACCGACACTGAAGGCGAACCAGTTCAAGATTATTGGGACAAAGTTCAGGCGGCCATCCTTGGAGCGGCGAAGGTGGTGCTTGGTGAGTCTAAGGGTGGACGCAAATGTGACAAGGAAACTTGGTGGTGGAACGACGCAGTCCAGAGGGAGACTAGGGAGAAGAAAGCCCTCTTTAAAAAGTGGCAAGCGACCGGATCTCCTGAAGACCGCGACGCGTACAGGGCTGCCAAGCGCGCCACAAAGAGAGCTGTAGCCAGAGCCAGACGTGACCACTTACAACCTCTGTATGATAAGCTGGAATCGTCTGAGGGGCAGAAGCTCATCTATAAGCTGGCGCGCTCCAGGGTCAAAGCGGCACAGGATATATCCAAGTGTCGCTGTGTAAAAGACCCTGAGGGCAACCTGTTAAGCGAAGACCTCGCGGTAAAGGAGAGATGGCGCTCGTACTTCCACGAGCTGCTTAATAAACAGCACAAAGAGGTGCAGCCTCCGGACCTCCCTCCGAATCAGGGACTAGTGCCACCGGTAACGCCTGGAGAAGTCCTGACTGCGCTTCGCCGCATGAAGAATCGGAAAGCTGTCGGACCCGATGGAGTCTGCAAGGCGAAGCCTGGAAGGCGATGGGTCCTCGCGGTGTGGGCATCTTAGTAAACCTTTTTAATCGCATACTCCTCAGCGGGCAGATCCCAAACCAATGGAGACTGAGTATTATTACTCCAGTCTTCAAAGGTAAGGGGTCAGTGCAGAAGTGCGGGAGCTACCGCGGTATTAAGGTGATGTCCCACACCATGAAGATCTTCGAGAGGATTATAGACTAGAGTGTAATCTCTCGGAGTGTCAATATGGGTTTCGCCCTGGTCATGGGACCACGGACAATGTTTTTGCCCTGAGGGTTGTCGCTGAGAAATACAGGTCGAAGAACACGCCTCTGCACTGTTTGTTTCTAGATATGCAGAAGGCCTTCGACTGTGTTCCTCGTGCGATGATCTGGTGGGCACTGCGGTCCAAAGGGGTTCCAGAGGTCTATATTGACACTATCCGGGACATGTACTGTGACTCCGATTCAATGGTTCGGACTGCTGTTGGCGACACGAATCCCTTCCCCATCACCGTCGGGGTACACCAGGGTTCGGTCCTTAGTCCGCTTCTGTTTAGTGTAATATTAGACGAATTGTCGGACAGCATCAGAAACCCACATGAGCAGCCTCCATGGTTGCTCATGTATGCTGACGATATTGCGCTGGCAGACGCGGACAGGGGCAGATTGGTGCGACGTGTAAAGGCCCACGCCTTTCACAAGGAGACCACAAGGAGGCTTTCTTTCACAAGGAGACGCTTGAGAACGGCGGTCTGAAACTAAATGTGGCGAAGACCGAGTACTTGGCACTAAACTCGACAGATCCCACATCCGTCCGCATAGGCGGTGATTTGGTCGAGCGCTCGGACCAGGTTAAATACCTGGGATCTGTTTTTCACACGTCCAGTGACATCGATTGCGACGTCAAGTCACGCATTGCTGCCGCGTGGGCCGAATGGCGGGAGATGACCGGTGTCATTTGTGACCCTAAAATGCCGATCCGGTTGAAGGGACAGGTCTACAAAACCATTATTAGACCTGTCCTTTTACATGGCAGTGAGACGTGGCCGATATTGGAGCGACACAAGCAGGAGCTGCGTGTCACGGAAATGAAGATGCTGCGGTGGATGTGTGGGGTCACGCGGAAGGACCGCGTGAGAAACTCTCGCATCCGCGGCGGCCTTCACGTCCGTGACATTGCAGACAAGTTGCAAGAGTGTCGCCTTCGTTGGTATGGTCACGTCTTGCGGCAACCGCCGGGCTACGTAGGTAACAAATGTCTGGCCATGTCAGCCCCGCCGGGTCCCGGTAAGAGGGGAAGACCCAAGAAGTGCTGGCTTGACGTCGTAAGGGATGACATGCGTGCCAATGGTCTCACTACAGGGGATGCCGATGCGAAGTGGAGGAGAAAATGTAGGAAAGCGGACCCCGGGCGTCGCGAGTTGCAACTGGGACAGACGCTCGGATGATGATGATGAGTTAAGGGTGGATAAATTGACCCTGATCGCCAAGTAAAGGGTTTCGCCGAGGGTACCTGTAGAGGGTTTTCTGTTGAATTAATTTCGCAAATTCAAGGTATACAACATTCATATTAAATGCCATTTATGTAAGCAAAATATTGTTTGAGAATAAAACAAGAAATATGAAATACACCGGCACAATTAGCGGAACATAAAAAAAAATGCTAAATATTTTTTAAAACCAATTTAAATTTAAAAACCAATTTTAAAAACCACGTATTTTTATTTTAAAAACCAATAAACGCCAGTCGCTGTCATAAATAAAATGCCATATTTTAAAATTAAAAGGTACTTTGTTTGGTGCAATTTAATTGAGAAAAATAAACATTACGGAAAAATAAACATGTTTTTAATGGTGACTAAAAAAATTAAAAAAATCTATTATACATTTTATTTTTCATTAGAATAAAGGATAAATCAGTATCGAGTATTTTCTCCACGTGCCCTTATCAAAGTTTCTACCCGTCTTGGCATGCTAAGAATGATGTTGTCTATCGTTTCTTGGGAAAGTGTCTGGCATTTCGCAGTTCATCCAAAGTCACAGGAGCGGGTATTCTGGATTTCACCCCACGTTTTAGTAAGTCCCAGACGTGTCGGATTCATGTCTGGTGACCTTGCTGGCCACTCCAATACTGCGATGTTCACATGATTAAGGTACTCGTGAGTTTGCAGTGCTCTCTCTTGCATCAACACAATGCCGTCACCGATAAAGGGGGCATAAGGTTCCACGTTTTCTTCAAGAACCTCCCTTATGTATCGATCAGCAGTCAGAATCCCTCTATCGAACACCACTAAGTCCGTGCGAGCTCCCAAACATATCACCCCCCAAACCATTGTGGACCCTCCGCCGTATGCTACCGTAGTTTCAAAATTTAACTGATTGTATCGTTCCCCTTCACGTCTCCATAATCTTTGACGTTCATCAATTTGATTTAAAAGCTACACTCATCACTGAACAAAACTTTACTTCATTGGTCCGTGGTCCAAAGACAATGCTCTCGAGCGAAATTGAGTCTGTTTCTGCGATGATGTACCTCGAGTTTTGGAGCCTTGTTGGGCACGCGTGAACGCAAATGCACTTCTTCGAACCGTCTTCGTACCCTGCGTTCACTTACCTGCTACTCCTCGAACTTCTTGAAGAAGATTTCTGGCTTGCACAGCCGTCAAACGCGGACTCCTTCGAACACGCAGCTGAATAAAATGATCATCTCTCCTCGATGTACGCCTATTTCTGCCTTGCCCGCGACTTCTAACGAGAGAATTAGTCTCCCTGTATCGGTGGACACTGCGATGAATTGTTGAAACAGATCGACGAAGCATCCTGGCGATATCTCTGTAAGTTTTATTACTGCTTCTCATCTCAAGTGCCCTGACAATTTCAGTTGGGGTTAATTCAGGCATAACGATTCCCCTTCCTTCAGTAAGATTTTAAGAACATAAAAAGTTCAAAAAGTCTTGAATTAAATAAAAAAATAAGATCTTTACATACAAACTTGTCCACCCGTAATATGGAACACTTACTCGAAATTATTAAAACGTCGATTAAAATTAAAACTATCACAGAAAAAAGTGACGATCAACAGTGTTCTGATTTTAAAATATTTTATTCTAAAATAAAATAGTCATAAACCAGCCAGCAACATTAATTGAAAAAGGTTTCACTCTTTTTTTTATGTTCAGCTAATTATGCCGGTGTGTGTAGATACTCTTAGGTATATTCATTTGATCAGAATGAAATTAAATTCTATAAATACAGCAAACCAGCGGTGTTGGACTGCAGCCTCCTCAGCATTCCTCAGTTCACTTTGTTGTTGTCAACTCCTATGGTCTTTAATATCGGTATGGAAGGTCAGGTATGTCGCTATCAAACCCCTGCCACTTTCATGCCGCCCCCGTTAATTCTTTCTCCAAATAGTGGTTTCTATCCTCATAAGCATGACGACGATGACCAACAACACACACATAAGTCTTTCAAGAATTCGTTGGGGTTCCTACGTATGCTCGAATGACGATGTTGGTGAGCTTTGCTGGTTATTTAAGGATAACTTGGAAATAATGTTAAAATATCGGACATAAATGTACAAAGTTATTGTTTTAGAAAAAAAGCGTAACTAAGGTAACCAATAACAGCACGTACCTAATAGATACAAAAATCAAAAAACATTAAAAAACTCCTTAACAGGCATATTCTAGAGGTGAGGTTTTCTTTGACTTCCGAGGGCTATGACACGATAGCAGTCGCTCAAAATAATGGCAAATATGTTTTCAGTTTACCATTTATAACATAACCAGGAACTTCGATTGAAACGGGTATTAATGATCTAAGTGATTATTATACGTCAATATTTATGGAAAGAACCAAACTCCATGACAACTATCTTTCCCGATACCATGGTGAACAGGATCACGAGCTAAGTTGGCAAGTGTAGGAACAAGCTGAGAGAAAGCAGGAAGAATTATAACGACTACCAAGTTTGTTGACTATCGGTTTAATGTCAATATCGTTTTATAGTTTAGACGTAGGTATATAATGATCTTGTTATTCAGCCGTTCATAAATTAATCTTGTAAAAATGATAGTCAATTTTTCATGCAAAAATTCTTTAACTTACTGTTTGTTCAAAAAGGAGCGCTAATTGGGCCCGATCCTCTTAAACTTTCCAGACAGCTTATTTTTTAAAGATAATACTGAAATATTTGAATTTTCAAAATGTAAAAGGAAAGTTACATCAATCAATCGCTTTTACGTAAAGCGGATTATTTTTGACGTGGCTGATCAAATGAAGATCAATTTCTCTTTTTAAGGTTCTGTAAGAGAGGAACCAATTTCATTTCGCTATCCGTCGGTCCAACCATTGGTTTAGAACCTACTAAAAAGCTGTTATTTGTCATGAAATAAACGTGAAAGTTTGTAATCATGTAAGGATATTATTTGGTACAAATCCCACCTTATACTTCCCGACAATTCGACCGGATTACACCAGTCAACTCGTGACCACGGCTGGTGTAATCCAGTCGAAATGTCGGGAAGTACAAGGTAGGCTTTGTACCTAATAATATACGTCGTCGCTAATAAGGCATATGTATGAGTGAAAATCGCGAAAGTTTAAAAACATTAATCATGTAATAATGTAGGTTTGTTACTCTTTGACGCAGAAATTACAGAATGGATTTTGTTAAATCTTTACATTGGCCAAGACGCATGCATCAACTAGTTACATACATATTAGTTTAATAAAATGGTTAAATAAAATGTTCAAAAATATTCTTTGAGTGAGCTGCTTAACCAACTAAGTTACCAAGGACACTTGAAGGCAAAGTTCGCGCCATCTACCTGTACTTAGTGTGTGCGTTTCGATTGCTACGCCACGGTGTCCAATCAAAAAAAGCACTCCGTCAAAAAATTTTCGAAATTTGTTAAAACCGAATGCAACAAACCAAAAATTTGTCAAAGTAAAAATAAAGAAGGTATTAGCGTTTAAAGTTGGCCGCGCCAACGAAACGTGGAGGATTGCGCGGCCACGGAGATCGCAGCAACTACATGGGTTAGAGATCTAATTCTTTTTGTCAATTAAAGATTGAATATGTCAAAAATTGTAGAAAAAGGAAGTATAAGCTCTAGATCAATATTTTTGAAGTTATGGCCGCGCAATCCTCCACTCGTTGTTTCTTTACTGTTGATTTTTTTTAAACCATACGATTTCTTATAGTAAAATTAATACAAGAAGAAGGATCTTAATTTGTCGAAACTAATGAAAGCAATAAATACTACAAAAGTTTAGTTAAACAGGAGATATCGATTCAAAACAAAAAGTCCGTGGCCGCGCGAACGAAACGCTTCTTTGAAGGCTCATATCTCACTACCTATAATTGCTAGGATTTTAGTGTGAACTTCCATTTATTCGGCATATTAGCCTCATTATAATGAAGTATTGTTTTACCCTCAAAACAGTTTACAACTCGTGTTAATTCAAAAATAATGATGTCTCATATGATGTTCTACCAGGGTGACATTAATTTAATTTTATTTGGGAATACATTTACATTCAATAACTGAAGGACAGCTATGAAATTGGATAACATTTAGATCATTTTGAAAATAAAAATACGAGTAAATAAAAACTTAATATATTTATTCATCATAAACAATAAAAATGTAATAATGTAAAAATTGTAAGTCAAGATTAATATAAAAATAATCAACAAATAAAAATAAATGCGAGCTTTAGTAGATTCGTGGTCATGGCGTTTGTAACAGAACCGAAATATCGGATACTCGATGAAAGAATAAAATTAATGCATGGTAAATATCACGTTACTAGTAGTAGTAGTGTTAAGTGGCGTATCGACTTTGCGCGGCAAACCATCAAACAATGGCGACGAACCAGTCATTGTCTGTTTTTGAAAGCGCGGCAAAAAATGTCAAATGGAGTAAAAATGGAGTACGACATGGTATTAAACAATTTGTATGGAACAGTAAATGTAGTGATTACCGGAACATATATCACAATAATATGATGAACAATGACAAAAGCGGGCGCTGCTCGTCGTCGATGTACATTGTCCACGCGGTGTAACAATCACCATGTCATGAATTAAAAATCTTTGCAGATCTGTACAGAACTATTTTAAAATTAATTTCAAAAATCACCGATCAGTCTCGCCTATGGCCTCGAAGTGGTAGGCAAAAACATACGAGTACTATACGCGCCCATTTAACTTTCTGCATTTTTGTCTATATTTATCTAATATATAACCTTCTAAAAGCCCTTTCGGAGGTGTTTGTTACCAAACTCCTCCGAATCAGCTTGATCGATTATTATTAAATTTCATGTGTATATTTGATAGATCTGATAATCGGTCCTAATCTATTTTTCATACCCCTTAGTGATAAGGGTAGGGTGGTCCACCCCGAATGTTTTATTTTATTTTTGAACAATTATTTTTAACTTTTTTGATGTGGCATTAAAAATACATATATAACCCAAATCTAAGTTTCAGCTTCTTTAGAATTCTTTAGAACTTCTTTAGAATTGTAATTTACATTCGTACGCCCCACTTTTTCTCTCTCTGCCTCTTACGAAGTTGCTCGGTCAGCTAGTGTATACATAGATACAATAAGACGGATCTTGTCAGGTGGGCCGCGTTTCGAACCGGTGGTCACTTTAAAAATATTAAATTTATCCTTAGCTGTCCTTCCTTAGTGTTCATCCTTAGTGTTTGACATTTTTATATTTAGAGTGTAATGTGCGATTATTGCTGGTGTGACTAAACTACTGCGACTCACCATAGTTTGAATGCACGATTGTACGACACACTAAAGCTCGACATCATGATGGTGTGGCATGCAACGTCACTAGCTCAGTTAGTTCCAGCTTTGGTAATATGATAGGTACATATCAACAGCAGGTCGTCGCAGCCTGCGCCTGTCTATTTCAACACGGCAATGGACTCACCACCTGTTACGTGGGACAAAAATGCATACGGTGAAATGTGGGCGTTTAATATGCCTCTGCCGACCCCTTCGGGGATAAAGGCGTGACAATATGTATGTATGTACATATCTTAGTGGCGTCATTTACTTACGCTTTAATTTAAATAAAATAGGATGGTAAGCGAGAACTGCTGCAAATTGACCTGAGTCTGGAGTCTCCACATAGATAGTCTGAGGTTACTGATTTGTTTGGTTTGGACACGTCCAACGAATGAGTGAGGAACGATTGACGAAGAATATATATTGTTCAAAAGTAGAGGGTAGAAGGAGTCAGGGTAGGCCGAGACTTACATATGAAGACCACGTGAGCAGATTGCTCAAAAACGGAAAGGTCAAAAGTACTCGGATACCCAGACGTGCGTGTATGAAGCGATTGATGAATCTCGAAGAAGCGAAAGAAGTATGCATGGATCGCGAAGCCTGGCGATCTGTCCTCTCTGACTACCCCGTCAGGGATACAGCGTGAAGATAGTTAGTTAGTTAGTTAGTTAGGTTACTGATTCTTGTGATGATTGTTTTCTATGAAATTCCATGGCAATCAAATTACAACAATACAAAAAGTTTACAAGCTGAAGATTTAACTTCAAGTTATGACATAAATTAATTATTCCTAATAGACGCATTTAGAGTAGTAGAAAAGGTGTATGTCCAAATTATATCGAAATTTTTGTCACCAAGGTAGAACATCATATGAGACATCATTATTTTTGATTTAACACGAGTTGTAAACTGTTTTGAGGGTAAAACAATACGCCATTATAATGAGGGTAATATGCCGAATAAATGGAAGTTCACACTAAAATCCTAGCAATTATAGGTAGTGAGATATGAGCCTACAAAGAAGCGTTTCGTTCGCGCGGCCACGGACTTTTTGTTTTGGACCGATATGTCCTGTTTAACTAAACTTTAGTAGTATTTATTGCTTTCGTTATTTTCGACAAATTAAAATCCTACTTCTTGTGTTAATTTTACAAAGGGAAATCGTAAGGTTTAAAAAATAATGAACATTAAAAAAACAACGATTGGCGGATTGCGCGGACTTCAAAGGCGAATATTTCGTAACATATTGGTCTAGAG
This sequence comes from Thumatha senex, assembly GCA_948477245.1. Lineage (NCBI taxonomy): Eukaryota > Metazoa > Arthropoda > Insecta > Lepidoptera > Erebidae > Thumatha > Thumatha senex. Next base: position 11,252,462 of record OX419741.1, on the reverse strand, counting down.
AATATACTTCTTTTTTCGACAATTTTAGACAAATTCAATCTTTAATTGACAAAAAGAATTAGATCTCTAACCCATGTAGTTGCTGAGATCTCCGTGGCCGCGCAATCCTCCACGTTTCGTTCGCGCGGCCAACTTTAAACCTTAATATCTTCTTTATTTTTACTTTGACAATTTTTTGGTTTGTTGCAATCGGTTTTGACAAATTTCGACAAATTTTTGACAGAGTGCTTTTTTTGATTGGACACCGTGGCGGAGCAATCGAAACGAACACCACTTAGTTAAGTTATGCGGTACGAATATATAGAATTGCACCTACTCCTATCATCATTCGATTTGTGATGACACCTGCCTAAACATTTGAAGTAGCACAGCCGCCAATGAGAGTATGATCAAGTCCCGCTCAAAACTGAAAATAAAATCACCTTATATTTATGACATAAGTAAGTAATCAGAACACTAATTACTTGTCAAAATAATTTCTAAGTTTTTTAAGGTTACTTACCCTACCCTTAATTGTGGATGCTTTTTTTTCTCGCTTACCGCATAGTACCTATCCTACTAATATCATAAATGCGAAAGTTTGTAAGTATGGATGTTTGTTATTGTTTCACGCAAAATCTACTGAATAGATTTTGATAACACATAGGCTACTTTTTATCCCGGGACAAGTTCCTATGGGAAACTGGAGCGTGAAAACTTTAACACGCGTGCGGACCCGCGGGTGTCAACTAGTCATTAGATAGCCTAAAAATATTGTTGGTTTGTAAAAATCTTGTTTAAATAAAGAGATCTAGAAATAAAGCTTATTAAAGTTTAAGAAAAAGTTGTAAAATTTTGTTTCAACTTAAGTGCACATTTTTAGGTATCAAGTTTTCGCCCACTATATTATAGAGACGACTGTAAATGTGCTTTAAAATACCTAGTTAGTTTAGTTTAGTTTAAAACACATTTATTTTAGTGAAATAATAATTTTCATACTTATTAGTTAGTAGTGGAACCCTACGTTGAGCGTGGTTCGATACGAACTTAAGCATTCTTTTTCTTTTCCCGAAAGCCGAGTCACCTCCTTTCTTTATCCTTTATACTGTAGTGGCTTAACTGATATAATCTCCTTATACCCACTTACTACTGAAATTCAGGGTAAATGAAAAGATTTTTAATCTATTTTATTAAATTTTATACTATACCTACTATTTATAGGCAGCTTCCCACGCACGCCACCAAACCTATGGAGTTGCCAAACTGAAGAGTAAAATAAAATACAAAAAGGTTTTTATCGAGTAAAATCTATTCTAAGAACTAGACACGTTCTTTCTTGCCTTTTACCGCGATGAGCCCACGACAAAGTTTTGGTGTGAGCGGAAGAAGCACCTGTGTTTAAATAAATACATAGATTTTGAGTTCTCATTACAGACCTCTTTATAGAAAGGTTTTGTAAAAATATTTATTGCGAATACGTAATCCCGTAGAGCTAAATTAACTAAAACTAAAGAGAGAGTAGAAAGAGTCAGGGTAGACCGAAGCTTACATATGAAGACTATAGAGCAGATTGCTCAAAAACGGTAAGGTCATAAGTACTCCGACTTCCAGATGTGCATGTATGAAAGGAATAATGAATATGCAGGAAGCGAAAGAGGTTGCATCGCGAAGCCTGGTGATCTGTCGTCTCTAACTTCCCCTTCAGGAATACAGCGTAAAAATTAGATGCATAAAGTTTTATCTGTTCTGATTCTTCGAAACATTGTTTACTTTCTATTTGTGAATTTGTGAACTAGCTGTAGCTCCTGTGGGTTAGATGGATCTCTACTGAGATCATTCGAGTTTAAGCCAGCGTCAAAGTTTTAATGTGAGCGCATTGAAAGAAATATTTGACACAAATATTTTTTACCTATATATTGCTATTAGCTTTATCAAGACGTGAATGACGTATGTATTCTTATGTGTATCCCTGCACTATATCGTGAATATCTGTGAGCTTCGTACATGCCGGTGGATGCTTTTTCACTTCACAAGTAGTTTTTTTCCGGACATTTCCTTCACGAAGCTCGCCTTAGACTCATCGAAGAAATGAATAACAATAACTTTTGCATGCACAGTACGAGTTTTCGTGATAAGAAACTGGTTAAATTCGGTTCGGTGGTAAAATTGAGCTTTACGACTTTATAGTAAAGCTTGCTAACTGATGCGGTATGTTTTTATGTTGTAGTCGTTACAAGTTAGTGTTAAAATATCGCGAGTAGGCACAGTGAGTCGCAAAGACATTAAATATGTAATATATTAAGCTGAAGAGTTTGTTTGTTTGTTTGAACGTGATTATGTCAAGAACTACTGATCGTATTCGAAAAAGTAATATTGTGTTGTATAGCCCATTTATAGAGGAAGGCGTGTGCGAAGACAGTCAACCTCAATTCTAAGTCGGGTGCGGGATAGCTGGCGGCTATTATCAGTCTTGGCTGATAGGCTAGATGGCCCTTAGATCAGATATTGGCAGTCCCTATATGCGCTCATGAATAAAATGTGGGGTATAATTTAATATTTCCTGGGATCGTTCCTGGCGCAAATGTTGGCTATAGCTATACAACTTGGAAACGCGGCTAGTGTTATGAGCACCTTTGGAACGGCAGCGGTTAGGGAGGGATTATTTGAATTTGACATGTAAATATGTATTGAATTGACATTTTGTTTTATTGATTTAATAAAATATTTCGGGAGGGTTCGGGTTTTATCCCGCTTCTTTGGGGTTCGGGTGTAATCCCGCTTCTTTGGGGCAAATTCGGGTGCTGGCCTACTTCCTTGAGGAGGTGAAAGGCGATTGCGTAATTGTCACGACACGCCACCGTCTAGGGCGTGATCTTGTAAGGACGGCAAGCAGCACACCCGCCGTCCTCAGGCCCCTGTTAATTTCACTCTTAGTTTATAAGTATTAACCATTGAGTTATAATACTATAGAGTCACAATCATAAACAGACAACACTCAAAAAATGTCCGAGCGCCGTTCTACATACCTATACATTTAATATAACAAAGTTCAAAATGACATTTGCTCGAATTTAGGCGTTAGGCCGATTGCATAATGTTCAAAATCGCTCGTATGCATTGTCATCATCATTCACTATGGGCTTGCGAATAGGGAACAAGTCAGCAGTGGAGACGTTATTGATACTCAATTTTTTTTTTATATCAAATTAGGCAAGCGCTTGACCACAAGTTGCCTGATGGTAAGCAATGCAGTGTTCCTAGATGTAGTGCACTTGCCTAGAAGGAGTGTATAATCTAAAATTAAAATATACCTAGAAGAACTCCGAAACTACCATCTGATTTCAAAAAAGGTTTCAGTATTTTTATTTCATCTACCTATCATATTATTGCACTAGTAAATTAAGTAAGTAGTGGTTATGCGTGGAGCAGAGAGCAGAATAAAACAAAATTAATATGAGGAATAAAGGTTTTATGTATTAGAACTTAGAAACTCAAATTGAATCGAAATCGTCAGTTAAATATAATAAATTCATTTAAAAGGATAAATTCTTACTTGTAAAGTAGGTTTTGCATTTTTGTTAAGCCTGCTAAAACCTTTCGTTGTTGTATAAATGTCTGAAAGAGGAAAGTGATTGGAGCTTACAACCGTCCCTTTATATGGCTTGAAGTTTAATTCATTTCGGGCTTTTGCTATAATAACTGTCCATTCTGAGCATCTTATGGGGTTTCGAGGAAAACTAAAAACAAAAATATTGTACTTAATTATTTATACCTTAAAATAGTTAAACGCAATCGACCTATTTTTAGTACGACAAACTAAAAAATAAAACATTCAGCAACATGGTAATACATAAGTATAAATATTTAGTTCATAAACTCAAAAAATATTTAGTGTCAATCCGCTCCATAGCTTTCCGTTAGAACACAATTTGCAAGTCACTCTCGGACGCGATACTATTAGTTTCTCTTTTACTCTTACATATTTATCTAAAGTGTGAAAGAGATGCACTTAAGACGCGATGCGCGGTCGGGCGGTCAGCATTTTATTTTTGCTATGAAAATGATTTTTTTTGAAATTTAAATGTAAACACGCACTGTGGATACATAAATACGTAAATTCGTTTTGATACTAACCTAAAATATGAGACACCATCCTTTTTGTCACGTATCTGCTGTTATTTGGGCAGGAAACAACCGACCACTTGAACGTTGTTAACCACACGGACGTTGTACGAGGATTGCGGTCGCCTTACAACTAAACAAAAACTCTGCGCACTTCGCAGCGTGCGCCGAGTTTCGGCGCGGACATTTTATTTGTCTGATTGTGACTCTATAGTATTATAACTCAATGGTATTAACATAATTTTAGGCGAATTTGTACCACTAACAGAATGAATTATAATTATCTAAATTTAAGTTTTAATAACAAAAAAATGGTTTAAATGGTTACAAGTAAGTCAGGCAAGATATCAGGCAAGGTAAGATAGGCGAGCCGCGAGGCACAGATAGTCTGTGATACACCTATTTCGATTTATAATGGTTACTTTGATCAAGTATTGTAGAAAGGTTCATCTTTTACAGGAAATTACATAACTATGATTTATTATGAATCCGTGGCCTTGTTCCCGGTTTCTTTGGAGTCACGTCGCTCTGTTGGTACGTGTAATGAAGTGATCACCATCTACTTCGTAGCGTTAAGGCACTTCCACAAAAAAATTATTACCTACCTACATTTATTTCAGTATTTTACTTTGCACACACTCTCTCATACTCTCATATAATTTTATCAGCTTAATGATATAGAAGTTAAATGAAATTGCTTGTCAAACATATCGCCAATTGACACGCGACACATTATATTGACATCTGACTAATATTTGTTTGCCAGTGGGTGGTGTCATTTCGGAAATTGGACGGCATGGTAATTTGTCTGTCGGTAATAGGGTATTTTTTATGTCATTGTAATATGTGAATGGAGTTGTCCTAATTAAACGCGATCATCCCACACATATAAATGGTGACTATTGTAAGGCTTATTCGCTAAACATAATGTGTGTAGTTATTATTATTATTTATCCATCACGCCTTATCCCCGAAGGGGTGGCAGAGGCATATATATTTTTTGCCCACTTTTCACCATGTGTATTCCTGTCCCACGTGTGTGGTGGTGAGCCCATTGCCGTGTTGAAATAGACAGACGCAGGTTGTTGCTACCTGCTGTTGAAATTTTTAAGCCGCCCAAAAGGCCTTCAACTTGCCTTAACGACTGCCATTTTATTGGCAACCGGGACCAACTGCTTAACAATGTAAAATGTGTCTATTTTAGATGTTAAATTTGGAAGAAATTTTGAACCCGTGTGAACATAGAAAGAAAATTTGAACAATGTGTGTAGTCATTAACAAAAGATCAGAAATATCTCAAAACTTTTAAACTATTACGTTCCATGCTTATCTATTACTGGAAAGTAGCGCACATATTTTATGTCAACACTTTAGTAAATTTCAACACAGGTAGGGAATGCCCAATTATATCTGAAATGTCTCCCTTTCAATTCCAAACAACATAATGCAGGGCAGAGATGCTACCTTTACACGAAAGACGTAAACTAAATAAAGTGATCCGATTACATTTTCTTTGTCGTACTTTTTCCAGCTAAGACTGCACTCACTGCGATTCGAAACGGGGCTCTTCTCGGGGGAATGGGGTTGTAACCTTTCCAGTAGGAGCAAATTATAATAGAATCGGGTCACTATCGGGGCGCATCGAAAAGTCTGTTGGACAGAGAGACCGCGCCTTTTGGGTCTCCGTCCCACTGCTTACGGTCAATCTAATTTGGGGTGTGGAATTACACCATTCGACGATGTCCCCTAACTAGAGGCAACCCATAATTAAATGAACCATTGCTCGATTGGGAGTTGCTGTCCTGTTGTGAGAAAATACATTGACGCTTTAGTTCCCAGGGTGCACCACTTCGAGGTTCCCAACTCTTCCCATTGTTCACAGGTATAATATCTGAATAATGAAACGTAAAATAACAGAAAATATTATAGAATAGGTGCAAAATTATTCTTTCAATGCATATTCATTTGTTGAAAGGGTCGATGATGCTTTGTGTAGCGTTCATTGTTCGTAAATGTAATTATTTTAATATTTTATAAAATGCAGTTCAATGCAATTGCTGAAATGGCTCTTCACAGGTGCCTCGACAGGAAGATATGTTCCGTGGATGATTTTTTTAGCAATTTGGAAAATATTTGTAAGACAAGGATTCAAGCACAGTCCCGATTTTTTTTCACTGTAAATAAATTTATATGTAAAAGACGTTAAAATTGATATGTTTATCAATCATGGCTTATCCCCGAAGTGGTGGCAGATGTATAGTGTATGCCTACATTTCACCGTGAGCTTTCCTGTCTCACTTAATACGTGGTGGGCCTATTGTCGTTTTACAAATAGACAGACACAGGTTGTGGCTACCTGCTGTTGAAACGTTAAGGCCCTCAACTTAACTTTGCGACTGCCATATATATAACACTGAGATAGCAAGACCACGAGCGCTTCAAAGATTGATAAAACACTGCTTTATGCACGATTTTATTTTACACCTTTGAACCACGAACGCTTTATTGATAATAACCGGCCATAACAAAAGATAAAAAAAGCTTATCACAATGATCGTTTACAGAACTCTGAGATAGCGGTACCACGAGCGCTTCAAAGATTGATAAAGCACTGCTTTATGCACGATTTCCTTTTACCTTTTACTTTCGAACCACGAACGCTTTATTGAGAACTAGCTGACCCGCGCAACTTCGTTAGCGCCAAATAAGAAAAACAGACAAAGAAAGAGACATTAGTTAAAGAGGGTGGCGCGAGGACTATTCTTATGAAACAACTTCTAAAGTATTCGGTTTTTAACAACAAAAAACTGAATGAAATCGGAATACTTGTTGATGAGTTACTTACAACTGAATAATTTACACGCGGGCGAAACTGCTTGAACTGAATATCCTGAATTAAGACATTGTTTACCTACTTTATACCCCGGGATATCATATTTTTCCAGCGAGAAAACGTTTTGTGTACTAACGATTTCACGTGAGCGGAGCCGCGGGCATCAACTTTCGGAAACGTTTTTCCAATATGCCGATTTTCATCAAAATGTGATTGAAAAACAAACTCCCAAATAATATAGAAATCTTTACAAACTTTCACATTTATAACATTAGTAAGATTACATTCCCGTGCGAATACCGGGAATTCTTTGTGCTCATCGAACGTGGGTACGTAAATAATATGTTCACCAAATTTTAGGTATTGTATGGTTTTACCCACTTATTTCCCGTTCCCATGGAAATACCGGGTATTCCTTTCTTATTGCTGATTCAAGGTAAAATACCTGATAATAACCTGATAAATCCTTTACCAAATTTTAGGTATGTACTTACGTTTGATAGTTTTCATTTATTTAATTAGTTAGGCTTCATCCGCGTAGTTCTCGGATATATCGGGAATCCCTTTTTATTGCTTATCCAAAGACTTTAAGTTTACATTCACCAAATTTCATGTTTCCATGTTTAATGTTTAGGCTGTGCGTTGTTTACTGAAATAGTTTCGGTTCCTGTGGAAACACCGAACTTCCTTACACACACAGGCCTTAGAAGATTCTTCTAAAAGTGTGAAGACTGACTAACTTTGAAAATGACAATCTTCCCTAAAAATGTTTGTCCCTTATTTACGTTCTTAGGGGTAAAATTCGCAAAACTCCTTCATATACGTGTTAAATGGAACCCCAATGCGAAGTTTGGACTTCATGGCTCAGTTAGTGTAATAGATGTCGTGATTAATGAGTCAGTTAATACAACCTCTGTTTTACCTCCTTATAGGTATTTTTTTTTAAAACCGCGGTACTCGTGCTTATTTATTTGTAACCAAAAACTGGCGTACGTAAATTCATGTTTCTAACTTTTTGAAAATGACGATTTTCCATGCAACCGTTTATCGCTTATTCACTTTCTTAGAGGTAGAATTTCAAAAATTCCATTCTTAATGGAAACCTACTTATTAAAAGGAACCCCCATGCGAAGTTTGGGCTTCGTAGCTTTGTTAGTTTTATAGGTTTCGTGAACAATGAGTCAGTTATTACCACTCCTGTTTTACCCTCTCAAGGGTAGAATTTATAAAATTCCTTAACACGTAATTTTTTCATTTTTATACAGTAACAGGATATATAATAAGAAATTCGGTGTTGCTATGTTTGAAAATGAAGAATTTACCATATAAACTTTCAACCCTTGTTTACCTCCTTATAGGTAAAATTTTGCAAAACCGCGATACACGTACCCATTTATTTGTAACTAAAAAAAGGTGTACATAAATTCATGTTTCTAACTTTGAAAATGACGAACTTCCATACAAACGTTTATCGCTTATTTACTTCCCTACGGGTAGAGTTTCGCAAAATCCCTTCTTTGCGGAAACCTACGTATTAAAAAGAACCTCCATACGACGTTTGAGCTTCATAGCTTTGGTAGTTTCAGAGATTATTACAGAGATTTTAATATTGATAATAACCAGCCTTAGCAAAAGATAAAAAAGCTTATCGCAATGATCGTTTACATAACACTGAGATAGCGGGTACCACAAGCGCTTCAAAGATTGAGAAAGCACTGTGGTTGCGCCGGTATACGATTCGAAAGTTGCCGCGTTATTTTTTCTATGTTGCATCGCTGATCTCCATTTGTTTTTAATTAATTAGTTGTCGACACTCCCACCCTGCTTCCCTTTATTCCATTTCTCTTTCGCACCTACCTTGTCTCGCATAAGAGAAGAGCGAGACAGCTGTGTTACCGCCATTTAGCGGTAGAAAACGCCACTCACAGGCAGTGACGACGGACTGAAGACGCTCTGTATAGTACTGCAATGGCTGCGCGCGCGTTCGCTTAAACTTTTCGCAATAACTGTGTTTTCCATGGATAAATAGTGTTTTCGTGCAATGGAACCATGGATCCAAGTCCAGGGACGTCCCCGGCAGCCTCCACCTCAGCATCTCGCAGCAACAGCAAGGTAGTGTGCCCATTCCTGTTTTCCATTTCTTTTTCGTTGACAACCGCGTCTAAATTTCATTTTGCCTTTCCTCGCAAATACAGTCCACTTCGAATTTATTTATCTCGCCAGCTCAACCACACTGCTTTATGCACTATTTCCTTTTACCTTTTACTTTCGAACCACAAACGCTTTATTGATAATAACCAGCCATAGCATAAGATAAGAAAAGCTTATCTTAATGATCGTTTACAGAACACTGAGTTAGTGATACCATGAGCTCTTCAAAAATTGATAAAGCACTGTTTTATGCACGATTTCCTTTTACCTTTTATATTTTTTGATTGATTATCCTTGTATCCTAAACAAATTGAACATAGTTGTTAAATGTTGATTCATAAAAGAAAAGGCTTTAGCTTACCTTTCTGTCGGCTAAATAGTACTTAACTCATCCTTCACGTCATTATTTCCGAAGGGGTAGGCAGGGGCAAACTACATACCCAAATTTTAACATATGCAGTTTTGTTGTGAAGTTGATAATATTTTCAACAATTCTATTTGATCGTTAAAATTTTATTTACATAAATGCACAGTTCTAATATCTATTATTGTTCGACACAAACAGTATTAGACTGTAACGTGTGATCTTATATAGAACTTAATTTAAAAAAAATCTGTTTGAAGTACCACCATAGATAACTACTGAGATAACTAAATTTCTTTATTTTCCCTATCGGCTTAGTCAGAGAGGACAGATCGATCTCCAGGCTTTGGGATCTTTGTATACTTCTTTCGCTTACAGATTCATTATTAGTTTTATGCATGCACGTCCGAATATACGACTTCCTTCCTGTTTTTGAGCAATTTGTTTACGTGGTAATCGTATAAGAGCCTTGGTTTACTCCAAATCCTTCTAGCCTATACTTTACTATGATAAGTGGGCGTAGCTGGCAAAACGATTCAAACCACACTAAGTGAATTTTGAGGTTTCAAATGAGTCATTTTTGTTAAACTAAGTCCAAATATTCGTCCTTAATCATTTCTCACTCATTAGTTGGACGTATTTAAACCAACAGTGCATGCTCTTTTCCAGCTTAATGCTAACACTTTAATTCAATGCCATATGCAATGCCATATACCGTTACATATTCGGTCGGCCAACGTTATAAGGCCAAGAAACCTTCACAGTGTTCAATTTACTTTAAAGCATTTTCTGACATACCCAGATTTTACTAACGTTGTCCTTTGGCAGCACTGCGTTGTGAATCGCGAAGAGTGCTTCTATTATCTTTTCAGTAATTTGAACAGACACCGTTAACTTTGTTTCCGGCAGTTACACAAGTGTGTCGTACGCGTTAAACTAAACAATTTTCTTTCATTTGCTTTGGGCGTTCCTTGTTTACCAAATCTTGCAATAAGTTTTTACTTCTCTTTCAAAGACTGGGAATTAAATGAAGCGCTGGTGGACCAGCGAACTCAGTGTTCTGTAAACGATCACTGCGTTAAGCAACTTCCACTATGGCTGGTCCTTAGATGGGTGACCACTTTGTGGCATTTACATTTACGAGTGTTTCCGTGTCTCGGCGGGCACGTTAAACCGTTGGTCCCGGTTGCCAGTAACATGGCAGTCTTTAAGTCCAGTTGAAGGTCCAAGTGTGGCTTGAAAAAATTCATTAGCAGGTCGCCATAACCTGCGCCTGTCCATTTAAACACGGCAATAGACTCATCAAGTGTTACGTGGGACTAAATGGTGAAATGTGAGTGTATAGCATGCCTCTGCCTACCCCTTTGGAGATAAAGGCGTGACAATATGTCTATGTCAAATACCATAACAGTCCAGAAACTTAGTTATAATTTAAAGTTCTTCGCATGAATGCACTTGCATTCAAGCCAAGAACTTTACTTTTTTCGCTACTATTGACGATTTTTTGACTTTATTAACAAGAATCTTGATACTGCAATATGAAAGAATATTGTCATAACTGTATCACCATCTATGTAAAGGTTTTATGCACTGCACTCAATACAAAATGTACAGTAAACATACTTAGATCCATCATAATGCGACCCTCGTAGAGCCTTCTTGAATATCTGTAGCCACTTTGGTATGAAACTTTTAAAGCCAAGGTACGTAAATATAAATCCTTTATTTTACTGTCAACTAGTGCTAGTTTAGTGCCCCTTCCTGTGAAAATGCGCTCTGATTTAATAATTCCTGTGGGAATACGGTATCAAAATGTAAAAAAAAACATCAGCTATCTGCCAGTAAAATTCGTACAAACAGACATGCAAAAAAGATAGACAAAGGAAAATATTTTAAATGGTTTTTAGGTTTCCGTACCTCAATAGAAAAGAAACGGAACCCCGTAATAAGATCACTTTCTTTTTTAAATTTATTTTGTACCTGTAGTGTCTGTTTGTAATTCCAAATTAACAGCTTTTAAAGCTGTATATTGGAATTACAATCAAGCTGAATTACAAACAGCTTTTAAAGCTGTTAATTTGTAATTACAAACAGACACTGTGTACATAAGATGTACTAAAATAATTGTTTTTGATCGAAGTTGGAAACCCTCGTCCCGCGGACTCAGAGTTATGTAAACGATCACTGCATTAAGCAACTTTCGCTATAGCTGGCCATTGGATGGGTGAACACTTTGTGGAATTTATATTTGCGAGCGTTCCGTGCTTCGTAAAGTACGTTATGCCGTTAATCCTGGTTGCCAATAAAATGGCAGTTGTTAAGTCAAGTTTAAGGCCTTATGATCGACTTGAAAAATTTTAACAGCAGGTCGCCACAGCCTGTGCCTATCCGTTACAACACGGCAATGGGCTCACCACCTTTTGCTTTGGACAAAAAATGCATACGGTGAAATGTGGGCGTTTAATATGCCTCTACCTACCCCTTCGGGGATAAAGGCGTGACACTATGTATGTAGGTTTCAAAGTTCTACTACATAGATATATGAATATATTATTTATATTAAACAGATTCATATGTACACAAACTGTGCACCAATAAATTAATCAAACATTACTTTATATGAAATTTGCTATTGACTTTACTTTTTGATTGCATGTGTAATTACAATTCCAGTAGTTTGGGTCAATAATTATCTTATTTGCGGTGTAACCACATCTGCTATCGGTGCACCTGCTAAATATAAAATGAGGCAGAACGCAGGGGATTCGAAGGTCAGCCGGCAGTCGTTCCAAAAAATGCCGAAAAACTAAAGCCAAACGATACCTGCTCCTAGCAACCAAATAATTGGACCCGAAGGTCTAAATCCAGGTAGGACCTGGGCTATGGCCTTCCAAGCCCTACTGGACTTATAGCCTCGGGTCCTGGAACTGACAATATACTAAGATGAAAAGAAGAGAGAGTTATTCTTGTCACCGTAGTGGTACCACCTGCAATTGAAGGAGGAGGCTCTGGGGCACTGGTTATAAGGTAAGGCGGCTGTCACTTTCAACAAGCTAAAAGTATGTGTGTGTACCAGAGTACATACTCGTAGGTAAGATGTAAAACATGTTTTACGAAATTTTTTTACAGTTATAAAATTTCTCTAATACGTCGATAATGAAGTTTCACTTATGATAAAGAAGTGTCACTTATGATAAAGAAGTGTCACTTTAAAACAACATGACGTGTATGTAACCAAAAAACGTGCCGATTTTTTTACAGCTATAAAATTTCTATTAACGTCGTTAAAGAAGTTTCACTTTAAAAATATCAATGCAATATAAACGCTGTGTTCCACGTTCCACAGCCTGAAAATAATGACTAGGCAAGCCCCGAATGAGGGTGTTTTAATACTTTAGTACCATGTCTTTAGTCAACAAGCTATCCTTATTATTAAATTCCATTACAAAGTTGTCCTACATTAAGCTTACTACACAATATTTAGGCTTTTAAGACGTCTAGGTCGTCGGCATTTTGATATGAATATTCTAGTCCCATTACGCCTCGGTAAAGTACTGTTTCGTATAAAGTTGTGTGTCCAAGGTGTATGATGTTATAACGGACTTTGTGTATTAGTCACATAGACATAGACATATTGTCACGCCTTTATCCCCGAAGAGGTAGTCAGAGGCATACTATACGCCCACACTTCACCATATGCACTTTTACGTGACAGGTGGTGAGCTCATTGCCGTGTTGAAATGGATAGACACAGGTTTTGGCGACCTGCTGTTGCAAGTTTTCAAACTGCCTATAAGTCCTTCAACTGGGCTTAACGACTGTCATGTTACTGGCAACCGGGGCCAACTACTTAGCGTGCCTTCCGATGCACGGAAATGCTCGCAAATGTAAATGCCACAAAGTGGTCAGCCATCCGAAGACCAGATAGATAGATAGATAGATAGATTTTTATTTATTTAATTTTCATATACAAATTGTTATAGCTAGCCAGTACAACAGTTATCAAAAAACCTTTACAGGTTTATCCTGATAACCACATTCATTCGACACTGTTATTCCATTTTATAAAAGTAATTACTTACGAATCTAAAGAAATACATTTTTCGACTCTAAAAAAAAACAACTAAAAACCACTTATTATCTATGAAAAATCATTATACATTGTTAAATTAAATTACAACATCTTATGTGGGTAATTAGATAAAAATAAACAGAACATCTGAAACTTGGTATTGAAAACAGCGAATGTGCAGTATTAAGCTATGATAAAGGGCAAATTCGCCTCTTTGAATGCGCATAGCTATATAGCAATAACGCACGAACTAACTACAGCGTGATCTGAATTCTTTATTATTTTTTTAATACTATTTATTAAATAGGTAATTCATTTAATAATCGTACTATAATACTACGCAATGTTGATCTATAAATAAATAAATATATCCATCACGCCTTATCCCCGAAGGGGTGGCAGAGGCATATTATATGCCCACTTTTCACCGTGTGGATTCCTGTCCCACGTAATAGGTGGTGAGCCCATTGCCGTGTTGAAATAGACAGACGCAGGTTGTGGCTACCTGCTGTTGAAATTTATTAAGCCGCCTATAAGGCCTTCAACCAGGCTTAACGACTGCCATTTTACTGGCAACCGGGACCAACGGCTTAACGTGCCTTCCGAAGCACGGAAACGCTCGCAAATGTAAATGCCACAAAGTGGTCACCCATCCGACGACCAGCCATAGTGAAAGTTGCTTACCTCAGTGATCGTTTACCGAACACTGAGACCGCGGGGCCACGAGCGCTTCAATTTTATATACAATTTGATAATTTTATTTCATTTTTTATAATTTGTAAATAGTATTTCTTCAATTTTCGTTTACTATTTTTTTCGTTGAGAGTTTCCCTAAACTCAACAGGTAACTGGTTGTACAGTCTAGGCGTAAGGTATTGACAAGTTCGTTTGCCATAACAATTAGTACTCCGGTACGTTGTGGTAACATTTTTCCTACTTATCTGCCTCGTTATGATTTTTCCTTCTATGGGAACCAGAAATTGTTGCGGACGTATATAATGTTCACTGAGCAAAGCGCATTTTACAAGCTCCTGTACCGGGAACACCTCGCAATAGCTAAATAGACCTCGGTGGTTATCTTGGTATGCTTCTCTAACTTTTCTAGGTACAATTGTTATAAGCAACTTTATTTGAATGTTATATATCCTATCCAAATAAGTCTTGTAAGTTCGACCGTTGATACCATAACTAATAACCGATTCTGCCAACGCGATGTATAAATTTCGTAGCAAAGTACCCTATAAAAACAGGGTACTTTATATTTCAATAGATATAGTTTCGCCAATAAAGCTCGTAGTCTATCACATACTTTTTCCACATGCGGGGCCTAATTAAGTCCGTCATCTACTACTAGTCCAAGATAAGAAGCATGTCTAGTTTGTTTGATATTTTGGCAGCTTCCCTCACACTGGTTTCCTTTGTATAGGTGTAAATATGTGTGATTGTGTGCCAAAATAGAGACCTTTTCCGGACCTTTCGTGTTGTGGGAAGATCTTACATGAATCAGTTGTGTCTTTTGAGCGTTTAACACTAGACCAGCGTCATGAGACCACATGCTTAGTGTTGTAAAATCAGTTTGCAGCTTTTGCATTGCCACATCTACATTTTTGTCAGCTGCAATCAGGCAAGTGTCATCCGCAAATTGGTATATTTGACACTGTTTTACGACTTGTTTGGCATCGTTTACATAAGTCAGATAACGCAGAGGACCGAGCACTGATCCTTGAGCTGTGCCCATTGCGACATGAACCACACTACTAGTAGCATATTCAATCTTTACTTTGTAGTTTCTATCCTTCATATAGTCTTGGCACCAGATCAGTAGTGATCCTCGAATTCCATTAGCTTTCAGTTTATCGATTAATTGATCATGCCTTAATGTATCAAACGCCTTACTATAATCAATAAAGAGTAGTAAAACTTGCTTTCTTTCATCCAGATGAGAATTGATTACATCTGTGAATTCTGTAAGTAATAAAGTTGTGCTTTTACTAGGCCGAAAACCAAATAGTGTATTCGTTAGAATGTTGTTCTTGTCATAGTAATTATATATTTCTCTCGCAATATATTTTTCGACTATTTTATATATAGATAGAATCTTTATTTGCTTGAAATATGGTAATTTACAGAGATCTTACAACATTTCTTAAAAAAGCTTTTCATACTTCGACTACTTGTTTCGGCAAGCAAATATTAACACATTAAAATAAAATCTAATTAATTTGCCATAACAGTAAGCAATATTAAATTTTGACATAGTGAAAGTTGTTTAACGCGGTGAACGTTTACAGACACCCTGTGTTGTGTTGCTAAACTAACTCAGATATCCAGAGCTAACTTACCATCAGACGAGTGAATCTGACGGCCGGCAGTTGCTCCTACCCATCGATGCCGAAAATAAAATGGCAAACTAAAGTTGCTTTTATTTGACTTTGCAGCCAATGAAACCAGTTCCCAGGTTTAAAATCTTGGTAAGGTAAACATTTCATTTACCAAATGTTAAAACGAATCTTATTCAACACGCCCAATTTACCGCATGAGTGCCACACTGAATAATATTCGAAATGATTTTAATGTATTTTTGATTTGCAATCCTTTGGCCCCAATAAGAAGGAGTTTATTGTCACTAAACTTTTAGTTTCATTTACTTTAATTATTTTTACATTACTTTATTTAATTGTATCATGAGCATACTTGGCATGCTGTGTTCACATCTAGTAGGGTGCATTCATTATTGCTGTATCTGGATTTAAGCATTGTAAACTGTGTCTGTACTTTTAGTTGTAACCAGTTTTGTGAACCAAATAATAAAAAAAGGCTTAGAAGCAACTAGGAATATTTGACTGCGATAGGCTAATTTGATTGATTGAAGTAGGTGGCGCAAGATTGATCGTTGTGGGAATGTTTGACATTTCATTGCCACAACCATCCCGAAAAGGCCTATATCCAGCAAAGGTCATCAAATTGACTGATGTGATGAAAGTGATTTCCTACCACAAACTCTCGTTAAACCTCGGGACATTCAAATGTCATACGAAAGGTTCGCCAAGCAGCTGAATTAGAGTACACCCCAGGTTAAAAGGAGTGGCAGAGGCATACTTTATTTCACCGTTTGCATTTTTGTCCCACATAACTGGTAGTAAACCCGTTGCCACGTTGAAATGGATAGGCGAATGTTGTGGCTACCAACTGTAGATTTATTTTAAGCCACCCCTAACTGCCATGTTAGCTTAACGACTGCCATGTTACTTGCAACTGGGACCAACGGCTTAATGTGCCTTCTGAAGCACAGATCGCTCGAAAATGGAAATGCCATAAAGCCGTCACCCATCTAAAGACCAGCCATAGCCAAACAGGCTTATCGCAGTAATCGATTTCAGAACGCAGAGTTGGCGGGGCTACGAGCGCTCCATACCTTCATATATCCTAACACTCGCTTTTACACAATTAGGCATTTAGTAGAATTAATGTTCTTTATAATATAAAATTCTATCTCTATTTTCCTAGGGCACGCTGTAACTTGAAAACTGCAGAACCATAACGTTTTATAAAGAAAAAATTTAAAAGAAATATTAATGAATAGCTGAGCGTGAGTGGAACGTGTTGGGATTCTGATGCGCTACGAAGTCTGGGAGGACTACTAGTAATTTAATAAACCTTCCGTTTTCGAATAGAATATGATGACATTGCACTATTACTACATATTCTAGGACATCGTCTATTCATCGTCCTCCACCACGTCTGTCTGTCTGTTAACCCTCAACAGAGGTGAGGATGTCGGAAAAAAATATACCTTTCTGGGAACTTTCAATGAAGACGCTGCTTAAGCATTTTGAGATATAACAAAATAATGTATGGTGGTACTGTTTATTTTATAGGCAACATACTACAACATCCTCATATAGGACAACATACTAGCTTCAGGTACGGGAAAACTTCATCACATGGGCGAAACTGTAAAACAAAACATAGGTACTCGTACCTCCTACTGTAACTTATAAATAGAGCAGAGAAACTAAAGCACAAAGTCATAAATTCAAATATTCCCATGAGAGCGACCAGTTTCCCTATAGTTCTTAGTGCAATATTGTAGAATTTGTGCTTTCAAGCATTTATTTTATATTCTTAGAACGATATCATCTTGTGCTTTTAATAAAGATTTGTTATACAGACATAAAAAGATACTTACTTACCCCACGACTTTTACATTTTTTTAATGCTAGTATCGTTGATTTTTAGCATGTAGGTGAGTTACACGCGCCAAGTCACAAACGCTATTTGTCAGACACGAAATTGGTCATCGGTGATCAGAATTATCAGATAAGTTATTATTATTTATTTTATTTATCTATCACGCCTTATCCCCGAAGGGGTGGCAGAGGCATACATATTGTATGCCACTTTTCACCATGTGTATTCTTGTCCCACGTAATAGGTGGTGAGCCCATTGCCGTGTCTAGCACATAAGACCTTTTAGCCTTTTTGTTACCACCTCACTAAAAAGGCAAGGGTTCAAAATTTATTCCAAATTTAACATCTAAAATAGACACATTTTATTTTATTAAATTTATTCGGTCCTTTAGACCCACCCCAGTTCCATGCTTTGGAAGACACGTTAAGCTGTTGGTCCCGGTTGCCTTCAAAAAATATCTAAAACATCGCAAAAGGTTTCATTTGTGGATGTTAAACATAATTACAGTCTTGACGCTGGCTGTTGGGGATGTAGGCAGGATTACATGTTTGTACCTATGTAAATCAATGTCAACAAAATATTATTTACAAAGAAATAAGTCCAATATGTACGAGCATGTCAACATTGACGAGAATGTCCAAAACTATTCCCTATGAGTAAATTTAATTTCAGTTTAATTTCGTCGTCGTGCTTCTCTACTTCAATAAGAGTGTAAAATATTATAATGATATGAAGTTATTAAATATTTAAGCCACTTTTTGTATTAAGTTTTTAATTATATATAATGATAAGAACCTTATGCGGATGTTTTTGTACCTTATAAAATTATTCTTATTCTTAAAAAGAATACATACATATTGTCACGCCTTTATCCCCGAAGGGGTAGGCAAGGCATATTAAACGCCCACATTTCAGAGTATGCGTTTTAGTCCCACGTAACAGGTAGTGAGTCCATTGCCGTGTTGAAATGGACAGGCCCTGTGGCGGCCTGCTGTTAAAAATTTTTACAGCCACCCATAAGGCCTTCAACCTGGCGTAACGACTGCCATTTTATTGGCATCCGAGACCAACGGCTTAACGTGCCTTCTGAAGCACAGATCTGGGGTGGGTCTAAAGGGCCGAATAAATTTAATAAAATGTGTCTATTATAGATGTTAAAATTTGAACCCGTTGCCTTTTTAGTGAGGTGGTAACAAAAAGTCTAAAAGGTCTTATGTGCTAGACACTAATTAGCACGATCAATTATAGTTCTGGTAGTCTCGGACTATCTATAAAAATAAAATATATAATTGAAGTCCGTGTGGCGCGATAAATATCATTAAATTAACCAACTATCTTCACGCTGTATCTCTGACGGGGTAGTCAGAGAGGACAGATCGCCAGGCTTCGCGATCTGTGCATACTTCTTTCGCTTCTTGCAGATTCATCAATCGCTTCATGCACGTCTGGGTATCCGAGTACATTTGACTTTTTCGTTTTTGAGCAATCTGCTCACGTGGTCTTCATATGTAAGTCTCGGCCTACCCTGACTCCTTCTACCGTATACTTTCGCACAATATATATTCTTCGTCAATCGTTCCTCGCTCATTCGTTGGACATGTCCAAACCATTGGAGCACGCCCTTTTCGAATTAAAGTATTGTTAATCAAGCATACCTGATCAAACGTATAGAATCACACTACTGTGTGTTACTTGCAGATAATATCTTTTCAAACCGCCCATAAAATCTTCCACTTCACGTCCCAAGTACTAATGATAAAGTAGTCGTTACTACTTTATCATTAGTACTTGGGACCAAACGACCCGCATGCCTTCCAAACGTTTAGGACTATTGGTTTCATTGAAAAGTTCAATAGGGTTTCAGAGTTCTTTAGTCACCACTACTTATTGAAGGCGTGGCTCAAACAGGATTTTGAGAGTACTCATGTATCCAATGTTCAAAATAAGTGGTGCAATTAAGATTCACGAATATAATTGTCTTCAATGTTAAGATACTGGATTAATATTTGACTTAATCTCTTAGGGCCGTATTCCAGAACGTTTTTCAATACTCAGGAAACACTTGAGAGTAGTATTTATTGGACAAAAACTAGCCTCAAGCGTCGATTGAGTATTGAGAAACGTTCTGGAATACGACCCTTAATATTCATCAAATGCGTTCGGATGATAAAATTATAATTTACTTAGAAGCTCGAAAATTATGGATGTGAATACCTACCATATCCCGAGAATGAAAATACGACAGGTTTCCACCCTTTTCGGAACCTAAGACTCTGACGTAAGAATAGTAACTCTGAACTAGTGAGGCTTTTTCTTGTCTTTAATGGTATTCTATTCACATTAAACTCAATATCAAGGCCCTAACAACCTCTTATCTTATTCTAGGGTCTTCCTTACCTTAACATTTTGACCCTTTTGGGTCATTTGTGCTGTACACCATTTTTCATGTTATAAATTCAATACACTTTTACCATAAACATATACTGCAATATGGGACGAACTGCGAATGAGACAAATTGCAAATGAGACTAAGTGCGAATGGGACCAAGTTCGAACGTGGGACAAAGTGCAAATGGGACGAAATACACTAATCTTCTCCCCCAGACCTTTAGCCCCACCTTCTCAATACTCATCTCTCGCCTGTGTAGCATGAGCATCTCCATGAATTTAAGTATGTTCTTAGGGGGATGAGCCTTTCTTTACTTCTCTGGTGATGGACACTCTTAACCCTAGACTTAATTTTCTTGCACCAAGTCTTCTTCAACTTGTTTTCCGCTTCGGAACTCTACCTGGGTTTGAAGCCTGGGGCCTTTATTTAATGGGCAGCTAGGAGCAGCTTTCGATTGACTTTTAATTTTCGACTGCCGCCTAAGCTCCTAACCTTATAATGGCGCCTGCCTCGTAGTCTCATCCGTACGGCCCTTATTACATACATACATACATATTGTTACGCCTTTATTCCCGAAGGGGTAGGCAGAGGCATACTATACGCCGACATTTCATCGTATACATTTTTGTCCCACGTAACAGGTGGCAAGCTCATTGCCGTGTTGAAATGGACAGGCGCAGACTATTACACTATCATAGAAATAAATGATAATAGATATGTGATTTATTTAACAAGAACAATGACGGTATAATAACTACATGTGATTTATTTTGTCTGTTATTCATCTTGATGGTATAGGACGTTGATATGATCATATATGTGAAATATGTAAATTTGAAGACATAAAATTTGACAGGTATGACATCATATTTTTATGATTTAAATATGATAATGTAATATAGGCCTTAGCAGGTGCACCATTAGTATGTGGGATCGCTTGGGCCCCTCTTGGTCACCAATCTTCTTGCACCAAGTTCCACATATTATTTTCACAGGTCCTGCTCTCGGGTTTTCAGTGAGTCCCATCTTGAGGAGGTGTTGCCTTGTTGTGTAATGGCAAACCATAGACACGATATTACATAACAAATATTGAACTCAGGTCAGATATTCATTGACAAACAAAGTAAATAATAACACCAACACCTAACTCCTAATAGAAACTTTAGCGTAAAGACCAATAAGGGGAGGTCCTATAGCTACTGTATGCAAACTTACACCTCAACACAGTTCGTGTTTCTCAACTCAATTACAAAGTTTATATCACCTAGCTTATTTTGTCATGACTTAAGTGTATAAAATGTAATTAATTATTTTTTAAAACAAGACAAATAATGTTTAAAATAAGCTTTAATTTATCAATCAATTACGCCTTATCCCCGAAAGGGTGGCAGAGACATACTATATGCCCATATTATATTTCACCGTGTGCATTTCTTTCACATAGACAGAAGGAGGTTGTGGTGACCTGCTGTTGAAATTTTGCAAGACGCCCATGAGACCTCCAATTGCAAGAAAAACAACAAATCTGTTAAATGGATAAATGTATAAAGCAATTATTATGCTAAATGACGATTAAAATACGGTGAAGAATTTCAACTTGATTCGATACGGTTCAGGTAGTTCAGTGGCTAGAACATTGCCCTGGTTAGGCAAAGGTCACAGGTTCAAGCCCCGTCTCCAATCGAATTGTCTTTTTTTCACTTTATTATAAATTTATAAAATCTGTTAAAGTTGCAACTTTTTATCCCTTTGTGTCTGTAATAGAATAACTGAATGACAGAACACTTGAATTCCAATTAGGTCATTGGGGTTCGAATTTACTTCACTTGAAGTACATAGTATCTGCCGACTTATGCACAAAACATTGCTTTCTGAGCAAGGTGGCCGTGGATTTGTTAGCAGGACTAATAGCAGTTACCACCAACACTGCTAAAAAGCAGAATTACTAATTACTTAGCAGACAATCAATGAGGACTCAAGTTTCTAAATTCAAGTATCGAAATAAATGAAGCTCAAGTATCAAAAACCTCAATCCATTAGCAAATGAGTATTACTGGAAGTGGCTATTTGCATTTAAACTTTATTATATTTGGGTAAAATATTGCTCATAACGAAACAAGACAATACAAAAGATTAGGGAGCTTTTTTATTTATCCTTATGTAATAAACACACTCGTAAACATTTTATCCTCAGAAAAGAAATGAAATTAGGAAGCAAATGAAAAGAAAAAATAAAAGATATTTTGGTTTATATAAATTTGTGAGAGTTGTATCGTGTAACATAGTTAACTTTGCTATCACTGTAGATAAGCGTATTGCAGTGGTCGGTAATCTTTTACAAGCGGCCCGCTTAAGAATAAAAAAGAAAATTAGGACGAGCCAAACGCCTTTTTGCCAAACTCCCTTAGGCAGAAAGCTAGTATTACAAAGGCTCAAATCAATAACACCTTTCCAATTGTTAGGGTACAGCGCCCTCCCTAGCGGCTATGACTTCGAGGTCCTGGGGCTATCGTCCACGGGAATACCCGGGTTTGCGAGCACACTGGCACACGAAAGACATCGTGCGGTTTAGTCGGTATGAGTCCGACATACCCGCCTCCCCGTAACTCACGGCGATGTGAATCCATCCGTGAAGTCCATTAGGATACGGCACGTTAAACAAAAAAGGGTAAAGGCCTCTAACCCTAGGAAGTCAGTACATTTTAACTGTGTCGGTTTCAGAACAGTTTTCCCAAAGTCTAATCGGCATGCGATAGGAAGCTAGCATTTGGAATGCATCATCAGCGTATCGGTAATACCTACTGGACGAGGTATGCAAACGTTTTGATCCGTTTAAAGCGAAGTGCCTTATATACTTAGTTGCAGAAGTTGGACCTGGCATACAATCAGTTGTCGTCAAGGGCGAACGCTTGTTCACCAAGATATGTATTAGTCACGCCTATATCCCCGAAGAGGAGTTTTTTTCTACTTAACAGATGCTGATGGTTGAAATGAACACGTGCAGGTTGTGGCGACATGCTAGTTTAATTTATCAATAGGTTTTATAGGCATAAATTACAAAATGGTTGTCTTCGTACCGGCTTAGAATTAAATGCTTTAGAAAACGCATGATAAGAATAAGAACTGTTTTGCATAGATAACAAAACTCTGCCTTGTCACGTTGCCGCCAAACTGCATGGAACACAAATCCTATTTTCTAAAATTGTAGCATCAAGGATTTTTAGATCCGTCACCATTATTGAAAAATCTATGCATTAGGTAAATCCATTGTTTTAAGGGGTTTCTTATTTTTTTAAATGTACATATCTGTATATTTTATGCAAATATAAATAAATGTCAAAAGCTCTGAGCTGAACAAAAAACAACATTTGCACTAGTTCAGTTCAGGTGAATTGTTCAAGTAAACTACTAAAGTGTCAGACTGTATTAGAAATTTAAAGTTATCGCGGCATAAGCTATAAGCTTAAGTTAGAAGGTTCTAAAGCTGTCTTTACCTTCTATCCTAAACTTACTTTTTGACCTAAATTACTTGCCAAGTTAAGTGTCCTCTTAGTTGAGTACTTACCCTAAAAAAGATTTTCACTTTCTTATTCTTTACAACAAAATGAGAATTTATTACTCTTAAATTTACATCTTCAGATTGTGAAGCGATGAAACTCCTCGCTGGTAAATTTATTGCGGTGTCATGATGAGTAAACACAATGCAACAAAACTTAGACCCAAAAAAATTGTTTTCATACTCGAGATTTATTTTCACAAGCGTTTGGAAAATGTGCTAAGATAGTATGCTAACACTTTCTTTATGTTAGAAGACAAATATCCTTTTTTGTTTACCAAGTATTATCGAAGAAAAGTTTGAAATCGTGTGTTTTTTTTTTCAATTTACAAGTCTTGTTTAAAGATAGTCGTTTTGCTTGTAAAGGGGCTCCACAAGGTAGCCTCATGTGGTGCACCTGCTGATCAACGGACGCAGGTGGGATTGGGAGGTCAAACGGCAGTCGCTTCCAACGATACCAAAACCAATAAAAATGTAATAAAAAATACTAAAAATACGCGTTTTAGATAATGTCGCTGAAAGGTAAAAATATTTTTCTATAAATTATCACCCACTCATTAATAAGTGAATTGTGATTAGCAACCAGTAAATAAATTTATTTCAAAAAAGCGTGAGGTGCATTTAAAGATTTTTTTAAAATTACTCCTTTTTGCTGGAATAAACAGACAGACAGGCACTTCAAGTTAAAATTATCTTTATTTTCTTTTTTTTGACTGTCTCTGTGGCGCGGTGGGAGTGTATCCGACTGCTACGCAAGAGGTCCTGGGTTCGATTCCCGGGTCGGAACAAATATTTGTGTAATCTACAAATGTGTGTTTCGGAGTTTGGGTGTTTCCTATGTATAATATGTATGTATTTAAAAATATATAAGTATGTATATCAGTTATCTAGATCCCATAACACAAGCTAATATTAACTTACTTTGGGCTAGATGGCGCCATGTGTGTGTGTAAATAAATAAATATTGTTGGACACTTTTTGTCCAACAATATTTATTTATTTATAAATGAGGTCGACCAATGAGCTCTGGGCTCTTCGAGTTAGTTTTCATTGTGTAACTAGATAAAGCAGTTACTATGTTATTGGTGCCATCGTCGCTCGGTGTCATTGCTTACAATGTAATCAATACAGTTATTTATTGCCCAACTGATAGTCAAACGCATTTAGGATTATATTTGAAGTGAGATTTAGATGTACTACATAATTTAGCACCGCTAGCAGTGTTGCGCTACCGTTGGTTGTGACTCTTATGCCATTTTTATTCACCTTTTACACATACGATTACGAATTACTACAGATAAACAGTAGACAATTGACAGGTCAAAAGAAATAGATGATGTGATACTAAATTAGCTATACTATTGGCGGCCTTATCGCACAAAGGCAATCTCTTTTTTTTATCCACACATACATGTTTCATACATACAACTACATACATACATACATAAACATATAGATAAGGATTCCACTAAGACCTAGGACCTAAGACTAAGGAAAATATATTGCTAAGTCTCGAAATCCGAGTGTGATCTGTCTCAGGGATGGACATTTAAACACTGATGGAGCCGGTAACCTATTGTTAATTTAGAAAAAATACACGGGCGAAGATGCGGAGGGCAGCTAAAAGTATCAAACTACATCGGCGATTTATCTATCTCCACGCTATACTCTTCACGGGATAGACAGAAAGGATAAAGGAGCATCTTCAGCATTGTCACTTCTACTTAATGAAAAATGCAATAATGAACCCTTGGTTCGAGCTCAGCAATCGTATTTATAATAAAGAACCTACAAAAATGTCGTTTCAAAAAAATTCACTATTCTCTCGTTTAGAACCAGGTCACGAGGAAACAGTTTGCATAATGGGTCGCGAAGATTACGAGTGGTGGGTTGTAACAAAAATATTGCGAATTAATGTAAAATAAGGGGGCTTTCAAACTTACCATAAGCTTTAAGAATTTTTCTTATTTATTATTATAGCGTCTTACCAGTTACTAGCAAACTACGAGTATATTTGGATTGCACAAGATGTGACGTATGTCGAACCCCACGCCTCTTACCTATGCCCGTTATCAGTTTTCAAATGAAGAGTTGGTTTCGTTGAACACGTTGAGCACTCAGGAACTACAGGTTGGATTTGAAAAATTCTATTTGTGTTAGATAGCCCATTTATAGAGGACAGCTACAGACTATGTACAGTACTCATAAATGTCGACAAATCGGGCATTTTTATGCATTATTGTAGAATTTATAACCGACGGGATTAAATAGGTGCGACGGGAGTATGAAATATGTCACGGGCGGAGCCGGGGGGGTTACCTAGTACCTTATAACTTTCCTCGATGAATGAGTTAATCCAACAAAAACTATTTTTTCTATTCGAACCAGTAGTTGTTGAGATTAGTGCGTTGAACTAAACAAACAGCTTTATATTATTACTACTTATCAATCTTCGATTTGTAAGTAGCGTGTCAGACCATCTTTATTCCCAAAGGGGCGACAGAGGCATAGATACGCCCACATTTCATCGTAATAATTTCTTTCCTACGTAACAGGAGTTGAGCCCCTCGCCTTGTTGAAATGTACATAGTACAGATATACGGTATATAAACTTATTATAACTACAAACAAAAATACAAGATATATAATAGGTTTTTGTTGTTACAATATTCCTCCAAACACTTTGATTATCTACATACGAGTATATCATAGTTACAACCCAAACATTCGAGAAATAAATTAGTTTTGTTTCAGAATTCGCGTGTTCGCAAAGAGGCTTTATCTAGCGGGTGTAATCAGAACTGTCAGAGAAGTATTTGTAAAGGGTCTTTTAGGCGTTTTGCCAAGATATTACAATACTTTATGGTCAAGACAGCCAATTGTGCATAGACTGATAAGAACATATAGTAAGGGAGGTAGCGTTAATGCTCACTAGGAATTTTATACCGACTGATATTCATAACACTAATAGTTCTTTACCAGTACATAACAGATTTGACCGTCAATCAGTCTGGTAGTGGTGGAACCAAAAGTTATAATGTGCCAATTGAACTAGACCTCCAAATTGTATCAGCGCCCATACAACTCAAAGGTCTATGTTAATTGGTATATACTATGTATGTATGGGGACCTAGAATTATCAACAATTAGCAAAATCATCAAAAAAAAGAAGAGTTGAAAAAACTACATATTTACATAGTAAATATCAAATAACATAGACCTTTGAGTTGTATGGGCACTTATACAATTTGGAGGTCTAGCTTAATTGGCAATGTATAACTTTTGGTTCCACCACTAGCTGACTGAGTGACGGTACTATTCATCTTATGAATATCAGCCACTATAAAATTCCTAGTAAGCATTAACGCTACCTTCCCTACTAATAGTGATATATCAAGCAAGGAACCAATGTTACTCACTCGCTCTGTACAAGAGTCGCCGTACTCTATTATACTTCATATAACCAAGCTTGTTAGAGGCGTCACCCTTTTAACATACATTAATTACTACAGACGAATGGTTAGCAGCTGATAGGTCGCGTCTGCGATTTCCGCATACAGTTTGATGTGAACTTGGCACGCGGTAGATAATAATATTACTTTCGTATTTATTAGGCGCGAGTGAGACGGAGCTAGTAACATTCCTTGCTTAATGCGATATATACATAATATATACACCGCATTCTTAAATACAAAATTTAAGAAAATCTAAAATCTTTTTGAAGTGCAACTTCTTTATCGACGTATGAAAGAAATTTACTAACTATAAAAAAATGTCGTAAAGAAGTTTCACTTCTTACCTGTGTACTCTGGTACACACACTTATATTTTTTTCTTGAGCTGCGTATTAGTTGACCCGCCCGGCTTTGTCCGTGACATACTTCGATCCCCGTGGCACCCATTTAATCCCCTCGTTTATTAATTTCACACTAATGCATGAACATTTTCGAAATTCATTGATTACTTCTACGCTCTCCAATACGCCCGTACGGCGAGGTGGAATTATGGTTACACGAAATTAAATTCTTTGCGCATTATTTTTTGATTTTGCCATAACTCGTAAGAAATTCATTTAATTTGCAAGGTGTATATAGACAGCATAATCTTAATGAAATGCTGATGCCAACTAACGTAGTAAAAATGATAAGGATTAATGGCACATTTGTGTAAATAGCCTACAAATTACCGCTTTATAATTGCTGGTTTTTTTAAGTATTAAAATGGATATAGTATGTTATTCTTAAGTAATAGACATATATCGCGGCGGACTTTTTTGTAGACCTACATTAGATACACAATTGCACCATACATTTTTTTGTTATATCTCAAAGGGTTTAGGCAGCGTTATTGTTGAAAGCTCCCAGGCGGCTTATTTTTTCCGAGACCCCTAACAAATATCGTTATAATTTGGTCAATGTATACAAAAACTTAACAAATTATACATAAAAGCCTTCCATATAAATCACTCTATTGAAAAAAACCGCATCGTAATTCGTTGCGTGGTTTTAAAGATCTAAGCATACAGCAAAAAGCGACTTTGTTTTATAATATGTAGTGATAAACATAAATTAAATATCTACAGAAAAAAATATAAGGGGCGGGAAGAGCAACAATGTACAAGACTGTCGAAACCCTGTCTAGGTGCCAAGGAGTTCCTTTTCATCGAAGTTCGATCGCATCGAAATTTAATATTAGGTAATAATATTTAATAATATTAGGTTTTGAATGATCACCTATGAAATTGCCGTTTTGTATGAAAAAAATTAAACGATTTTTTTTTTGTTATTTTTATTTGTATTAATCGAAGTAATTAATCACCCATGCAATCAATGCATCTTTGCCAACGCAGCGGCAGTTTATTGATGATTTAAGAAATCAGCAAGACGGGAGGCAACAAATTCTTTAAAGGCATTTTGTACTGCCTCTCGGCTCGGGTATTGAATTTTTTCCCGTCAAAAGGTTATCCAAATTCTGAAAAAAGTAGTAGTCTGTAGGCGCAAGGTCTGGTGAGTAGGGCGGATAACGGAGAGCTTCCAACCCCAGTTCTTGCAACTTGGAGACCGTCTACTGTGCAGTATGAGTTCGCGCGTTGTCGTGCAGGAGCAGCGGCGACGAGCGATTGACCAATGCTGGTTGGAGATGTGCCAGCGTCTCCATCACTGTGTTCAGTTCTTCACAGTATACATCTGTAGTAATGCTCACCCCGTTAGGTAAGAAGCTGTGATGGATCACACCGGCGCTAGATCACCAAACAGTGACCATCACTTTTCTAGGGGTAAGTTTTCGTTTAGGGCATTGTTTAGGTGCTGAACCAGGAGCCAACCAACTTGCTGAGTGCTTGCGGTTATCAAACAGAATCCATTTTTCATCGCAGATAACAATGCAGTTCAAAATTAGTTCATTTGTGTTTCTGTTGAGCAGTGCGACGTCTCGACGCGTACTTCGCGCTGGCGATCATTGAGTTCGTGGGGCACCCATTTGTCAAGCTTTTTTACCTTGCTAATTTGACGCAAATGGACCAATATTGTTTTGACGCTAACGTCGAAAGCTGCTGCTAATTTAGCCGTAGATTGTGTATCATCAGCTTCCACAATCGCCTTTAATTCGTCACCAAAGTCTTCGGACGACCGTGTGGTTCATTTTTCAAGTCGAAATTTCCAGAACGGAAGCGAGCAAACCAATTGTGTTGCGTTGGTTTGTAGTGTTAGCTCCGTAAACGTCGTTGACAGTGCGTGCCGCGTGTGCCGCGTTACTGCCACGACGGTACTCATATTCCATAATTACTAGAATCTTTAACGTATCCATGATGACGAAAAAGATTGAAATGTGATGAAAATGTAACACTGATAAATTAACAAATGACTACATTTGGAAAAAGAATTTCATGTTTTTAAAATAAAATTAATTTGAAATTAGAATTCTTAGCGAAACAAAAAATATGGGCCAGTACTGCGAAACGGCAATTTCATAGGTAAAAGACCTATTAGCACAAGGCCACATTGAAGTCAAGAAGTTCAGTTAAAAGAGTTTTTGAAACATAACTTCTTCACTTGACTTGAGTGGGGATAAACTGGTAAATGCGTTACGAAAAGTGTGATCAGGAGATTCGATCGAAAGTTAAGAGGGAGATGTAAGTCAATCAAATTAGAAAGAGAAAAACTTACGTAGTAAGTATTAGTATTATTATTATTTATTATTATTATTATTATTTGTTTCTTCTTCACGGGTATCTTCTTTTTTTTTTACAAAGATACCCGGTCTTTTGGGAAGCTTACATGGGGACATAGAGGTCCAACACGCAGAGGCCTTTTGAGAATTTTAATGTAACAGGGAATGGGACTCCCACTGCAGACAATCCACGTCCGCCTTATGTAGAAGAACGGTAATGGACCATCTCCAATGGGAGTTAAACTATTGTACAATATGCTAACTACTATTGGGCTATTGAGTTGGAGGTTAAATGAACTGAGTGATTAGAACTATGGATGAAGACGGCGTCTGCCATTTTAATATATTATAATCAAAATACTGGCAGACGGTGACTTGCCAACTCACTAGATGGGCCCCCTATACAATCACCGTAGGCATGATAAGCCTGTAATGCGACAGAGGGCAACACCGGTGTTATTATTATTATTATTATTGTCTCTTCTTCACGGGTATCTTCTATTTTTTTTCTTGTGAAGATACCCGGGCTTTTGGCAGGCTTACATGGGGACATATTGGTCCAACACGCAGAGGCCCTTTGAGAATTTTAATCTAATAGGAAATGGGACCCCCACTACAGGCAATCCACGCCCGCCTTATGTAGAAGAACGGTAATGGATCACCTCCAATGGGAGTTAAACTATTGTGAAATGTGCTAACTATGAAATGGGCTATTGGGTTGGGTGTTAAATGGATTGGGTGATTTAAGCTATTGATGAAAATGGCGTCTGCCTTTTTAATATATTATTATATAAAATAGTGGCAGACGGTATTATTATTATTATTATTTCCTTTATTAAATAAATACACATATAAATTACATTTTTAAATACATTATATAAAACAAATCTATTTAAAAATATAAAAAATAGTATCCCACCGGTATCGGGTACAGGGACCAAGCTACCGGTGGTCAGGGCTGCAGAGACAGGAATTTCCGCACAATACGAGCCGTACCCAGAAGAACCGCCTTTTGCATCAAGCCCTTGACCCAACTGCCTAACGCGAGCCTCTTAAGATGTTGGTCGAGGCTCTTGGCGATCAGACCATGTGCCGATACAACTATCGGAACAATAATCGCTGAATCCACATCCCACATGTCGACAATCTCGTGAGCAAGGTCCAAATATTTTATTTGCTTATCTTTTTCGGCTTTTACGAGATTCTCGTCATGTGGTATGGTTATATCAACGATTAATGCGAGGCGTTCTGACCGATCTATTACCACTATATCAGGCTTATTGGCTACAATAGTCCTGTCAGTGATAATAGATCGGTCCCAGTACAACGTGACACGACCATTTTCTAGAACTGGGTCGGGCACATACCTATAATACGGTACCTCTGAATCGACAAGGTTATATTTCAGTGCAAGTTGCTGATGGACAATCCTGGCTACTTGGTTGTGCCTATGCAAATACTCGCCGTTGGCAAGACGAGAACAACCAGATATTATATGTCTAAGAGATTCACCAGGTAGGTGGCATGCCCGACATATGTCAACCGTACCATCTCTCAGAATATACTTCCGATAGTTATTCGTCATAACAACTTCATCAGTAATTGCGCAGACAAAACCCTCGGTTTCGCCAAATAGATCACCGAACCGTAGCCAGGAGACAGAAGCTAATAAATCTACATCGGGCTTATGTAAAGCCCGATAAAACCGTCCATGCAGTTCTTTACTCTGCCATATCTCCTTGCGATCGTCAGTACTTAGTATTAGTGGTTTGCGCCAGTTCTCTTTGGCAAGAGCGAGTGGGGTCAGTCCATTATCTATTGCCACCATATCCCTATGCATCCCCACGTCAGTACGAAGAAAATATTCTCTAAGGTTGCATATCTCACGGTTATGCAAAGTTTTGGCATTTAAAAAGCCGCGACCTCCACATTTCCGTGGGATATACAACCTCATTACGAAGGAACGCGGGTGATGCATTCGATATGCTGTCAATAGTGAGCGAACTTTCCTATCCAGGGAATCTAATTCGGTTTGAGTCCATCTAAGTATGCCGAAGGAGTATACTAAGACTGGCATAGCCCACCCGTTGATAGCGCGCACCTTGTTTCCGCCTGATAAAAGACTTTTAAGTACCTTTTTTAGGCGGCCCAGGAAACGCTCTCCCAACGTTCGTTTCATGTCAGTCTCAATAATACCCAATGCCTGCGACATACCCAGATATTTATAGGTTTCATTTGCGGAAAGGGATCTAAGTTTTGTAAAATCTGAAAGTATATTATTATTGTATTATTATTATTTATTTATTTATTTATTATTTAGTAAGGGAGAATTATACTTTTGCTTGGGAGCAACTACTTACCTTTTCTTATAGGATTCTACATATTTCTAAAAATCAGACAACCAATAAATCTTTGACTAGCCAAATTAAAGAAAACTGTAATTCGTCGCGTTTATTTGACCCCAAATTCACAACCTTCCATAAGAATTCCATTTATCATTATGTAGAATCTAAATTAAGAGAAGGTGACATTAGAGGAGCATCCAGGTTATTATTTAGTAGCGACGTGGTGGCGCCTTGCTCTCCAGATACTCTTGCTGATCTGAGGAGCAAGCATCCTGCGCCAATAGATGACTTGTCCTTTCCCGATCCTCCAAATTCTGAATCTGACTTTTTGATTGTTTCAGCCAAGGAAGTTCTGACAGCTGTTAACTCCTTCCGTAGTGGTTCTGCTGGTGGCCTTGATGGTTTGACTCCACAACATTTAAAGGACCTATTGGGTCCGGCCGCTGGGGAGGCCGGCGAGGCACTCTTGAAGGAGCTAACAGGTTTGGCTAACCTTATGTTGTCCGGCAATGTGGACGAAGGCATCATCGACATCCTTTATGGTGCCAATCTGTGTGCTCTTCGCAAGAAGGAGGGTGGAATTCGTCCCATTGCCGTGGGATGTACTTTCAGGCGTATGGTAGCCAAAATTTGCTGTCAGTTTTACAAGGAAGAACTGTCTGGCAAATTCCAACCCATACAGCTCGGTTTTGGATCAAAAGGGGGTTGTGAAGCTGCCATACATGCCCTGTCTACTTACCTTGGCTGCGGGAAAGGAGAGGTCATTCTTAAAGTTGACTTGAAGAATGCCTTTAATTCAGTAAACAGGGACACTTTGTTGACACAAGCCAAATTGGAAACACCCAAAATTTTTAATTTTCTTTGGCAGTGCTACAGAAACCCATCAAAATTAATGTATAAGGAAAATATTTTAGATTCTGCAGTGGGTTGTCAACAAGGTGACCCTCTCGGGCCACTCATTTTCAGCTTATCAATACACCCAATAATTAGCCAGCTAAATTCCAAATTTAACGTCTGGTATTTAGATGACGGTACTCTAGGAGGAGATGTAGACACAGTTTTCAGAGATTTGGCATTGATAAAAGATAAATTTAAATTAATTGGTTTGGATCTGAATCCTTCAAAGTGTGAAATTTTTCTAAATGACAATATTGATAGTGTTTCTACTATTTCAAAATTCAATGTTTTGGCTCCAAATTTGAAAATCCTTCAGAATTGTTCTCTACGCCTCCTTGGGTCTCCCGTTCTAGAAGATGCCTATGAATCTTTCATTGAGGAAAAGATCAAAAATTTTTGTGAAGTTTCGGATCCTTCAAATAAATATACAATCGGCCTTTACAATTATTCGGTATTGTCTTTTCGTCCCAAAATTAACTCATGCCCTTCGCTCATCTCAATTTTTTAAACATCCGACCCTTTTGGAAAATATGGACAAAATTATTCATACCACGCTTTCCAAAATTTTGAATGCAGATTTGGACGACCGAGCGTGGCTCCAAGCGTCTTTACCAATACGCTGGGGCGGCCTCGGTGTTCGTAACATCTCTGATATAAGTTTACCTGCATTTTTGTCTTCAGTACACGGCACTGATGAATTGACCAGGAAAATTTTAATTCCTACACTGGTCAATTCTGAAGTGCCAGGCAAGATTGAAGCCATAAATGTTTGGAAACTTAAGTGCCCAGATACTGTTTTACCGACCAACCCGTGCTCCCAGAGGCAGTGGGATAGGCCGCTCTGCAACGAGGTTAGAAAAAATTTATTGAACACGTGTTCGAATGTTGCAGAACGTGCTCGCCTATTGGCTGTGGGAGAATGGGAGTCAGGTGTTTGGCTTCAGGCTCTTCCATCGCCCAACATAGGTACTATGTTGGACGACACTACATTCAGAATTGCTGTCTGTCTTCGTTTAGGTGCTCCCTGCGTTTCTCCGCATTGCTGTCAATGTGGTGAAGTAGTCGACAGCCTTGGGCATCACGGTCTCTCATGCAGCAGGAGTGCAGGTCGCAGGTCACGTCATGCATACCTTAATGACATTATCCGTCGGGCTCTTGTCACCGCCGGTGTTCCAGCCGTTCTAGAACCTAATGGTTTGGCGCGTGACGATGGCAAGAGGCCAGACGGTATGTCATTGGTGCCATGGAAGATGGGAAAGCCTTTAGTTTGGGATGCAACTTGTGTTGACACCCTGGCTCCTTCTCATCTTCATAGCACGGCGAGTTGCGCTTGTGCTGCTGCTGCATCCGCCGAGACTCTCAAGCGGCGCAAATATAATAATTTAATAGGTAATTATATTTTTGGGCCGTTTGGGGTCGAGACACTGGGCTCGTGGGGCCCAAGTGCTCGTTCACTGTATAGTGATATCGCAAAGCGACTGGTCGATTCTTCTCGTGACCATAGGGCTGGCCTCTTTCTCGCTCAGAGAATAAGCATTGCCATACAACGTGGCAATGCGGCCAGCCTTATGGGAACCTTACCGGTTGATTTTGATGGGGAGGAATTCTTCGACACCTAGTCGGGGCATCATTGTCAGTCTTGTAATAATTCCCACCACCCGCCCCCTTCTTTTTGTATTGTTTTCTGTAAATATGTTAAATTTTAATTTGTTAATAACCATATTAGTTTGCCTTTGTTAACACAGTAAGTATAAATGTTATTTATGAGCCTCTTTTTACAAATCTAAATATATACATCCAAACCACTGCGCACTGAGGCATAAATAAATAACACAATTCGGAGTCCCCGACCGTCTTGGATGAATATTCCCAAGACTCAATAACGTCTTTGAAATGTACGTTGTCATATTATTAAGATATATATAAGACTCTATCCTATTCCCAACTAACACAAATGAAATTCGATGAGTTTCCTATTTTCCTTTGCCAAAAGGTAATCACACGATATTTCCCTATCTTTCGGACGTGTTTTTCCTCGCAATCGATTGAATAGCACTGTTAGGTGTGCCTTCATAAGACATTGTTTTGATTGTTATTCTTTTTCCAAATTCAGAAGTTCAGAAGTAGGCTCAGGAAGGTGAAGGAAATGCTAATATGACATCTTACGTCGTCTTAAGACGTAAAGGAGGTGGAATAATTCGTCAGATTCGAGTTAGACTCGGTGGTGTAGTTGGTAAACGCGTCTGGTGCGTTGAACTAGAAGACGCTGGTTCGAGTCCAGCACTCGACTGAAAATTTTTTCAACTTAAAAAAAAACTTAAATGAGATCTGTCCTTCAAGAGCGCAGGCAAGGGTGGGTTAGCGATTGTTGGAAAAGCTTTTGGCAATTTAAGTCATTTTTGATACTCACATATATCCATCCTATAGACCGTCTCTCCGTTCCATATACTGTTTTGATCCCCACATGAAGAAGGATCGATGGACATATATTTAATGTATTATAGTTGTTTTTTAACGATACCACTTTACCATAATCTGTTAATGCATAAGTAAAATATTGACTTTCGGGATATATACCATGTACACTTTCACAAGCGAGCATCCGATATTTCGGCACTATTGCAAGCGCCATGATCACGGAGTAACTGGATAATATCGGATGCTCACGCGTGAAAGTGTACATGGTAAATATCCCGAAAGTCAATATTTTACTTATGTGAATGACCATGATAGTTTAAATTCCTATATCTGTTATTGCAGTTCAACTATCATAAAAAGTTATTGATGGTAACCTAGTAACGATTACCGGTAAATACCGTTTAAGTTACCTACCGTTACGCCCTGTATTGAAAATCCGTCCTGTATGCTGGACAGGAGTTTGAGCCATATAGGCTAGAGTTGGTGCCCGCGGCTGGTGAAGTCCGAAATCTATGTTTGTCGATGGTATGTCCCTGGCTACACACAATGCTACATAAGTACACTTACTATTTCTTAATTTAATAGTTACCTATTGTGGAGTTAGGTAGTGTGGAATCCCTGGAGTTATTTGAAACTAACTATATAACTAACTGATAATTTTTTTTTTTAAAGCAATTATTTGCTAAATTTCTCATATTCATTTTTTTTTTCTCATTAATTTTTAATAAAGTGGAAAAAGACAATCCGATTCGAGACAGTGATTGAACCTGGGGATTGAACCTGTGACCTTTGCCTAACCAGGGCAATGTTCTAGCCACCTGAACTACCCGAACCGTATCGAACCAAGTTGAAATTCTCCACCATATTTATATCGTCATTTAAAAAAAAAAAAAAAAAAAATTATCAATATACTGAGTGGAGTCCATTGCATCAATGTTTAAAAATAGTTGTAACACTGTTCATTGGTATCGAGTTGTTCATTAGCTCGATAGATGGCTCTGGTCATACTCTTAAAATGACGATATAAATATGGTGGAGAATTTCAACTTGGTTCGATACGGTTCGGGTAGTTCAGGTGGCTAGAACATTGCCCTGGTTAGGCAAAGGTCACAGGTTCAATCCCTGTCTCGAATCGGATTGTCTTTTTCCACTTTATTAAAAATTAATGAGAAAAAAAAATGAATATGAGAAATTTAGCAAATAATTGCTTTAAAAAAAAATTTATCAATATACTGAGTGGAGTCCATTGCATCAATGTTTAAAAATAGTTGTAACACTGTTCATTGGTATCGAGTTGTTCATTAGCTCGATAGATGGCTCTGGTCATACTCTTAAAATGACGATATAAATATGGTGGAGAATTTCAACTTGGTTCGATACGGTTCGGGTAGTTCAGGTGGCTAGAACATTGCCCTCTGTCTCGAATCGGATTGTCTTTTTCCACTTTATTAAAAATTAATGAGAAAAAAAAATGAATATGAGAAATTTAGCAAATAATTGCTTTAAAAAAAAAATTATCAATATACTGAGTGGAGTCCATTGCATCAATGTTTAAAAATAGTTGTAACACTGTTCATTGGTATCGAGTTGTTCATTAGCTCGATAGATGGCTCTGGTCATACTCTTAAAATGACGATATAAATATGGTGGAGAATTTCAACTTGGTTCGATACGGTTCGGGTAGTTCAGGTGGCTAGAACATTGCCCTGGTTAGGCAAAGGTCACAGGTTCAATCCCTGTCTCGAATCGGATTGTCTTTTTCCACTTTATTAAAAATTAATGAGAAAAAAAAATGAATATGAGAAATTTAGCAAATAATTGCTTTAAAAAAAAAAATTATCAATATACTGAGTGGAGTCCATTGCATCAATGTTTAAAAATAGTTGTAACACTGTTCATTGGTATCGAGTTGTTCATTAGCTCGATAGATGGCTCTGGTCATACTCTTAAAATGACGATATAAATATATAACTAACTATCTACACGCTTGTATCCCTGACCGGGTAGTCAGAGAGGACAGATCGCCAGGCTTCGCGATCCATGCATACTTCTATTCGAGTTAATCACATGTTTTAAAAACGGACCAACATTGTATTGGAGTCTGACAGACAACTATTTAAAGTAATAAAAGCCCTAGCTATCTGTCTCTCTGTCAGTAATACAGGCGTGAAGATAGTTCATTTATAAAAGGTCAATTTGGCTGCAAATCCTAATAGTACACCAAGGTGGAAAAGAAGACGTATAAATTAACCTATATATATTTACAACCTACATGTAGACATATAACACATTAAACAATTATAATTATATCGTGTTAAATGTTATTTTTTCAATATTCACGACATTTTAAACAAGCGAAAAATTGCAAAAATAACATTTAAAACAATATAATTATAGTTTTTTTTTTGAAAAGGATTTCCGCCATGTAACGTCATATAAATGATTCAATTAGTTACATGTAACGTTGTAAAACGTCACATTGAAGTTTCATTGTTAGTCTTGAGATTTAGAGAGAGAGGAGAGTAAATTGTTGACCCTTTCTCACTACTTGTCATCGAATTTATATAATTTACGTTTTGAGTAGACAGAATGTTTTTGAATGTCTTAGCCTGTTCTTGGAACGAAGGCATTAAAAAAGTTCTGTCAATTGGTCTATGTCTGCGTCTATTCCGCTAGTCTAGCGTCTGTCCCGTACGCTCCCGCACCCGCAACTCCTCACGTTTCGCCACCATCACCTCGCTAGCAAACGAGGCGACGGCGGCCCAACACTGTTGGCTGCCGACCATGGCTTGCACCACAGCCGGCAGCGACAAATCAAATCCGACAAGGCCCGTAAGGGCGATACGCGGCCCGTCCCACGCCGCGCACACGGCGAGTGTGTGCTCCGCCGTGTCCACGACGCCACCTGAGCAGTGACGACACACGGGGTCCCGCTCCACCCCAGCCACCTCCCACAGGTACTTGGCGAATACGCCATGCCCTGTGAGGAGCTGACTGAGGTGGAACGTAGGCGCACCGTGTGCCCTCTCTACCCAAGCACGTAGGACGGGCCGGACAGCCCCCACGAGCCGGGGGCTAACTGAGGGGCCTACCAACCTCTCGGCCCACTTCCGGAAGAGATCGTCGCGAGCCGACTGTCTCCAGCGGTCGATCTCGTCCGGAAGGGGCCTTCCACCATTACTTCGCACTAGGGCGCTCTCTTCATACACCTTCTTGAGGACTCCAGCCTCGAGATCCCAGGGGAGACTTCCTGCAATCAGGCACGCCGCCTCGTAGGAGACGGTGCAGTACGCTCGTGCCGCCCTCTGCGCAATTGACCGCTGCGGACGCCGCAGCAGCGGGATTGTCTTGGCGCAGAGGGCGTGCGCCCAGATGGGCGCTCCATACAACGCCTTTGAGCGCACTACACCGTCGTAGAGGCGACGGCATGCACTACTTGGGCCTCCCCGATTGGGGAGCAGCCTCGCCAGCCTTCCGGCGTACGACAACAACTTTGGCGACAGACGCCGGAAGTGCTCGACGAAGCCCCATCGGCTGTCGAGTACCAAACCAAGATACTTAATACACGACCCGACAGCGATGGGGGTGCCGCTCACCACAATCTGGCAATCTCGAGGGGGCCCTCGCCGAGGCCCGTGGAAGAATACGGCCTCAGACTTTTCGAGGGCCACCTGGAGTCCTAGCGCCCTGATGCGGCTGACCACCTGGGCAACGCCCGCGGTGGCCAAGACTTTCGCCTCGCGAAAACCAGGGCCCCGCGCGGTGACTAGGGTAGCGTCGGCGTAGCAGAGGACGCCGACTCCCCGAAGAGTAGCACCACGCAGGACCCAATCATATCCGATGTTCCACAGGAGCGGACCCAGAACCGACCCCTGTGGAACACCGCACGACATATTTGTGCGGACTACCCCCGACCGAGCCGGATAGGAGATGGCCCGGTCGAGGCTTGAAGAGGCGTTAATGGAATATTTGCCTGCTCTTCAAGATTAATTAGTATTCCTTTGAAAAAGTGCTGAAAAGGCACTTTTTTTTTATGTATTAACTTCATTCTTGGATGAAGTTTGCCATAAATGCTGACCATGTGGTTACGGGCTCGCCATTCTAGTGGAGACGACACCTGTCGCGGTCTGCAGATGTGATTTCGAATCCCGTGGTAATGTAGCCACGCCTCCAGGTACTTATTTCAAATTGTTTTTGTGTAGATTAATCTAGTAATGATGCTCGACTCCATGAACAGGCCCAAAGACTCATGATTAGGCCCATGTAATGACTCAATGATTTGGCTCTTGTGTTGAATCCTGTTACGATAAATATTTTTACTTATCAGCTGGCATTATGCTGGATCTCAATAGTTAATCTTTAGCTTACTAAAACTCTGGAATAAATTATACCAATAATATGTTTATAATGTTTATAATGTATATTCAATCAATTCGCCTATAAAAATATAGAAACTTTCTTCTAGAGATGTATTCCATTATTTTTGGTTCCTGCTCTTATGATTAAAGGCTCAATCTCTATAGCTGATATCCGTGTGCATAAAGTTGGTAGGACTTATCCTCCTGGCGCCTGAAACAAGTTATATATTTTGTTTGTTAGTTCATATCTCCAGAATAAGAGATCTATTATTATTTTTGGTTCATCGCCATTAATTGTAACATTTATTATTATTACAATCGGCACCCTTTAGGGACATAGTAGTTCAAATCTCATCGCCCATCATTAACGACATTTTTTAAATATTACAATTGGCGCGTGTGAACAGAGACTTGAATGATTGATTTGAATATACATTTGCTTGTTATTTATTGATAGAGTCGTGCATCTTATAGTGATCTTATGTATTATTATAAATGTTTTGCTCTGAAATAAATATTTGTATATTTTGCTAGAGTATATTAAACTATTTTGTTATTGAGACATTCTCAACAAATGAAAAAATACTGTTCTACTGGTATATATATGTCTGAAACTGGAGTAATCTTAAACTAAAGTAATTATGATTTCTTGAAAATAACCTATAACTTAACTTTTTAATAATACAAAGTAATTAGTTTGTATACTAATTGTATCTACATATTGGTGTGACTTTCATAACTATTATTTGCTTTTTATGATATAAAAATATGAATGAATTGTTATAAATAA
This sequence comes from Thumatha senex, assembly GCA_948477245.1. Classification (NCBI taxonomy): domain Eukaryota; kingdom Metazoa; phylum Arthropoda; class Insecta; order Lepidoptera; family Erebidae; genus Thumatha; species Thumatha senex. The sequence continues at coordinate 11,211,829 of OX419741.1, read as the reverse complement.
CATAACAATGTTTTGAATGATAACTTGTATTTACATAAAATGCATTTTGTGACAAACTTAATTATATAGCCTTACTATTAGTACGAGCCACACATCATTAAAGGTTTAACATTTCTACAGCATACTGCTTTACAGCCTATTAATAGGTGATATTAATATAGCGCTCGTGGCCCCGCGGTCTCAGTGTTCTGTAAACGATCACCGAGTTACGCAACTTTCACTATGGCTGGTCCTCGGATGGGTGACCACTTTGTGGCATTTACATTTGCGAGCGTTTCCGTGCTTCGGAAGGCACGTTAAGCCGTTGGTCCCGGTTGCCAGTAAAATGGCAGTCGTTAAGCCTGGTTGAATGCCTTATGGGCGGCATGAAAAATTTCAACAGCAGGTAGCCACAACCTGCGTCTGTCTATTTCAACATGGCAATGGGCTCACCACCTATTACGTGGGACAGGTAAATCCACACGGTGAAAAGTGGGCATATAATATGCCTCTGCCACCCCTTCGGGGATAAGGCGTGATGGATATTTATTTATTTTATTTAATATAAATAAAACATATCCATTTACATTAAAATTATTCATCTGAGGTCTTTCCAATCACACTTGCATAACTTTGCAGCGGAGTGTTCGAAGCTTTTGAAACTTGTTTGAATGATAATATTTTGCTTTTTGACAATCATCATCTGAGCGTCAAGGCCTGGTTGTGCTTAACTATAGCAGTGATTGATTTAATTGAGTTTTCAGTGCTTTCTTTGAATTTGTTTTGGCTTTTGGATGTTGGTGGCTGACTGCTGACTATTACTATCATCTTACCATTCGGTCTCGGTTGCCTTTGGATATTTTTGCAATTAATTGTTTTAGCTTTTGAATTTCTTTGATCTTTTACTTGTCAACTATGAACAAGAGCGTGCAGTTTCCACCCTTGCGTGATGCTAAGGAGGAGCGGAGTCCTGACGATACCATGTGTACTGTCAGTGAGACAGTCGGCCTTGCTGATGTTTCTGAACCTTTTCTTCAAAATATAAATGATACTCATCATATAGGGGTTTGCCTTCGTGTAATACATTGAACGTCTCACTTAATGAAAATATTAGAAAACATTTACCTTCGGTGACTAAATTGCCTGACCTGAAGCGTAGTAGGATTAATTATGATGGTAAATCTTGTGTTAGAGAATTTGTAACTCAGGTAGAGGAATACTTTTTATTTAAGAATTTTAATGAGCATTTGCTAGTAGGTTCATTTACTGATCTTTTGTCGGGTACTGCAATAAAATGGTTCCGTAGTGTTCGCATTCAGATATCTTCTTGGCAGGATCTGAAGGTTGCTTTGTTAGAGCGTTTTGATAAGGATGAATATGATCATCTTTAAGAAAATGAACTTCATACTAAAAAACAAAGGTATTCTGAATCTCTTCCAGATTTTATTACTGATATTATGGACATGTCTAGTAAGTTGTCGGTTTCTATTCCAGATTACACTTTGATAAAAATTATTAAGCATAACATTTTAAACATATACAAACCTTTTCTTCTTGGTAAACAGATCTCTTCTGTTAACAGTTTTCTTAAACTTAGCAGAGAATTTGAAGACTGTGTTGAACGTAAAGTCCCCACCTCTTCTAAGGCTATAAAACCCTTACATAAATTTGCTGCGGGTAATGCTGTCAATAATGACAACAATAATAAAAACTTAGTTTGTTTAAAATGTAAGACTTCTGGTCATACTTTTAAAAATTGTTTAGAAATTCCTGGAATTATTTGTTTTAAATGTCACAAATTAGGTGTCACTTCCAAGACTTGCGACGTTTGCAATTTAGTGAGGAGTAATAATGAAAACAGTTCAAAAAACTGATTAGGTCCCATCGAGCACAAGTTTGTGTAAGAACTGATAGTAACTCGATGTTAAAGAAATTTAGTTATGCTCCTGATGCTGCAACTAATGAAAGAGAACGTATTCATTGCCTAAATTATTTAAAAGTTTATTCTAGAAACATAAATTCAGCTTCTATTTTGTTTGTTAAAGGTAAAGATACTAGACCTTACTTAGAATTTCTTATAAATAATAGAACTTATTCTGGTCATCGATACATACTTTCTGTTATAGACGTTTTTACTAAATACTGTTGGTTATTCCCAATGATAAATGCTACTACTAATGTAATTTGTAAACTTCTTGAGAAGGAGATTTTCCTTAAGTATGGGACTCCAAAAATATTTGTTTGTGATAATGGAACTCAATTTACTGCTAGACAGTTTGTTACATTTCTTAATGGTTATAATATAAATAAAATATTTTATAATTCCTTGTATACTCCTTAAAATAATCCAGTTGAAAGTTATAATAAAACCGTTGAGACATGTATAGCATGTTTTGTTAAAGATGATCATAGAACGTGGTCAAAGTTTTTGTCTCATGTTCAACTAGCTTTGAACAATAGTTTGAATCTTGCTACAGATTTTACTCCTAACTTTTTGATGTTCGGTAGAGAACTTATTTTTGATGCATCTTTGCACCGTGTTAGTAACTCTATTGATAATTTAGATCAACTAGAGGTAGGAAATAGAAGTTCTTTTGCAACTTCACTCAATTCACTTAGTGAAATCTTTGTTAAAGTACAATCTTGTTTGTTGAAAGCGTATAAGCGAAATGCTAGTTATTATAATGTAGGGAGGTGAATCATTTCTTTTGGTGTTGATGATATTGTGTGGAGAAGAAGCTTTGTGCAGTCTAAAGCTCCTGCATATTTTTCTGCTAAACTTGCACCTAAGTTCGTTAAGTGAAAAGTAGTTTCTAAAGTTTCACCTAATGTTTACCTTTTGGAGGACCTGAATAAAGGTACCACAGAAAGCGTATAAGCGAAATGCTAGTTATTATAATGTAGGGAGGTGAATCATTTCTTTTGGTGTTGATGATATTGTGTGGAGAAGAAGCTTTGTGCAGTCTAATGCTCCTGCATATTTTTTTGCTAAACTTGCACCTAAGTTCGTTAAGTGAAAAGTAGTTTCTAAAGTTTCACCTAATGTTTACCTTTTGGAGGACCTGAATTCGCTACCATGTTAAAGATATAATACATTATTTTGTTTTGAATATTACAGACTTTGCTCTTGGTTTTGGTATTGGTCGGAACAATCGCTCTTTGTTAGAATGATGTATGAGAGGGAATGAGCGTTTGAAAGAGATATATGTTAGGTTACTTCACAACTTTTTATTAGAATCAAGTTCTGAATCTTTCAAAAATAGAACTTAGGATATTACAAATTGATTAAAAAATTTATCAATTTACCTTTTGGAATTATTAAAATTTACCTTTTAGAAATAACATTAACTTTTTCACACAAATAACTGTCATACACATCGAAAGATCTTATCTTTTTGTTTGTTTGTTGGAACCTTTATTGGTTATTAAAACACTATTATTCCACTTATATTATGGAATGATATTGTTCTGTTTTGTAGGAAATTTTCCTAGTTTTGTTTGTATGTTTAGGTTATTACTCCTAAATTTTAATTTTGTACATATTGTATATATTTTGTTTGTTTGTTAAGTAATTCAAAGTTACCCGGATATGACTTTTGAAACACATTTTGATGTTGATATCTGTCTCTTTTGACTATAGAATCACATCTTTATATATGCATTTGTGTTCGGAAAGTCGGTAGGGTTGTGCCGGTCACATTTGACATATTGTTTTGTTACAGCATTTGTGTTCGGAAGTTCGGTGGTGTTAAGCCGATCACATCTGTTTGGTTTTGTTACGGCATTTGTGTTCGGGAGTTCGGTGGTGTTGAGCCGATCACATCTGTTTGGTTTTGTTACAGCATTTGTGCTCGGGAGGTCGGTGGTGTTGAGCCGATCACATCTGTTTGGTTTTGTTACGGCGTTTGTGCTCGGGAGTTCGGTGGTGTTGAGCCGATAACATCTGCTTGGTGTATTTTTTCACAATATTTTTTGTTGAAATAATTTGCTTGTCACAGTACTATGTGCAGTTACTGTTTGACTTTGTGTCTTTGTTTGTCACAGCCACGTTGATGATGCTGTTTGATATTGAAGTTGTTCGTTTGTCACGACACTTTGTACAGTTGCTGTTTGACTTTGTAATTATTACAAGTTACAACACAGTTTTGCTGATATTTTGGTTTTTATATGGGAATGTGAGTGAAAGAAGTCGGTGGCGATGGGGCTCAACCGCATCTTCAGTATATATAAGGATGGGATTGGATGAAAGAGTCAGTGGCTAGATAGCTTAACTGAACTCCTGGTTTGAGAACTTGGTTGGATTTGTTATTCTTTAGTACTTAGGTTAAGTCAATGCTTTGACTTTAAGTTTTTTGTTGTATCAATTTTGATATTCTTATTTGTAAAGAGTTGGATGATAGAGTCGGTGGCTATGGTGCCCAACCGTACTTTCGTATTTAGTTTAGTGTTGGTAGAGTCGGATGTTTTTCTGAACTCATGGAATGTTCTGGTTTGAGTTATAGATTTTTATTGGAACTATACTTATGGTTAGTTGGTTATTTATTCATGTTACAGAATTTTGTTTTTGGGATTTTGGTTTTCCTTTATTGGAATTATTTCTATTTCTTTCGTAGAGCTTAATTGTTTGAAAAAGAAAGTTCCTTTCTTTTATTGCTGGTTGGGGTGTGATGTAACGTTGTAAAACGTCACATTGAAGTTTCATTGTTAGTCTTGAGATTTAGAGAGAGAGGAGAGTAGATTGTTGACCCTTTCTCACTACTTGTCATCGAATTTACATAATTTACGTTTTGAGTAGACAGAATGTTTTTGAATGTCTTAGCCTGTTCTTGGAACGAAGGCATTAAAAAAGTTCTGTCAATTGGTCTCTTCTTCTTTCTGTCAATCTTTTGACAGTGGTGACGGAACGATTCGCCTTTCTATAGTCGACACAAAAATATGTCGTCGTAAATATATTTTATAAACTTTGCTAAAAAGAAGTAATCCTTCATAAATTGTAAATGGAAGTTCACGCCTGTAACTTCTTATCAATGGTTGTACCAAGGTGGCTATGTACTTCGCTGATTACGAAGTTTGCGAGGCTTGAATAGGCGTTAATGGAATATTTGCCTGCTCTTCAAGATTAATTAGTATTCCTTTGAAAAAGTGCTGAAAAGGCACTTTTTTTTATGTATTAACTTCATTCTTGGATGAAGTTTGCCATAAATGCTGACCATGTGGTTACGGGCTCGCCATTCTAGTGGAGGCGACACCTGTCGCGGTCTGCAGATGTGATTTCGAATCCCGTGGTAATGTAGCCACGCCTCCAGGTACTTATTTCAAATTGTTTTTGTGTAGATTAATCTAGTAATGATGCACGACTCCATGAACAGGCCCAAAGACTCATGATTAGGCCCATGTAATGACTCAATGATTTGGCTCTTGTGTTGAATCCTGTTACGATATATATTTTTACTTATCAGCTGGCATTATGCTGGATCTCAATAGTTAATCTTTAGCTTACTTACACTCTGGAATAAATTAAACCAATAGTGATAATGTTTATAATGTATATTCAATCAATTCGCCTATAAAAATATAGAAACTTTCTTCTAGAGATGTATTCTATTGTTTTTGGTTTCTGCTCTTATGATTAAAGGCTCAATCTCTATCGCTGATATCCGTGTGCATAAATTTGGTAGGACTTATCCTCCTGGCGCCTGAAACAAGTTATATATTTTGTTTGTTAGTTAGTTTGTTAGTTCATATCTCCATAATAAGAGATCTATTATTATTTTTGGTTCATCGCTATTAATTGTAACATTTATTAATATTTCAATTGGCACCCTTTAGGGACATAGTAGTTCAAATCTCATCGCCCATCATAAACGACATTTTTTAAATATTACATACATTAAACACTTTTCACATTGTATAAAGGTAAGGAAAAAATATTGAAAGAACAACACTTTACACATTGTATAAATGTAAGAAAAAAATAGAGAAAGGACATGTAAACATCACAAAATGCAGGTTAATTACGGACCCTTGAGGAAACTAATTATATTTAATTAAGCAACAGTACTGTTGCTCGTCAACAAGAGATAAATAACATGGCTCGGTATGGCTCCGTATTATTTCGTAACAGACTTGAACGGCATAATTAATACAATGCCGCTAGTGAATAAGGTCGAAAACCGAAACCACACAACGTGTATTATCTTGTCACAACTCAGTGACATATTACTTATTTTGTCTCTATACCTCTCGGGGATCTTCTTTTTATAACACATTTTTATTAGCTTGGTATATATCTATGTAACGAAATCTTTAAAGTGATTTTACCCACGGATTTTTATCCCTTTCAAAACGTCAGATTTATTTGAAACTTTGGACACTTATCAACTTATGATGCTGCAACCAATGAAAATATTCGTTTGTATTTTTTTTAAATAACTTAAAATACATGTTTTAAAGAATATCAAACTAAAATGTAAAAAACACATTTAATAAATTCAAAACATCATCAAACTCCTCACGATTTTTTTTGTATATTTTTACAGGTTTACTGTATCCTTAATTTAAATTTATCGCAAACTAGTTAATGCCTGCGACTCGGCTTGCGTAATTAAATTTTCTCGTTCCAAGATAAAAAGTAACCTACTCATATACCTACATTTCAGACTCTAAATTATCTTATTGCCAAATTTAATTAAAATCGGTTCAGTAGTTTAGGCCCGATAGCTTAACAGATAGACAGTTACTTTTACATTTATGGTATTTTACTAGATATAATTTAGACTATTTTTTACCTCCTAGTTTTATTTTCTTTTCAGCGTGTTTTTTTAAACTATTTATTTTTATGTTTTAAAGATTATACCTACCTACTTGAAAAATCTCAACAGCAGGTAGCCACAACCTGCGTCTGTCTATTTCAACACGGCAATGTGCTCACCACCTATTACGTGGGACATAAATACACATGGTGAAAAGTGGCCTCTGCCATATGCCTCTACCACCCCTTCGGGGCGAACGCATGATATACATTAAGTATACTGGTCCAACACACAGAGGCCCTATGAGAATTTGAATATAATAGGAATTGGGATTCTCAACAAAGATAGTTATAATAGAACTACATACTTCCACTACAAAAATTCACACCCGCTTTATGTAAAAGAACGAAACCACCCGAAATGGTAGGTAAACTATTATAAAATATGTTGACCTCGAAATGGGCTATTGGGGTAGAGGTTAAATGTATTGGGAATTCGATTTATGGATGAAAACGACTAATGCATACTAACATGACACACTGATGCATACTAACTACAGGAATCGATCAGTTATCAAGGGCCATATTACAAATTATACTCGAGTTAGCTGAACCCCGCGCCTTTGCCCGTGACGTACTTGGAACCCTGTGACACCTATTTAATCCCATCATTAATTAGGTGCTCGTGGATCCGCGGACTCAGTGTTCTGTAAAGGATCACTGCGTTAAGCAAATTTCACTATGGCTGGTCCTCGGATGGGTGACCACTTTGTGGCATTGGCATTTGCGAGCGTTTCCGTGCTTCGGAAGGCACGTTAAGCCGTTGGTCCCGGTTGCCAGTAACATGGCAGAATTTAAATAAATAAATATCCATCACGCCTTATCCCCGAAGGGGTGGCAGAGGCATATTATATGCCCACTTTTCACCGTGTGGATTCCTGTCCCACGTAATAGGTGGTGAGCCCATTGCCGTGTTGAAATAGACAGACGCAGGTTGTGGCTACCTGCTGTTGAAATTTTTTTTAAGCCGCCTATAAGGCCTTCAACCAGGCTTAACGACCGCCATTTTACTGGCAACCGGGACCAACGGCTTAACGTGCCTTCCGAAGCACGGAAACGCTCGCAAATGTAAATGCCACAAAGTGGTCACCCATCCGACGACCAGCCATAGTGAAAGTTGCGTACCTCAGTGATCGTTTACCGAACACTGAGACCGCGGGGCCACGAGCGCTTCAAGAACCAAAAGCGCAAAAGAATTTCAGTTCTTCGATAAAATGGCTATCCAACACAAAAATTGAATTCAATCCAGTAGTTTCTGAGATTAGCCAAACAAACAAACTCTACAGCTTTATACCTATATTTTAGTATAGATATAGATTCTCAAGAAACGTTAGAGGTAAGTGTTCGCTTTATAAAACTACTCTCAAACGTTGCTTTTGTTTTGAGATACGTTCTTCGAGACTGCCTTTAGACTCCACAGTACAAGATTGTGTTAGCTTAAATTGAGATAGACGGCACCACGCTTTTGTATAAAAATGTTTCGAGTCGAGTGCAAGGAACTCCGCCAAGATCATCGAGCCCCAAGCAATTTCTTTCAAGGGGAAACTGTTGGAAATAGGTGCACCTGTCGACTAATCACTTATGGTTGAGAGATCACACGGCAGTCACTCCCAGCGATGCTGAAAATCAAACCTCGAATTATAGCAGCTTCTAGCAGCCAAATTCGAGTAAACCCCAGAAATTCACTATAAATAAAGTTACTATTACTAGTATTTAAAATTGACTAGATTGTTTTTTTTCTTTGGTTGGTTCAATTCGCTAATCTCAGGAACTACTGGTTCGAATTATTATTACTTTTTTTGTGTTGGTTCACTATATAGCCTTCTTTGATAAATGGACTCTCCATTTATCCATCCAAAGAAGGCTATATAGAATCACGCTACTAACTTGAAGAGTAGTAATCATACATGTCATCCAATCGGGCTTTTTTTTTTTGTAAAACGTAATAAGGTCTTTATTAAATGAGTGCGAAGGGGTCCGAAGTATGTCACGGGCGATGCCGCGGGTATCAGCTAGTACAATATAAATAAAGAGAATGAGATACTGACATCATGCACATTAAACACATTCACACAAACATGATACGTAATTTTTTAATTGTCATGCCCTTTAACTTCATATGCAAAAGTTTAAAACTGTCTGGAACAGTTACAAGCTATTAATAATGCTAGACAAAGTTTAACGTAATTTGTAGAGCGCGTTGTGTATTTCAGATATTCGTAATGAGAAACTCGATGCACAATTAAACTGAAATATGGTTGAAGTTATATTTAATTTGTTGCATTAAAATAAATGTTTGATAAAACTATTGGGGGTAAATTAATTGTTTCTAAAGTTTCATGGTCACTAACATTAGTCTTCGAGTTAATAGGGTATTTGAAATGTGTTATTTTGTGTTACAACACTATTGCAAACGTCATAATTACGAAGAAAAAGTTTTAAGTAAGTACTATAATATCGTGATTATTAGATTATAAGTTACATTTTAAATATTAGAGTTAACGAGATATTTACCATTGTGTAATTATTGATTAAAACATTTATGTCCGTGGTATATAAATATAATTAAATTGTCAATGTCATTATACAATACAAAAGCGTCACATGAATGGCTACACCCACCTATACCCTACTGAATAACCCACCCCTGACCATACCCGATGCAAAGGTGCCCAATACACTCGCGGCATTGCCTCGTTGGATAGCAATGGCTATCCTTTGTACCAGGTACGATCGGGTGTGGGAGTCATGAGTCGTTTCCCTCAATCTATCTTTTGCCATTTAATAAATAACTAATAAAAATATCCCGTAATTTTAATATATAAAATTTATTTTATTTTATTATTTAATTAAATCTGCTCTTAAACTGTGACAGCCATGGCCGGTGCATCATATACACAAATCTAATGTCCAATAATACAGAGAATTTATCAGAATATGTGCTATAATGTACTTATAAGTACCTACTTAGAAAATTGTACTACTACTAAACTACTACTAAAAAATATAACAAAATCATGTCAATCAACATGGTATTAAAAATTATAAAACATTGGATTTGTTATGGTATGGTGACTCTCAAAATTAAGGCGACAAGGCGTATTTACCGCGTACCATGTTCATGGACCCAGGTACATTAAAAAGAATGTCAGTGTTATTACATTTCGGTATGTATCACACCACAGGTGACGGACTGAGTTGGTGGATTAGATTTAATTAGTTTTATGTGAAAATAATAGTAGTGGACCCAGTCAGTCACGCCTTTATCGCATATTATACGCCCACATTTCACGGTACGTATTTTTCTACGTAACAGGTTTTAAGTCCATTGCTGTGTTAAAATAGAAAGGCGCAGGTTGTAACGACCTGCCTTTAAAATTTTTAAAGCCGCCCAAAAGTCCTTCAACTTGTCTTAACAACTGCCATTTTACTGACAACCGTGATCAACGGCTTATCGAGCTTTACGAAGCACGGAAATGCACATAAAATTGAAATACCATAAAGCGGTCACCCATCTGAGGACCTGCCATAGCTAATGTTGCTTACAGATCAGTGAGTCAGAGGGCTACGGGCGCTTCTTACAGAACACTGAGACAGCGGGCTACGAACACTTCAGTAGACCCACTGCAATGATATAAAGATACAAATTCATTACATATAGAGAGAGATAAACAAATAGGTACTTAACCGAATTGAACTAATTTAATCATCGAACTGGTTAATCACAAACAAATGCTTTTGTGAGCAACTGTGTTGGCTCACAAAAGCATTTATTTGACAGATTAATTAATATTTCGTTAATACTTGTCGGTCTATTTAGACGTAAAGGTATTCCTATTTGATTAACAGCAGACATTAATGAAAATTTGGCGCGTAGTTGCCTTATTAGGTATTGTTATCATACTATAAATCATCGCTATCTTAAGTCAGGCGACATACTTTCCCAATATTAAAATGGAAGAAATCTTTTTATGTGTCTTTTTGTCGTGTGGAAATTCCTTCGGATGTTTTGTCATACTCGAACCGACAAAACCATACGGTCTCTATCTGTCTAGTCCTAAATTTAAGAAGACCTTTTTTTCTAGTTGACTCGAACCAGGCGAGACGCTTTATCAAACAGGCTATCAACACACTCAACACAAACGATTTTATCCGCTTAGACTACCCTCAGCTGGTCAGCAATGAGGGCCGCCCAGCACCTGATCGTGGTGGTACTGGGAATACCTACTAAAACTCCTTGGCTACCTTTCTGCCCTAATAGAGGTGTTTCGGATCTAGGCAACTGATATACAAACTTATTATTATAAGGTTTATTCTTTGTTATTTATCTATATTATGTGTATTTAGAAATACGAGTTATATGAGTTAATATGTTTATCAGTAATCTGGTTACCATAGTACAAGTTCTTCTTAGTTTCTGAGATTAGCGCGTCCAAACAAACAAACAAACTCTTATATATTAGTATAGACGCATCTACACTACATACACAAGAATAGTACATTACGATATAAGTGCATTATGGTGGTTATAACGCACAAGGCGATTTTTAAGCCAGAGCCGTAGAGTGAGTTTACCAATATACGCACGTATATTCGATATATACGCGGACAGGGGCAGATTGGTGCGACGTGTAAAGGCGTGGAAGGAGACGCTTGAGAACGGCGGTCTGAAACTAAATGTGGCGAAGACCGAGTACTTGGCACTAAACTCGACAGATCCCACATCCGTCCACATAGGCGGTGATTTGGTCGAGCGCACGGACCAGGTTAAATACCTGGGATCTGTTTTTCACACGTCCAGTGACATCGATTGCGATGTCAAGTCACGCATTGCTGCCGCGTGGGCCAAATGGCGGGAGATGAACGGTGTCTTTTGTGACCCAAAAATTCCGATCCGGTTGAAGTGACAGGTCTACAAAACCATTATTAGACCTGTCCTTTTACATGGCAGTGAGACGTGGCCGATGTTGGAGCGACACAAGCAGGAGCTGCGTGTCACGGAAATGAAGATGCTGCGGTGGATGTGTGGAGTCATGCGGATGGACCGCGTGAGGAACTCTCGCATCCGCGGCAGCCTTCACGTCCGTGACATTGCAGACAAGTTGCAAGAGTGTCGCCTTCGTTGGTATCGGGCTACGTAGGTAACAAATGTCTGGCCATGTCGGCCCCGCCGGGTCCCGGTAAGAGGGGAAGACCCAAGAAGTGCTGGCTTGACGTCGTAAGGGATGACATGCGTGCCAATGGTCTCACTTCAGGAGATGCCGACGACCGTTCGAAGTGGAGGAGAAAATGTAGGAAAGCGGACCCCGGGCGTCGCGAGACGCAGCTGGGACAGACGCTCGGATGATGATGACGCATGTATATTGTACGACGATTTTCAACACACTTGGAAGAAAACAGAATAAAAAGTTAATCAAATGGTTTTTTTTTCACTTAATTAAGTAATATGCCTGGGTACCTACCTATAACATTAAAATACAAACATGTTATTTTCATAAGAGAACGAAAACACTCGGCTAATGTAATAAAAACACTCGCCTATTCTTAATTATTGGACTAAGACATTTAGATATTCAAAATATGATTAAATACAATGAAAAGAAAATTAGATTACAAAGCACATTATTTTCTGCTCGAGCTGCGTAAGCTAATGCAATAATACATACAATCTAGTTTTTGAATTACTTAATATATATTGTTTTTTTTAATAAATAACACTAATCACTGTTAATTTGTAGATATAATGCTATAAAAATAAGCGCTTTTTGTTATATTTTAAGTAATATAATTTATTTATAAAAAAAATATTTACATACTGTTTCTATGACAACCCTTTGCTGATTAAAACAAGCAAATAGTGCCATTATGAAATACTTAAACTTCACTATTTGAGTTTGCTGTATGTATCTAAAATGAAATTCGACCCACTTTACGAGCAAGTGTGTTGAAAAATAGATTACAAATAAAAATAATAGACAAAAATAGATGGCTCTGGTCAAACTCTTAAAATGACTATTAAAATATCGTAAAGAATTTCAACTGATTCGGTACGGTTCGGGTAGTTCAATGGCTAGAACATTGCCCTAGTAAGGCAAAAGTCACAGGTTCAAACCAAGTCTCGAACCAAGTTGTATTTTTTCACTTTAACATAAAGCATAATCATTGCTTTAAAAAAAAATTCATATCAATGTAATGCTTATATTTTTCCTTAACTTTCTTAAGCACCTGTTGGTTTATTACTACAGAGAGATTTCCTAAGGCTTACCCCTGGTTTCATAACTGTAACCTTAAGCCCCGACATATGTATGTTGATTACAGTTACAATATTATTAAGCCACTGATAAATGGTGTCATAATACTACTCAGGAAATGGAAGAACCGTAATACCTCTAATTGGTGCTTTTTTATTCCATCTTATTTCGACATTATGAGAACGGTGAAGCCAAAATTTGTTTTGGGAAAATAGGAATTATGTTTTCTTTTTAAACTTCCTTTGTTTGCTTTATTAAACAGGAAAAAATGACAATAAAATGTTTTTGAGGAAATATTGAAGTTTATTTGAGAAATATATACTACATACATATATACTATAATATTAATCATTATCATCCGAGCGTCTGTCCCAGTTACGTTTAGCGACGCCCGGGGTCCGCTTTCCTACATTTTTTCCTCCACTTCGCACGGTCATCGGCATCCCATTCACACACTCACCATTGGCACGCATGTCATCCCTTCCCACGTCAAGCCAGCACTTTTTGGGTCTTCTCCTCTTACCGGGACCTGCCGGGGCTGACATGGCCAGACATTTGTTTCGCACGTAGCCCGGTGGTTGTTGCAAGACGTGACCATACCAACGAAGGCGACAGTCTTGCGACTTGTCTGCCATTATAAAGATATAATATTATAAAGAGGAAAGATTTGTAAGTTTGTTTGTAATGAACAAGCTCAGAAACTATTGGGTCGATTTTAAAAATTCTTTCACCATTAGAATTCTTTTTTTTTATATATTACATTAAAATCATTCTTCGTGAGTAACATAGCCTATATTGAATTTTCGACAGTTTAGTGTACCGTACGAAATCTCGAATAGGGAAACTCCACCACGCAGGCGATTGCGGGCATCAGCTAGTAAAAAATAAAGTAGCAAACAATTATACGGATCTGATTTAAAGTGCTATAGCTTATAAACGTATGCAATATCAGAAGTGTTACATCGCTCTGCCAACCCTCTATTTATATTACTTGTGAACGCGCTAATCTCAGTAACTACTGGTTCGAATTGAAAAAGTCTTCGTTATATATACCCAGAAGAGCGGAGTAGTAATGATAAATGTCAACAAATTTTATAAATGACAGGATTAAATGGGTTCTATAAGGTTTTGAATTTTATAACGGGTATCTTAATTCGATAAATTAAAATACTGACTTTTAGGGTCAGCAGTGCAAATGTTGCACCTCTGGTGTTGCAAACGTCCATAGGCTACGGTGACCATTTTCCATCAGGTAGGCTGTATGCTTGTCTCCAACGTCCGTGTTAAAAAACAAATAAGTGTGTACCGAGTACACAGGTAAGAAGCGAAACTTCTTTGAGACATATTTCAGCAATAAAATTTCTCTCATACGTCGATAAAGAAGTTTCACTTATGATAAAGGGTTTCACTTCAAAGCAACATGGCGTGTAACCAAAAAACGTGACGATTTTTTTACAGCTACAACATTTCTCTCAAAGTCGAAAAATAAGTTTCACTTAAAACAACTGATGGTTCATAGCAATAGATAGGTGTTCCAAGAGGAGGGTTTAATGTGTAAACATTTACCATCAATACCTGATGATAAACGAGTATTCGTCCGGATAATGGATAATGAACGAGTTTTAATTATTTTATACCGGAATAAAATAAAATACGACGATGGAACTTTAGAGACACTTTAATAAGAATTAAAAAATGAAATTAAAATACAAAAATGCATACGGTGAAATGTGGGCGTTTAATATACCTCTGCCTACCCCTTCTGGGAAAGAGGCATGACAATATGTATGTACATATGTTAATAAGAATTAAGCCTCACATATTATTGAATAATAACGACCTTTTTGTTCCTTCGTCCAAAATGTAGAAATTTTCAGTTAAAATGTTAAAAGACCTACGAAAAAAAAGCTGTGACCTCGATCGCCCACATTTCACCGTATGCATTTTTGTCCCACGTAACAGGTGGTGAGCCCATCACCGTGTAACTATGTTCCATACTAGAATGGAATCTGTAACCTAAGAACAAATAATAATAGTGTATTATTATTTGTTTTGATATTTTTACCCACTGCGCTAAATCTTAAAATAACTAAATTTCTATTTAATCTCTCACTAAAGCTAGAGAGTAAAATTAACTTGTTTACAATGGTTCATTTTAGCACCAAGTATTACAGTCTATTATTACTTGTACAAAAATACCCTAAAGGTCACCACAGACTTACTTACTTTTGAAAGTTAGTTTCTAAAATGCGACAAAATCGCTGGTTGCGGATATTGAAAGTAACCAGGGGGCCGAGTCTACTATTGACAAGCCGTAAAATAGAACCAGAATCGCTGTTTTGCTGTCAAAATGTTAGTAGACTATCAAAAATGTCACTGTCTAGCGGCCACTGGCGCAGTAAGTGTTAGTAGAATTCTATCGGCCGACCAAAAGAAGTCTATTGGAGTACGATTGTAATAATAGACTACGAAAAACTGTCAAAAGTTTACCGGTGGCTTTCTATTAAGCGACAATTTCGATTATATTTCGGCACGATTGAAATATCAGACTCGGCCCCCAGTCTGTGGTGGCCCTAAGGGGAACATTACTCGTAGTTGAGTTTAACGAAACATTACCTTTATTGGACAGGCAAGTGTTTACATTGACAGAGTAAACATTTCATGAAAAGAGTGTTTGATTGGAAACGTTTTTTTTGTCAATTTCCAACAGCTTTTAAATGATGAAAAGCCACCTCGTTAGTAAATGAATTTGTTTTGACTATGTGTCAACCGTGTATATAGGTTATGTACTCATAAACGTCTCTCACTTACTAAATAACAAAAGCGATAATAGTAGAATTATTTTAATTGTAATACTCGATTTATTTTCTTACTTTTTTTCTGAACCGTGGAAGCGTGTCAATCGTTTAAAAGTATAAAGGGTATAACTTAATATCATAAATTTTGGCTCCATCAAGTTCCATCAAGTGCCATCAATCAACATTATAAACAGTTATATATTGTACTTATGTACTAAGTAATTATGTCTTTAAGTAACGTAGCTAAGATAATATTTTTTCGTAGGAACATAGAAGTCTAAAATTTAAATTTTACATCACTTGCTTGGAAATACTATGTTTATTATTCGCAATCTGTTTCATACAAGTATTCACCAGTAAACTTAGAACCTTATGAAACAATGCGCTAAACACTAAATTATTACTATTTTACGCTAAAATATACCAATATTAACTAAATAACGTTCTTAACAAACATAATTTATGTTCGTTAAGAGCGCAGCCTCATTGTAGTGTAGCTTAGTATTAAATATCGTTGCCATTTCCTTTCAAGTATTGTAAAGGATCTTAGCAACCTTTTCGTTTATGTAAACTTAATTAACATTGAATTTTATATCATCATATTTCGATATAACTGGAAATACGCTAAAGTACCTGTAAGAAAATACTCTTCGTACACAAAAAAATACACTTTGATTTCGTTGATCGACTGACATTTTATACCTTTTATTTTTAGCAAATGATATAATTTATTTGCCATTTACAACACATTATTTCATATTTTATGAACGGCGGCACACCATAAAGAAAAAGCAATATTGCTTCCACGATTAGGTGAAAAAGCAATATTTGACGTGGAATGTTATTTTGCCTTCTCATTGATTTTGCGGCTAACTGATCAACGAAGAACTGGCTTGTGATATTAATAAATAGTATAGTAATGAGTAAGTGAACGGTATATTAATGAATTAATGGGCAAGTGATAATTGGTTACAATATTATACGGCTTATGACAGAGGTCTCTTTTTCCATTTACTAGCTGTGCCCCACGACTTCACCTGAGACATACTTCAAACCCCATAGCAGCTTATAAATCCATTTGTGTTCCTTTACAATAATACCTATATATGGTAATCTGCGCTATGTGTTGCCAATTATTTTTACTGATCTACATCCTTAGGTAGATTAATACACACTCTTAGTTTATATTATTTCTGAATAATATGACTACCTGAAAAATTAAAGAGCTTTTAAACTATTTTCAGTTATTTCAGAGTTTATCGGCTACTTTATGAGCTCCGCGGCTTCGCCCGTGAAATATTTTCAGCCCCCGTCGCACCTATTTAATCCTACCGTTTATTTCTTTAACAATAACGTATGAAAATTTGCCGATTTGTTGACATTTGTGGTTACTACACCGCTTTCCAGGGTAATAGCGTGATGGTATAATAATATAGCCTATATAGCCTTTCTCGATGAACGGGCTATCTAACACCATAATATTTTTTCAATTCGGACCAGTTGTTCCTGAGATTAGCGCGTTCAACAAACCAAACAAACATTTTTTTCAGTTTTATATAGTAGTATAGTAAAAAGAAAATCTTTTTCTCTCTTTATAATTTTACATACATATTGTCACGCCTTTATGCCCGAAGGGGTAGGCAGAGGCATACTATACGCCTACATTTCACCGTATGCATTTTTGTCCCACGTAACAGGTGGTAACATATGATCCCATGTTATCTTTATAATATTAGTACGTATAAATAAATTAATACGTATAATTTATAATATATAGAAGACCCACTTCACCCATGTACCCAAAGGTATTCAACCTGAAAATCTGTAATGTCCTTGTTCCCAGTAACAATTAGGTTTTAGTTGTAATTATCCACTAATATGTGTGCACATTGTAAGGAGTAAGAATCAATGGATTAACGTGATTCTAAAAATTGAGATAGTAGGTTATTGGGAGGTAGTCATTATTCCTGGAAAACAAGTTATTCCTACAGGAAACCCATTTGTGTCATAACAAGAACTCACGAGGGTGGATTCACAGGATCCTTTAGTTTTACAATAAGCAAGGTTTTCCTCATCTGAAGGAGAATTGAATCCACGTAATGCGTTTTACCTCGTTTTTGAGATGGGTCAGAACACCTATTTTAAAAAGGTCCCTTTTATATCTGTCTAACTCTTGAGATAGATGGATTAGCTGTATAAAGGATGAGTGTCAAAAAGACCCCTTCAATGATTTATCGAAATTTTGACAAACAATAATCTACACCCAACCATAAAAATTTTAGTCGTTTAGGAAAGCTTAGGTAAAAACTAGTAAAGCTGGCTAGACTTTTAATGGAAGTGTTCCAACATAGCTGCCATTCATCCAAATGTTCTTTACAAACATTATGATGGTATCGTCAAGTCTAGCAATATCTTTCTAGTACGAACCTATCGTCTATTTTGACATCCCTAACCGCATGGTACAAAGCAGCGCGTCTCTGAATCTCAAGGCAAGCTGGAAGTAATAGAAATTATGTGGATATATGGATCCTCAAGAACTGTCGTAATTAGCAGCCATGCGATGAAAATAAAAAAGTCTGTTTTTGATAATGAATTTCGATCAACGCTTTGTGAATAATTACATACAATATTTAAGAATTTTCTAATATTATTGCTTTTGAAGTGAACACTATGCGTAGTTGAAACGCATATTTTTAGATGTGATAAAATCTCTGGACTCCCGTCACCGTTACGAGACGCAGCTATAGTTTGTGCATACATATAGCAGACCGCGAACGCGTCTAGATAAATAAATTGTTAATAAATTTAGTTCTTCTATCCTTCTTCTGTCGGCACTCCCGGAATGCAACCCGTATTTTTTTAGGTAAATATGCTTCAAAGTTAACCGTCCTAAATATATTTACTACACGATAAAAAAATTGGTTTGTGTTTACAACGGTTTACTTATGTAACTGAAATTTCAGCTTTATTATTGTTTTGCCTTACTCCCTAAAGTAATCAGAAAGCTCTGATGTACAGCATACTTGACAAGGCTGTAAATATACCCACATTTGCGTATATTGTTGACGGCTCTCAAGATATTTCTCAAGAGAGAATATAATGTTTCTAGTAAATAAACGGAGGCATTTTTCACAAGGCCGGCCACAGTTCATCTATCCCCAGTAGGTTAGAAGGTGCATTCTATTTATAGGTTGACATTACATTGAAATACCGAACCGTGGTGAAATAGGGGGTTGAAGGTTTGCGATTAAGTTATTTCTGTCGATAGCCATTTTTAGGATTTCATACAATGTTGCCCGTCCGGTTGTTTGTCTGTCAAGACTAGCCATAGCGAAAGTTGCTTAACGCAGTGATCGCTTACAAAATACTGAGTCCGCGCGGCCACGAGCGCTTCGGTAAAGCGGATAAATCCACGGAATTTTTTATACTACTGAGGTGTCAGACAAACGTATCAGGCCCATGATGGAAAGTGGTTAACACTAGAGGTGCAGCACTCGCGCTGCCGACTTTTTACAAAACCTTCTAGGACCCTTTTTGAAGAATCCTATACTGTAGACGTTCGGAGAACCCAGGCAGGGAGTTCATTCCACAATTTAAACGTAAGCGGAATAAATCCTCTATCGGACCTAACCGTATGCGAGCGCTCCGGACGCAAAGTGTGAGGGTGAATTGTTTATGGCGAGCGGTGCAATGATAAAACGAAGCATCGTACAGACGATAGAACACGCATAAGGAGGCAAAGTCTTTTCTGTCGCGAAAGGATTCGACTCCGCCCGCTAGTAGAGGATCGTTGACAATCTTCATAGCATGTCCTTCTACCGAGTCGAAAGGTCGAAGCTGGTATTCAGGTGCACCAGCCCGAAGGTGACAGCAGTACTCCATGTGTGGCCGCACTTGCGACTTATACTGGTAGTGGAGCAGTGTTTGCTCTGCAGTAAAGTACTGCCGCGCCCTGTTGAGTACACCGAACATTTAGAACGCCAGCTTTAGATAGATAGATAGATAGATAATTCTTTATTGCACACCATTAAATACAGTAATTGCAAGACTTAAAACTACAAGTGAGAGTACAATGGCGGTCTTATCGCTGAAAGCGATCTCTTCCAGACAACCTTAGTTTATTGAAAGAGAAGATCAGGAAAACAAAGAAAGAGGTAGTTGATGGCGTACTTACATAATATATAACTAAAGACTAGTATGATATCGAGGATAATAGTTAAGTGGTACACAATAAAGAAGTAAAAGAAAAGAAATACTACAAGTATTGTCTTTGTGTCCTCTAACTAAGTACTTAACTTAGTTAGAGGACAGAAAGTGGTTTTTAACCTTGTCCTTAAAGATAGCGAGTGACTTCGCGCGACGAATATCTAATGGAAGCTCATTCCACAATCGTACGGTCAAGACAAAATAGGATTTTCCTAAGAATGTTGTGGAATGTGACGGCATTTTTAGTCTCAGGTTCTCCGATGATCTTAAGCACTTCGAATGAGTATCATGAAGGAACTCAAAACGTCCTTTGAGATAGGTAGCCGTAGAAGGTTTGAACAGTATACTGTATAACAAGAAAAGAATATGAGCATTCCGGCGAAGTCGAATAGGTAGCCACTCGAGTCTTTTCCGAAAAACAGTAATGTGATCATATTTGCGTAGTCCAAATATAAATCTAATACAAAAATTCTGAATACGCTCGAGTTTATCTAGCTGGCGTTCGGTGAGATCTGGATAGCTGACGTCTGCATAGTCTAGAATTGGGAGTAGGAGGGTGTGTGCAAGCGCAAACTTGGTGGAAGCCGGTAAGAAAGATCGCAAATGTTTCATAGATCCCCAAGCTGCATACAATCTTCGGCTGATCTCTTGCATTTGAGTGACCCAGGAGAGATTGGAGTCAATGTATATTCCCAGGTTTTTAACCCGGTCACTATGGTATGACGGTACCGTTAAAAATAACCGGTGGGAGTAGTGGCCAGTCAATCCTTGAAACCATCCAAGGACTGCCCACTATTGTGACTTGGGTCTTCAAGGGGTACACACGATTCGCTCCAGGCACTTACACTGGCCAGATCATTATTAATAGCATCTACAGCATCTGTAATGGAAGTCAGTGCTTGGCTGTGTATTTGTAGATCATCTGCATAAAGGTGATAGGAGGAACGAAGTTGATCTGAAATTGAATTAATGAATAATGCGAAAAGTAAAGGAGAAAGAACGCCACCCTGAGGCACACCGACAGAAGTATTGCACCATGAGGAGAGAGTCTTTTCGATGCGTATGCGCTGTCGGCGTCCACACAGGTAACTGCGAAACGAATCAGTCGCCACTGGAGATATGCTAAGTGATCGCAATATATCAATCAATATGTCAAAATCCAACAGAGCCAAAACTGTGACATTCCCACACTCCATGCCATGTCGGATGTCGTCCGTAATATTCACCAAAGCGGAGACGGTGAATATTACGGACACCAAAGGTGACCAGGTCGAGAGCCTGATTGATAGGGATTCAATAAATTGTTTTTGATTAGAAATGTATTGAGTTGGTTATGTACAAGGCGTTCAATTACTTTGGAGGAATAGTAATATTGAAATGGGTCATGACTGGGAGGATCACATCAAGGATGGGTAGGATCATATTAGGGCTCACACCATCACTTCCAACTGCATTGGACGTGATTGACATATTTCTCCTCCTAACATCACTGGCAGTGACCTGATTAAAGACGAATAGTGGATACTGAGGGGATGGTAGGGATGAGAGATCATTAATCGTGTGAGATTTGGTTGTCTTATTAATATTAGACGAAGCGGTGAAATGTTGATTCAACAAATCAATATTTAAATCTTTAGGTAGTGCATTGTGTTGCGATTTTCCCACCCCCATTGTTCTAAAAATTTTCCAGACTTTGGCTGGATTGTTATTTTGGACAGAGTTGTGAATATGCTGGCGTATAAGGAGTATGCTTAATTTTGACCGGTTGCACAGGAGCATGTTTGTATAATAAACATGCGTAGTAGTAGGCTGCTATTAAATATCTATATTTGCTCGTTGGGCGTACTACACGCAAAGAGTGGAGACCAATCAATATTTGCCCCATCTTCACAAAGAGAATCCTTGTCGATGCCACCAAAATTGCGCTGCATTACAATCTTGGACTTGTTCTTTGGGGGACGAATTTTGTAGGATAGGAATAGTAAATCATGAAGCGAGAACATGTCAGCAAGGTACTGTCCGTATTTAGCGACATGATCTTCGGAAGAGACCAGAATAAGATCAAGAAGACTAGGAGAACAGTTTGGAATATGGTGGGTTGTAGTGAGAGGGAGAATGGAAAGGTTGAAGGATTCTGAAATAGCTCGAAGAGAAGACGAACGGTGATCATTCTTCACAAGGCAGGTGTTAAAGTCACCTAAAATAATAATATGTAAATAAAATGGGATCAAATTTTCAAGAAGGAGCTCAAAAGAGGAAAAGTATTTTAATGTTTAAAGATGGGGAATAGTATAAGCCAAGTAAGAGTTTTGTATGATGGAGTTCAATTTCTAAGAAGATATGTTCGCCAGCATCGAATGGAGGTGGTTGTGCTGACATGTTGAGAATAGAGTATGGTATGTAATAGCGTAGATAAATGGCAACACCTCCACCCTTGACAACCCCACGATCATTTCTAATTATTTGGAATCCAGGAAGGGCAAAAGAAATGGAAGAATGATACTGTTTAAACCAGGACTCCGACACAAGAACAGCATGTATGTTCCTATTTTCGAAGTTTGCCAGCATATCCGGGAAGTGAGCCGGAATACTTTGGGCATTGATATGAACCATATTGAAGTTCCTAGGAACATCAGAAAACTGAGCCTCCAGAGTATCATCTAAAGAGGGAAAACTAGTGAAACTACCATCGTTACTGCTGCTAACAGAGTGGTAACTTTCATCATCACTATCGCTACCAATATTCAGATCAGTCATCACTTGTAAGAAATTCACTGATATTTGTACACATATATCGTATACCATATATGTGTACAAATAGTAAAATTAAATACGAAAAACTATGTTAAAAAATAAAATAATAAATATATAAACAACAAAATAAAATATTCTACTCAACATACAACTGCCAGTTATGTCGAAATTTAATTATTTTACAGCATTAAGACAGGCAGGCAGGCCAACATTATTTGCTATAGCAGTCACATAACAGTGATTCAAAGGAATAGATTGCACTGAAAGATAAAGGTAGGCAAAAAGACTAATATTCAAATACAGGACTTATATGGACAACACCTTTGACAATGACATTACAACTATTATTGTCAAAGCTTAAAATAATATAAATTTCTGTGGGTTAAATTGAAATTTTTTATGTGAAACAGTAACAAATCAATACTTTGGTAAAATAAAAAATACTCAGGTACTTAATGTAATAATTGTTTTGTACCTACGTGTGTTATACAAAATGGAACATTGTGAACTTATAGCACAGTATAAAGAGTAAACCTATCAGTAGCGTTACGCCTTTGAAGTTGACAAAAATGCCGACAACGTCTAGACAGTGATGCTTGTAGGGTTGTCACAAGTATACAAGGCTGATGTTATTTATTAACTCGTACTCGCAATTAACTATCAACATTATAATATAATATCTTAATAATATTATAAATGTCATTGGTTACGCTTTGAACAAGTTTAAATATTAATTATGACGAAAAACTTGAACACAGGATAACATAGTATAGAGTATAGTTATAATCGCACATGTGTGGCTCCGCATACCACAATACTCTTATGCGATACCCAACATGAAATTTATAACAGTTGGCGCGGCGGTCATATTGGATTGCAAAATTAACACGAAATTCGTACTCAGCATACCACAAAACCCCTTATACGATACCCAACACTAAATTTTATAACCACGGCGCAGCAGCCATATTGGATTGCAATATTAACATGAAATTCGTACTCAGCATACCAAGAAACCCCTTATACGATACCCAACATGAAATTTTATATCCACGGCGCGGCGGCCATATTGGATTGCAAAATTAACACGAAATTCGTACTCAGCATACCAAAAAACCCCTTATACGATGCCGAGCATGAAATTTTAAAACCACGGCGCGGTGGCCATATTGGATTGCAAAATTAACACTAAATTCGTACTCAGCATACCAAAAAACCCCTTATATGATACCCAACATGAAATTTTTAAACCACGGTGCGGCGGCCATATTGGATTGCAAAATTAACACGAAATTCGTACTCAGCATACCAAAAAACCCCTTATACGATACCGAGCATGAAATTTTAAAACCACGGCGCGGTGGCCATATTGGATTGCAAAATTAACACTAAATTCGTACTCAGCATACCAAAAAACCCCTTATATGATACCCAACATGAAATTTTAAAACCACGGTGCGGCGGCCATATTGGATTGCAAAATTAACACGAAATTCGTACTCAGCATACCAAAAAATCCCTTATACAATACCCAGCATGAAATTTAAAAATCATGCACGGCGCCGGCGGCCGTATTGGATTGCAAAATTAACACTAAATTCGTACTCTGCATTCCAAAAAAACCCCTTATATGACACCCAACATGAAATTTTATGTCCACGGCGCGGCGGCCATATTGGATTGCAAAATCAACAAGAAATTCGTACTTAGCATACTAAAAAACCCCTTATACGATACCCAACATGAAATTTTATATCCACGGCGCGGCGGCCATATCGGATTGCAAAATGAACACGAAATTTGTATTTAGAATATTAAAAACCCAATGTATTAAAGAAATCTATACAAAAATTCATAAATCATAGCAAGCGGTCGTGAATGCGTCAGCCCTGAAAGACTGTCCCGAGCTACTAACAATATTTTGTTCGCAGCTCGGGACAAACCCTCCCGCGTCTCGTCACTTGTCCCCCGCACGATTGCTCTGTCTAGACAGCTTCGTCGACCGACTGTATGTCTTTCGGCTGTGCTTATAGTGAGGAAGTACACTATGCAAAAATGGCAAAGCAAATTGTTGGCAATTGTCTGAGATATTTAAATGCAAATGTAAACAATTATTATTTCTTGGCGGTGCGCTTTGCTTTTGCAGCGGGTTTGATTGGCGTGACAGACTTGTTGACGATGTCTATTTAAAGCAACCGCACGTCTGCAAGGGAGACAAGCCGATGCCTCCTATTGCTCTGATCCAGAACGTAGATAAAGCCCTCTCGCGTCCAACATCGAGCTACACCAAACTTTTCTCTGGCTGCCATAAAAGTCAGGTGACGTTGCCTTGTTAAGAATCTGATATAGTGATACCAGAGCCTTTGAGACTCACCTTTTTTTCTTCTTCTTCTTGAATTTGATGACTATTGGCCTTGGTTTGCTACCACCAGCAGAATGGCCCATGCGATAACACCGCTTTATATGGGAAGATGTGAAATCTATCTTGATATGTTTTGTTATGACTTCACATATAACATCTCCAGTCACTTCATTTGTTTTTTCAGCAACTCCATGAATAAGAAGCATCTTCCGTCTTCCTATATGTCTCCATCACATCCACCTGGTTGGCAAGAAGCTCTATTTGCTGCTGCGATGTGTTTAAAGTTTCACTGGCGAAGACCTTAAACAAAGAAAATTCAGCAGCCAGTGTTGGGGCTGAGTGACCAGTACCAGATTCCGGTAACTTAGCTTCAAAATTGGTCATCCCTGTGTGGAATGAAGATACCAGTTCGGCCATTGAAGTTTTCAGCATAGCAACATCCATGTTTTTGAATTGCTGTATAATGTAGGAGTTAAAACAAGGAGATAACACTTCACTGACAGGTACAAGCTACATACAATGTTTTTTAATATTCGTAGTGTAAATTTAGGTCAAATAGAATTTAATTAACAATTAAAATAAGGAGCGAAAAATTTATTTGTGTTTACGCTTCAACTACCCACAAGTTTTTTACCTTTACCTTGTCCTCTAAATGTTTCCGGTATTGAACGTCATCAAGAATCCCAATACTTTTAGAGATGCAAAGAAGTGCACGTCTGGGTATCCGAGTGCTTTTGACCTTTAGTTTTGAGCAGTCTGCTCACTATGTAAATCTCGTTCTAACCTGACTACTTCTACCCTCTACTTTCGCACAATAGATATTCTTCGTCAATAAAAAGAGTGATGAATGAAACTGAAGAAAAAATGTGGGATGTACAAGCAGGATTTATGAAAGGAAGAGGATGTACGGATCAGGTCTTTTCCTTACGAAGCGTAGCAGAAAAGCTTTTGGCGAAAATTCAAAAGGTCTATTTCGTATTTGTAGACTTGGAAAAGGTCTATGATAGAGTGGTGAGGAATAAATTGTGGTCAATACTGGCCATGTATGGAGTAAAGAGCCACTTGATACGAGCACTGAAATCTCTCTATGAGGGCTCCAGTGCTTGTGTCAGAATCAACGGAGCATGCACAGACTTTTTTCACATTAAAAAAGGTGTGAGACAGGGTTGTGTAGCGTCGCCGTTGCTGTTTAACCTATACATGGACAGTTGCCTGAAAGAACTGCAAGAGAGTACGTATGGTATAAAAATGGATGAACTGACCGTCAAGTGCCTCCTATACGCCGATGATCAGGTAATACTAGCATCATCGGTGGTAGAGTTGCAGTTGATGGTTAACATTATGTATGATGCGTTAAAAAACAAAGGAATGAAATGAATGAGTCAATAGTAATGGTTTTTGAAAGAGAGGCAAGTATGACGGATTGCTCAATTGTTGTGGAAGGAGAAAGAGTAGAACAAGTTAAAGAATTTGTATATCTAGGTACAAAATTTGCGAGAGATGGAAAGTATGACTATGACATTGAACGAAGAGTATTGGCAGGAAATAAAGTGAATGGAGCCATGTACGCCTTTATGAGCAGTCAGAACGTTTCGAAGAAGGCACGACTGGCTGTACATAGAGGTGTGCTGGTCCCCACACTTATGTATGGCAGTGAAAGTTGGGTATGGCAGAAAATGCATAAAAGTAAAATAAATGCAGTGGAAATGAGAAGTTTGTGAAGTATACCTGGAGTGAAGTTGATAGATAAAGAAAGGAACAGCACGATAAGGGAACATTGCGTTATGACAGAAGATGTAGTGACTAAGATAGAAAAAGGGATGCTTAGATGGTTCGGACACGTGGAGAGGATGGATGAAAGTAGACTGACGAAGCAGATTTATGTGGCGAGAGTGAATGGGCAAACTGGTAGGGGTAGACCTCGGCGTACGTATGTCAATCAAATCGAAGACCTTTTGGAAAAAGGCCAGGTCAAGAGTACCCTTAACCGGCGAGCGTGTACGAAAACACTTATGAAAGTAGAAGAAGCGAAAGTGGTATGTCAGGATCGTAGCAAGTGGAAAACCATAGTCTCTGCCTACCCCGATGGGAAACAGGCGTGATAGTATGTATGTATGTAATCGCCCCTTATTCATTTGTTGGAGGTATCCAAACGAA
This sequence comes from Thumatha senex, assembly GCA_948477245.1. Taxonomy (NCBI): domain Eukaryota; kingdom Metazoa; phylum Arthropoda; class Insecta; order Lepidoptera; family Erebidae; genus Thumatha; species Thumatha senex. Next base: position 11,184,511 of record OX419741.1, on the reverse strand, counting down.
ATTAAACTTTTATCTTGTTGCCAACCTATTGAAAACATAAAATGCAACGACGAGTGTGCAGTTGATACAATAGAATGTGTGTATTTCTATAAACTATTTTCACTACCCCGAATATAAATAACAACATATTGAACTTAAACATTAAAACACCACTCACGTTCTCCGTGGTGTGTCGTGTAGCGATATTGTTTATATCCAGTACTAAAACCACGAAGTACTTATTTACATACAGCCTGTATCCAATTTAGACAAGAAATAAAATAGTCTCATCTTAAAAAATAAAGGAATTTCTTGAATGTACAAACAAAACTAAATAGCTAAGCCCATAAAGACGCCACAATCTTGGGCCTTACGTAATGCTTGTATTCACTAACAGTTTTATGAAATGAGCTTACTTTATGAACTCGTTTTATACTCTTCCTTCTTTGTAGGCAGAATGTTGTATGTTTACAGACCATAACGAATATCATAGTTTTACAGATGAAATTTATACAAATATTATAAAGCTGAAGTTTGGCTGTTTTTTTGAACGCGCTAATCTCGGCAACCACTGTTTCGAATTGAAAAATTCTAATTGTGCTAGATTGCCCATTCATCAATAAAACCTTTATAGGCTATTATTACGCTACTACACAGGAGAGCGGAGCAGTAATAATAAATGTAATTTAATCTGGCAACATAATTTAATGTAAAATTTACAAATTTAGGATTGTGTATGGGTTCAATATGGGTGCCACGGGGCTTTGCGGTATGCCATAGGCGAAGCCGCAGGACACAGCTTATATCTAATAAGTGGCTTTAACAATGCAATCTCAATGTAGGTAAGCCTGTTGACTGATGTTTATATTTAATAATAAATTAATATTGCGGGACATTGTTTTTACACAGCGCCGTCTAGCCCAAAGTAAGCTAATATAAGCTTGTATGATGGGATCTAGCGACTGATAAACATACATATATATTTCTAAATACACACATATTATACATAGGAAACAAGAAAACAGCTTAACACCGAAACCGACATATATGGATCACACAAATATTTGTTCCGACCCGGGAATCGAACCCTCAGGCGCGGCAGTCGCATAAACTACCAACTCGCCACCTAGGCAGTCAGTTATTTCATTGTACACTAGCGGGTACTAGTTGCTGGTACAGGTAGTCCGAAGGATCTATTGCTTAGGCTCGCCCAGACAGTCTGACCTATGACTGATTAACTAAACTTTAGAGAAAAACATCAATGCGTATTGTTATGTTATACTCCATTGAACAATTATCGACATAATGTCACCAAATTTAGACCAAACTTGTCAAATTATATGGGTATCTCAACCTTCCTCATGAAACTGGTATTTTAATTGTCACCTACAACGTACATACGTACTGAATTAACCTTCGATTTGTCGAGATCATTCTGAGTACGCAAATCCCAGCTAAGCGTAATATTTACACATTTATTTACACATTAGGCACGCATTTAGCTTTATGTATACTTGACATAATTATAGAGATCAAAGGCGATACGAGCGCGTTTTACATCTAATTAGTTGTTAATTTTGTACTTACTTACTATTGATCTGCTCAGCTAAGCACGAGTATAGTTTCAGCATACCTGTTACAAAACGAAATAGCTATTTTGTTCGTTTTGTACAAATTAATTGATCTATGCTCAGCAGTGTGTCCACTACTGACTTTTTAGGACAAACAAACAAACAAATACAATTGCAGATAATATTCGTATGGATTACTTTGAACATTTTCTACCTAAAAGTATGCGTGTTTTTTGTGTAACTAAGGTGGCAGCAAGCATTATGGTCCACCTGATCAGATCTGGTAACCATTGCCTGTGGACGACTGCAACGCTAAAGAAAAAACATAAAAATGTGTACAATTCAATTCGCTGTATGAAAAGTGTAAAAAAAAATTATGGCGGAATTAAAATCTCATAAAAGTAGCCTACGAGAGAATGAGATAAAAAATCAAACACATAAAATAAAAGAAAATAAACTCTAAATTTAAGTAGGATTTGAATGCACATATTTTATATACTACTCAGGACTTCACGCGAAACAATTTTGTACTTACATTCACCGACGTTTCGAGCGCGTTGCAGCGCCCGTGGTCGCGGCTGGACTCTATTTTCTGGACTCTATTATGCAATTTGGAATACTCTAAGATGAAGAAGAAGGGGAAAATCCACACGTGTGGAGACTAGTCGCACTAAGAAACTAGTCTTATTATTACGCGAAAAACGCAGAACAAAAATATGGTATCTTGGAATAAATCCTATTTCTTCTCTCGCTACGCTAATTTAGACGCTAAACTAACTGAGACAATTTAATTATTTTGTCATCGCTAAGCTCTTTTCACTGAAAATTTATTTGATCGTTTATTAGAAAGGCAAAGGGCTCAACAATTATACTCTTTAGTTTTTGATTTTTCTTTTCTTTTATAGAAATAGAGCCCCATTGTAAGCTTTTATTAATTTATGTCCAATGAATGCTTGTAATCTAATTCTTTATACATTTATTATAATTTATATTACCAACAAAACTCTGGATTCGAATTTTAGTTTGAAACATAAATTTGTGTGAATCGCGAATGTTTGTTTCGGCGTTTGGGTGTGTACTATGTAGGTATTGGATTAAGAAATATATACCTAAGTATTCTAATCAGTTGTCTTGATCCCAAAGCACAAGCGTTTAATGCTTAATTTGGGCTAGATTGTGTAAGAATGTCCCAAAATTTTAATTTACTATTATAGGTCAAACATAAAAATTTAACGAATTATTGAGAAATTTCGACCAATTGTTAGAATAAACTAGTAAAAGTGCATATGCGTTTAATATGCACCTGTTCTAAAAACACACCCAAGCCTCACAAATTCTACGCTCACTTGGAAACTAAAACTTTCAAAACATGCAGCATTTATCACTCCTGTCGGGGCTATTCACAATTCTCAAGCTGTATGCTGAGCTTTACTTTTTACTCCACAAACACAAAACCAACTGCAAGAAGTTTTTGTTTTAAAACTAAATGTCTCTGGAGAAAACATAGTACTATTACATACATTTATATTTACATACATACATATTGTCACGCCCTTATCCCCAAAGGGGTAGGCAGAGGCATATTAAACGCACACACTTCGCCATATGTATTTCTGTCCCACGATACAGGTGGTGAGCCTATTGCCGTGTTGAAATGGACAGGCGCAGGCTGTGGCGACCTGCTGTTGAAATGTTTAAGCCCTTCAACTTGACTTAAAGACTGCCATTTTATTGGCAACCGGGACCAACGGCTTAACGTGCCTTTCGATGCACGGAACTGGGGTGGGTCTAAAGGGCCGAATAATTTTTATAAAATGTGCCTATTTTAGATGTTAAATTTGGAAAAAGTTTTGAACCCGTTGCCTTTTTAGTGAGGTGGTAACAAAAAGGCTAAAAGGTCTTATGTGCTAAACCAATTACAGTCCTCGTAGTCTCGGACTTAAAATAATATTTAAATAATATATAATAGTTATACCCGTCAGGGATACAGCGTGAAGATAGTTAGTTTAGTTTTTTTTTTAGTAATACCTTTTCTCCGAATTAGTTTGGGTGTTTCCTATGTATAATATGTTTGTATACTACTAATATTACAATCGCGTTAAAGTAGCCTATGTATTATTCTGAAGTATAAGCTATAATTATTACAAACTACGGTTATACTCACGTGTGAATTTCGGGATAGCCCGACTAGTTTCGGACCTAACGGAGATCCTTTTTCAAGAGGAGCGTCAACCTACGTCGGAAGCTGCGCTGGCAGTCAGTCAGTTGCATTTTTGTAATAATGAACAACGCTCACGAAAGTTATTATTTTAATATAAGCTATAATATTGTAAAGTTTCATCAAAATCTATTCCGAAGATTTTGCGTGAAAGAGTAACAAACATCCATTCATACTTACAAACTGTCGCGTTTAAAATATTAGTAGGATGATTCTTATGCATTTTATGAGTCTTTATGATTTTCAGTGACAGGATATTATAATTCAACTGAGCATCAACTGATTAGTAACTGAGCATCAAATAATTAGGCATAGTTAACCATTTGCTACGTTGCGGAATTTATATGCTGACGATGCGGAACATTGTGATTAATTAATGGTTTAATATTAGCATCTAATGCGAAGGTTTGGTGGTACTATTAGTCAAAGGTTTACATTTATTCATACATACAATATTGTCACGCCTTTAGCCCCTAAGGGTAGGCAGAAGCATATTATACGCCCACATTTCACCGTGTGCATTTTTGTTCCTTCTTGTAAAGAAAATATTTTATTTATCTATAACGCCTTATCCCCGAAGGGGTGGCAGAGGCATACATATTGTATGCCCACTTTGCACCATGTGTATTCCTGTCCCACGTAATAGGTGGTGAGCCCATTGCCGTGATGAAATGGACAGGCGCAGGCTGTGGCGACCTGCTGTTGAAAGTTTTTAAGGCCTTCAACTTGGCTTAACGACTGCCATTTTATTGGCAAGCGGGTCCAACGGCTTAACGTGCCTTCCTTCTTATGTGCTAGACACTAATTAGCACGACCAATTAAAGTCCTGGTAGTCTCGGACTACAATAATATTTTACTAATTTACAAATCTGCGCTCGTGTTTGTTTTGAAGCCTTAAGTCGTATAGATTTGGCAGTTATTCTGTTTATTTAATTTATAAACTACATGAATTACAATTCCTTTTGAACTGGAACCTTTGGAAGTGTATTATTTGAAATTATCTTTGCAGCGTCTCACGTTTCACAGTCGTATAAAGGACTGGCATTAAAAATTGTTTGTTTGTTCTTCCTTCGTGGCGTTAACATAATTGGATTTTAATAGCAATAGCTTCGGATTGCGTGGATCTGTTTATTATGGAAAAAAAAACATCTCATTTCCACGGTATGGCGAATCGTATGGTTTTATTCGGTAGGAGTCCAGCATAGCATTCAACGAAAAAAAAACATATGTAGAAGAAATAGTCTCAGATAACTAATGGAATCGGGCGTTACGTGGCGGAAATCTATCAAAGGTTGACAATAAAGGACGGGTGGGGAAGAAAGGAACACACCGTAAACCTTCGAAGTGTGAAAAACTAATTTCACGCAGATGGAGCCACGAACGTTCTATACGATGTAGAATGGGCAAATGAGATAAGTAGGTAAGCAGGGCCGCCCAATAAGGAAGGATTTTTATCCACAAAATCCTCTACATATTTAATAAAACCAGCGACACAAGCACCAAGGCTTTAAGGCCACCACAGACTAGCTACTTTTAGGATCCGCAACCGTGACGTTGTCGCTTTTTAGAAGCTCAGAACATCGATACTGTCTCAAAATCTCCGGTTGCAGATACAGAAAGTAGCTAGTCTATGGTGGCCCTAAAAGTTAATATGGTAGGATTCAAAATAAAAGTTTCAACAGCCATAATCCAGTAAGATATTGGATTCGTAAGACTTAAAAATAAAATCACTGAAAATCTGATTAAGTCAGTTGAGAAGAAACAGGTTTCAGACAACAAATTGATAGTGACAAGTCTGTCTACATACCTTGAACACGTGCTGAATGTCTACGGCACAGTATTGTATCGAGAGAAATAAAAATAAGGTTTTACACGAATACATAATTACACTCATTTAATAACCATGTCAAATATCTTAAAAGTTGATAAAAGATTATCTAAAAAAAGAAATCATTCCTTATAAGACGGCCCTTGTTTATGTATCTTATGTACCAACTGTACATTTAGCTTTGCTTTAAGCATTTACAAAAAATCCAAACGGATAAAACCCTCAATAACATTTATTTCTAAACAAAATTTAGGTTCTCTCACATATCTAAGTTGTACACTCCCAAATGCCTACAGAGAATTTCAATATTAAGGTTTTGAATATTGGGCATAAACTTTATCCATTACATTGTTGATATTATTATAGACTTTGGTGTCCCTTTTTAGCGAAAACAAAATAATTAAAATTACAGTACCTTCAAACTTTTGTTACATTTGAAACATTGACTCGATGGGGTTTATTTATTGAAACAGCCCAACTTTTGACGAATATTTGTATAATTTGCAATCTGTCCATCTAGGTAAAGTTGTGTGACACGAGTCAAATAAATGGATTCGCTGTTTATTTTTGGTTCAAATCATAAGAGAAAAGATTACTTATAATATTTGAAACCCTAAAGTTATGGGTCTGCATGCCAAATTGACATTTTATTTTTACACAGAGCGATATAGCCCAAATTAAGCTAATAGCTTGTGGTATGAGATCTAAACAACTGATAAACATACGTATATATTGCACGCCTCATAAGCCAAGCGTTGAGGTGGGTACTACTGTCACTTCGCGCAAAACATCTGATTTTTCAAACTTAAAATGTCTCTATTTATCATATATTGTACTTGTAAAATAATAAATACACACACATATCAAGAAAAAACACTATTTTTAACACTCATGATATTTTTGATGCCATTTTTATTATTTTTTTATCTCGAAGAAGCGAAAGAAGTATGCATGGATCGCGAAGCCTGGCGATCTGTCCTCTCTAACTACCCCGTCAGGGATACAGCGTGAAGATAGTTAGTTAGTTTTATTTTTATTATTTAAACAAGTTAAAACACTGTTTAAAAAAAAATTATCTTGGACGTCCATGTGTCTGTATGTGCGTATTATTTTCTTCTTAACACGATAACGACCGAAATACTTTACTAATTGAGTCTTTTTTTCTCTTACGCTTCGGTATAATTATGAATAGAACCCTTTCAATTTTCACGGTCTGATTCGATGTGGTTTAATTGTTATTATCTTTGTTTTTAAATTTAAAACTGGAATTTGAGATAAGCGCCATCTATGATTGTTGTGATCAAAGTGTTTCATGTTGCGTGTGATGAACTGTCAACAGAGGTGACAAGTAAGTTAGTAAAACTTTATTGTACACCAATATGAAACAAATGACACAAATAAAAATTGCATGAAATTGTACAAATGGCGGCCTTATCGCTAAGAGCAATTTCTTACAGGCAACCTTTGAATGGACAAAAATGATTTCCAAAAATGGAGTAATGGGCAGTTATTGGTGTAAAATTAAAACAAAATAGTTGTTAAACAACAACTAGTATAAAATGAGAGGATAGTTTCACAGCCATAGATTACGTTAGCCTAAAGTATATAAACAAATATATATACACTCCCGGACACCTAAATCAATCGACCTTGATTTTTTTGGTTTGGAGTACTGTAACTTATAAAAGATGTATGTAGAAGGAAAATGTTTTGATTCATTTAGAGTGCCACTGTTCTAAATTTGAACTACAGTTTATTAAAAAAGTCGAGTTACGTTGAAACAAGTCCATATTTGCTTTTTTCAATGAAAAAAATCTAATCGATTTTGAAATAAAGACATGTTTTACATGAAAAGAAATGTTTATTTAGTAACTTGTATTGCCTCCCAGTGCATTTATGACAGCTCTCATACGGTTTGGCATAGAATTAATTAATGTCGTTATGACATGTTGAGGAATGTCTTCCCATTCTTTCAAAATTACATTTTTGAGCTCCTGCATGGTTTGCGGGCAGGATGATCAGCTCGAACACGCCTCTTCAGCTCATCACTTCGGACAATCAGGACTTCGCGCTGGCCATCTCATAACAGTGATACCAATGTCATTTAAGTACTCCCTGACGATTCCCGCAGTACGGGCCCTTGCATCATCATGCATTAAAACGAAATCTTGGCCAATAAATCCAGCATATGGCATCACGTGGTTCTCTAAACATTGGCGAATGTATCTATTGCCGTCTACGGGGGGCAGTCGTGGTCCCGTCACTACCTCTAGCTCAGTTTTGCCTTCCATGGAGATTCCTCCCCAGACTGTCCATGATCCTCCACCATAACTCACTTTCTCGTCAATACAGCATTGTGCGAAACGCTCGTTCTGTCTTCGGTACACCTTACTCCTTCCATCATTACCGTATAGCATTATCTTGGACTCATCTGTGAAGAGAACCTGGCTCCATTGATGTCGAGTCCAATTTAGATGTTCGCGCGCAAACTCTTAAATCTTAAATTTGGGTCCATTGGCGGTCTTATGGGGCTTTAAACCACGTTCATTGAGTCACCTGCTAACGGTCCGAGCACTTACAGCCACTCCGTTAAAGTCCCTGAGCTGTTCTTGTATCTGAACAGAGTTAAGGCGTCGATTTCGTAAGCTAGTAGTGACAATGTATTGATCTTGTCTCGCCGTTGTCACTCGGTAACGAGGTCCTCCTGTTCGCCGAACGAAGCCGCCAGTCTCCAGGTATCGGTGGTACACTCTTTGAACAGCGGAACGACTTATGTGAAGTTGTGAACTCACATCTCGCTGACTTAGCTCAGATTGAAGAAGTGCTACAGCTTGCGCGGCTTGTTCAGGTGAAGTATCCATAATTTTATAGCCAAAAACGGTTCAAATTATAGAAAAATAACTAAACTAAACTTTAGTTAACAACAATTGCGAAAATTCAAACCAAATCGATATTAAATTGCTTCAAAAGCATCTTTCAACAGTCATTATTTTTTTCAAATCCGTGACCAAGCTCGGCTTTTGTTCTTTATTTTAAATTCTAAAATTCTAATTTGGAATAATACCATACGGGAAAGACGATGAAATATACCAGCATTAAAAATGCATAAAAACTTTTTTGTCATATTGTATATTTTAAGTGTATTGGGCTTTTAGGTCCGGGAATGTCAGGTGGCTCGATTCAAGAGTCTGGGAGTGTTTATATATATTTTATCCAATATTACATATGCTTAAATAAATAAAAATAAAAAATACATAAATAAAAAATCTACGACAAACGCATAAACAGAGACATACATATATATGATAAATAAATAAATAATAATACTACACACTAATAATTTAAGTAATATGCTTTGACCATACCCTTGAAGACATGCAGTGATTGGGCACGCCTAATGGACACAGTGAAGGACTTGTCATAGAACTTAGTTGAATGTTCAGGGACAGTTAATTCCAAGGACTCCGATGATCTCAAGGATCTGGAATGTGTGTCATTAAGGAACATAAACCGTTCTTTTAAATAAGTAGGGGTACAGGGATTAAACAAAACGCTGTAAAGAAGCGAAAGAATGTGAGCATTCCGGCGAAGGCCAATAGGGAGCCAATTGAGCTTACTGTGATATTCAGATACATGATCATATTTGCGTAAACCAAATATAAATCTAATACATAAATTTTGGAGGCGCTCAAGTTTATCAAGTTGCTCCTCAGTGACATCGAGATAGCTAACGTCAGCATAGTCAAGTATAGGAAGATTTGTGACCCTAAAATGCCGATCCGGTTGAAGGGACAGGTCTACAAAACCATTATTAGACCTGTCCTTTTACATGGCAGTGAGACATGGCCGATATTGGAGCGACACAAGCAGGAGCTGCGTGTCACGGAAATGAAGATGCTGCGGTGGATGTGTGGAGTCACGCGGATGGACCGCGTGAGGAACTCTCGCATCCGCGGCAGACTTCACGTCCGTGACATTGCAGACAAGTTGCAAGAGTGTCGCCTTCGTTGGTATGGTCACGTCTTGCGGCAACCGCCGTAGGCTACGTAGGTAACAAATGTCTGGCCATGTCAGCCCCGCCGGGTCCCGGTAAGAGGGGAAGACCCAAGAAGTGCTGGCTTGACGTCGTAAGGGATGACATGCGTGCCAATGGTCTCATCACAGGGGATGCCGACGACCGTGCGAAGTGGAGGAGAAAATGTAGGAAAGCGGACCCCGGGCGTCGCGAGACGCAACTGGGACAGACGCTCGGATGATGATGAATCAAGTATAGGAAGAAGAATAGATTGTGCAAGCGCAATTTTGGTGGCAGTTGGTAGAAAACCCTGGTCACGAGACCACGGACCCTGTTTTTGCCTGATCCGCAGACGCGGACAGGGGCAGATTGGTGCGACATGTAAAGGCGTGGAAGGAGACGCTTGAGAACGGCGGTCTGAAATTAAACGTGGCGAAGACCGAGTACTTGGCACTAAACTCGACAGATCCCACATCCGTCCGCATAGGCGGTGATTTGGTCGAGCGCACGGACCAGGCTAAATACCTGGGATCTGTATTTCACACGTCCAGTGACATCGATTGCGATGTCAAGTCACGCATTGCTGCTGCGTGGGCCAAATGGCGGGAGATGACCGGTGTCATTTGTGACCCTAAAATGCCGATCCGGTTGAAGGGACAGGTCTACAAAACCATTATTAGACCTGTCCTATTACATGGCAGTGAGATGTGGCAGATATTGGAGCGACACAAGCAGGAGCTGCGTGTCACGGAGATGAAGATGCTGCGGTGGATGTGTGGAGTCACGCGGATGGACCGCGTGAGGAACTCTCGCATCCGCGGCAGCCTTCACGTCCGTGACATTGTAGACAAGTTGCATGCGTGTCGCCTTCGTTGGTATGGTCACGTCTTGCGGCAACCAACCTTGCGGCTACGTAGGTAACAAATGTCTGGCCATGTCAGCCCTGCCGGGTCCCGGTAAGAGGGGAAGACCCAAGAAGTGCTGGCTTGACGTCGTAAGGGATGACATGCGTGCCAATGGTCTCACTACACGGGATGCCGACGACCGTGCGAAGTGGAGGAGAAAATGTAGGAAAGCGGACCCCGGGCGTCGCGAGATGCAACTGGGACATACGCTCGGATTATGATGACAATATAGAATTTGTTTCAATTTTTAGGTTTGAAAGCTCTCGGAAAACTCACTAAAAAGGGTGGCGCAGTTATTGGGTGGGTTTAATTCCCGGGTATGAAATAATTTTATCGAAATCCACAAAAGCTTCGAAGTTAGAATGTTTTCTATGTATGTATTAAGAAATATAAAAGTATGTTTATGAGTGGTCTACACCTAATACATCAACCTTACGAGTATTTAAAACCTATAGAGCATTAATATTAATATTTTTTAGTTTTATTATTATAAGAAATGTAGTGTGCCTATTTGTCCTTTTTCCATGTCATAAGTAAATGGACTGACATGGACACAACTGTGGACATAGGCTACTTTTCAGTGCAAAAAAACATTTTTATAGTTTTGGACAAACATCTGGCTGATAGCTATTTGACCGATGGCCATTTGTCAGGGGCCTCACTAAAATATTCGGGGTTCAAGCGAGTTCATCTGCTACTGATTAAGAGGTAGTGGGCAGTCGCTTCGGACAATGCCGAAAAACATAAACCACATGATGGCTCATGGCTGTTCCTTAGCAGAGAAATAATAATTAACCCCAGGCCCCAAATCCCGGTAGTCTTTGGATGTTTGAACTGGGAATACACTAAGACGAATAGAGAAGATATTGATCGATAAAAATGGTACAAATAGCAGCTACATAACCCAAAATGCCCAAGTTTTATAAAAACTCCTCAAGTGATTTTATGATTCTCAATTTTCATAAATTACTGCGATAAAAGCGACAAATTACAGTTTCCAGATAATAGAGTTTTTCATCTAACATCGTAATAGCTCTCTTCACATATAACCAAAGGCAGTCCGGAGCTTATTATTTTTTTATTTTTAGTTACAAGGACTGAATTTATGATTTATAATGAAGTCTTGAATCAAATAAAATTGTAAGATTGTTAAAAATAAAAAATAAATAAATAAATAAATATCCATCACGCCTTATCCCCGAAGGGGTGGCAGAGGCATATTATATGCCCACTTTTCACCGTGTGGATTTCTGTCCAGTGGAGGTAGTAAATGTAGAAAATGTAAATTTTATTAATCAAATGTTTTGTTGATAATTTTGTTATATTAATATCTTCATTTTATAAATTCTGATTAGTAGTTTAAAAAAATTGTTAGAACAGAAATCTATATTAAAAAATTACGTGTGACTCACTCATCTATCAACGCCCATACGAAACCCTTGCACCTATGAACTTGAAAGTTTTAGGGTACACGATTGTATTTTTTTTTTTGTTTTTTTTTATGTTATACCACTGAGGTGGCAAACAAGCATACGGCCCAACTGATGGAAAGTGGTCACCTATGGACGTTTGCAACACCAGAGGTGCAGCACTCGCGCTGTGACCCTTTATAAACCTTCTAAGACCCCCTTTGAAGAACCCCATACTGCAGACGTTCGGAAAAACCCAGGCAGGGAGCTCATTCCACAATCTAAGCGTACGCGGGATAAAGCCTCTATCAGAACTAACCGTGTGTGTGCGCTCCGGACGCAAAGTGTGAGGGTGAACACCCTGTCTATAGCGAGCGGTGCGATGATAAAAGGTAGCCGTGGGCACTATATTAAACAACTCCTCAGAGCACAGACCGTTGTACAGGCGATAGAACACGCATAAGGAGGTAAAGTTTCTCCTGTCGCGAAGGGGTTCGACACCGCCCGCTAGTAGAGGACCGTTGACAATCCTTATAGCACGCCCTTCTACCGAGCGAAAAGGTCGAAGCTGGTATTCAGGTGCACCAGCCCAAAGGTGACAGCAGTACTCCATGTGCGGCCGCACTTGCGACTTATAGAGGAGCAGTGTTTGCTCTGCAGAAAAGTACTGCCGTGCCCTGTTGAGCACTCCGAGCTTTTTAGACGCCAGCTTCGCCTTGTCCTCTAAATGACTACGGTATTGGACGTCACTAGAGATCTCAACACCAAGGGTCCCAATACTATTGGAGATGGAAAGAGGTGTGCCCTGGAATTGCGGCGCTACAGTAAATGGGGCATTTTTAGCGGTAAATGCACAAACTTGAGTCTTGGTAGGGTTAAATTGGACAAGATTTTGTCTACCCCAATTGGTCACTCTAGCAAGAGTAGCCTCGATTTTAGACACACGATGTTCACGACTTCCACTGCAGACCGGGGGATATTGGAGCGACCCGTGTAATAAGTGTCACCCGTACTATCATCTGCATAGCAATGAATGCCGTCAATGGACAGCATGTCATTGATATGCAGCAAAAACAGGGTGGGTGACAACACTGAGCCCTGCGGGACTCCAGCCGTTTGCAACATCAGAGGTGCAGCACTCGCACTGCCGACCCTTTATAAACCTTCTAAGACCCCTTTTGAAGAACCCCATACTGTAGACGCTCGGGAAAACCCAGGCAGGGAGTTCATTCCACAATCTAAGCGTTCGCGGAATAAAGCCTCTATCGGATCTAACCGTATGCGTGCAAAGTGTGAGGGTGAACATCCTGTCTATGGCGAGCGTTGCGATGATAGAAGGTAACCGTGGGCATCATATTAAACAACTCCTCAGAGCACAGACCGTTGTAAAGGCGATAGAACACGCATAAGGAGGCAAAGTCTGTCCTATCGCGTAGGGGTTCGACACCGCCCGCTAGTAGAAGATCGTTGACAATCCTCATAGCACGCCGTTCTACCGATTCTGATAATGTAGGCACCCACTAAGAAAGGATTTTTCAAAATTCTACCCTTAAGGGGGTAAAATAAGGCATAAACGGTTGTATGAAAGTTCGTAATTTTCAAAGTTAGAGACATAAAATTACGTATACCTATTACTGATTACAAATAAATGGACACGTGTATCGCAGTCTTGCAAAACTTTACATTATAAAGGTAAAATAGAGGTTGTCTTATACTGATAACATTAGTGGGTGACTCATTCTTACAATTAATGTCCAGAAGACGCCCTTGGAACAACAAACTTAAACATTTTAGAGTAATCTACCCTCATATAGTAAGAAAGTTCCCACTAAGAAAGGTTTTTTTAAATCCCATCTCAAAGGGGGTAAAATAAGGGACAAACTTTTGTAAGAAATGGATACATTTTTAAAGTAATTATTTAGCTAAATTTCTCATATTTTTTTAATAAAGTGAAAAAAGACAATTCGATTCGAGACGGGGATTGAACCTTTGCCTTACCATGGCAATGTTCTAGCCACCTGCACTACCCGAACCGTATCGAATCAAGTTGAAATTCCCCACCATATTTTAACCGTCATTTTAAGAGTCCATTGCATCAATGTCTAAAAATGGTTGTAACACTGTTAATTGGTATAGAGTTGTTCATTAGCTCGAAAGATGGCTCTGGTCACACTCTTAAAATGACGGTTAAAATATGGTGGAGAATTACAACTTGATTTCACTTTATTAAAAAAAATTGTAAGAAAGTTCGTTATTTTCAAAGTTAGAAACATAAAACGTGTTTTTGGTTACAAATATATGGGTAAGTGTTTCGCGGGTTTGCCTAATTTTACCTATAAAGGGGTTAAATACCCCTAAATACCCTTATAAATTGATATGGGAGATTTCTCATTTTCAAATATAGCAACACCAAATTTCGCATAAATTTTTTTGATAAAAAACAAATACGTGTTTCAGAATTATTCTAAATTCTAGCCTTAAGGATGTAAAATAGAAGATAAAGTTTATATAAAAGTATTTGAATATTTATAACGCGCATCGGTCAAATATATGAGGTGCATCGAGTGTTCTAAGAACTTCACGAGTGAAGCCGGGGGCACAGCTAGTATATAATAATTGATAATGCAATCATAAAGCCGAATGATTTATCAACAACTGTTTATAAATCATTCAGCGGGATTTCTGCTCCTACATTTCATTGAAGCGCTCGTGACCCCGCGGGCTCTGGGTTTTGTAAACGATCACTGAGTTACGCAACTTTCACTATGGCTGGTCCTCGCATGGGTGACCACTTTGTGGCATTTACATTTGCGAGCGTTTCCGTGCTTCGGAAGGCACATTAAGCCGTTGGTCCCGGTTGTCAGTAACATGGCAGTCGTTAAGTCAAGTTGAAGGCCTTATAGGCGGCTTGAAAAATTTCAACAGTAGGTAGCCACCACTTATTACGTGGGACAGGAATACACATGGTGAAAAGTGGGCATACATTATGCATGCCTCTGCCACCCCTTCGGGAATAAGCCGTGATAGATAAACATAAACATTTTAAAAGAGCTTTCATGAAGTTTCTTGCTAGAATCTTCTTCATAAAGGGTAAATTGCCCTTGAAACTGGCTACTAGAATTGCTCTCATTATGATTTGATTTTTAAATTTGTTTCTTTTGTACGAGTATAAACTCATTACTATAGAATTTGTTCAAATATCATGTAAATAAAACTAATATAACTGGCGGTTAGAAAGGAGTGCCCATGAGTTTTACTGCCAGGTTCTTCCTCAGGCTCTACCTATTGCTTTGCGAATCTGGCAGTATATATAAACGTAGAAACCATAAACTTGTCGTTCATTGATGTTACTATTAATATAGAAAATACGTTTGTGCAAATACAAAAAATCAATATATCCATAAGGTCAGTTGAATTCCTTTTGCATATTAAGAATATCGCACAAAAATATGTGTAATGAAAATGAAAAATAATTTATAAAAAAAAATGAAAAACATTTAATTACGATTAGGTTATATATTACCAAGTAAAGAGATATTATAGCTCACAAAATCCGATAAAATCTGTAAAGGGACTATTTTTGTAGAAATCCTTTGTGAAATATGGATTTCATGCGGGTTGGGGCTTTGAAAGTTAAAAACAAACAAGCCTCCCTATGTAATCCCCTCGTTCGTACAGAAGCTTCAGTAAAAGCTATTACACATACAAACCAAAGTATGAAATACTCACAACATTTCTTTTTACTTTTGATAGTCCAACATCAAACCGGCTCTTTGGCAATTTATAAATTTGTACTACCAAAGTTACTATAGACCTGTCACGCCTTATCCCCGAAGGGGTGGCAGAGGCATATTATATGCCCACTTTTCATCAAGTGTATTCCTGTCCCACGTAATAGGTGATGAGCCCATTGCCTTGTGGAAAGAGACAGACGCATGTTGTGGCTATTTGCTGTTGAAAATTTTCAAGCCGCCCATATGGGCTTCAACTTGACATAACGACTGCCATGTTACTGGCAACCGGGACCAACGACTTAACGTGATTTCCGAAGGCGCACCTAATCATCAACTATTCCTACAATAAACAAATAAATAAAATCAAAGTGTCTGTTTGTAATGTATTGTTTATTATTATTTGCCAATCACGCCTTTTTCCCCGAAGGGGTGGCAAAGGTATATTATACGCCAAGTTTTCACAGTGTGATCGTTTACAGAACAATGAGTCAGCGGGATCACGACTAGTCACGAGCGCTTCAAGTAAATAGAGAACTTGTTTTATTTGTAGAAATGGTAAATTCTGACCCATAAAAGTTGAATAAACGTGCTATAATGAAAGACAGGTAAGTATATCGCAGTGAAAGCAGATTTACATCTTGCCGCGCAAATTCCACTAAAAGCCTAGTAACGCTTAATCCACTTTACTGCAGTAAGACTGACTTTGCCTTAAGACTATAGGTACTACACTAAGACGTAGCAGACGAAGATATTAGGTAATGAGAACACTAAGAAGAAATTATCAAACAAATAAGATTTGGCTACAATTTCTTAGTAAGCAAGCCAACAAAATAAAGATTATGCAGTGACCAGTGATGTGTTTTTAGAATGAAAAAACTACGCGCCATAATTCATATTTAGAACATCATGTTCTTAAAAGTTATGAATATTAAATTGTTTTGAAGAACCAAGAACAATGTGAATAAATAAAATACTTATAGATAAAAAAACGTTATATTTAAGATTCAATAAAAGGAACGGTAAACAAGACAGCGACTTTGTTGAATATGTTCACAAATTGTATTGTTGATCTTTTTGGTATCTATGAAGATACAAACCTTACATCCTCAATATGAATTCGATTATCAATATGTAAATAGATAAGAGAATAATTATTGTTTGGGAGCCTCATGACTTTGGGATTATAAAGTAGGCACCAGCGGACGCCCCGCTGTTTCACTAACTTAGATCTAGTTTACGTGGGAATATGGGGATAAAACATAACCCAAGTCACTTCATAAAACATCATTTATCTACCAGTGAAAATAGGTCTAGCCGTTTTAAAGATAAGCTAGAACAAACTAAAAGACATAAGTAGACAGAAAAAAAATTACCGAAAGCTGTCGATCTGGAAATACAATTCAATACAGATTCCTGAGATTAACGCGTTCAACCAGTAAAGAGAGTATTTCACGTTTGCTCTCCAAAAATGCTGTATAACATCCGAACCCCACAATAGCGGGATCAATCCTGAACCCAGAGGTGAGGGCGTCGTAATAATCATCTGCCAGGAAACCTGGGATTATCAGTCCAACACCTTACTTTAGACTAAACAGCTTTATAGAAATAAAGCTTAAATGCTTAAGATATTAAATAACACCACTTGTACTGTTCCACTACATTTACTTTGTAAACCTGACCGGTTTCGCCTCACGGCATTCTCAAAGCTACACAATATGAGGACTGGACCTAGAAAGTATACTAAAACTAATAACCGTACAATGTAGGTATATCGACGTTACAAGTTACCAGTTTAGAAAATTACTCCAAAATTAGGGAGAATACAGTTTAACATTTGAAAAAGATTAAATACTACGAATCATAATTCTATTTAAAATATTAGAATTGCAAATGTCAAAGTGTCATATTATTCAAGGTCAAGAAATTAAAATGTCAAAAGTATTAAATGTCAAGATATTAAATTGTCACAATTATTAAATAACTAAATTACTATGATTTGCCATATTGAACCATGTCATTAACTAGACAAATTACAAACATTTTTTGGTTAACTAAAAAGTAAAATTTACATATTCTGCGTTAATAGTATAAATATATAGATGTCATCACTTGTAATAAGGGTGAACGATTTAAATCCAACTGTTGATTTAGAATAATGTTTGGGTCTGCACTTATATGTCTACCTATCTCGAGCGCTTCGAGAGCATTCATTTTCCTTCCTTTGTCACAAGAATGGAGCACCTTGAAATTCGCTTTTGGGTCAAAACAATGCATTTCTGTTACTAGGTGTTCTGCAAAATTGGAATCAGTCTTTTTGAGTCTCCAGCCACTGACATGCTCTGCAACTCTAGTCTGAAAACATCTGCCAGTTTGGCCAACGTATTTTTTATTGCAATTGGCACATGTCAGTTCATATATACCACTTTTTTGTTCCACGGGAGTTATATCCTTATTGTAAGGTATGCGTGCCCATCGTTTTCTTTGAGTATTCACGGTCGTGGGTATTCCTCCTCCTTGAAGTCATTTTGCGACATTGGAATCGAAAGTAATCGATGCACCATTCTCATTCATTATGGGTGTAAGGGGCCCCACCAAGATCTTCGGGGCCCAAGTCAACCTCCCGTGCTAGTGCGTGCACCTGCTGATTAACGGACGAGGCTCTGGCGCTGGCTTTCCCCTCTGGGGTTGGGAGGTCTGAGGGCGTCGCTCCCATAAAAGCCACCCACCGAAACAAAAATGAAAAGAAATAAAAGGAATGCTGCTAGGGATAGGGCACCGCCGCAAAACGGCGCGCAGGAGCCCCGCCCGACTCCTGTGGCAAGTGGGCTGCCGTGTGTCGGGCCAGCACGGCTAAAGAAGTTAGCCCCAACCAGAATCCGCTTCGCATCTTGGAACATTGGCACGCTGACTGGGCGTGCGGTAGAGTTGGCCGAAGTACTCTCCAGGCGGAGGGTGGACGTGGCGTTCCTGCAGGAGACTCGGTGGAAGGGCAACAGAGCTTGGCCTTTGCAGAAAGGCTACAAGCTGTACTACACGGGTGCGCCTGGTGGGGAGAACGGGGTGGCCGTGGTGCTCTCCGAAGGGCTGCAGAGCGGCATCTTGGAGGTGAAACGCTGTAGCGACCGGCTTATGATCGTGAGGGTGCTTATCGATGGGATTATTACCCACCTGATAAGTGCTTACGCGCCACAGGCCGGTTGTAGCGACGCCGATAAGATGTCGTTTTGGGGCCAACTCGAGGGAGTGCTTCGGAGCATTCCGTTGTCACAGGGAATCGTTTTGGGCGGTCATGTGGGTGAGAGGTGTGAGGAGTTTGAACGTGTTCATGGTGGTTTTGGATACGGCACCCGCAACACTGAAGGAGAAACTATCCTCAGAACGTGTGCGGCTGCCGATCTGGCCATTGTGAACACGTATTTCAAAAAGAAATCCGAACATCTCATCACCTACAAGAGCGGGAGGCGTACAACTCAGATCGATTTCCTACTCACTAGGCGACACAGCATCGGCAAGGTGGCCAACTGCAAGGTCATACCCGGTGAGAGTCTTACTGCACAACACCGTCTCCTTGTCATGGATCTCTGCGTGAAGCCTAAAGGCAAACGCATCGAGCGGTGCCAGCGCCACATCAGATGGTGGCTGCTTGATGAAACTAGGTCCCAGGAGTACGTCTCAGCTGTCGGTGATAAGTGCACCGACACTGAAGGCGAACCAGTTCAAGATTACTGGGACAAAGTTCAGGCGGCCATCCTTGGAGCGGCGAAGGTGGTGCTCGGTGAGTTTAAGGGTGGACGCAAATGTGACGAGGAATCTTGGTGGTGGAACGACGCAGTCCTGAGGGAGACCAGGGAGAAGAAAGCCCTCTTTAAAAAGTGGCAAGCGACCGGACCTCCTGAAGACCGCGACGCGTACAGGGCTGCCAAGCGCGCCACAAAGAGAGCTGTAGCCAGAGCCAGACGAGACCATTTACAACCTTTGTATGATAAGCTGGAATCGTCTGAGGGGCAGAAGCTCATCTATAAGCTGGCGCGCTCCAGGGTCAAAGCGGCACAGGATATATCCAAGTGTCGCTGTGTAAAAGACCCTGAGGGCAATCTGTTAAGCGCAGACCTCGCGGTAAAGGAGAGATGGCGCTCGTACTTCCACGAGCTACTTAATAAACAGCATAAAGAGGTGCAGCCTCCGGACCTCCCTCCGAATCAGGGACTAGTGCCACCGGTAATGCCTGGAGAAGTCCTGACTGCGCTTCGCCGCATGAAGAATCGGAAAGCTGTCGGACCCGATGGAGTCCCCATCGAAGCCTGGAAGGCGATGGGTCCTCGCGGTGTGGGCATCTTAATAAACCTTTTTAACCGCATACTCCTCAGCGGGCAAATCCCAAACCAATGGAGACTGAGTATTATTACTCCAGTCTTCAAAGGTAAGGGGTCAGTGCAGGAGTGCGGGTGCTACCGCGATATTAAGGTGATGTCCCACACCATGAAGATCTTCGAGAGGATTATAGACTCTCGGATCCGGCAGGAGTGTACTCTCTCGGGGTGTCAATATGGGTTTCGCCCTGGTCATGGGACTACGGACCCTGTTTTTGCCCTGAGGGTTGTCGCAGAGAAATACAGGTCGAAGAACACGCCTTTGCACTGTTTGTTTCTAGATATGCAGAAGGCCTTCGACTGTGTTCCTCGTGCGATGATCTGGTGGGCACTGCGGTCCAAAGGGGTTCCAGAGGTCTATATTGACACTATCCGGGACATGTACTGTGACTCCGATTCAATGGTTCGGACTGCTATTGGCGACACGAAACCCTTCCCCATCACCGTCGGGGTACACCAGGGTTCTGTCCTTAGTCCGCTTCTGTTCAGTGTAATATTAGACGAATTGTCGGACAGCATCAGAAACCCGCATGAACAGCCTCCATGGTTGCTTGACAAGTTGCAAGAGTGTCGCCTTCGTTGGTATGGTCACGTCTTGCGGCAACCGCCGGGCTACGTAGGTAACAAATGTCTGGCCATGTCAGCCCCGCCGGGTCCCGGTAAGAGGAGAAGACCTAAGAAGTGCTGGCTTGACGTCGTAAGGGATGACATGCGTGCCAATGGTCTCACTACAGGGGATGCCGACGACCGTGCGAAGTGGAGGAGAAAATGTAGGAAAGCGGACCCCGGGCGTCGCGAGACGCAACTGGGACAGACGCTCGGATAATGATGACGACTTTGAGGAGGAATTAGCATGCATAAAAACAATAGCGATAAATAATGGTTTCCCATTTCAATTTATAGACAAAATGGTGAGTAGAAAGAGAGCAAGGGCTGTCACAGATTTAGCGTATAAAAGAGGAATAGCCACGATCGTGAATACACAAAGAAAACGATGGGCTCGCATACCTTACATAGGTAATATTTCATATCAATGCGCTAGGAAGCTATCTGAATGCAAACCGGCATATTATACCACGCATAACCTCAGCAATTTAATTGGTAACAATAAGGATATAACTCCCGTGGAACAAAAAAGTGGTATATATGAACTGACATGTGCCAATTGCAACAAAAAATACGTTGGCCAAACTGGCAGATGTTTTCAGACTAGAGTTGCAGAGCATGTCAGTGGCTGGAGACTCAAAAAGACTGATTCCAATTTTGCAGAACACGTAGTAACAGAAAAGCATTGTTTTGACCCAAAAGCGAATTTCAAGGTGCTCCATTCTTGTGACAAAGGAAGGAAAATGAATGCTCTCGAAGCGCTCGAGATAGGTAGACATATAAGTGCAGACCCAAACATTATTCTAAATCAACAGTTGGATTTAAATCGTTCACCCTTATTACATTATTACAAGTGATGACATCTATATATTTATACTATTAACGCAGAATATGTAAATTTTAATTTTTAGTTAACCAAAAAATGTTTGTAATTTGTCTAATTAATGACATAGTTCAATATGGCAAATCATAGTAATTTAGTTATTTAATAATTGTGACAATTTAATATCTTGACATTCAATACTTTTGACATTTTAATTTCTTGACATTGAATAATATGACACTTTGACATTTGCAATTCTAATATATTAAATAGAATTATGATTCGTAGTATTTAATCTTTTTCAAATGTTAAACTGTATTCTCCCTAATTTTGGGGTAATTTTCTAAACTGGTAACTTGTAACGTCGATATACCTACATTGTACGGTTATTAGTTTTAGTATACTTTCTAGGTCCAGTCGTCATATTGTGTACCTTTGAGAATGCCGTGAGGCGAAACTGGTCAGGTTTACAAAGTAAATGTTGTGGAACAGTACAAGTGGTGTT
Organism: Thumatha senex; assembly: GCA_948477245.1. Lineage (NCBI taxonomy): Eukaryota > Metazoa > Arthropoda > Insecta > Lepidoptera > Erebidae > Thumatha > Thumatha senex. The sequence goes on along the minus strand of OX419741.1, from coordinate 11,162,548 downwards.
ATTTAATATGTGTAGCAAGTTCCACCAAGCGCCAACAATCAAGTATAAATAAATGCTTAAGGTTAGGTAATCATAGCGTGAGACCGATGATTACTCAAAATACAAGTCAATACCTAGTTTGAGAGTCAGAGGTAAATTAAACCAAACAATATAAGCATGTAAACTGGCTGAAAGAAAAATGTGTGGTCAGCTCTAGAGCAATTTCAGCCCTAGTAGTTTTCATTTCATTCTAAGGGGGTGAGATTTCCCTGGAGCTGTCCGTATCAGAGTACACAGGTAAGAAGTGAAAAACTTCTTTACGACATTTTTTTACAGCTATACAATTTCTCTCATACGTCGATAAAGAAATTTCACTTATGATAAAGAAGTTTCACTCCAAAACAACATGGCGCGTAGCCGAAAAACGTGACGATTTTTTTACAGCTATAAAATTTCTCTCAACGTCGAAAAAGAAGTTTCACTTCAAAAAAATATTATAAATCCGTATGGCCTTAGTTGGTTTTAGTTCATAACATCCGTGAATTTTTTACGCGTTAAATAAGACTGATTTGACATTTATTCATATTTAAACATTATTCTGTATGTAATCTTAATCCTTTCTTCAAAAGGGGTCTTAGAAGGTTTAAAAAGGGTCGGCAGTGCGAGTGCTGCACTTCTGGCCTCTGGTGTTGCAAACGTCCATATGCTACGGTGACCACTTACCATCAGGTGTGCCGTACGATTGTCTGACACCCTAGTGGTATAAAAAAAGTAAAAAAATCTTATCTATATATCTATGAATATACGTGAGTGTATGAAAGCCTTAATTCCTTGATGTATTGGTGAAACATAATAAAAATGTTCCCTTTGAAACATGCAAATGAATGAAATGAAAAAGAATAAAATATTAAAAAAGGAAATAGGTATTACATTTGAAACGACATCCCTAAATTATTTGTGAAAATTCAAATGGATTTATTAAATTGAACTGACGTTATCGCTTTTGTCCATTTACAACATCCGACTTTAATATTACAGGCCCGACAGTGACATTATTACTAAAAAAAACAAGTGCGAGTCGACTCGCCCATTGAGGGTTTCTTGAAAATGGTATTTTTTTTTGAGCATTAACGGTCTTTACTTCTTTAACGCCACGCCAGATAACATCTTTAATAGTCGACACAAATTGTGACGTCGTTTCTTACTACGCCTTATTGGGCGGCAATTCTTACCTAGTCTACTATTGACAAGCAGTAGAATAGAACCAGAATCGCTGTTTTAGCTGTCAAAATGTTAGTAGACTATCAAAAATGAAACTGAGTAGCGGCCACTGGCGCGGTATGTGCTAGTAGAATTCTATCGGCCGACCGATAGAAGTTTATTGGAGTATGATTGTAATAGTAGACTACACAAAACTGTCAAAATTGTACCGGTGGCTTCCTATTTTGGGCGAGGATTTCGATTCTATTTTGACATAATTGAAATAGCAGACTCGGGCCCCTGTAGTTAGTTTATAAATAGCGTGTGCCCATGTTTCTCTGATCATTCTGTTGTTGTAAGTCAAGCAATAAACTATGTACGTTGATATACCTCACGTTATTATTCTATACGCCCTGTTATCCCGGTGTAAAACTTCTATTTACGAAGATTGATTTTTTCAGCTCCAAGGAATCGTAGACCTGAGTATATAGTTTTAATTTCGACTCGACATCTTGACGCTTCTTCTTCTTCAGTTTTTTTTTTCATTTTAACTGTTGCCGTTTTTGAGGAACGGGAACAGTCAAAATGAAAAAAAAAGGGACACAGGCATTTTGGAAACATTGAAAAAAAAACATTACTCTGTTTCTTTTCACATCTAAAATATCTGTGGAATGGATCTCCAAGGATATTATGTCAGACTCGAACCAAATAACACCAACAAAATTTATAAAACCCCGGGTCTCGGAAGTATGTCCCAGTGCATGTCATGACAAGAAGCATTGTATTGGGTATTACCAAATAATAGAAAAATGCGTATTCAGTTAAAATAATTTTGATAGTCTTTTTTGTGTTCTTATTTTGAACACAAGACTCTTGAAGATAGTATTGTTGTGGTAAACCTATATTTATTATCTTCAGTGTAAGTAACTGTCTACTTCACTAAGGTCTGGTCTGTAATGGGCTTTTTCTTTGTAATTATTTTTTATGTCCTGGTTACTAAGACTTTTAACCAAAATTTATTTATTTCAGATTTCTTCAATCTTCTTATTAGGTAAAACGTCGTCTTAGTCAAGTTTAGTCTAAGTCATGGTCAGTATTACCTCAGTACAATGGTGGTTGCTATACTGATGACAATTAATTTTACACGACAAGATGGAAAATCACATTTCACTGCATATATCATTGTATTTCACTATGGCACGATAACACAACACACTTTTATGTCTAAGAAACCACCTCTCCCATACATAGAAAAGGATAAATGCACTAGTTTTAGAAAATAATATTCAGCAAGCGTATGTTGTCCGCCATTTTCCCGTCTAGAATCGTAGGGCTTCGAATCCCTAAACTATAGAATACCTACATGAAAAAAGTTAAAGTGACCATCCTTTAGTACCTACTGAGACTGGTGACGACAGTTGCGTATGCGTAGCATGCTAAGTTTACAATTACATACAACGTCTAAGGTTCATAGGTCAAGTTTGTGCAGTTACTGTGACAATCATCATTACTAATGTTATAATATGGTTTCACCCACGATCCCGTAGGAATACGGAGATAAAATGTAGCCTAAGTTAACTAAGTAAACTAACTTTCTACACGCTGCATCCCTGACGGGGTAGTCAAAGGAAAATTTTAATAATTGTATGTAAGTATCGTACTTCAACATACATAATTATAGTAACATAGTACATTATTGCAAAGGCCGGGAAATAAGCAATTGCAGAGGTCTCGGGTTCGGTACCCAGGTGTATATAAATATTTGTGTTTGCTATGTACGAGTATAATATGTATTATATTTTTATTAATTACTAGCTTTGGTCCGCAGTTTTGCCCGCGTGGTGATTTGTTAAAAATCAGTTACTACCAGTTTATACAAATGCCGCGCTCAGGGTCGAATTTCGAGTCGATACAAATATTTGTTCTATCGTCAAATGTGTCTTTTGGAGATTAGGATTTAGGATATTGTTCGTACCGCTATCGAGACAACATCTGTGTAAGTTTGCTCCGTGGATAAATTGCTGTAATTCGTGTTCAAAGTTGTTCTCTAAAGTTGTGTGTATACAATACACAAAGTTGATACAGTGACGATTCTAGTGGTGTAATTAATATTGAATTCCAACTAATAACACCAAAGTTATAAGCAAAAACAATTTAAATAATTTGTTTAACCGTTTAATACCTGACCTACGACAACCCGTGAGACGCCCGCTGCTGTGCTGTGAGTCATCGCTATCGGTTTCAAGTCTAGTCAACGCTGTATGCGTCATTGCCATATCTACCTACTGCAGACCACATAAAGATGGCCCCAAGGAAGGCTCCTTGCGCCGGGTGCCGTGGCGAAGTAAGTGAAGACGTATATGAAATGCTCAAACTGTAAGCAAATATTTGATATTATTTGTGCCAATTTTTCTAATGAAATATTTAACACTCTGTCTGTGGGATTTAAGATGTCTTGGGTCTGTGTGGAATGTCGCAGCAAGCAACCAAAACGAGACAATTCTCATACTCCAGTGCGTCAATACCATAAGCAAGCTCTAAATACAGCTAGCGACTGCCTCGACATATCTATACAGACACCAGTAAATGTGACAATGCGTACAAAGCCGCGCTATGAGCAGTCTGTTGTTATTAACAACGCAGGCGAAAATATCCTGCTAAATACATTGAAGGATTCTGTTGTGCAGAAGTTGAAAAGCCTACAGGTGGATTTTGAGGTGCAGCTAGTCAGCAAAATTAACAATTGCTTATTGAACAATTTTCAATGTTTAAAAATAATTTCATGGAAAAAAATAATTTGATAACAAACAACGTTTTACAATTAGAAGAACAATACAAATTAAGCATCACTAAGGCTTGTGAAGCCACGCCTGTTACCAAATGCCCGACACCTAGCGGTGCGTCGTCGTGCCCATCTCCTAAGATAACATCAACTTCAAAGAATAAGCCTACCAAACGTAAACCCCAACCTAACACCAAGTCTCCCGGGTTTGATACAGACCCGTCTGCGGTTTCTTTTTCTGCTACAACAAAGGTCTCAACTGTGGCGCCTGTCTTGAGTGTTCACAAGGTCAAACAGACAGATTCTTCAGCATCGGCTTCTGCCTCAAAAAGCTATGACTGCGAAGACACTAATAATGGAAACTGGGAAGAAGTAAGGCGCAAACGGACGCGATCTTCACTTCCCGGGGTACTCAGAGGTACCGCGGCACCTGGTACTACGACACTGTATGCTGCTGAAAGGCGAAGATTCTTACAGCTGTATTATGTGCGTGAGGGCACCACGGAAGAGCAAGTAAGTGAACATCTTAACTCAATATGTGGCAGTGATGAAAGTACTATAGAAAAGCTAAAATCTAGAGGGCACTACGCGTCGTTTAAGCTTGGAGTTCCAATGAAGCATGCTGAAAGTGTTATGTCTCCCGATAACTGGGCGAAAGACATATGCGTTAAGCCATGGCGACAGAACTTTCGGGCTAAGAGCAACAACTACCAAGTGTCGACCGCGATTCCATAAGATAAAACTGTGCTATCAAAATGTTCGTGGCCTAAGGACAAAGACTAATACTTTATTTAATAACATTGCGCAAAGTGAATATGAAATTATAGCATTAACAGAAACCTTTCTTATGAGCTCTGTCTCAGACAGTAAACTTGTCCCCACAGGCTTTCATGTAGTACGACACGATAGGGTAGGTGATTGTGGATGGAGAGGTACTCTGCTTGCGGTTCGTAACTACTTTAGTGTAAAAATATTAACTGATATTGATAATATGACTGATGACAAAGAATTATTATTCGCTATTTTGACATATAAAAATGTAAAATTTTTATGCTGTGTTGTAAATTTGCCTCCTAGGTATGACCAATATTTAAATGTCTTGACATGTATTGAAAATGCGATCTATACTTATCCTGACTTAGATATTTTAATCTTAGGTAACTTTAATTTAAAATCTTGCAGTGCCAATGTAAAAACTAACTTTACTTTTTTCTGCGACTTTTGCTCGTTACATCAATACAACATTGTATTCAATAATAGTGGTGGTATGCTAGATCTCGTGCTGGGCAACTTTGAACCTGATCGAATCGCGGTATCACTCGGTGAAGAACCTCTGGTAAAAATTGATGACTACCATCCTATGCTCGATGTAATTATAACTTTTCCGTACATTGGGATATCAACAATGGCGAAAGCTTCAAAACAACGAATACCCCGCATGGATAACATTCCAATTTGGAACTGGCCCAAGGCTGATCTCCAAGATCTGTATAAGGCATTAATTAAAATAGAATGGTCCGAAATGTCTACAATAAGCGATATTAACAATGCTGTTCAGCTGTTCTACGATAAGTTATATGAATGCATACGTCTGTTTGTACCTATAAAAAAACAAACAACGTATAGAGGCCGATACGTATATCCAAAATGGTACAACGTTGAAATAATAAAAAATATTAAATATAAACATTTCCATCACAAGAGATAGAAGAAAGAAGGTAAAGAATTTAATAAAACAATGTTTGTCTTTTACAGAGACAAAGTGAAAAAAATGACTAATTATGAATATAGAAGATATTTGACATTATTAAAAAAATATTATTGAGGACCCGGTACAGTTTTGGAAATATGTGAAAGAGAGGAAAAAGGACAGAGGGTGTATCGATGCATATACATATATATATGAACAGACCGAAGTAAAGGATCAGGCAGCAGTTGACGCTTTTGCTACATATTTCTCATCCGTATTTCTTCCGGATAAACCAGTGTTGGACCCGAATATGGCTGCAAAGACTGCGCATAATCATCAATATGCTGCCTCAGTATCAACCATAGCAGTTGATAAAATCGATCTGAGAAAGGCAGTGAAGCGTCTCAAGCCGCGATCATCTGGAGGACCTGATGGGATACCAGTATTTCTTACTAAAGACTGTATATCAGTCTTGGAAGAACCTTTACTGTATCTATACAATCTTTCATTAAATCAGTCAGTGTATCCTGATAGCTGGAAACTATCCAGAGTCACTCCTGTACCTAAAGGAGAGAGAAATACAAATGTTTCCTGTTTCAGGCACATTGCAGTCCTATCAGTTTTTGCTAAAATCTTTGAGGCAATTTTAAATGATCATGGCATGGCAATTTTAAATCATCAATGATGCATTAATGGTCAAATCGGACACAAAGTCCATAACAGTCAGCATGGGTTTCGCAGAGCTCGCTCCACCACCACCAACTTGGTCGCGCATGTAGACTATGTATGCTCACAAATAGATGACCGCAGCCAGGTCGATTCGGCTTATTTTGACTTCAAAAAGGCCTTCGATCTAGTGGATAATGATATTCTGTTGGAAAAGTTGACTTGTATCGGTTTCACGCCAGGGCTTTTCAATTTTTGTTTCTGCTACCTGAATAACCGGCGTCAGTATGTGCAGTTAAGTGGATATAACTACAGAGACTACTACACAAGGTCGGGTGTGAGTCAGGGTAGTACATTAGGACCTTTGCTCTTTGTTATATTTATTAACGATTTACCTGAAATTATTAAAAATTCCGAGTGTCTCCTATTTGCGGATGACCTAAAGCTAAGTTTAGGTATTAAGAGCGGGGAAGATGCGGTGGCATTACAGAGAGATATTGATGCGGTATCCATGTGGAGTCAAGACAATCAGCTTCCGTTTAATAACCTGAAATGTAAAATAATAACATTTTCACGAAAATTGCAACCCATCATCATTCCATATAACTTAACGGACGCTCCTTTGGATAGAATTTATGAGGTTAAGAATTTAGGACTAATTATAGACGCTAAACTAGATTTCCACACGCATATTAACAAAATTACCAAGTTAGCGCACATAAATTTAGGATTTGTTATGAGAACTGCATCACAATTCGATAACCTAGGGGTTGCAAAGGTATTATACAACACCTATGTCCGCAGCAAACTCGAGTATGGTACTGTTGTGTGGGATCCTTATCAAGAAAAATATGCGCTAATGATAGAAAAAATACAACGGAAATTTGCCAGATGGATATACTAGAAACAGTATGGATATTATCCATACTTTTATCCTTCATTATTCGTCTCAGGTATGGTGGATATGGAAACGTTGAGATTTAGAAGGGCAATGTCTCAAGTTGCTCAATATCTGTCGATAATTCGTAATAGAATCGATAGCCCTCAAATCCTAGAGCGGGTCCGTATTTTAGTTCCCGGAAACATCTCATCGGATTCAGGGGGTCAGGTGGCACCACGCCGCCGCCCGAGACTGCTGGAGCGGCCCGCCGCGCGTACCGAGCGTGGGCACCGCGCGCCCACCAACCGCGCCCTCCGCACTATTGGGGACATACTTGCTCAGCATCACGAACTGGACATATTTGCCGAATCTCTGGGACATTTGTACGGTGAATTTCATATAATTTTAAATGACGTATCATAAGCATGTTTAATTTGATAATATTGCCATGATATATACTTTGACATATTATTTGTATATCATTCACAGAAATTGACATTTTATTATTTGCATCGTACATTTATCATTGTAATTTATTCTTATTGTATCTTTTGTGATTTTGAGGTTTATAGTAATTTTCATACTGTGACCATGATGACTACAACATAATCTATAATTTGTTGGTAATTAATCTTGTAAGCGTTTTGGATAGCATATGTCTGTTAGCTTGTAAGATTTATGAATATATAAATAAATAAATTGGATGTTTCTAAAATATAAAGGTGCCATTCCGTTCTTAGCGACCGCGACCGGCGACGGCGACGCGCGACCGCGACTGTGTCGCGTGAACCAAGTACTTAGTATGAATTTATATGGAGCACGAATCAAATGATGAGACCGCGTCGCGCGACCGGTGGGCGTGGCTAGAGAGTCGCGAGCGACCGCGACCCGGTCGCGTTGGAGGCAGTGCCGTCGCGCGACACAGGCGAGTAGCATAACAAAATAGCGTCGTCGTCGACACGACGACGAGATCTACTTTATCTATCTACTAGTTACACTTTTAAATAAACGCTGTATTGAAATTACTTTACTGGAACATAAATTTCTCTTACTTATACGATTTTCCTACCACGCGACTTGGCCAGGTGGACTCACAAAGAATGATGATAAAAAATCCTGAATTTTTCGATCACACTAGTATGGAAGGCCATTTCTTTTTAAGTAATTATCGCCACTCTTCCCGTATAATAACTGCGGAAGAGTGGCGGACGACGTCGCGGTCGCTGACATCGGAAAGCTAGTGGTCGCCCCGCGACAGGTGACCATGGTTGCCATCAGACCAGACTGGTCGTCTGGTCGCCGTCGCGAGTCGCGGTCGCTAAGAACGGAATGCTACCTTAACATGTAACTTAGGGCCGTATTCCAGAACGGTTCTCAATACTCAATCGACGCTTGAGACTAGTTTTTGCCTTATAAATACTACTCTCAAGAGTTTCTTGAGTATTGAGAAACGTTTTGGAATACGGCCCCAATATGTCTAAGTGTGTTTATTAAACTATCTTGATGCTGTATCCCAGACGGGGTAGTCAGAGAGGACAGATCGCCAAAATATAGTGGCGAATTTTTTTATCAATATTTAAAGATTCATTTGATACATAAAATATAGCTAATTTCATATACTAGTACATGATATAGTCGGGATCAAAAATATTCATTGGTTATTGAAATATATGGATTTGAAATAATCAAACACCACCGATATTGCTTTTTACCTAGGACGTTTTACCCAATGGACGCGTAATGTACTCAATATAGTATTATAATTTGACTGCCTCTGTGGCGCGGTGGGAGTGCATCCGACTGCTACGCAAGAGGTCGAGGGTTCGATTCCCACCCAGGATAAAACTTTGTGTGATGAGCACGATGGTTTATTCTGTGTCTGGGTGTTATTATCTATAATATGTATGTATTTAGAAATATATAAGTAAGTTTATCATAATATCAATATCATAAAAAAAGAAAGTATGAATTCACCTTCAACCAACTTTTGTGCGAGGGGGAAACTACACACATATTGTTTTCTTACTCTTGCATGTGGTGTTGTCACTGTCTAACAACCAATGAAAATATAGCTATTCAAAACGAATTTGACATAATATTATTCGGCTAATTTGAGATGGTAACTCTGTGTATAATGTTTATAGAGAATGAAAGTATATTGAATAAAGGCCGATTAAGACAGCGACTTAGCTAAAAATTCTTAGCAAATGGCAACTTGGTTGGTTTATATGATGCTGTTAAAACAGTGAAAAACAATTAAACTCTAATTTATTACCCACTTTCAGTGTAGTATTGGTGTGCACCAAGATTAAAAGTACCGTGTAGAATTTTTTTTTTCGGGCCCCATCACTCTATGTTCTTACTTTCTGTTTTTTTTTGATGATATTTTTTTGTCTTTTTTCATCCACCCAATGCTTGGCATCCAATGAATACCTTTTGCCCGGAAAAAAAGTTAACAAGAAATAAGACAGTATGTAGTAATGATGTTTGGTTTTATCTCTCACAGCTGATTACACATAGAGGCCACTGCACTGGCTACGTCAACGCTTCATGTCATGTGACATGACGTAAAAGATTGTCGCAAATAAGACGTATTATGTAATGAGCTTATTACATACTACTATCCGATTTCGAAACGATTTGAGGGCTCCCTAAATATCGTGTAGTGTAAAATAATAATAAAGCAACTAATTAGTCTACATTCTATACATATATATATATAACCTTAAAAATAAGATACATAACTAAAATATATTTTTAAAAGGAGACCCTTTAGGCAAGGTTCCGAAGATACTGGCAGCGTTCCCCCTTTGAATAGCTAGACTACTTCTTTGTCCGAGGTAGCTGCCAGCTCTTCGGTCTCCTGTGATGTCGAAAAGTTGTGTAAAATTACCTAATAACAATGGTGAACATTTGATTTGCCCTTCAACTTGCATAAAACATTCGCTTACATTAAAATTACAGTCCGCGAAGAACACACGAGCTTAATGATACGTTTGCTTTTATTTAAGGCAAATATTTTTTATTCACAACTAATTATGTTTGAAAAGGAAAGAAGCTTTGTCTGCTAAGATCAATCGAATAAGGTTAACATGTCCGTCATTAGTAGATACTTATGACCGTAAGAATACCGAACATTGTGAGGATTTAAAACTGAAAGGAAAAGTAAACAGAATTAAAAATGGTGACGAAACTAATACTCAGATAATAGCACGACTCGCGATTCATAACGCAGTTGCTTTTCGGTAGCGAAACCGTGGTTTAGTTAAGAAATGAGTGAGGAGCAAGAAAATATTGTGAAAGTAGAGGGTAGAAGAAGTCAAGGTAGGCCGAGATTATCATATTATGAAGACCGCATGAGCAGACTGCTTAAAAATAGAAAAATCATAAGTACTCTGATACCCAGACGTTCATATATGAAACAGTTAATGAATCTGCAGGAAGCGAAAGTAGTATAGCATGGATGGCGAAGCTTGTCAATCTGTTCTCTCTGACAACCCCGTCAGGGATACAGCGTGAAAATAGTGAATTAATAGCGATATTTCATGTTAGGAGTTATATTGAGTGAGAGTGATTTATGAATTTTAGTTGATTAGCTGACGTTGTGTACTGAACATTAATTGTTATTTATAGCATATATTACAACTACATGGTATTAAGAGAGTTTTTTTTAATTTCACCTTTAGAATGCAACATTCGTCGTGAGCAACATAGACTATATTAGATTTTCAAAAAATTTGGGATCCGTATAGAATCTCGAATAGGAAAACTTCACCCCGCAGGCGAAGCAGCGCGCATCAGCTAGTAGTATATATTTGGAAATATAAGTTTATAATTTGTCTAGTCATGTCCATTAAAGGAGATAGACAAAGGGACAAGGGTAGACAAAGTTGTGCGAGAATGTGCCAGAAGTTAAACTTTTTTTTTTAATCGAAGGATTATTGTATGCTTAATTAACGACAACGTACGCCTTGTAAATCAGTTAGCATGGCATATTAAGCACGATGTAACAGTCTTAGTAAGACCGTCTAAACACCGTGTAGTGTAATTGCTGTTAAGTGCACGGTGTGAAACTACTCGTTTTTCAAGTGGTTACTTTGACAATACGCAAGTTACTTTGATCTGAGAAACATCAGCTCTAGTTAATGTTCTGGTGTTCATTTCCACTTGTATGTAATCGTGAGCCTTATTAACTTCAAACTATACAGAGTCATCATCAGAGGTCGTGGGTTCGATTCCCACCCAGGATTAAACTTTGTGTGATGAGCACGAAGGTTTATTCTGTGTCTGGGTGTAATTTATCTATAATACGTATGTATTTAGAAATACACAAGTATGTTTATTAGTTAACTGGTTTCCATAGTACAAGCTCTGCTTAGTTTGGAATCAGATGACGTTGTGTGAGTTATCCCAACGATATTTATTTATCATTATCAGAGACGCCAGGGGTCCGTTTTCCTACTTCTTCTCCTCTACTTCTCACTATGCCTTGTGTGGCACGCATATCATCTCTTACGACGCCATGCCAGCACTACTTGGGTACATTTATTTATCTAGAAAGGCTACAAGTTATGTATTATCACGCTAATACCAAGGATAGTGGAATAAGTCTCATAGAGCAAACTTTATTACATTATTGTAAAATTAATAAGCAATTAGATTATGGGTGACACCTGGATTCGAAGGATATCAAGGGCAAAAGCGAAGTGAACATTTAGTAGCCATTTTTATAGTAATATTGCGCAATGTGAAGAACGGGAAGTTTAAAAAAGTTACAAGTTTACCCAACTAACATTAGGCGCTACTATAATAGTTAGAACAGATATATAAAAGAGCTAAAAAGATCCTAAGGTCATCAAAAAGTGCTATCACATAGGAGTTATAGCAAGCTATAACTCTACTATACCCCCGGATTGGGCACAAATTCTTATGATCTTAGGTTCCACTATGGCAATGTAGTGGAATATAGTGACAAGCAATTGTGGAGAAACAGTAGCGCTAACTGAGACGTAAAGCGCTGTAAGAGTAGTATTTTGGTGACCATTAACTCCTTAAGCGGTATGGTAGAGCTACGTGCAGCTTACTGACTCTTTGAGCGTTATAAAGAGAGTAAGTTAATGAATATAAACTCCGGGAGGGGTATAGTAGATCTATGATGTAACTTGCTTACGGTTATAGCGGTTAGAGAGTGGTAAAAAGGTAAATTGTAACGCCTTGAGTTGCAGTATGGATCTACAAAAGGAAATAACAGCGTCTAAGGATATATTTTTCCTTAAAATTTTCTTATAATTTGTTAAATGAATTAAGAAAGATATTCCCTTTTCAAAGGGATCAAATAAACATAGTGTAATGCGTTGTGTTTACGAAAATAAATGGCGGAGTTGAGTGCAAAACTATTAACTGATTTTTAGTGCAAAATGAAGCGGAATTTTCATTGCGAAGGTAAATAAACTGTGAATATGTGTATATATTATTAGCAAATAATTGAAGCGCCCACTCTATACGGTGTATTTATCTAAAAAATATTTTGCTTCACATGGAGCAAAACATTTTTAGTAAATTTGTAACAAAACTTTGCCTATTGACTTAAAAAGTCGTGACCCTGTTATTAGAATGCTATAAAAATAAATACCTTCATTGTATTATGTTACCTTTTAGTCCGTTTCACTGTTTTTTATTAACTTCATAATCTAAAAATGGTGGACCCATGAATTTGGAGATCCGGCTATACCTAGCCTACACACGACTTTTACACGTAGGTATCTCCTAGTTGCACGAGTGCTAAATTGTTTTTATTGTTTGATTTGCCAAAATTGAAAAGATTTGGAATTAAATACCTACATATTTCTGTCTACAAAATTACATTCTGTAACATACTGCCAAAGCTTTAACCTTTGAATATTTGTAGCAATGGAATGTTATTTTTTTAATGGAAGTTTGACTTTATTTCCAGCATAAACTCCTTACGTTCATAAACGACTAGTCAATTGTCTAAACTTTGCATGTAATACTAATTAGCTTTTTTGTACCTACACAGCGAGAGCAAGTCCGGGCGCAAATAAAATAAGTATCAACCATTCAGTCTCTGCCCTCCACTAAGTTCGACGTGACATTTGTTGTTTTTGACGCTGTGGTCGGACACCGCGTAAAAGCTATGTACCTACTGCTATTCTCGTACCTTTGTTCACGTAAGTAGCTTTGATTACGCTGTTTTAAAAGTGTCACTCTGTAAATTAGCACTAAATAATATAAAATAAAATAAATCAATATCCATCACACCTTATCCCCGCAGGGGTGGCAAAGGCATATTATATGCCCGCTTTTCACCGTGTGGATTCCTGTCCCACGTAATAGGTGCCATTGCCATGTTGAAATAGACAGACGCAGGTTGTGGCTACCTGCTGTTGAAATTTTGTCAAGAATTCAATCAGGCTTAACGACTGCCATTTTACTGGCAACCGGGACCAGCGGCTTAACGTGCCTTCCGAAGCACGGAAACGCTCGCAAATGTAAATGCCACAAAGTGGTCACCCATCCGAGGACCAGCCATAGTGAAAGTAGCGTAACTCAGTAATCGTTTACAGAACACTGAGACTGCGGGGCCACGAGCGCTTAATAATACACTAAATAATATCGTAAATAAATTGTAATAGGGTTGCTAAAATAAATAGGAGTACAAGACGATATAAACGCTACTATATTTTATTTGATTCTGTTACAATTATATTTCAATTTCAGAATGCCGTTCAAAATAATAAGAACCACGCAGATATTAATCGACCGTGATGTAATAATTTTGTTTGTAAATCGATTGTGGAGCATAAAAATGATCTAACTTATAATAACACATAATGCTCGCACTGACCTAGTGTTTTATTTATGCCAATATTCCCTATCGCCACCTAGTATTTGTATTTTTTTTTTTTGATTTTTGTAAAATAGTTCGAGGATCTTTTGTTAGAATCCAAATCTCATCATCATCAGATCATTTAAGATCAACATCAAATCTTTCATAGCAGTTTGTTTAATATTCTTAATAGCTCATGTCCTCAAATTTTCTGAAAATGAAAGATTCTTAATATAGTCACTGGTATTAGTCACATCATCACTACTCAATGAGTAATAACTGTCTCCTTCAGAAATATCAAGACTTGCAGTTGCGATTTCATTCCATTACATACGGAACCATCATCTTAGAAAATTTTGAAAGGAGCTCTGTTGCGGCGCCATTTTATGCTTTCATGACCGCTTACATGACCAATTAGGGGTACTAAGGTGGTAACGAACTCAATAATTCAACCTTAAATAATATAGAGGCTATACTTGACACTATACGTTCTATTTATAGGGAGAAATATCCCTACTATTCAGCCCTAAACTATACAAGGGACCTTTGTATATCTTTAAGAGTTAAATGTTGTAAAAGATTTAGAAAACACCATTGTATAGCTAGTAGCGTTGATTGCTCCTATTGTGCAACTATCAAAAAACTTAACTTACCTATCTTCACGCTGTATCCCTGAGTACCCGTCAGAGAGGACAGATCGCCAGGCATTGCGATCCATGCATACTTCTTTCGCTTTCTGTAGATTCATTAATCGCTTCATACATGCACGTCTGGGTATCCGAGTACTTTTGACTTTCCGTTTTTGAGCAATCTGCTCACGTGGTCTTCATATGCAAGTCTCGGCCTACCCTGTCTCCTTCTACCCTCTACTTTCGCACAATAAAAATAACTATCGTTAGACTTTTGATTTTGGGCATTCTCGGGAAATACTGCCGTCTCACCTCTCAACTCCGTATATGGTAATTTACACTGATCTTACAATATTTTTTCACAAAGCTCTTCATACTTCGCCTAATAATTTCGGCATGCAAATATCAACACATTTTTTAAATTAGTTTGCTAAAAAGTTGGTTATATCAAAATTTTATCATAAAACAATAGTAACATTCCACTATAAGGCATGGGATACATGTTACAATTATTTTATATACTTAAGTTCTATGTCATGGTTATAATATACGATATTATGTTAATCAGTAATGCACCGCTAACAGATGAGGTAACTTGAGCTCCGGAGATCTTGGTGGTGGTGCACCTGACACAATAATTTCTCTCAACTAATATCCTACTATTTCATTTCCGATCCCAAACAATGTGAATGAGACAGAGACCAGGGCCTTAATTCTGATATTTTATGTCAGCGCAAGCTATTGTCAATCTACAGTCACTCAAAAAAAAGTTTGTTGAGGATATATGATAAAAAGAGACAGGGACAGAGAGAGAAAGAGAAAGAGTTGCGCACCAGGCAGCGCAATCACTTGCTCGCGTGCTCTTGCTTGTAGTACGTTGATATACGCTTGCATACACACACAGCATACGGTATTTCGTTACGTGACAATTTCTACTAAAACCCGTAAGTCGCGTTATAGTACTTTGTCACAAAATAATATAAATTAGATTACCAAGGAATTTATTATAAGGCTGCGGGTTGCGACTTGTTGAATGAAACATGATCGTTGAATTATTGATGTATCATTCAAATTTGATTATTTGTTTATGATATAATTCAAATTTGATTATTCGCTTTATGGATTTGTGTACGCTACAGAATTGCTCTGTTGTTGCCGGCGTCTCTGCCCGCCTGGAGAAATTTTCCCGTTCCTGTTTAACACAGGGACTTGTTCCCGGTATATCCGATGTCCTATTTTGATGCATGCAATATTATTGTAAAGTTTCAATACAATATATCCAGTATTTTTTGCGTGAAAAAGTAATAAACATCCATACAAAGTTCACATTCAAATATTAGTAGGATGACAAAATTATGTAAGAAGTTAAAATAAAATTCTCGCATTTCATTTCTTACAATCTAAATTTCTGTTCTGTTCTATCGAATGTCATGAATTAGCATTAATTATATTTAAAGTCTTGTTTCCCATCGAGATGGACTGGCGATAGCCACTTTGCTACTTTGAATGTTAGAGGAGGAATGAAAGACAAAATTGAAGAGGTATGCGAGATGATGCGAGAGAGACGAATTGGTGTTTTGTGCGTGAATGAGACAAAATGAAAAGGGTGTGACACCACCACACATGGAACCCTCACGGCATACTGGTCAGGTGTCACTACTACCAGTCCAGCGTGCCAGGGTGTCGGTGTACTACTTTCTGCAAGAATGAATGAATGTGTGACTGAATATGAATGTGTAAGCGAAAGACTCCTTTGGTTGAGGTTCAAGGTTGGACTCACCGGCATCTTTGTTGTAGGAGTTTATGCTCCGTGAGATGCGCGGTGGCGTCGATCACCAAAAGACCAAAGTGGGAGACAGGCATTTTGGGAGAGTGTGAGTGATGTTTTGAGTAGATGCAAACAAAATGAGAGAATTGTAATGTTAGGTGATTTTAATGGTTGGGTTGGAGTGAAGCGTGATGGATATGAAAGTGCATTGGGAAAGTTTGGTGACAAACGAGTGAATGAAAATGGAGAAAGTCTGCTTGAAGTATGTTTGGAGAGGAATCTTGTGGTAACTAACACCATGTTTGACCACAAAGATATCCACTTGTTGACGAGACATGAAGGAAATCAGAGAAGTATGATCGACTTTGTGATTGTAGATGCAAGGATAAGAAAGAAAATGTTAGACCAGTGAAGTGGTCTGTGTCAATCCCGCGGTGCCGGGATTGACACAGACCATTTCTTGGTTGTTAGTCGAGTAAGGGGTCTCTTTTAACGTTGGCGGCAACGTATGTATGAACCTGTTAGTGTATTAGAGCGCATAAAAGTCGAGAATTTGCAAGAAATAGGCATTAAAGAGAAATTTATGAGTAAGCTGAACAAGAAATTTGAAAATTCTGATGAAGTGTTTGAGATCGAAGACGTATGGAAGTCATTTAAGGAAGGACTCGTAGAAGTTGCGATTGAAGTGTGTGGGGTAAACAAGAGAAGCCAACGATGTAAGGGAAAGAGAATGAGTGTAGAAGTCCGAAAGGCATTGTCTGATAAGAAGAAAGCATGGTTAGATTGGCTGACTACAAAAGTCAATCAAAGAATGCAGAAGGCAACGGATTTGGATCTAAAAAAAGGCGAAAGAGGAGTACAAAAAGTATAAGCGTGTTGCAAAAGAGGTGATGAAAAGAAAGAAAGAGAATGACAGAGATGAATTTGATAAAAGGTTATCTAATGACTTCCGACAAAATATAAAATTATTTTGGAAGTCCATAAGAACAGTTAGGGGTCAACAGACGACATCGCATCTCAACCATACGAGTATCAGGAACCATGTTGGTAGTCTTGTGAAAGGAAAAGAATGTGTGTTAAAAGATGGAAACAATATTTTGAAAGCTTGTTTGAAAAAGAGGATATGCAAGTACAGACTAGTTTCTGGGAAATGAATGAAATTGGCAAGGAAGAAGTCATAAGTATGGAAGAAATAGTGGAAGCATTGAATAGCATGAAATTGGGAAAAGCCGGCGGCGGGACTTGATAGCATCTCTGTCGAGATGCTGAAAGCGGGACAAGGCGTTGTAGCTTGCCAGCTGTACTGCCTTTACAACCTTTGTTGGAGGAATGGCAGCGTACCAAGAGATTGGTGTAAGGCTATCATCATGCTGCTTTGTAAGGGAAAAGGGTCACAGCAAGAGTGCAAAAATTACCGCGGCATAAACTTGGTCAGCATCACCGGCAAATTGTATGCAAACATTTTGATAAACAGAGTGATGAATGAAACTGAAGGAAAAATGTGGGATGTACAAGCAGGATTTATGAAAGGAAGAGGATGTACGGATCAGGTCTTTTCCTTACGATGCGTAGAGAAAAGCTTTTGGTGAAAAGTCATAAGGTCTATTGCGTATTTGTGCTGTTGAGAGTTGAGTGCTGGTCCCCACATTTATGTATGGCAGTGAAAGTTGGGTATGGTAGAAGACGCATAAAAGTAAAATAAATGCCGTGGAAATGAGAAGTCTACGAAGTATAGCTGGAGTGAAGTTGATGGATAAAGAAAGGAACAGCGTGATAAGGGAACATTGTGGTATGACAGAAGATGTAGTGACTAAGATAGAAAAAGGAATGCTTAGATGGTTCGGACACGTGGAGAGGATGGATGAAAATAGACTGACGAAGCAGATATATGTGGCAAGAGTGAATGGGCAAACTGGTAGGGGTCGATCTCGGCGTACGTATGTCAATCAAATCGACGATCTTTTGGAAAAGGCCAGGTCAAGAGTACCCTTAACCGGCGAGCGTGTATGAAAGCACTCATGAAAGTAGAAGAAGCGAAAGCTGTATGTCAGAATCGTAGCAAGTGGAAAGCCATAGTCTCTGCCTACCCCGATGGGAAACAGGCGTGATAATATGTATGTATGTAAAGTAAAACTAACTTCCTTAAACAAACTTCCTTATAGTCCATATAAGAATTCGAGAAACAATTTTATTTGTTTTATTTATTTATTGTACATACAATCCAACACGGTGATACAGTAAAAGAAAAGAAGTACAAAGGGTCTGCTTATTTCCATCCATTGACCCAAGAGAGGAGAAAGTTGTAAGTAGAAATAGGAAAACAAAAGGTAGGTAACAAAACAAAACTTGTGTAAGAACGCCAATAGAGACATCAAGTCCCAGTTTTAAGAAGAACAGACCCAATTTCTTTAAAAATTTTCAAATCCACATAAATAATAGATATTTTTAGGAAACCCTCTATAAAGAGCCACCGCCAATAGTCACTCTGGGTGTGAAAGTGGGCCCTTAAACTCTGGATGTCGCCATTATATCCATTAAGAGAGAGGCGTAATTTAGACGCGAAAAATTAAAAAAACAACTGTTTTGTCATCATATTTCATAATAATAAATTAGGACTTATTACTGTCTGTGATTAAAAACAAGAAAGCTGTGATAAAAATTGTTTCAGTGTATTTGGGTCTTTCCAAAGTATAAAATGTATGTTTATTGAAATATATAAATTGCATGTATATCAATTGTTTAGATCCCATACCGAAAGCTATATTAGCTTACTCGTAATTTGGGCTAAAAGATGCTATGTAAAAATGTCCCACAATATAAAAAAGTACTGCTAAATGGGCATATAATATGCCTCTGCCACCACTTCGGGCATAAGGCGTGATAGATAAATTAATACTGTTATATATATCTATCTGCAATCTGTCGCAAAGAAAAGTAAAATCATGTATTTTGTTGCTACTAGTTGTACTGGCGAACTTCGTACTCCTTAGAACTCGACTTCAATGAAAATGTACTTATGTTTTTGTTATCCTGTGTTTTTTTATTTATTCTATTATTTCTGGTAGAGACAAAATCAACAAATACAAAATAAAAATCGAACTACCCGTTCTTATATTGAAAATTTTGTTCCTAACTAATCAACTTTTGTTTTATGTATATACATAAAACAATACACTAGAATTAGTGTAGGTAGGTGTGATAGTCATTATTACCTACTAGTATATTAAATACTCAAGTGTAGAAGAAGACACAGCCGATATGCCTAGTATATTTTAACCCCCTTTTTTAACATGGGGCAATTCCCTAGCATTTTATGCCGGTCTCATACTGACTCAAATAACAAGATCCCTACTACTGTCTAGTGCCAAGATCCGAGGGTTATTTCTAGGGAAAGGTGTCCATTAATTTCCAGCAGATTTTGTCTACCACAGCGATGTCACCTAGGAAAACGTAGGAGTGAGTGTGTAAGTCAATATATCTAAACCAAAAGTATCCATTGTAAAAATGGGCATCCCTCGACTTACAATAGTATTACCATAGCCCTTCTGTAGATTAAGTGGGTCGATCAGATTTGAGACGAAGGTTCTTTCAAGTAAACCAAGATTGTTCCATCAGATAGAGCACGTTCGATATTCTGCGTTCGTTGATAAACAGCCTTCAAACTCCTGTCAAGTTGCCATTCGATTTTTATGTTCGGTTATTGATGTAATCCGTACTTACTTTAATACTAATAAATGTGTATACGATTTTTTTTGTTCCTTTTTCATTTGGTAAGGAAATAATGTATAGACATGATTTTTGAATTGGTTTAGTTTTATATCTTGAGAGTGATGTAGTCTACTTTTATCTCAGAAATAAACTTATTTCTTAGGAAAAATACATATATTGTGGACAAATGTAATGTTTCGTTTTCAAGCGCACCTGTTGTTATTTTCGTCTATAGTACATGAAGAACTATACTAATGGTGTGGTTTATTGCCGAAGGTTGTGATCCATTTTTGTGTGACTTGATTTTGATAACGCAAACTCCATCCAACATCAATAAACGAAATTTTTTTGAATAAATTTGCGGAACGTAAGGAAAATTAGATACAAAGCTGTGCACTAACCTGTCTGCGCTGCATGACAGAGTAAGGCTATTGACCTTCCCAACATGAAGAAAATTGGGACAGGCCTACGTCCAGCAGTGGATTGCGAGATTAGCTGAATTGATTGATAGAGGATTGGTACAGTTGGAAGTTCATTTTCTTAACGATCTGAACATAATTTGTTTCAAAGTGGGACTTTTATTTATTTGTTTATTTCAAACTATTACACGGAGTAAAAAGCGGGCTTAATACCTGGGTGGTTCAGTGATAAGATTAATTTCACTTTTATCTACATAATATATGGGGAGTTTATGCCGTTATAAAGGATAGCAGGTTGTTTATTTTTTTTTCGTCCTACCTTTATCTAGTTTTAAAAACTATCATGTTAATGGCAATTGAGATAAATGCCTAAATGCGCCTTCAAAAGTATGGGAAAGGATTAATTTAACATAACTATCTTCAAGCTGTATCTCTGACGGGGTAGTCAGAGAGCAGATTGCCAAGCATTGCGATCTATGCATACTTCTTTCGTTTCTTGTGCTTTTGTTTCTAGTTTTATTTGTGTATGGAAAAGTTCGTAAATGAATATGCCATACAGCCACCCTTCTCAGTAAGTCATGACTAACCGTATCGCGTATAGAAGCTAAGCAAACGGGGTTACCATAGAAATCAGACACAATATCTTTGAGCGGTACGGTCTAACTTCAAATAAATTTAAATCTATTAGCAAATGTACCATCACACCGTAGGTATTATTCAATGCTATTATTTACGTATAAATTGTAGGTACGTACATACTTACGTCAAATCTATCGTCTGTACAACAAATTCAACTCACACGCTATTTCGAATGTTTCATTTTTCCTGTCCAAATACATGCCAAAAAAATGTTTTTATTCACTGAATAATAAATGACCGAAAACTAATATTTTATAATTTTTTATAGTTTTTCCATTTATCACATTCACTAATATTTGTATTTTGAATGCAAAAATGGTGATGACGTGAATTTACACTAAAACTGTATCCGCAGAAAAAAACCGGTGACCTCGAAATCATATATCACGAAATCAGGGTTTCGCCGAAATTAATACAATACATTACATACATATATATGTATGTAATGTATTGTATTAATTTCGATAATATAACATACTTATTACGTAATATCCATTTCAAAATATAAATTCAAAATATCCCACATCAGATATGATGAGGCAAAACTCAGAATTTTTATATGCCTACTTATAATTCTGTCAGACGAGTCACCTTAACAAATTTGTGCGATAGAATACAAGGTTTGTACTCGTAACAGTACACAGATTCAAATTTATTTATATCATGTCAGATAAAGTTCATGACATTTAAGCTCGGATTTATTGCTTTCATGTCAAATAAAGTTCATGACCTTTGAGCTTGGAATTATTATTTTCATGTTAAATAACTTCATGATCTTTTAGTATTCTCTTGTTAAGTAATTATAAATTTATTTTCAAAACCGTTACAAATTAATAGTAATATATTAATAGATATAAGAGATATAAATATTATACCTATAACAGATTTCTTTAAATGTCACTACCGTACATAGAGACCGCTTTAGAAGAGCTTACTACATGTGTGGCTTTATCTATATGTGGTAAAATAAGGCCATATTTAATCAACCTTCCAAAAATCTTCTTTATAGTCCTTATACGGTTGTCTCTTTTGATCCTCGCAAAATATACCTCTTCTTTGTATGGATATCGTGTTCCATTGTTAGGCCTCAGGCAATATTTTCAAATGAAATCCTTGTCACAAGAAAAATAGGACAATATTTTTTAATATTTTATGTGATATCTATATCAATCAAATTACTTGAAACCTTCAGCCTTAGAAACTTGAAATTTTAGGGTAAGCTTATTTAATGTAAACACGCATTAAGCAGGCATTTTTGCAAAATTTTACCTCCGAAGGGGTAAAAGAGGGGTTTAATGTTTTTGGAACTAAGTAACGGGCAAAGCCGATGGGAGCAGCTAGTAAGTATTTTTTACACATGTATCGAAATTCGGGCTACGAAGCTATGTTAGGAGAAAGAGATATGTTTGAGGGAGTCGTATGAATGAACAGTGATGTTAAGCTAAATGTGTTGAAGACTGACTACTTTGTTTGTAACCCCAGTTCACTCACGCTGTTCCACATCTGCAATGATTAGGTCAAGCTCACCAACAAAATTAAATACTTGAGATTCACGAGTCCCTATATTGATTAACTGCCGCTTGGGTCCAGCGAAATGAGGTGGCTGGTGACACATCAAGAAGGTAGATCTGTAAGATAAACATTAGAAAAGTTTTTGTTTACGGTCCTGCGGCAAAAATTGGCCAGTGCATGGACGGCATTCATGCCATGAATATGAATATGCTGGATATGGAAATAGACAGTCACCAGTCGGGTCTACATAAAAAAAAATGTGTGTACCAGAGTACACAGGTAAGAAGTGAACCTTGTTTACGACATATTTTTAGAGCTATAAAATTTATCCCATATGACGATAAAGAAGTTTCACTTGTGATAAAGAAGTTTCACTTCAAAACAACATGGCGCATAACAGAACAACGTGACGATTCATTTTTACAGCTATAAAATTTCTTTCATACGTCGATAAATAAATTTAACTTCAATAACGTCATTCGTAGCAGCTTTCATGTTTGTGATATTTTAGACAAGTTGAAAAGACCACCCAGACTAATGTAGAATAAGTATGTGCTTATAAGTACTGCCTCCACAGGCTGGGGTTCTCTCAGAATATTGAATTCCAATATGTCTAACTACTACGAGAATATGTTTCTAACTAAAAAAAAACTAACTATCTTCACGCTGTATCCCTGACGGGGTAGTCAGTTTAATCATTTAATTATTTCAGTAGTAATCAGTTTCTAATATCAGTTTTCTTGGTAGGTATTAATCCTCGATAGATTCAACCATATCTATAATAATAATCCCCCTTATAATCCCGATACCCGTTATATATTAACTAACTAGTTCAGTTATTAATATGCTAACATAATGAAGCTAAAGGCCCCCAATATCATTAACACAATACGGTCCTTGACAAATCATATTCGATAACTTAACAAATAAAGGCGAGCTTATACAGTTTAGTTTCTTTAGTGATTGTGATCATCCATTATAGTGGCCAAGCAGAACCCCGCGGCTTTGCCCGTGCCATACTTTGGATCCCCGTGGCATTCATTTAATCCCGTCGCTTATTACTTTTACAAAAATGTATGAAAACTTGTCCGAATTTACGACATTTATGATTAATGCTCCACTCTCCTGGGTAGTAGCGTTATGTTAATAAACGACTTTCCTCGATGAACGGTCTATCTAAAACAAAATTAGTTTTTTTATTAATTCGGACAAGTAGTTACTGAGATAACGGCGTTTAACTAAACAAACATACAAATACACTCTTCAGCTTTATATATTGGTATAGATGATGAAGCTAATTTGTTAAGATACTATGCTGTGTAATAAATGGAAGCGGTTTGTTGCACTTTCAGCGAATGTTGCCATTACCCTTGCTACGAGTATAATACGGATGCCCTGAGGGTTTCACCCGCGTAGTGTTGCTTCCTATGAATAGCCTACGCGCCACCGTCTTTAACTAATGTCTCTTTGTTTGTCTGTTTCTCTTATGTAGCGCTAACGAAGTTGCGCGGGTCAGCTAGTTATAGATAAATGACACCCAGACAGAATAAACCATTGTGCTCATCACACAAAGTTTTATCTTGGGTGGGAATCGAACCCACGACCTCTTGCGTAGCTGTCGGATACACTCCGTTAAATAGATAAGTGGATAAATACATGAAACAATACATGGATAAAACCAACATCTATTTACAATAACTCTCTATGTAACTTATCTATGGCTACTTTCAGGATTTCATACCCCAAGTAGACAAAACAGAGCCCTTGGAGGTAACACTTGTGTCTAAATGTTCTCCGTTCACAGTTGATTTGCTCCGAATTTTAGAAATCGATCTGTTGAAATTTGGGCTACGTACCCATTGCACCTTCGATACATTATAAGATAGAACTTATCACAAAAGTCATTATTTAATTTCGTGACCTAAATACGGACTTACAATGCATACAAATAAATGAGTTTCTGTATTTCCAAATTAATGAAGTGTAAAAGATGAATTAAAATTTTATTTATTTATTTATCTAACACGCCTTATCCCCGAAGGGGGGGCAAAGGCATGTTATAGCGAAAGTAATTAATGCAGTGATCGTTTACAGAACACTTAATCCGCGGGACCACGAGTGCTTCAATTTAAATTTTTGGATAAGAATAATTCAAATTGTGCTGCAGTAGAGGATAGAGGATAGAAGCAGTCAGGGTAGACCTAGACTTACATATGAAGACCACGTAGGCAGATAGATCAAAAACGGAAAGGTCAAAAGTACTCGGATACCTAAATGTGCATGTATGAACGTTTAATGAATTTGCATGAAGCGAAAGAAGTATTCATGGACAGCGACTCGCGATCTGTTCTCTCTGACTACCCCGTCAGGACTACCCCTTACAGCAATAATAGGAACAGATGCTGTTACAAGAAACAGAAAGAAAATTCCTACCTTAAGGGCTATTATCACTTAGCTCTAGGTTTTCTGCCTATCTATAAAATTTATCTACGTCTCCTTTTCGTTCCCGAACAACGCATGCAGGGCAGAGGTGACACTTTCATACGGTAGAATGGAATTTCGCCAGATCGAAACGATTTTAAAGATCGTTTCTGTGTAGTACTTTAGTAACCTGAAACGCTCTGCCAGCGCACGTGTTTCCTTCCTCTTACTATCCCGGGTTCTTCAAATGGAGCGTGAATAGGAATATCATTGGGCCGGCAACTTAAGGGACGCTGTCAGTAGGCATTTAGGGCCGTATTCCAAAACGTTTATCAACACTCAAGAAACACTTGAGTGTAGATGTTATAAGGCAAAATCTAATCTCAAGCGTTGATCGAGTATTGAGAAACGTTCTGGAATACGGACCTTAGACTAAGAGAGTGCCCCTCAATTCGCTAGTAGTCGTCATGGCTTACAATCCGGCGGGCGGCGTCATTTTAGCGAGCAAAATATAAAAGAAAAAAACTATTTTAGTAGAATATACGCAACATAACTTTCTAAAGTCTCTACAGTTCTTACCTACGAGAACACGAACTAAAAGTAAAGGCGTGATACCACCGTTACTACACATTTCGCGTATCTAAGGAAAATAGCTTGTAACATAAAGTGCTTATGTAAAACGAAAACCTGCGCAAAAAGCGTAAGAAATATTCCTTCTTACTATTAAATTGAATATTTATTTAAGTAGATATTCGTGTGTTTTTTGAAGTCGAAAGATATGAAGTGTTTGTATTTCTGTAATATTTCGATATTCTATTAACACTTAATATTTTATTGTTTTAACTTTTTTTTGTTCTAGTGGCGATACTATTGCTCCGCCAATTACTTAGAATGGATTTGGTAGATGCATAGAAAGCCGGTCCCACACTTACATAGGATCAAAGTTTTGTGAATGTACAAGGTTAAGGGAGAAAGTAGATAACGAAGGCCAAATACTATTTTTGCAATTGTTCGATTGGGTGGTGTGACAGTAATTTTATTCGTTTGATAGTTTTTTTTTTAAACAGTGTTTTTGGTTCCACGAATGACTATTAGTATGAAAAGTATACCCCCTGAACAACGTTCCCAATCTCCGGATTGTTATCAATCACGTTTTTATCATCGAAGGGGTGGTAGAGGCATATTATACGCCTACTTTTCACCTTGTGCATTCCTGTCCCAAGTAATAGGTGGGGAGTGTTGAAATAGACAGACGCAGGTTGTGGCTACATGCTATATAGCCAAGTTATGTTAAAGGGTGAGGGTGAGGGTGAGGGTGAGGGTGAGGGTGAGGGTGAGGGTGAGGGTGAGGGTGAGGGTGAGGGTGAGGGTGAGGGCGATGGCGAGGGCGAGGGCGAGGGCGAGGGCGAGGGCGAGGGCGAGGGCGAGGGCGAGGGCGAGGGTGAGGGTGGGGGTGAGGGTGAGGAAGAGGAAGAGGGTGGCTTTTTATTTATATTTAATAATTTTTATTTTTTTAAATTTTTTTTTCTACATTACGCGTTATTCATAGGAACGAATTGCTAAATTCTTTGTACTGTTAATACTGTTGTTTGATGGCACTTGGTGGAACTTGCTACAAATCTCTAATGATAACAAAAACTTGTACTATTCCACATTATTTAATTAATGTGTTGTTCGTTAATAACAAATAATGTGGGATAGTACAAGTGTTATCATTAAAGAAAATTCTTTGTGTTCGATAGCCCATTCATCGAGTAAGGATATATTTATCATCATGCGTCTGTCTATGATAGGAAGGCATTTATCATAAATGTCTACAAATCAGGCAATTTTTAATGCGTATTTGTAAAATAGGTGTGGCTGCCACGTGGTTTAAAGTATTTTACAGGCAACTCCGCAGCTAGTTACCAATATACAGAAATACGGATACTGAACTAGACCGTTACTCACTCGTTACTGCGCTTAATTGAACTTTTTGACGAAATAATATAAATCTACTCCCTTTAACATACATATAACCCTTTAATATACATCCTTTCACATTTTATAACACTACATATCATAAAACAAAGTCTTCAGCTGCATTTGTCTGTCTGTTCGAGATAAACTCAAAAACTACTACCACGTTTTTTGTGCTGATTTCACCAATGGATAAAATCGTTCTCGGGGATTGTTTTACTAAATAATATGTTAAGTCATTGCATATATTGACTTAAATAATGGTGCTAATTCTGTTGTTGAGACCACTAAACTATATTTCTCTAAAATATTCTTATTTTTATTAAGAGATTGCCGTTGTAACGTGAAAAATGTACATAGACAGTCGAATGTAAATTCATGCCGACTAACTTGGTGATTGAACTGCCTATGTACATTTTTCCTTACAACGTTTTACACAATTTCACGTTTCAAACGGTTACTAAAATTAATAAACGTCCCACTAAAATTAGACTGCACTAAAATTAGACGTCACCTAAATAGGTAAACTCACTCACTAAATTCATTTTATTTGATAAAATTCAACAAAAAGTGAAAAATGTACATAGACAGTTCAATCACTAAGTTAGTCGGCATCTAAATACATGTTTTGTTGAATTTTTCACATAAAAAGAATTTTAGTGATGTCAAATACAAATTCAGTGCTGTTTATGATATCACCAAGTTTAGTAATAAAAATAAGTAAATTTTAGAGAAATTTAGTTTAGTGGTTTCAACAACAGAATTAGCACCAATAATATAACGATATTTGTTGAAGATATCGGAAAAAATATAACGTCAGGGAACTTTCAATGAAAACGCTGCCTAAGCCTTTTGAGATTAGACAAAATAATGTAAGGGTGGAATTGTATATCTTAAATAGATCTACAGAAAAGTTAGCGATAGCATATGCCTGGGTAAAACGGGTACGTGACAACTTCATTTAGCGGGCGAAGCTGCGGGCATCTGCTAGGGCTTTTATAAATTTAAGTACTGTATATGATACAACCGATAGGTACTGACCTAGTTATGATACATTTGTGATACTTTTTTTTTACACAGCACCGTCTAGCCCAAAGTAAGCTAATGTAAGCTTGTGCTATGGGATCTAGACAACTGATATTAATACTTATATATTTCTAAATACATAAATATTATACATAGGAAACACCCAAACTCCGAAACAAACCTTTGCAGATCACACAAATATTTTTCCGACCCGGGAGTCGAACCCGGGCTCTCAGTCGCGGTAGTCAAATGCGCGACCACTGCGCCATCGAGGTAGTCAGTTTTTTTTTTTTTATATTTGTAATCTGTCGAGATTTCCTCAACACCTTAAAATATATATAATATAATCCCGTAGTCTATTTACCTAAAACCGTTAGTTTAATCAAAGCAAATAATTCCTAAGAAATGATTTACGTGACCTGTATGTACAAAACCCTTTGCCAGATAAAATAAACCGGTCTGAAATTATTCAAGTAAAGAACATTCTAATTAATTCAACAGACTAACCCTTTTTATTTGATTTTAACTTAAAAAATAAGTTAAAATCGTGAAAGCTTTAGCGTTAAAACGATAAAAAAGAAAGAGATGTTTGTATCTCACCACAATTATGAATACTTAACACACATAAAAATTGTTACAATTTTATCCCCGCATATTATATGCATTTTAAACAACTGGTACTTTTATTACACACTACGGTTATAAACAACAACGCTCACGAAAGTTATTATTCTAATAACTGGTACTTTTTTTAATTTTTAACAGTTGGTATCCTCAATCGTTGCAAGAGTGTCGCCTTCGTTGGTATGGTCACGTCTTGCGGCAACCGCCGGGCTACGTAGGTAACAAATGTCTGGCCATGTCAGCCCCGCCGGGTCCCGGTAAGAGGGGAAGACCCAAGAAGTGCTGGCTTGACGTCGTAAGGGATGACATGCGTGCCAATGGTCTCACCACAGGGGATGCCGACGACCGTGCGAAGTGGAGGAGAAAATGTAGGAAAGCGGACCCCGGGCGTCGCGAGACGCAACTGGGACAGACGCTCGGATGATGATGATGGTATCCTCAATCGTATAGAGTTATAAAATTGGGGATATCTGTTGAAAATTTTTTGTATATGTCTACTGTGTTACTGGCAGTTAATAAAAAAGTTGCAAATGCTTACAATACACTGAAAGAAGAACTCCGAGTAATTCCTTAATATCCTTAAATCCGATCCAACCTATCAATATTTTTTGCTAACGCAATAATTACAATTAAAAATATAATTTTAGTGAAAGTGTGTTTGTTTGTTCTGCTGTTACTTAACTTTCCATGACTACTAAAACCATACCATATTTTTATACGTTTTTGTTGCATGACGTCTCGACCAGGTTGACCTTTGACCACAGCTGGTGCAACGTGTTCTCAATGTCAGACAACAAAAAGGTAACAGACATTTTTCAGGTTTTTTTAAGCGTAAAAATAAATATACTTCTTTTTGGTTTTTACGAAAGCCATGATGTCTAAGTAAGTCTAGTAAGTCAAAAAGTAAAACATGTTATCTTTTACACAGCGCTGCGTAGCCCCAATTTAAGGTAATATTAGGGGTTAAAGTATGAAATTGCCGTTTGTAATGAAAATCTCAATTCTTTATTTTTTAGTTTATATTAAAATTATTTCATCAAAATATTTACCATTATTATCTATACATTGCTGCCATCTAATAGGAAGGTCATTTATGCCTTTGCGATAGAACTCTAAGGATCTAGACTGCACAAACTGTGTGAAAGCATGTTGTACTGCCTCCTGGGAAGAAAACTTCTTCTCACGTAGATAACTGTCCAAAACCGAAAAAAATGATAGTCCGTTGGAGCAAGGTCTGGCGAATACGGAGGATGACGAATGGTTTCTAACTGCAGTTCCTGAAGGGTCAAACCGGTTTCTCGTGCTGTATGAGGTCTCGCGTTGTCATGGAGCAATAATGGTGAAGATCGATTCATGAGTCGGGGCTGTTTTACTGCTAGTTTTGCCCACATTGTTCAGAGTTCGGCACAATAGACATCTGCCGTTATTGCTTGACCAGATCTGAGAAAACTATAGTGAATAACACCATGCTAAGACCACCAAACAGTTACCATTACCTTTTTATTGGTAAGTTTTGCTTTAGGACACTGTTGTGGCGTTTGACCTGGGATCAGCCATTACATTTTTCTTTTACGGTTATCATAAAGAATCCACTTTTCATCACATGTCACAATTGGATCCAATATTCCTTCATTTCTTTACCGATTCAACAAGGCAACGGAAGTTTCAACACGCGTTTCTTTCTGCAGATCAGTCAAATCATGAGGCACCCATTTGTCGTATTTTTTTATTTTATTGATTTGACGCAAATGAGTCAGTATTGTGGGTAAGGTAACGTTAAACCATGCCGCTAATTCCTGGGTAGTCTTAATCCTGGCTCGTTTTTCAAGTCGAAATTTCCATCACGAAAGCGTTTAAACCAAAATCGTTTCGGAGTTTGGGTGTTTCTTATGTATATACAGTATGTATGTATGTATTTAGAATTATATAAATATGTTTATTGGTCGTCTAGATCCTAGGACGATTTAACCAATGGCGCTATCTTACCGTTTGCCCCGCTTGCCATTTGCTAAGCATTTTTAGCTAAGTCACTGTGAAAAAAATGTGAAAAAAAAAGAATGAAACCAACAATTCTAATTGAAACTACTACTTTAGACAATATAAGTTAAATCAAACTTTTTAAATAACTTGCAATATTTGATAGTAGTCTGTTAAAATATCGATCATCGTCAACCAGTCAAACTACTTTCATATTCTAAACTTTAATACAAAAAATTACATATTTTCCTTAAGTTGTAAAATTCAAAGTGATGAAAGTACTAGCTAAAGGGATAATTATACTAACCAATTCAGCTTCAGACTATAAAAAATGGTAAGTGCAAATGAAGCAATATAAATCATGAAATTCAACCTAAAACGTGGACAATTTCTTTAATCCCTTTATTTAAAAATTACGAAACAAATGGTTTTGAGACGAAAATTTTCATTACGTCATCGCTTTTGTCAGTGTACATACTTCTAATTGTTTAAGACACAGCTATGTCGTAATGAATTTGGTTACAAAATCAGTTATAATAGGTTCAGTGATATTTTAGTACTTCTTGGTTTACGAGAAATGAAAAATAAAGGAAATTTGGAACAGTGTAATAAGGGAACATTGCGGTATGGTAGACGATGTAGAGAAAAGGTATGCTTAGATGGTTCGGACATGTAGAGAGGATGGATGAAAGTAGACTAAGATCTCGACGTACATATTTTAATCAAATAGAAGACATTTTGGAAAAAAAGTCAGGTCAGGAGTACAAGAAGCGAAAGTTGTATGCCAGGATCTTAGCAAGTGGAAAGTCATAGTCTCTGCCTACCCCGACGGGAGACAGGCATGACGATATGTACTCGAATGTATGGTTCACGAGAAGCCCAGACTCAATAAAGTTTATTCTCAGCCTATTATCTATATATAACCGCCTATACAACATGGTAAAGAGGTTTCTTTTTATTTTATTTTAGTTTAAATATTCTTAACTTAGCTATCTTAGCGCTGTATCCCTGATGGGGTAGCGAGAGAGGACGGATCACCAGGTTTCGCGATCCATGAATACTTCTTTCGCTTGCGGCAGATTCATTAATCGTTTCATACATGCACGCTTCTTACAGTGGCGTGCACAAGGATTTTGGATAGGGTATGCATGCCCTAATACCAGAAATTCCCGCGAGAAATGAAGCGCTGACTCAGTGTTTTGTAAACGATCACTGCGTTGAGCAACTTTCGCTATGGCTATTCACGGATGGGTGTGCACTTTGTGTCATTTATATTTGCCAGTGTTTCCGTGCTTTCGAAGGCATCTTCAACCGTTGGTTGGCTTAACGGCTGCCATATTACTGGCAACCGGGGCCAGTAACATGGCAGTCGTTAAGCCAAGTATGAAGGGCTTGTGGGCGACTTTATAATTTCAACAGCAGGTAGCCATAACCTGCGTCTCTCTATTTCATCACGGCAATGGGCTCACCATCTATTACGTGACACAGGAGTACATACGGTGTTAATTTGGCGTATAATATGCCTCTGCCTGCCTTTGGGGAAAATGCGTGATTGATATCATACAGACAGACGATCATATACAGACGCTCGGATGATGATGATGTAGATAGCTAGAGACCTGGATTAACATATCTACTTATTATTCTGATGTAGCGACGTTAACAGGAACGACATGAGACAAACCGCGGGCGCTGCTAGCTGTAATATTTTTAAAATAACTAACACACAATTCTGAAAAAAATACTGAAAAAACGTTTCGTTTCCGAAACTGTTTCAAAACACTTGGAAAGAATAAGATTAAGTACATGTGCTGAACACCAAACATACGTCGCGAGTGGGCATTTTTGTCTTATTATGCTTTGAACTCCATTAACCTCAGAAGATAAAACTGACGCCCCATCGTAAGTTTGAGCAATTACTTTATTTAGGCAATTAAATTCCTCTAAAACGTTGATAATAATCGACCTTAAAGTGACAGCTGTCCGATCAGGACCGCAATTCTCATGCCTTCGAAACAGTCTCGATTTCGAGATAAGTCTCGAATTCGAATTTTATTCGATTTTTATTCACGTTTAGCTATTCTGCAAATCTCGAACTCGATTTTTCTCGAAGGGAAGCCACTCGAGTTGCTTCGAATGGTTGGTAGCAGTCGAGACGCAGATTTCGAAGTCGAATCACTATAATCTTTGGACATTTCTTCAGTGACCGACCCTAAATTATCATTATATTACATTTTACACTTAATAAATATCAAATAAATAAATAAATAAATATCCATCACGCCTTATCCCCGAAGGGGTGGCAGAGGCATATTATATGCCCACTTTTCACCGTGTGGATTCCTGTCCCACGTAATAGGTGGTGAGCCCATTGCCGTGTTTAAATAGACAGACGCAGGTTGTGGCTACCTGCTGTTGAAATTTTTAAGCCGCCCATAAGGCCTTCAACCAGGCTTAACGACTGCCATTTTACTGGCAACCGGGACCAACGGCTTAACGTGCCTTCCGAAGCACGGAAACGCTCGCAAATGTAAATGCCATAAAGTGGTCACCCATCCGAGTACCAGCCATAGTGAAAGTTGCGTAACTCAGTGATCGTTTACAGAACACTGAGACCGCGGAGCCACGAGCGCTTCATATTCATATCAATATCAAAATGTGTGATGAATTAATAGTTTAATACGTGCAAAACATATTGCAACTCGCTTCAATTTCAAACACGTCGTCGCCGATGTTTCAGCAATGTGAAAATTTCAGCAATTTGATTTTTGATTACAAATAACACAGTCTTCAATAATATAGACAACACACAGTGACAGTGACAGCGACACATTCAAATATTTTTCATTTTACGGGACGGGATAAGCGATTTTTTAAATATACATTAAGTAACATTTATTATGCAGTTTACAATATTTTTTCCTTTAATAATTACTATAAAATACGTAATTATTGTTTATAACGTGTAAAATAAGCTTAAAAAACTTTTAGAACATTTTGTAAGAGTAGTCTTGTTGTAACCGTTTTAAAACCGGATGAAACGTGTCGAACGGAACGCATCGTAATGTGACATGGTTCTTAAATGGCAACATTTCACACAATAATCTCGAACTTTAGTTCGAATAGTGGTAAGACTTAGAATAAGACATTCGAAAAAACCATCTCGATTTACGAGATTTTATGGTCGAAAAAGGATTCGAAGAGTGAACTCGATTTCGAGATTATTTCGAAGAAAACGAGAATTGCCTCCCAGAACTAACATCGATCTATTATTTCTGAGTCGCGAAAATATCTTAAAACAAGGACTAAATGTTCGCGACCGCTGACATCCGGAGTTTCGTTAACAATAATAACAACAAAATCAGATTGTGTTTTTGTTTTTTTATCTCATTATACATTACAGACGCGACGCTAGAAATCAGATCATTTTGAGTTCTATTCGACAACCCCGTAAATGAGCTACCAGATGTCGATTGTAAATGAGTTTCTAAATTACCGTCATATTTAGCTAACAGATCTACAAGTTCAAAATAATTACCTTTATTATATGATGAAGCGTGTTCATCATGACCATGAAAAGCCTATCAACGTCTAATTTGAACTGGCTATTCAAACTAGACTCTATTCTACCTTTTCCAAAAATTTAGAACTTTAAACAGAATCTATAAGTTTTTCCGACAATTCGTGTTTAGCAGCCGCTTTGTAAAAATATTTAAATCTAAATACCCGATAAAAGAGCAAATATTATTTTTATCTTGTTTTGAAAATAATATACAAGGAAAACAAAATAATTTATTTGTGTGTACACAGCCCACTAGCCAGTTATAATTATCGTAATACTTTTTATTAAAATAACGTATTGTTACGCCGGCGGACTAGTGAACAACTTTAAACGTCATTTTCTGGGCCTTGGGAACGTTTTCAGCAGGCTGAAAAGCGGTTTCAGGCCGTTTCCGAGGAGGCTCTATCACATACCAAATTATCCGAATTTCACCCCAGTTGCCGTTGTTTTCAGGCGCCTGAAACATGTTTTCAGTTCGTTTCAGGCCACCCCCTATCACATGACATCATAACCTGAAAACCATTTTTCAGGCGTTTTCAGGACTCCTTATGGGCCTTTGAAGCCCACTTCAGTATATAGTGTAATTTCATGAAATTATGACAAGGATAGCAGTATTAGAAAGAGAGAGCTACATTCAGAATATTCCAGAGCTATTAGACAGGGATAGCACTATTAAAAAGAGATAGCTACACTAAGAACATTCTAGAACTATGTGACAGAGATAGCACCAGAAGGGACAGCAATAGGTCGAGAACCATTCCGGCACATACCGAAGGAGCAACTAGTATCGTGTGGAACATTCTAGAGATGTACCCGATTGTAGGTACCGAACGAATTCTCCCGAATATTCCAGAACATTACTAGGCGTATATAAAGGGCCGAGCTCGTGGCTACAGGACAGTCTCCTTTGAGGAAGCGAATAGTGCGAATCGAAGTGATCGAAGCTAAATACTGCGATACAGTTACAGTACGATTATCTAAGCGAAGAGTTTGTGTTTAGAGTGTTTTGTAGAGATTATTTATTGTGGTGTTATTGTTTTTATTTCGCGTAATTAAAGTGGTTTCTTTTAAATTTGTGGTATTAGTGCAATTTCTATTAGTACCCACCCTACAAACGTAACATTTGGTGTCAGAAGTGGGATAGGTAATGCCGATTATGCCACGTGAAACCGAGCCTAGGGGGGTTCAAACCCGAAGCCAAATGGGAGCCAGTGGAGAATCTACGCCTGTTGCTGAGACATCGGAGCCAGAGACCACACTCAGGCTAGAA
Source organism: Thumatha senex (assembly GCA_948477245.1). Classification (NCBI taxonomy): domain Eukaryota; kingdom Metazoa; phylum Arthropoda; class Insecta; order Lepidoptera; family Erebidae; genus Thumatha; species Thumatha senex. Next base: position 11,126,990 of record OX419741.1, on the reverse strand, counting down.
AACAGGACGAACAGGCTAGAAAGCAGGAAGAACAGGCTAGAAAACAGGACGAACAGGCTAGAAAACAGGAAGAACAGGTTATAGAACTATCTAGAAAACACGAAGAACAGGTCAGAGAACAATCTGGAATGCTGCGCGAGGTTCTCGAAAATACTGCAGCGTGGAAAAAAGAAATGCTGGAGGTTCAGGAGAAACTTACCGACCTGGACGTCAAGTTTGAGGCTAGAATTCACGACGTGAATGAAAAGGTGGAGACGCACGAAAACCGCCTGCAGAACTTGGAGGCCCAAGGCTACAACAGTTAACAGTTCCTGTGTGCATGAAACTACCACGTCAGGAGGTGGAAGATTCAAAGCACCCCCCTTTGATGGTTCGTCGTCATGGACTGCATATAAGCTGCAGTTCTAGTCCATTTCTCAGGCTAACGGCTGGAATAAGGAGCAAGCTAAGACAGCGTTAACGTTAGCCCTACGTGATGAGGCCCTCACCATCTTGGAGGCCCTGGGAGACGACAGGACATATGACCGTCTTCTTGAAGTTTGGAAGCACATTACGGCGATAGTCACCTAGAGCATGTGTATCGAGCACAATTGAAAGACCGAAGCCAGGGGCGTAATGAGTCCTTACAACAGTGGGCCTTAGAAATAGAGAAATTGGTCAAGAAGGCTTACCAACGAGCTTCAGCTGGTGGACAGTATGCTGGTGCAGGCCTTTATTGACGGGATATGGGACCTTGAGGTAAGAGCTGCAGTGCGATTGGGAATCTTAAGGACGCAGTTGCCCACGCACTGGAAGTAGAGGCTGTACTGCAGGATTCGTCGAGGCCTTACAGGGTGCGGGAAGTATCTGCTAAAGAGCCAATTGCACCTCGCCGTGAGTTTGGACCACGATGCTACAATTGTGGAGAACGAGCATATACAGTCCGGTTGCCCCAAGAAGAAGAGAGAAGTTCGTTACCCAGCCCCGATGACGAGGACGTCAGGCTCAGCCCCTGCACCGCAGCAGGGAAACGAATAAAAGCCAGGACTACGGGACGAGTGCTGGCTTGTGGTCGAAATGTCCCAGTTATGATCTCACAGGCGAACGACGGGAATAGTCTGGTTGTTACAGGAGACATTGGTGGAATACCATGTCACCTCACCATCGACACCGGAGCTTCTCGGACAGTGATCAGTTCTCGGCTACTGAAGTACCTGCCCAGAGATCATCTAGTCCGACCTAAGCAACTCCAGCTACTAACAGCTACCGGCCAGCATATTCCCATCCAAGGTGAGCGGGACGTAGTGTTTGGAATTGGTGAAAAGAACTACCGGCATAAAGTCATCGTAGCTGACATTGTGGACGACTGCATTGTTGGACTAGATTTCATAAGAGGTTACGGCTGCAAGATCGACTTGAAAGTTGGAGTTTTTGAAATTTGGATCCGACGAGGTGCCTATGGAAGGCAGAATTAATGGGCATGTGTACTGTGCACGAAGGATCATTCTCCAACCGAAGTCTCAAGGGCTGGTTCCGATAAGTTTGCCCCATCATGCAGAGCGCGGGGCACACCGTTGTGTGTTGGTGGAGAAGATAGACGACGGAAGACTCTGGATCGTCGCTCGTACGATGGTAACGACATCACTTACCGCATTCGTAAGGGTTCTAAATCCAAGCAGTATTAGGAAAAGGAACTCTTATTGGGTCGTGTGAGGAGATCTCTTTGATACGGAGCTGTCAAGGAGCGGACGAATTCGAGAAACCTGGTGGTGTTGTACCTTCAGTGGATGTCGAGAGACTATTGGACTATTCCAAGAACGAGCTCACCCTGGAAGAACTTTCTAAGGCACACAAGTTACTACTGCGATACAAAGATGTCTTTTCTACACATGACAGTGATATTGGCAGAACTAGAGTAGTACAGCATGAAATCAATACTGGTGAAATAATGCCCATCCGACAGCGACCTCGGCGAGTTCCAATAGCTCGGGAGAAAGATGTAGACGATATGAAGAAGAAGTCGAAGAGATGAGAAGCAGTGGCGGTATTGAGCCATCAACTAGCCCATGGTGTTCTCCCGTAGTTTTAGTTAAGAAGAAGGACGGAACCATGAGATTCTGCGTTGATTATCGTCGACTTAATGATGTGACCAAGAAGGACAGTTATCCTTTGCCACGAATTGACGATACTTTGGACACTTTAAATGGAATGAAGTGGTTTTCTACTTTGGATTTAAAAAGTGGGTATTGGCAAGTGGAAATCAAGGATAAAGATAAGGAGAAACGGCCTTTTCGACTGGAAAGGGATTCTGGCAGTTTAATGTGATGCCGTTTGGTTTATGTAATACTTGCTGGTCTACTTGGCGACACTTGCTTGGTCTATTTGGATGACATCATTATCGTTGGAAGAGACTTTTAAGACCACCTCAGAAAACTGGAGCAGGTCAAAGTGAATTATCTAGGTCACGTGATCTCGGAGAACGGTATACAGACAGACCCTGAGAAAATAAGTGCCGTTAAGGACTGGCCTATACCGAGGAACAAGACTGCAGTACGCGCCTTTTTAGGACTTTGCTCATACTACAGACGGTTTGTGAAGAATTTCTCTGATATAGCAAAGCCCTTGCATCAGCTAACGGAAGAAAAAAGAAAATTCGATTGGAATGAACAGTGTACTGCAGCGTTCGAAGATCTTAAAAGAAGGCTTTGTGAAACACCCATTTTGGGTTATCCAGACCCGGAACTTGATTTTATTGTGGACACGGATGCCAGCAATACTGGTATAGGTGGAGTCTTGTCACAAAAGAAGGGAGATCAGGACGTCGTGATCGCATACTTTAGTAAGTCGCTATTAAAACCAGAAATAAATTATTGCGTCACTCGAAGAGAATTACTGGCAGTCGTTAAGACGTTGCAGCACTTCAGTAAATATCTGCTCGGGCGGAAATTCCGTATCAGAACGGACCATGCTGCCTTGAAGTGGTTGTTGGAGTTTAAGAACCCCGAAGGACAGGTGGCACGGTGGATCGAACAGCTGCAGGAGTATGACTTCGTCATCGAACACCGTAGCGGGAAGGCACATGGAAATGCAGACGCTCTCTCTCGAAGACCCTGTCCTGACGACTGCAAACATTGCCTAAAGCAAGAAGACAAGGAATGTGTGAGAATGTTAAGGACCGACACCGTGAGTGAAGAGTGGAGCGATGAAGTCGTGAAACAAGCGCAGCAAGAGGAGGTCCACCATCTATCATCATATCTAGGTAGATATCCAACCCATTTTCAATTGAATTAACGCAGGATTACCCAAACCGAGATGGTGTGAAGTATCCCCGATGAGCACAGTAACAAAGAGCTATTGGGCACAATGGGATAGCTTGGTCATGCATAATAGCGTACTGTGCAGGAAATGGGAGTCTGCGAATGGGAAAGATGCTCACCTGCAGGTTGTTGTTCCAAAGACAAGAGTGAGAGATGTTTTGAAGAGTTTTCATGAAGGAACTTCCGGCGGACATCTTGGAATGAAAAGGACGCTAATGAAAATTCGCCAGGCGGTTTTACTGGATTCACTGCCGTGAAGACGTTGAAGACTGGTGTAAAAAGTGTACTAGCTGTTCATCAGTCAAGGGTCCACATACCCGCAGTAGAGGAGCATTGAAGTTGTACAATGTTAGAGTACCTTGGGAAAGAATTGCTTTGGATGTTGCGGACCCGTTTCCAACATTCCTCATCCATCTTATTCGCCAGACTTGGCCCCCAGCGATTACTGGCTGTTTGTAAATCTCAAAACAATGCTCCAAGGTAAGAAATTTGACTCAAATAGTGAAGTTATCACAGCAACGGAGGCTTATTTTGAGGATAAAGACAAATCGTTTTACACGCATGGGATAGGAATGTTAGAAAAGTGTTGGAGGGACTGTATCGCTCTTGGAGGAGACTACGTTGAAGAATAAAAAATAATTTAAAAAAAAACCTTGTTTTAGTACTTAGTCTCGGGACTTATTGAACCACGTGTTATAAAATTTTCTACATTTTCCAAATGTAAAAAAACGGTAAACTCACATTAAAATACTAAAATTATGTTTTCTCACTAACGGCCGGTCTTAATAACCTATCTATCTTTTACTCTTGTCTAAAATAATGTCAAAATAGTTACCATCGGTACCTATCGACAGAAAATTCGGTTTCAATAACCAAAGATAGATAGATATATTTATCTACGACATTAAAATATCTGTCACAAAAGTTATAATATAAATATAAAATCTATGGTAGCGATCTATGTTTAACCGAAGACAGAATTTTAAAACTGACCATTAACGACCTTATCGTAATCCGATGACAAAGCGGGAATTGTTTACCACGGCATTAACTCTTGGAGAATGAAAAAAAAGGCGTTTCAAGAGTTTTTAGAAAATACATACTTGAAAGCGTTTGTATGTCTGTGATAAATCCCTAATTGTATTTACCTTTAAATTCGCAAAAACTTGTTTCTCCTTAAAGTTTTTACATTTTCTCTTTACACATGGGTCAAATAAAAGGCTCTTTGTCCCACTTTACCATTACAAAAACTTTAGTCACTTTGTGTACCACAGTGAAACACCTGGGGACTTTAAAAGTTTTACCCACTCACGCTTAATGAGTGGAATACATCTAACATTTACAATTTACAGCGTTTTACGCGAAAAGATGGCCCGGAATATTAAAATTACGTATTTATTAATTTAAACACGAACTCGGTAGCTCAAGTGTATAATTAACTTGATAACTTTGAACTTGTTTCTAATGGAGTCATGTACTTAAATTACTTGATACGTACTTTTAAAATAAACTTTAAAAATCGCATACATCCCATTTATTAAAAACTTTTTATTGTTGCACATTTTCCTTTCAGTTGCATTAAGTGCAAAAGCGATTACCATAAAGTGTAGTCACGGGATCAGCTTTTTTCGTTATTATAATAATTTTCTTGTGCAAATACTACTATCAATCTTCACGCTGTATTCCTAATGGGTAGTCAGAGAGGACTCTTCCGATCGAGACATTTCCGTTTTTGCTTGCGTGGTCTTCATATGTTAGTCTCAGTCTACTCTGACTACATCTACCCTCTACTTTCACACAATATATATTCTTCGTCAATCGTTCCTCAGTCATACATTGGACGTGACCGGATCAACGGAGAACGCTCTTTCTTCAGACCTGCCATATTGCGTATCACTTTGTTACGTATTCGGTCGGCCAACGTTATGTCGCCCAGTTTTCGAAGGGATCGCATCTCCACATCATTTATTTAAATTTCATTCATCTTCTGACAAACCTAGTTTAATGTTGAACTACATCGAGCCGCATCGGATAACACTTTTCATCATTTAATTTTGAGGATCGACGTCCCGGTAGCACTTCTGCTCTCTTCAGATGTAGTTCATTCAGCCTTAAAACATAACTATCGAAAATGCAACGATATTATCGTCTGCGCTTTCGTCTCATACGAGAAATCAAAGTACAGGTCAGCTGCACCCTGCAAATTTAACTTAAACTTCATCATTATTGTTGAATATTTGAATCAGCCCGAGTAGAAATAGAGATTATATTAGAAATAACCAAGATTCAGTACGAACCCGCTGACTGGCCAGCACTTTGTAATTGTAAGCTTCATATTACCTTGCTATGTATGTATGTTTGTTCAAGTGGAATGTGACAACTCAATTTTGAATCAGGTGTTTCCAACCAAATGAGCTGAAATTTTGTAAATTCAATTCAATATATTATTCTTAATTCAACATAAGTAAACGTCAAGGCACATTGGTCGCTAACATCTCACTGATTTGTCAACGAATTTGTTGTCTTCGAGCACGTGAAAAAAAATATGTTTGCATAAAAACAAAAAAAAAGCATATACGTACTACAAATAGACCAACAAACTTTAAAAAAATAAGATATTGTATTAAATGTTAATTCCCTCCCAAAGCGTTTCCACGCACAAGGGAGATTTTTCAGCATTTGCTGACGCGCAGGCAGTATGTTGCAGCAGGCAAGTGACAGCACTGATTCTATACAAGTAATGCGCCCTTCACTATCGTAGCGAAGGAATCAGACGACTTCTAAACCGAAATCAGGTTCAAAACTGGTAGTAGTAAAAACTTCAAAATCGCCTATGCACGTATTCATGGTGTCCTGAATTGAATGCCTGAACAAAGAGGTGTGTGCGCGCCACCACCAGAACGCGCCGTGTGCGTGCGTTATAATCCTTCGTGCGGCCTACGTGACTTGCACGGCGCTCGCACGACTAGTTTTGGATGGTGACGATGACGTCACAACACTTTGAACTCACTCGTGCTTTAAAAAAACGAAAAAAAACGGTCGTTCAAATTGTTCTTTGCTCGATACCGATTTTATGTAATATTTCTTGGAATATAATACCTATAGTTATACAGTGCATTCGCCTTTTTATTTACTGAGCCCGAAGAAACCTCAACAAGGGTTTATACTCGTACATCTAAAAGTAATCGTAGGTGATGCACAATTTTGTTTGTGATCACAGTTGGTGCAATCCAACCGCATAACCGCATAAAGTTTAGTGATGTATGAAGTTTGGTACATAGTTTAATGTCACGTATACGTATCATTTAATAAAATACCCTTTTTTCGCCACCTTTCTAGTCTTTCTTTTGTGGAGCACTAACGGATTTTCATTTTACAACTAAGGTTTATGAGTATAATTTCATATGAGGCCAGCCGCTCGCAAACCCTAGTTATGCCATAAACTGTGCTCTTGTAACAATATCTGTTAAAAGATTTTTTATGTAAGACCCAAAAGTGTCCAATGCTTTTACGCTAGTTCATATTTTTACTCTATGGTTATTCTGATAAATATTTACGAGACTCAGGCACTGTTACTTTTGAATGCCCATATGATAAGTAAAATTTTTCATAGGGGCATTCAAAAAAGTAACATTTTCTTATAAGTTTTCATTTTTGTCTACTCATAAAATAACTACGTAACCGTTTTCGTAACCGTTTTCTTACCAAATCAGCCAATGCCAAAAGCATGGTTCAGTACGAAAGCGGTTATAGCTCTCCGTAATACCCTTACAATATATTCGCTACTAACTTGTGACATACTTTGATTTCCCGACGCATTAATTTTAACCCTGTCGCTTATTAGTATTACAAGAATATATGAAAAATTTCCTTCCTCAATAAATGGACTATCCAACAGAAAAATAATTTTTCAATTCGAACCAGTAGTTCATGAGATTAACAAGTTCAACCAAATAAACAAACGAACATACAAACAAAGAAACTCATCAGCTTTATATGTATATTAATACAGATTACTGGTAAGAAATTTACTGAAGCATTCAAACTATGTTCAATTACATTCCCTAACTAGTTCAGTGGTAGTACGCTTGATCCGTAGACTTCATTGATAAGTGTTTATCAAAGTTCGTATGTAGACAAAGGCTACGGCTACGTGCTACGTACTTTGTAGGAAGCTACGGGCTACGGTAATTTCGTAGCCTGTGTGAAGTTCTACCACACATACTATATAGTTTATTGGACGTGTGATCGCAAACTTATATTACATTTTAATTGTATGCCGAAATAACTATGATTGAAACGGAATGACTGTAGTTCTGTTAAAGTATATGGTAAACTAAAATATTTAGCCACTAAAACCAGTCGACCGAAGAAATTTGTTTCGGAGGGCCTTTGAGTGTTGGCACCTTTACTTTCATTTTTTTTTATTTAAACTTCTTTATCGAGGTTGCGAGAAGTTTTATAGCTGTAAAAAAATCTTCCTGTTTTTGATTACGCGCCATGTTGTTTTATCCTGGGTGGGAATCGAACCCACGACCTCTTGCGTAGCAGTCGGATGCACTCCCACCGGGCCACAGAGGCAGTCCAATAGACATGTAGGCTTAACTAGTTGAAGCCCGTGGCCCGTGGCTGGAGTTTTCCAGATTCTCACAGGAATTTATTCCCGGGATAAAAAGAAGCTCATGTGTTATTTTGTTGTGTAAGCTATATTATTGTAAAGTTTCATCAAAACCCATTCTGTCGATTTTGCGTGAAAAAGTAACAAACATCCATACTTACAAACTTTCGCCTTTTATAATATTAGTAGGATTCTTGAGAACTACACCTAGTTTATTCATAAATAAATAAAATAAATAAATATCCATCACGCCTTATCCCCGAAGGGGTGGCAGAGGCATATTATATGCCCACTTTTCACCGTGTGGATACTGTAACGTTACTATTTTCCGGGAGGGGAAAAAGGTAAAGTTAAGGAGAAAACTGTCACCAGGACTGGAGGAGTCCTGGCTTAAAAGGAAAAGTAAAAGAAAAAGAAGAAAAGGTAAAGTTGATTTAATATAATATAAAAATGTTAAGAAAATAAAACCAAGGAAAGCCGGGAGTAAAATTAGGTCTTGATTCTTCAAGTACAGCCGCTAAGATGGGGCCTCGAGTAGGCCTCCACGTTGTTAGGAAGAGGGGGCCTCGAGTAGGCCTCTACGTCGCTGAGAAGGGGGCCTCAAATCCCCTCAAGGCCTCTACGTCGCCGACCTCGGAGAAGCTGGTCGCGAACTCAGGCAGGTAGAGAGCTGAAACTGACGAGCGGTCGGCGTCTTTCACAGAGCCGGTTAAGAACACACAACACTGCAGACCATCACTTCACTATTTCTGGAGAGCACAACCCTCACACTCAGCACTTATTCCCAGCACCTCTCAAGGTGAGCACCAAAAGTAGACTGATTTGACGGCCCCGGCTTCCTTTTCCAGAGCATTTCAAAATTTAAACAATATTAGAATACAAATAATATAAATTTATAACAAGGTCTAATATCTATACAACCTAACCTACTGGCAGCTCTAACAATAAATTAAAAATAAAATCTAGGCTTGTCATTAACTGACATTAAAAATTACAAAAGGTAAACAAACATTAAGAGAGCATAAAAACTCTTGAATTATCAAGGCCTATGAATGCTACAGATAATGGTCATGCAGATAATTTGAAAGAATGAATAATGAAAAATTTAATTAAAAGAAAATAAGTAAAAAATGATACATTACAATACCTGTCCCACGTAATAGGTGGTGAGCCCATTGCCGTGTTTAAATAGACAGACGCAGGTTGTGGCGACCTGCTGTTGAAGGTTTTCATACATACATACATACATATCGTCACGCCTGTCTCCCATCGGGGTAGGCAGAGACTATGGCTTTCCACTTGCTACGATCCTAGCATACAACTTTCGCTTCTTCCACTTTCATAAGTGTTTTCATACACACACGGTAACTCTTAAGGGTACTCTTGACCTGACCTTTTTCCAAAATGTCTTCTATTTGATTGACATATGTACGTCGAGGTCGCCCTTTACCAGTTTGCCCATTCACTCTCTTCTGATAAATCTGTTTCGTTAGTCTACTTTCATCCATCCTCTCCACGTGTCCTAACCATCTAAGCATACCTTTTTCTATCTTAGTCACTACTTCTTCTACCATACCGCAATGTTCCCTTATCACACTGTTCCTTTCTTTGTCCATCAATTTCACTCCAGCTATACAGCTATAGCTCAAGGATTTCAAGCCGCCCATAAGGCCTTCAACCAGGTTTTCGACTGCCATTTTACTGGCAACCGGGACCAACGGTTTAACGTGCCTTCCGAAGCACGGAAACGCTCGCAAATATAAATGCCACAAAGTGGTCACCCAATGGTGGTTTATTCATATACTGTATTACATGTTTGAGAAAGCTACAATGTGTTTCCGGTTGCAGTATTGTGCCTTGGCCACTATAGTACATTCCCAGACTCTGTGATGCGTGCTTCTTTTGGACCACTACAGTTCTAATCCGTCTAATAAGGTGAGGTCTTGATAAATAAAACGCAATAGGTTTCATATTGTAATAACTTTCCACATCAAAAACGAAGTTACATCATTAGAAACTTTGATCATTACATTCAGAACTACGTGTAATTAGTACGAAGTTGTCAGCACTTCTGTTAAAACAATATTTGTAGGAGTGTGTAATCATAGTCAGTATACCTACTAGTTTGTTGCTAACTTCACTCATGTAATTACTAACTAAACGTCGTATGTACTTAGTGACAGCGAAGTCAAAACTGCAAACTTTAGGGGTTAATACTAAGTTCCTAGTTAGTGTAAAAGTTTAGGGCACGGACTCCGATCTAATGGACCATGGGGATACGTCGAACATTGTGCTACTATTTAATTAATTAATGTAGGTTTAAGGGTTTGAACGAACGTTATGGAAAAGTTCTGGTATTGAGAGAATATGTTACTAAGTTACTAAAAAGTTCAAAAGTGGATTTTTTTTTCTTTTCTTTTTTACACAGCGACGTCTAGACGACTGATAAACATACTTAAATATTACTAAACACAATGGGTAATTAAACGCAATGTTTAATTGCCCGCTTATGAACTTTTTTATTTTTTCTGTACTTTATTGATTAGAAACTGGTTTTATAATTTGAATGCTAAATTATCCAAAATAATCTAAATAAAAATCTACTAAGAAGTTCTGCTGTTGAGAATCGTACTGAAAGCGATTAAATTCACACTTCTGGACTCTTAAAATTGTTATTTTTATAACTTTTTTAATCGGAATGCAGAAAAAGCATATTAATTTTAAACTAACCACATGTGTTGTTAGTTTTTAAATAAAATTAATTTGCTTTTTCTGGATAATATATTTAGTTAAATAATAACTATAAAGGCAGCAAGGTGGCAAAGGCCATAAACATATTCCACCACGTACAAAAAATAACCTAGTTAAATCTAAACGGAATTTATAATCATTAATTTGAGAGCGCATGAATAACGAATATAGATATATAATTCTAACTTTTAAACTTTCGCGTTGCATGATTAAAATAAGTGTAAAATACAGGTATTAACGCGATCATGCTTATTTACCTTAAATAGCTTGACGTTTCGACTGGGTTGCACCAGCCGTGGTCACAAGCAGACTTTAAGGTATAATTTAAGGTAGAATTTAAGGTAAATAAGCATGATCGCGTTAATACCTGTATTTTACACTTATAGATATATAATTGTTCGTTATTATTTCATAGAAAATTGGATAGAAGCAAACTAAAAATTTTAGTTTATTTTATACCCCAGTTTAAAATTGTCGTAAGTACTCAGCCACTTTTATTAAATACTTATATATTGATTACTTACTAGGTGTTGCCCGCGACTTCGTCCGCGTGAAAGGCATAAAGGGACTGGTGATGCAGGAGAAAATAACGTACAGTTGTGGTCTTTCTCCAGGTTTGATTAGATGCAACTTATCTTGAGTTCTACACTCGAAACTGACACTGAAGTGTCTGCCCTTGTTAAGAGGCTTTGTAAAGCTTATGCACACAGGTTACTGCACCCCCTTAAATTGAAAAGGGGTAATTGTGAGGAATGGCGGGTATCAGCGGTATAATCACCGGCTCGCCGACGCCAAACCTCATCGGATCTTCTGCCCCAATAGTATCGTTACGCAATGTTGAAGGAGACATATTTCGAAAAAGCTTTATCGGAAGGCCGACCTTTAGTTGGTGGTGTGCGCTAGAGTTTACTGTCTCTGAAAGAGAAGATATTGTCATTTTCAAAACCTACAGGGTACTTGCCGTGAATTTGCAATCTTGAAATTTGGTACGAAGCAACAACTTATTAGATAAAAGAAAAATTCTAAAACATATAAAAAAGTTGAAAATTTTGTGGTGTCTCCATACATACTTATATTCATCAATTAACATAGACCTCTGAGTTGTATGGGCGCTCATAAAATTCAGGGGTCTAGCTTAATTGCCTTCTATTCAAATAACGTACTCATTTTTTACGGAACCTTCGAGTTCGTCTCGTGCTTGACCGATTTGTTTTGTGCTAGAAGACCCTGCTTTCAACAAAAATTGACAATTCTTGGTCAACCATCTGATTATGTAAACCTGTTGTTAATGTTCGTGCAAAATTAGAATTTAATCTAATCAGTAGTTTCTTAGTTTATCCCGGACATAGCGGGACAAACAGACAAACTACATTTTTGGCTTTGGTATCCTTTGCTGAACATACGGCAAGTATTTTATTAAAAATTATTAAACGTACAGTTTTTACTTTGTTATGATTTCATTATGAAAACATTTAATTTAATTACATAAATTTAAAATAAAATAATATAAAACAAATTAAAAACTAATCAAAAAACCCGCCCCGAATCGTACCCGGCGCAAACGTGCCCATCACACTCGCTGCGTTTCCACGCTGGATTGCGATGGCCAGCCTCTGCACTAAGAACGATCCGGATCGAGAGTCACCAGTAAATTCTATGAGCCTCTGTCCAATTTATTTTATAAACACTTTAGCGTCCTTGCCCCAGCACCCCAGGGTCTCAACCGCCACCATTATTAGAAATAATGAAAAATAGAATAGAAAACTAAAAATTAAAAAATAGGTTAATATATGACTTATATAATTATTATTTATGTAAAATAATAACTATTGTTATTCTCGTGTGCCACGGAATCTGAGATCAAAATTATTTAACCCGTAACAAAAGAGCCAGATACAGACATCTACTTAATAATTTGTATCAAAACGATTATAATAATTGCCATGGCTATCAAAATTTAACGCAAAACTCCTCAGGCATTTCATAATTTTTGATGTTAAGCTCATAGCGAGCTGAAACAATACCGAACAGTTTACAATTCATGACATTAACGCAAGTAGCATTATAAATTTGGCAAACTTTGGACTTTAAATATTAATGAAAATCCCTGATTTATGAGCCGAATAATTTAAAAAGTTTGTGTAATTTAATGTACCTAATGCTCTCCATTAAAATATATTGGGATTTTGTTATTCTTCTGAGATTAAGTATGTATTTAGAGTAAATGAAAAATAAGGCACCTGTTCTACTATAATATGCATATGAGTGAAATTTACATTAAGAAATTCTTGATTTAGATAACTTTTCTATGCATTTCTTTTACCTAATAAATTGGTCCGAGTGGTTTACATAAATAAATATTTATAATATATTGTATTTATAATGTAAGTATATAAGTAAGTAGTCTAGATCACAACACACCACAAGCTTATATTAGCCTAATTTGGGCTAGATGGTTTTATGTAAAAGATGTGCTACAGTATAAAAATATGAACGTGGGCGCGCCAAGGCCAAGACAATGGTGCGAGTCGAGCATGGAGGGGACGCCACTTCTTCGAACAGGTCATGCTCGCGTAAGAGGCGACGGAGAGGGAACGGGAGAGGAATCTCACACCCGAATTCCGAAGACGTGTCTTCGTCCAAGACTACCGGCCTCCACGACCAGTGTCCTGAGGCCGGCGGGTGAGCTCCTCGCCGAAGCACGCCCAAGACGACGGCGTGAGAAAAAGAAAAGGGCAAAGAAGCGGGGTAACGCCTAAGCTCCTAAAGAAGCGGGATAACATTCCAACCCTCAGGTGCTGCCGTGGTGGTAACCTGCTAGGAGTACTAGGATATCTTGCCGTGGAGTTATCCAGGGCGTCCGGCAATGGACATAATTATAGACAGGGACCGTGTGGTTAAAATAGGTTCGTATAGTGATGTATTGAAATAACAAAAATATTGAATAAACTTTATATGTATAATGTAAGTATGTACAAGTATTCTACACACACATAATAACAATTCACTCGAATTTATATAGAAAACGTTGGTAGGTACATTAATTTTGTGTGGAATTTTCCAATAATGGACCCGATGAAGATGTTCGTCTCGTGTAGGAATGTGTACGATCGACTGAGTCCTTTGATTACTATCAATTTGTAGCAAATAATACCTTTACAGTAAATATTAATGCTTGATGTTTGAGGCATGATAAATCTGGGACAATTACCTATTTTAAAATTAAAATATTTTTGGGACATTGTCAAGGATGTCTAGTCTAAATTAAGCTAACACAAGCTTGTGCTGTCGAGGGTTAAAATAAATAAGGCGACGATGTGAAACTCTAAATCTAAACCCTGAAACGACAAACAACGAACTCGTAGAAAATAAAACAGAAACCTTAACACACAGTCACACAATCAGGCTGTGTCAAGACTTAGTACGAGCTGAGTGCAAACACGACTTGTACCTACGTTCAGACTGCACGTCGCTCGTCGTATGTCACGAGAAATAATCTGCAGAAAATTGTACTATCTTTATTTGTTAACCGTTTTATGAGAAGAGAACTCTGTAAAAATGTTTATAGAATTTTAACTTAACTTAACTATCTTCACGCTGTATCCCTGACGGGGTAGTCAGAGAGGACAGATCGCCAGGCTTCGCGATCCATGCATACTCCTTACGCTTCTTCGAGATTCATCAATCGCTTCATACACGCACGTCTGGGTATCCGAGTACTTTTGACCTTTCCGTTTTTGAGCAATCTGCTCACGTGGTGTTCATATGTAAGTCTCGGCCTACCCTGACCTCTTCTACCCTCTGCTTTCGCACAATATATATTCTTCGTCAATCGTTCCTCACTCATTCGTTGGACGTGTCCAAACCAACGGAGCACGCCCTTTTCCAGCTTAACGCTGACATTTTCATTCAAACCTGCCATATTGCGTATGACTTCGTTACGTATTCGGTCGGCCAAGGTAAAGCCGCACAATTTTCGAAGTGATCGCATCTCCACAGCATTCAATTTACTTTCATGCATCAGCTGACATACCCAGGTTTCGCTACCGTAAAGCAAAGTTGGCACTAGCACTGCGGTATGAATCGCCAGTCGTGCTCCTTTTACGATGCTTTGTTGCTTTACTAATTGGGACAAAGCACCGTTAACTCTGTTTCCGGCAGCTACTCGCCGTTCTACATTCGATTCACATCTTCCATCCGCGCTGAACATACTCCCTAAATACACAATTTCATTCACTTGCTCTAGACGTTCCTGGTTTACCCTAATCTCGCATTTAGTTCTTACGTCATCTCTTTCAAATACTAGAACCTTAGTCTTACTTGCATTCAAGCGAAGACCCTTACTTTCACTCCTCTTTCATATTAGTGACTAATGCCTGAAGGTCGGCTTCTGATGAGGCCATGAGCACCGCATCATCAGCGTACAGCAGACAGTTTACTGAAAAGTCACCCAAATTCACACCCATATCACAATCTTTCAACTTCTGCAGGCAACTGTCCAGATACACTATGAACAGCCAGGCGGACTTGACACAACCCTGTTTGACGCCTATACAGACATCAAAAAGAGGTGACACATCCCCCCCTACTCGCACGCAAGCCTTACAGTCCTTATAAAGCGACTGTATTGCCCGCAGCAGCGTGCCGTCCACACAATATCCGGGCAGCAAATCCCACAGAGTTTCCCTCACAACGTTATCAAATGCTTTCTCCAGATCCACAAAAGATATAGAATTTTCTTTGTCATATTCTGACAGTTGGATAAATAGTTTGTTATTGTATTACTGTATTAACTTGGATTCTACGAAAATACAGATCGCTTCGATAAACATTTACCAAATCCACATTGAGTTATTGGCGGTGAATTAATATTGCCACAAAAACAATAAAACCGCACCCGTTCACGGGTATGACGCATATATCAGCCATCGCCCTACTCAACCATATTATAGGGAATAGGGCGACCCGACACATACGCCACCTTAGGCGCCTACTTAGGCGAGCATGACATACTCAAATTGCACGGCAATGATAATGTCAAGTTAAAATGGTACATAATTGTCTATATGGTGCTCACATAATAATAAACTTAAATTACACATATTGAACAAAAAATAAATAAAAAAGAAAATGCGATTGTTATACATGTAAGTGTATTAAAATATGTCTTAACACATTTTAATAAAAAAATTATGGCACAAAATGGTTACATAACGTTTAAAAGTACGAATATGTCAATCAATAAAATAAAATAACAAAAACTAAATAAACATCAATTATTGCTAGAGGGCCGCAGTGTGCAGGAGGGAATCGTATGCCCGGCGTCATTATCTTCTAAATACTGTTTTACATTGTTATACGCTATGGACACGAGTATTTGCTTAACTAATGGTTTGAATTTTGTATCGGGTAAGTCAATAATGTGAGCTAGAATCTTATTGTAGAACCTCACACAATTTATATACACAGGATACAAAATTTACTTTCTCATATGGAACACCACTGTATCAAAAAGATATAGACAAGAGTTGCAATACATTCTACAATAAACATAGATACATAGTCATATTGTCATGCCTTTATCTCCAAAGGGGATGCATAGGCATACTGTACGCCCACATTTCACCATATGCATTTTTGTCCCACGTAACTGATGGTGAGCCCATTGCCCTGTTGAAATGGACAGGAGCAGGCTGCGGCGACCTGGTGTTTAAATGTTTCCAGCCGCCCATAAGGCCTTCAACTTGGCTTAACGACAGTCATTTTCCTAGCAACCGGGACCAACGGCTTAACGTGCCTTCCGAAGCGCGCAAACAATCGCACTTGTAAATGCCACAAAGTGGTCATCCATCCAAGGACCAGCTATAGTGAAAATTGCTTAACACAGTGATCGTTTACAGAACACTGAGTTAGCGGGGCCACGAGCGGTTCATACAGTACATTCTACTATTGTACAAAATTGGTGATACGTCAATTAATGTTTTTTTTTATTACTGACTTGGCAGACTAGCATACGTCATACAGGATATATCGTTGAAGAATTATATTATATTATCTGTGGTCGTTGTAAGCGATTACTTACTATTGAAATAAGGTCTTCTACTTGGAGTAACGACTACCAAATCAAAGGCAACTGGAAAGAACGGCATATAATTTATCTTTTAATACACTTTGTAAACAGGATACTTTTTTTTCTGCTTCTGTGGCGCGTTGGGAGTGTATCCGACTGCTACGCAAGAGGTCGTGTGTTCGATTCCAACCCAGGATAAAACTTTATGTGATGAGCACGATAGTTTATTCTGTGTCAGTGTGTATTTAGAAATATAAGTATGTTTACCAGTTATCATGTTACCATAGTAGAAGCTCTGCTTAGTTTGGAATCAGATGGCGTTTTGTGAGGTATATCAACGATATTTATATTTATTTATTTATGTCAGGACTGACCATAGCGAAAGATGCTTAAAGCTGTGATCGTTTACAAATAAATGGTTATGGACTACGAGCGTTGAAAATGTTAGATTGTTACATTATAATTATGTTTACTCAGCAAAATAGTAACATTGCTAATTTCTTAATGATATAAAATAAATAATTTATTGTGAACATTTAACTTATTAAAATTAACTGTCCTTTTTTTGAGCAATCTGCTCACGTGGTCTTCATATGTATGTCTCGGCCTACCCTGACCTCTTCTACCCTCTGCTTTCGCACAATATATATTCTTCGTCAATCGTTCCTCACTCATTCGTTGGACGTGTCCAAACCAACGGAGCACGCCCTTTTCCAGCTTAACGCTGACACTTTCATTCAAACCTGCCATATTGCGCATCACTTCGTTACGTATTCGGTCGGCCAAGGTAACGCCGCACAATTTTCGAAGTGATCGCATCTCTACAGCATTCAATTTACTTTCATGCATCTGCTGACATACCCAGGTTTCGCTACCGTAAAGCAAAGTTGACACTAGCACTGCGTTATGAATCGCCAGTCGTGCTTCTTTTACGATGCTTTGTCACTTTACTAATTGGGACAAACACCGTTAACTCTGTTTCCGGCAGCTACTCGCCGTTCTACATCCGAATCACATCTTCCATCCGCGTTAAACATACTCCCTAAATACACAATTTCATTCAATGCTCTAGACGTTCCTGGTTTTCCCTAATCTCGCATTTAGTTCTTACGTCATCTCTTTCAAATACTAGAACATTAGTCTTACTTGCATTCAAGCGAAGACCCTTACTTTCACACTCCTCTTTCATATTAGTGACTAATGCCTGAAGGTCGGCTTCTGATGAGGCCATGAGCACCGCATCATCAGCGTACAGCAGACAGTTTACTGAAAAGTCACCCAAATTCACACCCATATCACAATCTTTCAACTTCTGCAGGCAACTGTCCAGATACACTATGAACAGCCAGGCGGACATGACACAACCCTGTTTGACGCCTGTACAGACATCAAAAAGAGGTGTCACATCCCCCCCTACTCGCACGCAAGCCTTACAGTCCTTATAAAGCGACTGTATTGCCCGCAGCAGCGAGCCGTCCACATCATATCCGGGCAGCAAATCCCACAGAGTTTCTCTCACAACGTTATCAAATGCTTTCTCCAGATCCACAAAAGCGCAGAAAACCCTCTGGCTAATAGCTAGAAACTTCTTCGCGATCATGCGGAGAGAAAACACTTGATCCATGCAACCTCTTCCACGTCGGAATCCGCATTAAGCCTCCCATAAATACCTTTCAGACTTTTATTGCATTCTTGCCGTTATAATCTTTGCATACACCTTACTAGCTAAGCTGACCAAGCTGATCGCCCTGTAGCTGGAGCAGTTTAGGCGCGAGCCTTTCCCTTTGTAAATAGGTACTACAACTGCTACTCGCCAGTCATCCGGGACCTCACCCGTCCGCCAGCACAAGTTGCATAACAGACATAGAGCGTCCCAGACGCGCGACCCACCGTAATTGATCATCTCAGCAGTAACTCTGTCTTTTCCCTCAGCCTTACCACATTTCATACTTCTTATCGCTTGTTCAATTTCTTTCATACTAATGACTTCAATGACATCGGGATCCGGAGCATCGAAGTGAGCTCCACTTCCCGATGTGGCATCTCTGTCTTTTCTTGCATACATCTTTCCATAATATTCACTCCATCTCTGCTCCTGCAAGAAAGAAGACCTTAAGAAGACGTCAGTTTGGTCTGTTAGGACGTCATTGTTAACACTAAGCACTTTATTCATACTGCAGATTGCCGAACAACTCCGGGTCTTGCCTGCCTCTTTCTTCTTTCTTAACTTATTAAAATTAAACATAGAAAACAAGAAAACAGTACAAAAAAAACAGGAGGTGGGGGATTATTACAAGGCTGACAATGATGCCCCGACTAGGTGACGAAGAATTCCTCCCCATCAAAATCAACTGTAAGGTTCCCATAAGGCTGGCCGCATTGCCACGTTGTGTGTCAATGCTTATTCTCTGAGCGAAAAAGATGCCAGCATTATGGTCACGAGAAGAATCGACCAGTCGCTTTAAGATATCTCTGTATGGCGAACAAGCACTTGGGCCCCACGAGCCTAGTGTAAAGAAGATCAATTTATGTTTAACAAATCCACGTGTTATTGTGGTTTTGCTCCTTGAAATCGAACTGTTTCAGTTTTATTATTAAATGCACATTGAAATATCAATTAACATGATTCTTACTTCGTATCTGACTTTGAGCTTGTAAACTACCGTTAAAGTATTATCCCACTTATTTCCTCTTTCCTCCAAGCTCCAACGAGCATGGAGGTTGTTTGTGAGTCACTTAATAAATATAGATTTATGAGATAACTCGAATATAGGTTACAAGAACTATTTACTTATCAGTACTATGATCTTAATAGACTACTCGAGCACTCGTTATTGATAGAAAACCAATAAGATTTCTCATAAAAATATTTACTAGTGAGAGTGGTAGTTATTGGTAGTATTTAATGTTTCAACAACGGACTATATTTTACTGAGGTCTTGAGTAAGGCTGAAAAGTATACCCATTTTTTTATATACTATATTTGGGACTTCACGCTAAACTATATTCTACTTACATTCACCGACGTTTCGAAAGCGTTGCAGCGACCGTGGTCGCGACTGGACTCAAACTATGAGTATACACTGCGACAGTTTAAAAATAACAAGTACCTTCAACTTTACATATTCTAAATTATACTATGAATTCTTCTAGAACTAAACTGGTGTACTTAGCTAATAATAACTAATTTTGAGTGGTTTGATTGCCACGTTATACTTGCTGGTATGTAGATGGAGCGACGCTTTCTAGTACAGGCATTACTATGCCTAAAAGAAGACGTCAAAAATTTGTTAACCAATAAAATATTTATAATTTCGATTTGATTTTTGGCGTCCCAAGAATAAATAAAACTCAGTTAATTCTGTACGTTCAAATAACTTTCAATTGACTAAAAAATAAATAGAATGGAAAAATACCGTAATAGCCGTTGGTCCCGGTTGCCAATAAAATGGCAGTCGTTAAGCCAAGTTGAAGGCCTTATGGGCGGTTTAATAAATTTCAACAGCAGGTCACCTCAGCCTGCGCCTGTCCATTTCAACACGGCAATGGGCTCACCACCTGTTACGTGGGACAAAAATGCACAAGGTGAAATGTGGGGGTTTAACATGCCTGCCTACCCCTTCGGGCGTGACAATATGTATGTATGTAAAAATACCAGTTTTGTCAGGTGGGCCGTATGCTTGTCTGCCACCTCAGTGGAATTAAAAAAAAAAAGTAGGCTTCATTGGTTTAGTATTACTTACATTTTTTTATAATTTCAACTTCCGATTTAACCGCTTCTACAATAGCCTAATAATTATCTCATTTACAGTTGGTGATCTAAAACAGAACTAGATGGCTTTGAGGTTGTTCTGTGGAGTTTCAATTGCGAAATAATAAGGTTTCCCTAATATTTTACCACAACTGAGCAGTCCCACATGTAGCCGCACTGCTCCCGCGCAACTCGTAAGTAGTGTCGAAATGCATTTGACATCAAACAAAAATAAAGAAACCACAGATAAGATGACTTTGAGGTTGTTCTGTGGAGTTCAAATTGTGAAATAATCAGGTATCCACAATATTTTAGCACAACTGAGTAGTCCTACATGTAGCCGCACTGCTCCCCTGCAACTCGTAAGTAGCGTCAAAATGTATTTGAGCTCCAACAAAAAAATAAAACCACAGAGTAGATAACTTTGAGCTTGTTCTGTGAAGTTTAAATTGTGAAATAATCAGATATTCACATAATTTTCCCACAAGACTGAGTTCATAAGCGGTTGCCAAGTCACTGATTAAATCGTCATGATTATTCCATTCTATGTACGAGTATAGGCGTAGTTTGTTGCGACTTGCTCTTGAAATTTTTCAAGCCGCTCACTTGACTTTTAGCTTGCCGACTTAACTTGACTTGCTTAACTTGTTAACATAACAATAAATTTCTATAATTTCTAAGAAAAAAATGCATCAACACGATTGACCTTTTCATTATACTTCATCTCAGAATTATAACACATATGAGTTTCAACAAACTGATTCTATCTGGTATCTATACTAATATATGAGACATAAGACTGCCTCTGTGGCGCGGTGGGAGTGCATCCGACTGCTACGCAAGAGGTCGTGGGTTCGATTCCCACCCAGGTTAAAACTTTGTGTGATGAGCACGATGGTTTATTCTGTGTCTGGGTGTTATTTATCTATAATATGTATTTATTTAGAAATATATAAGTATGTTTATCAGTTATCTAGATCCCATAACACAAGCTAATATTAGCTTACTTTGGGCTAGACGACGCTGTGTGACAAGTGTAAAAAATATATATATATATAAAAGCTGAAGAGTTTGTTTGTATGTTTGTTTGGTTGAACGCGCTAATCTCAGGAACTTTTTGTCGAAAAAAGCTTTTTGTGTTGGATAATCCGTTTATCTAGGAAGGCTGTAGGCTATTATCATCACGCAAATACCATGGAGAGTAGAGCAGTCACCATAAATCACAACAAATCGGGCAAATTTACATACTTTATTGTAAAAATAATAAACGACGGGATTAAATCGGTATGATGGGGGTTCAAAATTTGTCACGGGCAATAATAAAAAGCGAAGAAATCTAGTCAGTCATAAAGCCTAAACTTGACTTCAATCATGCTTACATACAAAAGAGAATTATAGTCTCACAAACAAACAGTGGTAATATATCACGTTAAGTACCTACTCTATTGTCCTGAGCTGGACGGAAGCCAAACTTTAATGAGAGCCTGCGAATCCTCATATCTAAACACAGGCTGCAACCGATATAATTTCCGTTAGAAGCTTAATGGGTTTTGGTGAATGTAATATCATGTTTATTCTGAAATGTATCCTAATAGAAAATTGCTGGACAGAAATCGATACTATAGATATAATAATGATACATAAAATTATTTTAAGACCTGATTTTGAAACTTACATTGTTCAATATTATAAGATCTACTAAGGGACAAAGGTTTCTGGGGCCGAAACGACATCAACTACAAGCGGCGCACAAAAAATCTATAGGCACTTCATCACACTACTACCCAGGAGACCGAAGTAGTAATCATAAATGTTACCAATTCAGGCAAACTTTTGTACACTACTTTAATCTTCATTCTCTATCCACCCAGGAAATGTGACAAGAGTTTTAAGCACCTTTGCACCGGATACAACCAGGGGTAGGTTATTTAAATAAAAAAAATTACGTGGTGTCGTGGGACACCAGGTAGGAACGAAGTTAACAAGTTCACGATTTAATTATATAATCTTTCAGTCCACCACAGTCGACTACATAAGATTGGCGATTCTTTCCAGGGTAACTGTATACGCTTTTACAACAAGCTTCCCTGTGACCTGAGAAATTTACCATTAAATAAAATTAAAAAGTTAATTAAATACAAGCTTTTTGAAAAAGTTTATTACTCCGTTAAAGACTATTTGCAGGAAAGGGACGCCTGGAAATGATCTGCTGGCAAAGTGAAATAATATTAAATTGTAAATAGGCCATCAAAAAAAAGCCTTCCTAAGTTTCTTGCCGGTTCTTCTCAGGTGGGCCGCGTTCCGAACCGGTGGTCACTTTAAATATTTTAAATAGTGTATGACATTTTGTAAGCGCCGTTAGAATGGTCTATGCAAAATAAAGATATTTTTATTTTTTATTATTTTTATTTTTAATTAATCATACAAAAGTCACCGTTTGTACTAGGCTTCGAACTCGGGCCTCTTGTGTCTCAGCCGAGCAGAATACCACCCAAAACAAAACAGCTACGTTACTGCAATTTTCAAATTAGTGTTCACTTCACTGAGGTAAATAGACAGTTTGAAAATCGGCACAATTTTTTACTATCACATATTTTTCAGTTCGGTCGCGCAGCAAAGTCCCTATCTCCTCCAAGCCTGCCGTAAGGAACTTCGTTCCAAAAACATAAGTCAAAAATAAATGTGACAATTTATTGTTTACTACAACAAATTATATTTTAAAATTAATAAACGACTTCTGGCGGTCCTCGTGCAGGTAGCTTTCTCGTGCAAAGGCTTTATATAGCTATTCAGCGCGGGAATGCTGCCTGCATCATGGGTACCCTACCGAGGGGACCCAGTCAAAATTTTGATAAATAGGTTGGGTAGTTTTTATTTAGGTATAGTTTTAATTGTTTTTTTTTACAAAGATTAAAATTAAATTGATTTTCGTTTTGTTATTGACTGTATTTTTTTTCTTATAAACGATCTTACGAGATTAAATAATTCACGAAGGTTCGAAATGCATCACGTGCGAAGCCGCAGGACACAGCTAGTATGAGATTAATCTTCAGACGTTGAGTAATGTAGAAACAAAATCTAATAAGTAATTAAACTGGCTAGAATAAGACTAACAAATTGTTGTCATCCATTTTGTTTACGTCGTAGACGACTATAACCATTTACGAGTACATACTTTGGATACGCAATCGAGATGAGAACAGCTTACAGCCGTTACTACTAACAAAGTAGCTATGAGCATCAATTAAGTTAAGTATTAAGGCCGGTCTATCAGATAGGAGTAAATGTTGTGGAAAGACTGCCGATATTGTGTACGTATTATTTACAGTCAGCCTCATAAGTAGATGAGAACATTTCAGAATATATATGTCAATGCGAGTGCCTCACCTCTGGTGTTGCAAACGTCCATAGGCTCGGTGACCCATCAAGTAGGCAGTATGCTTGACTGCCACCTCAGTGGAATAATAGAATAAAAAAAATTGCACTTCAAATATTCGTTGTCATGTCATGTCATTCACCATCCAATTAAGTTTTTACCAAGTTCGGCGTGCTCAAAGGATTTGCCTAGGAAATATATTGTCACAATAGGCTTTGTCTATGGCAAAGAAGACGGAATAGAAAAATAAAAAGAAAAAGACCCCAATCTAGATCTACGGAGCGTAAACCAATATAAAAACTCTTAAAAAATCAAATCATATATAAATAAATAAATATTGTGGGACACTTTTCACACAGCGCTATCTAGCCCAAAGTAAGCTAATATTAGCTTGTGTTATGGGATTTAGATAACTGATAAACATACTTATATATTTCTAAATACATACATATTATACATAGGAAACACCCAAACTCCGAAACACACATTTGTGGATCACACAAATATTTGTTCCGACCCGGGAATCGAACTCGGGACCTCTGGCGTAGCAGTCGGATACACTCCCACCGCGCCACGGAGGCGGTCATATATACTCTTAACAACTAATAAAATTATGCTCCAAATTCAGGTAAGTTTTGGAAACAACTTGGAAGTACAGGAACTGCTGGTTTGAATTAAAAAATTAATTTTTGTTTTCGATAGCTCATTTATCGAGGAAGGCTAAAGGCTATATATGCTCACGCTACTACCTAAGAAAGTGAAGCAGTAATTAAAAATGTAAACTAATTATTTATTGTCCTACATTATTTTTATAATAAACAACGGGTATAAATGGTTGCAGTGCGGCGCAGCTACGGGGTTCAAAGTATGCTTTAGGCGAATCCGCTGGGTATATGAATGATATTATTTCAATTGGAGAAGCGTCACGTCGACAAGATTATCGACAGTTCAAAGAATATCTCAACTTTACGGTTCAGTGAATATTAAAAATTGCATTTACCTCTTAACGGAGTCACGTTGAAATACAATTTATTCGTAAGGTAAGTGTTTTGGAGGATGTTGAAATAAAATTGAATTCTGCTTTTGTGTAACTCAGGTAGCTCCATGAAAATTGTAACTGCATTTCAATAAATATAATAACTAGTATACATACTACATTGGACATTTTTAAAAATAAATAAATAAATAAATTGCTTGGTGCACTTCTTCTCCACATAAACTATAACTGTGTCAATATTCACGATTATCCGTTCTCGCAATTTTCTTAAAAAGGGGTACAAAGTTTTAATAAAAAGAAAAAAATATAAAAAATAAAAGCCTAAGACCATTGCATGTCACCATGACCATGCATTGTCAACAAGTTGATTTCCCAGAATGTTGAATACCA
Organism: Thumatha senex; assembly: GCA_948477245.1. Classification (NCBI taxonomy): domain Eukaryota; kingdom Metazoa; phylum Arthropoda; class Insecta; order Lepidoptera; family Erebidae; genus Thumatha; species Thumatha senex. The sequence continues at coordinate 11,101,741 of OX419741.1, read as the reverse complement.
TAAAGTTGAACTCCCAACATGATGAAAAATCATTTCACAAAATGTTGATTTCTCAGAAATTGTCAATTTAAAGTGGATTGTGGCGGCCCGGAAAAGCCTTTGTTGCACATTTTTAGCATTATTTAACTAACCATACATTATATTGTAATTAAACTAAGCGGGTATACAAAATTTCAGCTCAATCGGTTGCAGATATATACTTCAAAATTTAGTAACAAAATATCACCCGAACAAACACACATTATATCGCAAGTTAATAAAAAGATTTAGTAAATTAAGACCAGAGATATTCAAATATGTATCACAAGAAAAGACACGTTAGGGAAGTAACTAAATGTTGATTTAGATACATCGTCTTTCATTGAACACAGTGAAGTTAAAAACTTCACTGTGTTGTTTAGAGTCCATTTTGAAAAATAAAAATCTTCTTTTTAATGTTAGAAATTTCTTTTCATTTATTACATACATTCATACATATTGTCACGCCTTTATCCCCGAAGGGGTTTCACCATGTGCATTTTTGTCCCTCGTAACAAGTGGTGAGCCCATTGCCGTGTTGAAAATAGACAGGCAAAGGCGATGGCTAATTTTTCAAGCCGCCCATAAGGCCTTCAACCAGGCTTAACGACTGCCATTTTTATTTATTTATTTAAAAAAAATTAAAACTTTCAATTTTCAGCGTCGTTGATTTTATACATGAAACGTCAGATATTAGAGTTGAAGTTGAAAACTTCTCTGAGTTAGTAGCAAAATGTTAGCACGATATTTGTGCTCTTAAAATGTTAGAGAAATGTTTAATGTGAATAACATTTTATATTCAAAATAAACACATTTTACTAGCAGTCGTGCAGGGTAAGATAACATTATAAATTTTAAAAGTTTATTTGACTAATACTAGGGAAATGAGTTCCTTGAGTCAGGTAGATTTAAATGTCAAAAATCAAAATCAAAAATTCTTCATTGAATGAACTACCAAGTTTGTAGTTCATTCAATTAAGAAAATATTATGGATGTGATGTTTGAGAGAGATTTTAAAAATAGAATAAGATAGAAATTATTATGTGGATTTCTGACGGGAACGGTAATAATTTTGTCAAAACGATTTTCGAGTTTTTATGTGTAAAAATGATGTTTACGAGTGTTGAGAAATTGGATAACTTAGTGGAACGCGGCATTGATTGTATTCTTTCAAAATTCACATATAGCTGCACTAAAATTTTACTGCAGTTGAACTTTGAACAAACCTATACATTAATACGGGAATAATTTACTTATTTTGGATAAAGAACGTACATATCTTCTTGAAAATGGTCACTTTTGAAGAACAATTTAAATACATATGGAAGAACAATAAATTTTGCTGTTGGCAATCGAATTACCGTGCGTAGCCAGAATTAAAAATAATAATACTTAATTGTACAAAATATTTTATCTAGGACAGTTTGTTCCATGTCTGTCGAAGAACCTATGACGAAAAAAGCTAATGACTGCTGGTCTAGAAATAGCTACGCAGCAAACTGAAGGTAGGACAGCGCGATGGAAGTCATGGAGCAACACTCCTGGGGGCCTAGTCTACTAATACAATCGCGTCAGAAGAGAATAGAAATCGTCGACAAATAGAGAGCCGACAGAAAAAAAATGACAGTTTTTGTAGTCTACTATTACAATTGCACTCAAATAGAATTGTATCGGCCGGCCGATAGAATGTTATTAACACGTGTAGAGCCTATAAGTTGCTCTTAATTTGCATTTTTGGTAGTCTATATTAATATTTTAATAGTTAAAAACAGCTATTTTATCTCTATTCTGCAGCTTCAAAAGTGTTAGAAAGCTTGAAAGTTTTATAGTCTGCCTAGTTTTGGAAAAATCGCAATAGAACTGCTATAGAATAGATTTAGAACGACTTTCTATTGCAAAATAGTAGACTCGGCACCCTGAACACAGCTTTACGCACCTTACCTGCTAAAGTACTATCGAGAGCTAGTGGATACAGTCAATCCATCTATTTATTTTATAAGAACAGAACGCTAGCTTTGGGAATAATATGTTTTTCAGGGATACAGAGTATGATATACATATTTCACCACTTTATCATATCGTATTCTTAAGTAAAAAGTAAAAGTTTTAGTAAAGCAAGTTGAAGTCTAGACTTTTACCTACGTTGCTTTTCGTTGTGTTAAATCCATATGCTTTAATTTTACTTATATTTAAACCATAATTTACGAAACTTTTAACTACTCAAATTGTAATTTGTCTAAAGCGCGACTGAATGTATAAGCTCGTATAAGTCTTACTTTGAGACCTTAAAGCAGAGACACTTCGACGCAATCTGTGACCTGTCCTTACGAAGTAAAATATATAAAACAAGAGGTACTCTATTTAAAGAACAATCAACAAGCCATGCGATATTACAGAATCGTGCGTTACAAATCTCAATACTAGTATGCTGCCGCTTAATCTCGGGTACTGGGGGCTTAGGGTCTCGTAACTTCTACTATGAAGCTAATTAATATCGATTTACGGACGGCATGTTCTTAATGGACCATTAAATCTTACACAAAGCCAGTTTACGAACAGTGTGTCTTCATTGACCCTTCTGCGTTTAATCGGGTTTATTTTGAAGGAAACTATAAAATTTATGGCAGTTGCAAATCTCAAATTGAGAACGTCAACTAAATTTTAAAGTTTTTTTAAGCTATTGCATCGTTTTTATCGAGGGCTTTGAGCGCGCGACCTAATCAAGAAATTCCGTAACGAAAAACACCTTACACTCGAGCTCACACGAACTTCACCGAACACGGCCGAGCGTTTGCTTAACGTGTATGTAAATAATACGAGACGAGACGAGCTGTAGAAATTATATATCTACACTAATATTATAAAGAGGAAAACTTTGTTTGTATGTTTGTTTATTTGTAATGAATAGGCTCAAAGACTACTGGTCCGATTTTAAAAATTCTTTCACCATTTGAAAGCTACATTATCCACGAGTAACATAGGCAATATTTTATTTTGGAAAAAAATAGGGTTCCGTAAGATATTTGGGTTTTTCGGACACTAGGTGTAAACAATCAACCAGAAAAGTTACTTATTTTGCGTACGCTGCCTAAACTACGAAAGATAGATCCATAAAATGTTCTAATTATAAAATAAAATAAAATAAAAATAAATAAAAATATCTTTATTTTGCATAGACCATTTTAACGGCGCTTACAAAATGTCATACACTATTTAAAATATTTAAAGCGACCACCGGTTCGGAACGCGGCCCACCTGAGAAGAACCGGCAAGAAACTTAGGAAGGCTTTTTTTTGATGGCCTATTTACAATTTTATATTATTTCATTTTGCCAGCAGATCATTTCCAGGCGTCCCTGTCCTGCAAATAGTCTGTAACGGAGTAAAAACCTTTTTCACAAAGCTTGTTTTTAATAAACTTTTTAAATTTATTTAAAGGTAAATTTCTCAGGTCACAGGGAAGCTTGTTGTAAAAGCGTATACAGTTACCCTGGAAAGAATCGCCAATCTTATGTAGTCGACTGTGGTGGACTGAAAGATTATTTTTATTTCTAGTGTTTATATTATGTTTATCACAGAGTTTAGAAAACTGTGATAGATTTTTCTGGACATACATAAGATTGGCAAAAATGTATTGTGATGGTACGGTTAGAATATTCACTTCTTTGAATTTTTCTCGGAGAGAAACTCTGGGGCCCAAATTATAAATAGCGCGTACAGCCCGCTTTTGTAGAACAAAAATAATATTTAAATCTGCAGCACTCCCCCAAAGGAGAATACCGTAAGACATAATACTATGAAAATAGCTGAAGTAAACCATTCTAGCCGTATCCACATCTGTTAGAGTCCTGATCTTTTTTACAGCGTATGCAGCCGAACTTAATCTAGAGGCTGTCTTTTCTATGTGTGGGCCCCACTGCAAATTGGCATCAATAGTTATACCTAGGAACACAGTTGATTCTACAAACTCTAACACTTGTCCATTCAGTTGAACATTGGCCGCAACTTGTTTTACATTTGGTAGAGTAAATTTTATACATTTAGTTTTATTTTCATTAAGGCAAAGATTATTTGAGCTGAACCAATGAACTACTCTTGCAATTGCATTGTTTACATCGTCATAGTTATCTAATTGTCTTTTAAGTTTAAAAATTAATGAGGTGTCATCTGCAAACAAAACAATCCTATTCCTGTCCCCTACATATAATGGTAAATCATTAATATAAATGAGAAACAAGAATGGCCCAAGTATCGAGCCTTGCGGCACACCCATTGTAAACATGGATCCTACAGAACGTGTACCATTAATATCGACCCTCTGTATTCTATTAGATTTCGAATAATTGTAGATCTCATAAATATCTACAAAAAAATCCGCAACACATAACACATATATGTCGAGGGAGGCACAACAACCATATTTTTATTTAAAAATCTTGAATTTTTTTTGACCTACATCTTTGTCAAATTAAATTATTTCATCACTAATTACAGTTTATGTAGATAATATTTTGCAGTTTGTCTTTGAATGATTAAAATTGGACGTTTCGGCCCGTTGCGAAGTGGGCGTCACCAAGGCAGGGGTGCGCGCGGGAAGGGAGTTTAGATCTATGAGTAAGGTATAATTCATGATGGTTTTATGTAAATTGACTGAAATACTTATAACTATTATTGTTGAAGAGGTCGCAAAAAATCTTATGCTAAATAAACTAGGTGTAAAAAGGATCACGTATACCGAAATCCACGCGGGCGAAGCTGCGGGCGGAAGCTAGTATTTTATATATTAATAATCTATATATATAAAATTCAATGTCACTTTTCGTTGTAATTTTATAACTCGAGAACGGGCTCACCTATCAAGGCTGTTTAGGCTTTGTTCGGACTATTTAGTAGATGGTTTATGTGAAGTGTGCACAAAATCAGTCGAGCGGTTTTTCATTTATCACATTTTTTGTAACAAATCTCTTAAGTGGCGTAGCGCTAACGAAGTTATTCGGGTCAGCTAGTACAGTATAAATAATTTATTATAGTTGCATAAGTTGACAAAAAATGCTATGCAATAGCTTTACCGCGGCAGTCCCCGAGTGCCACACGTTTTTTTTATTTAATTTTTTATAGGCATTTTTGATGCATTTTTATTTCATGTCTCTATATTATGACATCTCTAATTACCATATCCTGTACTGTTAAATTACTAGGTTCAAGATTTTTTATATGCACTTGTTTGTATTTTATTATGTCACTGTTTTTATTATAACATGAAATCGTATAACCTATAATTATCAAATGTAACATTTGTTTAACATTTTTACATGCACCTTTTTTATTTGGTATCACTATTTCATGTAATGGCTTAACTTTTAATTGGGCGTTTTTTGTATTTTTCATTGGTGTTTACAACATTAAAGATATTTCACTCACGCTGCAGGTCTAATTTCTAACTAGAATTTGTTTTTACTTAGTACGCATTCTAACTTTAATTATGTAACATTGAAGCGCTCGTGGTCCCGCGGACTCAGTGTTCTGTAAACGATCACTGCGTTAAGCAACTTTCGCTATATCGCAGTTCACGGACGGGTGACCACTTTGTGTCATTTGCATTTGCGAGCGTTTCCGTGCTTCGAAAGGCACGTTAAGCCGTTGGTCCCGGTTGAAAATAACATGGAATTCGTTAAGTCAAGCTGAAGACCTTGCTGGCTTGAAAAATTTCAACAGCAGGTAGCCACAACCTGCGACTATCTATTTTAACACGGCCATAGGCTCACCACCTATTACGTAGGACAGGAATACACACGGCGAAAAGTGGACATATAATATACCTCTACTACCCCTTCGGGTATTAAGGCGTGATAGATAAAAAACGTATTCTAACTTATTAATTAATTTATTTCAAATTATATTCATTTGAAATAACTTTCTAATTTTTTCGTCCACATATTTATAGCAGGACATTTATTTAAGTTAATGACAAATATTTCTCGCTTCCAAGAAATGTTTGCAAACGGGTTTTATCGAAAATACCAAACCTTCACCTGTCTGTTCGCCGAGAATAAAACTAGTTGTAAATGAAACTTAAAGCACGTCACAAAATATTTTCCTCGCTACGAAACACACCAAACTTTCAATAAACTTCGCACAACATATTACTATAGTTTGCTGTTTTCCCAACAAAAAGGTTTTATTCCCAGTGCTCGCTTTGACACATGAATATGATAATCCTGAATATACTGAGTCACATGTTGTAAGAAAAGACAACGTCACACCGCAAAAGCAATATTCTACAACGATTTTCATATTGCGAAAGATTTTTGCTTTTGCTGGTCGTGGGACAAGTATGTATGCCGATTATTGAGGATTTATGCACATACCTGTGAACAATCCTGTGAATATTGGTAGTAAGAGCGCTAACGTGTAAGATAATAGCATTCGCATTTTTGTTTCGTATGTTTTTAGGATACATTTATCGTTGAATCAATGCGTATGAGGCCTGAGATCTTACTTTTTATCATGATGAGAACGATTATAGTTAAATTTCACTATTTTTACATTAAAACCAAGGCTTTTCATGAATTCATGAGCTTATATTTTTTTCATCAATCGGCCTGCACTAAATTGCAGCCAAATTGGTTCATAGAGAAAACGCCCAAACTCCAAAACAAATATTTACGTATTATATAAACATTTGTTTGAACCTGGAGTTTGAATCCAAAGCGCGTTCAACTAATTTGTTTGTTTGAACGCGCTAATCTCAGGAACTACGGGTTCGAATTAAAAAAATCTTATTATGTTGGATATTTCATTTATCGAAAAAGCTATAAATGATCACGCTCATCATAACTACCCAGGGGAACGAACCAATCAAAAATTGGGCATTTTTTCACTACATATTTCACGCTGTATCTTTGACAGGGTAGTCAGAGATGATTATTGTAAACTTTAAAATGAGGGGATTAAATAGGTGCGACGGGAAATCAAAATATGTCACGGGTGAAGCCATAGATTTCAGCTAGTGAAAAATATAGAATAAGGCAATTATTTGGTATTATGTATGTGTTTATTGTAGACTATGTACATATTTTTGGGCATAGAAGGTTTTTAAAGGGTTGGCAGCGGCGAGTGCTGCACCTCTGGTGTTGCAAACGTCTATAAGCTACGGTGACCACTTTCCATCAAGTGGGCCGTATGCTTGTCTGCCACCTCAGTGGTTTAAAGAAAAAGGGGTCTCTAGTAGAGCACAACTGACATTGATTCCCTGCTCTGTGTTCTTGACAAACACGAACAGTAGTCTGAATTACTTTAATTTAGATGGGGTTGCATAGATCCAGCCAGCGGTTTCATTTAAAATAGTTTTAGCAACGTTGCTCCCATTATCCTTGATTAGGTCAAACCACACACTCGCTGCTACGCTACATAGACAATGTGCCACACTAATTTAGTGCAGTGGTTTTGTTTATAATTGACCTTAGCGAACTTACGACCAAAACAATTACTGGAGATAGTGTTGTTTTAAGAGCTTCTTTGTGATTATGTGAGTTGTGGTAAGAAGTAATTTGTACTATTTTATCTATGGTTTCGTGGAGAAAATCAAAGTAATAAAGGTGGGTTTCGGTAATTTCAGCAATTTTTGCTGATTTTAATTTTCTTTTTGAAAAATATGTATTATGCTTAGTAAATCGAGTGTGGTGTATTTGTATATACATTCATAGAGAAATTGTTTATCTTTGTTCAAATGTCAAGTTTTGTTTCGTATATTTTGAGGCTCTTGCCTATTAAAAAAGACATACACACACAACACAAAGATCACACTCCTTAAACACAAATTTAAATTTACGCCTACTACAATGAATGAATAAAAAACAATTAGCTTCACAATTTTGAAAAGAAATACACTTACTAATATATGCAAAAATCAATTGCTGTTCCTTAGTAAATATATAAAGCGCCACTTATTACAATTCTATCACGTAAATATCATTACCATAAGTCAAGTGCGTGATGAGGTCGAAAAGAGGTTTGGCGCCAACGCGAGCGGTGACGCACGTTTGTTGTATATTATTTTCAAAAACTAGTGTAAAATTCGTGTTTTTGTGTTTAATAATGGTGGAATATTATACATAAAGAGTTCGGAAAAGTGCATTAGTGAACGAAAGTGATATATTGCAAAGAATAGCGGTGTTGTTTGTGTTAGTGCCAAATTTCCAAAGAGAGCTGCAATAAGGGATCCACTGCCTTATTGGGGCACGGCCTAGGACCTAGGACTGAGGACTTGACATCGACAAACGACTAGACAGGACTAAAACATAATAACAAGAAAAATAAATACTGAAGACTAGGCTGTATGGACTACGTTTCCTTTGCCTGCCCAAGATGGGCGAAGACAACTAAAAAAAAAATGAGGTCGAAAAACATTTTATTCTCGAATTACTTTCAATTCACTCGCTACTTTCGGAATTTGGCTAGAATACCTCGCTATGATCAAGAATCTATTTCTAAATTACTGTACTTAACTGCGCTGTGAATGCAAAAAATACACTTGCCATCAATGTTTTATTTTGCTTCATTATGACGAAATCTTCTATTTATTCTTCAACACGGTACATAGCTTAATTAACGATCGAATCGATTTTTTTATATATAGAAAGCACAGACGTACAAGAGTAAGCAGATCAAACATATTCCTTGGCTTATGGAACAATACTTCATCATTTTCACGCTTGCCATTTGTTGTATAAACTAAGCAATCTTTGTTATTCCTGTGTAGCTACATCTAACTCACACTTTGACAACGAACAGCGCGTAGCCTATTTTTCTACTACAACTAAACTACAAACTTGTAATGACAACCGCCGCTGTCATCTTTGAATCAAAGATTTATGTGTCGAAGTAAAAATATTACATAATATTATTGTAAAATGTTACAAAAGTAGACACAAAATATACGAAAAGGTGTTAAGCATAGAGTGATGAAGTTTCATTATCAAGAAATCATTAGAAATAACTAAGGTAAGCTACCTGTCTATGTGTGTGTTATAGACTAAGCTATTTTTCGCTAACATTGGGTCTGTTTACTATCTTATATGACTGTGATAGAATGAGACTAATAAGGGAAAATAGTTCTGCTTTAATTATTTCATTATCTATATATATGGTATAGACGACGAGTAGTCTTTGCCTAGCTTTTATATGGAGTTCCCTCTACGCTTTCATAAAACTTGATTATTCAAATGCTACGCCGATGTGCTTGTGTAGGAACTAATAATGAAAATTAAATGAATTAAAAAGGCTGTGAGTAAATTTGCATATTTATGAGTACATAGTGCATGTATTGTTTAGCACTTAGACGTACTTTTTTTATATGTGAATGCTGGACTTTTACCGCCTACAACCACACGGTACCCTTCCATGTATCTCTGTGAGTCCAGGGAGAGCCCTCGGGAGGATAACTCTTGGGCTCTCGACAGACTTGGTCCTACCAGAGCCTCGACTCAGGGGCTTCAGATGCTGTCACGCTTCGTAGGTTAATTTGGGTGTTATCTTACTTTTTTGGGCAGGTGAAGTACGTGCATGTAGCTTTCACGCCACGTCACCTTCTAGGGCCTGCTTTTGTAAAATCGGCGAGCGGTCCACCCGCCGGTGGCACCTACAGGCCAGAAAAAGTGTTTCATTTACGAAGTACGGTTACACTGGGTCAAATCTAATTTTATAAACTGACAAGAGTAATCTGATTAAAAGGTTTGTTATAGGAAAACCTCCAAAGAAGCGGGATAACTCTTGAGACCAATCTGAAACGGTGCTGCGGTAGCGGACAAAGGGCCGTATTCCAGAACGTTTCTTAATACGTAATCAACGCTTGAAATTAGTATTTATAAGGCAAAAACTAGCCTCAAGCGTTGATTGAGTATTGGAAAACTTTCTGAAATACGGACCAAAGTCTGTCGAGAGCCCTTGATGTTATCCACCCTAACGCTCACCCGGGGTTCCAGTCCATGTAATGGTAGATGGAAGGTCGACGTGTAGTTTTATTCGGTAGGAGTCCGGCATAGAATCCATAAGGATTTTCACTCGTAAAATAATAATAAATTACGTAAAATTACGTTTAAATTAGAACAATTTGGGCTAGAAAGCATTGCTTGAAATATATTACCGTATTTAACAACATATTTAACATCATAAACATGTTAAGAATAAACGATATTAGTAGGCAACGAGCAAATTTAATTTCCCTAAGTTATTAAAAAATTAAAATAAATTTTAATTTTTTAATAACTTATATATATTAAAATCAAATTGATGTATATTTTCTCAGAGGTTTCTGTTGGTATATAAACTGAATTGATCACATCAATATACTCATATATGTACAATATTGTTGATTCTCTGCATCCGAATATTGACATAGTTATGTGTTGTTTGAACTGTTTGTAATATATTTAGGTAATTGACGTAGCCAGAGATTTGATTATGAACGGACAACACAGTTACATCAATAATTAATATAATTACATAAATATACTTATTTTTACCATCCTAATAGGTCCTTGTCACTTGAAATGAATGAAGCGCTCGTGGACTCAGTGTTCTGTAAGCGATCGCTGTCTTATGCAAATTTCACTATGACTGGGTGACCGCTTTATGGTATTTCCATTCACGAGCGTTTACGTGCTTCGGAAGGCACGTTAAACCAGTTGCCAGTAACTCGGCAGTCTTTAAGTAAAGTTGAAAGCCTAATGGGCGGCTTGAAAATTTTAAACAGTAGGTAGCCACATCCTGCGTCTGTTTATTTCAAAACGTCATCGGGCTCGCCACCTATTACGTGGGACAAGAATGCACACTTGAAATGTAAGTTAAAAATATTTACCTTACCAGAAGAGCGTACTTATTAATTAATACTTTACCAACAAAACTTATACTATTTTTTTAAATATAAATTTTAAAACCACTCTTTAAAATATTTATGTACTTTCGTAACGCTGATCCTCGCTTCAAAGTTTTAAATTATTTTCTTTCGGAAAATAAGCTAAAACGTTTCTCGCCAGTCAAGTCTGTTAATTAGTTATTTAAAAGTTAAGCAGGTTTGTATTTGGTACTCGTTTATATTTTATGTGACTTTGTTACTATTTGTAAATCAATATAGTTATTAAATGATTACGAATCTCTGACATCAATCTGTAAGGGATTGCTCTTTAGTGATAAGGCCACCCATTGTACGTTTAATAAACTTTCATCTCTTTATATGAGTGTTTTATGTTTGTGTGCCTGCCCTACTTGTATGTATAGAAGAAAAAACTGCCCTCTAACCGTTTTGAAGGCACAAGCTACTTAACAAGTTCAATTAGCAGACTAGTAAAGCCTGGTTCCGTAAAATCGTGATACGTTTGTGTATGTCACAAGTCAATAGAAATGGCACGTGCCGCTCATACTATCGGGAATGCCTGTCATTGCTTTTTCCGCTATCTGTCACAACGATTTCACAAACAAAAGCCAAAGAAATAACGTATGTATTCTTGTTGTAGTTGTACTCTTTTTTTTTTTTAGCCGCGTGGAATGTGTTTACACTCCGTCATTGCTGTTGCAGGGGCAGCAGGAACGGTGTGTGGGGGACTCCCGGCCTTTGAGGGCCGTCCTACCCACTTAGCGCCGCGGGTTCTCAGGCCTATTCACCGCGGCTCGGCTAAGAGATTGCCTCTGTAGTTGTACTCTAGTTTAATTATGTGTAGTAAAATTTCAAAATAGAACCAGTAACAGGTTTTGAGACATCTAGAAAGAGACACGCTCGCTGATGAGTCCCTAAATAACAGTGCGACGGCACTTTCCATCATAAAAGTTATTTCTTTTCTATGTTATTTTTCATTTATTTATTTATCAAGTAATAATGACTTATGGTCTATGGGTATTATATTATATATATTATTAATACTCGTTCGAATCGAAACGAAGCGCTCGTGGCCCCGCGGTCTCAGTGTTCGGTAAACGATCACTAAGGTACGCAACTTTCACTATGGCTGGTCGTCGGATGGGTGACCACTTTGTGGCATTTACATTTGCGAGCGTTTCCGTGCTTCGGAAGGCACGTTAAGCCGTTGGTCCCGGTTGCCAGTAAAATGGCAGTCGTTAAGCCTGGTTGAAGGCCTTATAGGCGGCTTAAAAAATTTCAACAGCAGGTAGCCACAACCTGCGTCTGTCTATTTCAACACGGCAATGGGCTCACCACCTGTTACGTGGGACAGGAATCCACACGGTGAAAAGTGGGCATATAATATGCCTCTGCCACCCCTTCGGGGATAAGGCGTGATGGATATTTATTTATTTTATTTTATTATTAATAGATTGCCAGACAGAATTAGGGATGCAACCTCCATTACATCTTTCAGTGAAAGGCTTAAACTCTGGTTACTTGAATATAGTTTCTACAGTTTAGACGAGTTTTATGAATTACCAGAACTGTGACTTAGCATGTTTGTAAACTAATCTGTTATTTAATGATGATAATTAGTTTTGACCTGTAACAATCTGTTATCAATAAATGTATTGTATTGTATTAGTAACAATATTCCTCAATTTCATGTTAGTGTTCTTATTCTCAGTACTTAAATTAAAAACAAAACAAACACCTGATGCTATTGACTGCGACGGTGGCGCAGGGGTACATGAATGCCGTGCTGAGGTCGATGTTTCGATTGTTCGATTCCCGGGTCGGAACAAATATTTGTGTGATCCGCAAACTTTAGTTTCGGAATTCGGGTGTTTCCTAAGTTGTGTTCTATTCTTTTTTATCCCTTTTATTCTTCTTTGTGTTATATTTTTGTATTTAGAACTATAAAAGTATGGAAGTTGTCTAGATCTCATAATACAAGCATATGCTTGTAGTATACCCGTAAGCTTAGATTGACCCAGATGGCGCTGTGTAAAAAGTGTCCCACAATAATAATTTAGAATTAATAATATCGTCTGTCACCGAAGTTGACAGCTTGTAGCAGAGATTCTCACAATTATAAACGGTCTAGTATGATGATGTTCAGGCTCGCCGGCACACTTTACATCAGGAAATCGTTCTGTTTTATCATTAAAGTGTAGTACCAATCCTTACGAGGTTCTGTAATCGTACCTGACTCGCTACAGTAACATACAACTATATCAGCACCCTGAACGCATTATTATAATGCACGCGAAGGATAATTCACCACAATTAGAAAATCTGAGCAGGGACTCAACCTACATAAACAACACTCACACACACCCACACATACACACACACACACTCAAATTAACACGTATGCAAACATAAACGCCACACAGTAACATATACAGTCGTACCGACCCACAATACAAGAAGAATTATTCCAAAGTATTATTTCCGGTAATAATCCGTCCACAAAATGCACGTGTAAAAAGAAGTAAAGTATGTACAAAATACATAATAAAATGCCATGATTATAAAACCAAAGGATACATTGTTTTAGCCACACTTACTAAATACGATTAGGACTAATTCAAGCAGTAGCGAATAGGTCATTTACTTTTCAACTCCAGCAAATTATACCGTATTTGAACACAAAATTTACTGTTACGGTATCTGGATGAATATTCAATCAAACACCTTTCTATCTTGTTAGCAATTCAAAAATTCATTCCGACAATACTAATAGGCTATACTGATGTGAAAGAGAATTTGTGATACTTCGCCCACTGTCTGTTTCCAGTTCATAACTTCACGACCAATTTAAATTTCTGTCCTGTCGACAAAGTAAGAATAAAATATTCCCACCTGTCATTCAGCAGATATTAAAAATTCGAAGTATTGAACTTGCTGAGATACTGATTAATTTATTAATGAAAAAGCTGGTGACAATAAAAATAACCTCAAATCAAAGTCACCTCGGTAATTGCCATTGCACAACAACTTTACTTCAGACTATTTTTATCAATCACCCCGAAGGTGTGGCAGAGGCATATTATGCGCCCACAGTTCACTGTGTGCAATCCTGTCCTACTTATTAGATGGTGAACCCATTTTGAAATAGTTAGACGAAGGTTGTGGCGACCTGCTGTTGAAATTTTTCAAGCCGCCAACTAGGCCTTCAACCAGGCTTAACGACTGCCATTTTACTGGCGACCGGGACAAATAAAAAACTATCAAGTGGACGGTGGAAGTCTGGTCAGGATCGCGATTTCGCGTGCCAGCCATTGGTGGATGCAAAAAGCGCAGCACCGTTCGTTGGTAAGTAAAGATTTTTGAAAGAGAAAGGAGGCCTATGTCCAGTATTCGACAGGCTAAAATGATTAGGTTTACTAATCATTTCAGATAGAAATAAATACAAAATCAAATACAAACTGTGCTGTTTTTAGGATTAGGTTTAGGTTAGGTATACTTTCATAGGCGGTTATCGCGTGTTTATTTGAACTGTCAAAGTTTGGACGATCATTTGTAAAGCTTTATGTCGGAACTTTTTCAGTTTTGTCGGGACGCCAGTGAAATGTCTGGACAATCCCGACGTATCCTGACCATCTGGCAACCCAGGGCCCAAACCACCTCTCCTACCAGCGGTGCACTTGCTGACTAACGAGCAAGGTAACAACACAGATTAACACACACAACTAACGGGTTTAGGAGTTCAGACACCAGGCGCTACCAACACACACAAAACAAATATACACAACTTTTTTAAAAGAGCAACGTCTGCTGGGCTAATCGGATCAGTAGCACAGGCGGCTCATAAATTTGGCTCTACTGTATAACTCGAGCCTAAAAAGACAAAGAAACCTGAATAAAGTAGTTTTAAACACGCGATCGTTGACCATCCAAGAGATATATTGGACAGCAGAAATAATAAACGACTTGTGCTTCTAATTGTTATGGAAAGTTGGACTTCAGGAGTTAAAAAAATCTAGTTGGTAGTGATGTTTTAAATAATATTTTTGAAGTGAAACGTCTTTATCCGCGTTGTAATTTAATATTTGATAAAACAAAACGCGGAATGTGTTTTATGGAAAGAAACATTGATAAATAGGATTAAACCCGCGAGAGAATGACACAGAATACAATTTTGTATACTGTGTTTCCTATCTTCTAGGCGCTTATGTAGGTACTACGAAACTTTCAGAAAATGAGTCAAGAATGTGTGCATCAATCATGTGGATCTATTTTGTTTACTTCCGTATTAAAAATTGTTGATATATATTTTTAAACTATCGTGATAGTTAATCAAAGGGCTGTTATAGACTGAAAATTCTTATTTACTGAGTATTCCGAAAGACTTACAAGGCAATTCGTAAAAAATAGCAACATTATCAATGAATTGAGAAGTATCTCGTGTTGTCGATGGACAGATTTTTGATCATGACGCCTGTGTCGGCAACGAATTTATGGCCCCAGCGGTGGCCCTACTCGACGTGTTACTTCGTGACTTACATGAAAAAAGATCTTTGATTTTAATTTTCTTATTCATCTTTATTTTTGTATTTACTTACACAAATACTAATAAACCTTTTAATTATACTAATACCTATACTACTCTACATTTATTGCAGGGTACTTTTCTGAAGTTTCATTTCTGTCATGCTGTCATGTGTGAATTGCACACACACATACACACACACTCACACTAACTCTCACACACGCACAAACACACACACACACACACATATGCACACACAGGGCACCAGTGGGCAAACCTGTGAGGTACAAAATACCGGTCCCTACCGTTCGTTGTGTTGTTACAGAACATAACATGACGACACAAAAACTAATGTCGAGTTTGAACATTATATTATCAATAATTAATTAATAGATACGTTCATTTTAGGCGAAATCAAATTCAACGGACTACATTACTTTAATATTACCAATTTTGAAGCCAATAGTATAATTATCATTTGAACTGTGACCCATTACTTAATAGTCATATGCTATACCTATTTAAACTTTACCATTTAACTGTTCCATATTTATACTGTAAAGGGAACTAACGAATCATACTTGGATACAAATTTCATTGAGAGGTAACTAAAAAAGGTCGTATAATCAATATAGTAAATCCACATAGGATTATTCACGTATTTGTTTGTATGTTTTCGCGTAAAGAAGCGTTCTTAGAGAAAGAAACATTCAAAAATAGTTTATTTAATTAAAACATCAAATAACTTTTTCTTGGTGACCTAAATATACTTACACGTTTATAATATAATCTCCCAAGGGTAAAAGTCTATAATAAAATTTGCAACGCTTGTTTTGAAACAAATGTCACCTTGCTTCGTAATTTAATACTACAGTGGGCAAACCTGTGAGGTACAAAATACCGGTCCCTACCGTTCGTTGTGTTGTTACAGAACATAACATGACGACACAAAAACTAATGTCGAGTTTGAACATTATATTATCAATAATTAATTAATAGATACGTTCATTTTAGGCGAAATCAAATTCAACGGACTACATTACTTTAATATTACCAATTTTGAAGCCAATAGTATAATTATCATTTGAACTGTGACCCATTACTTAATAGTCATATGCTATACCTATTTAAACTTTACCATTTAACTGTTCCATATTTATACTGTAAAGGGAACTAACGAATCATACTTGGATACAAATTTCATTGAGAGGTAACTAAAAAAGGTCGTATAATCAATATAGTAAATCTACATAGGATTATTCACGTATTTGTTTGTATGTTTTCGCGTAAAGAAGCGTTCTTAGAGAAAGAAACATTCAAAAATAGTTTATTTAATTAAAACATCAAATAACTTTTTCTTGGTGACCTAAATATACTTACACGTTTATAATATAATCTCCCAAGGGTAAAAGTCTATAATAAAATTTGCAACGCTTGTTTTGAAACAAATGTCACCTTGCTTCGTAATTTAATACTACGATTTTTAGAAGCGAAACTTCTTTATCATAAGTGAAACTTCTATATCGACGTGTGAGAGAAATTTTATAGCTGTAAAAAAAATGACATAAATATGTTTCACTTCTTACCTGTGTATTTTTATTGCTTATCACTGGCACTACCACATTCATGGTATGACGCAGTAAGATACGCGGTTCTATTGCGACTACTCCAAAACTAGGTAGTCTGCTAAAACTGTTATATATTTCACAATAACACTTCTCCTATAGAATTCTATTGGAGTGCAATTGTAATAGTAGACTACGAAATTTGTCAATGTTTCTGTAGGCTCTCTATTGAACGACGATTTCTATTCTCTTCTGACGCGATTGTTTTAGTAGACTTTGCCCCCAGTGCTCTTACTAAATAACGAATGTAGCAACGATGCAGAGGTCAGAGCGCAGTCGCTCTCAACCGTGCTGAAAATCATAATCCAAACAATAGCTTGCTAGAAGCCAAATAATAGGGATCTCTAAATCCAGCTCTCTCGGTTTGCTCTGAGAATGCAATGAGAAAATTGAAAAGTTCAAGAATTTCGTAAAAAGAAAATTTTGTCAAATCAAAACCCTTTAGACACAATTAAGATTTTACTATATAAAACGAATTCTATTCATTTTACTTCGAGAATATTCTAAACAATACCACTACCTGGTATTTGAATTATAACCAATTTAGATTAGACAGCGATTGCAAACAAGTTAAGCAGACTTGAAAGTGCCAAGTTTCAAGAAGCAAATAATTTAAAAGGATAACATCTGTTTTAGACAGTTCACTGAAGGCTTTATTTAAAGAAATAGACGCTTCGGAAACGCTTAAGCTTAACAATTGCATATTTTATCATTGATTTAAAGTAAACTACCTACAGCTACGTACTTCAGAGTTGGTTGGCAGTTGGGTGTAAGGGGCCCCCCGAGATCTACGGGGCCCAAGTGACCTCAACTTCTAGTGGTGCACTGTTGACTAACAGACGATGCAACGACACAGGCGGGGCGGGGTGGGGTTGGGAGGTAAGACGGTAGTCGCTCCCAAAATCTCCGAAAATTATTAGTCTAAAGAAAGCTGATCCTAACATCCAATTAACTAGGTGCACTTGCCGTCCCCGGTAAGTCTAAATGGAGCGAAGCTTTTTGCCGTCATTATTCCTCACTGGTACAACCGATTTTGATACTTAGTTTTTTTTTATTTTGGTGAGCCTACCTGCTCGTGCATCGCAAAATGCAAAATTCTATTTGTACATTTTCGAGATCTTTTGTCGATGTCTATTTTTCTTTCGGTGATTATTTCTCTATGGTATGTCCGATATTCGATTTTATTTTATCTAAACCATCTATGACTAAATGTCGTATTATGGGTAAAATTTTATCAAAAAGTGTTGAGTGGTTTGGGAGGAATTCGAGGACAAGCGAAAATCTGAATCGGGAACATTGGAGCTACGTTCACTTCGTTCGCTTTGCTCCACAAATGAACCCTAGGATCCGACTCCACGTAGGTATTGGAAGCAACTAGGAAAACACTTAGACGAATAAGTTCAACTGATTCGAGAGCTTCCAGCTACGATGAAAACTTTCGTTTAGGCGTGATCCTATTTTTGTCTACAACTTAGTAGTTTATAACTATGGTCTTCTCTCCTCATCTTACCTTTTAACAAACGATTTCACAGGTATTTTTTTTTGTCGCAACATTAAATACTTCGAGCCTTCTACTTACACACGTGTTTATTGTGGAGAGCCGTGTGAAAGCATATTTCTAGCTAACTAACCTGAGGGTAAAGTTGAAAATTTACTAGTCACCCATAAGGCCTTCGCCTTATTTTTTTCGACCAAAACCAGACGTTTCCCTTCTATCTGCCTACGGCCAACTATCTGCTTTTTATTTATTGCCAACATTATTACAGTGTGTGTGTGTTTGTGTGTGTGTGTGTGCTTTGTAAAAGTGTAACAGAATGTTTTTTATAAAAAACACTTCCTGCTTAGAATAATATAAATATATTTTTGATACCTCAGTACAAACACTACGAAAGTAGATTAATCAACCATCTTATGAAATGTCGCTTTATTAAAACAAAAATCTTTAAGATACAAAAATAAAACAAATAAGTAGGTTTATTGCTGATATTTAAAAAGGACTGTTCTCAGATAGGTCTTAAGAATACTTTTTTAAGATATTACCAGATGAAAATGTTTACCTTCAAAACCTACTACAAAGCTTACACAACTTACATTTTCTTACTCCTTTTGAACCTATTATATAGTTCACAGAGGCAGCGCCGCGTCGGTTGGTTTTAATGTTGTATGAAATCATACAACCCTACAATATCTGACTTGTAATGGACTATTTAGCTAAACTAATTGCTGATATTTACTACTAGCTGCACCCCGCGGCTTCGTCCGATTATAGATAAATACATATTATAGATAAAAACATTTAATTTAATTACATAAATTTAAAATAAAATAATATAAAACACATTAAAAACTAATCAAAAAACCCGCCCCGAATCGTACCCGGCGCAAACGTGCCCATCACACTCGCTGCGTTTCCACGCTGGATTGCGATGGCCAGCCTCTGCACCAAGAACGATCGGGATCGAGAGTCACCAGTAAATTGTATGAGCCTCTGTCCAATTTCTTTTATAAACACTTTAGCGTCCTTGCCCCAGCACCCTAGGGTCTCAACCGCCACCGGCACAAATTGGTATAGTGGCTCCAAATCGGGGTATTTAAGCCTCTTTTTTAAACTCGCGTCTTCCGCTGCGGCAGACGGGGAGTGAACGGTGCGACTAAGGTGGCTGGCAGCGACCGTGTTGACGCAAGTTGCATCCCATATTAGGCACCTGCCGTTGGTCCAAGGAATCAAAGTCAGCCCATCTGGCCTCTTACCGTCTGACCTACTCAGACCTGGAGGCTCAAGCACGCAAGGGACTTTCGCTGAGATAAGGGCCCTGCGAATAATATCGTTGAGGGCGTGGTGTCGCGGAAACCTTCCAGTACACCGCCGACAACTCAAAGCGTGATGACCATCTGATTCCACCATGGAACCGCAGGTGCATTTATGACGTTCACACACACACGCAAAGAGTCTCCGTCTAACAGGGTTCCCAGGTGGGGTGAAGGTAACGCTTGTAACCACGCCCCAGACTCAGGCTGCGACACAGCCCGCAGTCTAGCCTTATCAGCCCCCGTAGCGCCCTCCAATAATTGATCCTGGAGTCGTCGCACCCCAACGTCATCCCAGGCACGCTGAAGGTGCCTTGCCTCAGGGATCGACATGCATCATGGCAGGCATGCTCCCCCCGTCATCCTCAGAATTGAGTAAAATAGTGACAAGGTTTGCAACCCCATGAGCAGAAAAGCCGGCAAGCCCACATCACGTGCACAACGCACTCCCAGACCACCACATCGGATTGGCAGACCAGCCTGACTCCACTGAGTCTCATCCAGAGACACATTGAGGACTGACTCCACCACCGATTTCAAAGTATCGTCAAAAGAAGAAACTTTATCGGGACAGAGCCAAGTTGGGGCGGTCCTCATTAAGTAAGTAACCTTCGGATAGATAAAATACATATTATAGATAAATAACACCCAGACACAGAATAAACCATCTTGCTCATCACACAAAGTTTTATCCTGGGTGGGCCATTGCGTAGCAGTCGGATACACTGCGCGACAGAGGCAGTCATAAATCAGTCAGTCAGGAATTTATAAAATATACAACAAGCAACGATTTTAAAAGGAATTAGAATGCTAACTATGTATATCCTAAATTCGTCGCCCGGGAAGAGGTGAATTAGTTCGTCAGCTTTGTGTAGGTCTCGATAGCCTAGTTCGTAAAGCGTCTGGCGCGTTAAGTCAGAAGATGCTTGTCAGAAACCAGCTAGTGACTGAAAAATACTATAAATTAAGGATAAATGATTACTCCTCCGGTCTCCTGGGTAGTAACCATATGGCTTTCCTCGATAAATAAGCTATTACACAAAAAATGCGTATGTACTGAGATTAGCGTGTTCAACCAAACAAACAAACAATATTGCTCTATATTAGTTTAGATATACATGGAAGAGCGAAGGGATTCTTGCTTAGCTAGTGTTACACTAAGTGGCAATTGGGAGTCATTGACGTCAATTTTGAGGTTGGCACGTAGGTTAGTAATGTCACAGATAACATAATTATTACGTTAAATGTCTATAATTCCACCCTAGATCAAGTGAGTTGCTTGTGTTGTATGTATGATGGGACTTTTACAGACTTTCGTTTATATATTTCGTGTTGAAGTTTTCCCGTTCCCGTTTACCGCAGGAATTTGTTCCCGGGATAAAAAGTAGCCTAAGTGTTATTCTGATGTGTAAGCTATATTGTTGTAAAGTTTCATCAAAATCCATTCAGTACATTTTGCGTGAAAGAGTAACAAACATCCATACTTATCAAATTTCGCGTTTATAACATTAGTAACATTTTGTGCAGCATTAAAAAAGAACTCTATTTATATGTACATATTGTATAAATTACAATCCTAATTTTTTAAAATAAAATAAAATTGCGCTCGTAGCTCCACTAACTCAGTGTTCTGTAAACGATCACTGCATTAAGCTAATTTCGTTATAGCTGGTCCTTGGTAATTTGCGAGCATTTCCATGCTTCGGAAGGAACGTTAAGCTTTTAATCCCGGTTGCCAGTAACATAGCAGTCGTCAAGTCAAGCTGAAGGCCTTATGGTCTATTTCATCGCGGCAATGGGCTCGCCATTAATTGGACAGGTGAAAGGAATACACATGGTGAAAAGTGGGCTCATAATATACCTCTGCCACCCCTTCGGGGATAAGGCGTGATTGATAAACATAATCTTACAGATAGCTGATGTTATGAGGAGTAGCTTAGACTATATATATATCCCCATTTTTTCATTGGAAAGGGCGCTACGCGGGAGAAACCGCAATGTTCCGCTGGTTAAATATAAATCGTTCCTGGCACTTTTATGAGATGTGTAACGACGGAAATGTGACTCTGTTTTGCTATTGGTGCAAGTGTAGAATTTGTAAGACAAACGAAATGAGTTACACAGTTCAGAAAAGTTTGATACTCCGTCCATAGCTCTGTAAGATCTTTGGTTTTTTCAATAAAAATATATATGTGTGTATACCAGAGTACCCAGGTAAGAAGTGAAACTTCTTTACGAATTTATTTACAGCTATATAATTTCTAAGTGTCGATAAAGAAGTTTCACTTATGATAAAGAAGTTTCACTTATAAACAACCAAAAAAGTTGCCGATTTTTTTCACAGCTATTAAATTTCTATATTTTGAAAATCCCTATATTTAACCTAATAATTCCTATGAATTTCACTCAAGAGTACAATTGGCCTCGTTTTACCCCCTAAGGAGTATTTGTTTGCTCCAACGTTTGACATTAGTCTACGGGAGTGGAATTTTAAACAGCCTTGAGGACGGTGACTCCTTATAATCCTATTTGTTTTCTCTCTTTACTGTTGACTTTGACAAATATGGTTCAATTTAAGTAGAATTCGTAAGCACAAAATAAATTAAAGAACATTATAAGAGCTAAAATACGATCAGGTCTTGCCTTCCAAAAGCTCAGGACAAGGAACCATGTATAAGACCAGTAGTGGTATAAAATAGTATCTTTATTGACTTTTGACTAGTATCTTTGCTAACTCGGTAGAGTGTTGGTAGTATAATGGACTGTTGTGGCTGGGATCTCTTATTTGAATCCCGGGTTGGGTCAAATATTTCCGTAATCTGCAAATGTTTGTTATACACGAATTCTGAAGTATACCGCACCTGTTTCCCACAGCGTAAAGTTAGACATATTATGCTATCACAATTTTTTCTGTAGACTTTATGAAAATAAATATTTTTTTAATAATAAGTAACTCGTATTGTTATATCTTTTCGGGTTTAGGCAATGTTTTCGATGACAACTTAGATAATTTTTCTGTTATCTTGAACAATTATCGCCATATTTCAATCTTCTTACATAAAACCGTGGCAAAAGGATTTATACTTCCTCGTGAATTACTCTATCTATTGATGAAACCATATCTATCGTTAAGTAGTTTTGAAGTATTGAGCAAAGAGACAGACTGACGTGGCGGTTGATTTTGTTCTAAAATTGGTTTAGAAAGAAATAAATAATACATGTTTATCATCCTTTTTTCATACCATAGCACAAGCTAATATGAGCTCGATTGCGGCGTATATAAATGCCACAAAATTATTATTTCCGAATGATTCACAAACCAGATGAAAATAAAATTCGCAATATTTTTCTAACCAGTTACAGTGTGACCGGATTTAGTGTGACTCGTTGAGAATAAATTATAGTCCTTGAACTATTGTAAAACGCACAACACTTGCGTTGCCACCCTAATATTTTAATGATTTTGAAACGTAATGATTTTGACATCTCCTTCCACTCTAGAAATGTATTCACTTAGGCCCACTTGCATGAATGCTGGGGTTAAATAAATAATTATAGAGTTAACTCGGAATTAAGTAAATAACTTTTTAACCCTAATGGTGTCTTGCACCATATAAAAATGTCATCGGGACTCTATGTCATCCAACCAAACATTAATGATTGAACAAAGAATGAAACAGGTATGTCTATCTCTTTTACACTACAGTTCGCCACATAAGACTTTTTCTTACACGAATGAATGTAACATGACAGCCGAGTGCATTATATTTTTATCGTATTATGTGTACGCGGCGTGTCATTTTTAGGAGTCCGTGTCACGCATGTGTCACGTGCCACTTCATTGTCTGTCAGCTGCTAACCCAACGTTTGACGAATTAACCCTCAGAAATCGGTGAGTTAAAATTTTAGCGATTTAGCCCTAGGTATACCCTTAACTCGGGGTCATGCGAGACAAATTAATGATTTAACTCGGGGTTAGTCCATACCTCCGAGTTATACATGTTAACCCAAGATCGCGCAAGTGGGCCTAAGGGACTTACTTACGTAAATGCCATTGTATAATGCTGTTGTTCTCAAGTGTTTTCTGAATTATTGTATTTCGGTATGTTTATTATCACTTCATGCACAAATATATGTATAAGATTTTACAACAAAATGCACGGTAAGTTGTAATTATTGTACTTATAGAATTTTAGAGATTCATCACGTCGTGAAACTTTGTTATTGGCTTTACATGTAAATTTACCCATGACAAATGTAAAATAGCTGTTAAGTTTCCGAATAAATAAATTAATAAACTAACTAACTAATTATCTTAACCTTAACGCTGTATCCCTGCATGAGTACCTAGTCAGAGGGTAGATCGCCAGGCTTTGTGATCCATGCATACTTCTTTCGCTTCCTACAGATTCATTAATTGTTTCAAACATTCACGTCTGAGTATCTGAGTCCCTTGTCTTTTCCGTTTATGATCAATCTGCCCATGTGGTTTTCGTATGATATTCGCGGTATTTACTGACTCCTTTTACCCTCTACTCTTAAACAATAATAATTCTTCGTCAATCATTCCGCACTCGTTGGATATGTCCAAACCAACGGACCACATAATGAAATTTAATTATACAAACACAGCAATGTACTTGGTATATGTTAATTCGTTGAACAATTGTTACCACGATTGTAGATATTAACAAATCGGTCGGATTTATCTAATTTAAGGGATTTATCTAATTAAAGTCAGTCAAATATCTATAATATTCGACTGACTTTATGTTCACGACCGTGTGATTTCTGGAGATCAACAGAGTACGTTGTTTACTTAAGAAATCATTTATTTTCAGTTACAGTTTGTAATCGGGTAGAATCAGTGGTCTGTTCTCATTCTAGCTAATCTCTAAAACGACTGCACCGATTTTAACATGAATTTCATTAGCATATAGCTGATGTTATACATAGGAGTAACTTAGGCTACATTTTATCCTCATTTCCTCACAGAAAAGGGAACTACGCGGGTGATATCGTGGGGCATCTGCTTATTACCTCGCTAGCTCAGTGTTCTGTAAACGATTACTGTATTCAGCATCTTCCGCTACGATTTATTTTGAGAAAGGTTTGTAGCATTTTATATCAGCGTTTCCGTGCTGTAGATGGCACGTTCGTAGCTAGCTTACGTTGTTGCACTAGGCGTGGCTAAACACCGCCTGCAGTGTGTTTGGGAGGGATTTGAAAAGGTTTCATAATACAGCCTATATAATATACATAAAACAACTGTGTATCTGGTAAGGATAGAGAAATTGAGTTAAACTCTGGTAAAAGTTTAAAGCTTTATAATTGTTTATTTAGCTTTAAAAGTTTTAATAATTACGGGTTTGTATCATCAAGAGTTTCTGACCTACGAACGTATCTTACAATGGGGTTTAATTTTTAACCTTATACTTACTGTAACAAGAACGTTGCTTATAGGTTTAAAGAATTTTATTTCTCATAAAAACGTACAGTTCACTTAAAATGAGATAGTAACAGTTCACAATTTACCATTTCTCCTCCAGGCTGTACATACCGTTTTTTTGACACTAAGGTTACATTTGTTGTACATGTTCTTTCAATGTTCTCCTATAGATATTCATGTTGTCAATCTTTTTTATGGTATTGGGTAATTTATTGTAAAGCTGTACTCCATCAAACAAAATCGTATTACATTGATAACTTTACCGGGATCGATAAACGTTCCATTTTCAGGTCCTTCGACGTGACAAAAATAAGAAACTGCTTGTGGGGAGACGGGACTCCAATCGGAATTGATAGCGGTTTTTAACATTGCTTTCTTGCTTCACTTGAATTTGTCATGTGAAATACCTATATTTTTTTTATATCCCCTCATTTCATTTTGGCGCTCGTATTTTTGCGTTTTACTTTGTATTAAGAATCATTTCACAAAATATTGACGGAAGAAGATACACTGGAATTATAGAAAAAAAATTCAAGAAATTATTTGAACTATGCATGGATTGTAAAGCCTGGCGATCTGTCCCCTCTGCCTACCCCGTCAGGTAAAGATAGTTAGATAGTTTACTATATTAAATTTACTATATTAAAATGTATACTTACACAACAAAATATTATTAGGTTTTAATTACACTAGGTATCTGTTTTAGCCTTAAAGATGAATATTTTGCCTGTTTGTTGTGTATTGACGTTCTTATCTATAGGTTGAATACATTCTATAAGTAGTGGTTACGTAAGGACCGAACTTAGGTACTATCGAGTGGTTAAACTTTTAACCACATTCTAGACCAGTGTACTGTGAATGCAAACTAAGAAAAAAGTCAGTGAAACTGCATATAATCCTATTTTTTTATATCACCGAAATGGCAGACAAGCATACAGCTCACCTGATGGAAAGTCATGTCATGGCCACCGTACCTATAGACGTCTGCAATACCAGAGGTGAAGCTCTCGCACTACCAACCCTGTAAAAATCTCCTAAGACCCCTTTTTAAGTACCCCATACTGTATATATTTAAAGGTTTTACTGTTATTTTTGTAAAAGAAGAATAAGCACCGAATGGTCAGTTAGTTTATATCAATACGAGTAACTACGGAACTTTAGATTGTGGGTATGAAGCGCTCGTGGCCCTGCGGTCTCAGTGTTCTGTAAACGATCACTGAGTTACGCAACTTTGACTATGGCTGGTCCTCGGATGGGTGACCACTTTGTGGCATTTACATTTGCGAGCGTTTCCGTGCTTCGGAAGGTACGTTAAGCCGTTGGTCCCGGTTGCCAGTAAAATGGCAGTCGTTAAGCCTGGTTGAAGGCCTTATGGGCGGCTTGACAAATTTCAACAGCAGGTAGCCACAACCTGCGTCTGTCCATTTTCAACACCGCAATGGGCTCACCACCTATTACGTGGGACAGGAATCCACACGGTGAAAAGTGGGCATATAATATGCCTCTGCCACCCCTTCGGGGATAAGGCGGGGATAATGGATATTTATTTATTTTATTTTATTTAGATTGTAACTCCAGGTGACATTACATGTAATGACTGACAAAGAGGTGGTTGGACTAGAACGAGAGAGAGCTGGACACCTTATTCCATCCCGAAGATAATTTCGGACCTCATGAATCTCTGATAGAGCAATTGTACCCGTTACCTGGAGGTAGCGCAAGCAGGATAAATAGGCGACACGATATGCCTCACACACATCATTTCAAGGGGTGACTACACCCACGCCCAAGAAGTAGTTACCAGGTAAAGCTGGCGGCCCCTGGGGACATCCTCTCTAGGGCACACCGAGGCGCCCTGACATAAAATAATCCCTACTTATATTATAAATGCAAAAGTAACTCTGTCTGTCTGTCTGTCTGTTACGCTTTCACGCCTAAACCACTGAACCAATTTGGCTGAAAATTGGTGGAGATATAGCTTAGAGCCAGGAGACGGACATAGACTACTTTTTATCCCGGGATCAAGTTCCTGTAGGAAACGGGAACGGGAAAAGGTCTCTACGCGGGCGAAGCCGTGGGCGTTATAAATAATAAATATAAATATTGTTGGGACAACTCACACAACGCCATCTGATTCCACACTAAGCAGAGCTTGTACTATGGTAATCAGATAACTGATAAACATACTTATATATTTCTAAATACATACATATTATAGATAAATAACACCCAGACACAGAATAAACCATCGTGCTCATCACACAAAGTTTTATCCTGGGTGGGAATCGACACCACGACCTCTTGCGTAGCTGTCGGATGCACTCCCACCGCGCCACAGGAGCGCCGTGTGGTTTTAGTCGGTATCAGACCGACATGCCCACCCCGTCAAAAGCGAGGTAAAGTTCATGAGGATTTCCACACGGCTATAAAAAAACGTGACTTAACATTTCTACTTGTTTCAGTATTTTTTATATCGACATAGCGCGCCATAGTTTCTAAAATGACAGTTAAAAAAATTCTAACCATAATAACTATAAAGTTGATAGCTCCGTTAGTGACGGATTCCTTTTATTAAAAACTTTATATCTTAGAATCGAGAGTCCTAGCGGTCGTCGGTCGTGCAAACCCATTTTCAGAGGAATTATTCCCCCGTTTGTAAAACTTGACACTGACACTTGACTTGACACTTGACTCAATTTATACATACCTACTTCATTTAATAGTTTATACATACTTACAAATTTTTGCGTTTATAATATTATAGGAGAGAAAGGATAGGATAGAACTGGATAAGAGGGATAGGATAGGATAGAATAGGATAGGACTGGATAAGAGACGATAGTATAGCATAGGACAGGACAGGACAGGAGAGGTAAGTACAGGACAGGACAGGACAGGACAGGACAAGACAGGACAAGACAAGACAGGACAGGACAGGACAGGACAGGACAGGACAGGACAGGACAGGACAGGACAGGACAGGACAGGACAGGACAGGACAGGACAGGACAGGACAGGACAGGACAGGACAGGACAGGACAGGACAGGACAGGACAGGACAGGACAGGACAGGACAGGACAGGACAGGACAGGACAGGACAGGACAGGACAGGACAGGACAGGACAGGACAGGACAGGACAGGACAGGACAGGACAGGACAGGACAGGACAGGACAGGACAGGACAGGACAGGACAGGACAGGACAGGACAGGACAGGACAGGACAGGACAGGACAGGACAGGACAGGACAGGACAGGACAGTACAGTACAGTACAGTACAGGACAGGACAGGACAGGACAGGACAGGACAGGACAGGACAGGCCAGGACAGGAAAGAAAAGGATTATATTTACTTTGTACCATTGTTCATGTATGAGATTCTTCTTCTCAAACTTATTCATAAGAAGCGTTCGTGGCCCCGCAGACTCAGTGTTCTGTAAACGATCATTGAGATACGCAGCTTTCACTATGGCTGGTCCTCGGAGGAGTGACCACTTTGTCATCGATGCGCCAGAATAGAATCGGCCGTCGATGCGCCAGAATAGAATCGCTCGTTTTAATCTACCTACTTTCTTTTTGTATTTTATTTATATATTCTATATATTAGTGCTGATGAAATTTTGAACTAGTGACTATCGACATTTTTAATCAGTGGGCATTTCAATCTTATACAGTTCAAACTTAGATATAAAAATAAAAATATGTACTCGTTAACATTATGGTATTCTATATGTATGGCTTGTAATCTTGTAAATGTTATGATTAGTAATCGTTTTTGTAAAAAAAATTATGCGTAAACATTTTATGCGGGTATATCATTATTATAAAAAAGTTATGGAAAAATAAAGTATGCGTAATGATTTATTCTGTTTGAACGTTATGCGAAACGAAGAGTATGCCAAAAAACGTTATGCAGTTTTAAGTTATGCCTCTAAAATTTATGCAACCCAATACGGACCCGCCAGTAACATGGCAGCTTGAAAATTTCAAACAGTAGATAGCCACGACTTGCATCTGTCTATTTCAACACTGCAATGGGCTTACCACCTTTTACGTGGGACAGGAATACACATGGTGAAAAGTGGACATACACATACAATATGTATGCCACTGTCACCCCTTCGGGGATACGGCGTAATGATAAATAAATAATAAACTTATTTTTAACACGTAGCCAATTTGTTTTATGTAGATACCTACATATATTAGAAATAGAATAAGAATTTAAAAGTATGTTTATCGGTTGTGTACATTGAAAAGTGTTTGCATATGAATGATTGAAAAGTGCAAGCGTCTTGCTTGTATGAAACAAGATGATAGTCAATATCCAAAAAATGCTTACGTCAGTTTTGGGACAGAATGTGGGATCGGGAGCATTCCGGAAGTCCCCCGAGCCACTGCTCCATCTACCCCAAGAAGAAGAGCCCTAGCTCCCTTTTGCCGAGTCGCAGTAACCTAATCTTCGGCCATTCCTGCGATTTTGAAGAGGCAAGGCTGAAAGCTATGATGGTTTTGTGGATAGTGTGGCCGACTGCCTTAGTAAATACTTTTTATGACTTTGTTTTTCTATTTTTGAATTTGTCATTTGTCGTGTTGCTTAGTTACAAAATAATATCAGTGTAAAATGAATTAAAGTTATAATAATTTGAACTAGAATTAAATTTATAGTATAGTCGTCCAAAGATAGTCTAGTATATGGAAGTCATACAAAGTTCGTTATCTTACTGTCCTCACAGTAATGAGACAAAATGCCTAAATGTATTCCACCACGTACAAAAACGTCTAACCTGACATAATATTCATAAATTCTAGATTAATCAAAAGAAATATTCTGCTTGAACATCCAATTCGAGCCAATCTTGAATATTCCCAGCTTGGATGAATGACTTGTGATCAATTATTCATGTCAGTGTCAAGTTTTACAAACGGGGGAATAATTCCTCTGAAAATGGATTTGCACGACCGACGACCGCTAGGACTCTCGATTCTAAGATATAAAGTTTTTCATAAAAGGAACCCGTCACTAACTACGCCGCCGCCTCCTAGCGCAAGCTAAGTCCTTCCCCCCATCTCGGACACGCGGAGGGACTTCCAAGTGTGATAATAAACTGATATTCCTCGGAACCATTACATCGAACCCGGCCCCGAATGTACCTAAGAACTTAAAACTCTAATATACTTACTTTTGTATTTAAATTGTCTCATCGCTTAATTTATATCTCAAGCTCTCACTCACCTAATTTTCCTTAACTTGTTGACTAGGGGTAGTTGGCCTACCACCAACTCACCCTAACGTGACAATGGCTAAAAAAACTACTCAATGGATTTTGATGAAACTTAACAGTAAAATAGTTTAGACATCTGAATAACACATAGGCTACTTTTTTTTTTTTTTTTGAGTTGATCCATTGAGTAGTTATTCTCATATATAGAATAACTACTCAATGGATTTTGATGAAACTTAACAGTAAAATTGCTTAGACATCTGAATAACACATAGGCTACTTTTAATCCCAAGAACAAGTTCCTGTGGGAAACGGGAATCGGAAATCTTTACCACGCGGGCGATTTTTTTTCTAAATTTTCGAAATTTCCTAAAAATTAACATTAATGAATAACAATAATAATTGCTCCGATATAAAATGATAAAAATATTATTAAAAACGTATTACAATAACTTTTGACTCGAATAAAAATAATAAAGATTTCAATACCTACACATAAATTCAAGAATCAACTTTTGCAGTGTCGGCTGTCTTCTCAACTCACTATCAGGAAATTGTGAAATGAAACGCAAAACTTTTTCAATAATTTCGAGAAGGAAATTGTAGTATAAACTTTATCAGCAAATCGTCTAACTGCTGCATTGGGTATAATGGTAATCTTAGTGAATGAAATTATATTAAAGACGTCAGACGTGTTAAGGCTTTTCGAAAAAATCTCCTATTAAACTTTGTACTTTGAACTTTTTAAAGTGTCAGTAGTATAAAAGCAACTCAGATAAGGAAAATTTCTATGGAAGGCTATAGGCTATATATCATCAAGCTACTACCCTCATTATAGATCAGTAATTTTTATGCATTATTATCGAATTTATAAGCGTCGCGATTAAATGGGTGCGACGGAAATTCGAAGTAGTCACAGGCGAAGCCGTGGGGGTCACCTAGTAAAAGATATAACTTAATCCTTTCCTATATTTCTGGACGCCGAACAGCACATACGGGGCAGAAGTGCTCTCCGAACACAGTCAACCGAATCATAATTCGAGCCAAGTGACCCAACAATTTTATTTGACAAATCTGGCAAATAGTGAAGAACTTAAATCCTTAGGTTTGCGTGCCCAATGTGTAATACGGGACCCTATTACTAAGGCCCCGCTGTCTGTCTGACAGGTTGGTTCTCATGAACCGTAATAGTGAGACGGTTAAAATTTTCACAGATGATGTAATTCTATTGCCGCTATAAAAACCGATACTCAAAACAGAATAAACATTCATATCATCACGCCTGTCTCCCATCAGGGTAGGCAGAGACTAAGAATTTCCACTTGCTACGATCCTGGCATACAACTTTCGCTTCTTTCGATTTCATAAGTGTTTTCATACACGCAAGCCAGTTAAGGGTACTCTTGACCTGCCCCGTTTCCAAAATGTATTGTATTTGATTGACAAATGTATGTCGCCCCTTGCATCCCTTTTTATCTTAGTCATAACATCTTCTGTCATACTGCAATGTTCCCTTATTACACTGTTCCTTTTTTGTCCATCAATTTTACTTCAGTTAAAAACAGTATAAAATCAATATTTAAGTGGGGCCCTCATACAACAGAGATGATTTTATGCAGTTTTTATAAACAATGGTACGGACCCTTTCAGTTCAAGTGTCTTCTTCGTCATCTCAGTGTATTACAAGTTCCCTCTAAATCCTACTTGTGTTTGGTGCATAGATTGGCTGCTAGGAGCAGTTGTGATTGCTTTTTGAAACGACTGACGTCTAACCTCCCTGTGCCGTCTAACTCGGGCGAGAGTGGTTCTTTAAAAAAATACGGGTTGCAATCAGGGAGTGCCGACAGCAGTGAAAACTAAATTTTATAAAAAAATATTTATGAATCAAGAAATTTTATCTCATCTAGAAATATGCGTACCAAGCTAAAAGAAGTTATCACTTTAAAAAATGACCAGGATCGACGGTAAAGTTGGTGATGATGAAAAAAAAATTCTACACTGAAAGAGTCTTAATGAATTACACAATATTATTTAACAAGACCTGTAGATGACCGGGATCAACGTTAGATGATGATTATATTATTTAGTAACAAGGTATTGAATTTACCAATTAAATATCAAAAAAAAATCTAGACGCGGTCACTGTCTGCTATATGTACATGCATATTTATGCACACACTATAGCTGCGTCTCGTAACGGTATCACCAGTCAAGAGATTTTATCTCATCTAAAAATATGCGTACCGCGCTAAACGAAGTTTTCACTTCAAAATTTAAGCATTTTAGAACATTAATTCGGTTTAGGATTAGTCCAATGTAATTTTAATGTTTTCCATTAGTCGACCCAGGGGATAGACGTATCTGCTGTGACCTACTTCTTGAACTGACGACTGCTGAACGCACATTTTTTATTCATTACGTGGAAATTGGAAATATTACTGGAAACGAACCGAACCTATCACTCGTAAAATGTACAGAATTGAAAGGCTTTTCTATAATGGGATATTGAGCTTTTGGATTTGGCAAATACTGTGTTGTAATTGGCGTTGTGAACTGTCCCTTAGGTATAGATTATAGCAAAGTCATATAAAATTAGGATAGACTTGTTTGTGTGTGTGTTTTCTACAGGATTTACACCCATTTGCTTTCCAGGTCTCCCGCTTTGCAAAGGAGGGAAGAGGCGTTACGTTCTTATTCCGAATCCTTCAAATTATCTTCTGATTATTTTCGTTTCACGACAAGCAAAGGCTAGACATTCCAACTACTACTGGGACTTCACCGAGATCGAGTTCGGTGTAACTTTTCTGGTTTTTGGTCATTGCTGAAAATCCTGGTTTACAGCAGACACAGTAAATTGTCCATAGGCTACGGTGACCACTTTCCATCAATTGGGCCGTATGCTTGTCTGCCACCTCAGTGGTATTAAAAAAATGCGTGTGTTGATTAGACTTGTGTAATTTTTCAAGACAGCTATAGTAACCTAAAGTGATCATCGTAGCTTATGGATGAACATTAATAGAAACAAGTCAACCCGTGACTACAACTGGTCTAATCCGGTTGAAACGTCGGGAAGTATAAGGTAGGTTTTGTACCTAATAATATACGTCGCGAATAAGACCCTAAATATTTAAGAGTTACTAAAGAGTTAATGAAACTCCAAATATTTCAAACTTGTATCGAAGTCTTCAACAATTT
Source organism: Thumatha senex (assembly GCA_948477245.1). Taxonomy (NCBI): domain Eukaryota; kingdom Metazoa; phylum Arthropoda; class Insecta; order Lepidoptera; family Erebidae; genus Thumatha; species Thumatha senex. The sequence goes on along the minus strand of OX419741.1, from coordinate 11,068,026 downwards.
GTTTAGCATACATGGATAAATATATTATTTCGGAGTAGTGTAGTACCAAATAAAATATATATATTCACGTTTCACGATGAATAAATCGGTGTTATTTATTTCTACACAGGTTCGCAATACACGGTAGGGTAATATATCTAGCCAATATGGTAGTCACTGATTGCTAGTCCTAAAATATTGCATTGGAATTCTGGATAGTCAGGAGTAAGTTAGCCCATTCCTAGTTGATCCTCTATTTGGTTTAGTTTTCGACATCGGCAATTCAAGCAAAATTGAAAATTACGGATTCAATAACATTTTAGTGCTCAATACGTTCGCAAAATGCATTGCGCGGCAGCTGTTATCGTCATTGACCGCACGTTGCATAAATAATTAAATGGGAGACTGCAGTTTAAATTTGCATGTATATTCCTCCACAAATTTTATGACCAAGTTGTAATTCTACAGCCTCTATTTTCATTATTTGTAAACCTAGTGTTTGAAAAATTTTTATATTGGGGTTCAAATCAAAGTTACTTTCGGCGGTTTGATAAAGCAGTCAGCCACGGTTACATTTTGTGTCGCAAACGTATTCTAACTAATTAACTATCTTCACGTTGTATCTCTGACGGGGTAGTCAGAGAGGAAAGATCGCCAGGCTTTGCGATCCATGCATACTTCTTTCGCTTCTTGCAGATTCATCAATCGCTTCATGCATGTACGTCTGGGAATCCGAGTACTGTCTTTTCCGTTTTTGAGCAATTTGCTCACATGGTCTTTATATGTAAATCTCGGCCTACCCTAACTTCTCCTTCCCTCTACTTTTTCGCTCAATATATATTCTTCGTCAATCGTTCCTTACTCATTTGCTGGACGTGTCCAAATCAACAAAGCACGCACCTTTTCTGCTTAACGCTGAAACTTTCATTCGAACCTGCTATATTGCGTATTACTTCGTTACGTATTCAATATCTGGTTATATAGGAAAGGCGACTTTCTTCTTCTTTTGACTTTGACTTTCTTCTTCTTTTTTCTTGACTTGCTACCAAATCACAGTTGCCACCAAATTTTATCTAGATTTAGAGACTGCTTTCTGCTGTTACTCGTATTTGATAGCTAGGGGGTTATATTTCGATTTCTATTTTCGCCATTGTTGGAAGCGACTGCCGTCAAAGCTCATAACCCCAAATATCTCTTGAATCGTGCCTTGTCCGTTATTTAGCAGGTGCAGGTATCAGCAGTGAGGTCACTTGGGTTCCTAAGATCTTGGTGGAAAACCTTACACCTCAGTGTAGGCAAATTTATTAGATATTATCTGCAATCTGGCGCAAATCGGAAGCTCCTATATATCCACCATAGCATTTCATTCGTCACACGTAGCTCTTGTTTGTGGCACAAGCACAGGTCACATATCGTAATCATACAAAATTTAAAGGTCTAACGATAGTCCTTGTACTGACCTTCAATTGACATCCACTAAAAATGTAATCTATCAGTTAAAAAAAACTGAAAAAAACCTCAATAGACAAATTTATTATGAAACAAACATTTTTCAAATTGTGCTTCTATTGTAATGGTTTTGAAAAAACATTTCATTACTTAATGGACAACTTCGGTAAGAAAGTCAGGCAGGAAATGAAAAAATATACAAATTTTAACACAGTACAATGGATAATGGAAAATATAAGAAATTGAACAGTTCCGAAGTTTTGATGGGAGAATAATTTTATTATAAAAGACGCCGATTAAAAATATTGTTTGTTTATGATTGGTTTATTACTTTTGGTTATGGTAGAAAGATGCAAAATTTTAAATTGATTAGTCGGGTTGTAAAAGTTCCTGGGTTGAATCTGTTAAACTTTGCAATTTTTTTAGGTATTCAATTCTATGCTGTATTTAAAATGACAACTTTTTGAAGTGAAACTTCTTTATCGACGTTGAGAGAAATTTTATAGCTGTAAAAAATCGTCACGATTTTTGGTTACGCGCCATGTTGTTTTGAAGTGGAACTTCTTAATCATAAGTGAAGTCTTCATCGGCGTATGAGAGACCTTTAATAGCTGTAAAAAAATGTCGTAAAGTAGTTGCACTTCATACCTGGTACACAAATTTTGTTCATATTTCGCTACCCAAAATTCACTTTTAAGAACAAAATCAATTTAGCATCAATAACACATTTAATAAGACTATTGACAGTGGCCCTCATGTCGGCGGCCCAATGATGGACCTCTTCACGCTTCGCTTGAAAGACCCGTATAATCACAATTCTCAAAAAACGCTTGAGGCTAGTTTTCTCCGCATTGAATTTATGCCCAAGCATTTCTCGAGTTTTGGGGAACATTCTGTAATACGGCGCATAGTTCGAAATTTCTGTACTTAATACCTACAATTTATTTGTAGGAGGCCTATCGTTAAAACAAGTACAAGTTAAAACACGATGAAATGACAACTATTTCGATTAGGCCCGCTTGCATGAATGCTGGGGTTAAATAATTAATTATCAAGTTAGTTAACTCGGAATCAAGTAAATAATTTTTTAACCCTAATCATGTCTTGCACCATAGAAAAATATCATCGGGTTAACTAACCCAGTGTTTTATGTCACTCTATGTCATCCAACTAAACATTAATGATTGAACAAAGAATGAAACAGGTATGTCTATCTCTTTTACACTACAGTTTGCCACATAAGACCTTTTCTTACACGAATGAATGTAACATGACAGCCGAGTGCATTTTATTTATATCGTATCATGTTTGCGCGGCGTGTCACTTTGAGAAGTCTGTATCACGCATGTGTCACGTGCCACGGCATTGTCTGTCAGCTGCTAACCCAACGTTTGACGAATTAACCCTCAGAAATCGGTGAGTTAAAATTTTAGCGATTTAACCCTAGGTATTAACACACTGAAGCGCTCGTGGCCTAGCGGTCTCAGTGTTCTGTAAACGATCACTGAGTTACGCAACTTTCACTATGGCTGGTCCTCGGATGGGTGACCACTTTGTGGCATTTACATTTGCGAGCGTTTCCGTGCTTCGGAAGGCACGTTAAGCCGTTGGTCCCGGTTGCCAGTAAAATGGCAGTCGTTAAGCCTGGTTGAAGGCCTTATGGGCGGCTTGAAAACTTCAGCAGCAGGTAGCCACAACTTGCGTCTGTCTATTTCAACACGGCAATGGGCTCACCACCTATTACGTGGGACAGGAATCCACACGGTGAAAAGTGGGCATATAATATGCCTCTGCCACCCCTTCGGGGATAAGGCGTGATGGATATTTATTTATTTTATTTATTAACACTTAACTCTGGGTGATGCGAGACAAATTAATGATTTAACTCGGGGTTAGTCCATACCTCCGAATTATACATGTTAACCCTAGATCGCGCAAGTGGGCCTTAATGTCGATTTTAATTTGAGTTATTTTTAGTATTTCGAGTCAAAATGTTATGTACAAAGCATATTGAAAATAGAACGTATTTCAAAATATTGCAAACGGCAGATGGACTGCTCACCGGTCTGACAGAAATGCAGTGAAGGGAAAGGAAGTGGTATAACATAGGAACTCACCAAAGAAACGGGATAAGACTCGAACGAATAAAATTAATAACACACAACAAAGAGGCTGGATAACACCCGAAAAACCCCTGAATTAGGCTGCGGTAGCTGACAAAGTCTGTCGAGAGGCTTCCGAGGGCTCACCTGGAGCTCCTGGCCATATACAGATCGAAGGGAAACGTGTGTTTTTTGCCAGTAGAATTCTAATAGCATCCATAAAGATTTCCACACGAAGAAAAAAGGATTTTCTGAATATTTAAAAATCTTTCAATTATGAATATCATTCTATATCTTTAGGCACGGTCATATTGCAAAAAAAAAACTATTTACTTGTTCCAATATTTCATATTGAGAAACATGAAATTTAAAAAATCATAAACATTTTTCGCATCGGTTCTCCTGACTGAAGGGTACGAGGTAAAAATCTCATGTATTTTATGTGCTGCGGTAACATCGAAGCATCGGGCCTGAGTCGAATAAATCATTCAACGGGCGTAATTTAAAAGCTTTCAGGTCACTTGCTTCGATTTACCTTGTCATCGCAGCTTTGATTACTTAAATATTAATCTTAAATCTATATTTGTTTATTTTACAAGCAATATGGCATATAGGATGTTACAATATAGTTTGTTCGAGACATATTTCGATACACTAGCGGCACGCTATAATGGTCGTTCATTTCACATTTTCGTCTCAAGAAAATGATATATTTCAGATTGATATTAATAAAAAATACAGTAAATGTAATATGCTTAAAAAAATGAGGTGGTGAGGGGTGTAAGTGGAGAATGGCTTTAACATCTTTGCCAGTCAAATTGTCAACCTCACCTGCTCGCGTCAGTGTTTCGTTATGAATAGCTAACGGCGGCCACTATGGCCGTGGTGCACCCAGCTAGACAACAGACTAGGCTCTGGCGACCGAGTCAATGGCGGTATAACCATTCTACTAAGTATTAATTGGAAGAGGCCCCCAGAGGCCTGAAGCGGCTAAATACCCTCCGAAAGACTGACCCTAGAAAACTGGGAAAATTCTAGGTGTATCATCCCAAATATCGTAAATATGGAAAGTACTAATAATGAATGCGAGATATCGTGCGATCTGGCTGCACCCCGGCGCTGCTTGGTACCCGGGCTGAGTGGTGTGAAATATGCTACCGATGACTTCTCTGGAGTGGCTGACCAGGGTTCAGAGACAGTAAATACTACTGGATTTAAAAAGAAAATTATGACCCAGCAAACCTTTTATAAGGCAAAGAGTTCCAAGTCAAAAAAGATATCGCTCCCCTGATGATAATGTAATAACTAAAATGAACAAAGCAAAAAGAGCACAGCGAAGAGATCAAGAAATTGACAAGCACAAAGCAACTTCTGAAACAAAAAATAAATTACCCCAGACATAGAAACAACCAACAGTTTCTCTATGTTAGATATAGAAGTGGATGAGGCTAATCCTGGAAAAAGAGCTCACAAACCTCCCCCTATCATACTTTATGGAGTCGATGACTTCACTAAATTAACAAAATTGATAGAAGAAGTGGTGGATGAGAGTGATTACACCCTTAAAATTGTATCCAAAAATCAGATAATGGTATCTTCTGCCTCAGTTGATAAATACAAAATTTGATTGAGCATATTAAAACGGCTATTAGGCCCTACATTCACACGCAAAGATCAAAAATGCATGACAATGTTCATCAAACATCTGCATCACAGCACCCCCAAAGATTCAATCATAGAAGTCATTGAGAAAACCGGCAATAAAGTGCAAGGAGAAATAGTTACGGCAAGAATACAAGGAACTAAAGAACCCTGGAATACTTTCTTTGTGAACATTGCTCCACATGACAATAATAAATATGTTAAAGATATCAAATTAATCTACCATCAAAAAGTGACAATAGAAGATCCTAGAAGAAAACAAACTGTGGTTCAATGCATGCGATGCCAGCAGTATGGTAACAGTAAAAATAACTGTATGCGTCCCTATAGGTGCGTCAAGTGCGCAGGAGCCCACAGTACCACCTCATGCACTGTAGATAAAAACACCCCAGCAGTATGCTCTCTCTGTTCGGGGAGTCATCCTGCTAGCTACAAAGGATGCGCAGTCTATAAAGAAATTCTTTCAAGGAAGAAATTAGGTAATAAACTCCAAGTAACCCAACCTAAAGTAAAGACCACACTTCTAACCAATAAGGTAACAAAATCAATAAAGACACCAAGAGTCACCATAGCTGATAAAAATACAAAAAAAATATTAAATCAGCTACCTTTGAGCTGACTAGAATCTACAGCGACGTTACCCAAAACAGACCAGTAGTTATTGACATTAATACGGCAAACAACTTTACAACCCCACCGACATCACCCATAGAGACAACATACATACATACATACATATTGTCACGCCTTTATCCCCGAAGGGGTAGGCAAGGCAAGGTAAGAGGAGATGAAATAAACATAGAACGAGGAGTTAGGCAGGGTGACCCTCTATCTCCGAAACTTTTTATAGCAGTACTTGAAAATATTTTTAAATAACTAGACTGGAATAACAAAGGAGTTTACATAAATGGACAATATTTAAACCATCTGAGGTTCGCTGATGATATTGTTATAATGGCTGAAACTGCTAAAGATCTAGAGGATATGATAAGATTACTTGACTGCAAAAGCTCCAAAATATGCTTAGAAATGAACGCAAACAAAATCAAGATTTTAACCAACAATCGCGAACGCCCAATAACATTATAGAATACGTCAATGACTACTGCTTGGGAAAGCAAATTTCATTCAAAACATCGAGCAATGAAGAAGAAATAACAAGAAGAATTAACGCAACTTGGAAAAAAAATTGGGCCTTAAAAGAAATCCTAAAAGGGAACTACAGTTTACACATGAAACAGACAGTATATGATACATGTTTGTTACCCTGCTTGTTGTATGGCTGCCAAACTTGGGTATTTACAAGCAAAATAAAACAGAGAATCAAATGCAGCCACACATCAATGGAAAGAAGCATGTTGAAAATTAGACGAATACAAAAAATTAAGAACGAAAACATACGTCAAAAGACTAAACTCACCGATGCATTGAGGCACGCACAAACTCCTACTACAGTGGAGATCCACTTTAGTAGGAGTGTTACACAGACAGGAGATGGACTATTGAAGCTACGCGATGGAAAGGACCAAAGGGGAAAAGAAATGTTGGTCGTCAACTAAAACGGTGGACTGATGATATAACATGCATTGCAGGAAATGACTGGATACAGTCAGGCAAGGACAGGGAGTCGTGGAAGAGGATGAAGGAGGCCTTTACCCAAACAGGGATCCATATTTTGTAATACTAACATTAATTATAAGTCATAAAAAATGAAAACGTAATGAAAAAAAAAACCTAACATTAAACTGCAACATACACATTGCAATACTGTAAAAATATGAAATAAACGGCTTTATTATTATTATTATATAGAGTTAGTTGGGAGTGTTATATTTATTTATTTATAAATTTGTTATTTTTATTTCACGCAGAAACCGCGCCGTGACGTGGAGTTGCAGAAACCAGCCCGCCATACAATACAATAGTTGGAAGTGTAGCATTTGGCAAAGGATAGGTGTACTAAACTAAACTACTAATTAGTAATATCGAGATCAATACAAGGATCTAGTATTGTAAAGCTGCAGACTTTGTTTGTGTGTTTCGTTAAACGCGTTAATGCCAGAGACTAATAGTTCAATTTGAAAAAAAAATTTTTCTGTATGCGTATTTAACGCTACTATTACCCTTACAATTTCTTTTTCTACAGACTGTGCTTTTATAACTGATGCCTTTCAAGTGAAAGGAAGTAAAGTAAATTTCATTCCCACTCTCTCAATTTTTCTCGCAGCTTCGCCCTTGACAAACTTCGAACTACCGTCGCACCAATTTAATCCCGTCGCTTATAAATTCAACACTAAGGCATAAAATTTGGCCGATTTGTAGTCATTTATGATAACTGATCCGCTCTCCAGGGTAGCAGCGTATGTCATCACGCTGCTACCCTAGAGAGCATATAATCTTCTACGATAAATGGGCTATCCAACACAAAAATATTTTTTCAATTCCGACCATTAGTTCCTGATATTAGCGCGTTCAACCAAACAAACCCTTCAACTTTAAATATTAGTAAAGATTATTTTCGAATTGGATTCTAAGATATTCTACCTTTCCGAGAGGCGGTTAGCCCCCTATATCCTGATCCGAGAGTGGCAACTGGTGTTCGCCAATTCGCTCACCAACCTTTTAGCTTGCAAGGGAACCCTATGGAGCTACACGACGCGAGTAAGAGTTGGGATGGCCCATCTGACCCCCGAGGAGAGCTCTTTTTTCAAGGCATCCCTTTGCTGCTGTTTTGGATAGGTAAGGTCAAACACCTTTAGTCTCATCGTCTCCAGGATTGGGAACCCCATACAAATCCGTCTTGTGGCCCTCTTGTAGTAGGATAATAATCTGGGTTGATTCGAAGACGTATTCCACCCTATATGACAAGTTACTGCTTATAACACCAGCTATTTGCCAATAAAAGTCCCGTTGAAATCAGTCAGTAGTTTCGGTGATTAGCCGCAACAGACGGACAGGCAGGAAAACTATAGATTTTTTTGGTATGTGCTTATATACTTTCATACGCATTTATTGAAAAGCTGTTAGTTTTTAATTACAAACATACACTTCAATTTATTTTATCTCTATAGATATATAATTATGTAACTAACTAACTAAACTAACTATCTTCACGCTGTATCCCTGACGGGGTAGTCAGAGAGGATAGATCGCCAGGCTTCGCGATCCATGCATACTTCTTTCGCTTCTTCGAGATTCATCAATCGCTTCATACACGCACGTCTGGGTATCCGAGTACTTTTGACCTTTCCGTTTTTGAGCAATCTGCTCACGTGGTCTTCATATGTAAGTCTCGGCCTTCCCTGACTCCTTCTACCCTCTACTTTTGAACAATATATATTCTTCGTCAATCGTTCCTCACTCATTCGTTGGACGTGTCCAAACCAACGGAGCACGCCCTTTTCCAGCTTAACGCTGACACTTTCATTCAAACCTGCCATATTGCGTATCACTTCGTTACGTATTCGGTCGGCCAAGGTAACGCCGCACAATTTTCGAAGTGATCGCATCTCCACAGCATTCAATTTACTTTAATGCATCTGCTGACATACCCAGGTTTTACTACCGTAAAGCAAAGTTGGCACTAGCACTGCGTTATGAATCGCCATTCGTGCTTCTTTTACGATGCTTTGTCGCTTTACTAACTGGGACAAAGCACCGTTAACTTTGTTTACGGCAGCTACTCGCCGTTCTACATCCGAATCACAATTAATACAATAAAAAATTGATGTTAGAATTATGTAATTATTATTATTAATTATTATTATTATTATTATTTATAATTATGTACAGACAGTTAATCTTCTGTGAGATAGAAACGACAGCAACATAACTATCCAATGATGAATTTCCAATTTATTATACAGAAGGTAAATACCTATTCACTACGAATTCAACAGAATTTGAAAATGAAATTCTGAAATAACCATTCGCCTCCCGAGCCATTCATTCATTATATAGAGACGTGGCCACGATAACAGCTTGCATTATGTACCTATGCTTGTATGAGGTGAACAATTTCAGTTGTAGGTATGAATCATATTTTATGGAAAACTCTGGTCATTATCCAAGCGTTTATAGGTCGCTCGGCCATTTGTACGAGGACACGATAAGGGTTAAGAGGGTGAACTAGATGAGCGTCATAATCGACGACGATAAAAATGTACGTAGTACCATATCACATTTAAGCTTTAAACGATTTTTAATGAGTCATTTAATCATCGTAAATTTAACAGACTTACCTAGAAATCAAATACTAACTATAAGGGGTAACTTTAACTTTAAATCTAGGTAAATTTAAAGTTAATGTTACCTTTTAAAGTTAGAGTTACCTAAACTTAAAAACCTTTACGCTGTAACTCAGATTGAGCGTAAAGATAGTTAAGTATAGTTTAGTCCCAGGTAAACCCTCGGAAGGATAGCGCCAGGCCTCCCGACAGACTGTCTGCTACCGCGACCTAGTTCAGGAGGGGTTAGGGTATTATCCTGCCTCTTTTAGGAGTTCGAGTGCTATCTTATTCTTTGGGTGTTCATCAAAATGTATGATGATTTCTGATTCCCGATTCATCGAAACTGCCATTAAAACTGCCACACCAAATTTGCCAAAATCTAACATCAATTTTTTATTAAGTATATCCAACTTCAGTGTATACCTAATACAACTTTAAATACACTTTAAATTGTCAAAAAGTTACAATTGTGACCTTTTCGCAAAGTTTAGAATTCATTATGATGGAGAATAGCGAAATAAATTTTAAATTTGAGCGTAAAAAAGATCTCGACTTTCGGATTCAAGACTCATGGATGAGTTTTTATATTTTTGTTGATTGTGTTAACAAAATTTGAGTGAAGCTGTAATGGGCCCGAGTTGTTGAATAAACTCACTTAGGACAAATTTTCCTTTTCTGAGACATGCATGGAAATAATCGTCATTATTTTATAGTCATTATTTCACAGACCACGCGAATTATCACATTTACGGACAAAGAATATTAAATACATTGTTGGAGCGATTCTTTTTTTATTTAGAACATTACAACGCTTCAGCAATGTAGTATTAAACTGAGTACGTACCGGAGTTCTTGAATACTCTTTAATTGGATTTCTTTTATCATTCTTCTTCAGCGGACGCTTAGAAACTATCCACAAAATGTTTGTTACAGAGTGTAGGTACGAATGTATTTAGAAATAATTATATTAGTATGGTTTAGGTATAAGTTATCTAGATAAACCACTGAGCTGAATCCTCTTCTATTATACCTAACTGTATGTCTTATATTGCAATGAATATAATATATTTGCTTATACATTGTTTTATTTATAAGTTACGCAAAACTTTCAGTGTGCCTACGTATTCGTGTATCGTATTGTTTCGAATGAGTTAAACTACATATTTCAATCATAGTACGTTATTGCCAAATGTATCAGTGCCATGTGTCTTTCTACATAATGCGAGGGTGTTTGGCATTATTGCAATAATGCACATGTACCACCATAATGGTACACTAACAGGAAGAAAATTAAAAAAATTGCTAACTTCTAGGAGTCAAAACTTCGCCACGCGGGTGGAGTCGCGGCTGTCAGATAGTTAAAATATAATTTAAAAGTTATATATGGTACTTAAGCCAGCTACTCTTGTCCGCTGACGATTAGCGCAGTACTTATGTAAACCCTAGAAGGTGCAACTGGCATGCATACGTAATTTAATGATATGCTCCGCTTGGGCAGGCACATATCGTGTTGGACAGTTTTGCGAACAGAAACTCATATTTAAATATATATCATGTATAACTAAGTATAGTGTCACGCCATTATCCCCGAAGGGGTAGGCAGACGCATACTATACGCCACATATCACCGTATGCACTTTTGTCCCACGTAATAGGTGGTGAGCCCATTGCCGTGCTGAATTGGACAGCCGCAGGTTGTGGCGACCTGCTGTTAGAATTTTTAAGCCTATAAGGCCTTCAACTGGGCTTAACGACTGCCATGTTACTGGCAACGGGGACCAACGGCTTAACGTGCCTTGCGAAGTACGGCAACGCTCCCAAATGTAAATGCCACAAAGTGGGCACCCATCTGAGGATTAGCCATAGTGAAATCTGCTTAATGCAGTGATCGTTTACAGAAACACTGAGTCCACGGGGCCACCAACGCTTCTAACTACTAACTGGAAAAACACTGAAAATTAAATAAATAAACATTGATAGTTTTTTTTGTCAGTAGTTGTTGCGTCTGACACTGCATTGGGGGGGGGGGGGGGGTGACGTTTCTAAAAGGAATTTGTTTTGGTGGAGTAGTGAGAATTTTTCTTCTATTTTCACTATGTTAACAAAAACTAATAAAAGAGCGGCCATGAGTTTTATTACCTGGTTTTTTTCCAGGTTCTACCTATTACATAGCGAATCTGGCAGTAAATGTATATAGAAGCAATAGGTAATCTTGACGTTCATAAGTGTTACTTTGCGACCATCTTGAATAAATATATTATCATTTCATTGTACACAGTTGTCACCTAGTCCAAAACAGCGTGATTTGGTATATTTCCGTAACTTTTATATAACTGGCCCGACTTGATGATTTTGTATAGCATGTAGGTGATCTGGTTACTTCACGTAAGTTAGTTTCATAAAGTCTATTTCATCAACTTATCAACTTATATTTTCCTATTATCTATTATTAGACCTTTGCTGGTTTACCCTTCAGATTCCTTGATTTCTATTTATCAACCTATATTTATGATATTACGGGTTTTATACGTATATTATTAGGTACAATGCCTACCTTATACTTTCCGACGTTTCGACCGGATTACACCAACCATGGTCATGGGTTGACGGTTTAGTCACCTCGGCCACGGGTTAACTGATTCAACCACACCATATACGTCGCGAATAAGACCCGAAGTATCATAAATATGAGTGACAATCGCGAAAGCTTAAAAACATTAATATCAAACTATATTCTCTTAGGTATACACAACACCGTACTCGGTACGAAAATTCGTTTGAGCACACTCGCTAGATATTTAATAACCAATCACGAGACACATATTAACATAAAGAAACTTTCTGTATTTATCATTAATAATTTACGCAGCGACGAAAGTTTAATTTCTAAAGTTATATTGACATATATACAAAGTACTATATTAATCATTTAACACAGTGTTGGAAGGCTCGCTTATAGACTTCAGTCATAGATTGCCTGTAAGGTAAGAAACCTTTATTTCACACTGTTACTCTATAAGAATATTTTTCCTAACCAGTAACAGTGTGACGGTTGTGACTTGTTGTGGATAAGACAAGACAAGACCCGTTGAATCGTCGGAATATACAACAATAAATTGCATCATTGGCTGTCTGCTACTCCATTTTATTCCCAATTGCTTCCAAACCCTACCTGTATTTGGAGCTTGGTGTCCACGGTTATTTGGTTGTTAGAAGCAGTAGCTCTTCTTTGGATTTTAATTTTCGGCATTATTGGGAGCCTAGTCCGACCTTTACTTTCGCTTTAAAAAATATTATATCGCTTTAAAAAATATAATATATATACGAAGCGCTCGTGGCCCCGCGGTCTCAGTGTTCGGTAAACGATCACTGAGGTACGCAACTTTCACTATGGCTGGTCGTCGGATGGGTGACCACTTTGTGGCATTTACATTTGCGAGCGTTTCCGTGCTTAGGAAGGCACGTTAAGCCGTTGGTCCCGGTTGCCAGTAAAATGGCGGTCGTTAAGCCTGGTTGAAGGCCTTATAGGCGGCTTAAAAAATTTTCAACAGCAGGTAGCCACAACCTGCGTCTGTCTATTTCAACACGGCAATGGGCTCACCACCTATTACGTGGGACAGGAATCCACACGGTGAAAAGTGGGCATATAATATGCCTCTGCCACCCCTTCGGGGATAAGGCGTGATAGATATTTATTTAAAAAATATTTTGAGAATAAGTTCTCGATAACTAAGCCTGGCGATCTGTTCTCTCTGACTGCCTGTCAGGGATACAGCATGAAGATAGTTAGTTAGTTTTCGATAACTTGCTTTAAAAACGTTAAAATTCTACACAAAATAAATGTGTGAAAATAAAAATAAAATTGAAACTAAGAACGAGCTTAAATTTACACAATATATGGGATTACAGTAGACGTCCTACCGAATTGACTAAATTTTATCTTTCGTGGGGAATTAAAACGTGCCAAGATTTTCAACTGAAAATAAGAAACTCGGATTTAAAAAAAAATCTAACAAAATGAATTGCTCAGTTTAATTTATGATGGTTATAGGATTGAACGAATGAATCTGTGAAAAGAAAGTACTCATCGAAACAATAAAACAGTATTTTCTGTTAACGATGTAATATCATATCATGAATATAAATACGAGTATATGCCAGTCCCGCCGGGTCACAGTAAGAGCGGAAGTCCCAAAAAGTGCTTACTTGACGTCGTAAGAATGACATGCGCGCTAATGATCTCATTACCGGGGATGCGGATAGAGGAGAAAATGTAGGAAAACGGACCCCAAGCGTCGCGAGACTCAACTGGGACAGACGCTCGGATGATGATTCTCGTAGGTATAAAATGTAGAACATTTGGTGTAAGAGGTATTAATGGAGCACAACATCACCTGCTTGTGGTCTGATGACTGCAGCGGAGATAAGGCAGCAGTTGTTACCAACAATGTCAAAAATCAAGTGAGCTAGGAGAGTGTGAGAAAAATATATTGTACACTTGTGGCAAATAGATTTCATCGACAGTGTATGAATATTGTTTACAAAAAAAAGCGATGGTTGCCATGGTGATAGACAAGAACGTATCATGCTTTTTCTTTATATCGTATCTTATTTGTCCGCGCCGCCTAGAGAAGTTTTCTCGTTCCCGTTTCCCACAGGAACTTGATCCCAGGATAAAAAGCAGCCCATATGGTATTTTGATGTGTTGGTAAGCTATATGATTAAAAATATATATAAACATGTGTTTCAAGATTTTCCACAACCCTTTAGGGTTTCAAATAGGAGATGAGATTTTGTACGAAAATATACAAAGAACATTGCTAATGAAATATATTATGAGAATATTTGAAAACTAATAAGGGATAAGTGTAAGAGGTGTGCGGTGCAACAGGAGTTTGAAGACATACTTCAAACTCCTGTTGCACCGCACAGGCGAAGCGGGGGACATATCTTGTTATATTTATAGTAATTACAGCCCACTTTAAATTTCTTATTACCTCTAGAAGTTAATTCCTAACAATCTTGAAATGAGTTTTCTAAAGACTTTCGTATAGATTGCGTAATATACCCTCTCTCCTCTCCACTTTCGCCTAATATTAATAGGTACGTAATAACGTTTTATTTCACCTTGCTTAAACTTGCGAACCATTGAAAACTTGTAAGAGGGTCGGAATATTTACCGTCACAAGGGAGCAAAGTCCATTTCAAGAGGACTCTGCGTTGCCATGGTTACGGGACGCTGCCTTTGTTGTATTATGTATTTAGGAAAATTTTGAGGAAAAGTTTTGTATTGCATGTTTTTTAATAGTTGTTTATAACTAAAACTTCATAACCGTTGACAAATACCGAGGTACCTTTTGGTTACCCTATTTATGCATAAATAGTTGTCCGAATAAGGTATTATTTACCAGGTGAAAGTCTGTCAATCCCTACTAATATTATAAATCTGAATGTATGTTTGTTTGTTACACTTTCACGCGAAAACTACTTAACCGATCATCTTAAAACTTTGTACACATATTCTTGGAGGTATTAGAAGTAACATAGGATACTTTATACTAAAAAAAGAGAATTGTTTGGCAAAACTATCTCTCCATTATTCCCTCTTATGTGCGCGAAGTTGCGCAGGTCAGCTAGTATGTTAAATATAATAACTACCTGTGTACATATTCAGCTCCTTAGGGAGCTCCGGGGTGGTAGCTTTTCCGGCCGCCCCGAGACATACCCCTCCACTCTGGGGTGCCCCTTGCCGGCTCGCAGTGATTTATCCTCAGGCCTACCCTGCGAGCCGGTTTTAAGGTGAGGCGGAACACCGCGGGGTTTAGTGGGTAGGACGGCCCGTCACTCACAGGCCGGGAGCGCCGTCCCTGTTGCCCCCGCAGTAGGGATGATGGTGCGTAAATGCACCCGCGAAAACAAAAAAAAACCTGTGTACAAGATAAAACTTGTGTAAAACAGACATATGCGAGGAGGAATATATTCAAGGAAAGGACATTATTTTGTGCGATGGACCAAAGAACAAAGCATTTGGCGAATACTTAGTAATGTATAGATTTCCTTTCTTTTTGTCGTTTAATGTATAGTTTCTCTTCCCTCTTTTATTTTGGGTTTTAAAAGAGGCAGTTTTGAACTAAGGTATATTTCATCGAACTAATTTAAGCACATTTTAATGTATAATGCATGAAACAGAAATTCAGTTGTAGCTTGTGTACAAAGATGTTCGTGATATCAAGTTGACTGCCTCGGTGTTGTAAATGGAAGTAGACTGCCGCGATGAGGTTAAGGGCTCAAATACTCAGTCGGATAAAATATTTATGTATCTAACTATCTTCACGCTGAATCCCTGATGGGGTAATCAGAGAGGACAGATATCCAGGCTTCACGATCCATGCATGCTTCTTTCGCTTCTTGCAGATTAATCAATCGCTTCATACATGCACGTCTGGGTATCCGACTACTTTTGACTTTTCCGTTTTTGAGCAATCTGCTCACGTTGTCTTCATATCATGTAAGTCTTGGTTTACCCTGACTCGTTATTCCCCTTTACTTTCGCACAATATATATTCTTCGTCAATTGTTCCTCACTCATTCGTTGGACGTGTTAAAACAACAGAGTACGCCCTTTTCCAGCTTAATGCACTTACATTCAAACCTGCCATATTGCGTATCACTTCGTTAAATATGTATGTAAACCACAAATATTTATGTGATCCACCAATGTGTGTTTCAGAGTTTGATGGAAACTTTGTTCTGAATCTTTAAGTTTTATATTCTACAATTTGTATGTGGGTATCTAACGTAAGAATTTCTTAAGAAATATTTTGTCAGCTTCCATGGCTAATGCCGAGATCTCGGGTCGAAATAAATATTTTTGTAATCGGAGAAATGTTGTTCCTCACGCGGACACCGCAGCATCTTCATTTCCGTGACACGCAGCTCCTGCTTGTGTCGCTCCAATATTGGCCACGTTTCACTGCCATGTAAAAGGACAGGTCTAATGATGGTTTTGTAGACCTGTCCCTTCAACCGGATCGGCATTTTAGGGTCACAAATGACACCGGTCATCTCCCACCATTTGGCCCACGCGGCAGCAATGCGTGACTTGACATCGCAATCGATGTCACTGGACGTGTGAAAAACAGATCCCAGGTATTTAACCGTGTCCGTGCGCTCGACCAAATCACCGCCTATGCGGACGGATGTGGGATCTGTCAAGTTTAGTGCCAAGTACTCGGTCTTCGCCACATTTAGTTTCAGACCGCCGTTCTCAAGCGTCTCCTTCCACGCCTTTACACGTCGCACCAATCTGCCCCTGTCCGCGTCTGCCAGCGCAATATCGTTAGCATACATGAGCAACCATGGAGGCTGCTCATGCGGGTTTCTGATGCTGTCCGACAATTCGTCTAATATTACACTGAACAGAAGCGGACTAAGGACCGAACCCTGGTGTACCCCGACGGTGATGGGGAAGGGTTTCGTGTCGCCAACAGCAGTCCGAACCATTGAATCAGAGTCACAGTACATGTCCCGGATAGTGTCAATATAGACCTCTGGAACCCCTTTGGACCGCAGTGCCCACCAGATCATCGCACGAGGAACACAGTCGAAGGCCTTCTGCATGTCTAGAAACATACAGTGCAGATGCGTGTTCTTCGACCTGTATTTCTCTGCGACAACCCTCAGGGCAAAATCAGGGTCCGTGGTCACTCCGAGAGAGTACACTCCTGCCGGATCCGAGAGTCTGTAATCCTCTCGAAGATCTTCATGGTGTGGGATATCACCTTTATACCAAGGATGGCCGCCTTATTTTTGTCCCAGTAATCTTGAACTGGTTCGCCTTCAGTGTCGGTGCACTTGTCACCGACTGCTGAGACGAACTCCTGGGACCTAGTTTCATCAAGTAACCACCATCTGATGCGGCGCTGGCACCGCTCGATGCGTTTGCCTTTGGGCTTCACGCAGAGGTCCATGACAAGGAGACGGTGTTGTGCAGTAAGACTCTCTTTGGGTATGACCTTGCAGTTGGCCACCTTGCCGATGCTGTGTCGCCTAGTAAGTAGGACATCGATCTGAGTTGTACGCCTCCCGCTCTTGTAGGAGATGAAATGTTCGGATTTCTTTTTGAAATACGTGTTCACAATGACCAGATCGGCAGCCGCACACGTTCTAAGGATAGTTTCTCCTTCAGCGTTGCGGGTGCCGAACCTTAAACCACCATGAACACGCTCAAACTCTTCACACCTCTCACCCACATGACAGTTTAGGTCACCGCCCAAAACTATTCCCTGTGACAACGGAATGCTCCGAAGCACTCCCTCGAGTTGGCCCCAAAACGACATCTTATCGGCATCGCTACAACCGGCCTGTGGCACGTAGGCACTTATCAGGTGGGTAATAATCGGGAGCCCTTTAGATTGCATTTTTTTTTTCAGCATAATGTAGTTTGGCATAACAGTTTCAGCATAAAGTTTTCTCGCATAAATTATGATAAGCAGAGTGTTATAAACGCATAATGGTTTTATTGGCATAACATTAACTTACTCTAATTTTTTTATCATAATTTTAATCAGCATACGTGTAAAGGGCATAATTGTTATACGCGTAAAGATAATTAATCATAAAATACAAAACGCATAATGGAGGTATGGATAACTTTAAATCATAAATGAATAATAGTGTGACTAGGAATATTTAAGAAATGATAGGACACCATTGTAAATAATCATCTCACTCATAGCCAAGTTTTTAAGCTGTAACATATAAAACGATATTTTAAGTGTTTTTTTTAGACTACTCTTGAGCAAAGTCGTAAATAGGTACGACGACGAGCGAAACGAGGAGGAGTGTTAGGTCACTTGTAACCACAACGCGCGAGCCGAGCAAGCAAAGCGAGAGGGCCGTGGCAGCGGCCGGCGATGCGCCAGAATATAATCGCTCGTTTAAATGTACCTACTTTATTTTTGTAGTTTATTTATAACTAACTATCTTCACGCTGTATCCCTGACGGGGTAGTCAGAGAGGATAGATCGCCAGGCTTCGCGATCCATGCATACATACTTCTTTCGCTTCTTCGAGATTCATCAATTGCTTCATACACGCACGTCTGGGTATCCTAGTACTTTTGACCTTTCCGTTTTTGAGCAATCTGCTCACGTAGTCTTCATATGTAAGTCTCGGCCTTCCCTGACTCCTTCTACCCTCTACTTTTGAACAATATATATTCTTCGTCAATCGTTCCTCACTCATTCGTTGGACGTGTCCAAACCAACGGAGCACGCCCTTTTCCAGCTTAACGCTGACACTTTCATTCAAACCTGCCACATTGCGTATCACTTCGTTACGTATTCGGTCGGCCAAGGTAATGCCGCACAATTTTCGAAGCGATCGCATCTCCACAGCATTCAATTTACTTTCATGCATCTGCTGACATACCCAGGTTTCACTACCGTAAAGCAAAGTTGGCACTAGCACTGCGTTATGAATCGCCATTCGTGCTTCTTTTACGATGCTTTGTCGCTTTACTAACTGGGACAAAGCACCGTTAACTTTGTTTCCGGCAGCTACTCGCCGTTCTACATCCGAATCACATCTTCCATCCGCGCTAAACATACTTCCTAAATACACAATTTCATTCACTTGCTCTAGACGTTCCTGGTTTACTCTAATCTCGCATTTAGTTCTTACGTCACCTCTTTCAAATACTAGAACCTTAGTTTTCTTGCATTCAAGCGGAGACCATTACTTTCACACCCCTCTTTCATATTAGTGACTAATGCCTGTAGGTCGGCTTCTGATGAGGCCATGAGCACCGCATCATCAGCGTACAGCAGACAGTTTACTGTATAGTTACCCAAATTCACACCCATATTAAAATCTTTCAACTTCTGCAGGCAACTGTCCAGATACACTATAAACAGCCAGGCGGACATGACACATCCCTGTTTGACGCCTGTACAGACATCAAAAAGAGGTGACACATCCCCCCCTACTCGCACGCAAGCCTTACAGTCCCTATAAAGCGACTGTATTGCCCGCAGTAGCGAGCCGTCCACACCATATCCTGGCAGCAAGTCCCACAGCGTTTCTCTCACAACGTTATCAAATGCTTTCTCTAGATCCACAAAAGCGCAGAAAACCTTCTGGCTAACAGCCAGAAACTTTTCCGCGATCATGCGGAGAGAAAACACTTGATCCATGCAACCTCTTCCACGTCGGAATCCGCATTGAGCCTCCCATAAATACCTTTCAGACTTTTCTTGCATTCGTGCCGTTATAACCTTTGCATACACCTTACTAGCTAAGCTGACCAAGCTGATCGCCCTGTAGCTGGAGCAGTTTAGGCGCGAGCCTTTCCCTTTGTAAATAGGTACTACAACTGCTACTCGTCAGTCATCTGGGACCTCACCCGTCCGCCAGCACAAGTTGCATAACAGACATAGTGTGTCCCAGACACGCGACCCACCGTACTTGATCATCTCAGCAGTAACTCTGTCTTTTCCCGCAGCCTTACCACATTTCATACTTCTTATCGCTTGTTCTATTTCTTTCATACTAATGACTTCAATGACATCGGGATCCGGAGCATCGAAGTGAGCTCCACTTCCCGATGTGGCATCTCTGTCTTTTCTTGCATACATCTTTCCATAATATTCACTCCATCTCTGCAGGACGTCACTTTGGTCTGTTAGGACGTCATTGTTAACACTAAGCACTTTATTCATACTGCAGATTGCCGAACAACTCCGGGTCTTGCCTACCTCTTTCCAGAAGAGCTTGGAATTATCCCGGAAATTGGACGACAACCTTTCATCCGCTTTCATTCTGCACCTTTCACGAGCTTCTTCTATCAGTGCCTTCGTGTTAACTTTCTGCAGCTTGTATCTCTCTTTCATATTAAAATCATTCCGCGAGGCTAAGTAGTCTAGCCATGCTTTCTTCTTCATTCGAACTGCTTCTTTCACTTCCTCATTCCACCATGCATCACGCTTATTACTACTGCCTCTTTTCGTTTCTCCACACACTTCCACAGCGGCATTTATCATTATTTATATATTCTATATATAAGTGTTGAAATTTTGCATTTCAATCTTAAAGCCTATCCGCCCTCGCGCGCGGATCGCGGCAAGAAATGCCAACTGCCCACACTCGCAGAGATTCGCGCCGGGCTCACAGTGTAGTTCGCGCTCTTAACGTGTATGCACGCCAAGTTAGTATTTAATCTACATAGTAGTTATGGAAAGTGAAGTCACTACAGCAGCTGCAGGGCTTCTTTGCGCTTTGGCAATCTTGATAATTCTAATTCATCAACAAAAACCGATAAGATTCGGGAACCACGGCGCGAACGAGCCGCGAAGTTGCGAATAATATGCAAACCGGCTCCACATTCATTTTTCGCAGTCGCTTCGCGACTTCGCGCGCGAGTGCGGATAGGCCTTTAGACAGTTCAAGCTTAGATATAAAAATAAAAATATATACTCGTTAACATTATGGTATTCTATATGTATGGCTTGTAATCTTTATGCGAGAGTGAGTGAGATGCCAATAAATGTTATGATTAGTAATCGTTATTGTAAAAAAAAATATGCGTAAACATTTTATGCGGGTATTTCATTATTTTAAAAAAAGTTATGGGAAAATAAAGTATGCCTAATGATTTATTCTGTTTGAACGTTATGCGAAACGAAGAGTATGCCAAAAAACATTATGCAGTTTTAAGTTATGCCTCTAAAATTTATGCAACCCAATACGGACCCGTAATAATCCCATCGATAAGCACCCTCACGATCATAAGCCGGTCGCTACAGCGTTTCATCTCCAAGATGCCGCTCTGTAGCCCCTTGGAGAGCATCACGGCCACCCCGTTCTCCCCACCAGGCGCACCCGTGTAATACAGCTTGTAGCCTTTCTGCAAAGGCCGGGCTCTGTTGCCCTTCCTCCGAGTCTCCTGCAGAAACGCCAAATCCACCCTCCGCCTGGAGAGTACTTCGGCCAAATCTACCGCACGCCCAGTCAGCGTGCCAATGTTCAACGATGTGAAGCGGATCCTGGTTGGGGCTAACTTCTTTAGCTGGCCCGACACACGGCAGCCCTAGCCCACTTGCCACAGGAGTCGGGCGGGGCTCCTGCGCGCCGTTTTGCGGCGGCGCTCTATCCCTACCAGCATTCCTTTTCTGACTGTTCATTTTTTTGTTTTGGCGGGTGGCTTTTAAGGGAGCGACGCCCTCAGACCTCCCAACGCCAGAGGGGAAAGCTAGCGCCAGAGTTTCGTTCGTTAATCAGCAGGTACACACACTAGCACGGGAGGTTGACTTGGGCCCCGAAAATCTTGGTGGGGCCCCCCCCCCATACACCCAGGTTTAATTAGGGTGATACCTATGTTTATATATATGCATGTATTAAGAAATATATAAGTATGTTTATCAGTTGACTAGATTCCATAGCACAAGTATAAAAAACTTAGTTTGAGCTAGATGGCGCTGTGTGAAGTGTCTTACAATATATCTATATATTTATTCTTATTAGCGAAGTTAAATAAAGACTTGTTTTTTTAAAAAAGATTTTACCTATTTTAAAGTTTAGTACAAAAAATTATCTAATTCAAAAATGTATCTAATACATGGAATGACTAGTAATAAGAACACATACTCGTTGCATACAAAAAATGAAAACTCATAGTCCGCCCAGCTGCACGTTTCAATTGAAAAAGGATCAAAACATTGATTGTAAAATGGTTTCGTTGAAAAAATAAACGTGCGAACATAAATCTAAAAGCGGCTTTGACGAGACTTAGTACAACGCAGCGTATTTTTTTTTATGATGTTCTGTTTACACAATATAATTTCTAAATCTATACTACTATTATAAAGAGGTAAAATTTGTGAGAGGGTAATGACTGAATTTACTGAACCAGTTTTAAAATTTCCATTATTAGAAAGGTTTATCATCCCCTGAGTGCTATTGGGAAATGGGTTATTTATTTCTTTCCAGTCTACCTACTTAAGCAAGCTATATAGGTACACCATTAATTAAGCAGTGTTTCCATATCTAATAGTAGAGCACCAGTATTCCAAATTATGTCACTTTACCCAAATTTGGTATTTCCACTCAATTAAGTCGAGCAAATGACAGCATTACTTCCATGGAATGTTTTAAGAAAAGCCCTTTAATTAGCACTCAACTATAATGGACGTTGTAATTCCGTTTTTAAATTGTCCATAAAAGAAAATTACTACTGATTTTTACATGACTTGTTATTTTAATACTAAAATGTTAATTCTACCGAATGTACCATGAGGATTGGAGAGCTCTCCAATTGAATCTAATCACACCTTCTCCTTTTCGTTCCTGAACAACGCGTGCCAAGCAGAGATGCCACTCTCATACAGCGGAGAGGATTTTCGCCAGAATTGAGCGGTTCAAATCATTGTTTCTCTGTCAAATTATAGAAACCTGGAACTCCCTGCCAGCGGACGTTATTCGTGCCTCGAACAATCTCGTGTTCGTGAGCTTTTTGAAAATTCACTGTGGCGAGTCAGTTAAGCCACAACTAATAAATAAACAAATTTAATGTAGTTTAATAATAATTAATTTATTCTAATTTTAATATTTCCTATTTTAATTTATTTTATTTTAGTTTTTGATTTGAATTTTGATTTTATTTATTTATTTTGATTTTAATATTTTTATTTTCACCTTATTTTAACTTATATTAATTTTATTTTGATTATTTGATTTGATATTCTGATTGTGATTTTAATTTGGTTACATGTAATGTCCATATAAATATCTTTTGAGTGCACAAATCTTACTCCAAACATTTATCCAACTATTTCGACGACTTTAAGAATTGGTTTGAATATATATGTTGATTTTGGTGTGTTCATCTTGATGTAGGTATAGATCTGGTGAAGGCACCCTATGCGTTCCATAATGGTTTTCTGTGTCTGTTTCTCAAAAATCCCTTGATCTTAACCCTAATTAGATATAAATTAAAATCCTCAAACAAATTAAAATCCTTAATAATTATTTTTTAATTACTAAATTGTCATAAGTCCTTGAATTCTGTGCAAATTTATAAGTTAGTCAGAATTCAAGAAATTGGGGCAAGTCACGCTGAAAGTTTCCGTTAAATACCTACACAAAGACCAAGCTAATATAAAGTGTTAGAATTATATATCTATATCATATATAAACATATTTCGGGGATGGTTGTTAACAAAATTGTATTTGCAATATTCTTATTTTTATTTTCTTTCACTATTTTTAAATTTTCTAGGAAAATAAGAGAAGGTACTACTTTCCATCTGCGTCGAGAAATTTGTTTGTAAAATACAGATGAAATCAAAATTTGAACAAAGAAGACGCGAGAGAATTAACATCGTGCAAAGATAAATATATCTGTGCGAAGAACAAAAGGTGAACAGTTTCTAATCGTGCAAATGTTACACAATTCATTTCAGCCGTGTCTTTAATTTCAAACTTTTATTTGCAAATTCTACCTGACTTTGGCTAGAGGTCCTAGCAGTCCTAGAGATTCTAGCAGCTAACATTTGGATTTTGGATTTCGGCATTATTGGGAGCGCCTGCCGTCGGATCTCCACGTAAAGGCTTTGTCATTGTCTCGTCTCGCTTGGTATAGATAACGACACCTAACTCAAACCACTAAGAGTAGAAATGTGAAATTTTGCCAAGTTGTAAAAAAAACAGTCGCAGGTAACCACTAAGAAAGTATTGTTTTAAATATTTTAAAACACTAACTACTAAAGGATTATAAACACGCCTAGAAGTTTGGATAAAAGTTGCCGCTGACTCTGTGTTTTGTAAATGATCACTGCGTTAAGTAACTCCTTGGATGGGTGACCACTTTGTGGAATTTACATTTGCGAGCGTTTCCGTGCGGTTTCTAGTAAAATGGCAGTCGTTAAGCCTAGATGAAGGCATTATGGACCGCTTGAAAAATTTCAACAGCAGGTCGCCACAGCCTGTGTCTGTCCATTTGAACACGGCAATGGGCTCACCACCTGTAACGTGGGACATGTATTTTTTTTTTGGGGATAAATGCGTGACTATATGTATGTATATAAGTTTGTTTATCAGTCATCTAGATCCCATAACACAAGCTTATAATAGCTTACTTTGGCAAGACGGCGGTATGTAAAAAAATGTCCTAATATTTATATAACTTCACGCTGTAGTCGCGGGAAATTCTGAGACGACAGATCGAAAAGAAAAGCGAAAAGCTAGTTGATTATAACTTTGCAGGTTATAAACCATACATTAAATGACAACCGTTTCATGTAATAGATACTCAAGTTTTTTCTCATAGAACATTCTGTAATCGTTTATCTCGACACCTGTGGTTCTTAATGGGACATTTCTTGCCCCTACTGCTACGTAATCCCTGTCGCTTGCGTGTTATTTATTATACCTTTATTTATTGTCGCCTATCCCTCTAACTTACGATTTTATTTGTTCGTTATGGGGGCAACTAACAAAGGAAACAGTGTTATTTGTCACAAATCGCCTACTTCGCGT
Organism: Thumatha senex; assembly: GCA_948477245.1. Classification (NCBI taxonomy): domain Eukaryota; kingdom Metazoa; phylum Arthropoda; class Insecta; order Lepidoptera; family Erebidae; genus Thumatha; species Thumatha senex. The sequence goes on along the minus strand of OX419741.1, from coordinate 11,043,071 downwards.
CGGCATAAAATTCTTTACGAACTTAAGTCTACTTTCTCATTTTTAACATCTTTTTGTAGACTTTCGCGTTTGCTACAAAGAACTGAATTATAAAAAAAAATGTGGAGCAACGGGTGGAGACGTTCCTCCGACACAAAGGAGGATCCTTCGATCAGGAAAGGTTGCGCGGACTAAGGCCCAATAGTTGATGTTTGACTGTTGCATTTATCATTCTTCAGTGGGAGAACTCTTATAGCGTGATTTAGGATTCTTAGAATCGATGTTGTTTGATGGATTTTTCGCAGCTGGACTGGAGTCCAGCCGCGACCACGGGCGCTGCAAGGCGCTCGAAACGTCGGTGAATGTAAGTACATGATTTAATGTCAACCAATTAAATGTTGTTCAAGTGTAAACATGATGTATGTTAGTGAAAGTTTTTATTCTGTTTTCAATAAAATGTTTTATTATGTCTCTTCTTTTATTATTATTAAAAATATGTTTGATTTAGAATGACGTCACACGTCTAAACAAGTAATGTCATCCAAATTCAACGTGTATACCAAATTGCAGCTCAATCAGTTCAAGACATCTGCTTCAAAATTGAGTTGCAAGATTCTACCAGAACATTATTAATTTTTTTTTTTTATGTAAGTTAGTATACTTTCATATACCTACATTTCGTGTGTGTTTGAAATTTCAATCACCGCTCCGTTCGCTTTCATCCCCGAAGGAGTGGCGAGAGGAGAGATATTGGAGTTACTCGCTCACAATTCACCTAGTGCATTTTTTAAATTTAATTTAACAGCTTTTCATTAATTAGGAATAACAAACAAACACTTCATTTTCACTTATCTGTATAGTTGACAGGACATGACATATTGTCACGCCTTTATCCCCGAAGGGTAGGCAGCGGCATACTATACACCCACATTTTACCGTATGCACTTTTGTCCCACGTAACAGGTGGTGAGCCCATCGCCGTGTTATTACATATCTGTATAGATATGTAATAGTATTATAGTAGTATTATTTCGCTTCTACTTGTCGGTTACTCGTAACCATTATGAAAACTCAACAAGGGATAATTAAATTCACAACTTTAATTTGACACTGGCATTTTTTCATCAAACCATATTCACACTTAAGTGGTTAAAAATAAGATTCTAATTCGCTATTCGTTCACGTCGGTTTTGTAACTGATTTGTGAAGGATACGTGACCAGCCAAGCAACACTCGGTTAAAGCAATTTCTGAAAAGATGCAATTATTTTTTTGCCATTCCCTCTCTATTTACTACATTAAAAATCACAAGAGTGTGAGAGGGGTAGACAATTTATATTGACGTAAATAAATACTTTACACTTTTAAACAAATGTAGTTTTTTTATGTAAAACTTCTTTATTGACGTTGAGAGAAATTTTCAGAAGTAAAAAAATCGTCGCGTTATTCGGTTACTCGCCATGGTGTTTTGAAGTGAAACTTCTTAATCATAAGTGAAAAATTATATAGCTGTAAAAAAAATGTCGTAAAGAAGTTTCACTTCTTACCTATGTACTCTGGTACAACACATTTTTTTTATACCATTGAGGTATCTGAACATACCTGATAAAAAATGAACACCTTAGCCTATATACGTAGCTTGTATTTACTCGCACTGCTGACCCTGTAAAAACCTTCTAAGGCCACTTTTGAAGAACTCCATACTGTAAACGGTCGGGAAAGGCTAACCAGGGAGTTTATTCCACAATCGAAGCGTACAAAAAAGTCCCTAATGAACCCAAAAGAATGCGAGCGCATTGGACACCAAGTGTGAGAATGAACTCCCTGACTGTGGTAAGCGGTGCGATGATGTATATTGATAAAATATTTTATATCACAAATACTGATGGTATTAAAATACATTACAAACTGATAGGAAGTATTTCAAATTATACTAACATTCCTCATTTATTAAACTTTACAAAATTTCGTAAATTTTTCAATTACGACACATATTTTCACATTTGATTCCATATATTCGCTTGAAAATAAAACGTCGGGTAAGAGGAAGCACTAAGCGCGCGCGGCGTTGCATATAAAATGACTTTGAATATGTGAAGTTGAGAGGTGCGGCGTAGTTTATGCGTCTGTAAATTATTTTCACGTCTGGCTATCACTAGTTGATGGGCTCTTATATAAGAGTGCATTCTTTAGTGACTGCTCCGTGGAGATATGGAACCATCACTTCAAAAATATTTCAATAGGGAGGAGAACATTGCCATTTTTTGAATTTTGCCTATTTTGGTAAAGAGGGTACAATAAATAGTTTTAATAATCTATCTGACAATATTATTTTCTGATTAATTTCGTTGCGTGTTCCAAGACATGCTAACTTCTCCTGGGACTTCACCGAGATCGAGCTCGGTGTAACTTTTCTGGTGTTTTGTCTGTAGATCCTGGTTTACAGGAGTCACAGTAATGGGAATGCGGGTGGGATTAGTCCCAAATAAATAAAATCTATCTGACAAACTCAGTAGATCTCACAAGAAAATTACTGAAACATTTTTTGTTGCGCATAAATTTCATTAATTTTTTTTCTAACCACTCTAACGTTCAAATCTTAAAAACTACATGACATGTGGTCTCAAAATGAAGAGAAATAAAGTGTACAATATATTTACGTCGGCCATTGTTTATAATATTGTTATTGTGATTTAGTGATTTTTCTTTGTCGATTCGGTAAAAGGCTAATTAGGTTAATTACCGGTCAACCGTCAGATTACTGTCCAGTTCGGACGTTAAGGTGGCTAAGTTAGTTTAATCGTAGAACCAGAAATAACACAGTTAAAAGTTACTATCGAAAATCGTTGAAAATTTGGTGAAAATTATTTTGACTGCTGTCTATCAATCTTCACGCTGTATTCCTGACGGGGTAGTTAGAGAGGACTAATCGCCAGGCTTCACGCTCCATGCATACTCTGTCGCTTCCTGCAGATGTATTAATGATACATACACATCAGGGTATCTGAGTACCTTTGACCTTTCCGTTTTTTAGTACTGTTTACACGGTCTTTTGCCGAGGTGAACTAACAAACATACCCTCACAAATTTCGCCTATATAATATTAGTACCAATACTGTATGGAAACTGTGCTGTCAAATTAATAAACTATCGACATTCATTCACTATACAAATAGCATCAAATAAGTGAATAGTTTTGTGAATAGGTATCATAATATTCGTGTCAAAGCTTCATTCCTTCCAATGAAAGTAGTACCAGTCAGTCAGTAATGGGTTCATTTCCGCATGGCTGTAGAGCAAATGGTCCGTATTCATGTAGGCTTCAGGAAATGGCGGCAGAGAGCACGACAACTGCATCTGCGAATGTTACATCTCTTAAACGGTCTAGATATCTATGGCTATGAAGTGTGGAGAAGGGCCGAAGTGATCAGAATTGAGCAGTTTGAGAGCTGTGCAACCATCTTAATATATCTTCCTACTAATATTATAAACGTTTGCAATAATGGATGTTGGTTACTCTTTCACGTCAAAACTTTTGAATGGATTTTAATGAAACCTTACAATAATATAGCTTATATCATCAGAATAACACATAGGCTACTTTTTATCCCGGAAACAAGCTCCTGTGGGAAACGAGAACGGGAAAAATTAACTACGCAGGCGACGCCGCGGACGTCTACTAGTATATATAAATCAAAGTTGGTTTTGTTCGAACACTTATAATTGAAGAACAGGTCTGTACTCCAAATAGCAGTTTGAAAATCAGGATGTCATATGACGAAGCGTTCGTGGCCCCGCTAACTCAACGTTCTGTAAATGATCACTGCGCTAAGCAACTTTCGCTATGGCCGCTTCTTGGATGGGTGACCACTTTGTGCATTTATATTTGCGGGCGTTTCTGTGCTTTGAAGGCATGTTAAGCTGCTTGTGCAGCTTAGTCCCGGTAGCCAATAAACAAAAATCTCAACAACAGGTCGCCACATTCTGCGCTTGTCTATTTCAACACGGCAATAGACTCACCACCTGTTACATGGGACAAAACTGCATACGGGGAAATGTGAGCAAATTGTATGCCTCTGTCTACCCTCTTCGGGGATAAAGGCGTGACAATATGTATGTATGTATGTTATAGCATATTGTATATCATAGCATCGTAAGTTTTTTAGGGAACAGAATTTTATGGCGGCGGTATAGACTTTGCCGGGGCCTTTACTTAGAATTACTAGACTATTATAACAATATAACAAAAAATTATAAGCCACCCAACGGCATCTTCCAAATGTCACTTATATACTAAGTGACATCATATTAGATCATTGTTTTAAAATCTGTAATGTAATTCTGAATTTGTGATTTGAAATAATGACTCAAAAATGTTTATATTTAAGAAGCTGAAATAGAGGACAGCCACTGCTGTTTATGTAAAAAATGTATGATATAAAAAAGAACTTATTTTAACTTTATAAAAAAAAGAAAATCTAAGAACCACTATCTGGTCTGAGATACAACGCAGGAAAATGACGAAGAGCGAACACTTGCTGAACATTAATTTCTAAAATCTCTAAAGTGGTGTATTCTTAGACATAAGATTGTGTCAATGCTATAGTGCAAGACAGTGATAGCGTAGTAAAATTCATTATTTGAAACTTGCCGTATAGAATCCACTGGAAGCTAGTCAGTCTAGCTTCCACTACTATACTGAGGTAGAAGTGATATTGAAAATATTAGGTGATAAGATGATTTTAAGTGAATAACAATAACGCTGTCTTGACAAAAGTTCCTTTGCCTGCCTGCCTATAATAAAATTTTCTCTGAAGTGACCTGATTATAAATTAGTAATTTGTGCCATAATTCTAAACTTCTTTTCGAGATATTATTCAAAACTAATTCAAAGTTTGCTTGTCGTCTGTAAGAAATACAAAAAGAGTTTTGAATAATTTTAAAAGCAGGTAACCCTAAGCTTCCACTGACCGTTTCAAGTTCGTATTCTAATCTTTGAGCCTCACTCGCCTATTCATTGGGTGATAATACAATTCGTGACGTAATATCTCTGCGTGATTATATGTTACCTATGTATGTCATCATTTATCACACATATCATTTGTCATGATGTTCTACAAGAAACCAGGTGAAAAAAACCATTATAGTGAACCCTTTTACCTTTCTTTAATGTATCCGAGAGGTCGCTGAAGATTACTGTAGGGTCTATCTCCGTCTACCCTTCTCTAACTATCACGACAAATCTCTCCAATAGCGGCGTCCAACAAAAACTTGTCATCAAAAACGATCATAATAGTGTACCTTTTTCTGTCACTTGTAACCGGCTACTATATTTCCATTTTGTATACGATCCCTCTAATTCAGGATTATTATAGATGCATGATGTTTTTTTACACTTTCTGAGACCGGCGGCTACGCCTGTGGCATACTTCGAACTCCGTGGCGCGCATTTAGTCCCAACATATTAATTTATTTATTTATCTATCACGCCTTATGTCCGAAGGGATGGCAGAGGTGTATATTATATACACCTCTGCCATCCCTTCGGAGATAAGGCGTGATAGATAAATAAATAAATTAATCTCTCATGCCTCTGCCATCCAACCTTTTCACCATATGTATTCCTGTCCCACGTAATAGGTAGTGAGCCCATTGCCGTGTTGAAACATATTAATTTATAATGATGTATACAAAATTGCCAGATTTATTTCCGTTTATGATCGCTACGAGCGATCAGCAGTAACAGAGGCTATAATATCATTACGCTACTACTAGCGTAATGATATTATAGCCTCTGTTTATAAATGGGCTATCCAACACTCAATGAATTTTTCAATACGAACCCGTAGATTCACCATTGAAACTCTTAAGCTTTATAATATTAACTAAACTAAACTAACTATCTTCACGCTGTATCCCTGACGGGGTAGTCAGAGAGGACAGATCGCTAGGTTACGCGATCCATGCATACTTCTTTCGCTTCTTAAAGATTTATCAATCATTTCGTACACGCACGTCTGGGTATCCGAGTACTTTTGACTTTTCCGTTTATCAGCAATCTGCTCACGTGGTCTTCATATGCAAGTCTCGGCCTACCCTGACTCCTTCTACCCTCTACTTTCGCACAATATATATTCTTCGTCAATCGTTCCTCACTCATTCTTTCTTATATTAGTATTGATATTTGTTAATAATACTACTTATATAGATCTAAATGATGTTGGCAGAAACTAGAAACTGAAATGATAATATAAAACAAAACGAAGCTTTAAAATACAATAACATTACCTCCTACGTTACCTTGTGACCTAAACAATTTAACACCAATCTATCACAGGATATAGCGGTACAGTGTACAAACTCCTTAACTTGTTAGGAAGTTCATTAAGCGAAACAAGACACCGAACTACAGCATCTCTGGAGTACAGTGGGTTGTAATTAGACAGTAAATATCCCGGCAGGCCCCATGACTCATCGCGTGCTTGTTTCATCTGTCCGCTTTTCACTTCTGGGAACTTTAGGGTAAAATACTGTACGCTTTTTGACAACTACAAGTTTATAATGAAGAATGATGTATAATTTAGCTACTCGATGATTAACATCGATTAATTAAAATATACTACTAGTTACACTTAATATTACAGTTACGCTTAGTCCTGTGCGTGGATAGTCTTAGCAATTTCATTAATCTTACAAAATTGTCGTGAATTACTCTGTGGCAAAATGGTAACGTATTATATTACGTTTTCATTTTGCCACTGCGTAATGCACGACAATTTTGTAAGATTAACAAAATTGTATTCTGCTCTTCCCAAAATAAAGATCTGGCTAAAAGCTCTTGGAAACCAGGCCATAAAAGGAAATAAATAATATTACTCTCTCTAAACGCTCTGTTTCCAGACTTTATCACCAACCCCATCTTGATAATTATCAAGAAAATGAAATCGTGTCCTATGATAAATGCACGCTAAGCACAAGAAACGATTGGCCATCTCTGACCTATGGTATCTACAGTTCACGGTGTAGTAGTGGCGTGTCGTATCTGTAGATTGGTTGGCTCTCTGCTATGACGTTTTAGTTTGCAGGCTGCATTATTAAACATTGGAAAAAGGCCAGGTCAAGACTACCCTTAACCGGCGAGCGTGAACGAAAACTATTATGAAAGTAAAGAAGCGAAAGTGGTATGTCAGGATCGTAGCAAGTGGAAAACCATAACCTCTGCCTACCCCGATGGGAAACAGGCCGGATGATTATAGGTATGTATGTATGTATTATTAAACATGCATGTCAATTACGTTTGTTCTATCTTGAACCGCTCTTTGTACGTCAAGTGTTTGTGTTGTATGAAATTCGTTTCGTAGAGAAACTTATTTAACGCCGTAACGTCTATTTTAATTCAATTTTGTTAATTATCTGTGCCCGTTCTAGAGTTGGGCAGCTAATTTAGTTTTTAATATATTTAGGGATGAGTTTTCAATTGGAAGTTACGTGTAGTTTTGTAGGTATTTGGTAATTGATTAGAATCATCTATTTTCATAAAGAATGATAGAGAGATTGGTATCGGATTCATATGGTTACAACATAAAATGTGTTTTACTAAACATTTACTTTATGAATACTTTCTTATATTCTATAAGAACCACCCGGATAATGATCTTAATGATAATGAAAGCCGCATAAGAAAGAAATGTTGTTTTTTACCTATTTCAGTGTCTAAATGGTCCGCTCTGACTTTGAAAGAATGAGCAGTTGAGAGAGAGTTTGAATTACTTAGTGAAAATTTATTTTAAATGAAAATCAAAATGGCGTTTTCTACTAAAAATTAATGGCTCTTGACAAAAAGTTGTAACAAATTACTAACTTTAAAGTTTAATCAATTTATAACCAAGTATGCTAAAATTATTTTGATAAATGTGCAAAGTGATGTAAGCTGAGGATTCTAGCTTCCAGCGTCTAGACAAAGACTAATGAAGATCCCAATGGTAGAATTCTGTTGTTGAAAATTTTCGTTGAAATTTTGAAATATTCGAACCTGGGACCTTTGTCCCAGGTTCCATTCCCAGGTCGCGGCCGAACAAACATTTGTTTGATCGAACTATGTTATTTTTTCTACGAACAATATGGATGTATTTACAAATATATAAGTATGTTAAACAATTAATAGCTTGTAGCTAGGATCTGAATGGCATTGTGTAAAATATCCCAATATATTTTTAGTTGTTTGATCGAACTATGTTATTTTTTCTACGAACAATATGGATATATTTACAAATATATAAGTATGTTAAACAATTAATAGCTTGTAGCTAGGATCTGAATGGCAAAATAAAAAACAATACAAATAAGTGTAAAATATCCCAATATATTTTTAAAAGTTTTTTTTAACATATGTGACTATTATGTGATTAAATATACTTAACATAACTATCTTTACGCTGTATTCGTGACGGGGTAGTCAGAGAGGACAGATCGCCAGCTTCCTGCAGATTTTTTAATTGTTTCATGTCTGGGTATCCGAATACTTTTGTCTTTTTTCCGTTTTTGAGCAATCCGCTCATATGGTTTTCGTATGTCTCGGCCTACTCCTTCTAAAGAAGTAGGTAAATTACCGTTACAACAAAGATAATATTAAGGTTATAGGCAGTTATTTGTTTAGTTGCTTTTTCCATTTTTTATGGATGTCCATGCTTTCCTGGTCGAACTTAATTTTGTTGAAGCAGTACCTATGTTTTTATGATAACCATTGAAATTAAAAGCATACTACCAGTTACATGTGGGGTTCCATAGTTGCCTATAATAATAGAGCAAGTTATTTTGTACAACATTTTACTTTTCAAAGTATATATTTTTAAGTAGGTTAACGAAGACTCCGTGTCCTTGATCTTGGCAAACTCATAATGGTGATGAGATAGAATACTCGAAACTAATCCATGTACATGCCGTTAGTCCAGTAGTACCTACTCTCAAAATGATTTTGGATTCATTTGCTGCTCTGAAGAGAGCATTGGTTAGGATAAAGCCTTTCTATATAGATGCAATATTGTACAACGTTCGCTCCATTATTTTCCACTTCATTTAAAAGTACTAAAAGTGAAACTTAAATCAAAAAGAATCCCTCAAACAGTGATGTGGAACTGGTTATCATAAGCTCCCCTTTCCTGCAAGTATTTCCTCAATTAAAATTCATTAATGCACTGCATTACAAATTCTTAAGTCTAGAATCAACATTTTGCTCTTGAATATTCTCTGAAGTAATCGAAAAGCAAAAGCATACTTGGTATGCTTTAAGTTATTCTTTCTTGTGATTTCGATAGAGGATTTAATTCTTAAAAGACTTTATTTCTTAACAAGTTAATTGATTGAATAATTGATTACTTGACGGGGAACTCTATTTGTTTTGACTGCTTCTGTGGCGCAGTGGAAGTGTATCCGACTGCTACGCATGAGGTCGTGAGTTCGATTCCCACCCAGGATAAAACTTTGTGTGATGAGCACGATGGCTTATTCTGTCTGAGTGGTAGCTTAGTTACTTAAGTATCTCATCTGGCAAATGAAAAGCGGGTTCGAATTCCACTCCAGACTGTACATTTCGATCTCCACCTTAAAATGATATAGTCAGTATACTAATTATTTATCAAAATCATTTCTACAATGTTATTAAAAATCAAACAGCAATACAAATTAGTTATTTGTTCAGTGTTACCAAGAAACTGTCCAGTTCCAAACTGTCTGTTATATTAAAAAAATACAAGAATAAAAGAAGCCTAGAGAAAACTTTAATATGAGTAGAACTCAAACTGATCAGCTAATATTAGCCAAGAAATACTATTCGTAATGATGCTTGTATTTACAACAAATTATTAAATAACCTTAAAATATGATAATTTAAAATATATTAATATAAGGAGTCCCTTTAGGCAAGGTTCCGAAGATACTGGCAGCGTTCCCCCTTTGAATAGCTAAACTAATTCTTTGGCCGAGGTAGCTGCCAGCTCTTCGGTCTCCTGTGATGAATATTCAAAGGTAGGTAAAGGTAGGTCTGATGTGAGTATTCTATTCGTAATTGGATTTCTACCTATTTTTATCTTTCCCATCTCTGTTAGTAGGAATTTCTTCAATATCGGTTTATATAAAGGTAGTGTATTTATTTTTCGGTTTTTGAGCGGTACGAATATAAAAGTCATAAACTGTTAGGTAACAAATAGGTGACAAACTAATTTTCGTCTGCCTCGGTGGCGCAGTGGTAGTGTATGAGACTGCCGCGACTGAGGTCCAGGGTTCGATTCGCGGGTCGGAAAAAATATTTGTGTTATTCACAAATATTTGTTTCGGAGTTTAGGTGTTTGCTATGTATAATTTGTATGAATTTAGAAATATATAAGTATGTTTATCAGTATGGCGCTGTGTGAAAAACAAAATTTTATACCGCCCACATAAGAAAGGGTGACTGTAGGCTATGGACATCACCTTTAGCCTAGTGTTAGGAGCTTGATTCTTGTGCCGGGTTCGATTCACGGCTATTGCACTGCTAAGTGAACCTACCCCTTTATATGGATAGGCTAACAGATTTTTTACATACATTTATTTTCACTTTAAAGAAAGGAAAAATTGAGAAAGGGAGTTCTTATAATACGTGTAGTAAGAGATCCTGTATGACAAGATGTTAGAGGTTACTATCAGGATAAGAAAAACATTGTTTTACCAATATTAAGGTATGAATAATAAATAAAGTATGAGTTGCAGAATTACCTCAGCATTCTGGGTTTGGACTTTCGTCGAGAGCTTAACAATAAAAATTACATCGAGGGGTGCATCAGCTTGGCCTCTCGCAAGCTCGGAGTCCTTAACAGGGTGAGGTGGTTTTTTACGCCGGAACAGAGATGCTTATTTTATAAGTGTCAGATTCGTCCGTGCGTGGAATTGTTTTTGGTTGCAGCGACGTGCCATCCGCATCATAGACTGTCCAGAGGTTACTGGCAATCTTGAACCGTTGGAGATGCGCAGAACGGTCGCCAGCTTAGCTGCATTTTACCGCATCTACCACGGTGAGTGTTCTGAAGAACTCTTCCAACTGATCCCACCCTCCCCCTTCCGTTCCCGTACAACACGGGCAGGGCAGAGATGTCATCCTTAAACTGTGGACACCATCGTGCCTAGAACCGAAAGATTCAGTAGATCTTTCATGTGTCGCACCATAAAAACATGGAACTCTCTGCCAGCGTATGTGTTTCCCTCCTCCTACAATCCTGGGTCCTATAAGAGAAGCGTGAAAAGGCATATATGGGCCGTCAAGATGAGGGTCGCTATCGGAGCCCTGCGCGGGTTGAGATAGCGGAGCCATTTTGACGTGCCACGTAAAAAAAATAAAAATGCCATATACATTGCAGAAGTTAAAAAAAGAGGCAACATATTAGTTTAACATCTTTAGAGCACAGAATCAAAGATTTCTCTATATTATGGCTTTTATATTCGCTCAAAAACTGTAAAATAATGCCAATGGCGTGAATCTTCCATGCCACATTGATCTAAGTTCCGTGCCACAACTTCTCACTATAGAATTAACGCGGACACATAGTGAAAGCGTGCCATACTGTTCTAAATAACATTTTATCTAAAACATATCATTGTGTTCTAGATCACTCTGGTTCAATGTCGTCATATTTGTTTATTTCTATTTCGTAATATATTTTCAGAAATTAAATTCTCTGTAATATACTTTTACAATTAAAAATTCATTATAATTACTTATACTAACCCTTTATTTTCCTGAAGGAGTAGGTAGGTACACTATGCTCCATTTACCAGTTTCGTTTTTATTTTCGGCACGTCACTGTGGCACTGCCCGCTTGATAGAATAAAACAAAAAAGATGACCCGTGACTGTGGGCCCCTATTTAAGCCCTGCTGGGTATGATAATTGACGTAATGAGGTTGATAGCCCAAAACTCAACCTTTTCACTTTAAAGGACCCAAGATCGTAAGAAGAAGAATTTCAAATTGTAAGACAAACATGTGGCAGAGAGTTCCAAGTTTTTATGCCATGTTATAGTTGGCAAGGCTATTGAATTATTAAAATGGGCAGGAGTAGGTTATGGCTACATCAATAATCGGAAAAAAAAATATTTTGCCCATTAGACATTTGACTTGACTTGACTTACAGACAACTATATTTAACGTGACCTACCTAACTTGAAAACCACAAATATTAAGCCATCTCAGGTATATACTTATTATATGATGCTTAACGCATTGCTCGTTTACAGAACTTTTCCTTTTGGGTTCCATAAAAGTTCAAAAATAATTTGAGGCATATTATTTTCATGAAAAAACTTTGCGCATAACAAATTACACTCATTGACCCGTCAGCTGAACTTAAGTCATTTGTTAAAAGTTGGTCAATCTCGAAAATAGATGAAAAATAAATAGACATTGCTGTTGAATTAAGTGATTAATTTGGAGTTGTAATAAGTTAAAATGTAGCATTTAATTTCTCGAAGCAATTATTCAGGTTTTTAGATAATCTTATTAATAAAAGTGAATATATGTTCGTTAGTCTCGCTAAAACTCGACATTGATTTGGCTGATTTTCATATTAAAAGACTGGTAAAGGTTCGAAATGAAAATGGTAAGTAAAAGAACGCTGCCGACCTGGCCAAAACCTTCTAAGACCCCTTTTGAAAAACCCCATACGAGTACTGTAGACATTCGGGAAAAGAGGGGAGGGGAGCATAAAAAAAAATGTCTTTATTTTGCATGGACCATTTTAACGGCGCTTACAAAATGTCATACACTAAAACTAAAGAAAACAAATGTATATTTAAAGTGACCACCGGTTCGGAACGCGGCCCACCTGAGAAATACCGGCCAGAAACTTAACGTTTATTGCATAGTTCAAGAGTACGCTGAAAAAGCACCTATCAGATCTCACCGTATGCGAGCGTTCCGTACGCAAAGTGTTACCCTCAACACCCTGTCTGTGACAGGTGACGCAAAGTGTTACGCTCAACACCCTGTCTGTGACAATGTGCAATGATAGAAAGAAGCCGTGGGCACCGTGTCAAAAAAATCCTCTGAACACAACCTCTATAACACGTATATGGAGGTAAAATCTCTCCTGTCACGAAGGTTCTCGACACCACCAGCAAATATAGTATCATTGATAGCCCTCATAGCTCTCCTTAGTGTCGAGTAAAAAGGTCGAAGGTCCCATTCAGGTGCTCAAAGATGACAGCAGTACTCCATATGTGTGGTCGCAGTTGCTATAGAGATACAGTGGCTGCACCGCAGTAAAGTATAGCGCTCCAAGTTTTTTAGACTCCAGTTTGGCTTTATCCTCTAAATGGCAACAGTATCGGACGTCTCGAATATCTCAACACCGGGAATCTCAATACTATTAGAGAGAGAGAGAGACAGAGGTGCCCTGGAATTGCGGGTAAAGGAGGATTATGGATCCTAATAGATATAAATAAAAATCTAGTGGAAGCTTAGGCGAAGTTATATAACTCGGCTAATACATAAACATAAAATTAATAAATTTAAAAGCAATACGATGTCTGCCGGGTCAGCTAGTAATAAATAAATATTGTAGGACACTCTTCACTAAACTAAGCTTTAAAGCTCGTGATATGGTGTCTAGACAACTGACAAACATACTTATATATTTCTAAATACATACATATTATACATAGGAAACACCCAAACTAGCAGACAACAGACTTAACAGACGTTTGTGGCTCACATATATATTTTTTCCGACCCGGGAATCAAACCTGCGACCGCAGCGCGACAGTCGCATACACTACCACTTACGTAACCGAGGCAGTCATAATATCCAAAGGGGTAGCAGATTCATATTATACTCCCACATATCAGCGTTTGCATTCCTGTTCCACGTAATAGATGGTGAGGCTAACCGATCTACGGCCTGTTTAGATTCTAACTAACTATCTTCAAGCTGTATCCCTGACGGGGTAGTTAGAGAGGACAGATCACCAGGCTTCGCGATCCATGCATACTTCTTTCGCTTCCTTCAGATTCATTAATCACTTCATACATGCACGTCTGGGTATTCGAGTACTTTTGACTTTTCCGTTTTTGAGCAATCTGCTCACGTGGTCTTCAAATGTAAGCCTAACTTTCTTCTACTAATATAAAAAAGGTTTGAGTGTGTATATTTGTTATCTCTACACGCTCATCAGCAAGACCAATTTGAATGATATTTAGTGTGGTAGCTAACATCCTGAATTTCACAGACAGGTATAACTGGTTTCATGTCTTAAAAATAATCGCTGGTTATAGCTATCAAAATGTTACTAGACTATCAAAAATGCAACGACTAGCGGCCACTAGCGCCGTACGTGTTAGTAGAACTCATCGGCCGATAGAAGTCTATCGGAGTACGATTGTAGATTTTAGTAGACTAAGAAAAAAAGTCAAATTGTACCGGTGGCTTTCTATTGAGCGACGATTACGATTCTTTTCTGACACGATTTAAATAGTAGACTTGGCCCTCTGAAACAGAGAGTCTCTGTGTAAGAGGGTTGAGAGTTTGGAAACACTACTCTGCGGTTTACTTATCTTAATTTAATATTTTAAATGCGAAAGTTTGTATGGATGTTTGTCTTTCACGTAGAAACTACTGAATAGATTTTAATGAAACTTTACAATAATAAAGTGAAAGTGAAAGGAGAAGTGCGATAAACTGAACAAGGAAAGGGACGAAAATGAGTTAGAACTGCTAGGTATTTTAAGTAAGAACGGACAACTCAAAAAAGAACTGGCACAGTTGCATTCACTGTATACTGATACCTTACAGGATCGGGATAGGTTACAACTTATAGTTGACAGTTTTGACTCATGTAGGGAACATTATGAACAAACTCTGCACCAAATTAGAATACTAAAGGAGGAGCTACAACGATCGGAAATCAAAATATCGCAACTAGAAGACAAGAAACAGAGCACAGTGGTTCAATCTAATCAGAGTTTGTTCGATGAACTGATGGCTACAAGCTTAGATACTGCTACAGCTCACCCTTCCATTGTCATAGACCTCACTTCTGATGATGAAACCGGGGGCTGTTCTAAATCATTAAAAATTATTAAGTGTAGTAAGAATAAGTTAAAGAAATATTTAAAAATTAAAAAGTTTATTACTAAATCTAAAAAAATGATCCATAAATACAACTTTTTTATAAATAGCATGTCACTTAATAGACAGAGATTGCAACTGATTGACCAGGTAAATATGTATATGTTAGAACTTGATAATGTTGCACAACAGTACAAAACTGATACAAAGGCCCTTCAATGTCAGATTGACCGACTTCAAGACTCTTTGAAATCAATTTCATATAAATATGAAACAGCAGAGAAACAGAGTAGGGAACAGGTGTTAGCCATAGGTAAATTAGTAAATTCATGTCATTGTCAAAATGACCAATTGACATCCGCAGGCCATGTTCCCTCCTCACCCTTAAGTTGTGAAAGAATTAGATGCAATGATGAATTTTCACCAATTAAAACTGTGTGCAGTGTGGATAATAGTATATTAAGTTCAAATAGTAATTGCGAGGCATCTACGAGTATAATAGAAAAGTTGCAAATAAAAAGTGATGCAAAGACCATAGTCTATTGCGATGAAATAGGTAAAAATTTTGGACATTATTTATCACAGTTAAGTCAATCTGTAATAAATCATACATATCCAGGAGCTTCATACTCTCAAATTATAGATTTTATATTGACTGGTACACACTGCATGCAGTCTACTATAGTGGTGCTGGTTGGCAGAAGAGGCAATATTAATAGTGACAAACTTTTAAAAATTTTTGATAAGTTATCAAGTCTGCAAGTAAAACAAGTAATTTTGTCCACCTTGCCATACAGCACTGCTATGAGCCACAAGGAAAATCACTTAAGATACAAATTGAAACTACATACCATGGTATCATATTCCAAAAAAATTGAATTGTTAGATTGGAACATAATTTTCAATAATAATAGTTTGTTGACATTAGATAGATATTTTCTATCAAAAATTTTACAACGAAAGGTAGCTCTGTTGCTATCTAATTTTTTAATTTTTCAAGCCAAATTATTGGCAAGTACAACTGCTTTTATTGAGCAGGATAGTTTTGATACTTCACATTTGGAAAATGAAATTCCAAAAAACTAGTTTATAGGACAACAGATAATAAATCTGGCCAGTTGACTTTGGCCCCTGAGAATAATCTTAGTAAAAATATTGTTTTTATAAACCTGGTGCACCATAATGTTAGAGGTTTAATAAATGGTAAAGATTTAGAGTTAGAGCTATACATTAATGCAAATTCTATTAATATTTTTTGTGCTACAGAGCACTGGTTAAAAGATCATCAAATCACATTGTTGAACTTCGTAAATCACCAGGTTGCTAGCTCGTTCAATAGAAAACATTCTAAACGTGGAGGCTCTTTAATATTAATTAATAAAAACTTAAAATTTAAAGAACGTAAGGATTTAGTAGCCCTCTCCATTGAGATTGCCAGTATTGAGTTTGAGCATTTCATCTTGTTAAGCGTATACAGTCCCCCTGATGCTTCATACATTAAATTTGAAGAAAAGCTTGAAGAAGCACTGTTCAAATGCCAATGTTCTAAGAAATCTATAATAGTTTGTGGAGATTTTAATGTTGATATATTAGATACATCATTAACTCCATCAGAGAGAAATAAAATGAAAAATTTATTTAAATCCTTTAATCTGCATAGTACATTCTTAGAACCCACTCGTATTACAGCCACCAGTGCAAAATGTATTGATAATATTTTTACTGATATTAAACCTATAGATAAAGGTATTGTGGATCCTGTGGAGTCAGATCATCGTGGACAATGGATAAAATTTCCTAAAAGTAGTAACAAAGTCAGCAAAAAACAAATTAAATATGTACCAATTAACCAAAGTCGTTTGAATAATTTTAAAGAAAATGTATTAAAGAGATTACCATATCTACCTAACTTCACTTGTGTAGACCAGTCATATAAACACTTATTTAATTTGATTAATGATGAGTTTGGCAAAGTTTTTACCTCAAAAACTCTACAGATTGGTGGTCGTCCTGTTTTCAGTGACTGGGCAACACCAGGTATCTTTAAAAGTAGAAATAAATTATTTGAATTATATTCAGAAAAATCATATAATTTTAGGCAAACCTTTCAGGAATATGTTAAAAATTATTCAAAGATATTTAAACAAACGTGTCATCTTGCTAAGTCAAACTTCATTAAAAATAAAATTTCTAATTCTGTAAATAAAATAAAAATTACTTGGAACATCATTGACTCTGAGTGCGGTAGATCTTTGGTGACTGGGGGGGATTTCCACTTAAAAGTAAATGGTTGCCATGTTACAGGGGACCTGGAAGTGGCTACGGAGTTTGAACACTTTTTCAAAAATGTACCTATATTGACAACAAAATCTCTCCAATCATCTTCCAGTTCCGCTGAACTTTTATTAGAAGAATCTGTTCTTTGTTGCAGGGATGCATTTGTATTCACAGATATTTGTGCTCAGGACATTGTAAAAACATTTAAATGTATCGAAATTAAGTAAACCGCGGACATTTGGGGATTATCGGTCAAAACTGCATCATGTATAATTGAGGTAATTGCGCCCCATCTAGCAACTGTGTTTAATGACTGTGTTTCTAGTGGTACATTTCCTGATTTAATGAAACACAGCAAAGTCGTTCCCTTGTTCAAGGCTGGCAGCGCTACAGAGCCGTCTAATTTCCGACCAGTGTCAGTGCTGCCAACTTTGAGCAAAGTATTTGAAAAAATAATCTTGAATCAAATGCTATCCCATTTTAATAGTCATAAAATACTCCATGCGAATCATTTTGGGTTTACGAAAGGGCGCTCAACTTCCGATGCTGGTGTTGAGTTATTAAAATGTATTCATGAAGCATGGGAAGACAAGCACGATGCATTAGGTATATTTTGCGATCTATCAAAGGCTTTTGATTGCGTTCAACATGAAACGCTGTGCAAAAAATTACACCACTATGGAATAAGAGGCAAAGCTCTCGACCTTCTGTCTTCATATTTGAACAATAGAATACAGAGGGTCGATATTAATGGTACACGTTCTGTAGGATCCATGGTTACAATGGGTGTGCCGCAAGGCTCGATACTTGGGCCATTCTTGTTCCTCATTTATATTAATGATTTACCATTTTATGTAGGGGACAGGAATAGGATTGTTTTGTTTGCAGATGACACCTCATTAATTTTTAAAATTAAAAGACAATTAGATAACTATGACGATGTAAACAATGCAATTGCAAGAGTAGTTCATTGGTTCAGCTCAAATAATCTTTGCCTTAATGAAAATAAAACTAAATGTATAAAATTTACTCTACCAAATGTAAAACAAGTTGCGGCCAATGTTCAACTGAATGGACAAGTGTTAGAGTTTGTAGAATCAACTGTGTTCCTAGGTATAACTATTGATGCCAATTTGCAGTGGGGCCCACACATAGAAAAGACAGCCTCTAGATTAAGTTCGGCTGCATACGCTGTAAAAAAGATCAGGACTCTAATAGATGTGGATACGGCTAGAATGGTTTACTTCAGCTATTTTCATAGTATTATGTCTTACGGTATTCTCCTTTGGGGGAGTGCTGCAGATTTCAATATTATTTTTGTTCTACAAAAGCGGGCTGTACGCGCTATTTATAATTTGGGCCCCAGAGTTTCTCTCCGAGAAAAATTCAAAGAAGTAAATATTCTAACCGTACCATCACAATACATTTTTGCCAATCTTATGTATGTCCAGAAAAATCTATCACAGTTTTCTAAACTCTGTGATAAACATAATATAAACACTAGAAATAAAAATAATCTTTCAGTCCACCACAGTCGACTACATAAGATTGGCGATTCTTTCCAGGGTAACTGTATACGCTTTTACAACAAGCTTCCCTGTGACCTGAGAAATTTACCTTTAAATAAATTTAAAAAGTTTATTAAAAACAAGCTTTGTGAAAAAGGTTTTTACTCCGTTACAGACTATTTGCAGGACAGGGACGCCTGGAAATGATCTGCTGGCATAGTGAAATAATATTAAATTGTAAATAGGCCATCAAAAAAAAAGCCTTCCTAAGTTTCTTGCCGGTTCTTCTCAGGTGGGCCGCGTTCCGAACCGGTGGTCGCTTTAAATATTTTAAATAGTGTATGACATTTTGTAAGCGCCGTTAAAATGGTCTATGCAAAATAAAGATTTTTTTATTTATTTATTTAATATAGCGTATACATCAGAATAACACATAGCCTACTTTTTATCCCGAGAACAAGTTCCTGTGGGAAACGGGAACGGGAAAACTTCTCTACGCAGGCGAAGCCGCGGGCGTCAACTAGTCATAAAATACAAATTTTCAACCAATCCATCTGAATATGAGGCGAATGACGTCACGGGTCTTAAGTAACTCTGTACCTACCTATTTATACCTTTATTAAAATAGTATTCTCATTGTCTTATACTCGTAACATGCCAAATTCCAATATCTGGTGTGTAACTAAGCGTACAAGTAGAGCCATTTGTTATAAGATATTAGGAGTGTTCTCAGAAATTCAATTAAATTAAACTGGAAATGATAATATATAACATGACGAATATGACCCTTGACATGTATGGGCTAAAAGGACATCTATTAATTATATTCTATGCTTCATATTAACCTAGTTGTAAGTACAGAGTTCTGTAGGTTTCTAAAATGTAGGCGAGGTAATTAAGGCACGAGGTGCGAAAATTTTAGCGGCAGTTGTTGTTTTAATAATAATTTTTATTCATTTGCAAGATAGAATTATTACAGTGGTAGGTTCTTCAGGTAACAGATGAAATTACGCCATGCGTGAGTTGAACTTGTGCGCCGAGGGTTTTGTACCTAGCGTAATACCTACGTAATACCACGTTGACTTCCGCAGCTTCGCTTGCGTGGCGAAGTTTTCCTGTTCCCGTATTTAAGGTCAATTTTGGTACTCACTGGTTTTCGCGAAAATCTAAATTTGCCTTTTTACCGTGTTGCCCTTAATTTTTATAGACCTAATAGGGACTATTAATAACAACATGCTAGGTTCACCTCTTCCTCAAAAAATCGATGACATATGACATACGAACAGATAGTTGCACAAGAATGTGGTTTTATAAGGGTTCCTTTTTTTAGCTCCTGAGGTACGCAACCCTAAGAAACAATCTTGCACGCCTTGAAATGACCATAACAACAGTTTTACATTTTTTATACCAAATTACAAATTAATTTAATATACCAACTAACAAACGAAGCTGTCATGTCTGATTTACGTTTGATATAAATTACATGAAGTGTTAATATAATCAGTATAGACTTAAAATTTCTAATAATCTAAGAAAATGAGGATTTATTACTTAAAATGTTCCCCTTCAGATTCTTAAGCGATGAATCTCCTTGCTGTAAAATTTACAGCTGTGTCATGATGAGTAAACACAGTATAACAAATAACTAAAGTTTGACATAAGAATGTTTTCATCCTAGATGTATTATCACAAAGTCGGTATGTTGATATGACATGCCCTTAATCAATATCAATATCTTCATATTTAGAACTTCGAGTTGAAAACAAACCAGACCGATGCAACTCCGAATAAATAAATCAATATAAAATAAATATTTTGGTACACTTTTTATACACAGTGCGATCTAGCGTAAAGTAAGCTAATAAAAGTGTATGTTATGGGACAACTGATAAACATACTTATAAGTATATTTCTAAATACATACATACGAGACACCCAAACTCCTGAATAAACATTTGTGGATCATTATTTTTTCCGACCCGGGAATTGAACCCGGGACCTCAGCGCGGCAGTGGCATACTCTACCACCGCGCCACCGAGGCAGTCGAACCACGTGATAGTCCTGAATTATCACATACTATATAATTCACAACCATTAACCCGACTGGAATTCTATCGGCTGATAATTATGATAGTAACCATTCACCCTGAAAGTTGAGATTTACTTGTGGTTTAGTGGTATTCTAAAATATGTAATTATAAGTATTTGAGATGATAATGTCTGAATGTAATGATATCTTCAATATTTTGATATCAATATTTTACTGCCTCTGTGGCGCGGTGGGAGTGTATCCGACTGCTACGCAAGAGACTACCTCTTGCGTAGCAGTTCGATTTCCACCCAGGATAAAACTTTGTGTGATGAGCACGATGGTTTATTCTGTGTCTGGGTGTTATTTATCTATAATATGTTATATTTTCAAAAATATAAGTATGTTTTTCTGGTTACCATAGTTCAAGCTCTGCTTAGTTTGGAATCAGATGGCGTTGTGTGAGTTGTCGCAACGATATTTTTTATTTAATATTTATATTATAAGCATATTAACGTCAGATTGCCTTGTCAGTGGCATGGTAGTTAATGACTACCAGTCAAATTCATAGTCTTGGATTTATGGCTTTAAAATGTTAATAGTATGTAGCTCCAAGATGCACCTGATCATATCAATACGACAATAGCATACCTCTGCCTACTCTTTTATTTTACCTGTTGTGTATAGCCGAAGAACTTAAAATATCTTCGAAAGAAAATTTCTGGGATTCTGACCAGTCCTGGTCGCCAACCTCTAGCAAATAAGGCACACCTCCAACACCTTTAGTCTGTCTCTTCTAGGGCGACCACTAGCCCAGGATGTCGTCCCGAAACTTACATTTATGGCAGACGGAACGGAAGAGTAGTATTCCTCCTCAGATATTTCTACGGCACCTGTCTATAACTTCATGGTGTATCCCGAAGTCAGAGAGAACGGACCGCCAGACTTCGCGATCCGTTTGCTTTCTGCAGATTCATATCTATACTAATATTATAAAGCTTTTGTTTGTTTGTTTGGTTGAACGCGCTAATCTCAGGAACTACTGGTCGGTTTTAAAAAATATTTTTGTGTTAGATAGCCCATTATCGAGGAAAGCTATAGGCTATATATAATTACGCTACTATACTGGGGAACAGAGCAGTAGTCATAAATGTCGACAAATCCCACAATTTTTTATGCATCATTGTAGAATTTATAAGCGACGGGATTAAATAGGTGCGACGGGAGGTCGAAATATTCCACAGGCGAAGCTGTGGGGGTCATCTAGTCGTTTCATACATGCATGTCTGGGTATTCGACAACTTTGAACTTTCTGTTTTTGCAATGTATGTATCAGCATATAAATAATTTTATATTTGCTCACTGAATTAACCATAATCATTATTGTTACAGTAGTAGGTTAAATCACAGTAATACGATGGTCCAACTTCTCATGTCTACTCCATTAATTGGACACCGAATAGCCCAAATTCATAGTACAGTTTAATAACATTCAATATCGAAGGCAAAATCTCTCAATAGTTATTAGTTCTACAAAGTAAATATGTACTCTCAGAGGCAACGTCTCTAAGCTTGTGGTCACAGTAATCACTGTTCGTCGACAGTATTGCAATAACCATTTCACTTCGTGCGCAATTATTATACTGGATTATCTTGAATGGTAGGTTAGGTTTATTAATTGTTGGATATATGTACATCCTTACATTATTAAAGGAAGTTTAACTATCAAAGTATATCTATCGGCAATGGGTTCACCCACCACCTATTACGTGGGACAAAAAATGCACACGGTGAAATGCGGGCGTATAATGGCTTTGCCGGCCCTTCGGAGATAAAGGCGTGTATGATATTTAATGGTTATTTGAATATTTTGTTTTTCTTTTTTTATTTAACTATCACTGCGTTAAGCATCTTACGTTATAGTTAGTTTTAAGATGGGAGAGTTTTAGGATATTCTTACACAACGACAACAAGCCCAATTGGCATATAGACAATTGATAACATATAACGCTGTAAATCATTATGAATAGCAATTAGTATGCTGACTCTATCATAAACTAGATGACCCCCCACAGCTTCGCCCGTGGAATATTTCTACCTCCCGTCGCACCTATTTAATCCCGTCGCTTATAAATTCTACAATGATGCATAAAAATTTGCCCGATTTGTCGACATTTATGACTACTGCTCTGTTCCCCAATGTAGTAGCGTAATTATATATAGCCTAAGCCTTCCTCGATAAATGGGCTACCTAACACAAAAATATTTGTTTAAATCCGACTAGTAGTTCCTGAGATTAGCGCGTTCAACCAAACAAACATTCCGGTGCCTCGAGAAATCGACGCTCAGCGATCCTTGCTCCGCCAGGAGCTCATGGAGACGTGGAAGGTGCGACTTGAGCAACCTAAGTGGGGACACACCACTATTGAGGCGGTGAAGCAGGTCATGGAGAAGTGGCTGGAGAGGCAACATGGCTGCCTCACTTACCGGTTGTCACATATACTTACCGGACACGGGTGCTTCGGTAAGTTTCTGTGGCGTATAAACTGGGAGGTAACACCAGAGTGCCACCACTGTGGGGACTACAGCGAGGATACGGCGCTGCATACACTGGCGGAGTGCTCAGCGTGGGCGCTGCAGCACCGGGACCTCGTTGCGGGTCTGGGTGTATACGTCCTCACGCTGGAAACCATGGTAAGAGCCATGATCTCCAGCGGGAGCAAGTGGTACGCCGCTGCATCCTTTTGCGAGCATGTAATGCTCGCAAAAGAGGCGGCGGAAAGGGAACGGGAGAGAATTCTCCCTCTCCAGTTCCGCGGCGGGGTCGCCGCAGACTGATCTACACCCAGGACCACCGGCCTCCATGACCAGGGGCCTGATGACGGAGAGTGGGCTGCTCGCCGTCCTTACAGAAGCAGGCCTTAGACGGTGGCGTGACGTGAGAACTTCGCGTAAGTCTTTCACCCCCTCAAGAAAGTAGGACAGCACCCGAATCCTCCCCAAAGATAATAGATTAGCGGGATAACACCCGAACCCCCCCCCCCCTCCGAAGACGATACCGCGATTGCGGATAAAGTCTGCTGGGAGCCCTGGGGCTATCCTACCGAAGGGCTTACCCGGGACTCCTGGCCATAGACAAATGGAAGTGCACCGTGTGGTTTTAGTCGGTAAGAGTCCGGCATAGCATCCATGAGGATTTCCTCACGAAAAAAAAAATTGTATAGATTCTGCCCAAAAGTATAACAACGAAATTCCGAAACAAATATTAGCGGATCAGACAGCTATATTTATTATAAATTATCTTTGTCTTTATATTTATCCCACCCGGTTAATATTTTTCAAACCCGAGACCTCAGCACGGCATTTGCCTCACACGCAATGCACCTATCTGCGCTACGGAACAATGAAGTCTGGTGATTACTCCGTACAATTAACACGTGGTTCAATAAGTCCCGAGACTAAGTACTAAACCAAGGTTTTTTTTATAATTTTTTTTCAACGTAGTCTCCTCCAATAGCGATACAGTCCCTCCAACGCTTGTATAACTTTTCTATCCCATACGAGTAGAAAGATTTGTCTTTGGCTTCAAAATAAGCCTCCGTTGCTGTGATAACCTCACTATTTGAGTCAAATTTCTTACCCTAGAGCATTTTTTTAAGATCTGCAAACAGCCAGTAATCGCTGGGGGCCAAGTCTGGCGAATAAGGGGGATGAGGAAGCAATTCAAAGCCCAATTCATTAATTTTGGCCATCGTTCTCACAGACTTGTGACAAGGCGCGTTGTCCTGGTGAAACATCACTTTCTTTTTTGTCAATTTGAGGCCTTTTATCCGCAATTTCGTACTTCAATCGCTCCAATAAGCACATGTAATAGTCACTATTTATATTTTGCCCCTTTTCAAGGTAGTCGATGAAAAGTATTCCATGCGCATCCCAAAATATAGACGCCATAACCTTACCGGCCGATTTCTGAGTCATTGGCCGCTTCGGGCGGCTTTCACCAGCCGCTCTCCACTGCGCTGACTGCCGATTGGATTCCGGAGTAAAATGGTGTATCCATGTTTCATCCATTGTCACATACCGACGTAAAAAATCCTTTTTATTACGATTCATCAGCGCCAAACATCGCTCTGAATCATTGATACGTTGTTCCTTTTGATCAGTTGTAAGCAAACGCGGCGTCCACTTGGTAAAAAGCTTTTTCATGGCCAAATTTTTATGTATAATAGTGAAAACACTACCAGCTGAAATCTTCACTGTTTCGGCTATCTCGCGCACTTTTATCTTTCGATTTTCCATTACGATTTTGAGGTTGCTTTAGAGGGAGCTGATCCAGCATAACATTTTATAAGCCATTGCTGTGCTTCAACGGTATTTTTTCCCATTAAACGAAACTACAAGCGTAGCGTCACTTAAATGTCTGCAAAATCAATATTATAATGTTCCATTTTTTTTAATTTGACACTTATCTTTTATTGAAGGCCAGTACTTTTTAAAAATCAAAAGAGTTTTTAATTTATACGCCATTTCCAAGTTAGTCTCGGGACTTATTGAACGATCTAGTATAATGCTATCACGTGTCTATATTTTTTTCTTTAAATGTATGCTCGGACGTCCGAGGTTCGCTCAAGTTACATAAAAAGTAGATGTGGGCATCTCCCACACCACCCCGCTAAAACCTCTACAATTATTATATATTTCTTTTGAGCACAAAAGTAATTATTATTAGAAACCTGAATGTTGCCAATTTGTGTAATACTTTGAATTCTTTTATCTGTGGTATTATTTAGAAATCAAACAAAGAAGATTTCCAAATATCCACCCACATTTCAGTAGTTATAAAGTAGTAGTTAGAAAACTTTCTCAATTTACTATTGGATTTAATAATTAGCTTTGAAATAAGTGTTCTAATATTTATTTATTTAAATTCAGATATTTTTAACATATTAAAATTTAACATATTTTCAGAAAACAATACAAATAGAAGGGGGCGGGTCGTGGGAATTATTACAAGAAAAAACATGCTATAAATTAAATTTTGAATAGAAAAAAGAATTTTTGAAGATATACTTCTTTTGGCGCGTTAGCTAAAAAATATGAAAGTGAAATTTTACGATGTCACGAAAAACCGACACCCTGAAGTTAGCTGATAGTGTTTCCATGACAACTTATAAACACCCTGAAGTTAGCTGATATATGTTTCCATGACGACTTATAACTACATTGAAATTAGTTTCATTCTTTTGATGTTTTTTTTTTCTTACTAGTTTATCATTCCTGTTACAAACAAAGAGTTGTGGTGGTATATGTGATGAAATTTTATTAGACTATAGCAGTAAAACTTCTAACGCGTGTACATAAGTACATACATACTTTTTAATGCTATAAACCTATGGTGACCTTATCATCGAGCTTTCAAAATAGTTCCAAAACATTTAATGCTTTTGTTGGAAAATATTCAACCTAAAAATTTACTTTATTTGCAAATTATATAACTAAAGTCAAAGGATTATTAACAGAAAGTCTACTTGTAACGAACTAAGACTTAATATTGCTAATTAAGCCATAACCATCACCAGTTTAATAGAGTTTCCTTTATTTGCTGAGTCATAATAAACTGGAGAGATTACATTTCAAGCTCGCAATAAAACCTAAGATGACTTTTACATGGTAACCGCTTAATCTTGTCACACAATGAAAACTATCTCAAAGCGCCCGGGGCTCGTTGATCGACCTCATTTCCTGTAAAATGTCATAAGTTCTTGTTATCGAAGAGGAAATCTGCTTTGATATTCGAGACAGCAACAAGTTAGATTCATGAGTTGATTTATGAGACATTGTTGGAAATTTATGAGAAAATCCGATTAAAAATTGTTGGACGGTATAAGCTACTTTAATATGTTAGTGAAAGGGTGTAAGTTGCTTCCAAATCCTACGTGGATTTGTTTCCAGGTTCCAATTTTATTTGACTGTTAGCGGCAGCTATCGTTTAACTGTTCATATTTGGCATTACTTGCTTAGGACCAGGAGGTGGTGATGGGGTTGGAACCAATATTTGCGTGACCCACAAATGTTGGATTTGAAGTTTGTTTTAAAATTTGAAATATATTGTTTAGATCCCATGGCACAAGCTTTGTTTGCTTAATTCGAGTTAAATTAATAAATAAATAAATATTGTTGAGACAACTCACACAACGCCATCTTTTTCCAAACTAAGCTGAGCTTGTACTATTGTAACCAGATAACTGATAAACATACTTATATATTTCTAAATACATATATATTATAGTTACTCGTATATAAATCCCAGACACAGAATAAACCAGCTCGCCCATCACACTAAGTTTTAAACTGGGTGGAATTCGAACCCACGACCTCTTGCGTAGCAGTCGAAAACACTCCCACCGCACAGAGGCAGTCAAAAATATGAAAAATAATAATAAATATGAATCTGTGTAAAATATGTCTCACATTAATATTAATTTACACACCTATATTTAAACATACTTGAATTCTCAAATAAACAATACTAGACAGAAATTCACAAATACAGTTTCCAATAATAGAATGCTACTGATATCCATTAGCTAAATTGCTAAGTCTATTACAAATAGATACTTCATTCAATCCACTAGTGAATTAGGTTAGACAGGGCCCTGACCACTTGCGTTAAGGAATGACGCCAGTAACTATAGTGCCTTTTCAATCAATAGTCTCCAATTAATTATAATGTCATGTCAATGGATTCAATAACTTTTTAATAATATCTTTCATTTCCAACGTTATTATACTTATTTTATAATGTTGTACCATGATACGGGAATAAATATAGGGCAGAAGTCCGGGTAGAACGAACGTCCTCATCTTATAGGTTTCTTCTGTGTCTGGGCGTTATTTATTTATACTCGTAGTAATATTATAAAGCTGAAGAGTTTCGGGTTGAGTGAGAGTGAGTTTCTGAAGAGGTCGGACTTGATTTTTTTGTTTCAGATGGGCCATTTATCAAGGAAGGCAATAGGCTATATATCATCTCGCTACTACCTTGGAGAGCGGAGCAGTACCTAGTCATAAATGTCGTCAAATCGGGCAAATTTCTATGCATTATTGTAGAATAAATAAGATACGGGATTCAATAGGTAAGACAGGAGTTCGAAGTATGTCACGGGCGAAGCCGGGGTCACCTAGTATTTTATAATATTGTACCATGATACATGTATAAATAGAGGGTAGGAGTTCGGGTAGAACAAGCCATATATGCGAAGGCCACATGAGGAGTTTGCTCAAAAATGGAAAGGTTATAAGCCAGACGTACATGTATGAAACGATGAATTTATCCTCAAGAATCTAAAGAAGTATACGCGAAGATCATAGATCGCGAAATCCGGCTCTTTATCTGTTCTTTCTGTGTACCCCGTCAGCCAAACAGCGTGAACATAGTTAGGTATAGGTATAGTTGGAAACGTCTTATTTACAATGATCCCTCCGTTTGACGAATTTATTTGAGTAAGTCCTTTATTACCTACAGCCTACGCGAAGTGCCGTATCTTTACAAAGTGAAGCAAATAGTCTTTTTATTGGCATTATGTTTATTATGGTACAGCGTAACAGTAAAGAAGATATATCATCCTCCTAATTTGAAAATGGGAGAGGCCTACGTCCGGAGTAAATTGTGGTAAGCTAATTTGATTGACAAAGACATAGACATATTGTCACGCCTTTATTCCCGAACGGGTAGGCAGAGGCATACTATACGCCCACATTTCACCGAATGCACTTTTATCCCACGTAACAGGTGGTGAGCCCATTGCCGTGTTGAAATAGACAGACGCAGGTTTTGGCTACCTGCTGTTGAAATTTTTCTAGCCGCCCATAAGGCCTTCAATCAGTCTTAACGACTGCCATTTCACTGGCAACCGAGACCAACGGCTTAACGTGCCTTCCGAAGCACGGAAACGCTCGCAAATGTAAATGCCACAAAGTGGACACCCATCCGAGGATCAGCCATAGTGAAAGTTGCTTAACGGAGTGATCGCTTACAGAACACTGAGTCTGCGGGGCCAAAAGTGCTTCAATTTGATTGACAAAACTGATCTTTCAAATATGGCAATCAGCGCTTAATAGCGAAAAGCTGTCGAATTACATCGCTACTAAGATTCTTGCATTGTGATATGAAAGTTTTTATTGCGACTCCTATATCGTAATATGAGAGTTCTCGTGCTCATACATTAGTCAGCTGAACGTCAACCGCAGTCCATCAAACTTGATAATTTTGCCTGATCGCAGATCCTCCCCGATATCTATATTTCTTTTGCATAAAGAAACCCGAGCTTATCTGCTCCATGTAACTTATCAACTAGGTACTAAATTAGTTCTCGATGGATGTATATTATTGTTAATCTTAATAATATTATAAATGCAAAAGTTTGTATGGATGTTTGTTACTCTTTCACGCAAAAACTACTGAATAGATTTTAATGAATCTTTACAATAATATAGCTTATACATCAGAATAACACATAGGCTACTTTTTATCCCGGGAACAAGTTCCTGTGGGAAACGGGAACGGGAAGACTTGTCTACGCGAGCGAAGCCGCAGGCGTCAACTAGTCATCTATAATTACGCAATTTGCTTGTGTCTAGGATGACTCTGTCCAATAACAATAACCCTATCTACACTAGTGATCCTAGGTTAACTTTAGTTAGAGTGCCAATCACCTGTAATAGGTCTTCACCACGATCAAGCCTGAGCTTTGAACTTAATTGACTGGAAACCCAGCTTTTCTATTTTAACATAAAATATTACTAATTCTAAAAAGAAAATTTATAACCGAGCCATGATGCCTGTTACATATTCAGCGACCGTATTTTAGACTAAGATCAGCTACATTATTGTCACCCATTACTTTCTTTTTAATAAAAACAAAGTATTCTCTCGTTCAAAACCAGGTCACGAAGAGCCAGTTTGCATAATAGACCACATGGATTACAAGTCAGAGAGTTACTAATAAAAACATGGCGAATTAATGTAAATGAATGCGATGTATTCGTACGTACTCGTATGTACGTACTCGTAAATTGTTCTGTATTTTGTATTGCTTGCAGAAATCAAGCAGAATATAGTTTTATCGGTGTGATGTTCCCTCATATCTCAGAAACAGATGTTGGTTTGTGGTACAGATAATTAATCAGGTCAGATCAGATTGTGTGCGTTCGTGCACCTGGAGGTATTTAAAATCGTTTATCTAGATGACTTATATATTTCCTAATACGAGTACATACAGGTGTAGTACATATTGTACATAGGAAATTAAACAACAGGTAGTTATAACCTAACCTTGATTATTTTACACAGTAATAAAAAAATATAACCGATTAAATGTAGGCGTAATAGGTAATAAAATGCTCTGCCTGCCACTTTGAAGAAAACTGACTACATGTCTTCGCCTTTTAGATCTTAGTGTACTTCCAGTTGCTTATAAACCCTGGATTCGAACTCTGAGGTCACTTATTTGACAGCTACAAGGAGCTATCGGTTGTTTAGTGTTTGATTTCTACTATCCTACTTTCCTACCTCGTCTGGTCTTTTCTACCAAGTGCACCGCTAGCAGATGACGTCGCTTGTGCCTTAACACCCAAATCCAACACCCAAACTGACTATAGGTATGTATTACTTTTGATTTTAGTATTATAACTTTTTCAGTTTTCTCTGCAATTCAGTTTAATGCTGTGGAGATGCGATCACTTCGAAAATTGTGCGGCGTAACTTTGGCCGACCGAATACGTAACGAAGTGAAAATGGCAGGTTTGAATGAAAGAGTCAGCGTTAAGCTGGAAAAGGGCGTGCTGCGTTGGTTTGGACACGTCCAACGAATGAGTGAGGAACGATTGACAAAGAATATTTATTGTTCAAAAGTAGAGGGTAGAAGGAGTCAGGGTAGGCCGAGACTTACATATGAAGACCACGTGAGTAGATCGCTCAAAAACGGAAAGGTCAAAAGTACTCGGATACCCAGACGTGCGTGTATGAAGCGATTGGTGAATCTCGAAGAAGCGAAAGAAGTATGCATGGATCGCAAAGCCTGGCGATCTGTCCTCTCTAACTACCCCGTCAGGAATACAGCGTGGAGATAGTTAGTTTTTTTTTTTTGCAATTCAACTTTTATTCATACATACATACATATTGTCACGCCTTTATCCACGAAGGGGTAGGCAGAGGTATATTAAACGTACACGTATCACCGTATGCACTTTCATCCCACGTAACAGGTGGTGAGCCCATTGCTGTGTTGAAATGGACTGGACAGGCGAAAGCTGTGTCGACCTGCTGTTGAAATCTTTTAAGCCGCCCATAAGGCCTTCAACATGGCTTAACGGCTTTTTTTTTTACCACTGAGGTGGCAGTCAAGCAAACGGCCCACCTGATGGAAAGTGGTCACCATAGCCTATGGACGTTTGCAACACCAGAGGTGCAGCACTCGCGCTGCCGACCCTTTAAAACCTTCTAAGACCCCTTTTGAAGAACCCCATACTGTAGACGTTCGGGAAAACCCAAGCAGGGAGCTCATTCCACAATCTAAGCGTACGCGGAATAAAGCCTCTATCGGACCTAACCGTATGTGAGCGCTCCGGACGCAAAGTGTGAGGGTGAACACCCTGTGCGATGATAGAAGGTAGCCGTAGGCATCGTGTCAAACAATTCCTCAGAGCACAGACCGTTGTACAGGCGATAGAACACACATAAGGAGGCGAAGTTTCTCCTATCACGCAGGAGTTCAACACCGCCTGCTAGTAAAGGATCGTTGGCAATTCACATAGCACGCCCTTCTACCGAGTCACCAGCCCAAAGGTGACAGCAGTACTCCATGTGTGGCCGCACTTGCGACTTATAGAGGAGCAGTGTTTGCTCCGCAGTGAAGTACTGCCGCGCTCTGTTGAGCACGCCAAGCTTTTTGGACGCCAGCTTCGCCTTGTACTCTAAATGACTACGGTATTGGACGTCACTAGAAATCTCAACACCAAGGATCCCAATACTAGTAGAGATGGAGAGAGGTGTGCATGGAATTGCCATTTTATTAGCAACCGGGACCAACGGCTTAAAGTGCCTTCCGAAGCATGGGACTGGAGTGGGTCTAAAGGGCCGAATAAATTTAATAAAATAAAATGTGTCTATTTTAGAAGTTAAATTTGGACGAAATTTTGAACCCGTTGCCTTTTTAGTGAGGTGGTAACAAAAAGGTTAAAAGGTCTTGTGTGCTAGACACTACTTAGCACTTTTATTCATCAATTTTTTTTTTCTCTACTAGGATGTAAACCGTAATTATTATTTAAAAAATAAATAAACCATCTGTAGTTTGACCAATTTGACGTGACTTTCAGATAGCTGATGTTATCGGGTGTAACTTAAGACATTTTTGGACTTCTGGAACCTTTACAGGAAATAATGGTACCTTTATAGGATCACTTTATTGCCTGTCCGATTCTCTGTCTATCTGTCAAATCTATTTATCTCTAAAACT
The DNA here is from genome assembly GCA_948477245.1 of Thumatha senex. Lineage (NCBI taxonomy): Eukaryota > Metazoa > Arthropoda > Insecta > Lepidoptera > Erebidae > Thumatha > Thumatha senex. Next base: position 11,010,672 of record OX419741.1, on the reverse strand, counting down.
CGTAAAGTTGAAATTAAAACAATATACTCAAGTCTATAATCCATTAAAACTGTTTAAAAATCTTATTATAATTTATAGGCTATTTCCCGTTGACTTGGAACTATATTTGGCAAGTAATACTTTTCTTATACTACACTAGCTGATTCCCGCAGCTTTGCCTGCGTGGTGAAGTTTTCCTATTCGAGATTTCGTACGGAACCCCAAACTATTTTAAAATTCAGTATAGTCTATGTTACTTACCAAGAATATAGCTACCTAATGGTGAAAGAATTTTTAAAATCGGCCTCGTAGTTTATGAGCCTATTCATGACAAATAAACTTAAAAATCTTTCCTCTTTATAATACTAGCTGAGGCCCCCAGCTTCACCCGTGAAATAACCACCGTGACACCCATTTAATCCCGTCGCTTTTTACGTCAAAAATGTATGAAAGTTTACCCGATTTGTTGACATTTATGATTACTGCTCCGCTCTCCTGTGTAGTAGCGTCATGATATATAGCTTATAACCTTCCTGGAAAAATGAGCTTGGATTTTTCAATTGCGACCAGTAGAACCCGAGATTAGCGCTTAGCAACATATTTTGCGTTTCAATTTTATTTATATAGATATGTATAGAAGTGTAAGGAAAATCTGAATATATTTCAATATTCAAATGGTTCGATTATAATTTATGAACCTAGGAACCCTTAGTAGGTGAATCCCACTCACACGTGTCCGGTTTTTATTTCATAAAAAGTGTCAGAATTCCGTGCATATAAAATTAAAACCTATTAGGTAATTTGCAGGTCACTTCTTAGGTGCTTGGCATCTAGTAGAAAGTAAGTTTAAGTGCTAACGACTAACAAAACAAGGCAATTTTTGGGATTGTTAATACATTTCGCCTTTTTCCACATTATTATGTAATTACATCTAGGCCATTTTTTTACAGAAATTGACATAAAATATTATTAATAAGTAGCACCAGGGGTAATGTAAAATCTCCCGTGGTACTACCAGACAGCATAGTACAACCACGGGCAAAAAAAAAACTTGGTACTACCAGTAGAACCATCGGTAGTACCACGGATAAGTACTAAACAATTTTTTTTTATTAAATGGACGCCTTTTTCATGGTTTACCCAAATTTAAGTTAAATTCCGTTAATGTCCGCCCTGTTTTTAAGGTACGTGCTCTCAAATTATATCTCCCGACCTCGAAAATGAAAGCTGTGTCAGTGTATTTTCAATTTGCGATCGCTAGAGGGCTATAACGATGTAATCCGAATTCCCGTATTATATCTGTTTCTCAATCTCTCGAAATCAACACTCCCATTCGATTTAACGGTAATGCTGTTCAATTTCCTTGACTATATTACCTTGTTAGGAACTTTTTATACAAATGACTTGTTGTAATGGTTTTTGGAACTTATATATTTTTTTAAGCTTTTATTAACTTGCACTGTGTGTGTGCATGTATTCTTCGGGTGGAATCTTGCAGCACAATTTTGCTTTCTTGATAGCAAACTTAGATAAGTTTTGCGGTATGTTCTTAATTTAAAATTCATCAATTTCGTTTTGTCCAAGTTTTTCATTAAATTGTTTATCGCATTCGTGTAAGGCATCAGATTAAATTATATATCGTACCTAGTAAAACGCAGCGAATGCATGAGTGTATTTTGCTTAGCTCTAGTATACCAGAACATATCAGAGCTATTACGGAATATACATATTTAAAAGGCAACTTCATGGTTGAGAGAATATTGTTTTAGCGTCTGTACAAAATAACCAGACAAATATTAATCCCAAAAAAAAATGTTGTTAGTAAACCTATGAGTATTATTACGAAACACACATTTTTTTTTAATTATACTTATAATAGAATACATAGGTTGCAAGGGTCACTCCAAAATCTCCGGGATCCAAGTTACCTTTCCTGACGACTAACGGATGAGGCAACGACAGACGGCAGTCGCTCCTAACAAAGCCAAAATTAAAACCCAAACGATATCTGCTTCTAGCAGCCAAATAAACGCGGTCCCCAGATTCATCATCTAGGTAGGGTTTGAAAGTACCTGAGAAAATACAATGACGAAGTTTAATATAATAATAGAATAGAATTGGGAACATTTACACACTGACAATGATGCCCCGACTTGGTGTTGAAGAATTCCTCCCCATCAAAATCAATCCATAAGGCTTGCCGCATTGCCACGTGCAATAAAATACGGCAATGCTTATTCTCTGGATACAAAAACATCTTAATCTTCTGCAATTAAACCACATGAAAAACTACTATTTTATCTAGACGGACAAGGTGCCCTTAAGATTTAAGTGCTCAGCTCTAATTGAATCAGCAAAGCAATTAATAAAGTGGTAATCTTAAAACTTCTAGACATTAAAGAGCACGCTCAAGATTTCTCAGAAGCATAAATCAAATCAAAAAATTGTTTATTAAAAATTCACCACGTCAGCGTCGATTCGGTGTTATTTTGTTGTTGGCGAAAATACCTGTTTCACTGTTTTACGTTTTAGGTGGTTTCAAGTCAAATATCAAAAAATAAAACGTTCTATTACTTTTCTGACTGTTTGGTAGCGCTATTTGTTTGGTAGTGTATTTAGGGAGTATGTTAAGCGCGGATGGAAGATGTGATTCGGATGTAGAACGGCGAGTAGCTGCCGGAAACAGAGTTAACGGTGCTTTGTCCCAATTAGTAAAGCGACAAAGCATCGTAAAAGAAGCACGACTGGCGATTCATAACGCAGTGCTAGTGCCAACTTTGCTTTTCGGTAGCGAAACCTGGGTATGTCAGCAGATGCATGAAAGTAAACTGAATGCTGTGGAGATGCGATCACTTCGAAAATTGTGCGGCGTTACCTTGGCCGACCGAATACGTAACGAAGTGATACGCAATATGGCAGGTTTGAATAAAAGTGTCAGCGTTAAGCTGGAAAAGGGTGTGCTCCGTTGGTTTGGACACGTCCAACGAATGAGTAAGGAACGATTGACGAAGAATATATATTGTGCGAAAGCAGAGGGTAGAAGAGGTCAGGGTAGGCCGAGACTGACATATGAAGACCACGTGAGCAGATTGCTCAAAAACGGAAAGGTCAAAAGTACTCTGATACCCAGACGTGCGTGTATGAAGCGATTGATTAATCTCGAAGAAGCGAAAGAAGTAATCATGGATCGCGAAGCCTGGCGATCTGTCCTCTCTGACTACCCCGTCAGGGATACAGCGTGAAGATAGTTAAGTTAGTTAAGTTAAGTTGGTAGCGCTAAATTATCAATTAATCTATTTATTGATGATATAATATTATGAAAAAGTTTATTTGTATTCTAAAATAAGTAACGCTATTGGATGTTCTTATTGTTTTGCACAAGATCAGCTTGGTGTCATTTGAAAATGGCTGTTTAGTCACAGAACAATTAATAGCACTAACTAGCGAAAGCTTATTGCCATGAAGATAAATTACTAGGCTTACAATGTAATTGATGGCAATAGATATAGTCAAATATACTTAGTGTTCTGTAAACGATCACTACGTTAAGAAATTTGCGCTATGGCTGGTCACGGAAGGGTGACCATTTAATGGCATTTATATTTGCGGGCGTTTCCATGCTTCGGTAGGCACGTTAAGCCGTTGGTTCCGGTTGCCAGTAACATGGCAGTCGTTAAACCGAGTTGAAAGCCCAATCGCGGCTTGAAATTTTTCAACAGCAGGTAGCCAACCTGCCTCTGTCTATTTCAACATGGCAATGGACTGTCACCACCTATTACATGGAACAGGAATACAAACGGTAAAAAATGGGCGTATAATATACCTCTGTCACATGATAAGGCGTGATTGAGAAACAAGATAATTTAGTTATTCAAAATCAATACTCCTTGCAACTGGACCTACTCCTCGTAAGTTATTATGCGCATAAACTATATCGTGTTATAAGGTACAGCATTATTGACCTTAAATAAGGAGACTAAATAAAATCGGAAAAAATTTACCCAATACGCAATAGCACAACAGTAAAAGTAATAGTACTAAAAAACACAAGAAATAGTAGTTTATAATACTGTTGCATAATAAGGGTTCTTTTAGAAAGAATGAGTGTGTTTTAAAAAAACGAGCCGTAGGCTAGTTTTTTTAAAGTATCACACGAGTGTTATAAGACCAAGTTATGTACAGTGTCATACACTACTTTATCTACTCTCATACTATAATACGTAAAACAATATTGCAAATAAATTGATGAATATAACAACAAATTTATTTTTTAAATGTCAAATATTGGCGCCAAGGCGCAAACATTGATTGCGCATGCGCGCTTGCGTCGCGGACTCGTTCATTGAAACCAATGGTTGAAACCTTTTTTTTTAAAGTAGAGGTTCTACCTCCTTGGTCCAGCTGGAGGTTGTATAGGTGTATCGTTATGATTAAAAAGTTATATTATGATACAGGTGTCCATACAAGACCTGTATCGTAATTAAACTTTTTTTTATTATTTTTGGCCTGTACGTAATGTTTGTCATAAGAATTTTGTTATCAGTTTTATAATCTTTGTATTATAGTATCAGAGTAGATAAACTTATTTATATTCGAAGCATACATTAAAACACACCCTACTGCTAACAACTATATTTCTATTCCAGAAATACGCTAATAGTTGCAAAGTGACATGGACGCGTCTCGAAATACAAACAAGTTCTATCAACTGTCGGCGACCCTTGTGTTGAACGTAGCTCAATTAGCATAAAGGTTGACCGAAACATCGGACTTCGGCATACAACGATACGGAACGATATATAAAAGTATTGCTATTTATTTCGGGACCAAACCACCATAAGGGCGTTCACAATTTATAGTTGGTTTCTCATTCCAGTTAAAAACTGGCTTGAATAATGTTAGAAAATTTTAATTATCTCATGTTCGGTCATTTTTGTTCCGAATAATATTGAATTTCAACAAATATGATGAATAATTTACAGCCCAACATAGTTAAAGCATCGATGTTATTATGTCGAAGACTGCCGCCAACCTAAGGATAGGAAAGTCTATCTACCTACACTGATCATGGTCATTGGAGCACAAAACTATTACTAATTTGTACAACGTAGAAGTTACACCACTTGCACCCCAGCGTCTTAGTATTAGAGTGGGGGTAGGTAAAAATACAGGTCAAATACTTATGTCAAATAATAATATTAGGTTATTACATAAAATATTGGATTTTTCTAAAACTGGCCACTTTGATTTCAAATATCTGGCGATTTTAAAAACTTTTTCTCTATTAGAAAGCTACTTTCTTCGTGAGTAACATAGGCTACATTGGATTTTCAAAATGTTTAGAATTCCGTACGAAATTTTGAATAGGAAAACTTCACCACGCGAGCGAAGCTGAGGGCATCAGCTAGTAATACAATAATTTAATATACTGAAAACAAAATGGAAAAGAAAAATAGCTCAAAGAAAAAAGAAAAAAGCGTTCATAGCGTTACCTACTTTGTGATATTTTCAGTTACAAGCGTTTCCGTGTTCCGTAAACTAAGTTGTTGCTCCCGGTTGCCAGCAACATGGCAGTCGTTAAGTCAAGTTGAAGTCCTTTTGGGCAGCAGGAGATTTGAAATTTTTCAACTGTAAGTCGCCACAATCTGTGCCTGTTCATTTCAACATGGCAATGGACCTGTTACGTGGGAGAAATTAAAATTCATAATTTTTGATTTAAAACTTTCAACTTGAGTTAAACTTACGAGTACAATATTTAACTTAACAGTATATCAAGTAATGACCATTTTTCCTTTAAAATTGTAGTTGTCAAATCAGTAATTATGGAGCCTGGTTTGTTAGATTTACTTTTAATACGAAATATGTGTCGAATTTCAGATTCCTGCATAGGTTGATTTAATATCTCGCCTAGGTTCATTACATAAGAATATAGGTTTTCTTTCGTTTTTGTTGGAATAGGATCAATATTTCGTATTTTTAATTGCCGAAGATTTTGAGTTTCTTTCAAGCATTTCGATTTTATTTTCAAGGCTATTTATATAAGCTTTATAGGTTATGTTTTGTTGTTCGGTCCTGTTCAACAGTAATTCATCGTATTTAACGCAGAGAAACTTTAATGACTTTTGAGTATCGTATTTCTGCTGCTTTATTGTGTTAAATTCGCGGTCCAGTTTAGAATGCTCCTCATCGTTTTGTCGTTGAATTTCGCACAGCAACTCCTTTATTCAACATTGGCTACATCATCATGTTTCCGTTTGTTACTTCGCGTAGCTTCAAAGGAGCTGTGTTGGTCAGAATCTGATTGCATTTTATCAGAGGCCGTATCAGAATCAGGGTTTTGCTTCACGAGATACATCTTAGGGAGTGCGTTTAAGAGACATGACAGAGATTATAGTGTCTTTTCTTAGTAGTAAGATTGTATAACACTATTAAGTAAATACAGGTGTTCAGTAGGTAACAATTACAGAAATGTGAACCTATTGTAAGCCTCTGAGATTCTTTCGGGGATAACTTAAAAGATAACAAGCATGAATTAAGTAAAGCCAACCGAGTCGGCCGCATTACTACAGAACGAGGGAATTAAATAAATACAAATAAATTTATAAATCGTATCGTAATGAAATATCGATCGATAGTCAAAAATACAGAGGACCCCGCCAAATCCTGCCCTATGCGAAATGTATAGTGGTCCTGTATGCTAATATATTTTGCCCACCGTACATATGCGTACTATCTCGCACAATATCAAATCCTATTCACTTTGCATTTTTAACTGTTTATCAATCACGCCTTATCCCTGAAGGTAGAAAAGTGGGCGTATTATACGCCCACTTTTCACCGTGTGTATTCCTGTCCCACGTAATAAGCGGTGAGCCATTGCCGTGTTGAAATAAATAGACGCAGGTTGTGGCTGCCTGCGTCTGTAAGGCGCTTCAACTTGGTTTAACTTGACTTTGACTGCCATGCTACTGGCAACCGTTACCATGTTAATTAATATACCATGTTACCTTCCGAAGCACACAGTCGACCGCAACCACCTCTGACCAACCATAGCGAAAATGCTTACCGCGGTAATCGTTTGCCGGACACTGAGTCAGCACGGCTACGAGTTGGAGCTTCAACTTATATATTTTTAACTTATCCATGTAACCTTATATATAAACATAGTAACGTTCTGCTCGTACAGCTACCATGTCAACGGCACAAAACAATAGTTTTATACTGTTTACACTGGTGATTGATGGCACTTGGTGGAACTTGCTACACTTGTACTATTCCACTTATTTATTACTTAAACCTGACCGGTTTCGCCTTACGGCATTTTCAAAGGTTAGCACATATTATATGTATTTCGGATGTCATTGAGTACAATCTGATTTTGCAGTTGCAGTATTGCAGATTGTACTCAATGACATCCGAAATACATATAATATGTGCTAACCTTTGAAAATGCCGTAAGGCGAAACCGGTCAGGTTTAAGTAATAAATAAGTGGAATAGTACAAGTGTTTTAGTTCAATAGTTTTATAAGTTATACAATCTAGTTAATCGGGAAAACTTTTTTCATTCCCTGCTGCCATTACATGATGTAAATCCATTTGGTTATTATCGAAACCAATTTAGCATAGTATAGTTAGTATAGTTCAACCGGGTGACCGGGTTTGTAGTTCCATGGTAATAATTCAAGTCAATAATTGCCATAGTGCAAATTATTGTAATGATCGCAGAGCACCCTATCATGATACTGCGTACCTACAGTCTATTTTTCTTGAAGAGGTCTATTTATTTCCCATTACCTATTACATTAAAATTCTTAAAGGTACTCTGCTTGTTGGACCAGTATGTCTTAAAAGAAAAACAAAGAAGATACCCGTGAAAAAGATTGACACAATAAAATTAGTAATTATAATATAATTACTTATTATTATATTACGTTTACATTTTGACGAACTACGAACTTATTGTGGAGTTGTTGCATTTGTGTTTCATCAACAATGGTAAGGTACTATCTTACCATTTACAAGTATATATGGTATACATCTCTGTGCGTGCTCTGTGTCTAAGACATGGGCATAGAGATGTGTGTTTAAAGCTATTTCGTCAATGACGTATTTGGTTTTATTTGTTTAATTTACTCACAGGTTACATTTATCTGCTGACAGAGGTTTATTTTTTAACCCGTGAAATATCCCGGGAACATCTTTGGATACGGTAAAACTGATCACGCGAGCAGAGCCACGGGCATTAACTAGTTTATCATAAAAGACAAGCGTAAATGAGTGATTTATTAACTACACCTCAAACAACTGAACTTTAGGTAATATTTGGCGTATTGTAGGAAGCTACTAAGAAAGTATCTTGAAACTCTCCCGAAAACTACCAATAACTACCACTATAAATCGAAGAAAGAATCGAAGGCACGGGCTTCTACTGCGACATTCTTAGTAGTATTTGCGACACAAGCTAGTATTCTATAAAAAAATGTTACCGAGTTTCCACAATGCCAGCTCACTTTTTCAAAAACATCGCTATAATCGTCAAACCAGAACTAAATTTCCATGTGTTCATCCGTTCTCAACCCGAGCTTAAAATGGCCCAATACTCGTACGAAACTTCATTGTAATTCAAATCAGTGTCCGATACGGGTCATGTTAGTGTCATTCAAACCGAATTAGGTAGGCTACGTAGTCGAAACGACCTGGCTATCTTCCAAATAGCTGGACCGGACTGTACGACTGTACGACGTTGATTTTAGGAATAGGTTAATTTTGCGTGTATTTCCAAACACAGGTTTTTTTTACCATCTACCTGTAATCAGTTTAATGGCTTAGTTATATAGTTGGCAGATAAATATACATATATACGCATTTATTCCCGAAGTGGTGAGTACTGACATATTATACGTCCATATTTTACCATTAGCATGTTGTCTTTATGTATAAAGTGGTGAGGCCATTTCTGTGCTGAAATGGACAGGCGTAGGCTGATGTGGCTATCTGCTGTTAAAATTATTCAAGTCAAGTTATTGGCAACCGGGACCGACGGCTAAACGTATCTTTTGAAGAACGGTAACGTCATTCATCTCAAGAACAGCCATAGCGTAAGATGCTTAACGCAGTGATTATACATAGAACACAACTTCATCGGAGCTACCGAAAAGAAAGGGTTAGCAAAAGGATTGCATATAACAAGCATGTCTATAGCAGTGAGCGAAACTTGTCATCGTCATACAAGTCAGCGGTACACGTAGCACGTCGGCTTCAATTCTAAAGTTCGGAACTGTTCTGGTGGAAATACTTGAGCGGTTTCACGCACCATACTATATTTAGAACACAAGGACGCCCCTGTTGGGCGTCTTTTCATACTAAATTCCATCAGTCATACAAGAAAGAGAGTTAATAAACTGGGGAACAAACGAACCAAGACCAGATATGTCATTGACTTGTATGGAACGAAAAATTCACAGTGTGGCGAGCGATCGTTTAGTCTTCATCATGTGGAAAACACTGGTTATACGAGTAGACTTTCTGGGATTGGGATTCAGTAGATTTTGGTATGCGAACAGTATTGCAGTATGCGAACGAATGTAGTACATAGGAAGATGGCGGCTAGTTTAACACATTGACTGTAGATGCTTACAATTCATACAGACGGCGTTTGACTGCGTCGGTGGCGAAATGGTAGTGCATGCAACTGCCGCGCTGCGGTCCCGAGTTCGATTACCGCGTCGGAACAAATATTAATGTGATTCACAAATGTTGGTTTCGGAGGTTGGATGTTTCCTATGTATAATATGGATATATTTAGGAATATATCAGATGTCTTAGATCCCATAGTACAAGCTTATACTCGTAGCTTAGTTTGGGCTAAATAGCGCTGTGTATAAAGTGTCCCACAATACAATATAGTATCAAATACAAGTCTACTTAAATTATTAAAAATCTATATCTGGATTTTTAACCCCTACTATAAAAATTTGTTAAATCTCCTAGAGAATATTAATCAATATCGTAGTCTTTGGGAAGCAGTAGACTAAATAATTAACCAATTAATCTAGGACAGATGAAGTGTTACTTCCAGGTATATAATGGAGTCAATTTATCAAACGTAACGGAACACCTCATAAACGAACGTTATTCAGTCTAGCAATTCTGTGTTACTAAATTGGCCATTAATCAAACGTACGAAACTGCAGGATCATATTCAGCTTATATCAGACTTCCATAGTTGAGCGTTTCATCTTTAGTACTAGTACAATGTCTATATATAAATAATGTGTAAACATGACAGTAAACTTAAGCAAGGTTGGATACTTTGCTTAGAAAATATATAGCTACTAGGTGACCCACCCGGTTTCGCATGTTATCTCAATCTCAATCTCGACGTACCGACTACTAAATGAGTTATTAGGTTTGAGGTTAAATATCCAAATATATAAATAATTGTCACTACTAGCTTACGAAATCGACGCCTTAACTCTGTTCAGATACAAGAACAGCTCAGGGACTTTCACGGAGTGGCTGTAAGTGCTCGGACCGTTAGAAGGTGACTCAATGAACGTGGTTTAAAGCCCCATAAGCCAGCCAATGGACCCAAATTGACACGAGCACACAGAATAGCTCGTCTAGAGTTTGCGCGCGAACATCTAAATTGGACTCGACATCAATGGAGCCAGGTTCTCTTCACAGATGAGTCCAAGATAATGCTATACGGTAATGACGGAAGGAGTAAGGTGTACCGAAGGACAGAGCGAGCGTTTCGCGCAATGCTGTATTGACGAGAAAGTGAGTTATGGTGGAGGATCATGGACAGTCTGGGGAGGAATCTCTATGGAAGACAAAACTGAGCTAGAGGTAGTGACGGGACCACGATTGCCGCCCCTAGATGGCAATAGATACATTCGCCAATGTTTAGAGAACCACGTGATGCAATATGCTGGATTTATTGGCCAAGATTTCGTTTTAATGCATGATAATGCAAGGGCCCGTACTGCGGGAATCGTCAGGGAGTACTTAAATGACATTGGTATCACTGTTATGAGATGGCCAGCGCGAAGTCCTGATATGAATCCTATAGAGCATCTATGGGATGAGCTGAAGAGGCGTGTTCGAGCTCATCATCCTGCCCCGCAAACCATGCAGGAGCTCAAAAATTTATTTTTTGAAGAATGGGAGGACATTTCTCAACATGGCATAACGACATTGATTAATTCTATGCCAAACCGTATGAGAGCTGTCATAAATGCACTGGGAGGCAATACAAGTTACTATATAAACATTTATTTTCATGTAAAACATGTCTTTATTTAAAAAAACGATTAGAATTCTTTCCTTGAAAAAAAGCAAATATGGACTTGTTTAAACGTAACTCGACTTTTTTAATAAACTGTAGTTCAAATTTAGAACAGTGGCACTCTAAATGAATGATGAGTATACCAGCTCCAAAACTGCATCAAAACATTTTCCTTCCACATACATCTTTTATAAGTTACTGTACTCCAAACCAAAAAAGTCAAGGTGGCTCGATTTAGGTGTCCGGGAGTGTATTTCGTAAAAACAAATGAAAATTTACAAATGCCAATGACAGGTCGACACAACCAGTACCTGTCCATTTTAACACGGCAATGAACACCATGAACCACCATCAAAAATACAAAAAAACAAAAAATACAAAAAATCAAAACACCATCTCGAGAGTGTGATATCTTTTCATGTACGCTGAGTGAGTTCACACGGGTCATTTATTGTTATATGTGTTTATAACTAAGTTAGTCAAAGCTGTTGCTATTAGTTATTTCTACTTCCATTGTATTAGGTTTATCCTGTAAGGATGGATGTAAGGTATTTTATAAATAAATAATTAAAATAAAAAAATCTGTTACGTGGAACAAAAATACATACATAAGGTAAAATGAACGGATTTAGAGATAAAAGGTGAGACGGATAAGTAAATGGTATTAAAAACTGTAACAGTTTCAGATATAAACCTGAAATGTATAGAAATCAGTTCACCATTTCTGTATTGACAGAGTTTCATACTGTATTGAATGTGAGTATAAAACATCGTGCATTAGTCGAATTGAATGAGTAGTGAATCGGTGTAGTGCAGCCTTATCGGTAGCCTTTCAGTAAACGTGAATGATTGCTGGCTTTTTTTGAACTCAATGTATACACCGTGTGTTCCCACTTGCACGTCCCAGTTTTTTGATGAACTAGTTTCTCTGTTTTTCCTAATTAACCTATGACCTTATTAACTAAAACCGAGATATCTTGGAAACTAAAAACTACTTTGATACTACATATAGCTATAATAATTTTAAATTTTAACCCAAATTAATTGTATATTATGTTGGTATTTCAATAAATGTTATTTTAAAAAGGGGCTCCGTAGTCGCCTTTACGGTTGAGTTACACCTTCTTTATTCAATGGTTGCAGTCATTTTTGTTACGACCGACTTTTGATTAAACTGAACTCATACTAATGCAATTTTAATTTTACTGATAGCGGAACAATTGCTACTAAAATAATACTGTTAGTGAAATAGCTGCTAATAATGAAATCAACATCGTAGCAACTACCTCTTTTGAATAAACTGAACTAATACTAATGCAAAGTGAAATTTACAAATAGTGGAACAATTGCTAAAATAATACAGATAGCGGCAACTGTTGGTAACAATGAAATAATTTTTTATACGAATTAAAATAGCAAACGACGCAGTTTCAAGCTCAAGAAACTTTCGAAAATGGAACACAAAGCGGTCACTCATTTGAAGACTAACCGTAGCGAAAGATGCTTAATGCAGTGATCATTTACAGAACACTGAGTTACGGAGTTACGAGTACTTCAAATATTATAATATTGCAAAGAGATAGAGGTAAGATGTGTGATCATCCGACTGTGTACTGATTTGTAATATATTTTGTAGGGCCGGAAATTCAATGCTTGCACAGCGAAGATCTCGGTAGGACCTCCCCTACTTCTATCTTCTCTGTCCAAGCCTAACGGACGAGGCAATGACGACTTAGGCGCCCTTCAGGCTTGGTTGACGCTGACTGTTCTTAGCAGCATATGGATATCAGAGTGTAGAATAGAATGCTGAATTATCCTTGTCCGACAATATACCACCCTTCGTTCTAAGACGGTTCTACAAAGTATTATTCATCTATATACTGTTGTGGGACATTTTCTATTTTTTTTTACACAGCGCCATCTAACGTAAATTAAGCTAGTTGAATAAAACAATCGATGGATGTTTTAACAGGCAGACTATAACATCCTTTATCCATGGTCGATGGTAGATAGATATCAGCCGCAGTTACTTTTATCATAAATTTATATCTAATACTTGGTTGGTTATGAAAAACTTTGAGAATAAAGACTTTATTTTCGAAACGAATCTTGCACATTAACTCCTTCTTTATGGTAGATTTTTTTTGATAGAAATTGTGCACCAATTTCTGCCAAGCCCTACCGGGATTTGGTGTCTGGGTCCACTTTTATTCGTCTGTCGTTTTTTGCATCGTTGCCTCGTTGTTTAGTCAGCAGGTGCACCGCTAGCAGATGACGTTGCTTGGGCCCTGGACATTTTGGTGAATACACTTACATTAACATTTATGTACAGAAATATACCTAGCTTAGACGTGGATACTACTAATCTATCTAGCTGTTAAGTTCCACGTACGACACCATGGACTGCCAATTTACATTTCTATTTACATTTTACAATTTAAATTTTTAATTACCTACCTATGTACAATGACCTAATTTTTTGAATTTATACTTCTTTTGGCGCGTTATGGAAAAATGATGAGAGTAAAATCTTACGATGCGCGCGCAAACCGTCATGAAAAACCGACACCATGAAGTTAGCTGATAAGTGTTTCCATGACAACGTATAACTACATTTAAAGTAGTTTTCATGCTTTTTATGTTTTTATCTTACTAATTTATCATTTTTGTTACAAACAAAGAGTTGAGTTGTTCATACGTTATGAAATTTTATTTGACTAAAGAAGTATAATTTCTAACCCGTGTACATAATTCCATACTTTTTTTTTTCTATACAACATAGGTAGATGATAAAGCAACACTTGATTTGTAATTACTTTTTAGCTCACTGAACATGTTTTAAACTAACAAAAAACAAATGTATTAAACTTCCGAAATTGATGACATTATGTCATTTATCAATTTCGGAAGTTTAATGACCGAGTAAGGTATCGTTAATAGAGGAAAATAAACATCGCAAAAACAACAATTACATTACATTTTTTAAAAACGGAATATATTTTTATAAAATTATCAAAAAAGTTGAGAACGACTCAATTGATTCGGCGAAGTTTTGTTTTCAAAGACCGAGTTAGATTTTATGAGGACAAACATTTGAAAATTAAAATAAATCGAAAAGACAGAGTGCAATAGATATTGATATATCGGCAAGTAATCAGCAAATACATTATGGTAAAATTTATAAAAAAGTACTGTACTAATAAAATTACTAGTAAAAAACTTAATAAAATTAAATTAAATGATTACTAAATAAAAGTACTAATAGTACTGGAGTACACGTATTTCAAAAAGAAATCCGAACATCTCATCACCTACAAGAGCGGGAGGCGTACAACTCAGATCGATTTCCTACTCACTAGGCGACACAGCATCGGCAAGGTGGCCAACTGCAAGGTCATACCCGGTGAGAGTCTTACTGCACAACACCGTCTCCTTGTCATGGACCTCTGCGTGAAGCCTAAAGGCAAACGCATCGAGCGGTGCCAGCGCCGCATCAGATGGTGGCTGCTTGATGAAACTAGGTCCCAGGAGTTCGTCTCAGCTGTCGGTGACAAGTGCACCGACACTGAAGGCGAACCAGTTCAAGATTACTGGGACAAAGTTCAGGCGGCCATCCTTGGAGCGGCGAAGGTGGTGCTCGGTGAGTCTAAGGGTGGACGCAAATGTGACAAGGAAACTTGGTGGTGGAACGACGCAGTCCTGAGGGAGACCAGGGAGAAGAAAGCCCTCTTTAAAAAGTGGCAAGCGACCGGATCTTCCGAAGACCGCGACGCGTACAGGGCTGCCAAGCGCGCCACAAAGAGAGCTGTAGCCAGAGCCAGACGAGACCACTTACAACCTTTGTATGATAAGCTGGAATCGTCTGAGGGGCAGAAGCTCATCTATAAGCTGGCGCGCTCCAGGGTCAAAGCGGCACAGGATATATCCAAGTGTCGCTGTGTAAAAGACCCTGAGGGCAACCTGTTAAGCGAAGACCTCGCGGTAAAGGAGAGATGGCGCTCGTACTTCCACGAGCTGCTTAATAAGCAGCATAAAGAGGTGCAGCCTCCGGACCTCCCTCCGAATCAAGGACTAGTGCCACCGGTAACGCCTGGAGAAGTCCTGACTGCGCTTCGCCGCATGAAGAATCGGAAAGCTGTCGGACCCGATGGAGTCCCCATCGAAGCCTGGAAGGCGATGGGTCCTCGCGGTGTGGGCATCTTAGTAAACCTTTTTAACCGCATACTCCTCAGCGGGCAGATCCCAAACCAATGGAGACTAAGTATTATTACTTCAGTCTTCAAAGGTAAGGGGTCAGTGCAGGAGTGCGGGAGCTACCGCGGTATTAAGGTGATGTCCCACACCATGAAGATCTTCGAGAGGATTATAGACTCTCGGATCCGGCAGGAGTGTACTCTCTCGGAGTGTCAATATGGGTTTCGCCCTGGTCATGGGACCACGGACCCTGTTTTTGCCCTGAGGGTTGTCGCAGAGAAATACAGGTCGAAGAACACGCCTCTGCACTGTTTGTTCCTAGATATGCAGAAGGCCTTCGACTGTGTTCCTCGTGCGATGATCTGGTGGGCACTGCGGTCCAAAGGGGTTCCAGAGGTCTATATTGACACTATCCGGGACATGTACTGTGACTCCGACTCAATGGTTCGGACTGCTGTTGGCGACACGAAACCCTTCCCCATCACCGTCGGGGTACACCAGGGTTCTGTCCTTAGTCCGCTTCTGTTCAGTGTAATATTAGACGAATTGTCGGACAGCATCAGAAACCCGCATGAGCAGCCTCCATGGTTGCTCATGTATGCTGACGATATTGCGCTGGCAGACGCGGACAGGGGCAGATTGGTGCGACGTGTAAAGGCGTGGAAGGAGACGCTTGAGAACGGCGGTCTGAAACTAAATGTGGCGAAGACCGAGTGCTTGGCACTAAACTCGACAGATCCCACATCCGTTCGCATAGGCGGTGATTTGGTCGAGCGCACGGACCAGGTTAAATACTTGGGATCTGTTTTTCACACGTCCAGTGACATCGATTGCGATGTCAAGTCACGCATTGCTGCCGCGTGGGCCAAATGGCGGGAGATGACCGGTGTCATTTGTGACCCTAAAATGCCGATCCGGTTGAAGGGACAGGTCTACAAAACCATTATTAGACCTGTCCTTTTACATGGCAGTGAGACGTGGCCGATATTGGAGCGACACAAGCAGGAGCTGCGTGTCACGGAAATGAAGATGCTGCGGTGGATGTGTGGAGTCACGCGGGTGGACCGCGTGAGGAACTCTCGCATCCGCGGCGGCCTTCACGTCCGTGACATTGCAGACAAGTTGCAAGAGTGTCGCCTTCGTTGGTATGGTCACGTCTTGCGGCAACCGCCGGGCTACGTAGGTAACAAATGTCTGGCCATGTCAGCCCCGCCGGGTCCCGGTAAGAGGGGAAGACCCAAGAAGTGCTGGCTTGACGTCGTAAGGGATGACATGCGTGCCAATGGTCTCACCACAGGGGATGCCGACGACCGTGCGAAGTGGAGGAGAAAATGTAGGAAAGCGGACCCCGGGCGTCGCGAGACGCAACTGGGACAGACGCTCGGATGATGATGATGAGTACTGGAGTACAACACGGGAGTAAAGTCCCGGGTGAAGCCGCGTGATACAGCTAGCTATTTATAATAATAACTAAACGGTTTAACTCAATTGGATATCGTAGCACTGAAGTTCAATAGTTCCGAAAATGACCATCTTCGGAAGTACGGTACTGCCTGACTGAAGGTTCTTTTTAAAGGAGTAAGTAAGTAACAGATCCCTGCTAAGCCTGAACAAGTTTTTTATTTCTTTATTTTCTTTCATTTAGTTATATATATATATATATAATATTAAGTATGTAAGACTCACAAAAGCTAATGATCCTTCAAATTCAACCCCATTAGCTGAGTAGAGCGGTGAGACAAGGGGATGTTATATCCCCTAAGCTCTTCACCAACGCGTTTGGAATGTCTTTTATAGCCTGGATTGGGGAGAACAGAGTGTGAATATAACCGGTGAGTGCACTATTATAATTTTGATTTGTCAGTGATATCGTCATAGAAGAGAAACGCTATTAAATTTAGTTCAGCGTAACATTGCACAGCCTATATGAAACGTCTCGACAACATAGATAATACCAAGGTACTCAATGAGCGCCGCATGCCGGGACAAATCTAAAACAAATTAATGCAAATGCGATGTTATAAACTATCTATGCTCGTGGTCCCGCGGACTTATATACAATACTCGATCAACGCTTGAGACTAGATTTAGTCATATAAAATCTACTCTCAAGTGTTTCTTGAGTATTGATAAACGTTTTGGAATACGGCCCTTAGTGTTCTGTAAACGATCACTGCGTTAAGCAACTTTCGCTATAGCCGGTCACGGATGGGTGATCACTTTGTGGCATTTCATTTGCGAGCGTTTCCGTACTTCGGAAGGCACGTTAAGCTGTTGGTCCCGGTTGCCAGTAAAATGGCAATCGTTAAGTCAAGTTGAAGGCCTTATGAGCGGCTTAAATTTTCAACAGCAGGTAATAGACAGAAATAGACAGACGCAGGCTGTGCGTCTGTCTATTTCAACACGGTAATATCAACCTATTACGTAGGACAGGAATACACATGCCACCCCTTCAGGGATAAAGCGTGATCGATAAATAAGTTCCCAAACAGAAAAACTCTGTATTTGCGAACTCAGCTGTGAGATAAAAACCATAAAAGAATATACAGATCCTAGATATATTCTAGAAACCGGTTAAAAGAAAAACCGGGTAAAAATAAATCTCAGAACTTCTTACAACTACCTACGCAGAAAAGAAGCGTCGCTGAAAACCTCCAACGGTTCTTTATTTATGTAGATATTTTGTTCTACACGCTATGAATACATAACATATAAAATATGAATGCGGATATCGAAAGACGATTACAGCCACACTTGACCGTTATTTTCTTGTGAAAATATTCTCATCAGAAAAGGTTTATGTTGAGGGGTTCTCGTATAACTTATAGGTAGGTATACTCATCTTGAATGAAAGCATTTGCACTATTTTAACCGGATCGATTTCAGCTTAAAGCGTTTTTAAAGGTTGACACATTTTCTAATATCTCAGATTAAGAGTTGCTGTAAAAATTATAATATGTAACATTTTATTTTATGTAAGTATCTCGAATTAAAATTTATTGTGTAAAATTAAAATATGTGTCAACCTTTGACAATGTCGTAAGGCGAAAAAGTTAATAATGTATATATATATATATGTATTTGTATAAGTATCTAGTATCTGTATATAGTATAAGTATTTTTCAAAATGCCATCAATCAACAATATAAACAGTATTCCTTCTAATATGAAATGCTGGTTCTTGTAATTAGGTTTACGTAATGGTCTTATGTTATAAATATTCCGAAGAGAATTTCTCGCTAAAATTTAACCAGTTATATAAAAGATGGCGTACTCAAGAACTTAAGCTGTGTAATATCGGGTATATTTCTCAACAGTGTTTTATAATAAGCAAGGTTTGTTGCTCATCACAAGTCATTTGTCCACGTAATTGCAAACGCTTTACCTTATTTCTGCGATGAAACAGACGGTTTATTTTAAAAGAGGCCGTTTTTATCTTTCGCCAATTCTTGAGACGAATGGATTAGCTGCCTAAAGGACAGTAGAGACACCAATTTTGCGTTAATTTTGTTACCAAATGATAAATCGTTGGACGGAATTTCATTTTCAAGAAGTTGTTTTTAGTTTTCTTAGCTGGTTCATTGTTTTCATAGGCGGTCCCTGTTCGGTGGTTACAACAATTTTGATGCTTCCAATTCTCACTCTTTTTAAATAAAAAAGGTAACTTGTTATTTTTAAAATAATTTTGTTCGGTTTTGTGTCAGTTGAATCTAGTGGTTTCATCTTATGGATACTCGGGCTCATATCACTATTATGATTTGTCCTTATCATCCAAAAAAAACAGTTGTAAAGCAGTAAATATAGGTCAGGTCAAATATTTGTCTGAATGTTTTCTATATATCAAATATATTACTATTTTTATCGGATGTCTATAACCCACAGCACTAGCTTACAGTAGCTTAAATTTGAGCTAAATAGCGTTGTGTAAAAATATCCTTTTATTTATCTCTATTTGTATTAACTAAAATAAAAATTAAATTTTGACGAAAATGTACCGCAATATTTGTCTAACCATTCTTACGTCTGAACTTGACTGTAATTTGACACTCGAACGTTCATTGGCGGTAATTAACTTAATTTCTCTA
Source organism: Thumatha senex (assembly GCA_948477245.1). NCBI lineage: Eukaryota > Metazoa > Arthropoda > Insecta > Lepidoptera > Erebidae > Thumatha > Thumatha senex. The sequence continues at coordinate 10,991,123 of OX419741.1, read as the reverse complement.
ATTAACTTTTGACCTAATCGGCGAAAATTGAAATATATCTTGGTGACTATTAAAGCTAAATCGGAAATATAAAAAAACGGCCAAGTGCGAGTTGAGCGCGAAAAGCATTCCATAGCGGCAAGGTTCTTGTATTTCGTTGTAAAATTAAAGGTAAATTGCGGTTTACGATTTATGACATATTAAAAAATAACTACGATAACTCGATTACGACGAATTTAGATCTCGTTCAATATTCGGTGTGCAACTTGCATGGTAATATGCATCATATATTTTTTTTGGTTTTATTATTCTCTTATTTTCGAAGTTACAGGGGGGAGGGACTTTTACTTTGGAAGTTTCTTTCGCGAAAACTATTTAGATAAGAAAAAAAATATTAGAAACCTCAATATCATTTTTTAAGAACTATCTACCTAGATATATATAAAAAAAATTGAGAAACTCCAAAAATATATTGTATTTTTTTCTATTTTTGTGTGAAAATCTTAATGCGGTTTACAGAATACATCAACTTACCAAGTTTCAAAAGTATAGTTCTTATAGTTACGAGAAAAAAGTGGCTGTGACATACGGACGGATGACAGACAGATATGACGAATCCATAAGAGTTCCGTTTTTTGCCATTTTGCTACGGAACCTTTAAATGGTAACCACCTTGTGAAACTAGCTTAGTAAAATTTACGTAACGACTGTTGAGATAGCTATTTTCCTATTCGGCCATCAAGAAATCGAACCCTAAGTACTACTAACAGAATTTTTATACCGAGGTGGACATCCACATAGTCTATGTTATGTAGACATAAAAGTATCGTCACCTATCTCGATAAAAGTGGCTATTAAGAAAAGTTTTCTCGAACGGTACTCCAATTTATGGCATCACAGTATCGTCTAGCCACTCAAGGCTTCGTAACTTTAACACTTTTACTGAAGCCTTAAATTGCTTCTTGCTTATAGGGTTTTCTATAGTTCGCTCAATTTTTAGTTCGACAAGCGCTCGTGGCCCCTCTGACTCAGTGTTCTGTAAACGATCATTGCGTTAAACAAGGTTCGCTATGGCTAGTTTCGGATGGGAGACTACTTTGTGGCATTAACAATTGGATCAGATCTATCTATTGCTGTCTATTTCAACACGGCAATGGACACACCACCTATTGTTATATAGGTGACTTCGTTTATATTTTGTTACTTAATGTTTAAAAGATTAAGGGCGTTTAATTGTGCCATCTTAAATGTGGATAGATTTAACTTTTCTCTTAGATTTAAGGTATCCGATACAATGTAAATTTTTTGTGATCGAAATAAATAAATAAATAAAATTACGTGGGACAGGACTACAAAAAGTGGGCATATTATATGCCTCTGCCATCCCTACGGGGATTAGGCGTGATTGATAAACAAACAAACAGTTTTGAAACGCTCTTAATGGAAACGCCACCAAGCGGTTATCTATCTGAGGACCAGTCATAGCGAAAGATGCTTGACGCAGTGATCAATTACGGAACACCGAGTTACTGGGACTACGTGCACTTCATATTCTACATATATTTATACTGTACATTGGAAAACCACTTAGTAACGCAGTATACCTATTTAATCAAGGTGAAACCAAATACATAAGGCAAATTGTCAACCTGAACTATTCGTATATCTCTACCTACCCAATCAATAAAATCAAATGACAAAGCAGCTAGTTATAATTAACAACACAAAGCATTGGCTTGTGTTAAGCCGCATTATTATTTCGATGCGGTCTGTGGTAAACGGCAGTCGCCATATTGCAAAGTGACGCTGTACATTTATGTGGACAACCACGGTGATTAAAATCATTCCATTTAGGTGAAACAAAATATTGTGCACAATATTTCACGCCACGTAATATTACACTACGCAAACTATTTTACAACAAAATATTTTAATAGATGGAATCTGAAACTTCCTAACGACATTCTTTTACAGCTATAAAATTTCTCTCATACTTCGATAAAGAAGTTTCACTTATGATAACGAAGTTTCACTTCAAAACAACATGGCGCGTAACCGCAATAAGACGATTTTTTACAGGTATATAATTTCTCTCAACGTCGATAAAGTAGTTTCACTTCAAAATATGACATATTTTGAAGTGAAACTACTTTATCGACGCTGTAATCTTTGCCGTATATTAAAAAATAAAATGTGTGTATCAGAGTACACAGGTAGGAAGTGAAACTTCTTTTCGACATTTTATTTTTAACTAACTAACTAACTATCTTCACGCTGTATCCCTGACGGGGTAGTCATACAAGACAGATCGCCAGGCTTCACGATCCATGCATACTTCTTTCGCTTCTTGCAGATTCATCAATCGCTTCATACATGCACGTCTGGGTATCCGAGTACTTTTGACTTTTCCGTTTTGAGCAATCTACTCACGTGGTCTTCATATGTAAGTCTCAGCCTACCCTGACTCCATCTACCCTCTACTTTCGCACAATATAATATATATTCTTCGTCAATCGTTCCTCACTTATTCGTTGGACGTGTTCAACCCAACAGAGCACGCCTTTTTCCAGCTTAACGCTGACACTTTCAAACAAACCTGCCATGTTGCGTATTACTTCGTTACATATTCGGTCTTCCAAAGTTACACCGCACAATTTTCGAAGTGATCGCATCTCCACCGCATTCAATGTACTTTCATGCAGCTGCTGACATACCCAGGTTTCGTTGCCGTAAAGCAACGTTGGCACTAGCACTGCATTATGAATCGCGAGTCGTGCTTCTTTTACAATGCTTTGTCGCTTTACCAATTAGGACAAAGCACCGTCAACTTGTTTCCAGCAGCTACTCGCCGTTCTACATCTAAATCACATCTTCCGCCTGCGCTAAATATACTCCCTAAATATACAATTTCTTTCACTTGCTCTAGACGTTCCTGGTTTACCCAAATCTTGCATTTAGTTCTTACATCATCTCTTTCAAATTCTAGAACCTTAGTTTTACTTGCATTCAAGCGAAGACCCTTACTTTCACACTACTCTTTCATATTAGTGACTAATGCCTGAAGGTCGGCTTCTGATGAGGCCATGAGCACCGCATTATCAGCGTACAGCAGACAATTTACTGTAAAGTCACCCAATTTCACACCCATTTCACAATCTTTCAGCTTCTGCAGGCAACTGTCTAGATACACTATGAACAGCCAGGCGGACATGACACAACCCTGTTTGACGCCTACACAGGCGTCGAAAAGAGGTGACACATCCCCCTCTATTCGCACGCAAGCCTTACCGTCCCTATTTACTGTATTGCCCGCAGTAGCGAGCCACTTACACCATATTTTATTCCTTATTTTATTATTACAGCTATAAAATTTCTCTCATACGTCGATAAAGAAGTTTCACTTCAAAACAACATGGCGCGTAACCGAAAAATTGACGATTTTTTTTACAGCTATAATATTCCTCTAAACGTCTATAAAGAAGATTCACTTCAGAAATGTGTCAGCACTAAAACATTTGCTGTGTATTAGTAAAATTTATGTCAACTAAGCCATGATGAAGTTATTTGCATAGTCTCAATTTAAAGCTACAACAAAGCAGTCACGTCTTTGAAAGGATAAAGTGTGTCATTGAAACCATAAACAAAGCTTGTTAACCTCATAAAGAACGCCACTGTGGCCTACGTGCTGCTTATGTTTACTCGCAGTTTTTATGAAATTTGCAAGTTACTCTGCGAAATTAGTTTACATTCTGAGTTTGTTGTCCAGGCATTAGGAAAATACAAAATGAAGTTTTTTCTATTTATATTTGCAGATTGTCGCGACATTTTCGCGAAGAAGTAGGCAGAGACATCGTAATATTTTTTTTGCCATATTACTGGCAGCCGGGTCCAACAAATTAACGTGCCTTCCGAAGCACTGAAACTCTCGTTTTTTTTATACAGCGTCGTTTAGCCCTAAGTAACCTAATATAACCTATGGGATCTAGATGACTGATAAAAATACATATATATTTACATATTATACATAGGAAACAACATCGAAAGAAACATTTGTGGATCACACAAATATTTTTTTCGACCGGGATTCGAACCTGAGACCTCAGTCGCGTCAGACGCATACACTACCACTGCACCATCGAGGCATCGAGAATAATGGTATATATATTATACAACAGGCTCGCAGTCCCCCAGACGTGATCACCTTTCCTGGCTAGGTTATCTCCACCCTTTCCTCCATAATTCATTATCAAGAAGGAAATTCTACTAATTTAAATTAGAGCGAGAAAAGGTTTCGAAGAATAAATTTCCTGCAAATAGTACGGACACTAAGTTAGAACACGCTATTTCTCGATTTTTTAAGATCTATCATCTCCAGTTTGAGTCCTTGCAGATAAACTCTAACAGCATTGAAAATATGACTAGCTTTAAGAAGACGATTATTGCGAACAATATTTTTACGTTATGCATTGTGGCTTGTGGTCCACCGACCGGGCGTAATGAATAAAAAAAAATGTGTGTCTACCAGAGTACACAGGTAAGAAGTGAAACTTCTTTACGACATTTTTTTACAGCTATAAAATTTCTCTCATAAGTCGTTACAGAAGTTTCACTTCAAAAATGTGCGTTGATACTGGCGCAGACACATTAAATATCTCTTTCAACTAAACAATTTATTTTCAGGTCGTTCCAATATTTTTTTCCTGGGGAGTAAATCCAAGACATCTAGCATGTTGGTAAACTCAAACGCCACCGAATCTACAATTGGTGCAGTATTGTATAATTTTGAAGTCAGTAACAGGCTGTAAAATGTACAATAGTGGGTCGCCACAACCACCTGTCCATTTAAAGAAAAAAAATAATAATATTTATTTATGGCAAAAGTACATACATAGTAAATATAAATACAATGTAGTATGACAATATTACCATGCAAATGAAAAAAATATCAAGGTTCCACCGACCCCTATAAGATAATTAATACAAAAAAAATCAAAAATTAACATCAGAATTTCATTGCCAAAAAATGGTCGCTTCTCGGCTATATGCTGTGGTGCAGTAGTTCAAAAACATACATCTACACCACAGCGCTGTTTTTAGACGACATGCATGCACTGCACTTCAACACGACTATGGTCTCATCGCCGGTTGTTTTTTTTTTAACTTGCCAATATGACGCCGCCCTCTTGATGGAAAGCCATGGCGACATCTACCGAATTGAAAGTCACTGTCGGAATCCAAAACAGGACCAATAACAGTGGCTCTCAAGTTGGCGGCCCAATGATGTACCTATTCACGCTCCGCTTGAAGAACCCGGGATTAGGTATAAGAGGGGGGAAACACGTGCGCTGGCAAAGCATTCCATTTTTTTATTGTTCGACAGAAAAACGATCTTTTGAACCGCTCAGTTCTACAAAAATGCATACTGTGAAATAAGTGTATGGGATGCTCAAGGATAATGGTGTAAATAAGTAAGTTTGAAATCCTTACAAATTTCTGAGAAACATTAATAACCCACCTCTGCATCCTTTGAACAGGGACTTTTGCTTATTATTTATTACGTAGAGTTACGGGCATATAATAGACGACGATGTGGTTAATTAATTATTAGCATACGAGATACGAGTATGATACGAATACTCACGCTGCTAAGATTATAGATTCTAATATATAACGCTACTACTAATATATAGTAAAGCGTTCGTGGTCTCGCGGACTCAGTGTTCTGTATACGATCACTGCGTTAATCAACTTTCGCTGTGGCTGGTCACGGATGGGTGATCACTTTGTGGCATTTACATTTGCAAGCGTTTTCGTGCTTCAGAAGACACCTTAAACTTATGGTAACGGTTGCCAGTAACATGGCAGTCGTTAAGTCAAGTTGAAGGCCCTATGAGAGGCTTGAAAAATAATTTCAACAGCAGGTAGCCACAATCTTCGTCTATCTATTTTAACACGGCAATGGGCTCACCACCTATTACGTGGGACAGGAATACACATGGTGAAAGGTGGGCGTATAATAATATTTATTTATTTTCTTATATACAGAAAACCCCCAAAACGATAGTAAATATAAGGCGTGATAGATAAATAAATAACGCTGAAGAGTTTATTTATTTATATGTTTGGTTGAACGCGCTAATTATGGAAACTACTGTTTCGAATTGTACATAAATACATATAAATATATTGTCCCGAATTATCCCCGAAGAGGTAGGCATAGGCATACTATACGCCCACGTTTCCCCGTATGCATTTTTATCACACGTAACAGGTGGTGAGCACATTACCGTGTGGAAATGGACAGGCGCACGCCTTCAACAAGGCTTAACGACTGCCATTTTACTGGCAACCGGGACCCACGCCTTAACGTGCCGTCCGAAGCACGGAAACCCTTGTAAATGTAAATGTGATCACCCATCCAAGGACAAGCCATAGTGAAAGATGATAAACGCAGTGATCGTTTACAGAACACTGAGTTAGCGGGGCCACGACTGCTTCAATTCTCAAATTTCGAAGTTTCGAATTGTAAATCTCTTTTCGTGTCAGATAGCGCATTTATCGAGGAAGACTATGGGCTATATCGGTACACTACTACCAAGAAGAACGAAGTACTTAGTAATATTTAAATCGAATAAATGTTCATACATTATTGTAAAATAAATAATCAACGGCATTAAACGCTACCACATGTAATGTACAATGTGGAATCGTCAGCATCAATAAAGGGACTGTTAGACACCGCTGTTGACTGTTTACATGGCTTGCATACACTGGGAATCGATGTCAACTCTTGGGACGTGGACGGGATTAAATGTTACTACGTGAGTTCGAAGTATGACGTACGGGTGAAACCATAATCTTATTCTGATCCGCCCGCATAGGCGGTGATTTGGTCGAGCGCACGGACCAGGTTAAATACCTGGGATCTGTTTTTCACACGTCCAGTGACATCGATTGCGATGTCAAGTCACGCATTGCTGCCGCGTGGGCCAAATGGCGGGAGATGACCGGTGTCATTTGTGACCCTAAAATGCCGATCCGGTTGAAGGGACAGGTCTACAAAACCATTATTAGACCTATCCCTTTACATGGCAGTGAGACGTGGCCGATATTGGAGCGACACAAGCAGGAGCTGCGTGTCACGGAAATGAAGATGCTGCGGTGGATGTGTGGGGTCACGCGGGTGGACCGCGTGAGAAACTCTCGCATCCGCGGCAGCCTTCACGTCCGTGACATTGCAGACAAATTGCAAGAGTGTCGCCTTCGTTGGTATGGTCACGTCTTGCGGCAACCGCCGGGCTACGTAGGTAACAAATGTCTGGCCATGTCAGCCCCGCCGGGTCCCGGTAAGAGGGGAAGACCCAAGAAGTGCTGGCTTGACGTCGTAAGGGATGACATGCGTGCCAATGGTCTCACTACAGGGGATGCCGAAGACCGTGCGAAGTGGAGGAGAAAATGTAGGAAAGAGCGGACCCCGGGTGTCGCGAGACGCAACTGGGACAGACGCTCGGATGATGATGAATCTTATTCTGATCGACCGCGTTTATCATTATACTAAATATGTGAATGAGATTTTTTCAGGATAAAATATAACCGAAGCAGCATGCACACTTAAAAACACAGATACAAATTTGAACAGCATTTAGTATAAGCTTTTAATATAGCTAAGTTTATCATACATTTAAAGTGGAATTTTATCAGTCTCGAGTTGAACTCGAACCAGCGTCTTCTTACTTGCCGGGTGAGATTGTTAACCAACTAAGCTACCAAGACCCAATCGAAAAAAAAAATAAAAACACAGAGCAAGGAATATCACTCGCTCTCTCTCGCTCGTGTTTAATAGAGACTAAGTAAAAAAAATATGAGTGTGTACCAGAATACCTACACAGGTATGAAGTGAAACTTCATTACGACATTTTTTTACAGCTACAAAATTTCTTTCATTCGTCGATAAAGAAGTTTCACTTCAAAACAACATGGCGCGTAACCGAAAAAAAATAAAAAAATTTACAGCTATAACATTTATTTCATTATCGATAAAGAAGTTTCACTTCAATAAAGCTGCGTGACAAGTTTGTGTCAAACTATAGGAAAAACATTGACATTAATATATAACGCTCGTGGCCTCGCGGTCTCAGTGTTCTGTAAACGATCACTGAGTTACGCAACTTTCACTAAGGCTGGTCCTCGGATGGGTGACCACTTTGTGGCATTTACATTTGCAAGCGTTTCCGTGCTTCGGAAGGCACGTTAAGCCGTTGGTCCCGGTTGCCAGTAAAGTGGCAGTCGTTAAGCCTGGTTGAAGGCCTTATGGGCGGCTTGAAAATGTCAACAGCAGGTAGCCACAACCTGCGTCTGTCTATTTCAACACGGCAATGGGCTCACCACCTATTACGTGGGACAGGAATCCACACGGTGAAAAGTGGGCATATAATATGCCTCTGCCCCCCTTCGGGGATAAGGCGTGATGGATATTTATTTATTTATTTTATGTATTAATATATAACCGGACTTCTATCTACTAAACTCTAATACTTTATTTTCCCATATTAATATGGATATGCATAAATATTAAGCCGAATCTTCCTACTAAGTCAATAAAGTTCAGGAATTTGGTACTGGATGGTGTGACCCCTGTATCAGAACATGAAATAATAAAAATAAAACTAAAAACCTTATCCTGAGCTCCGAAAATAGAGAGTTACGGGCACGTTGCTGGTTACAGTGGCTTAGGCACTGGTTATACTTCTTATCATTAGTGTGGTGTTATAGTGGTTAAATGGAAACACGCTGCAGCAATGCCTACTTTATTAATCACTATTACAATAGCTCACTTTATAAACAAAAAAAAAACAGAGAAGTTAAGAACACTCTTTAAACTAGTCCGATTAATGTCATAATCCCAAACATACACATATTTCATTACTTCATTATTATTGAAGCGCTCGTGGCCCCGCGGTCTCAGTGTTCTGTAAACGATCACTGAGTTACGCAACTTTCACTATGGCTGGTCCTCGGATGGGTGACCACTTTGTGGCATTTATATTTGCGAGCGTTTCCGTGCTTCGGAAGGCACGTTAAGCCGTTGGTCCCGGTTGCCAGTAAAATGGCAGTCGTTAAGCCTGGTTAAAGGCCTTATGGGCGGCTTGAAAAAAAATCAACAGCAGGTAGCCACAACCTGCGTCTGTCTATTTCAACACGGCAATGGGCTCACCACCTATTACGTGGGACAGGAATCCACACGGTGAAAAGTGGGCATTTAATATGCCTCTGCCACCCCTTCGGGAATAAGGCGTGATGGATATTTATTTTTTTATTTTATTTTAAGTTAAGAACACTCTTTAAACTAGTCCGATTAATGTCATAATCCCAAACATACACATATTTCATTACTTGGCCTAAGCAGATTTGCAAAACATACACTTATTATTTATGTGCACGGTTCAGCCGCTTAGAAACATTACCAAACGAGGCACAATGGCATCAATATTGAATTCTTTTCCATTTCAAATACCCTTTTGAAAGTTTCATTTCGTTCATATGTTCCCGCGGGTAAATTGAGCGAGCGATTAATAAATAAAATATGGAATGTCAAATACATTGTACTGTGTTTATAGGTATGTCTTGTGCCTCGATGACAGATGACTTTTGTACTTAATTTGGTATGCGCTGAATTGTTTTTAGGGTTCTGTACCTAAAAAAAATGGTTCCCTAATAGGGTCATTTTGTTGTCCGCATGCGGCTGACTTTTAAATTCGGGAACGCGGCAGTAACTAAAATAAAAATAACGGTAACGTAAAATTAAAACTTACCCTCAAAGCTACGGTACCTGGAAACTGTGAAAACAAAAAAAAAATATGAATGTTTATGATGCAAAACGTATTTTTAAGAAACCTTTGGTGGGCGAGCCCGACTCGCACTTATCCTGTATTTTTAATACACAAATAGGCTTGCGTTTGTCTACATCGAGGTGGTCTAGCATGAAGCACACTTACTTAAAAGAAACCCGTTTACTTTTTACTGCACATGTTCAAGTAGTACTCTTAAGGAAACATAGTGAATTCCATGCCAGCGCCGATGAGGAACTTGGATATGAAGCGTTCCGTGCGAATTTTGAGGATATCTCTATGTGCCGATGGCGCTCTGACCGGGCTAGCTGTGCAAAAGAAGAGGGCACATGGAATAAAGTCGTGCAACGTGCCGGGATTTGGCCATTATCAGCGGTAGGTAGGGCATGATAGCCTTGTACAGGTTGAGGCTCACCCTTGAAAGAATGCCTTGAATTTAATAATTTATAAAACATTCTAAGGATTTTTTTTTAAATAATTCCTAATAATTTCTTACAATGTTTTGTTAGTCAATTAATTGAACATTCTATTCAATGTATGATACAAATTAAGATTTACTTTAAGAGATCGAATCAGATTTGATTTTTAATATCAAATCCCTACCTCGGTTGACTCAGATGTTTCTACAGTATGGGGTTCATCAAAAGCGATCTTATAAGGAATATGCCTATACATAGAAGTATATAAGATAAGGGACTAGACTATGCTTATAACGCAGTATAAACTTTTCCTTTGTCAGGTCTTTATCCCCGAAGAGGTTTCAGAGGCATACTATACTCCCACATTTCACTGTAAGCATTTTGTCGCATGTAATGGCGTGAGTCCTTTGCCATGTTGAAATGGATAAGTGCAGTTATCTAGGCCGAAGATTGTGGCAACACGCTGTACATGTTTTTCAAGCCGCAGTGACCTTTGCAAAACACTGACTTAGCATGGCTACGTGCGCTTTGTTATATTTAAAAAAATCGTAATTTAATAATTCTGGCTTCAATAGAAGTACTAAAAAGGTGACTAAAGCTCTCTAAAAACATTTAAATCACGTTTATTCTTAGTATTGTATACTATATTAATCCGACCTGATGAGGTGTCAAAAACTTACTATTTCACTGACGTGGGTCCGAACCGTCCGTCTATATAATGTTACATAAAATACTGAGTAATACACAGAAACCTTTAGCATATATTTACATCTTACGAGTAACATAGGTAAAAATAGCTATTCCCTTAGGCCCGGCGTAGACTAGCTACTTTTAGTATCCACAAAAGGCAATTTTGTTGCTTATTAAAAGTAAAATAAGTACATCGATACAGTTTCAAAATCGCGTTGCTACGAGCATCGATGGAGTTGTCCATCAGACCTTGCCAAATAGAGACCCGTCATCCCGTGGAGTTTCTTTGCCCGGTCACGGTAAACCTATATTAGTGCGAGGTAATTAATGTACTGACAACGTGATCCAGTTTGTTTACTTTTATCCGATACTAAGATGACAGCAATTTTTTCACGAAAAATACTTCCTACTATTTGCTGATCAAGCTTCCATAAGTATCTCAAGAACACAAAGTACAGATTTTTCTGCTCTGCGGATTAAATATCTACCAATTACCACAGACTATTAATAACTACGTCATTCTACACTCCAGGGTAATTTGTAATATTTAAGTTTCACACAAACGTTACGCTAATAAGCAGCAATTATGTTTCTACTCGTAACAAAGAGAATTTTAGAATTTTTACAGTGTGTAATAGCTATTAAAAATAACAAATGCAGCCTGAAAATTAAGTACCTAGTTGTAGCATTCTATTTAAAAGTTTACAAATAACGGATAATTAGTCCTTGAAACGACTTAAACCTAACTATTAAATTCAGTGGATTAATAACTAAACAATAAAAAAATATTGATTGGAACACATTGGAGAGAATTGAAATTTGAAACTGTCACTTTAGTAATAATAAATGCTCGTGATGTAGGAAGACCGTGATAATGTTTTTACAACCTGTCAAATAAAACTCATGCGTGGAAAATATAATTCGTATTTATTGATTCTTAAGAAAAATGCGAAGAAGATTGTTAAAAACGTAAGGTCTCTTAGATATAGAATGACTGAGGACACGGCGGCAAAACTTAGCAAAACATCTGAATCGATTGTCATTCTTTAAAAGACAAATATCTCAATGGTACCAAATCAGAGAAGACATCCAGATACCTGTATACTTTGTATATATTATACTTAATGGATAACTCTCCTCTTTATTTTAATAAAAGTTAGGTGAACTCAATACCTACACAACTTTTGAATGCCCTGAATTTGAAAATATCGCAATAACTCATCCTTGCGGCCAGACTACGCTTTTATTAAAAAACTCCAGAACCTATTTCCAACAATATTAAAAAGAAAGAAAAGAATATTATTCTACGGTAAAAGATATTGCCTAAGTTTTATCAACATATCATCATCACCAGAATGAATGTCTTACTTTCTACCATCGTTTTTACTTCAGACTTTTGTTAGGGAGTGAAACTTCTGTACGTAGTACTACTACTTATTCTGTGCTTCAGTTCAGTTTTTGTGTGTGTAGATTGATCCTTAAGTTTTCGGGGAACAACATTTTGACCGTTTAACTTCCCTCCGCCCAAATGAACGCTCAGTACATAAACATACCAATGAAATCCCCACGTATCTATCTATTTGATATGCTTTCAAACTTCTTAAGATATCTCAGATGATGTTACACACATAACATCATCTCTGTTTTACATCGGTGTACGCAGACACTATAGCTTTCCCTTTAATACAATCCTGGCATACACATTCGCTTCTTCTACTTTTTTATCAGTTTCATTCAATCCATCTCCTCCACGTGTTCAAACCATCTGCGCAATTATCTTTTCCTATCTTAGTCCTAATTACGCGGTTCCTTGCTTTGTCCATCAAATAATATTAAAATAATGAGAAATATATACAATTTTGCTATAAAATCTTCTAGATTTATACATTTTGTACATAGAAAACGCGTACACACACACAAATTAAATTTGTTACGGCCCACGTCGCCAGTCAAAAGATGGTTCATCATTTACATCATAGGTGTTAGATTACAACATTTTGTCAATAATAAAATTTGTTACCTTTAAATTACAAAACAAAACATTTGATAAAAAGGTTTACACGAAGCGCTCTGTAAACGATTACTGCGTTAAGAATCTTTTTAGGCTGGTCCTAAAATGGTCCCTGACTTCGTGACCATACCATTTTTATCGTTTTCGTGCTTCAGAACGCACGTTAAGCTATGAGTCTCGGTTGCCAGTATAATGGAAGTTAAAGGCTGACTTGATTTTTTTTTAATAGTGCGTTGCTACAAACCTTCACTTGTCCGTTTCAACTGCTCACTAACTGTGATGTGGGAAAATAATGGTTTCGGTAAAATGAGGGTGTAATGCCTCTGCCTACCCCTTTTGGAATCAAAGAGGTTTCTGATAAGTATGAAATACAAATTTGTTCATAAGACCATAAGAAGATCAGCGCCTCAGACAGACGCATGCACACAAACTGATACATTTATAACATTTTTCGTTTTGTGTAGCAGTTTAAAAACGAATTCAAATGTCTATATCTCTCTTTGTTTAACATACAGGTCTACAATTCAAAACGCTATATGCTAAAGAAGTAAGGATTTAGAATTATGTTTTCGTATTTTAATGTATTAACCTGACCTTCAAGTAATTACATTCCGACCAGGTAACTTGAAGGCAAACAAATACAAATACATGGCTAGTAAAAATAACACACGCTAATCCCAAAATGTAAGGCAACGGATGTTGCACGACTTCCAAATATTACGTATTCTACATCACACCTACGAGTATTTAATTTCCTGCACAGAGACGGGACGTCCCTACTGACATGACTACTAAATTTGCACCTATGTTTACAATAAACTGATACCTATTTAATTCGCCTTATACAGCAGCGCAGAAAGAGTATGGCAAGTAATACAATTTACACAAATAATTATTCTGTGTATCTAATTTCCTATGAATAATTCGGCTCTAAAAAACTTCAGAGAAATTATTTTTAGTTATGAAATAGCTACATAGCTTTCTGCCTTTCTTACACATAAACCTACTCGACATGTGTCTAGTGTGATGAGTTTTAGTGGGCATCTATGGCGCCTCACAATGAAGCACGTTCATAATTTCCCAAGTTCACAGCTGGACGGCGGGCGGTGTCATAAGGCTGTAAAGGACAGGAATGAATTTCTTAGTTCAGATGCCAGTCTTTCACAAAGGATATTACGTACGTTTTACTATTTCTGTGTGTAAATTTAATTTAAAGCACTTTTGTAAAAGAAAATTTAAAAAACATATTATTATAAAAAAAAGGCGCTCGCAATCACTCACACAACCTATAACGTTCAGTCAAAATTAAGTTAGATATTTTTATCACGATATATATTTTCATACATTGAATGTTTGATATTAATTTTAACTCGATACTTACCTCGAAGAAAAGAACGTTAACAGATAGGTACACCGATTGACCGATAGATGAACAACAAAATGAATAGTATAACAATTGCGTTTTTACCTTTTGATGTAGGGAAGCCCAAAACTGTAACAATTTACCCAGCTTAAAATAAAATAAAATTCATACCATCAAAATACATTTCGAAATTTGAAATGACTCCAGTAAATTTGCGAAAACCTATTTTCGGTAAACGGCATTGTCATTAGTAGGATGTGGTGTACCTCTGGCGTGTGAACATTAGGTACCGCTGCAAAGAGAAAGACGAGCATCCAAGCGTATTATGTTGATGATTTACCAGCATTGTTCTCATTTACGTGGGATGGAATGTTAGCGAGATAGATCATAAATATCTATGATGTATTTATAAATATATTTTTTCATTTTGTACGTCTTATAATTCAATATTTGTTGGTATGTTGGGCTGGTACTTACTCAAACGCTCGGTATATATTTTACATATGGACATAACAATAGTTCTTAAATATTCTAAAAACTTTGCAAGAGCTTATAATCACGACATATCCCCGAAGGAATTACAGAGGCATATTAAACGCATATTTTTCACCCATAGTATTCTTGTCTCACTTAATAGGTAGTGAGTTCATAGCCGTGTTGAAATAGACAGGCGCTGATTGTGGTTACCCCACTCAATATGAAATCACTAAATCGGTTCACCAGATATAAAGTTATGAGGTCACACACATAAAAAAATACAAGCCAATTGAATACCTCCTCCTTTTTTGGAGTCAGTAAAAAATACAGTTCAATGTTTAGCTGTAAGTACATTATTTATATAAATAAATAAATATCCATCACGCCTTATCCCCGAAGGGGTGGCAGAGGCATATAATATGCCCACTTTTCACCGTGTGGATTTTACCTGTCCCACGTAATAGGTGGTGAGCCCATTGCCGTGTTTGAAATAGACAGACGCAGGTTGTGGCTACCTGCTGTTGAAATTTTTCATGCCGCCCATAAGGCATTCAACCAGGCTTAACGACTGCCATTTTACTAGCAACCGGGACCAACGGCTTAACGTGCCTTCCGAAGCACGGAAACGCTCGCAAATGTAAATGCCACAAAGCGGTCACCCATCCGAGGACCAGCCATAGTGAAAGTTGCGTAACTCAGTGATCGTTTACAGAACACTGAGACCGCGGGGCCACGAGCGCTTCTCTCTTCTCGACTTATTTATATACAGAACTCAGTTCTAATAAACAATCGTCGTATTACTTCGCATAAAATTAATACTCCGAGATCAATCTATGAACAAAACAAGCTCCGATACCATAATAAATTGAACTAATAATTGGTTAGATAAAACTTATGGCATCTTACCAAAAGATTGCAAGCTGTATACAAAAATAATAGTCGAACGTGATCTATCTGATTGAACAATCTTTGACTTTCTAGAGCCTTTGTCTTAAATCTGATTGGTGTACTAAATCTGCAGAAAAATCATAGTTAAACAATAATGTGCTATATTTTACAACGGGCATTTTTTTCACGGGTTGTAATACTCATCATGGATGCTAGACTCGGACAAAGAAGGAAGGGCAATTCGCGATTTTACCCTTCCATCTGGAGTCAAGACTACTTTTTACAATATGTAATAGGCCGTTCTAATTCTATTATATACGGACCAACTGACCCCCCGCGGTTTAGCATGTGACTTAATTTGAACTATATATTTTATCGAATCCCGTTGTTAATTGCCGATTAATTTTAAATGAGTGTATGAAAATTTGCCTGATCTGTTGGTATTTATGATTACTGCTCTAGTCTCCTGCGTAAAAGCGTGACGATATAAAACCTATAAGCCTTTTTCGGTAAATGAGCTATCCATTACAAAAATATATATTTTTCAATTTGAACCAGTATTGCCTGATGTTCAACCAAACAAACAAAAAAAGCTTCTGGTTTAGTTATTAAATCTACCAAAATAAAATCACAATCGCACTTCAGAAGAAACGCACAAACGCTGTTTTTAATACGATAAGCCGTTGCTGTGTTTGTTTCATTTGCCAATAGGTACCTAATATGGCAGATTGAAATATTTCAACAGCAGATAGACTGTAGCGTCTTAACCAACGGCTTAGCGTACTTTCTGAAGCACGTTAACACTCGTATCTCAAAACCTTAGGACCACATACCTTAACTAGTTTTGCAGCATATCTAAACCTTACTCAAGAACCACTCTATCTATTGATGTATATCAATAGTTTTTAAGTTTATCGCTCGCATACAGTCGCGGCGGACGACTTTGTTTTATAATATTGTGTTATTTTTTTTACAAGTACAACTTCTTTATCGACGTAAGAGATAAATTTTAATAGATGTTAAAAAATTCGTAAAGAAGCTTCACTTCTTACACGTGTACTCTGGTAACACACACAATTTTTTTTTGACCCTCGGCACGACAGTATCATACACTACTACTTACGCTACCGAGGCAGTCAAGGATAAGTAAAATAGTCAATATGTAAGTATATAAATCTTTCCTACGAACGAACCAATAAAAACCGATTTTCACATACTATTGCCGCACACAATTTCCAATATGTTACCAAAAGAAAACGTAAGCACAGTCTAGATTTATATCTGGAGTTACGAAAAAAGACTTTGGTATCCATTCGTAAAATAGGTCAAGTGACTTATGAACAGATTTATCATTGACACAGATCGAGAACCATAAAAAAAGAACAATTTCGACCCTTGAATTGAAAGGCTGTGTCTAAGTGGTTCAGTCAGACACTGTTTCTTTTAAATGTGTGTTTTTGTCACTGACCCAATGCTAGTCAATACGGAAACCTTTTATACAAGTTCATAAGATTGCTTAAAGCAAAATAATGTTTATTTTTTACTATGGTGTGATCAATTTGTGACTTATATTGATTATTTTTCAAAAATGTTACATAGATACATTGTCACGCATTTATCCCCGAAGAGTTAAGTTTAAGTTAAGAATTGCCGTGTCGAAATGGACAGATGCAGGTTGTGAAGACCTGCTGTTGATTTTTTTTAATCTACCCATAAGGCCTTCAACTTGACATAACGACTATCATGTTACTGGCAACCGGGGGCCGATTCTGCTATTTCAATCGTGTCGAAATCTTCGCTCAATAGAAAGCCACCGGTACAATTTTTACAGTTTTTCGTAGTCTACTATTACAAAGACTCGGCCTTCGGGACCAACGACTTAACGTACCAAGCACGGAAACGCTGGTATATGCCAGCCACTAAGTGGTCACGCATCCTACCACCAGTCACAGTGAAAATTGCTTAACGATACGATGTGCAAATAGTTACAATACTCCCAATTGCAATTTAAAATTTTTTTACTCATTTAACTTTTACAAATCAAAATAACAAAAAAGTATACATTTGTTGAATAATAAAGGACTGAAAACTAATATATTCCAAACTTGTATCACCATACCTAGATTCGTGTTCTGAATGCAAAAATGTTTTGTGACAAACTGACATTGTTATATCCAGAGAGAGAATCCACACGATAGTAACAAGTATAATCCATAAATCTGAAGAGTTTGTTTGATTGTTTGGTTGAACGCGCTAATCTCAGGAACTACTTGTCGGATTAGGATTTTTTTTGTGTTGGATAGCCCATTTATTGATGAAGGTTATAGGCTATAAATCATCACGCTACTACCCTAGAGAGCGGAATAATAATCATAAATGTCGATCAATCGGACTAATTTTAATACATTATTGTACAATTTATAACGGGAGGTCGGAATATATCACGGGCAATGTCGTGGGGGTAACCTAGTTTCACATATTTATTTATTGGAATATAAAGACCTCTATGATGTAAAATTTGAAAAATTTACTGAGTATAGGACAATACAGTATAAACTGTCATATTGTACCAGATGTAAGGACGTCTCCCCAACAATGCCTAAAATCAAATGCCAAATGACTGCTCTTACACTAACAGCCTAGCAAAAGTCGACCCAGGTATCAAAGCCAGTGCAGCGTTTTGGTAGCAATTGGGAATACATCAACACGTAGTCAAGTTTCGTGCAGCCGTAATCTGCTTCACGATGCGACACCATTCTTCCCTGTCGGTCGCGATACGAGTGCAATCGTGCACTTGGCCGCCTACCGCTGATTTAATCTGGTTGGGACATCGCATGGGCGACCTTCCGCGCGGCCTAGTGCCTTCGACCTTTCTCTGTACGACAAGGCCCTCTATGGAGATGTTGCCCCGTCGTGATACGTGCTCAAATAACTGAAGAATTCGAGCCTGGACTATGCTTGTTAAGCGCTCGATACCGAGTTCTTAAAGTATAGATGCATTGGTGCGAAACTCTGTCCCCGCCACTCCAAGCATTTTCCTCCAGCACCACATATCCAATGCATCAATTTCTCGATCTCTCGCAACGTCCAGGTCTCGGCAGCGTTCAGGAGGGGAATACCATTACCTGGATAAATCGAATTTTCGTGGCTTTGGTTAGACTTCGATTCTTCCAGACTTTCCAGGGAAGTACTATTGTACTTTTTAGTATTGACTAACAAAAACAAAGAGTACATGTCACTGTTGACACATTTAATTATCATTATTTTTTTCAGAACAACAAGTTCTGTATAATTTTCATACAAAATAATAGTACTTTATACAAATAAGATTCTCCTTAGATTAGACAAATAATATTGTAAAAACAATCTTATTTGTCTAATCTAAGGAGAGATAATTGTGATTCAGTCTTAATACATTGTTATACGAGTATAACGGAGCTCCATTATGTCCAAGTGATTATAGAATTAAGTGTGCTACAGGCGCACACTCTCGTAATAAAGCGGGACCTACATAAAATCGTTCTGCGCTGTAGCGACAGACGCCCAATACTATTTGTTGGATAATAGTAGCAGTAGACCTCAGGAAATGTACAATAATCCTGCTAATATTATAAACGCGAAAGTTTGTAAGTATGGATGTTTGTTACTCTTTCCTACAAAATCTACTGAATGGATTTTGGATGAAACTTTATAATAATATAGCTTACACATCAGAATAACTCATATGCTATTTATTATCCCGGATACAAGTTCCTGTGGGAATTGGGAATGGGTAAACTTGAACTAGTTTGATAATAATTTACACAGGCAGGTAGGTCCAACCACGCAGGTTTCACGCCACTTAAAATGGATATAAAGTACACACTACAAAATACCGGGAAACATTTTTTTAATCATTCCATATTAAGAGCTTCGTTCTGTTTGATGAACTTGAACACGTTGACACTTGTGACACGTTTTTACGTAAGTGATTTTGGTACTGATTTATGGAAAAAAGTGTTACATTTGGTACTATCGAAATTTTGTTAATATTTCTTTTTTTGTCAAAGTTTTGTGAAGTTTTGCTCTTAATCTGTGACATTAGAAGACCTGAATTTATGTAATTTTGATGTGGCGTCATAGGTACAACCGTTTTTGATTTTTTGCTTTTTATTTCAAATCTACCGCCTTCGACATATTCTTAGCCATAATTTATCTGTTCAGGCGTTTGAATAATCATTCCCCGAGTTGTTGGTTGAAGACTTACCTATGTTATACTCAAACACAACTCCAATGGTGTTTACATACATTTGCCGTTATCTTCAAAACCATAAATCACTAGGTATTTTTGCCCAAACCGATTCAAACTTTATCTACCTACACGTATAATAAAAAATAGAAGAGTAAACGCCTTTAAAAAAATGATACATTAACTACCTAGGTGAACATGTTATTTTTATGAGAATTCTTGTTTCAAACAACTTATATATAATGTAACATGTTAGGATTCTCGCAAAAGTTATGCCTCAAAGGAACCTTAATAAATGTATACCCTTATAATGTGTCATAATTAGAGGACGTTGCCTAAACTTTGGTATTATGAATTCCAGTTTTTAGAACTTTATTATCTGTATTAGCTTTAAGTCAATATGATTTATTTTATTTTCTTGTGGAATCTGTTATCCTTTGTTAATTATCCTCTCGCCATAGAAAAGGTGTTCACATTTTGCGTCCGGAGCGCTTGCATACGGTTAGATCAGATAGCTGCTTTCTTTCGCGGACGCTTGAATTGTGGAATGAGTTCACTGGCTGAGTTTTCCCGAACGTCTACAGTACGGCGTTCTTCAAAAGGGGTTTTAGAAGGTTTTTACAGGGTCGGCAGCACGAGTGTGTTGTTGCAAACGTCCATAGGGTACGGTGACCACTTTCCATTAGGTAGGTCGTATGCTTGTCTGCTACCTACCGTGGTATAAAATAACAAAGAAATATATACCTATATATTATTCTTTACGAAATCATTTGTTTAAGGGGCAATCCTTATTTAACCTCATATGTGTTCCGTGAAATGAAAGATAATTTCTGTACTAGTACCCAGTACGGGAAACTCTATCCACGCAGTAGGTACTATAAAAGTGAAAGTTTCTGAGTGTATATGTTTATTATCCTACTAATATTACATAAGCGAAAGTTTGTAAGGATGAATGTTTCTTACTCTATCACGCAAAATCTACTGAATGAATTTTGATGACACTTTACAATAATATAGGCTATATAAATTGGCTACACGCCGTTCGCTGTCAATATGTGAGTTAGATGTAGCTACGCAGGATTAACAAGATTGCTTTATATAACAAATGGCAAGAGTGAAAAGGATGTAGTATTGCTCCATAAGCAAAGGAATATGTTTCGTCTGCTTACTCTTTGTACGTGTATGGTAAACGCTCACTGCGTTAAGCTTCTTTCGCCATGACTGATCATCGAATGGGTGACCGCTTTGTGGTATTTCTATTTACGAGCCATTCCGTGCTTCGAAGTCACGTTAAGCTGTTAGTCCCGCTGCGAGCAGGTCATGTTGGCGAAAGAGGCGGCGGAGAGGAAACGGGAAAGACTCTCCCTCCCGAGTTTCGCCTCCATGACCGGGGGTCTAAGGACGGCGGGTGGACTGTTTGCCGTCCTTACACTAGCAAGCCCAAGACGGCGGCATGACGTGAAAATTTCACGTATGCCTCACGCCCCAAGAAGCGGGATAGTACCCGACCCAACCCGCAAAGAAGCGGGATAACCCCGAACCCTAAGGTGAGGCCGCGGTGGTAGCTGGGACATCTTTCCGAGGTGTTACCCGGGGCGTCCGGTAATAGATAGATAGGCAAGGACAGTGTGGTTTCAGCCGGTTCGAGTCCGGCATGACATCCGAGGGGATTTCCACACAAAAAAAAAGCTGTTAGTGCCATACATGGCAGTTGTTAAGACAAGTTGCAGGCCTAAAATTTAAAAGCGGCTTTAAAATTTTTAAAAGCAGGTCACTACAACCCGCACCTGTCCATTTCGACTCAGCAACGGGCTTGCCACCTGTTACGTGAAACAATAATAGCTTACGGTGGGCGTAAGATATGTCTCTGCTACCCCTTCAGGGTTAAAGGCGTAAACGATGAGTAATTATATAGTATAAATATATCCTTGATCGGTACTAAACCATGGTTTACACAGTGCTTTGTAAAATATTATAAATACTATAGTGCAATTGAATTTATGTCCATCCTAAGGTTGCCTGTAAGAAATTGCTTTTAGTGATAAGGCTGCCATTTCTACATTTTACTATTATGTAATCCCTAATTTTAATGTAATGATTAGTGTACAATAAAGAATACTTACTAATTATTATACTTTATAAAATATTCGTTCCAGGATTACAAGCTTTCAATTCTAAGAAAGTAAACAGAGAAGAAATCATAACGTACCTACATAGATTTTCTTCACAGGGAAAATTCTATTTTCTAATTTCTTAGAAAACTTATAATTGTTTTAAATAGCATTTATGTGGGTTGCTGTTCTAGAAAAGGTACGAGCGTAATAACGTTGGCATTTCCATTTTATTCCAAACTTCTTTATAAATACTACTCTCAACGTGTTTCTTGATTATTGAGAAACGTTCTGGAATACGACCCTTAGTTATCTGTAAACGATCACTGCGTTAAGCTTCTTTCGCTATAGCTGGGCTTCTTATGGGTGATAGCTTTATAGTGTTTTTATTTCCGTGCTTAAGAAGGAACGTTAAGACTTCTCTGTTTGTCATAGCGCCTGCCCCTGAGACTCGTCCATTAGTCAGCAGGTGCACCACTTGGGGGTGAAGTTGCCTTGGACCCCCAAGATCGCTAGCACCAGTGCAGCCGATTATGTTATATTTTGATAATTGAATGTTGTGATTATTGAAAAGTCGGATAATCACAAACTTCTCAACAAGTCTCTCTACAACGGTTACCTCAATGTCCGATTGCCTCTGTGCCACGGTGATCCGAATCCGACTGCTATGCCGTAGTCGTGTGTTCGATTCCCGCCCAGGATAAAACTTTGTGTGATGACCACAATGGTTTATTCTGTGTCTGGGTGTTATTTATCTATAATACGTATGTACTTAGAAATATATAAGTATGTTTATCAGTCATCTCGTTACCACAGTACCAGCTCTGCTTAGTTTGGAATCAGATGGCGTTGTATGAGTTGTCCCAAAGATATTTATATTAATGTGCTTTATCGTGTAACTTTTGCTGGCACCACTAACATGAAATACTGTGCCCATCTTTGCCATGGATTGGCTGAACATCATCTGAAGGTTCTTGAGGTTATCGAGAAAAAAGCCAAGAGGCTCTTTAATGACGATAGTCTTACACATATGCTCCAAAGCTTGGTGCATTGTCGTAGGATTGCTGTCTAAGTTCTATCATCTACACTTTGGAGAGTGTGGAGCTACATAGACAAACACACTATCGCCATCGATATAATAATGGTTTTACCACTAATACGAACCAAGCTCTTTTCATCTACCTACATTAATTGTACAGCTTAACAGTGGATTGAGTTACCAATATTTAAGTGGATGTCGCACTCACGATAGATATTAAATACCATGGTGTTTTAATTGATGATACCCTAAGTTGGGAACAGCAAACTGGTCAAAGTAGAAGAAAATCATGTTACTTTTAAACTGGGACTTGAGAGTGGTTAGAAATATGTCTTTAAAAACATAAGAAATAGATACAAACTCTCTGAATTCTGTTTACTATAATCTAGCATAGTTAATATTTGGTTATTATGTATCATGGATATATTGTATCATATATTGGATCAAAGCTGTACTGGAATGAACAGGATATAGAATATCTACCCGCTTCATCAACGCGAATGTAAAATTGTCTATACTTATTAGCTGCGTTCATTGCCGTATAAAGATACAGCGGATCTCATAGTATGATCGTTCCAATGATGCTATTTCTTTTATTCACACATACACATACATTCTAATTTTGTATCTTTACTAATATTATAAAGCTGATGTTTGTTCCTTTTTTTGGTTGAACGCGCTTATCTCAGGAACTGCTGCTCGGATTTGAAAAATTCTTTAGCCTATTTATCGAGGAAAGCTATAGGCTATATATCATCACGCTACTACCCCAGAAAGCGGAGCCAGTAATCAGAAATTTCGACATATTGGGTAAATTTTTATGTATTATTGTAGAATTTATAAGCGACGGGATTTAATAGGTTCGTCGGGAGTTCGAAGTATGCCACAGGCTGTAGGATACTTCGAACGAATCAAGTATTTTATATTGAATAGCAATTTATACCAGGATCTTCATAGCTTTTTTAGACTGATTTCTAGCGCCTGCCTTTTTGTGCAGCTTCAGACGCTGCTATTGCTTCGGCCATTTCATCATCGTTTAACTCTCCATCTCCAGGGTCATGCGCCGCCGATGGTCTGCCGTCTGAACTCAGTTTATCTTTAGTTTCTTCGCTAAGTTCATCAAATAGATGTTGAAAAGCTGATGGATCATCAGGAACACCGATGGGGATGACTGGCATACCGACTCGAAGCTCATTATACACTTTGTTTATAACAAATATTCTTTCTACTGCATAATTTATGTCTATATTACATTGTAATATTTTCTCAAATATGATTAAGTACCATAAAAAATATGTCTGTTTGTCATGACGTCTTATTTTTGTAGCTAAGTAGTCCATTTTACGTAAATTATGATGAATTCCTGAATCTAGCAAAGCAATTTTGTAACTTGGATTTTCAGAAAAATATGCCCTCATTTTATTAGTTCTGTCGATTCTGTCTCGTGCTACATAAATACTTTGCTTCATCATATGGAATACTTTTTCAACAAATTTGTCAAAATCATTCAATAGGAAAAATCTTCCATATGCCGACGGGTTCTCTCTAACATGCGTTTTATAACCGGCCGTTTGTAAGCGATTTTTTTTTGTATGATAATATTTATAAAACATTTGGCGTCGCAGGCTTTTTTCGTTTTGTTTTTTTCCAATATTAATTAGTCTCCTGAAGTTATTCATATCCATGATGTTTATGTCCAAATTATCTTCTAAATACTCTGTTTCCTCTGAATCATTGGATTTGGTATTCTTAAGGTAATTCATGAAGGATCCTTCAAGTTTAAAGCGCTTGGCAATCATTTGGCTAATCACGTCTGCACCTGGAATAGGTACGCCGGGAGCTCCAGTAATACAAACTGTCGATTTTACCCCTGAAGCAGTATAGATAATATTTAGTACGAGAATACGATAAAAAAATAATTTTATACACACGCCGCTCTCTGTAAATATAACGTAGTAGTAGGAGATCGAGGGATTGAATTCCATAAAACAATTTTAATGTTTTGCTTCTTATGAATGCAATTAGTATTCATCAGTAATTCATGTACACTGAACCGCAGAGAAAAAGGAAAAATAAATAAAATGAATTAAAACTTTTTAATAAATGTAAAATAAATAAAAATGCGTAGTTTTTTCTGTATAAAATAATTCAGAACGGCGAGTAGCTGCCGCAAACAGAATCAACGGTGCTTTATCCCATTTAGTAAAGCGATAAAGCGTCGTGAAAGAAGCATGACTCGCGATTCACAACGCAGTGCCAACGTTGCTTTTCAACGTTAGGAAAATCTGTGTATGTCAGAAGATGCATAAAAGTAATTAGAATGCTGTGGAGATGGGATCACTTTGAAAATTGTGTGGCATAACTTTGGTTGGCCGAATACGTAACGAAGTGATACTCAATGAAAGTGTCAGTAGGCCGAGACTTACATATGAAGACCACGTGAGCAGATTGCTCAAATGGCGAAGCCTGGCGATCTGTCCTCTCTGACATCCCCGTCAGGGATACAGCGTGAAGATAGTTCAGTTAAGTTACAAGTATTTCATTTTATGTGTCTAACTTTCAAAAATGGTAAGTGCCGCAATGAAGATGCGTGGTGACTCCAAAAGGCTGCCTCCTTTTGGAGTCAGTAGTAGTAAAGTAGTAAAATGCGTGATGCAAGGTGGAATCAAGAAGTGAAAGAAGCGGTTCGACTGAAGATGAAAGTCTGGTTAGACTACTAGGGGAGACTAGTCGCAGAATGATTTCAATATGAAAGACAGATACAAGCTGCAAAAAGTTAGTGCGAAGTAACTGATTTAATAAGCTCGAAAAGGTGCAGAATGAAAGCGGATATGAGGTTGTCTTCTGGAATGTGTTGTGCTAGTGGAAAAAAGTAGGCTCGGAGACTCGGAGTTACTCGATAACTTATAGTATGAGTAAAGTACCTACAGAGTCCTACAGAGATAATAATAAAACTTATTGACCCAAAAATTATTCGTCTGGGACACTGTTTGATAAGTAACTTTATATTAGCGGACGGACGAAATCCAGGATCGCTGACCAATAGCAGTTTTAGTAAGTACCCTTAATTAAACTGCTCTACCTACAGGGCGATAAAGCTAGCTAGTAAAGTAGGTATATGCAACAGTTAATACGGTGATAATGCAATAAAAGTCTGAGGAGGTATCTGTGGAAGACTCTATACGGATTCCAAGATTGAAGAGGTTGCCCATGCATCCCATGTTAAAATGTTCTTTTATTGTGGAGAAGTTTTTGATGGTTACCCAGAAGATTTTCTGCTTTAAGAACTGTGTGCGAGTAGGGGAAAATGTGTCACATATTCGGGTGTTTAACAGGGTTATGGTATCACGTCCGCCTGGCTGTTCATAGTGCATCTGGACAGTTTCCGACAGAAGTTGAAAGATTGTGATATGAATGTAAAATTGGGTGACTTAAGTGTAAATTGTCTATGGTACGCTAATGGCCTTATAAGAAGCCGACCTTCACGTATTAATTTCTATATGAAGTAGGGGTGTGAAAGTCTTAGTCTCTCAAAGGTATTCGCTTGAGTGCAAGTAAAACGAAGGTATTTAAAAAAAAAGATGTAAAAACTAAGTGCATAATTGAGGTAAACCAGGAACATATTAAAAAAGTGTATAAAACTAGTGGTTCTGTGAACCGTAGACTTCGGAGTAATTTTTTTCTTTTATAAATTTAACAAAAAAAATTAAATTCTGCGCTCGCCTCCTCAGTCAATAATAAACTTTGAGAAGTGTGATTAGCGCGGATGGAAGATGTGATTCGGATGTAGAACGGAAAGCAGCTACTGACAACAGAGTTATTGGTATTTTTTTGATTTAAGATGTTATTAACTAATTAATGAGTCTGTAGAAAGAGAAAGAAGTATACCATGATCGCGAAACCTAGCGATTTGTCCATTAGCGTGTTTTCGTGGCAAACGACACAAAATTCAAAACTACAGAGGAAATTCTTTACTCATAAGTACTTTGAATATATTTCTCCATTTGTTATTTAAATAATTAAAGAAAACCACCAAATGCAAACAGCCAACTTACATGAAACCAACAATATTGATAATATATACATCATTTTTGTTCCAACTCTGTAATAAAGATGGATATTGTTATTAAAGGAACGTAAACTTTTTATTCTACATGAAACACAAAACACCAATCTCTATATAATATAGTATCGAACAATTCCATATTCTACCATGGAATAATGGTTTCACGCTAAATTATTTAAAAGCAATTTTTTTTTTTTAATTTCATTAAACTAAATTAACAATTTCTTGGCAGTTTTTCGACTCTTCGAGTACAGCCAACGTAATTGAGGGCATAGCTAAAGAATTAAGAATATCGCGGTGGTAGTCAAAGCCTGTTGGAAACCCTGGAAGCGGAGCGCCGTAGCTTATAGTCTGTTCGACTTCGACATGGCAAATTATTTTATATTCCACGACATCAGTGAATTTAATGTACAATGCCAGTTCGTTGAGATGAATTTAGCTAGAGGATGCTAAGACGTGGATTATCCATTATCCATAAATCCAAGAAACATGCATAATATGCATTTCGTGCCATTCACACTTCGTCCTGCTTTCGCATGAGGTCCCATTCACACTTGGTTCCATTCGCATTTGGTCCGATTCGCAGTTAGTCCCATTCTCAATTCGTCCTATGCGAGCAGTTTGTAAGGGAAGGTAGTTTTTGGTCCAAAGTGTATTGAATTGCATTTATAAAAATCAACTTTTTATTTTTAAGAATTTCATTTAACTTGAATTATAAGACTTTACCAAACCTGAACCAAAATTCTGAACCAAAATTTCAAATTCTATGACAAATAGAAGTACCCTATGATTTTTGGTTCAAAAGTCTATTTGGTAATTCCCGTTGACGTAGAATCACGAAATGTAGCAAAAAGCAAGGTCTTACAGCACAAATTAAGGAACAATTTCAAAAAATAAAAACGTAGAAAATTTAAGAGGTGTACCAAAGTACTCCATAGTATTATTTGAATCTTGACTTCAAACTTTGTATGGCGTACCCGGAATTCAAGTAAGAACGATCACAGCATGCAGATGAGATTGGCTTTAAATCTGGACATTTAAAGCCAATCATAAATTATTAAATACTTACTTATTCTATAAAAAATAAAAATGTAGAATAATTTTGATGTTTAAGGTGTACAAATTTTTGAGCGCCATTTTTAGAAAATACAGTTATTTGAAAGAACGTTAAGGAACTTAATTAAACAGTATTGCTGAAATTATATTCAGGAATTAAACAGTATTATAGTATCGATTATATAAGTTTTTATAGTATCGATAATAAACGTAATTATTTTTTATTCAATTGGTGATGGGGCGTAACCAATAGGTACATTAGTATTCACGCTAGTAATACTAAGTTTATGGACGTAACAATTGTTTTCACTTGCACATTGTAGACATAATTATTTAGGCGTTTTGAAACGGATTTATTAATTTGCACCTGTTGTTTGTTCTAGTATTAGAAATTTGACATAAAAAACGTTTTTAATTAAGTTGCAGTAGATATTTCTCATTAACAATTGTCTATACTAATATTGTAAAAAGGAAAGATTTGTAAGTTTGTTTGTAATGAATAGGCTCCGAAAATACAGGGGCGATTTTAAAAATTATTTCACCATTATAGAAAGCTACATTCTTCGTGAGTAACAAACGCTATATTAAATAAATAAATTAATTAATTAATTAATATTGTTGCGACAACTCACACAACGCCATCTGATTCCAAACTAAGCAGAGCTTGTACTATGGTAACCAGATAACTGATAAACATACTTATACTGTATAAGTTATACATTTCTAAATACATACATATTATAGATAAATACCACCCAGACACAGAATAGACCATCGTGTTCATCACACAAAGTTTTATCCTGGGTGGGAATCGAACCCACGACCTCTTGCGTAGCAGTGAGATGCACTCCCACCGCGCCACAGAGGCAGTCATATTGGATTTTCAAAAAGTTTAGGGTAAAAGTAAAGCTGCGGGCATCAATAAACTGACCTCGAACCCGCGACTTGACACGTACAGAGGCTGAAACTAGTAAAATTCCACTTTAAATTTATCATATAGTCAGCATACTAATTGTTTTTCGAAACTTTTTCAGACATAAAAAATATAAAATACATTTTTGATGTAATTACCGTACTCGTATATAGGTACTTTAATATGTATTAAAATAATAAAAATGTAAAATAATTTGATGTTTGACAAATTTTATAATAAAATAATTTATAATTTAATTTTATAATTTTTTATATGTATTTAGAAATAAAGCTGCTAATTTGGAATTATAGACAAATAGTTTAATATTATTTACCTGTATTGATTAAATAGAAATTCGTTAATAAAATAATGTGTCGTTACCTCTATAAGGAATCATTCAGTTCAGTCACCGATGCTAAGGCTATTTATTTTTATTTACACCAGGTCCTGCCAATTAAGTAACGAGGTACGGTCACTACGGAGCGTATCACTGGATATTTTATGGAATACGTTTTATTTTATCTTGGTTACAAAGGGTTAGTTAATAGGAAAAGTCAATTACATTACATACAGTATGCAAATTATCAATATAGATTGAAATTTTCAACCCGCCCATAAAGCCTTCAACTTGGCTTAACAACTGCCATGTTACTGGCAACCGATACCAACGTCTTAACGTGCCTCCCGTGACCTACTTGAACATAGATATTTTCGTTTCATATCAGAGTAATGGTTAATGTGACAATACAGTGTCACTTTCGTGGTAAAATCCATAAAGTTCACGAGTGGCAACCTCGCCCCGAGGGAGGCTTCCCGTAAAGTCAACTGGCAACCTTCTAGCGACGCCGACGGGTAGCCAGGGTAAGCGCGCTTGTAAACGAGACGATTTTAACTCGGGCCAGCGCTGGGCTGGTGGCCGCTGCTAGTTAGTTCATAAGCACGGCTTTCTATTACCTACCGTGCCGTCCGCACACACAAAATTGTAGCAAATTTTATGCATCAAAGTACTTTTGAGGATCAAAATTTTGATTCTCATAAAATACCTCTATATTCGTTTATTTGCTTTAATTATATTATACCTGAATATCTACAAAAAACAAAAGTACAAATAGAGAAACTATATCATTTGGCCCCTTCTTGAGCAGAACGTGCGCTAAGATTGAATTAATTCCCTTTACGATAGACCCCAGGAAGGGATCACCTAGTAAAATATGACCCTTAGGGTGAAATGAAATGCTTGAGGGAAATTTAAGGGACTTAGTTGTGTTTTCAATTAATTTGACGCTCTCTTTTTTTTAGGCTGGGAGTTTTAAATTAACAATTTGAAACCCAGTGATGGTATTTGTGATTGTGATTCTTGTTGGACTTTTGATTGGGATTCTATAATCCCAATAAGAGAAGCGCTCGTGGCCCCGCGGTCTCAGTGTTCTGTAAACGATCACCGAGTTACGCAACTTTCACTATGGCTGGTCCTCGGATGGGTGACCACTTTGTGGCATTTACATTTGCGAGCGTTTCCGTGCTTCGGAAGGCACGTTAAGCCGTTGGTCCCGGTTGCCAGTAAAATGGCAGTCGTTAAGCCTGGTTGAATGCCTTATGGGCGGCATGAAAAATTTCAACAGCAGGTAGCCACAACCTGCGTCTGTCTATTTCAACATGGCAATGGGCTCACCACCTATTACGTGGGACAGGTAAATCCACACGGTGAAAAGTGGGCATATAATATGCCTCTGCCACCCCTTCGGGGATAAGGCGTGATGGATATTTATTTTATTTATTTATAATCCTAGAATAATAAAGTAAATATCCATCACGCCTTATATCTAGTCTAATATAATAATATATCCTAGAATATCTATATTTTCTATTGCATATAGTGCCTCATATTACGTGGGTCTAACAAAACTACTTGAAACACACTTTTCAAGTAGTTTTGTTGTAATTTGCCTCTGCCTATCTCCTCGGGGATGTATGTATTGATTTACTATTGTAGGAATGACTGCTATTATGTCTTTACTTACGATAGTCGTTCATTCTTTCTTAGGCTCGTCTCGCAGCTAGTCTCGTAGCTCGTGCGAGTGTAAATGGGATATCACAGTCACTGAGTAATCAAATTCTCAATGTAAAAATTACATTTGATGTGTGTAGATCTATAAAACTTAACTTCCAAGTCAAACTGTTGGAATCTATTGAATAAGATATGGTAGGTAATATAACTATTACAATATTCAATTTAAAGTATGTATAAGATATTAACATTTATATGTTTTGTTTGTTATATGTGAAAGTTTATGAAAATGTTTGATACTTATTACCCCTTTACCCTTTAATCAATTAGGCTGAAATTTAGTTTAGTAGGTAAACACTTTGGATTAACACATAGTATTACATGTTCCAAAAACAATTCGTTTGTGAAAACGGTTACGGGAATATTTTACCATCCATCAGCTAGTATAAAATATTTTACAATATTTTAGGAGAAAATCCTTTAGTCTCTTTGAATAAAAATTTCACCGTAATTTTGCTTTCGGTGTAATCAAAGATAACTGCTCTTCCTCTTTTTATTGCGTAAATCTATTACGGTGGCGCTACTTAATTAAAAATTTAACAGAATTTAAAAAAAATTTGAAAAACGAATGTTAATCTTGGTACGAAGTTATGTAAACCAAAGTCTATTTAAATCTTAAAACAGGTGTAAAAAATGTCTTTTTAAAAAGCGTTTTATTGATATTTACGCCAATTATGTATAAGATCAGATAGGACAAGGTAGTAAATGGTATGAATGTTACGATAATTTCTTTTATTTATTTGTTTCGGTAGTGACATCTGTTAGAGAACTCTCCAATAAAATACTTGTTTAAACGCTTTCACTTTTATTTCGCCTGTAGATACACATCTTACTTCTATGCACAAAACTATTATATCATTTTATTTATATTTTTATTACAATTATTTTTAAAACAACTAAAAGACACGCATGAGATAAATATAAGTACATCTGGGTCTCTGACGGAAGGCTCCTGGTGAAGAAAACGGATGGTAGTAAGACCATATGAGTCCGATCTGAGGCCGATTTTGACCACTGTGGGTGATCACTTTGTGGCATTTATATTTGCGAGCGCTTCCGTGCTTCGGACGGCATGTTAAGCCGTTAGTCCCGGTTGCCAGTAACATGGCAGTCATTAAGTCAAGTTGAAGGCCTTATTGCTTGAAACTTTTCAACAGTAAGTAGCAACAACCTGCGTCTATCTATTTCAACGCGGCAATGGGCTCACCACCTATTACGCGGGACCGGAACACACATGGTGAAAAGTGTCACACACAGACCACTTTGTGGCATTTACATTTGCGAGCGTTTCCTTACTTCGGAAGGCACGTTAAGCCGTTGGCCCCGGTTGCCAGCAAAATGACAGTCGTTAAGCCCAGTTGAAGGTCTTATGGGCGGCTTGAAAAATTCAACAACAGGTCGCCATAGCCTGCGCCTGTCCATTTCAACACAGCAACGAGCTCACCACATTTTACGTGGAACAAAAATGCATACGGTGAAATGGGGGCGTATAGTCGTATAGTGTGCCTCTGCCTACCCCTTTGGGGATGAAAGAGTGACAATATGTATGTATTTATATTATATATCGGCTGCGGTGCAATGGAAACGGGATACGGGATGCAATAACAGCGCGCGATGTGTCTGGAAGTGGTCAGGAACTACTGGTCGTATTTGAAAAAATCTTTTTATGTTAGATAGCCCATTTATCGATGAAGGCTATAGGCTATATATAATCACGCTACTTCTCTGGAGAGCAGAGCAGTAGTCATAAATGTCGACAAATCGGGCAAATTTTATTATTGTAAAATTTATAAGCAACCGGATTAAATACGTGCGACGGGACTTCGATTGATATCTCGGACGAAGCTGGGCGGGTCAACTAGTTAAATTATATAATGCTTTAGCCTTGTTATTTAAAAATATTAACCATAAGTGTTATAGAACTCAAAATGACCCACAAAATAAAAATAGAAGAAACAATAAATGGATTACTGAGAACTTAAAGAAAATGAATATGGAATAAGAATATGTTAAAAAGACTTACGTATACTACATATAGGAATAGATGTAGTAAGGCAATTTCTAAGTGTAAATAAGACCATGATAGGCAAAGTATATTAGATTGTAATGGAAACATGTAAAAAGTTTGAAATAGGATCCATAGCCTGCTGGGAGATGATCGGCAGTCACTGGATGAGGTGATTCTTAACAACATGGATAATCATGATAGTACCAAGAAAATATGTGATGAGTTTGCATCTAATTTCGACGAGGAAGTAAAACTGATAGAACAAACGAACGATGGTGACGACTCAAACTTCTTCGAGAGGTTTAACAATGACAATGAATAACAAAGGAATTTGGGTTGATCAAAAGCAAAAAGTTTTTTGTAACAAATAAGTTTTGCTGTCGATTATAAAATAAAAATAAAATAAAAATATCTTTATTTTGCATAGACCATTTTAACGGCGCTTACAAAATGTCATACACTATTTAAAATATTTAAAGCGACCACCGGTTCGGAACGCGGCCCACCTGAGAAGAACCGGCAAGAAACTTAGGAAGGCTTTTTTTTTTGATGGCCTATTTACAATTTAATATTATTTCACTTTGCCAGCAGATCATTTCCAGGCGTCCCTGTCCTGCAAATAGTCTGTAACGGAGTAAAATCCTTTTTCACAAAGCTTGTTTTTAATAAACTTTTTAAATTTATTTAAAGGTAAATTTCTCAGGTCACAGGGAAGCTTGTTGTAAAAGCGTATACAGTTACCCTGGAAAGAATCGCCAATCTTATGTAGTCGACTGTGGTGGACTGAAAGATTATTTTTATTTCTAGTGTTTATATTATGTTTATCACAGAGTTTAGAAAACTGTGATAGATTTTTCTGGACATACATAAGATTGGCAAAAATGTATTGTGATGGTACGGTTAGAATATTTACTTTGATTTTTTCTCGGAGAGAAACTCTGGGGCCCATATTATAAATAGCGCGTACAGCCCGCTTTTGTAGTACAAAAATAATATTTAAATCTGCAGCACTCCCCCAAAGGAGAATACCGTAAGACATAATACTATGAAAATAGCTGAAGTAAACCATTCTAGCCGTATCCACATCTGTTAGAGTCCTGATCTTTTTTACAGCGTATGCAGCCGAACTTAATCTAGAGGCTGTCTTTTCTATGTGTGGGCCCCACTGCAAATTGGCATCAATAGTTATACCTAGGAACACAGTTGATTCTACAAACTCTAACACTTGTCCATTCAGTTGAACATTGGCCGCAACTTGTTTTACATTTGGTAGAGTAAATTTTATACATTTAGTTTTATTTTCATTAAGGCAAAGATTATTTGAGCTGAACCAATGAACTACTCTTGCAATTGCATTGTTTACATCGTCATAGTTATCTAATTGTCTTTTAATTTTAAAAATTAATGAGGTGTCATCTGCAAACAAAAAAATCCTATTCCTGTCCCCTACATAAAATGGTAAATCATTAATATAAATGAGAAACAAGAATGGCCCAAGTATCGACCCTTGCGGCACACCCATTGTAACCATGGATCCTACAGAACGTGTACCATTAATATCGACCCTCTGTATTCTATTGTTCAAATATGAAGACAGAAGGTCGAGAGCTTTGCCTCTTATTCCATAGTGGTGTAATTTTTTGCACAGCGTTTCATGTTGAACGCAATCAAAAGCCTTTGATAGATCGCAAAATATACCTAATGCATCGTGCTTGTCTTCCCAAGCTTCATGAATACATTTTAATAACTCAACACCAGCATCGGAAGTTGTGCGCCCTTTCGTAAACCCAAATTGATTCGCATGGAGTATTTTATGACTATTAAAATGGGATAGCATTTGATTCAAGATTATTTTTTCAAATACTTTGCTCAAAGTTGGCAGCACTGACACTGGTCGGAAATTAGACGGCTCTGTAGCGCTGCCAGCCTTGAACAAGGGAACGACTTTGCTGTGTTTCATTAAATCAGGAAATGTACCACTAGAAACACAGTCATTAAACACAGTTGCTAGATGGGGCGCAATTACCTCAATTATACATGATGCAGTTTTGACCGATAATCCCCAAATGTCCGCGGTTTTCTTAATTTCGATACATTTAAATGTTTTTACAATGTCCTGAGCACAAATATCTGTGAATACAAATGCATCCCTGCAACAAAGAACAGATTCTTCTAATAAAAGTTCAGCGGAACTGGAAGATGCTTGGAGAGATTTTGTTGTCAATATAGGTACATTTTTGAAAAAATGTTCAAACTCCGTAGCCACTTCCAGGTCCCCTGTAACATGGCAACCATTTACTTTTAAGTGGAAATCCCTTTCAGTCACTAAAGATCTACCGCATTCAGAGTTAATGATGTTCCAAGTCATTTTTATTTTATTTACAGAATTAGAAATTTTATTTTTAATGAAGTTTGATATAGCAAGATGACACGTTTGTTTAAATATCTTTGAATAATTTTTAACATATTCCTGAAAGGTTTGCCTAAAATTATATGATTTTTCTGAATATAATTCAAATAATTTATTTCTACTTTTAAAGATACCTGGTGTTGCCCAGTCACTGAAAACAGGACGACCACCAATCTGTAGAGTTTTTGAGGTAAAAACTTTGCCAAACTCATCATTAATGATTGATAAGGATTGACTACAGATTTTCCAGTTTCAAATTGTTTTATACAATCAGGTCTCTCGATTCTCAGAATATCTATGAATACATATAAATATAATAAAAAAGTGTCTTTTACAAGCTTTTCACTATGAAAGTAACTTCGTAGTCCACTATTACAATTGCGCTTCAATAGAATTCTATCGGCCGGCCGGTAGAATTTTATTTACGAGTGCCGCGCCAGTGGCCTCTAGGCTCGGCCATCTGATGATACAAGGGGTAAATTAGGCTTTTTATTTTGTCCCCGCATTCCCATGGGAACGGACACTACGCGGATGAAGCCGCGAGAAGTCCGCTAGACTCAAGTACAGATGTATCCTACGCAGGTACTAGCATAATCGTATTTTACTTAGGTAAGTAGCATATTCACAGTGTTTTTATTAGAAACTCACATTTATTATTATTATTTATCTATCACGCCTTATCCCTGAAGTGGTGGCAAAGGCATACTATATACCCACTTTTCACCATGTGTATTCCTGTCCCACGAAATAGGTGGTGAGCCCACTGCCGTATTGAAATAGACAGACGCAGATTGTGGCTATCCGCTGTTGTAATTTTTGAAGCCGCGCCCATAAGCCCTTAAACTTGACTTAACGACTGCCATGTTACTGGCAACTGGGACCAACGGCTTAACGTGCCTTCCGAAGCACGGAAACGCTCGCAAATTTAAATGCCACAAAGTGGTCACACATCCGAGGACCAGCCATAGTGTAAGTTGCGCAACTCATTTATCGTTTACAGAACTGAGTTTTTTTTCTTTTACATATCGCCGACTAGCCCAAAGTAAGCTATTAGCTTGTGTTATGGGATTTAGACGACTGATAAAAATACTTTTATATTTCTAAATACATACATATTATACTCGTACATAGCAAACACCCAAACTTCGAAACTCTTTGGATGGAACTTTTTGGATCACACAAATATTTTTTCCGACCCGGGAATCGAACCCTCAGTCGCGGCAGTCTCAGAACTTTGTTGACACCACATGCTTACTTTGGCTATGTATCCAATGAGTAATGTAGCCTTGTTGAGTGATCAGTTAAATTAAAAAGGAATAAATTTAAAACATGGCCACAGTATTTATTTACGGACTGACAGTGACTTAAGTACATTCCGACCACCGCAACAAGATTATGTCTGAAGTAATAATTATAATGGGTGATTTTGTTTTTAATAAACTATGATCGAGTCAATCCCGGTTGAGTTGATTTTCAACAAATTTACGCACACAGTAGGTACCTATGTAGCATGTTTTATACACGCTACGTGCTCAAAGAAAAATTCACAAAATGGTTCTTTTGTCGAACTTACATCGCACTGACGTTTTCGTTGGGTTTGACGTTTAATTTCTTTTGCGCGATTCAAATTATTTTCATGGAGTACGACAGTAAAAATGCGACACTGAAATTTTGCAACTAAAATAAATAATTTAAAGAATCGAAATTAATATTAGAAGGTTTACTTATTAGTTCTATGTAAGTATATATAAATAGCTGAACCCCCCCCCCCCCCCCTGATCCGTTACTTGCAAACTCCCCTCGCACCCATATCCCGTCGTTTATAAATTTTACAATAAGTAATGTATGATTTTTTTTTCCGCTTTGTTAACAATTATGACTGTTTAATGACTGCCTCGGTGGCGCAATGGTACTGTATGCGATTGCCGCGACTAAGGTCCCAGGTTCGATTCTAGGGTCGGAACAAATATTTGTGTGATCCACAAAAATATTTGTTTCGGAGTTTGGGTGTTTCCTATGTATAATATGAATGTATTTAGTAATACATAAATATGTTTATCAGTCGTCTAGATCTCGTTTAGAGCTAACTTTGTAAAAAATGTCCCACTATATTTATTTTATTTATTTATGATCACTGTTCCGCCCTCCATTATAGTAGCGTGATAATATATAGCCTTCTTTGATAAATGGGCAATCCGACACAAAAAATATTCAAACAAAGGACGACATCTAGATCACATCCAGTGCTGCCGTAGGCTGATTTGATTATTTCCTTTTACCTCTATTCCTTTTTTATGTTGTTTAATTTTTACTTGATATTAAGACTACGTCCTAAGTACACTTACACAAATGTAAATAGTTCACATCTTTATGAAAAGGATTCAAAAATACGGTCCCGTTAATGAGGTCCTTCCTATTTACACTGCCACTGTCCCAATTCAAATACTCGTCACTGGCCCTTTTGAATTAAAAATGCAAATTCAAATTTGAACCAACCTTTTACTTGAAAGAGAGTAGCTACTTATAAAAACGTTACAAGAAAGCCAAAATATTAAAATAAATTTTAAAGAAGATTTCCCCTCCACAAAACATCAGTAAAAAATATTAACGAAGAAATTTAAATAAATTCAAAAAGAACATTGCGGCTATTTCGCAATAAAGCTTTTGTTGTATTTAGGCAAGCCTTTGGAAATCATTTTAATCCAAGCCTGTGTTCCGAATTGTCAAAGCCCGCTTTTCCGCTCAATCTCCCTCAATATTATTCGGTTTTTGACGTCGAGCTTTCACCTCACAAAGGTAGGTTTCTCGTTTCTTTTGCAAGTAGGTCGATAACGATGAAAATTGCTGAATAATCGAATTTGATATGTATTGATTTCATTGTTTGTACATCACTTGATAGTCAAGGAAATTAAAAAGTTTGAACATTGTTTTTATGTGGAAACACTTGTACCTATATATACCGACAATTCTCAAAGAAACAAACGATATACCTACCTAAATTTGAACAAGCTTCTAAATTTAAAAAAAATGTGTGTCTACCAGAGTAGATACACAAGTAAGAAGTGAAACTTCTTTACAATATATATAGTCCATTGAAAAGTTAAATTTGGGGTTGCGTTTTTTTGGACGCAATTTTATTTTTTTGATGTATAGTAGGGGGTCAGTGTAAAGCTAAATCCAAGTTTGTGGGGTCGCCACCCTTGTCCCACGGCCTTCATCTTGAAAAATAGGGGTTGAAATGGTTTTAAAGATATATCTCTGATAAAAAAAATTGAAAATATTATTTGTTGCAAATTAAATTCTCTACAACTTTTGTCCATTGACTTTTTGTCGTAGAACTATAAATAAAATTTCCAAAATAGCGAAAATGTTCAAAAATTCGAGAAAATTTTTCGAATTTTTTTAATTCGAAAAAAAAAAATATTAAATTTTTATTAAATAATAATGATCCTGAAGACTGGGGCTGGAAAAAATGTGAAAAATTATTGATGCCAGTCGGAGCTCAAAACATCCAGCACCCCCTGAGCTGCTAAAATTGATCTTTTGCAAATGCAAAGGAAACTGTGGAGCGATGTGTGAATGTCGAAAAGCAGGGCTGAAATGTTCTGCAGTGTGCTTCCATTGTTCTGGACAGATTTGCAGCAACGTAAAGAGGCTCTCAGAATTAATAAATGAAAATGACTTTGATGACGACCCGCCGACATTAACACCGCTTCCTTCTCCAGTTCTCCCACCGATATTTAATTCAGAAAACCGATCAGATGATGAGCCGCAGCCTGGTCCATCGAAAAGAATGAGAACGGAGTAGTTCAAATTTAAAAAATCACCGTGGTTTATGCCTCCCCATACGTCGTATCCCCACATAAAAAAAAACACGCCTCCAGACTCTACCTCGTGAGTAGTGGGGAAAAGAGTCAATAATTAATTATTAATAATATTGCAAAAAAATTAATAACAAAATAAATAAAACACAATTATTAGTAAAACCTTAGCCATTGACGTAATGAAAAAATTAAAAAGAAGTTTCTTACAAAACGATCTACAAAAATGGTCTGATATATTTTTTTCGTAAAATGATAAAAAGAAAAGTTATATCGAAAAATATTTTAAATTGAACCTAAGTTGTAGAGAATTTAATTTGCAACAAAAAAATATAATAATTGTTTTTATCAAATAAATAGTTTAAGAGATATATCGTAAAAACCATTTCAACCCCTATTTTTAAGATGGCGGCCGTGGGACAAGGGTGGCAACCCCACAAACTTGGTTTTAGCATTACACTAACCCTTCCTACACATCAAAAAAGTAAAATTGCGTCCTCTAAAAAACGCAAAAAATTTAACATTTCAATGGACTAATATTTTTTCTACTATTTACAGCTTCACGAAAATTGGGTAGATAAGGCTTACGCATACGTCATAAAGACTTATTACTTACATCGATAAAGAGGTTTCACTTCAAAACAACATGGCGCGTATTCGAAAACGTTACGATTTATTTTACAGCTATAAAATTTCTCTCATGGGTCGATAAATAGTTAAATTTCAAAAATGTAGGTACTATGTTTTGTAACAGACTAAAAGTTCTTTATTTTGCCACTCTGCCACTTCTGACCTATAATTTTCATTTTAAGAATCCAGGTAATCGGCAAGTTAGTTTATAATCAATTACAAAATTCCACCTGAACAGACGTACCTAAAAGAAAGCGAGTTAATAAAAACATGGTGAAAATATTTACTTTGATCTTTTAAAATGAACCTAAATACAATCTTTTTCTTTCCTTCCACTTTATCCTTATTCTATTCATAGCATAAAGACTTGTAAGAAATCCTGGGAAACACAGATTTAAACCTCCTTAGTTGAAACATTTTGTTTTTATGAACATTTTCCTTTCGAAATCTAAAGGTGTAAATCTGAATATTTTATCTTGTAAAGCAAAACACTGTGTAGGTACTAACCAAACATAGTAAATAAAATAAATAAATATCCATCACGCCTTATCCCCGAAGGGGTGGCAGAGGCATATTATATGCCCACTTTTCACCGTGTGGATTCCTGTCCCACGTAATAGGTGGTGAGCCCATTGCCGTGTTGAAATAGACAGACGCAGGTTGTGGCTACTTGCTGTTGAAATTTTTAAGCCGCCCATAAGACCTTCAACCAGGCTTAACGACTGCCATTTTACTGGCAACCGGGACCAACGGCTTAACGTGCCTTCCGAAGCACGGAAACGCTCGCAAATGTAAATGCCACAAAGTGGTCACCCATCCGAGGACCAGGCATAGTGAAAGTTGCGTAACTCAGTGATCGTTTACAGAACACTGACACCGCGGGGGGGCCACGAGCGCTTCAAACATAGTAGAACTTTAATATAGGTACAAAATCACATTTAGACCGCTTTTGAATATTTTCAGGGACACTGAACACGAAATTTCATTGGCGTTGCTAAATTTGAGACAAACTCTTAGTTCGATGTATTTGTCCATTAAATAATTTATGGAAATCTGTTCGATTTTTTGACATTTATTATTTTTGTACCGCTACAGCCTGCGCCTGTCCATTTCAACACGGCAATGGGCTCACCACCTGTTACGTGGGACAAAAATGCTGACGGTAAAAAATGGGCGTATAATAATTATTATTATTATGAATATATGCCTCTGCCACCCCTTCAGGTAAAAAAGCGTGAATGATAAGAAAGTGCCTCTACCTTAGTTAGTAACATAATGATACATCATGAGCCTATTTAACTTCTAAATAACTTTACTTTCTATTGGTGAATTTGAATATCAGCCGACTAGTTCCAGAATTTATCAACTACTAGGTATACTACCTATATATAGATAGTTAAATACCTACTTATTAGGTATATTTTTGAGCGCTAAATTAAAGACATTTTTGTATTGTTTTTAAAAATTATGTTTAACAACATAACTATGTTGTTAAACATATTTTTTTATAAATAAAAATTAATTTAGTATAAAATAATTAGTATAAATTAATTTGAGTAACTGCTCAAATTAATTTTGACATAACCCAAAAAATAATTTAGACATACCTTGATAAGATTGTAAAATGACATTTAATTTAATACAAAAAAAAAACAAATAATTAAGAGACTATTAAATATATTGTTTTGAGGTTATGTAGGTACATAGATGTTTTGAAAGGTAGAACACTATGAACATTACAATGATTGCTATTTATAACACTATTGCGTCCTAGCTTGCGATTTCCCCAGAGGACTTTCAGTAAAAGGAATTCTAATAGTTGCATTGCATTTGTCTTTTCCGGAATAATGTCACCGCTCTTGGTTTTTTTACTAAAAATGTACGGCATCTTTACCCTCGGGGATCGTAAAAACAAATTAAGTACTGAAAATATTTTTTCTCTGAAGCATTTCAACGAATTCCGAGATTTTTATCATTATAATTGAAATAACACAGGCAGTTTCCTTCGAGTTTCTTATGAATTCTAAATAATAGGTATTACAAATTTATATACCTTCATAGGTATATTCAGATAATATGGTTACTTAATTGGTTTTTCTGAGAATGACTCTAGAATGCCTTTCAGAGAATTCTGCTTACTAAATGAGGACTGAGCATAAACTCCTTATATACTATAGAATATTTTAGACTATTTATTATAGACTATAGAATAGAATAGATAAAGAAGAAAATACGTACTGAAAATTTTCAAGAAACAGGTTAAGTCAAAGGGTTACCTATGCCAAATAAGTATCCTGAAATAAGAAAATTTGCATTAACATTGCATTTTCTATCCCCTAAAGCCTATGAGTATATAATGCGGACTTATAACGCATGTCTACCACATACTAGAACTTTCTATGTGGAATTTCTAGTATGTGGTATTCAGTGTGGAAAATTGCAACGAATCTACACAAATGATCTGTCAGAAATATCAGAAAGTCTCTATTTTTCAATTCCAAATTAACAGCTTTTAACAAAATTTATATGAAAGTACACACGGTAGTGACAAGAAAAAACAATTTGTATTTTTTCTGTCTCTCTGTCTGTTTGCTCCGGGCAAATGGTATCAACATGTCAATTGTCATTCATTTAAAAAATCGTAATTCAGTGTGGAAAATTGCAACGAATCTACACAAATAATCTGTCAGAAATATCAGAAAGTCTCTATTTTTCAATTCCAAATTAACAGCTTTTAACAAAATTTATATGAAAGTACACACGGTAGTGACAAGAAAAAACTGTTTGCTCCGGACAATATCTGACACGGTTAGATCGATTGTAAAGGGACTTTCGATGTTATGAGGAGGAACTTAGGCTACATTTTATTCCTGTTTTCTCACGGGAACGGGCACAACGCGAGTGAAACCGCGGGGCGCTAGGGTAATCTATATGACAAGCATAACTCCGGCCGCGCCGCCCATATTCCATACTGACGTTCTCACCTTACACCTTTGAGCTACTTTTACCTTAAACTGTGTCTCTTCTGTTACGGACTGTTTACAAACTTGATAAACATATCAATTAATTTACTTATACATCAATCTATGAAATAAATAATATGAAATTAAGCAATATTTTAGGACATTCTCAAACAACGGTCTATTCCAATGCAAATAAGTTTGTCCTTTGAAATCTAGACTACTTGTAAATATACTTATATATTTCTAAATTCATTTTTTTTTATTATCATATACATGTTAACAATTCACAAAAACATGATGGTACCACTTAGACTACAAGTGCTTGTGTGTGGGACCTTTACAATTCAAGATCCATTTTTACAAAATCAACAGAATATAAAAAAAAAGACATATAGGTAATAACTTATCACTAATCCACTATTACGCATCAAATTGTATAAAGAAAAACTTGTTCTTACAATCCTATGATACGCAATCTTACAAAATTATATTTATTTCTCCCAATGCAAC
Source organism: Thumatha senex (assembly GCA_948477245.1). Classification (NCBI taxonomy): domain Eukaryota; kingdom Metazoa; phylum Arthropoda; class Insecta; order Lepidoptera; family Erebidae; genus Thumatha; species Thumatha senex. The sequence goes on along the minus strand of OX419741.1, from coordinate 10,947,625 downwards.
ATGAATTTAAACAATACAATACTCTTTATAATTTAGATAATAAATATGAGTTAAGTTTGTATTTAATATTTCCTACATTGATTTTGTCTTTAATGTAGGTAGGCAAAGAATTTATAAGTCGCGGAACTAGAAATGTATTTGTTCGTTCCCCGTAGCAATTCTTCGCCTTTACAACAACAAGTTTATTTTTTGCTATTTGCCTTGTGTATATAGGATGCTCTATTCTTGTTTGTATAGTTTTATTAAAAAAATGTTCTTTTAAAACATTAAGTTGCACTTTATTGTGAATAGGAAGTGTCTGGCAGTATTTAAAGAGCTTTGAGTCTTCTGTGAGTTTAGTTTTAATTTTATTAGGAACAATCATTTTTAATATTCTAAGCTGCAAATTATATATGGAATTCAGGTAAGTCCTATAAGTTCGCCCATAGCTTGACAAGCCATAGCATATTACCGAGTCAAAAAATAGCAGAAGTCGGATTTTAAACGGCAAACGGTGTCTTACAGTGTACATGGTGGCCAATACCGCACGTAGCTTGTCACAAACTCTGCCAACATGCGGGCCCCAATTAAATTTATTGTCAATGATTAGCCCCAGGTACATGTGAGTTGTAATAATAATAACGGCAAGGAACCACTAGGTCCCTGAAGGGTACCAATTGTAATAATAATAATATTACAATTGTCTTATTATGGTGACATGAACTAACAAACAAACAAAAGTAATAACTCGTTTCAGGCGCCAGGAGGATAAGTCCTACCAACTTTATGCACACGGATATCAGCGATAGAGATTGAGCTTCTAATCATAAGAGCAGGAACCAAAGATAATGGAATACATCTCTAGAAGAAAGTTTCTATATTTTTATAGGCGAATTGATTGAATATACATTATATACGTTATCACTAATGGTATAACCTATTCAAGTGATTTAGTTAGCTAAAAATTAACTATTCACAGGGTTGAGGCGTGAAATTTAGAATAGTGAGATCCAGCATAAGGCCAGCTTATTAGTCAAAATACACATCGCAACATGATTCAAAACATGAGCCCAATCAATAAGTCGTTACATGGGCCTGATCATTGAGTCGTGCATCATTATTAGATTAATCTACACAAAAACAATTCAAACTAGGTACCTGAAGGCGTGGTTAAATTACCACGGGATTCGAAATCACATCTGCAGACCGCGACAGGTGCCGTGTTCACTAGAATGACGAACCCGTAACCACAGGATGCAAAGAATTCACCAGATGGTCAGCATTTACGGCAAGTTTTATCCAACAATAGAATTAATATAAAAAAGTGCCTTTTCAGCTGCAAAGAAAAGAATTAGTTCCGTTAGATTTAGAAAAACAATGAGATATTTGTTCGTGATTCGAATACATAAAGAGAACTTACCACTTTTTTAAAGAAAAACCAATAAATCTTGAAGAGCAGGCAAATATTCCATTAACGCTGCTCCAAACATCGTAATAAACTGTGAAAAACTGAAAAACCTTTCGTCAAAATACTAAAGATCACCAAGGCTAGAAACGTGGTTTCAAAAATCCAAAGTTCTTACCGAAATACATAGTTATTTTGATATAACCATTGATAAGAAGTCACAGGCGTGAACTTCCATATACTATTTATAAAAGATTACTACTTTTTAGCGAAGTTTAAAAAATATATTTACGATGACATCTTTTTGTCGTCGCTGGTAGCTAGGCGAATGACGTCCCGTCACCACTGTCAAAAGAATTTTTATTTTTATTTTTATTTTTTTTCTTTCCAAGTCTACCCTGGCATAGAACTAAGGAATACAGCCTTACAGAAATCGCAATTTATTTAAAATCGATGACACACGGTGCGAAAGAGTCAACAATCTACTCACCTCTCTCTCTAAATCTCAGATTTCAATGTGACGTTTTACAACGTTACAGAGTGTAAACTTTCTCAATAATTGGACATATATTAGCGCAGTTATTTGGATCACTATGTAGACAGGCGTGAGTGTGTGCTACTAAACGGGAATCACAGCGCTGAATTTTAAGGTGAGGTGATTTAATATGTATCAATTTAGTTTTTTGAGCATTGAGCACCAGTCCCATGTCGTGACACTACATGCTGAGCCTATCAAAATCATTTTGCATAAGGAGTGAAATAGTTTTCACGTCTTTTCCTGCAATAAGAAGGCAAGTATCGTCAGCAAACTGATATGACTGACAATTTTAAAATACTGCGTTCATGTCATTGACGTATGCAAGAAAGTGCAGAGGACCACACACTGAACCTTGTGCTGTTCCATAGGTCACATTGTGCATATCACTGGGCTCGTCTACAATTTAAACACAGTATTTCCTATCTCTAAGATAGCTAGCACACCAGCTGAACAAAGGGCCTCTTAATCCCGTGTCCTCAAGTTTCATTAAAAGCTTATTATGGTCTAGGGTATCAAAAGCACGGGAGAAATCTACGAATAAGGCGAGGACATGCTTTAGTTCATTTAGAGAAGAGTTAACAAAATCTGTAAAGCTAGAAAGAAGTAACGTAGTGCTTTTTTTAGGTTGAAAACCGTACTGTGTCTTACTTATTATTGAATGTTTTCTGTAGAATTCGTGTATTTGATAACATACATATTTTTCAACTATTTTATTAATGGAGAAAAACAATGTAATAGGTCTGTAGTTGTTAACGTTACATCGCTCACCCTTTTTGTACACTGGCCTAACACATCCGATTTTTAAGATATTTGGGTACTGTCCTGTGTCGATAGACGTATTTATCAAATTTGCAATAGTAGACGCAACTTTAGTACCAACATTCTGTATATCTAACACCCTTATTGTGTCCAAGCCAGGAGCTTTCCTATTGTTGAGTGACTTTATGACCATATTTACCTTATCAGGAGTTGCTTTTAGGAATCTCATCATCTCTCAGAGGATCGTCTAGTATAGTTAGTAAGAAGAGGTGACTTACATTTTGGTATGATTGAGATTTATACTGTTCTGTCAAAACTGTCGGCAAATTTATTTGCTATTTCAGTCGCTGTTAGATTTTGACTACTGAAAGCATTTATAATAAATTCATCAATAGATTGCCGCTTTCGCCCACATATCGAATTTATTATTTGCCAAAGTTTTTTTGGATTATAGTAGTTGGCCATTATTTGATTTTTATATTTATTTTCTATGGAATTCAATAATTTTGTGAGTTTTATTTCTTAACTTCTAAACGGAGAAGGGTGTGGGTGGAAGTGGTCTTTTCGCCAATTTTTGAAACATTTATTTCTTAATTCACATAATTTTATTATATTTTCATTCATCCATGGTAGGGACCTTCTATTTTTATTTTTAATTGTAATAGTAAGCATAGATTTTTTTACAGACTGATTAAAAGCATTAATAATGAATTCTAGTATTGATTCTGCAGTAGTATAATTGTTCGTTTCATCCCAATTAAAACTATTTAATTCTTAATACAAAAGTTTTTTATCACTAATATTTTTTGTAATCGATACCTCCTGTATAGTGCGGCGACCGGGCGATCTATCGTTGTCGGTTAGGCATATGCAAGTGGCGCGATGGTCAGCCAGTACTGTGTCGATTGCCGCTGTGTACGGTGTTAACGTGTGCGATCGCGTGAAAATATGATCTATGCATGACATAGTGATTTTATCTTTTCTTTTTTCTATTCGCGTATAATCAGATATACCACACGTTAAACCGCACCCACATAACATATCCTCATACAATGATCTTGCGGAGGTTTGTGATTTAAGATCGATGTTCTAATCACCTAGAAGTATCGTAGTAGTGTTTGTCGAGAACAAACTCAGAGTATTCTGTAGTTCTCTAATAAATAAAATTTTATTCGAGGAGGGAGGTCTATATACTGCGCATAGTGCTATGGTGTCATTGTATGGTGTTTTTATAATACCTTCAAGCAATTCGAATGTAAAAGTCTTTTTCAACTTCACTGTAAATTTCAGATTTACAGTTTACATTTACAGACCGCCTCCTTTTTTTTAGAACGGAGTTGTGTGTACATACGATACTCAGGAATAGAGAATAAACGCGAGACTTCTTCTGAGATTCCTACTTCCGTTAGCACAATACAATCAATCGATTGAGTAGCGTAATCAATAATTTGTAATCGTAAGTACAAGTACAAGTGTAATCGTAAATATGAAAGTAGCGTAATCAAAAAATTTCACAAAATTAATTTTTAAGCATTGATCTTACATTCACATGAAGGCATGATAAATGAATGTTTTTAGTAGGTATATATTTAAAGAATATGTTAATATTAGTACAGTTAAACAATTCTTGGTTAGTTTGTATATCGGTATTTGATTTATAGAATTTTATTAGTTTGAAGTTGGACACATATTATATGGATATTAATTTTAATTACTTAATTAGTTATTAGCATGCTGCGATTTTAATATTACATCAATGTCTTGGATAGACCGCACAATTTCAACTTTATTAGTATTATCTGACTTTTTTACATACAATTTGCCCGCCTTACACCACACATACTTGAAAGGGCCAACCGGTGATTTCATACGCTGTTTAGCTTGGTAAAGCAGAGATTTCATGCTTCTGATCAGGGACTCTCTTATAAAAGTTTATCAGTGGCTTTCTCTATAGGTACCGACGGTGATACGTCGCCGGCCGTGAGTTGCTTTGACTTAGCTTTAATTAACCACTCGTCTCGATGGACTTTGTTATTTAGTTCGACCAAAAGATATCCAGCTTTTTCTGAGCGCCGGGTGACTTGGCGAGCATCGTGTATAGCATCACTACTGACTTTCAGCTTTGATGCTACCCTTTTGATTGTTTGAATGACTTCTGAACTTTAAACAGAAGGGAGTCCAGCGATTTCAATGAAATTACTTAAGCCTTTTTGTTCAGTTTCCTGTAAACGTTGCTCCATCGCAGAAAGACGCAGCTCGAGATTCGTTTTAGCGTTAATTAATTCAACATTTTTATTTTCTAACTGTTTTATTTTATTGTTTTGGTTTCTCATTATCTCTTCAATGCCCGCTACTTGACCTCCAATTAATTCCAAAGACTGTTGGAATCTCTCAAGTTCATCTTTGATCGTCTTCTTAATCTCGTCAGTAAGGTGTTTCATCAATTTTCGCATATCAAATGATGGTGAACCTGTTGTGACATCAGTCTCTTCTTCCGGTATGAAGAAAGAAATACGGCGGCTTATGTTTTGTAGGCAATCAATGCAAGACCACTCCAAACCTGATGTTCGGGGAGCTGCCAACTGCTTTCCTGATAGTTTAGCACAATCTACTGCATTCTAAACCTGGGTTTCTCTTGGTAATATTACTATTACAATTGGCACACTTTTTAAGCACCATTATAATTTCTTTAGCGAGGGTAGGGGGATCACAAGAACACAACCTAATTCAACGACAATTTGAATCCGAATCCGTAGGTACGTGTTCTGACCCAGAACTTTACTAAGCCATATGGTGATAAATAATAATATAATAAAAATAAAGTAAGTTAAGTTACGAAAAAAGTAACAGTTCAACATCCTTATAACAAAGAGCGATGGTTAAGTATAAAATTTAGTGCACATTGTGAGGCTTCCACATGTCGCCCAAAATACAGGTTATGGCTTTTAGTTTTATGTTATGCTTTTTATGACGCGAACTATGGGGCAATAAACTACATTTTTATAGTGATACTAGTTAACGCCCGCGGCTCCGCACGCATGGTGAAGTTTTCCCGTTCCCGGAATAAAAGCAGCCTATGTGTAAGCTATATTATTATAAAATTTCATCAAATCCATTCAGTAGATTTTGCGTTTATAATATTAGTAGGATGTATACCTAAATACAGGATGTAAGATCATAAGTTTGGTAAGATAAAAGGGAAGGGAATGTTTAGGCAATATTAGTTTATTGCATATTGCCAACTACGTCACCCCAGGCTTCGCCCGTGACATACTTCGAACTCCCGTCGCACCTTTTTAATCCCGTCGCATATATTTTACAATAATGCATTAAAATTTGCCCGATTTGTCGACATTTATGGCTACTGCTCCGCTCTCCAAATTCTAATTAAAAAACGCAGTGCTATAAAAGGAAAATTAACGAATTTTAGCAAATTTATTGCTATTCTAAATAGCTGTGATAATATTTCTAATTTGCAACGCATAGAATTAGAAGGTCGCTTGAAAAAAATTGAAGCCATATACGATGATTTTGACCATTTACAATTGCAAATTGAAGTGCAACAAGCCAGACGATGCATTTGCGGAGAGAACCAAGTTTGAGGAGAGGTTTCATCCGTTGGCAGCGCAAGGGCATAGTATACTTGCCAACGCTGATGCTGTTACCAACGCCGCCGGGTCTGTGGCAGGCTCGGTGTATAAGGAAACAGGTGAAAATGAAAATGAAAATGAAAATGAAATTTATTCACTTGAAATAGAGTACATTAAGGTGTTAATTACATATTAATAGTAGTCCTTCTATTCTACCTCCAAGAGGTATGTGAATTATCATTTCATATGAATATGAAATATCATTCAGTAATACCTATAGTTTATTACAAATTTGGCTAAGAATTCATTAGTTTTTTTATCTTATTTAAATTCAGGTTATGTCATGCAACTCACATAATACGTAATATTATACAAAGCATTAGGTACCTACTCTATGAAAACTATTCCAACATTTCTTGTACATTATAGAAATTTCTAATTAACAACCATTTTTTGAGCTCTTTACAAAATTTAAACAATGGTAACTTCTGTAATATCTTTGGTAACTTATTGTAGATTTTTATACACATTGCATAACAATTCCTTTGAAACATAGTCGTCCTAGGTATGAATTCAAGTACGAGCCTGCTAGAATTTCTCGTATTTCGAGGAAATGCATCTTTCGCTGAAATGAACATGTGCTGATTTTTTTTTTACAAATACACTTGTTTCGTAAATATACATCGAAGCTAAAGTTAGTATTTCATATTTTATAAAGAAGGGTTCACAAGACTCATCAGGTGGTATTCCAGCTATGGCCCTAATACATCGTTTCTGCGATAGAAAGACTCTGCTCACTTCCGTAGAGTTGCCCCATAGAACCAGTCCATAACGTAAAACCGAGCCTACATAGCCATGGTAAGCTAAAAGGGCAGTTGATAACGATGATGTGCGTCTTAGTCTACTGAGAGCATATACAAATTTATGAATTTTGGTACATAGTATGTCAATGTGAGGTTTCCAATCAATGTGTTTGTCTATTGTTATGCCTAGGAATTTTATAGTGTTTGTTTCTTTAATTTCTATGTTATCGTAAGCAATGCGCCTATTAACTTTTTTTGACTGTCTGGTCTGAAATTCTACAAAGTTGGTTTTAGTCAAATTTACATTAAGATTGTTAAAATCTAGCCATTGTATTATGGATAAGATTGTTTTATTTATGTCATCGTCGTAAGTCGTTAAATCATTACATGTCAAAATTATTGAGATGTCATCTGCAAATAAAATACATTCGTAGTTTGTAATGTCTGGAAGATCATTTATATATAATAAGAATAAAAGTGGCCCAAGCACGCTCCCTTGCGGCACTCCATATCTATTTATCTGCTCTGGGTTTTATTTAAATTGTTATCCACACAACTTATTTCTACGCACTGTTGTCTGTCTGTCAGGTACGATTTTAGCCAAGAAAACGCATGACCCCGAATTCCATAATTATTCAGCTTTTGTAATAAAAGAGTGTGTGAAACAAAATCAAAAGCTTTCGACATGTCAAAAAAAATTGCTAAAGTTGGAACTTTTTTGTCAACGTATGAAGTTATCTTATGCACTAGCTTGAAAGCCGCCAATGTAGTGGACTTACCCTTTTGAAATCCGTATTGTTCCGGTTTGATTACTTTATATTTTTCTAAAAACTGAGTTAGTCTAATATGCATAGCTTTTTCGAATATTTTCGATAATACAGGAATCAGCGTAATTGGTCTATAGTTTGCCATGTCGTTTTTTTCACCCCTCTTGTAAAGAGGCTTCACTAGAGACCTCTTTAAGCGCTCCGGGAATGCACCCATCTCGAAGGACAAATTTATGAGGTAGGTTATAATGGGGGCGATTACATGAGCAGATTTTTTTAAAATCGCCGTGGCGATTCCATCGTAGCCTACCGAGTTGCTATTTTTTAGCTCCCGAATGATTTTAAGCACCCCTAGAACACAGAACGGCTCCAAGAAGAGACTATTTTGTATGGAAATCGTATTTGTATTTCGAGTACTTTTAGACGCTTTTGTCATATCTATAAAATGGTGGCTATCTATAAAAGGTGATTCGTTCCAACGATTTATACGCTTACCTAAAATAGACTTGCCTACTTTTTGTGGTAGTTATCAGTACTGGCTTGAGTATAGAGACGCGTATTTATCATTAATACATAGTAGTAGCAGCATAGACGACATCAGCAAATTCCACTACCTCCGTGCCTCGCTGAAGGGTGATGCACTCGAAATAATTAAAAATATTGATTTTAAAAGCGATCATTACCATATGGCGTGGAAGTTGCTGTGTGATCGGTACAATAATAGTCGGTTTTTAGTAAATAATCATTTGCAGGCACTGTTCAATGTCGAAAAGCTCTCAAAGGAATTATGCCACTTATTGCGACGATTAGTTGACGTAATAAATAAAAATATAAGAGCTTTAAAAACATTGAACGAGCCCACAGACCATTGGGATACATTAGTGGTGTACATGATGTCGATTAAATTAGATTCGGTTACCAGTAGAGATTGGGAAGAACATCGTAATACTATAGACAAATCACCCACCCCCTATCACAGTTTTGTTCTTTCATTAGTAAGAAAGCTGATTTATTAGAAACATTAGAGAACAATAAATCATCTAGTACACATCACAGTAGCGATCATTTAGAAACAAAAACAAAGACATTCGTAGTTAAAACTTATCAAAGTGACCATCTAAATCAAAAAGGTAACAAAAATACAATTTTAAAATGCCCTTTGTGTAGCGGTGAACATTTGTTGTATGCGTGTGAAGAATTTCGTAAACTACCAGTTGACACACGTATTTCTAAGACTAAAATTTTTCAACTGTGCTTTAATTGTTTGCGTTCGGGGCACTTAACTAAACGATGTAGATTGTCGCGCTGTAAGTATTGCAAAGGTAGGCATAATACGCTTTTACACATTGATAATTCTGAATCCAGTAAACATAGAGATAACTTACCTAGTAGCGTTACATTATCAACAGACGTTTCTGAAGGTGCCAAGTCCCCAATACCTATCTGCACCCCAGACAATGTCGCTTTCTCTGGTGATACCTCTATATGCCGTACTACTGCATCCAATATCTTACTTTCCACAGCGTTGGTGAGAGTCGTGGACAACGACGGCAACAGGGTAGACGCCAGGATCTTGCTGGATAATGGTAGCACAGCCAATTTTATTACTCAGAAGCTAATTGATAGACTGGGATTGCCGCGGCGTAACGTTAGTTCCACGGTAACAGGTATTTGCAATCAGAATTCTATTAGTACACAGTGTTGCAATCTCATAATAGAATCACGTAACGGTGACTATAAAGCGAACATAAATTGTTATGTACTACCTGAAATTGCAAGGGTGCCATCAGTGACATTAAATGTTCAAAAACTTCAAATTCCTTCACACTTACAATTTGTTGACCCTTGTTTCTATAATTCGTCAGTAATAGATATATTGGTCGGAGCTGAGGTATTTTGGAACGTGCTTGGCACTAAATATATACGTCTGGGTAAAAATAAACCCACCGTACGTGATACCAAATTTTGGTGGATAGTCTCGGGTTCAATAGGTTCATCTGTGAATATACAATCACATTTTTGCAACCTCTCGATGAAGGAGCTTAATAGCACTTTAACTAAGTTTTGGGAACTCGATTCTGTACCACTAAAGCATTATCTATCACAGACAGAGAGAGCGTGTGAGGATAGCTTTCGCTTAAATACAACCCGTGATGAAAATGGTCGGTTCGTAGTTACCATGCCTCTGAGAGAGGATCCCAGTGTGTTAGGTAAATCTTACGAAAAGGCTAAAGTTCGTTTTTTAGCGTTGGAGCGACGGTTTCAGCGAGATCATGTCTTCAAGGAGAAATATATATCCTTCATGGAAGAGTACGAGCGTTTAGGCCACATGTCAGAGATGCCTACATCTAGGAAGCCTCACTCAGGTAGTTGTACTGATTATTTTTTAACACATCACGGTGTTATCAAGGAGTCCAGTACCACTACCAAACTTAGAGTAGTTTTTGATGGTTCCGCTCCGACGACGTCCGGGGTGTCGCTCAACGACATACAATTTGTAGGTCCTACTGTCCAGGATGATTTGTTTTCAATATTGTTACGCTTCTTGTAAATCTTGCAGATGAGGCATCAAGTGAACGTGTTAAGAGGTCGATCCAGCATGACTTTTACGTCGATGATTATCTTGGCGGTGGAGAAACAGTTGCAGAAGTTATAGAGATGGCTGAAGAGGTAGTTTATATTTTAGGTTCGGCAGGTTTTCATTTACGCAAATGGCACTCAAACAGGCCCGATATTATTACTAAAGTGGCCGTGGATACGAGCGATTTCAATAGTTTAAACTTAGCTGAAAATAGTAAACAGTCTGCAAAAACGTTAGGTCTACATTGGTTCTGCAAACCTGACACTCTGTCATTTTTAATAAACATACAAACAGATAAACAGTCACATACGGTCACAAAACGTCACATTCTTTCGGTGATAAGTCAAATATTTGACCCACTGGGGCTCGTTGGACCCTGTGTGGTCGATGCAAAATTGATTATGCAAGGATTATGGAGTAAAGGTTGTGGTTGGGATGAGCCTATTCCTCGTGACATACAACATCTTTGGGAAAACTTCATCAATACTCTTCCTTGCCTCAACCGATTACAGATACCCCGCTGGGTGGTATGTGATAATTCCACAATGCATGAACTTCACATTTTTACTGATGCATCTGAGAAAGCGTACGGTGCATCTATTTATGTTCGTTCTATAGACAAACAAGGTTCCATTAGTGTAAAGTTATTGGTATCAAAAAATAGAATTGCACCCATTAAGCCCACTACTATTCCGAAATTAGAACTTTGCGGGGCACTTTTGGGAGCAAGATTGTATACTGATGTGCTAAAAGCTCTCACCTTACATGTTCATACGTGTCATTTTTGGTGTGATTCAACAATAGTTTTGAGTTGGTTATCCATGTCATCTAACGCTCTAAAACCTTTTGTACGTAATCGCGTGGACGAAATTCAAGAGAGCACTGCGGGATATACCTGGAACTACGTGCCGTCGCGTGATAATCCGGCAGATCTTGTTTCTCGCGGGCTAAAGGGTGACCTTATCAGCGAGTGTTCCTTATGGTGGTTTGGCCCCAATTTCCTATCTAAAGATGAAACACATTGGCCAAAAATGCCTAATAAAAGTACGAAACAGGATCTACCTGAAGCAGCATCATCTCAATTCATAAATCATCCAGTATATCACAATCAGTCACATCACAGTATTAATAATGTAGTATTTCATCAACAATCACATAATCATCTATTTATCATTACAATTATCAATTCGTTTTCACATTTAGATAAATTACAACGACTATTAGCATATTGGTTTAGATATATTTATAACTTAAGAAATAAACATGTGAAGCAAACCGGACCCATATCCACTACAGAACTTAATATTTCTATAAAATTCATTATACGCAACGCTCAAATGGACATGTTTCCTAAGGAGTACGTCGTTCTACAGTCAGGAAAATCGTTATCTAAAAAGAATAGACTCATTTCTTTGAGCCCTTTCCTTGACGAGGATAGCCTCATTCGCATCGGTGGCAGACTTGATAACTCTCCATATAGCTATGATGTCAAGCATCCACTTTTACTATGTAGCAAACACCACCTTACTAAAATTATATTTAATAAATATCATATTGATTTACTACACGCCGGCCCTCAATTATTGCTGGCGAATATTAGGCAAACGTATTGGCCTCTCGGTGGAAGGAATCTAGCCAAAACAATAGTGAGGCAATGTGTTAAATGTTTTCGTTATAAGTGTAATACAATTCAACCCATCATGGGCCAATTACCTTGTTCAAGGACTCAATTACAATTTCCATTTTTTAATAGCAGTGTTGACTACGCTGGGCCAGTATTGATAGCTGATCGCAAAGGGTGAGGGTGTAAGCTTATAAAGGCCTACCTGTGCATATTTGTTTGCCTTGCAGTTAAAGCCGTGCACATCGAGCTTGTCACAGACCTAACCAAGGAAGCCTATATAGCCGCTTTAAACCGCTTTGTGGCTCGTCGTGGCAAGCCCAAGAGCATTTTATCTGATATTGGCACAAATTTCGTCGGCACCTGTCATGAGTTGCAAAAATTCTTACAGGAATCAAATTTAGAATTCGCTGTGAGTCAGAAAGGTATAGAGTTTTCCTTTACACCGCCTTATTCACCCCACTTTAACGGGGTTGCTGAAGCCGCCGTCAGGTCCACCAAGCAACATTTAAAAAGACTCCTGGGTCTAACCTACTTCACATATGAGGAAATGGTTACATGTTTGGCTCAAATAGAGGCTGTACTAAATTCTCGTCCTCTCACTCCTAGTTCCTCTGAACCCCTAGACCTTACAGCCCTAATTCCTTCACATTTTTTAATTGGCAGGCCGCTTATGTCCATTCCACATCCACAGATGACTGACGTCATCATCGGCCGGATAGATCGCTACCAGAGAATTGAGCACATTCGTCAGCATTTTTGGAACCGTTTTCATTTAGAATACATTTCTCTGCTACAGCAAAAAACAAAATGGACTGATTCGACAGGGCAGCTGTCTGTTGGAACATTGGTTCTTATTAAGGAAAAAGGACAGCCACCGCTGGTGTGGCCACTGGGACGAGTAACCAAAGTTTTCCCAGGCACCGACGGTGCCACACGCGTCGTGGAGCTGAAGACAAGAAAGGGGACTTTGCTGCGGGCTTACAACAATGTCTGCCCATTACCCATTTGAAGACTTCAACCCGGGGAGGATGTTCGGGCGTCTTCGTCGCACCTCGGCAACAGGCGGCGAGCTCGGGCCCCCCCAGCCCCTTCGGACGCCGACAACTCACTTCACCTACATTCACGGCTCTAAGCGCACGCGCAATTATTTTGTACTAATATTATTATAACTCAATACAGTGTTTACAGTCTAAAATAAAATAAATAAATATCCATCACGCCTTATCCCCGAAGGGGTGGCAGAGGCATATTATATGCCCACTTTTCACCGTGTGGATTCCTGTCCCACGTAATAGGTGGTGAGCCCATTGCCGTATTGAAATAGACAGACGCAGGTTGTGGCTACCTGCTGTTGAAATTTTCAAGCCGCCCATAAGGCCTTCAACCAGGCTTAACAACTGCCATTTTACTGGCAACCGGGACCAACGGCTTAACGTGCCTTCCGAAGCACGGAAACGCTCGCAAATGTAAATACCACAAAGTGGTCACCCATCCGAGGACCAGCCATAGTGAAAGTTGCGCAACTCAGTGATCGTTTACAGAACACTGAGACCGCGGGGCCACGAGCGCTTCTACAGTTTACAGTCTACTGAATTTTATTTATATCCGAGTTACCGACAGATGTCAGATACAAATTTAGTGCTGTTTATAATATCACCAAGTTTAGTTCGACGTAATAACAGAATAGCATTTGGCAATCTCTTAACAAAAATAAGAAAATTTTAGAGAAATTTAGTTTAGTGGTTTCAACAACAGAATTAGCACCATTGCCAGTTCCATTCCTTGCACCTAACTCAGCTTCTGTTAATAGCCTAATTTATGTAGTGAAACACACGTATGTTAGTTAAATACTGATTTATTTTCGAACACCCAAACCATAGCTACATATTGCCTTTATTCCCGAAGGAGTAGGCAGAAGCATACTATATGCCTATATTTCACCGTATGCATTTTTGTCCCACGTAACAGGTGGTAAGGCCATTGCCGTATTTCGAACACATATTTCGAACACATATACATAATCATAAATTAGACATACTGTCATAAATTTACTACAGTTTATGTTGAAATCACTACATATTATAAAACAAAGCTGTTTTTCGCTGTATGCTTAGATCTGCTAAAGCTTAAATTTCGATGCAGTTTTTTTTAAATAGATAGTGATTCTTATAGAAGGTTTTTATGTATATTTTGTTAAGTTTTTGTATACTTTAACTTAATTATAACGATATATGTTGGCGGTGTCGGAAAAAATGAGCCGTCTGGGAGCTTTTAACGAAAAAGCTGACTAAACCCTTTGAGATATAACAAAATAATGTATTGTGGAATTGTGTATCTAATATAGGTCTACAAAAAAGTCCGCGACGGTATATGTCTATCTCTTAAGAATAACGTACTATATCTATTTTAATACTTAAAAAAACAGCAATAATAAGGCGGTAATTTAAAGGCTATTTACACAAATACATTATTAATCCTTATCATTTTTAATATGTTAGTTGGTTTCAGCATTTTATGAAGATTATTTTGTCCCTTAACACTTTGCAAATTAAATGAATATCTTAGGCGATATGGCAATATCAAAAAAATGCGCAAAGAAATTAATTTCGTGTAACAAAAATTCGACAGGGCCATGCGGGCGCGGGCGTAGCAGGTACTTGAGAGCGGAGAAGTAATCAAGTAATTTGGAAAAAGTTCATACATTATCATAAAATTTATAAACTACGGGATTAAATGGGTGCCACGGGGTTCGAAGTATGTCACGGGCGAAGCCGGTCGGGTCAGCTAGTTATATTTATAAACGTTTAAACCTAGCCACAGCGGTCACGAATACCAATATAAAAATGTATTTACTTACAAAGAGAGAGTTGAATATCAATAAGTTACTAAGAATTCTCCAATGGTTTCACGATATCTTCTCTACAGCAGAAAAATACGCTTAAACTCCTTATTTTTGAGTAATGGGAAAAAGTGTCCACGTCCCCCTGTCTTTGAAACATCATTAAGAAAAAATGAAAAACGATCTCTTGGCAGGGGCACAAAAAAAAATGTTCGCTTGACAAAACCCTTTTGGCATTCATCACGTTATGTGTGAAAACTATTCATTTTTTATGTCACTCACATTACAGTGAGTTCCCATAGCATAGTAATGGTGGATTTGGGTGATAAATCTATTTGAGTTGTGTTCTGTGGTATGAAATTGAGATTCCGATGTGTTGACCTCGCTGTTATGTGAACTATTAATGTTTGAACGTGAAACGCATTACTGCTATTATTTTATAATTATACTAGTTGACACCTGCGGTTCCGCCCGCGTGATGAAGTTTTACCGTTTCCGGGGTAAAAAGTAGCCTATGTGTTATTATGATGTAGATATAAGCTACATTATTGTAAAGTTTCATTAAAATCCATTTAGTAGTTTTTACTTAAATGAGTAACCAACATCCATTCTTACAAACTTTTACATTTATAATATTAGTAGGATAGTGGACATCATGCTGCTCCGCTCGCGTGAAATACACACTGTACTCTCATAATATGAAACAATTTTTTTTTATCAAAAAACCAATAACACAGTCATACGATTCACTTTTTTTAAATTAGTACCTACCATTCGTGCAATTATCATAACTTTCATTAAGCACCTACCTTGACCATTCTCAGTAATCACGGAGTAGGGAATAAAAGCGGAGATGCCGTAAGGGCACCTGAGTTGTGTGCCACCAGGTAAGTTGTTACGTCACAGAGTGGGCGGAGCCACGCGCCACAGTTTCATGTAAATCGTTGCTGTGCTCGGTTGACAGTCTGAAATTTATTTGCGCTAAATTTTATAGTTATTGACGGTTTTCACCATTAAGTGTGCTATTCTTGGATGCAAAAACGATTCAGAAACTTATTTTAAACATAGTGAAGTCATAACATTTCATTTGTAAGTATTTTTACTTAATAAAAACAATTTACAAAATATTTTTCTCGGATCTTCTTCAAAAATGTAAATTAGAGCC
The DNA here is from genome assembly GCA_948477245.1 of Thumatha senex. Lineage (NCBI taxonomy): Eukaryota > Metazoa > Arthropoda > Insecta > Lepidoptera > Erebidae > Thumatha > Thumatha senex. The sequence continues at coordinate 10,931,575 of OX419741.1, read as the reverse complement.
ATCTATGAGACAATAGGTGCAAGTAACTTTTGACATGCACCTATTAAAGAAAAATAGAAAAAATATTACTCAATGTATACTTTATAAATACGCCACATTATAATGCTTGTTCATATTTCTGCACGAAACGACAATTATTTTGTAAGTCTGCAGCGTATTTACATGATATGACGAAATTTTAAATAAGAATAACACTATCTACCGGTGCATAACAAACACAACATAACCAACAATTTTATTGAAAACACATTGTACATTATTCTAGCGGGAGCATTATATGGAGTTTCATAGAAGTACATAACATTTAACTTTATAGGTGACAAAATATAATATTTAAAAACTAGATATGCCTGGGTAAATATCATAAACAGACCCAGAGTAGAGAATGTTCTAGAAAAGTAGGTAGCGCTAAAAAACTCACTATTTTGTTCATGATTGTATTGTTTCCATAATATTAAATTGAATTCATTATGGTGAATTTAATGTAGCAATGCAAAAGTTAAGTGTAGGTACCTTTAATAGATACTTACTTTTACTTAACGCTTGAAGTATAGGTACCTACACAAATACCTATTTCTATCCTACTCATATTATATATACGCTATAATTTGTAAGTTTGTACGTTTGTTACAATCACGCCTCATCCCCGAAGTGGTGGCAGAGGCATGCATATTGAAGGCCCACTTTTCACCATGTGTAATCCTGTCCCACGTAATAGGTGGTGAGCCCATTGCCGTGTTGAAATGGACAGGCGCAGGCTGTGGCGACCCGCTGTTGAAAGTTTTTAAGCAGCCCATAAGGCCTTTAACTTGGCTACTAGTTTGTTACTCTTTCATGTAAAAACTACTGAATGAAATTTTATGAAACTTTACAATAATAAGTAAATCTTACACATCAGAATTACACATAGCTACTTTTTATCGGGAAAACTTCACCACGTGGACGGAGCTGCGGACGTCAACTAGTTTATATTATTCATAGACATATAGAGACAAATAAGATAAATCGACGCCAGTCATCTTATTGTTTTTGACAGGATTAACGGTAAAAACTACAAGAAGTTAAAACTTGTGTAGGTACCACTGACAAAAAAAAGATTCGCGCAAATTACCTACCTTCTTTCAATAGATACAGACGGGTGCGGCGGATGAAGAGATAGCTAATATTCCCTCAATCCTGGAAAGTTTCCTTTGCGACAGTCTTCTAATCTCTACCTACTGATCTCGATGTTCTAATCTAAATCTTTTAGTTTTAAAGTGTTTTGTCTAGAACACCGATAACATAATACGTACCTACCTACTAGGTATGTAAGTACTTGACGCACGCGTGGTGAAGTCTTCCCGTTTCCGTTTCCCACAGGAACTTGTTCCCGGGATATAAAGTAGCCTATGTGCTATTCAGATGTGTAAGCTATATTATTGTAAAGTTTTATCAAAATCAATTTAGTATATTTTGCGTGGAAGAGTCATAAACAGCCACCCATACTTACAAACTCCACAGCTATCGCGTTACAATATTAGTATGATTTACAGCAGTCCAGACCATTCGATAGCGGCTATTGGTTTGTTCCAGTTAAGAATATACTAAAATATATTACAATAAAAATATATACTAAAATATATTACACAATAATTTATATTAAATTTTCAGGTAGTGAATAATTGGTAAGTAGTGTAGTAAAGTAGTACTTAGTAGTAAAGTAGTAGTAGTAAAGTCGTAGTGTTTCTTCAGTACCTAAATACTACATAGGTATATACCTACTTAGTTTTTGGGGAGAATCAAGTTGGCATAAAGAATTTAAATCATACCATAAGACACGTTTTTACTAGACAAATACTTACATGTGTTTGGTGGGTGTCGGTGAATTTGTATCAGAAGGCTACTAGCCTATGCCTAGTAGTAGGTATCTAAAAATAAACTTAAGCGGCAGTTTTCCGAGATCATTCTTTATATGAAATTCTACAAATTTTAAATCGCGAGAGTTTGTTGGAATGTATGGATGTAGGTTTGTTACTCTTTCACGCAAAAACTACTGAATGGATTTCGATGAAACTTTACAGTAATATAGTTTATACTTACATCAGAATTACACAATCCTGGCTGTCTGTCCTCTCTGACTACTCCGTCAGGAATACAGCGTGGAGATAGTTAGTTAGTTAGAATTACATAAAGGCAATTTTTTTATCCCGGGAACAAGTTCTTATGGGAAACGGGAAAGGGAAAACTTCAGACGGGTCTATGTGTCATTACTCTTTTCATCTCTTCCATCACGTCTCTCTCTCTCTCTCTCTCTCTGCATATCCAATAACCCAACCTGGAGCCTGTATTTTGATCTTGGGATCCATTTTATTTGGCTGCTCGGAGCAGCTTTGGCTTGTGTTTTCAATTTCGTCATTGTTTTTTGCACTGACGTCTGATGTCCCAACCCCGTAAGCCGGTGTCGTTGCCTTGTCAGTTAGTCGTCAGCATGTGCACACCCCGGAGATTTTGGTGGAGCATCTTCCACCCACTGCCATTTATTTAAATATGCGATGATACCTACTTTACTCCTCTTACTTAATATGATTAGGTAACAAAATATATGATAATAGAAGCGCTCGTTACCCCGCTGATTCAGTGATCTGTAAACGATCACAGCGTTAAGCATAATTCGCTTTATGTGGTCCTTGAATAGGTGACCACTTTGTGGAATTTACATTTGCGAGCGCTTCGATGCTTCGGAAGGCATGTTAAGCAGTTGGTCCCGGTAGCCAGTAAAATGGCGTTCGTTAAGCCTGCTAGAAAAATTTCAACAGCAGGTCGCCACAACCTGCGCCTGTCCATTTCAACACGGCAATGGGCTCACCACCTGTTATGTGAGACAAAAATGCATACGGTGAAATGTGGGCGTATAGTATGCCTCTGCCTACCTCTTCGGGGATAAAGGGGTCACAATATATCCGTATATATGTAACAAAATAAATTAGAATAATAACTTTCGTAAGCGTTGTTCATTATTACAAACTACGGTTATACTCACGTGTGAATTTCGGGATAGCCCGACTAGCACTGCGGGCGCAGCTCCAGCGCAGCTTCCGACGTAGCTTGACGCTCCTCTTGAAAAAGGACCTCTGTTAGGTCCGAAACTAGTCGGGCTATCCCGAAATTCACACGTGAATATAACTGTAGTTTGTAATAACAAAATAAATGTTTACTGCAACATGGATATCGAAAACAAATTAATCTAGTAACCATCAATCTTCTTGTTTTGATAGTGCACCAAGGGGCGTAAAAACTTGTGATTATGGTATTTTGTTATTATAATCACAGTCCCCGCGCGTTATGGTGTATCGATTGACCTACTTATGAGGTAGTCGCCACGTAACTTTGAGCATTGGCAGCCCGATACGGGGTCCAAACGGAAACTGAGAAATTGTTATTTATTTTTCATAAAGCTTTCGATACGTCCAACTTCTCATTTTGACAGAAAAACAGCTTCATAGGTAGGTACTTACCGATAAAAATAATGCTAACTGATCTTTTTTTTTTTTGTTCTTGTGGCGATACTATTGCTCCGCCAATAACTCAGTGTATCTTTTAGGTTTTTGTCAAATGTCAAATCCTTTATGCTATAACCACAGATTTAAAAGAGTAAGGCTATAACACTGAACAAGTAGTTGGCAAATTTTGACTATATTATGGACACTTTAAAGCTATTTCTATACCCTCGTACTTAAAAAAATAAGCATATATGACCACTATAATTTGTGTAAGTATCTACTTTTTAATTTTTATTAAGTAAAAACCTACCAACATAAATCACATTAATTGTGGCGATTCTTGGCGTGACCAATGTGCGCTCTTCTTTTTCTTCATCTTTAGCGCTTTCCCAGTTGCTTCCAAACCCTACCCGGATTTAAAACCTGCTAGGAGCAGCAATCGATTGGCTTTTAATTTTCAGCATTGTTGGGAACTTCTGCTGTCTGACCTTTCAACCATCTAAGGGCGCCTGGGTCATTACCTCGTTCTTTAGTCAGCAGGTGCACCGCAAACAGGCGAGGCGTTAGGGTTCTGGCGATTTGGTGGGGCCCCTTACCTCTATGCGCGCCCTTTTGGGTCTCAATATTGAACAAGATCTATTACATGAGATGAAGAAGCTAGTTGTAAGTACTTTAATTATTAGGTATCTACTCCCTTTAAGTCAAAATTAACTGACATTATTAGGATAAGCTTTAAGCTTGTGCTATGGGATCTAGATAACTGATAAACATACTTATATATTTCTAAATACATACATATTATACATAGGAAACACCCAAACTCCAAAACAAATATTTGTGGATCGCACAACCATTTTTTTTTTCCGACCCGGGACCCCAGGTGCGGCAGTTGCATACCTACCTACACTACCACTGTGCCACCGAGACAGAGAGATTAACCCTTATTTTAGATTAATACTTTTACGCTTCTCCAATTCTGACCGGAATCAAAGGAGAGATAATATTTGTGAATTCATATGCACTATGCACGACCTAGTGAAATGATGCAGCGGATGACATCGATTGCAACGTCAAGCACTTATTGCTGACCCTTGGAACAAATAGTACTGGCCATGTAGGCCCCGCCAGATCCCAGTGAGAGGGGAAGACCCAAGAAGTGCTGGCTTGACTTCGTAAAGGATTACATATGTGCTAACTGTCTCTCTACAGGGGATTAAATATACTGACCTGACTATACTCATATTAAATACAACTACCTACTTGCCAGCCTTTCACAACACTGCATAACAAATAACTATTGTCATTAAGTCCGACTTTTAATGCGGTTTCAAACTCGTAATGGCTTTTTAATGAGGCCCAACAAAAGGCTCTCGGCTGAAACAATATTTACGCACCTTTACAACGAGGGTCAGGGAAGAATCTCCCTCTACAACCTCTTAGTGATATAACTTCGCATATTTCATTTTAATGTCAGCGAGGGGTGTCTCGTACAATCGCTGCTATCCACCCCGTAATTACAATTTGTGACTAAAGCAGGCGGCACACAGTGGCAATATTTGAACATTAGAAAGATGCCTTTACGTAGCTTTTTACAGTGATAACATTAACTGAATATCTTGTATGTCTGTCTGAATGGGTTTTTGTAATTGATTTAAAAGTAACTTCCCGACGAGCAACTATAGCTCAGAAGAGGAAAAACACACATACGCGCGCGCGCACATAGAGACACACGTGCACACACACACACACACACACACACGATTTTGCTACAACGATCGGAGATCAAAATATCGCAACTAGAAGACGAGAAACAGAGCACAGTGGTTCAATCTAATCATAGTTTGTTCAAAAAACTGATGGCTACAAGCTTAAATACTGCTACAGCTCACCCTTCCATTGTCATAGACCTCACTTCTGATGATGAAACCGGGGGCTGTTCTAAATCATTAAAAATTATTAAGTGTAGTAAGAATAAGTTAAAGAAATATTTAAAAATTAAAAAGTTTATTACTAAATCTAAAAAAATGATACATAAATACAAGTTTTTTATAAATAGCATGTCACTTAATAGACAGAGATTGCAACTGATTGACCAGGTAAATATGTATATGTTAGAACTTGATACTCTCGCACAACAGTACAAAACTGATACACAGGCCCTTCAATGTCAGATTGACCGACTTCAAGATTCTTTGAAATCAATTTCATATAAATATGAAACAGCAGAGAAACAGAGTAGGGAACAGGTTTTAGCCATAGGTAAATTAGTAAATTCATGTCATTGTCAAAATGACCAATTGATATCCGCAGGCCATGTTCCCTTCCTCACCCTTTAGTTGTGAAAGAATTAGATGCAATGATGAATTTTCACCAATTAAAACTGTGTGCAGTGTGGATAATAGTATATTAAGTTCAAGTAGTACTTGCGAGGCATCTATAATAGAAAAGTTGCAAATAAAAAGTGATGCAAAGACCATAGTCTATTGCGATGAAATAGGTAAAAATTTAGGACATTATTTATCACAGTTAGGTCATTCTATAATAAATCATACATATTCAGGAGCTTCATACTCTCAAATTATAGATTTTATATTGACTGGTACACACTGCATGCAGTCTACTATAGTGGTGCTGATTGGTAGAAGAGGCAATATTAATAGTGACAAACTTTTAAAAATTTTTGATTAGTTATCAAGTCTGCAAGTAAAGCAAGTAATTTTGTCCACCTTGCCATACAGCACTGCTATGAGCCACAAGGAAAATCACTTAAGATACAAATTAAATATGAAACTACATACCATGGTATCATATTCCAAAAAAATTGAATTGTTCGATTGGAACACAATTTTCAATAATAATAGTTTGTTGACATTAGATAGATATTTTCTATCAAAATTTTTACAACGAAAGGTCTCTGTTACTATCAATTTTTTTATATTTTCAAGCCAAATTATTGGCAAGTACAACTGCTTTTATTGAGCAGGATAGTTTTGACACTTCACATTTGGAAAATGAAATTCCAAAAAACTAGTTTATAGGACAACAGATAATAAATCTGGCCAGTTGACTTTGGCCCCTGAGAATAATCTTAGTAAAAATATTGTTTTTATAAACCTGGTGCACCATAATGTTGGAGGTTTAATAAATGGTAAAGATTTAGAGTTAGAGCTGTACATAAATGCAAATTCTATTAATTTTTTTGTGCTACAGAGCACTGGTTAAAAGATAATGAAATCACATTGTTGAACTTCGTAAATCACCAGGTTGCTAGCTCGTTCAATAGAAAACATTCTAAACGTGGAGGCTCTTTAATGTTAATTAATAAACACTTAAAATTTAAAGAACATAAAGACTTAGTAGCTCTGTCCATTAAGCGAGTTATTGAGATTGCCAGTATTGAGTTTGAGCATTTCATCTTGTTAAGCTAAGTTAATGCTTCTTACATTAAATTTGAAGAAAAGCTTGAAGAAGCACTGTTCAAATGCCAATGTTCTAAGAAATCTATAATAGTTTGTGGAGATTTTAATGTTGATATATTAGATACATCATTAACTCCATCAGAGAGAAATAAAATGAAAAAATTATTTAAATCCTTTAATCTGCATAGTATATTCTTAGAACCCACTCGTATTACAGCCACCAGTGCAAAATATATTGATAATATTTTTACTGATATTAAACCTATAGATAAAGGTATTGTGGATCCTGTAGAGTCAGATCATCGTGGCCAGTAACAGTCTGCAAAAAACAAATTAAATATGTACCAATTAACCAAAGTCGTTTGAATAATTTTAAAGAAAATGTATTAAAGAGATTACCATATCTACCTAACTTCATTTGTGTAGACCAGTCATATAAACACTTATTTAATTTGATTAATGATGAGTTTGGCAAAGTTTTTACCTCAAAAACACTACAGATTGGTGGTCGTCCTGTTTTCAGTGACTGGGCAACACCAGGTATCTTTAAAAGTAGAAATAAATTATTTGAATTATATTCAGAAATATCATATAATTTTAGGCAAACATTTCAGGAATATGTTAAAAATTAATTAAAGATATTTAAACAAACGTGTTATCTAGCTAAGTCAAACTTCATTAAAAATAAAATTTCTAATTCTGTGAATAAAATAAAAATGACTTGGAACATCATTAACTCTGAATGCGGTAGATCTTTGGTGACTGAAAGGGATATCCACTTAAAAGTAAATGGTTACCGTGTTACAAGGGACCTGGAAGTGGCGACGGAGTTTGAACATGTTTTCAAAAATGTACCTTTATTGACAACAAAATCTCTCCAAGCGTCTTCCAGTTCCGCTGAACATTTATTAGAAGAATCTGATCTTTGTTGCAGGGATGCACTTGTATTCACAGATATTCGCGTTTAGGACATTGTAAAGACATTTAAATGTATCGAAATTAAGAAAACCGCGGACCTTTGGGGATTATCGGTCAAAACTGCATCATGTATAATTGAGATCATTGCGCCCCATCTAGCAACTGTGTTTAATGACTGTGTTTCTAGTGGTACATTTCCTGATTTAATGAAACACAGCAAACTCGTTGCCTTGTTCAAGACTGGCAGCGCTACAGACCCGTCTAATTTCCGACCAGTATCGGTGCTGCCAACTTTGAGCAAAGTATTTGAAAAAATAATCTTGAATCAAATGCTATCCCATTTTAATAGTCATACAATATTTCATGCAAATCAATTTGGGTTTACGAAAGGGCGCTCAACTTTCGATGCTGGTGTTGAGTTATTAAAATGTATTCATGAAGCCTGGGAAGACAAGCACGATGCATTAGGTATATTTTGCGATCTATCAAAGGCTTTTGATTGCGTTCAACATGAAACGCTGTGCAAAAAATTACACCACTATGGAATAAGAGGCAAAGCTCTCGACCTTCTGTCTTCATATTTGCACAATAGAATAGAGAGGGTCGATATTAATGGTACACGTTCTGTAGGATCCATGGTTACTATGGGTGTGCCGCAAGGCTCGATACTTGGGCCATTCTTGTTCCTCATTTATATTAATGATTTACCATTTTATATAGGGGACAGGAATAGGATTGTTTTGATTGCAGATGACACCTCATTAATTTTTAAAATTAAAAGACAATTAGATAACTATGACGATGTAAACAATGCAATTGCAAGAGTAGTTCATTGGTTCAGCTCAAATAATCTTTGTCTTAATGAAAATAAAACTAATTGTATAAAATTTACTCTACCAAATGTAAAACAAGTTGTGGCCAATGTTCAACCGAATGGACAAGTGTTAGAGTTTGTAGAATCAACTGTGTTCCTCGGTATAACTATTGATGCCAATTTGCAGTGGGGCCCACACATAGAAAAGACAGCCTCTAGATTAAGTTCAGCTGCATACGCTGTAATAAAGATCAGGACTTTAACAGATGTGGATACGGCTAGAATGGTTTACTTCAGCTATTTTCATAGTATTATGTCTTACGGTATTCTCCTTTGGGGGAGTGCTGCAGATTTAAATATTATTTTTGTACTACAAAAGCGGGCTGTACGCGCTATTTATAATTTGGGCCCCAGAGTTTCTCTCCGAGAAAAATTCAAAGAAACCGTACCATCTCAATACATTTTTGCCAATCTTATGTATGTCCAGAAAAATCTATTACAATTTTCTAAATTCTGTGATAAACATAATATAAACACTAGAAATAAAAATAATCTTTCAGCCCACCACAGTCGACTACATAAGATTGGCGATTCTTTCCAGGGTAACTGTATACGCTTTTACAACAAGCTTCTCCCAGGGAAGCTGAGAACCTGAGAAATTTACCATTAAATAAATTTAAAAAGTTAATTAAATACAAGCTTTGTGAAAAAGGTTATTACTCCGTTAAAGACTATTTGCAGGACAGGGACGCCTGGAAATGATCTGCTGGCAAAGTGAAATAATATTAAATTGTAAATAGGCCATCAAAAAAAAGCCTTCCTAAGTTTCTTGCCGGTTCTTCTCAGGTGGGCCGCGTTCCGAACCGGTGGTCGCTTTAAATATTTTAAATAGTGTATGACATTTTGTAAGCGTTGTTAAAATGGTCTATGCAAAATAAAGATATTAAAAAAAAACACACACACTAACACACTCTCTCACATAACAACAAACACGCACGCGTGCACCTACGCGCACACACACGCACGCTCACACACAAACACAAATGCACGCCCTAACACAAACACACACGCACGCAAACACTCAAAAGATTTTTTAGCTTTGTACAAATATTTGGTCTCTTTCGGCACCCGGGTCAATTTCGGTCATTCCAGTAATTGGTAACATTATAACTGAAAAATGAGGAAATAAATACAAACACGACTAGATTTACATTAACATTTATTTGTACACGAGTATCTAACTACATACAATTGTATCTAAAGAAAAAGCTCAAGTGTAAAATAAATTAAGTTACATAAGTGCTATCATATAAAAAGCGCCCATGGAACGAATGCCATTTAGCTTGTCTTTGAATAATATATAAATAAACAATTTTGATCCAATAATGTTCATACAATTAGACTTTTTAAAATAATCTATAATAAACCGTTTGGTCTTACCCAGTCTTTTTAAAAAGGAAATGTTTTCTAAACCAAAAGTTTGCTATAAGGTACTTTATGACAGGTAAACCTTAGATAAAAAGAAATCTACTTATTTATAATAAATCAAATCAAACATTTATATAGCCTAGATAAGCACGGCGTGTGACTTGAGGTCAATTTTGAATTAGGGTCAAAAGCGACCCAAGGTGAACTGTCGTTAGTGAGGATATGTTTTTTTTTATACTACTACAATATGCTTTCTTGTTGGAAAATGTATCTATATGAAAATTAATCTCTATTTTCCTTGGCCATAACTAGCTGCACAAATTGGATAATTCTTTTTTGTTTTCTGTACCATATTCTCATCTTATAAGGAATATTAGGAGGAAATGGATTCTGAGACGATATGCAGTTCACCCTTATTGACTATCGACTCCCAGATAAGCTAAATTAATAAATTTGTTTTTTGACTTTCGTATTGACATAATTTCCGAGATATTTATAGCGCGTGAATGACATTTCGCGTTAAAGTGAAAAAGATGCAACAATATTACTTTCTCTCTTTAAAAATCTGTCTATTTCAACACGGCAATGGGCTCACCACCTATTACGTGGGACAGGAATCCACACGGTGAAAAGTGGGCATATAATATGCCTCTGCCACCCCTTCGGGGATAAGGCGTGATGGATATATATATATAAATTACTAGTTGGCGATTGTAGGTTGTATCTAGGTTAATTAAATCTTTGATCGGAATATCAAAATAATAATATGATTTCTAGGACATACGGCAATAAAAAGTAAATACTTATATCTATAACATAATTTTATTAGTGTTCTGCTTAGTAACAATAGTGTATGTATATTATCTAAGTCTACAATTTCTTTGAATTCACGAATTCGCATATTTCAGTGACACATTTAGGGCGTTCTACATTTGGGAGCGTATAAAAAAACCAACATTTCAGTTTTATAATATTAGTATAGTTACTTTATCAGACCTCTAATAAAATAAGAGATATATTCATATGATATTTAGTAAACAAAGCTTTAATTCAAGTCGATGATAATTTCGATTTCATTTATAACTTACAACTGAATTTTACACCTAACCTATGGACTTAAAATAGACGTGTGAGACTGGAAGTTCTCCTAACAAGTACCTTAATGAGTGAACCGATTTAAAAAATACATGAATCAATTTTGGATACATTGCTAGAAAACCTGTTTTCAAATGTAATTCCACATTCAAAACAATTCATTTATTTAAAAGCTACGGCGACTGTCAAAATAAAACGACCAATGGTCATGTCAAAAAAAATAAGCAAAAGCAAACAATGCAAAAACTTTTTGTTGAAATGCGAAATCGTGAATTAAAACTACTGTAGGAATCGATAAGTTCAATATTTTTGTTCATGGTATTACCGAATATTTAGGACTTTGAGGTCAGCAGGAAGAGGACAGGATACACAAAATATATTGTAGTAAGTCTTTTTTGATAAATGTCAATGACACATTAATGCTTAAACGAGACTTCTAACATTAAAGGCTAATGTAGAAATTTACATAATTATTATTTTTTTATAATATGTCATAGACGTAATATGAATGATATTATGGTCAGTAGCCTATATTTTGGTCAGTAAATTTTAAATTATAGGCAGAAAGCCACCCATGAAAAGACAGCCTCTGTACCTAAGGGTAATTTTAATAATTCTTAGATGAAACGAGACAGAGAAAAATATGCCATCGATAAAAAAGATTTAATTACCACAAACATAACTACGTTTAAGATCATACATTATGATCTTGTAGAAACATGGGTACATAAACCCTACTAATATACGCTAGCGACACAATACTATTACAAAATATTAGCTAAAATTTGAATTATAGAAAAAACCTCAAAAGACTTTGATAAAGTCGTACTTTAATGTAAAAAAGTATGGAAATTAATTTTGAATGAGGTATTCTTTTTTAAAATGTAGCAGTTCCGGTGGAGTTTGTTTTTTAGTTAAAAATCAAATATATACATACTACAATGACACTTTTGACTTTCGAACTCGAACGGATACACACTTTACTCCACAATATTAGTACTTGTGTGCTACCCGAATGCAGCCCATCCAAAAACTTATATTTTAAAGAAAAAAAAGTGTCAAAAGTGACAGCAATGTACGGATACAAAGATAGTCCACCGCTAAAATTGACAGTAATATTGATTAAGACATAACGATACTTTAAAGAGTCTCTTAAACAAATTCCAAAATATAACATCTAATAATACATCATTAAACTTAACCTATACGACAACTAGATACGTATCAAAGATAAATTAAAACTTATAATCACGATAAGACCAGTTATACACAAATAATGTTTATATTTCACATTTTTTCATCAGTTACATCGTCAAATAAAAGCACCATAAATTATATCGATATAGTGATAATAAAACAATCATCAAATGCTGGATATAAAAGGCAAAACACTTCGCAAAAATCTTGGAATATGAATAACTAAGGCTCTACAAAATGAAAAGGATAGCAGGCAAATAATAGGAATCGCAAAGCGTAGACATGCAGATGTACACACGAGGAATAAATATAGTTATTCGATTCTTGGTATTTCGACTGAAAAACAGACATATTTAAAAAATCGAGTATGTAAACCCGAACCCATATAGAGATACAGGTATATTAAGAACGTTCTAAATATACAAGAACTTGATTCAATAATGAAGATTCACTCATACATTCGACATTGCCAAAACGTTTAATTAGTGAATAGCTTCAAACGTTCAACCATCTACGCAAGGTGCATGGGACAGGGCGGATAAATAAAATGGCGGGCCATACTAAAACGAAGCGAATAACACAACAAACCAAAGACAAAGTGCATCACGTCAATATAACAGGAAAACGTAGCTACAACTTTTTTTTCGCTTTTTTTTTAATTTTTTGGTGTAGTCTAAAAAATGCTTTCTATTTTACACATTATAAGAGAATATAATGCGAGTTTTGGAACACTCTCACGCCCGCGATACGCGGCCGTTGGAATATTCCAATACTCCAGACTTGCCCGTAAAAAGGGTTCGTCCGTATAATCTATTCAAATAACAGGTACCAGCTGACATGAATTACGCACTTTCAGCAAAGAAAAATATGTCAAAACACTACTAACATTTTTGTTCGACTTGCGACTAGTTAAATCAACTCTACTTGACCATTTATCGATTAGTTGTCGTTTCTCGTTATAAAACCTCGATTAGTTCGTCCACGTAGTATGCAATAAGTTTTATTTTTACCCTATCTATTTAACAGACACCATGCTATTTGGTTACAGGCCTACACGCGTCAACGTAATAATATAGCTTTCTCACTTTCTCGTAATCATATAGTGTGTATATGAGAAGGAAAGTCGATTCATTTAGATTTAGCCGGCGAAACAGCTGTACCGTATGTATCGTATATTTTTTCGGGTGTATAGTGTAGCATAACGTATTATTTTCCAATAAATCCTACAATTCATTACATTAAGTTTTAGCCAATTCTATAAATTTTTAAATTTTGAATCTCGGTTCGATGACAGGATGTCTCCCAAAGAATTCCAAACTCAAATTTATGAAATTTTTAGTTTTATGAGACGTGATTAACCTTGATGATGGCTCCCGAAGAATTCTAAATTCAATTTATGAAATTTTTATTTTCATGAGACGTGATTAACCTTGAAATTTCTATTAGGAACTCTATGGGCCGTATTCCAGAACGTATCTCAATACTCAATCGACGCTTGAGGCTAGCTTTTGCCTTAAAAATACTACTCTCAAGTGTTTCTTGAGTATTGATAAACGTTCTGAAATACGGCCCTAAATATGTGAGTTAGTCCCAGTAAGGTTTTTAAAGTACTATACTTGCATTGAGCCTTCAATGAACAAGTACGTTTCTAAAACCAGATATATTAATACATATATGCTTTAACTTTGCAATGGTTTTATTTTGAGCTCTAGAAGTACGAAGTTTCGATTGAAAGTCACTTGGGAAGAATTATTTCAGATACATTTAATGAAGAATATCACTGGATCCATTAAACCTTTGATGTTGTACGAGCGTATGATTCATATATCATATAATACACTAGTTCCAACAAAATCAAGTAAGTAGTCTTGAAGTTATGGTAATTTTGTTTCAGTATTATTTTAGTACTGATAGGGTCGTGCCCATGGCCGCCTGATGGTATCCTTTCACGACCACGTTTTTTTACACGTGTTCCTTTTTTACACGTGTGTGTCGTAATGACACAGCAATCATGGACTCCATTCCACTCGTATCTATTTTTTTTCATTTTAGTAACGGTTTTGTATTTATATAGTACTCGATTTTAGATAGTATTTTTATAGGAACTCGGTGATATTCGTCAGTCACGTATTGTAAATACTTAAATACAATAAATGCCTTATAACAACTGAAAAATAAATCCGATTTAATTTTAGAATACTCTTATAGATTAATATATATAGACACGCATAGTACAATAATAAATTAATATACCTCATCGACCACACCTTCAAATACACATTGCATTGCGGGCAAATAATTTCTGGTTATGCAGTCGGTCGTTTTGACTATGTGAACAGCTTACGACAATATCTTTGTCCTCTTTTTACATATATAAATTTTATACTATCTCTTTCGTTTACGCACTTCTTTTCTACTTTTTATACTTGAGCTGGTTCCCAGTTAGTTTTACTTAAAGTAAGCAATTATAGATGTCTTTTTGATAGCGTGGTCGATGTATAAACTACATTAGACAACAAAAACATACATAAAAACAAACAGATGGTAAATTAATTCCATATAATGTAGAAAAAAATCAACGATATCTTGTTCCAATACTTACAGTATATATATCGTACAGTAGTATCGTACATAACAGTCCGTAACTCCGCCCTTCTCTAAATAAACCCTCTAAATACTTTGTCCAATGTTGCTTGAAAGTTTTGACAGGGCAAGTTTTACTTTAAATTTGTACCTTATTACAAAGCAATAAGGTTGATGAAGAGAAAAACTTGTTCGGTAATTTTTTTCGTACTCTTGTGCATTTAAAACAATTTATGACGCATTTTGGTAATGAAAGTTACAGTACAACCAGATAATGTTTGGACATCGGCTAATTGTTTTTCTTTGAAATGAAAATGACATTTATCACATTGACATAGAGTTGAAATTACGAGTGTGATATGATCGTTTCCGATTTTTCTTATTCTTAGAAGTAACTAATACTTTGGCATAAAGTTGAAATTATTTGCAATGTTCGCCAATGTCCAAATTTGATCTGGTACTGTACTAGTGCAGTGACAGCAGATGGTATTTAGACCATCTTGTGTATGTATGTAAGATACAATATGCAACTTGTTGCTTCTGTGTGAGTTTCCATTCTGTTTATACTTCGATGTTTTTAAACCTTCTGCTATTGTAATAAGAGTCATTGATGTGTAACATCTTTCCTTTCAGTTGCTGGATATTTTTGAAAAGGGAACGGAAATATGTTACAGGAAACCGTGGCGCTGTTGTTTCACCAATAACCGCACAAAAAATGTCAAAATATTTAAAGCTTAGAATATATTCGACCAATAATATGACTAATAAATTGACTTCACATAAATATTTCATAATATATATAGTTTAATACACGTCAGATGTTACATATCAATGTAACTACTGTAAAGCTCGATCATTTTTTATCGAATGCAAACATGACCTGTCAAACGTAAAATCAAACATTTGGAACGTGTAGATAAGATATTTTAGTGTGGGTTTTATGGCTTGGTTACTAAGACCTTTGAGCCAAAAAAATTGTGTAGATAAGACAAATCAGTGAAAGTGAGGTGAAGTAGTTAGGTATAGTGATCACGTCTCGTCACAGATGGAAGAGTTGCGTGGTGTGCTGTATACTGTGTACTGGACAATGGTACTAGAGTTGACATACTGTATACTGTCATCGCGTGGTGTTGGCAGCTATTCCTCTGCGCTTGCGTCCTCACAGATTGTGTCGCCCGCTCTCTCTTGGGAAATGTTTTGACCTGTTATCAACATTATGTGCGGTTATTTTTTAAAGTAAATCTATTTTTCTTATGAAAATCGGCGCGGCCATACTTATGAATCGTTTATAACTTGAAATGTTCGTAAAAAGGGTTCGTGGCCCCGATGACTTAGTGTTCTGTAAACGATCACTGCGTTAAGCAAATTTCGCTATGGCTGGTCACAGATGGGCGAGCGTTTCCGTACTTCGAAAGGCACGTTAAGCAGTTTGTACTTTCAGGTTGGGTTGGGCGGCCTGAAAATTTTCAACAGCAGGTAGCCACAACCTGCGTCTATTTCAACACGGCAATGGGCTAACCACCTATTACGTTGGACAGGAATACACATGGTGAAAAGTGGGCATAAAGTGTGCCTCTGCCACCTCTTCGGGGATAATGCGTGATAGATAAATAAATAAAATACAATATCAAAATGGATATTCTAAGACATTTTTACCGCAACCATAGCCAATCAACAAAGTAATAAAATATATGTATAAAAATAAGACATACCCTTTTTCGCTGATGAAAGTATGCACTTCGTGCAGCTTATGAAGAAAAAGGAGACACGTTAGAATTGGGCGTGGAGGGCATGAGGTCCATCGTCTTGCACACCCAGCCAGCTATATCCACCTTCTCCGCTTCCGCCTTCCGAATCCACTCGTGGTTCTAAACAAAAAACTTTAACTAACTATCTTTACGCTATATTCCTGACGGGATAGTCAGAGAGGACAGATCGCCAGGTTTCGCAATGCATAATTCTTTCTCTTCCTGCTGAATCATTAATGGCTTTATACATGCACGTCTGTAAAAGAGTACTTCTGAACTTTCCGTTTTTGAGCAGTTGGCTCACGTGGTGAGCCAACTGTAATAAAAGTACTGTTCAATAATAAAAGTAGTGGGTAGAAGAAGTCAGGGTAGTAACCCTGCTACTTCTACCCACTACTTTTGCACAATATACATTCGTTATCAACCGTTTCTCACTCATTAGTTGGAGGTGTCCATAACAACGAAGCACGCCCTTTTTCAGTTTAACGCTGACACTTTCATTTAAACCTGTCATATTGTGTATCACTTCGTTACTGAAAATATATAGTACTTTATTGTACGCCAAGATATTGTACAACTTAGAAATTGAATACAGAATAGCAGCACAATGGTCGGCCTTATGGCGTAAAGCAATTTCTGCTACGTTTATTTCACGTCTCAGTGGTAATAGGAGCCGGGATGCGACGGCGAGCAAGATCCTGATGAAAGCTTTCGGGTGAAGCCGCAACAATGGAGAAAACAAAAGGGTTTTTTTTTCGTGTGGAAATCTTCGTGGATGCTATGCCGGACTCCTACCGACTAAAACCACACGTTATCCTTCTATCTGTCTATAGCCAGGAGTCCCGGGTGAGCCCTCGGAAGGATAGCCCCAGGGCTCCCGAAAGAACACAAAAGGGTTACTGTTATAATATTACTGTCAAAATACAGCTAAAATTGGAGCGTAGTTCATGTACATTACATTAGTTTTTATTTCACTTCAATACATGCAGTATTTCGAAGTTATAACGACGAGAAGTTTTAGTCCTTTTTTGAATTTCCAATTATGACGTCACAGCCTCGCACAGACTGCGACAAGGCGCGGCGCGGCGTTCGGGTGCGAACGAGAGCGCGCCTGTCGAATGAGCAGGGTTGTGACGTAAATATATAAAAAGTAAAAACACCGTTTTTCTTATATTTTTTTGTAGATTTTTTTGGCATTTAAGGTAAAACACGTTTGTTAGACCCATTGTCGATCGACATCTACAACACCTAAGTGTTTCCACGAGAGAAAATACTGTTTTGTTTATTATAGTTAAAAACTGGACAAGTGCGAGTTGAACACCCCTACCGAGGGTTCCGTAAAAACTTTTTGCGTTATAAACGGCCACAACTTTTTGTTACGTTACCTTAGAAGTTGGATTTTTATACAGTTTCAAGGTACGGTCCCTTGAAACATGACCTATATATAGTTTAAATTTTAACACGATATCTTTACGCGTTCCCGAGATAAAGGTCTTGACAGACAGACGGACGGACTATAAAGTGATCCTATAAGGTGTGTTTTTTCCTACATGAGTCAAAACTGTCAACTATAAGTTGTAACCTATCCCGATCCTGTAAGGTATCAGTATACAGTGAATGCAACTGTGCCAGTTCTTTTTTGAATTGTCCGTTCTTACTTAAAATACCTAGCAGTTCTAACTCATTTTCGTCCTTTTCCTTGTTCAGTTTATCGCACTTTTCACTCAAAATCTGTAACTCTTTGAACGTTAATTGAAGCCTTGTCTCTTGTTGATGAGCCAATGCCTTACGCGTCATTATCATTTTATTAGTATTCGACATTTTGTTATAATTACGTGCTACAGAATCAGTAATTATTAGCAAAGTAGACTTAGAGCAAAGAAATGCGAAACAAAACGAGGTTATGTTTTATTCATAGAAAATTACAAAATCGCACTATTAATGGACATATGAGGATGTAAAAGTAAATAAACTCACAAACCTTGATTGAAAAAACTATTAGTTTTATAAATCTTGCCAAATCCAAGTAATAATTTCAAATATTGAAAATTTTTCCGATGTTCTAACTGTCACTACACCGGTACAATTTTTAAGTTTATATTTATCTACTTTTAGCACAATAAATGGTGAAAATGGTTATTTAACACTCAATATGGTATTATTTGGCAATGATGAATTGGTTTTTAATTAAAATTATAATTATTTTTGCAATTTTACAATATAAAATACGGAGCCAATTCAAATCAGCTGTTATACATAGGGTTGCCACAAGGAAAAAAAAAATGTGACAGTAGTTCTAGTACCCAATATTAAAGGTGTTCAATGAATCTTTTTACTTAATGTTCTGTGTCTATCGTTTAGGAGAGTTCAATAATAAAATAACCATTAGTCTCATAAATTTTTAATAAAGTGAAAAAAGTTTCGAGCGGGGGTTTAAACCGTGACCTTTGCCTAACCAGGTCAATGTTCTAGCCACTGAACTACCCGAACCGTATCGAAACAAGTTGAAATTCTTCACCATATTCTAATCGTCATTTAAGAGTATGATAGATTGAGTGGAGTTCATACCATGAGTGTCTTCAAATCGGCTCGTTCCTCAGGATTCTTCTTGAGACAGCGGTCGACGAAATCCTTGAAGTCGTCGGAAAAGATGCCGGCCGGCAGTTTCGGTGGTGGCTCGTTGACGATATAGTCGAGAAGCTCGAATATCGCCATCGGACGAGGCGAGTTCGGTGCCTGGGAAGTTACATCACAACATATAGTACACAAGGTGACCCCAACCGCTTCGCCCGTGAGATACATCGAACGAAACTATTTAATCCCGTCGCTTAAAAAATTTACAATAATGTATAAAATATTGCCCGATTTAATGACATTTATGATTACTGCACCGCTCTCCAGGGTCTACTACCTTTCAGTAGTAGCGTGATGATATCCTAGATAAATAGACTATCCAAAACAAAAAATATTTTTTCTAATTCGTCCAGTTAATCCTGAGATTAGCGCATTCAACGAAACAAATAAACTCTTCTGCTTTATATGTATATTAGTTAGATATGAAAACAAATTTGAAGATAATATAGTGTACAAAGCGCAAAGGAATTTAGTATACAGGTTGGTTTTCTACTGACCTACCTAACTTTTTGTCCATTTATTTTTCCTGATCATGATTTATAATCCAGTATGATGTTAAAGACAAACATGACTAAGAAACAAAAAAGTATAAAAAAATATGCAACATAATAGAAAACCGGTCTGCATACTCAATTCTTTTGCACACTGTACAAACAAAGATTTTCTGTACATAATTCTATTATAATATCTCTAGGGGTTTTACTAAATCCTTGATTTCTTAATTTTTATACCACACATCCTACTAATATTATAAACGCGAAAGTTTGTAAGTATGAATGTTTGTTACTCTTACGCAAACTCTACTGATTGGATTTTGAAACTTTACAATAATATAGCTTACAGAATAACAAAAAGGCTACTATTTATCCCGGGAAAAAAGTAGAAAAAAAAAAAAAAAAAAAAAAAAGTAGTTTTTTTTTTATTTCATGTGGGAAACGGGAACACTTTACCACGAGTGCGGAGCCGCGGGCGTCAACTAGTAGATAATAAACGTTCGAAATTTTTCAATAGTTATTTAAAATATTTCATTTGTCGAAAAAGAAACATAAAAATTATATAACCTAAAATTAATTCAACCACGATTATAAGTCGTCATCATCATCATCCGAGCATCTGTCCCAGTTGCGTCTCGCGACGCCCGGGGTCCGCTTTCCTACATTTTCTCCTCCACTTTGCATGGTCGTCGGCATCCCCTGTAGTGAGACCATTGGCACGCATGTCATCCCTTACGACGTCAAGCCAGCACTTCTTAGGTCTTCCCCTCTTACCGTGCCCCGGCGGGGCTGACATGGCCAGACATTTGTTACCTACGTAGCCCGGCGGTTGCCGCAAGACGTGACCATACCAACGAAGGCGACACTCTAGCAACTTGTCTGCAATGTCACGGACGTGAAGGCCGCCGCGGATGCGAGAGTTCCTCACGCGGTCCATCCGCATGACTTGACACATCCACCGCAGCATCTTCATTTCCGTGACACGCAGCTCCTGCTTGTGTCGCTCCAATATCGGCCACGTCTTACTGCTATGTAAAAGGGCAGGTCTAATAATGGTTTTGTAGACCTGTCCCTTCAACCGGATCGGCATTTTAGGATCACAAATGACACCGGTCATCTCCCGCCATTTGGCCCACGCGGCAGCAATGCGTGACTTGACATCGCAATCGATGTCACTGGACGTGTGAAAAACAGATCCCAGGTATTTAACCTGGTCCGTGCGCTCGACCAAATCACCGCCTATGCGGACGGATGTGGGATCTGTCGAGTTTAGTGCCAAGTACTCGGTCTTCGCCACATTTAGTTTCAGACCGCCGTTCTCAAGCGTCTCCTTCCACGCCTTTACACGTCGCACCAATCTGCCCCTGTCCGGGTCTGCCAGCGCAATATCGTTAGCATACATGAGCAACCATGGAGGCTGCTCATGCGGGTTTCTGATGCTGTCCGACAATTCGTCTAATATTACACTGAACAGAAGCGGACTAAGGACAGAACCCTGGTGTACCCCGACGGTGATGAGGAAGGGTTTCGTGTCGCCAACAGCAGTCCGAACCATTGAATTGGAGTCACAGTACATGTCCCGGATAGTGTCTATATAGACCTCTGGAACCCCTTTGGACCGCAGTGCCCACGAGATCATCGCACGAGGAACACAGTCGAAGGCCTTCTGCATGTCTAGAAACAAACTGTGCAGAGGCGTGTTCTTCGACCTGTATTTCTCTGCGACAACCCTCAGGGCAAAAACAGAGTCCGTGGTCCCATGACCAGGGCGAAACCCATATTGACACTCCGAGAGAGTACACTCCTGCCGAATCCGAGAGTCTATAATCCTCTCGAAGATCTACATGGTGTGGGACATCACCTTTATACCGCGGTAGCTCCCGCACTCCTGCACTGACCCCTTACCTTTGAAGACTGGAGTAATAATACTCAGTCTCCATTGGTTTGGGATCTGCCCGCTGAGGAGTATGCGGTTAAAAAGGTTTACTAAGATGCCCACACCGCGAGGACCCATCGCCTTCCAGGCTTCGATGGGGACTCCATCGGGTCAGACAGCTTTCCGCTTCTTCATGCGGCGAAGCGCAGTCAGGACTTCTCCAGGCGTTACCGGAGGCACTAGTCCCTGATTCGGAGGGAGGTCCGGAGGCTGCACCTCTTTATGCTGTTTATTAAACAGCTCGTGGAAGTACGAGCCCATCTGTCCTTTACCGCGAGGTCTTCGCTTAACAGGTTGCCCTCAGGGTCTTTTACACAGCGACACTTGGATATATCCTGTGCCGCTTTGACCCTGGAGCGCGCCAGCTTAAAGATGAGCTTGTGCCGCTTTGACCCTGGAGCGCGCCAGCTTAAAGATGAGCTTCTGCCCCTCAGACGACTCCAGCTTATCATACAAAGGTTGTAAGTGGTCTCGTCTGGCTCTGGCTACAGCTCTCTTTGTGGCGCGCTTGGCAGCCCTGTACGCGTCGCGGTCTTCGGGAGATCCGGTCGCTTGCCACTTTTTAAAGAGGGCTTTCTTCTCCCTGGTCTCCCTCAGGACTGCGTCGTTCCACCACCAAGTTTCCTTGTCACATTTGCGTCCACCCTTAGACTCACCGAGCACCACCTTCGCCGCTCCAAGGATGGCCGCCTGAACTTTGTGCCAGTAATCTTGAACTGGTTCGCCTTCAGTGTCAGTGCACTTGTCACCGACAGCTGAGACGAACTCCTGGGACCTAGTTTCATCAAGCAGCCACCATCTGATGAGGCGCTGGCACCGCTCGATGCGTTTGCCTTTAGGCTTCAAGCAGAGGTCCATGACAAGGAGACGGTGTTGTGCAGTAAGACTCTCACCGGGTATGACCTTGCAGTTGGCCACCTTGCCGATGCTGTGTCGTCTAGTGAGTAGGAAATCGATCTGAGTTGTACGCCTCCCGCTCTTGTAGGTGATGAGATGTTCGGATTTCTTTTTGAAATACGTGTTCACAATGGCCAGATCGGCAGCCGCACACGTTCTGATGATAGTTTCTCCTTCAGCGTTGCGGGTGCCGTATCCAAAACCACCATGGACACGCTCAAACTCCTCACACCTCTCACCCACATGACCGTTTAGGTCGCCGCCCAAAACGATTCTCTGTGACAACGGAATGCTCCGAAGCACTCCCTCGAGTTGGCCCCAAAACGACATCTTATCGGCGTCGCTACAACCGGTCTGTGGCGCGTAGGCACTTATCAGGTGGGTAATAATCCCATCGATAAGCACCCTCACGATCATAAGCCGGTCGCTACAGCGTTTCACCTCCAAGATGCCGCTCTGCAGCCCTTCGGAGAGCACCACGGCCACCCCGTTCTCCCCACCAGGCGCACCCGTGTAGTACAGCTTGTAGCCTTTCTGCAAAGGCCGGGCTCTGTTGCCCTTCCACCGAGTCTCCTGCAGGAACGCCACGTCCACCCTCCGCCTGGAGAGTACTTCGGCCAACTCTACCGCACGCCCAGTCAGCGTGCCAATGTTTCAAGATGCGAAGCGGATTCGGGTTGGGGCTAACTTCTTTAGCCGTGCTGGCCCGACACAACGCTCGTGGCCTAGCGGTCTCAGTGTTCTGTAAACGATCACTGAGTTACGCAACTTTCACTATGGCTGGTCCTCGGATGGGTGACCACTTTGTGGCATTTACATTTGCGAGCGTTTCCGTGCTTCGGAAGGCACGTTAAGCCGTTGGTCCCGGTTGCCAGTAAAATGGCAGTCGTTAAGCCTGGTTGAAGGCCTTATGGGCGGCTTGAAAACTTCAGCAGCAGGTAGCCACAACTTGCGTCTGTCTATTTCAACACGGCAATGGGCTCACCACCTATTACGTGGGACAGGAATCCACACGGTGAAAAGTGGGCATATAATATGCCTCTGCCACCCCTTCGGGGATAAGGCGTGATGGATATTTATTTTATTTATTTTTTATGTTCTATTAAGAATATATTATTGTGTAAATTACCTGTCCAGGAGAATGATCTTCGTTCTTTCCACCGAAGATAGCAGCTAGAGTTTTTGCATCAGGGGGTGGTATAGGGTACATGCCAATCGCCATTTCAACCAGCGAAAGGCCGAGAGACCAAATGTCTGACTGAACAGAGTAGTGTGTGCCTTGCAGGCGTTCAGGCTGAAATTAATGAAATTTATATGTTGTAGAGATTTTGGGAAGTACACTAAACTTCTATAAATTGATTGTTCTATAAATTGTGATAAGCGAGCAGCAGAGACCAGCAGTTTCAGATATTAGCTGTATAATCTCTGAAACAGCTGTACCGATTTTAATGGAACCTTCTGGCAGATGCTTTTTTTTTCATCATCATCATCAGATGCTGCAGCTGATGTTATAAGGAGTAACTTAGGCTAAATTTTACCCCAATATTATCACAGGAACAAGCACATAATGATAAAACCGTGGGGCGCCCGCACCAATTACATTGGCAATAAATTAATACTTACGGACATGTAACTCCTTGTACCAACAAATGAATTGGCCATAGAATCGATGAGTTGTCCTGAAACACCGAAGTCACATATCTTGATTTCCCCATTACTATTGACGAGGATATTGGATGGCTTCACGTCGCGGTGCATGATAGCATGTTTATCTCGAAGGTAGCTGAGGCCTTTCAACACTGCTGATGTTATCGTTCCTAAAACATACCAACATGAGGATTGTTAGAGTAAAATCACTTGCGCGAATCTAGCAGTTAGACAATGTGGAAGAAAATGCAAAGCTTATATGTATAGGGCGCTGTGTGTTAATTACACAGGAAAGCTTAAGTTTTATAGCAAAACCTTTAGTCTGCTTTATCTAGCGTTTTTTTGCTCCGTTTCTTTTTTTCTGTGAAATAAAGCTTTGCAAAATTTATTCTCCCTGGCAAGTAGATGAATTAAAGCAGGAGTTGAAAAATTATTTATGTAAGTGAATTTTTTAACATTTAAGAGCCACATAGCGACCCATTCTTTAATAAAAAAAATATGCGTGTGTACCAGAGTACACAGGTAAGAAGTAAAACTTCTTTATGACATTTTTTTACAGCGGTAAAATTTCTTTCAACGTTGATAATGAAGTTTTACTTCAATAATTATAAATGCGTATGCGTGACATTAGCTATAACAAATTTGATAGTTTTCTTTCTTGACAGTTTTCCTCTTATTTGGCAGACTATAACTGACTACGTCGTCTGTATGTAGCGTATATCTAGCGAGTTTTTGGTGCGAATACAATGTCGTAAAAAATTTTAGTAATCTGCAAATGTTTGTTTCGGGGTTTGGGATGAATTTATACACATGTATGGTATCAGTCACGCCTATATCCCTGAAAGAGTGGCAGAGGCATACTACGCGCCCATATTTCACGTAGAGTTGAAAGGGTTTTTTTTATATATTGCAATGCAGTTCATCCACCTGGAGAAATCATACTGACATGAGCAGCCTAAAAATAATATCTAGTTACCTATCGCGATATCTTTAGTTTCATGTGAATTCATCCTAAAGTAGGATATTTAGCATACAAACATTAAACAATTCTATGAATTTCTTGATGATTTAACAGTTTGAGTCATATTCTATTAACACAATAATTAAATTTAGATTACTGACTTACCAAGAATGGATTCAGGAATACGTCCAGCTTTCTTCAATATAAGATCTAATGATCCACCATCCATATACTCCATACATATTGAAATCTCCCCATCACTGTAAAATGCTCCATAGAAACCTACTATATGAGCAAAGTTACACTCATGAAGGACTTTCAGCTCCCTTATTATCTGCTTTTTGATAGCAGGCTTGACTTCTAGGTGGATCAATTTACGAGCCATGATAAGACCAGTAGACTTGTGGCGAACCTTCATTACCACTCCACCATTACCTTGTCCTGAAAGTCAAGGCACACAATAATACACAAGATTTTCAATTTTTTTTTAACTCTAGGTTGACAAAGAGTAGGAAGTAATTCATCATCTGAGCATTAATCCTAGTTGAATATGAAAGCTGTTTTCAAGCTTGTTTTTTCAGATTTATAATTGATAAATTTTACATTAGTTTGCAACTAACTATCTTCACGCTGTATCCCTAACGGGGTAGTCAGAGACGACAGATTGCCAAGTTTCGCAATCCATGTATACTTCTTTCGCTTTCTTCAGATTCATTAATCGCTTCATACTCCATGTCTGGATATCCGAGTACATAAGAAATAACTTTTAACAAAAGGTTATTAAACTTTTTTGTTTCGCCTGTGAAGTTTTCAGGTAAAAATAAATTCATAAATTAGTAACAAAATAAAAAAAAATACTATTTCCTTATAAGGATGATAATAAAAAATAAAAATTGAAGATAAAAAAACAGGTCTGAAGGACTCACCCAGCTCTCCAAGCTTTTCAAAATCATCATCACTAAGTTCTCCAATTTTCTCTTTCTGGCAGAGGAATACTTCTATTCTTCGTCTCTGCGTATCATCCATCTCAATCTGCTCCAGCCTCTCAGTCAGAGCTTCAATGCTAGTTTTTGACTTTCCAGCTAAACCCTGGCGTCTAAAAGGGCAATAACAATTAAGTTGTACTACAAAATCAACAAAATATTATAAACTAGTTGACGCCTGTGACTCCGCACGCGTGGTGATGTTATCCCGTTTCCCACAGGAACTTGTTCCCAGTATAAAAAGTAGCATATGTGTTATTCTGATGTGTAAGCTATATTATAGTAAAGTTTCATCAAAATCCATTCAGTAGTGCAAGCGTAACAAACATCCATACTTACAAACTTTCACATTTATAATATTAGTAGGATAGTGCCAATGAGAGCTTAAATTTCTTGACATAATCATTATTATACACATTTTTAAAATCAATGATAGCCCTTTCTATTTGTATAGGGTCCCAAAGGAATCACCTAGATACCTTTTCACATATATCAAATTGCGGGTGGTGGGATATGGAAATGGGCTCATAATATATCATTGGGGACGCTGTAAGATTTCCACTTCTCGAAATGTAATGGCAAGAGACTTCAGAACCCGGTTGATAATGAACCTAAGGAGTGAGCACCCATATAGTTCATATATTTTTTTAATACTCATGATAACAGCGAGTAATGGACCAATTTACTAAACCAACACCCAATTGGGCACTCACTTAATACACATATTACCCATCTTCACAGCTTTGGTAATGCAAGAAACAACCACTCTTTATCACACACAACACTGTGTTTTTTTTTTCCATTACTTCTTGCTATGAAGTGCAGCCAGGTACTTCCCAGTAAAGTAATGCCAAATTCAAAGGAGAAAGATAAGATAAACAATTTATAATTATTAAGATAATAGTAAATTCAATCATATTAGTCAGCCAAAGCAATGAGGTTAAGATTTAAAACCAGACTTAAAAGAGCTCAGCTTTTGATGGTAAGTCGTAAGTATCACTGGTGTGAACCTTTTATTTTAGCTACATTATTCTGAGTTTGAGAACATCTGTCCTGGGTGCTGGTTCAGATTACAGACTGGTTATAGATTTAGCGATATTGGTCATGATTACATAGGACCCACAAAAAATCTATTGGGTATGTAATTCACCTGTCTACTGTCTTCCTCGGAATATTATTCTTCTCTTGTTGGGGATGCTAGCACTGCCAGATGAACTACACACACTGGCACAATTAGCGGAACATAAAAAAATGCTAAATATTTTGTTCAGTGATTTTAAATCAAATTGATGGACGTCAAAGATTATTGAGACGTGATGGAGAGAAACTAACTATGGTAGCATACGGCGGAGGATCCACAATGGTTTGGGGGGGGACAACTATTGGGTATGTAATTCACCTGTCTACTGTCTTCCTCGGAATATTATTCTTCTCTCGCTGGGGATGCTAGCACTGCCAGATGAACTACACACACTGGCACAATTAGCGGAACATAAAAAAATGCTAAATATTTTGTTCAGTGATTTTAAATCAAATTGATGGACGTCAAAGATTATTGAGACGTGATGGAGAGAAACTAACTATGGTAGCATACGGCGGAGGATCCACAATGGTTTGGGGGGGGACAACTATTGGGTATGTAATTCACCTGTCTACTGTCTTCCTCGGAATATTATTCTTCTCTCGCTGGGGATGCTAGCACTGCCAGATGAACTACACACACTGGCACAATTAGCGGAACATAAAAAAATGCTAAATATTTTGTTCAGTGATGTGTTGAATATTTTGTGAGTTTGTTCAGTGATGAGTGTAGACTTATTTTAAAACAAATTGATGGACATCAAAGATTATGGAGACATGATGGAGAGAAACTAACTATGGTAGCTTGCGGCGGAGGGTCCACAATGGAGCTCGCACGGACTTAGTGGTGTTCGATAGAGGGAGTCTGACTGCTGATCGATACATAAGAGAGGTTCTTGAAGAAAACGTACCTTTTGCCCCCTTTATCGGTGACGGCTTTGTGTTGATGCAAGATAATGCTCGGCTTACTACCGTGTAACGTTGTAAAACGTCACATTGGAATGTCATTGTTAGTCTTGAGATTTAGAGAGAGAGGTGAGTAGATTGTTGACTCTTTCGCTCCGTGTGTCATCGATTTTAAACAAATTGCGATTTCTGTAAGGCTGTATGCTTGCCTTAGTTTCCATGCCATAGGGTAGACTTGGAAAGAAAAAAGAAAAGAAAAAATGTCTTTTGACAGTAGTGACGGAACGTCATTCGTCTAGCTACATCGACAAAAAGATGTCGATTGTAAATATTTTTTTAAACTTCGCTAAAAAGAGGTAATCTTTTATAAATTGTATATGGAAGTTCACGCCTGTGAATTCTTATAAATGGTTATACCAAAATAACTATGTATTTCGGTAAGAACTTTGGATTTTTGGAACCACGTTTCTAACCTTGGTGATCTTTAGTATTTTGACGAAAGATTATTCGTTTGTTTACAGCTTATTACGAAGCTTGGAGCAGCGTTAATGGAATAATTGCCTGCTCTTTAAGATTTATTGGTTTTTTTTTGAAAAAGTGGTAAGTTCTCTTTATGTGTTCAAATCACGAACAATTCTCCAATTGTTTTTCCAAATCTTAAACTTAACTTAACTTACACGCTGCATCCCTGACGGGGTAGTCAGAGAAGCCTGGCGGGCTTCGCGATCCATGCATACTTCTTTCGCTTCTTCGAGATTCATCAATCGCTTCATACACCCACGTCTGGGTATCCGAGTACTTTTGACCTTTCCGTTTTTGATCGATCTGCTCACGTGGTCTTCATATGTAAGTCTCGGCCTACCCTGACCTCTTCTACCCTCTGCTTTCGCACAATATATATTCTTCGTCAATCGTTCCTCACTCATTCGTTGGACGTGTCCAAACCAACGGAGCACGCCCTTTTCCAGCTTAACGGAATTTTTTCCAAATCTAATGGAACTAATTCTTTTCTTTGCAGCTGAAAAAGCACTTTTTTTTTATATTAACTTTATTCTTGGATAAAATTTGCCATGGATGCTGACCATGTGGTTACGGGCTCGTCATTCTCGTGGAGACGGCACCTGTCGCGGTCTGCAGATGTGATTTCGAATCCCGTGGTAATGTAACAACCTCAGGTACCTATTTCAAATTGTTTTTGTGTGGATTAATCTAGTAATGATGCACGACTCAATGATCAGGCCCATGTAATGACACAATGATTTGACTCATAAGCTGGCCTTATGCTGGATCTCACTATTCTAAATTTCACGCCTCAACTCTGTGAATAGTTAATCTTTAGCTTACTAAATCACTGGAGTAGATTATACCAATAGTGATAATGTATATAATGTATATTCAATCAATTCGCCTATAGAAATATAGAAACTTTCTTCTAGAGATGTATTCTATTATTTTTGGTTCCTGCTCTTATGATTAGAAGCTCAATCTCTATCGCCGATATCCGTGTGCATAAAGTTCGTAGGACTTATCCTCCTGGCGCCTGAACCGAGTTATAACTTTTGTTTGTTTGTTAGTTCATGTCTCCATAATAAGACAATTGAATATTATTATTATTACAACCGCACTGCGAACTCGCGACTACCTTAATCATGTGAACATCGCAGTAATGGAGGTCACCAGACATGAATCCGATTGAACATGTCTGGGACTTACTAAAATATGGCGTGAAATTCAGAATACCCGCTCCTGTGAAATGCCGTATTGGAGGAATGGCAGACACTTTCCCAAAAAACGATAGACAACAGCATTCTTAGCATGCCAAGACGGGTAGAAACTTTGATAAGGGCACGTGGAGGAAATACTTGACACTGATTTATTCCAATGAAAAATAAAATGTTGAATTGTTTTTTTAAATTTTTTAGTCACCATGAAAATTCAAGAATGTTTATTTTTCCGTAATGTTTATTTTTCTTAATTAAATTGCACCAATTGCACTTTTAATTTTAAAATATTTGGCATTTTATTTATGACAGCAAACGGCGTTCATTGGTTACTAAAATAAAATTGTTTTGAAAAATATATTTAGCCTTTTTTTATGTTCTGCTAATTGTGCCGGTGTGTGTATATGACCATGTGGTTTGCTGTCTACTACGTTTATTGCCCCAGACTCTCTCGGAATATAGGCGTGAATAGAAATTAATTAGGTAGTTAAGTTTAAGAAAAATTTGACTTCCTAATTTTAGGACAAAAAAGGTCTTTAATTTTTACTAGCATATGACTTAACTTAATTATAACTTACATAGGGCTTAACTTACTTTTAATTTACATAGGATATAACAATAATAAAAATAATTTGTAAAGGAGCACCATTGAGCACATTTGAACTAGAACCTGAAGATCTTGGTAAAACCCTCAGTAGTTATTATTATACACTAATAGGTGAAATGTCTATATTGCACTTACTCAGTAGCTGTAGCAGATTTCAGCTGAGGTGTCATATTAGATGGTGTAACAGCAGGGACGGTGTCAATTGACCCTGGTGGCAGGGTCAAATTCAACTTGTTCTTAGACATCTTACTCATTTTGAAAGCAATGAGTGGAATTTCACTAACCCATGAAGTGTTCTTGAAGTTATCAGTCACTTGAGCTGTCAACTGTAATCATTAAGAGTTTACTAGTTAGTAGTGATGGAAATTAATGCTATTTTTTGGTAATTTCATTAGCGTGCTAATTTTTATCTCTATATATCTATATCAATGAAGTAAACATCAACTTGCTAGGTCCTCCCGTTCCTGAGAAAATCGATGATGACACATGGATAGACAGACGAACTGACGTCCAGACGGACATTATGAAAAAAAATAAGGGTTGCAAATTTATTAAGAATTACCAAAAAACGAAAAATTTACCGTGATCGACGTTAATGATGATGATGATGATGAAAAAAATTCTACACCGAAAGAGTCTTAATTGATTACACAATATTTTTTAATAAGACCTGAAGATGACCGGGATTAACGTTAGATGATAATGATTAAAAGAAGTTTTCAATTCAATAAAAATAAAAAAAAACTTTAGTTCCGTTGTTTTCCTTTCGAGAGACGGAACCCAAAAAATACATTTTGTATTACATTATTTATTCCACAATAAAGTACAATCACACGATTTTAGAGTTTATATATTCAAAATAAAAGAATAATACATAAAAATAACCCCACCCCAAACACAAGCATTTAATAGTTAAAAATAATGGGCTAAATATCAACCATGCACTTTTTCATTCACACACTCCGTATTTCGCAATAGCACAATGACACGATCCATTCATGAATTAGACGTGAAAATTCATTTTAGCAATCGCAGCGACGCATCATTCGCAGCTCGCCTGCCTTATGATTTAGTCGTCGCAGCGACGCAGCGTTCACAGCTCACCTGCGATATGAATTTGTCGTGAATTATAATTATGAGTTTTGGCAATTTAATTTAGCATTCACAACTCGCCACTCAGTAGCGGCGCGAACGTCGATGCGCTTAGTCATGTATTGGAGGGAGATTGTGGGTTCGTGACGAATTGTCAATTATTGCGTAATCAATGTCTCTTAGCAATAATTAATTTTAACAAGTACTTTTCATTAAATTAATACGAATGGAGTCTTAGCAATTAAACATGATTGCTAACGCTAATATTTCCTACACTACTAGTTAGCATAACATACTCATTTGGACCCAACATAGTCATTTAAAAGTTATATATACAGGATCATAGACAAGGTCATAACCAACAATGTTTGTTCTACCACTTTTGGCAATTCCTTACGTTACTAATTATTATTAAGTTATTAATTCCTGTACTATCATATGTTAAACCCTCAAGCTGGGTCATAGGTTTTCGCTCTTGAATTCGCTTAAGAGAACTCCTGGGTCTCTTTTTCATCGTATACTGTATAACTCAATGAACACCCATGTATGTGCATCAGTGTGGTTGAAAAAGGTCAAAGGAGAAAAAAAATCAAAAAAAACCCAAAAGTGCACTCCTCACATGCTTTTATTATATTATAAAAAAAATAGAATTACAAGCTTACAAACTTTGGTATGAATTATCGCTTAGGGGTTATGAAATAAATAAAGTAAAGATAATAACAATTAACCCACATCGAATCAGACCGTGAAAAGTGAAAGGGTTCTATTCCAAATTATACTGAAGCGTAAGAGTAAAAAAAAGACTTGATTAGTAAAGTATTTCAGTTGTTATCATGTTAACAAGAAAATAATCCGTAACATACAGACACACGGACGTCCAAGACAGAACTTTTTTAAACAGATTTACAACTAAATTAAATAACAAAAATGGCATCAAAAATATCATGAGTGTTAAAAATAGTGTTTTTTCTTGATATGTGTGTGCAGTTTGTAGAAAATAGTGTTTTTCTTTATGTGTGTGTAGTCCTAGCAGGTTGCTGGTGTTTTACAAATGACCCTGTATTTGTTTGCTTTATTATGGATCAACTCCACGCAAGTCTATCGCGATGAGTCCACTCAATTGAGCGAGACGTGACGTATCGTTGTGGACGATTCATGAGCGGTAGTATTTTCGCGACAAGCTAGCTCTTGAACTGAAGTTTAAAGGATAGATACAGAATTACGTGTTTTTACAACATAAGTAAACTACAATAATAGCAATGAATAAAACTGTGTTCACAAACTTTTTAATAAACATAATATACCTACTTTTAGTTAATCACCCTTTGTTCCCTAGCATTTTACGTTTGCATCTAATGGTGTTCTTGTAATAAAGAAGAAGGCGATGAAAAAACTAGGATAATTCTTGAATGGAAGTATGAAATTTAATCGATTTGTTATTTTTGCATAAACTGACAGGATGAGTAATACTCTTGTACGAGTCAGTTTATCAAAAGGGATGTAGGCAAATTGAAAATAGCTTGCATACGAATATAATTTTTCACTAAAGTCACAACATTCAATACCATTATTAAATTAATTTACCTAACTCGAAGGCACTGTATTTCTGCAACAACACTCAAAAATTAGCCCGTAAAAATCTAACAAACGCCGCTAGTTTCACACAGTGATAATAAATGACAATCAACTGACACTGACTGCATTTTTTTTTGGTACTCGTCGCCCATATTGGGAAGGCAAAGGAAACTTTATCCATACAGCCTAGTCTTCGGTATTTACATTTTCTTAGTATATAGTCCTGTCCAGTGTCGATGTCGAGTCATCAGTGATTTTTACACTGAGGTTTTCAGTAGACTTTTTGCGTCAAGAGGGAAAATAGCATTTCACTGCATATATATCATTGTCTATTACTATAGCACGTTAACACAACTTTTATGTCCAAGAAACCACCACTCTCACACATAAAACAAGATAAATGCACTAGTTTTAGAAAATAATATACAGCAAGCGTCCGGACTTGTCACTCTCCCGCCAAAACTCTGACACTGACTGCAATGAGTGCAAAGAGAATGTAACACTACGTTTAACTGACAGAGTTATAGATTTAAGGTACGCGCACACCACAGACATATAAGACGGTAAGCCGACCCAACGTTTGCGAAAAGTAGCGTACAGTCTGTCTATAAAGTCGTGACATGATTGTTTGAGGAACTAACATTAATCATGTGTCTGGCAACACCAACCATAAATACTTCTGCCAACTTCTGCTGTCACTGCTGTCATCGAGTTAGGGTCGTATTATAGAACCTTACACAAGCCTGGGTCGTATTACAGAAACTAACTCAAGTCACACATAAACGGAATTTAGCAGATTGACACTTGAGTGCTAAATCTAGACATAAGCATGTGGTTTATTATAGAACTATCCCCATGCTCAGATCGGCGAAAAGTAACCTTGAGTAAATATCCAAATCTCCAATCGCCAGAATACGCATTGGAATGTTGCAAGCCTAAAAACAGTCTGTTTTCTATTACATTTTTATTCCTTACATATTTTGTTTTCATTCCACGCAGCTTACTTTTTGATATTTATGTTTCAAAAGCTTATTTTTGATTTACTTTTTTCATTGAAATGGTTTAATAACCTCTGTGATTGCTTTAAAGTATCCTTACTTCAAAATACTAAACAAAAAACTGCTGTAGAGGAAGTCCCGGACTCATTAAATGAACCTTTTCTCTGCGTTAAATGGATCGCGAGTTTAATAAACTTTGCTTGACTGACATTTGATATTATGGTGCCAGTGTTATGTTTACATTGTAAATTCTTCTAATTCTGTACATATCTGAAAAAAGAAGTATATTACCATCGTCCAAAGGAATCTATTACTAGAAATATTGAAATCTTTCAAGAATATTAGGTATACAAAATACAAAACGATGCCATACAAAATGTGTGTGTGTGTCTTGGGCCAATATTTCAGAAAAGTATATTTACTGCAAAAACTATCGAAACAGTAAGTGTTGGATGTTTATGGTCTTATATATTTGTGCAGATATACACCATCTAGTAATTCATGATAACTGTTTAATAAGATTCATTCTATTTTTGTTCTAGGCATCCGGAGAGCAGTTTCAGATCAGCAGAGCAGCAAGACAGCGTGATGAACTTACGTGTGAAAGGCAGTACCATATAGCCACTGTCTGTGGAGGTCTTTATCCTGATGCCGATATGGATCCAGATATCTAATGTAACATATGCACTGAATTTAAATACCAGAGAGTATTGACACATACCGGGTAATTACCTATTATTTGTTGAAAATATTATAGAGTTTTGTACACTTTGTAACATTGGTTGCATAGGGTTCGGGGCTCTGTCATAAACAACCTTGAGAGGATAAAAAGATAGAGCTTAAAGTTACATGCAGAACAGAAGCTTTAAAACCGTGAATCAAAGTTGTATGTAGGAAATGAGTTTATAAATAAACATTGTAGGACACTTTTCACACAGCGCCATCTAACCCTTTAAGCTTGGGTTTTGGGAACTACTCACCTGATAAACATACTTATGTATATCTAAATATATACATTGTTATAGAGCAAACACCCAAACTTCTAAACAAACATTTGGGGATCTCACAAATATTTATTCCAATCTGGGACCCTTACATGAGTAGCAGTCACATACACTATCACCTACACCACCGAGCCAGTAAGATACCTGAAGATTTTTTTTTGTTACAGTGATATTATAAGCTGAAATAGATACTGTGGAAATAATAGTATCTCAGAGAACAGAAGTTGAAACTCTTGTCCTTTTGTTATTAATGAGATAGTCGACTGTGACACAAGCGTCCAAAAACTTGCCGAGCCTGTCGTGCACAATATTCACCACAAGAAAGTACCAAAGAATCTGTCATCAAATCATTATCTTAAGAAATAATAATAATAATGATTAATTATTTTTAGGTTCTTTATTTAAATAAAATAAAATATAATTGTATTGTTTAATATGAATATTTAATTAATATAGTATAAAAAATCATTAAAATAAATATTTTATCTATTGATGATGGTTCTTATAAGTTGTAGTGTACACACCTATCATTCAAATAAATGTTATTACAGTGATAAAGATAACTCGGTTCAAGATGGGGCTTGAACGAGTGACAATGAAAATATAGTAAATAATTTCAACTTATTTTGGTCAGGTTATGATACCTCAGTGGCATAGAACATTGCCCTGGTTAGACATAGGTTACGGGTCAAACCCCATCCTAAACCAAGTCATGTTTTTCACTTTAATAAAAATTATATGAAAGTCAGCATCTACAAATCGCTTTGAAAATGTATCCAAACCTCTCCTTTATCTATTCCTATTCCTCCTACATATTGAATGATATTAATATAATAGGCACAATAGTGCAGTACAGCACAAGCTACAGTACTATCCTGAAAGGACGCTGTGGCATAAAAAGGATGTCCACGCTGGTATTGCTTTAACAAATGTTCCATCATTTAAGGTATTATCTTGTGTTTAATGTTATGTGTTTGATGGTACATAGCTACACTACTCGTAAGCGACATTGACTCTACAACACAACCATAATAATGACATTATTTTTTAATATTCACATATCTCATTATTATCATAGGTATTATTTTATTATCACGTTTCTATTAAAAGTGTGGTAGTTGAAATAAAAGAATGAAGCAATACGATCCACACTGCCACACAATACAAGATCACACTGTCTTCGGTATTAATGTAGTAAAATAAATAATAAATATCCATCACGCCTTATCCCCGAAGGGGTGGCAGAGGCATATTATATGCCCACTTTTCACCGTGTGGATTCCTGTCCCACGTAATAGGTGGTGAGCCCATTGCCGTGTTGAAATAGACAGACGCAAGTTGTGGCTACCTGCTGCTGAAGTTTTCAAGCCGCCCATAAGGCCTTCAACCAGGCTTAACGACTGCCATTTTACTGGCAACCGGGACCAACGGCTTAACGTGCCTTCCGAAGCACGGAAACGCTCGCAAATGTAAATGCCACAAAGTGGTCACCCATCCGAGGACCAGCCATAGTGAAAGTTGCGTAACTCAGTGATCGTTTACAGAACACTGAAACAGGCCACGAGCGCTTCTATTAATATAGTACTGAATTAATATCTTTGTAAAGTAATTGTTATTGATTGGTACGGGTCTGCTGTTTGGTAGAATGTGCTGGCACTGAAATAGGGGCGTAAATATGACTCTGCCACCCTTTCGGGGATAAACACGTGAATGATAAGTAAGTAATAGTCTATTTATCTTCAAAAATATCAATTTTAGAAAGATAAAGGAGGCCATCTTTTATTTTTGTTAACTATAATCTCTGCTTGAGCGTGGTGTCGACTAAACTTACGAAAACTGCTCGCAAATCTCGAATCAAGTAGCGAATCTGAGCTGAATATGGTTTAAAAATAAAGGATTACTGAAATGACACTTGAGCACTGTTCTATAATATGAATCAAACGTCATTTCACTGTGACAGCTCTCAGGTGATTCTAGATTAACGTTTCACGAATCGAGTAAGGTTCTATAATAAAAGCTCAGCTTAAAACTAGTTCTAAGTAATACTTGAGGCTTGAGTAAGGTTCTATAATACGACCCTTAGAACTTTTAGAAAAGCTAAGTAAACTAGTTCTAAGTAATACTTGAGGCTTGAGTAAGGTTCTATAATACGACCCTAAAAGCTCAGCTTAAAACTAGTTCTAAGGGTCGTATTATAGAACCTTACTCAAGCCTCAAGTATTACTTAGAACTAGTTTTAAGCTGAGCTTTTATTATAGAACCTTACTCGATTCGTGAAACGTCAATCTAGAATCACCTGAGAGCTGTCACAGTGAAATGACGTTTGATTCATATTATAGAACAGTGCTCAAGTGTCATTTCAGTAATCCTTTATTTTTAAACCATATTCAGCTCAGATTCGCTACTTGATTCGAGATTTGCGAGCAGTTTTCGTAAGTTTAGTCGACACCACGCTCAAGCAGAGATTTTAGTTAACAAAAATAAAAGATGGCCTCCTTTATCTTTCTAAAATTGATATTTTTGAAGATAAATAGACTATTACTTACTTATCATTCACGTGTTTATCCCCGAAAGGGTGGCAGAGTCATATTTACGCCCCTATTTCAGTGCCAGCACATTCTACCAAACAGCAGACCCGTACCAATCAATAACAATTACTTTACAAAGATATTAATTCAGTATTATATCAATACCGAAGACAGTGTGATCTTGTATTGTGTGGCAGTGTGGATCATATTGCTTCATTCTTTTATTTCAACTACCACACTTTTAATAGAATTGTGATAATAGAATAATACCTATGATAATAATGAGATATGTGGATATTAAAAAATAATGTCATTATTATGGTTGTGTTGTAGAGTCAATGTCGCTTACGAGTAGTGTAGCTATGTACCATCAAACACATAACATTAAACTCAAGATAATACCTTAAATGATGGAACATTCGTTAAAGCAATACCAGCGCTGTACTGCACTATTGTGCCTATTATATTAATATCCCCATTGACTTCCAATACACTTTACCCCCTAAGAGAGTACTCCATATAATAAGAACATGATCATTCAATATGTAGGAGGAATAGGAATAGATAAAGGAGAGGATTGGATAAATTTTCAAAGCAATGGATAAATTTTCAAAGCAATTTGTATATGCTGACTTTCATATAATTGTTAGTAAAGTGAAAAACATGACTTGGTTTAGGATGGGGTTTGACCCGTAACCTATGTCTAACCAGGGCAATGCTCTATGCCACTGAGGTACCATAACCATACCAAAATAAAATGAAATTATTCACTATATTTTCATTGTCACTCGTTCAAGCCCCATCTTGAACCGAGTTATCTTTATCACTGTAATAACATTTATTTGAATGAGAGGTGTGTACACTACAACTTATAACAACCATCATCAATAGATAAAATATTTATTTTAATGATTTTTTATACTATATTAATTAATATTCATATTAAACAATACAATTATATTTTATTTTATTATATTTAAATAAAGAACCTAAAAATAATTAATCATTATTATTATTATTTCTTAAGATAATGATTTGATGACAGATTCTTTGGTACTTTTTTGTGGTGAATATTGTGCACGACAGGCTCGGCAAGTTTTTGGACGCTTGTGTCACAGTCGACAATCTCATTAGTAACAAAAGGACAAGAGTTTCAACTTCTGTTCTCTGAGATACTATTATTTCCACAGTATCGGTTTCAGCTTACAATAACACTGTAACAAAAAAAAAACTTCAGGTATCTTACTGGCTCGGTGGTGTAGGTGATAGTGTATGTGACTGCTACTCATGTGAAGGTCCCAGATAGGAATAAATATTTGAAAGATCCCCAAATGTTTGTTTAGAAGTTTGGGTGTTTGCTCTATAACAATGTATATATTTAAAAATACATAAGTATGTTTATCATGTGAGTAGTTCCCATAACCCAAGCTTAAAGGGTTAGATGGCGCTGTGTGAAAAGTGTCCTACAATGTTTATTTATAAACTCCTTGCCTACATACAACTTTGATTCACGGTGTTAAAACTTCTGTTCTACATGTGACTTTAAGCTCGATCTTTCTATCCTCTCAAGGTTGTTTATGACAGATCCCCGAACCCTATGCAACCAATGTTACAAAGTGTACAAAACTATAATATTTTCAACAAATAACAGGTAATTACCCGGTATGTGTCAATAGTCTCTGGTATTTATATTCAGTGCATATGTTAAATTAGATATCTGGATCCATATCGGCATCAGGACAAAGACCTCCACAGACAGTGGCTATATGGTACTGCCTTTCACGTGTAAGTGCATCACGCTGTCTTGTTCTGAAATTTTACCACAAAGTGGCTCAACTGCTCTCCGGATGCCTAGAACAAAAATAGAATGAATCTTATTAAACAGTTATCATGAATTACTATATGGTGTATATCTGCACAAATATATAAGACCATAAACCTCCAACATTTACCTACTGTTTCGATAGTTTTTGTAGTAAATATACTTTTCTGAAATATTGGCCCAAAACGTTTTTTTATTTTGTATACCTAATATTCTTGAAAGATTTTAATATTTCTAGTAATAGATTCCTTTGGACGATCGTAAAATTCTTCTTTTTTCAGATATGTACAGAATTAGAAGAATTTCAATTAATTTACAATGTAAACATAACACTGGTACGATAATATCAAATGTCAGTCAAGCAAAGTTTATTAAACTCGCGATCCATTTAACGCAGAGAAAAGGTTCATTTTACTGTACTGTACTGTAGCTTGTGCTGTACTGCACTATTGTGCCTATTATATTAATATCCCTATTGACTTCCAATACACTTTACCCCCTAAGAGAGTACTTCATATAATAAGAACATGATCATTCAATATGTAGGAGGAATAGGAATAGATAAAGGAAGGTTTGGATACATTTTCAAAGCAATTTGTAGATGCTGACTTTCATATAATTTTTATTAAAGTGAAAAACATGACTTGGTTTAGGATGGGGTTTGACCTGTAACCTATGTCTAACCAGGGCAATGCTCTATGCCACAGAGGTACCATAACCATACCAAAATAAGATTAAATTATTCACTATATTTTCATTGTCACTCGTTCAAGCCCCATCTTGAACCGAGTTATCTTTATCACTGTAATAACATTTATTTGAATGAGAGGTGTGTACACTACAACTTATAACAACCATCATCAATAGATAAAATATTTATTTTAATGATTTTTTATACTATATTAATTAAATATTCATATTAAACAATACAATTATATTTTATTTTATTTTATTTAATTTAAATAAAGAACCTAAAAATAATTAATCATTATTATTATTATTTCTTAAGATAATGATTTGATGACAGATTCTTTGGTACTTTCTTGTGGTGAATATTGTGCACGACAGGCTCGGCAAGTTTTTGGACGCTTGTGTCACAGTCGACCATCTCATTAATAACAAAAGGCTTGTTACAACTTCTGTTCTCTGAGATACTATTATTTCCACAGTATCTGTTTCAGCTTACAATATCTCTGTAACAAAAAAAATCTTCAGGTATCTTACTGGCTCGGTGGTGTAGGTGATAGTGTATGTGACTGCTACTCTTGTGAAGGTCCCATATTGGAATAAATATTTGTGAGATCCCCAAATGTTTGTTTAGAAGTTTGGGTGTTTGCTCTATAACAATGTATATATTTAGATATACATAAGTATGTTTATCAGGTGAGTAGTTCCCATAACCCAAGCTTAAAGGGTTAGATGGCGCTGTGTGAAAAGTGTCCTACAATGTTTATTTATAAACTCATTACCTACATACAACTTTGATTCACGGTGTTAAAACTTCTGTTCTACATGTGACTTTAAGCTCTATCTTTCTATCCTCTCAAGGTTGTTTATGACAGAGCCCCATACCCTATGCAACCAATGTTACAAAGTGTACAAAACTCTATAATATTTTCAACAAATAATAGGTAATTACCCGGTATGTGTCAATAGTTTCTGGTATTTAAATTCAGTGCATATGTTAAATTAGATATCTGGATCCATATCGGCATCAGGACAAAG
Source organism: Thumatha senex (assembly GCA_948477245.1). Taxonomy (NCBI): domain Eukaryota; kingdom Metazoa; phylum Arthropoda; class Insecta; order Lepidoptera; family Erebidae; genus Thumatha; species Thumatha senex. The sequence goes on along the minus strand of OX419741.1, from coordinate 10,890,284 downwards.
ACCTCCACAGACAGTGGCTATATGGTACTGCCTTTCACGCGTAAGTGCATCACGCTGTCTTGCTCTGAAATTTTACCACAAAGCAGCTCAACTGCTCTCCGGATGCCAAGAACAAAAATAGAATGAATCTTATTAAACAGTTATCATGAATTACTAGATGGTGTATATCTGCACAAATATATAAGACCATAAACCTCCAACACTTACCTACTGTTTCGATAGCTTTTGTAGTAAATATACTTTTCTGAAATATTGGCCCAAGACGTTGTATGGTATCGTTTTTTATTTTGTATACCTAATATTCTTGAAAGATTTCAATATTTCTAGTAATAGATTCCTTTGGACGATCGTAAAATTCTTCTTTTTTCAGATATGTACAGAATTAGAAGAATTTCAATTAATTTACAATGTAAACATAACACTGGCACCATAATATCAAATGTCAGTCAAGCAAAGTTTATTAAACTCGCGATCCATTTAACGCAGAGAAAAGGTTCATTTTATGAGTCCGGGACTTCCTCTACAGCAGTTTTTTGTTTAGTATTTTGAAGTAAGGATACTTTAAAGCAATCACAGAGGTGATTAAATAATTTCAATGAAAAAAGTAAATGAAAAAATAAGCTTTTGAAACATAAATATCAAATAGTAAGCTGCGTGGAATGAAAACAAAATATGTAAGGAATAAAAATGTAATAGAAAACAGACTGTTTTTAGGCTTGCAACATTCAAATGCGTATTCTGGCGATTGGAGATTTGGATATTTACTCAAGGTTACTTTTCACCGATCTTGGGGATAGTTCTATAATAAACCACATGCTTATGTCTAGATTTAGCACTCAAGTGTCAATCTGCTAAATTCCGTTTATGTGTGACTTGAGTTAGTTTCTGTAATACGACCCTTATAGGGTCTAGGGGATATTTATGTTTCAAAAGCTTATTTTTTATTTACTTTTTTCATTGAAATTATTTAATCACCTCTGTGATTGCTTTAAAGTATCCTTACTTCAAAATACTAAACAAAAAACTGCTGTAGAGGAAGTCCCGGACTCATAAAATGAACCTTTTCTCTGCGTTAAATGGATCGCGAGTTTAATAAACTTTGCTTGACTGACATTTGATATTATGGTGCCAGTGTTATGTTTACATTGTAAATTAATTGAAATTCTTCTAATTCTGTACATATCTGAAAAAAGAAGAATTTTACGATCGTCCAAAGGAATCTATTACTAGAAATATTGAAATCTTTCAAGAATATTAGGTATACAAAATAAAAAACGATACTATACAACGTCTTGGGCCAATATTTCAGAAAAGTATATTTACTACAAAAACTATCGAAACAGTAGGTAAGTGTTGGAGGTTTATGGTCTTATATATTTGTGCAGATATACACCATCTAGTAATTCATGATAACTGTTTAATAAGATTCATTCTATTTTTGTTCTTGGCATCCGGAGAGCAGTTGAGCTGCTTTGTGGTAAAATTTCAGAGCAAGACAGCGTGATGCACTTACGTGTGAAAGGCAGTACCATATAGCCACTGTCTGTGGAGGTCTTTGTCCTGATGCCGATATGGATCCAGATATCTAATTTAACATATGCACTGAATTTAAATACCAGAAACTATTGACACATACCGGGTAATTACCTATTATTTGTTGAAAATATTATAGAGTTTTGTACACTTTGTAACATTGGTTGCATAGGGTATGGGGCTCTGTCATAAACAACCTTGAGAGGATAGAAAGATAGAGCTTAAAGTCACATGTAGAACAGAAGTTTTAACACCGTGAATCAAAGTTGTATGTAGGTAATGAGTTTATAAATAAACATTGTAGGACACTTTTCACACAGCGCCATCTAACCCTTTAAGCTTGGTTTATGGGAACTACTCACCTGATAAACATACTTATGTATATCTAAATATATACATTGTTATAGAGCAAACACCCAAACTTCTAAACAAACATTTGGGGATCTCACAAATATTTATTCCAATATGGGACCTTCACATGAGTAGCAGTCACATACACTATCACCTACACCACCGAGCCAGTAAGATACCTGAAGATTTTTTTTGTTACAGTGATATTGTAAGCTGAAACAGATACTGTGGAAATAATAGTATCTCAGAGAACAGAAGTTGAAACTCTTGTCCTTTTGTTATTAATGAGATTGTCGACTGTGACACAAGCGTCCAAAAACTTGCCGAGCCTGTCGTGCACAATATTCACCACAAGAAAGTACCAAAGAATCTGTCATCAAATCTTTATCTTAAGAAATAATAATAATAATGATTAATTATTTTTAGGTTCTTTATTTAAATTAAATAAAATAAAATAAAATATAATTGTATTGTTTAATATGAATATTTAATTAAAATAGTATAAAAAATCATTAAAATAAATATTTTATCTATTGATGATGGTTGTTATAAGTTGTAATGTACACACCTCTCATTCAAATAAATGTTATTACAGTGATAAAGATAACTCGGTTCAAGATGGGGCTTGAACGAGTGACAATGAAAATATAGTAAATAATTTCAACTTATTTTGGTATGGTTATGATACCTCAGTGGCATAGAACATTGCCCTGGTTAGACATAGGTTACGGGTCAAACCCCATCCTAAACCAAGTCATGTTTTTCACTTTAATAAAAATTATATGATGGTCAGCATCTACAAATCGCTTTGAAAATTTATCCAAACCTCTCCTTTATCTATTCCTATTCCTCCTACATATTGAATGATCATGTTCTTATTATATGGAGTACTCTCTTAGGGGGTAAAGTGTATTGGAAGTCAATAGGGATATTAATATAATAGGCACAATAGTGCAGTACAGCACAAGCTACAGTACTATCCTGAAAGGACGCTGTGGCATAAAAAGGATGTCCACGCTGGTATTGCTTTAACAAATGTTCCATCATTTAAGGTATTATCTTGTGTTTAATGTTATGTGTTTGATGGTACATAGCTACACTACTCGTAAGCGACATTGACTCTACAACACAACCATAATAATGACATTATTTTTTAATATTCACATATCTCATTATTATCATAGGTATTATTTTATTATCACATTTCTATTAAAAGTGTGGTAGTTGAAATAAAAGAATGAAGCAATACGATCCACACTGCCACACAATACAAGATCACACTGTCTTCGGTATTGATATAATACTGAATTAATATCTTTGTAAAGTAATTGTTATTGATTGGTACGGGTCTGCTGTTTGGTAGAATGTGCTGGCACTGAAATAGGGGCGTAAATATGACTCTGCCACCCTTTCGGGGATAAACACGTGAATGATAAGTAAGTAATAGTCTATTTATCTTCAAAAATATCAATTTTAGAAAGATAAAGGAGGCCATCTTTTATTTTTTTTAACTAAAATCTCTGCTTGAGCGTGGTGTCGACTAAACTTACGAAAACTGCTCGCAAATTTCGAATCAAGTGGCGAATCTGAGCTGTATATGGTTTAAAAATAAAGGATTACTGAAATTACACTTGAGCACTGTTCTATAATATGAATCAAACGTCATTTCACTGTGACAGCTCTCAAGTGATTCTAGATTGACGTTTCACGAATCGAGTAAGGTTCTATAATAAAAGCTCAGCTTGAAACTAGTTCTAAGTAATACTTGAGGCTTGAGTAAGGTTCTATAATTAGACCCTTTTAGGGTCGTATTACAGAAATTAACTCAAGTCACACATAAACGGAATTTAGCAGATTGACACTTGAGTGCTAAATCTAGACATAAGCATGTGGTTTATTATAGAACTATCCCCATGCTCAGATCGGCGAAAAGTAACCTTGAGTAAGGGTCGTATTACAGAAACTAACTCAAGTCACACATAAACGGAATTTAGCAGATTGACACTTGAGTGCTAAATCTAGACATAAGCATGTGGTTTATTATAGAACTATCCCCATACTCAGATCGGTGAAAAGTTACCTTGAGTAAATATCCAAATCTCCAATCGCCAGAACACGCATTGGAATGTTGCAAGCCTAAAAACAGTCTGTTTTCTATTACATTTTTATTCCTTACATATTTTGTTTTCATTCCACGCAGCTTACTTTTTGATATTTATGTTTCAAAAGCTTATTTTTTATTTACTTTTTTCATTGAAATGATTTAATCACCTCTGTGATTGCTTTAAAGTATCCTTACTTCAAAATACTAAACAAAAAAACGGCTATAGAGGAAGTTTCATAAAATGAACCTTTTCTCTGCGTTAAATGGATCGCGAGTTTAATAAACTTTGCTTGACTGACATTTGATATTATGGTGCCAGTGTTATGTTTACATTGTAAATTAATTGAAATTCTTCTAATTCTGTACATATCTGAAAAAAGAAGAATTTTACGATCGTCCAAAGGAATCTATTACTAGAAATATTGAAATCTTTCAAGAATATTAGGTATACAAAATAAAAAACTATGCCATACAACGTCTTGGGCCAATATTTCAGAAAAGTATATTTACTACAAAAACTATCGAAACAGTAGGTAAGTGTTGAAGGTTTATGGTCTTATATATTTGTGCAGATATACACCATCTAGTAATTCATGATAACTGTTTAATAAGATTCATTCTATTTTTGTTCTTGGCATCCGGAGAGCAGTTGAACCGCTTTGTGGTAAAATTTCAGAGCAAGACAGCGTGATGAACTTACGTGTGAAAGGCAGTACCATATAGCCACTGTCTGTAGAGGTCTTTATCCTGATGCCGATATGGATCCAGATATCTAATGTAACATATGCACTGAATTTAAATACCAGAGAGTATTGACACATACCGGGTAATTACCTATTATTTGTTGAAAATATTATAGAGTTTTGTACACTTTGTAACATTGGTTGCATAGGGTTCGGGGCTCTGTCATAAACAACCTTGAGAGGATAGAAAGATAGAGCTTAAAGTCACATGTAGAACAGAAGCTTTAACACCGTGAATCAAAGTTGTAAGTAGGTAATGAGTTTATAAATAAACATTGTAGGACACTTTTCACACAGCGCCATCTAACCCTTTAAGCTTGGGTTATGGGAACTACTCACCTGATAAACATACTTATGTATATCTAAATATATACATTGTTATAGAGCAAACACCCAAACTTCTAAACAAACATTTGGGGATCTCACAAATATTTATTCCAATCTGGGACCCTTACATGAGTAGCAGTCACATACACTATCACCTACACCACCGAGCCAGTAAGATACCTGAAGATTTTTTTTGTTACAGTGATATTATAAGCTGAAACAGATACTGTGGAAATAATAGTATCTCAGAGAACAGAAGTTGAAACTCTTGTCCTTTTGTTATTAATGAGATAGTCGACTGTGACACAAGCGTCCAAAAACTTGCCGAGCCTGTCGTGCACAATATTCACCACAAGAAAGTACCAAAGAATCTGTCATCAAATCATTATCTTAAGAAATAATAATAATAATGATTAATTATTTTTAGGTTCTTTATTTAAATTAAATAAAATAAAATAAAATATAATTGTATTGTTTAATATGAATATTTAATTAATATAGTATAAAAAATCATTAAAATAAATATTTTATCTATTGATGATGGTTGTTATAAGTTGTAGTGTACACACCTCTCATTCAAATAAATGTTATTACAGTGATAAAGATAACTCGGTTCAAGATGGGGCTTGAACGAGTGACAATGAAAATATAGTAAATAATTTCAACTTATTTTGGTATGGTTATGATACCTCAGTGGCATAGAACATTGCCCTGGTTAGACATAGGTTACGGGTCAAACCCCATCCTAAACCAAGTCATGTTATTCACTTTAATAAAAATTATATGAAAGTCAGCATCTACTAAAATTTATCCAAACCTCTCCTTTATCTATTCCTATTCCTCCTACATATTGAATGATCATGTTCTTATTATATGGAGTACTCTCTTAGGGGGTAAAGTGTATTGGAAGTCAATATGGATATTAATATAATAGGCACAATAGTGCAGTACAGCACAAGCTACAGTACTATCCTGAAAGGATGCTGTGGCATAAATGGATGTCCACGCTGGTATTGGTTTAACAAATGTTCCATCATTTAAGGTATTATCTTGTGTTGTGTGTTATGTGTTTTATGGTACATAGCTACACTACTCGTAAGCGACATTGACTCTACAACACAACCATAATAATGACATTATTTTTTAATATCCACATATCTTATTATTATCATAGGTATTATTTTATTATCACATTTCTATTAAAAGTGTGGTAGTTGAAATAAAAGAATGAAGCAATATGATCCACACTGCCACACAATACAAGATCACACTGTCTTCGGTATTGATATAATACTGAATTAATATCTTAGTAAAGTAATTGTTATTGATTGGTACTGTTTGTATTGGTAAGGTACGGGTCTGCTGTTTGGTAGAATGTGCTGGCACTGAAATAGGGGCGTAAATATGACTCTGCCACCCTTTCGGGGATAAACACGTGAATGATAAGTAAGTAATAGTCTATTTATCTTCAAAAATATCCATTTTAGAAAGATAAAGGAGGCCATCTTTTATTTTTGTAAACTAAAATCTCTGCTTGAGCGTGGTACGGCTGTAGGCGATAATAGCATGCACTGCCTGGGCATACGTCTTTCACATACAGCCGGACGTAAACGTAGCACGCGTCCTTATTATTACTTTCATCTTTATTAGGGCAAGACCAAGAGGGAGAGAGCAACATTCCTTGCTCTGTAGTGTGCGCAGACGTGAAGATAATGTACTTGTGGAGGCATGATGCAAATAGGAAGCTGATAGGGACAAGCTGTGGTTAATTAGTGTCAAAAACTTTCAAGCCATTCATAAAGCCTATTAAATTTGAATTAACGACTAAGTGTTACAGGCACCGGGGACCAACAAATTAATGTGCCGGTCATATCAAAACAATTGTATACGAAAACGGTCAACCATTTCAGGGAAATCTATATCTTGCATCCTTGCTGTAACTTTTCCACTTAGTACAACGTCTCGATGACTACTTTCCACCAGTCTCTTGGTACATACCTACGCATCTTCTGCATAATATCTGACGAGGTTGGACTGGAAAATGACAAAAGTATCGGTGACGGTCTGAAGAATGAAACTCTTTTGCTGATTATACGCTTCCACGTGATGCGGAGAAGATTCAGTCTCATTCAGGAGTAAAACCCATTATTATAGTTACCAACTGCACCGATCATTGCATGACTACAGTCCAAATCACGCCATAAACATACCACTTACAAGGTTTTATTATTCTTACTAAATAAATAAATATCCATCACGCCTTATCCCCGAAGGGGTGGCAGAGGCATCCTATATGCCCACTTTTCACCGTGTGGATTCCTATTCTTACTAACTTATTTTATTAAATTATTATTCTTCTAGTCTCAGTATAACTGTATTATGTGTGTGTATATAAGTGGAGACGAGATAATGAGTATTAATTAATACAGTTGCGGTTGATTTCTGCAAGAATTTCATGCAATATTGACATTTGAAGTTTCTTTGTTGTTTTGTGCTCGTTTTGGTGACAGTGGGTATGAAGCCTTATAACATAGGCTGTATAGAATTTGATTGTTTGCCTTGTAAGGATAAGGTCAATATTATAACGAAAACAACTCCCGCGTTTTTTTACAGTTGTCAAAAAGTTAAATGTGTGCCTTGTGTTTTTGTTAATGTGTAATAAATAATTTAAACCTTCGTTATTCCTTTCGAAACTGCTTTTAATGTTATATATAACTCTATTTTAATTATATAGCTATGAAGACTACAAAGTCGCCGGAGAATACAGAGGTAACGCCATCGAAAAAAAAACTTAAGCAAGCTCGTCTTCCATTTAAAGTTTTGAGCGATGTATCTCCGAAGCTGGATATTCCTCCAACAAGGAAGAGGAAGCTTACGGATACGGTGGAGGAGCCGGTCACTAAAGTCGGCAAAATTTGTAAAGAAAACGATGTTGTTGATGATCCTGTTATAATTAGTGATGATGAAAGCAAAGATGCTCAAGACTCCAAGAAGGATAAATTACCGAATCCTTACGTAAAGCTTGTAGATGCAGCCAGGAAGAAAAAGATGCAGAAATCTAAAAAAAAGAAAAGTAACAAGAAATCCACTAAAGCTGTTAATGATTCCTGTGAACTTCAGTCTTCAGTATGTCAAGAAAGTGAGTCCATGGATGTTGATGAGCCTCCAACCATGGATAAAGTGCCTTTGAATGAGACTGAAAGTGCTGAATTTAGCGAGGATAAAACAGAAGATGAGAATAATGAATCCACTAATAAAAATTGTGATAAGGTTGTACATAGTAGTGAAACAGTAGCAACTTCAAAAAGTCCTGTTGCTAAAGAAATTGATTGCTCTAAAGAGATTGAGAAGAATGAATGTAATGAATCAATTGCAAATGAATCTTTTAATGAAAATAATGATAATAGTGAAACATCTCCTATAACTGATACTGATGAAAACCAGACAACACCTAAACGCAGTATGAGGAGCAGAAAAAAAATTGAACAGAATAATAATTCAAAAAATCCGAGTGAGAAACCTGATGAAAAATTATCACCAAATTCTAAATTGAATGATTCTGTTTGTTCTGCACCTTCTACTCCTAAGAATAGTCAAAGTTCATCAGTTACAACCAGTCAAGAGGATGTGTCTTTGAACGAATCCAGTACATCTGCCAACCTCACACCAAAACAGGTAAATATGTAATGAAAAAGAAATGCTAAAGTTTACAAGTTTATTTAATGTTTACCTAACATTAATGTTTTTCTAATCACAAATTGGTAAGTGGATATCAATTTACTAAGCAAAAAGAAACTATATTTTAACAAAAAGAAACTTAAATTTTTGTATTTTTTAAAAACATAGTAATAGGGGCAAGTGCGGAACGTGTGGACACTTTCCAGAAATTATAATAAAACATTTATATTTGAATCAGTATTATTTTTTATTTAAACATATCAACCATACACAAAGCTGTACAGTCGCGTTCTAATTATAATTTTAGGGTTGCTAGTTTCGTCGGAATCAATTGTGTCCACAGGTACAAGCTTCCATAGGAACAGCACTTGCATATACTTATAAAAAAGAATAATAATTATTTAGTTAATTCTATATAGGCTTTTAAACCTATGTTAAAAGGACCCAATAAGGAATTCTCCATCGTCATATTGTATTTCCAGATGCTTCCAAACCTTACCAGGATTTGGAGTCTTGGGTTCACTTTTATTTGGTTGCTAGGAGTGGCTATTGTTAGGGTTTTAATTGCCTTCTGGCCTTTGAACCCCACGAGGATGCCGAGGCTGGTGCTTTGTTTCACTTGCCCTAGAGATCTTGGTGGCGCTCCTTAAACCCCTAATACTAATAAAAAGTTTTAAGTGGTTATGCATAAAATATCCTTTTTTTTACCTTTTTTAACCTTACTGGCTGTATGTAGCCAGGGAACCTGGTGAACCCTCAAAAGGAAATCCCAGGAGCCCTGTCTAGCCTTGGTTGCCAACCTTTGATGGCCCCTGTCAATGGCAGCGCGTGCAAGAATGCAATGCGCCACCACCACCATTCTACTAACCATATGCATAAAATACCCTAGAAGAAAAATGCATAAAATATCCTAGAAGTTGTGTTAAGCACGTTTCGCTATAGCTGGTCCTTGGATGGGTGTCCACTTTGTGACATTTACATGCGTGCGTTTTCATGTTTCGGAAGGCACGTTAAGCTATTGGTCCTGGTTGCCAGTAAAAGTTGTTAAGCCAAGTTGAAGGCCTCATAGGCGGCCCGAAAAATGTTAAAAACAGGTTGCCACAGCCTTCGCCTGTCCAATTCAACACTGCAAAGGGCTCACCACCTGTTACATAGGACAAAACAATGCATACGGTGAAATGTGTGCGTTTAGTATGCCTCTGCCTAACCCTTCGGGGATAAAGCCGTCACAATATGTATATACCATTATATTTTTTTAGATGCTTGATTTTTGACGTAAGAAAGTAACAAACAAACTCTGAGAAGTCTCTTTCTAATATTAGCAGGTTTGGAATTTGAATAGATGTGTGGTAAGTCCAGATATCAAATAACCTTAGATAGTAAGTTCCAGTGATGTTAGAGTAGGCAAAGCTGCTATATGTATATATCATAAAATAATAAAACGCTCTTCAAATAAAGCCCGGCTTCTCCTTTTCTAGTGGGTCAGAGGTCCAAACAGAACAATTCAAAAAACCTTTTCTTTGCCATACGGTAGAAACTTGGAATCCACCACTTACCTCATTGCAAAACTCCAGTGCCTTTAAGTAAAAATTATAAGCATAAAAATATCTCAGAATCATCAACTCAAGGTTTAAAACTTATTAGCCAAACGTCCTAAGTAAATTTTTTTGAATTTATTGATACACAAGCACTTGTGGCCCCGCGGACTGAATGTTCTGTAAACGCTCACTGCATTAAGCAACTTCACTATGACTGGTCCTCGTATGGGTGACCACTTTGTAGCATTTACATCTGCGAGCATTTCCGTGCATCGCAAGGCATGTTAAGCCATTGGTCCTGGCAATGTATGCTATCCATTGCATTTGACAATATAGTTATTGTAAACTATGGCATTGGTTAATCAATATCAGCGTGCTTGAATTATATAACGAGAATATAATATTTTTGTCAGTTATAGAAATTTTTAAGATACATATGAGAAGTTAAACAATGAACATGAATGATCATGAATATCTCTTATTCGATATACAATATTCCTATCACTTAAAATTTTCAGATGCAGAGAAAACTCGAATCTGCTAAGAAAAAGGAAGAAAGAGAAAAAGAAAAATTAGAAAGAGAGAAAAAACGACAACTTGAAAAGGAGGAAAGAGCAAAGTTGAAACACGATAAAGAAGAACAAAAAAAGCGTGAACGAGAAGAGAAGGAGGAAGCTAAACGAAAAGAGAAAGAGGAAAAAGAAGAACAAAGGAGAAAAGAGAAGGAAGAAAAGGATAAGCAAAAAGAGTTAGAGAGAAGTAAGTATCAATAAAATTTTCATTGGTAATGTTGAATAAATAACTCAAATAAACCAGAAGACTAATGTTTTTCACGTGTGTGCATTTAATTTAAGCATGGAGTGTGCATTTCCTTGTATGTACCCTGATTTTTTTTTGATTGATTTTTAAGTGTTTGGTGTCATTAGATTAATATTAACTAGCATCTTAAACCCCTAAACTATGTTTCCATTCATGAACAAAATTGTTAGCAATAAATGCACTCGGAGCATCACTCTATTCATTGTCCTAGTTCTAAATGGTAATAATAAAAGATTAGCATAGACAGACTGCCAGATTTTTTGTATCAAATTTATTACTTGTTATACAAAGACATAAAATAAAATAAATCATACCTACTTGAATAAATAAATTACGATTTGCGTTGTTTTCCAATAAATAATTCTCATAATTGCTAACGTGGTTCAATAAGTCCCGAGACTAAGTACTAAAATAAGATTTTTTTTTATAAAATTATTTTTTATTCATCAACGTAGTCTCCTCCAAGAGCGATACAGTCCCTCCAACGCTTTTCTATCCCATGCGTGTAGAACGATTTTTCTTTAGGCTTTTTTTTTTTTTTTTTTTTGGTCTTGTGGCGATATTATTGCTCCGCCAATAACTCAGTGTGGATTTGGTAGGGTTCTTTAGGCTTCAAAATAAGCCTCCGTTGCTGTGACAACTTCACTATTTGAGCCAAATTTCTTAACCTGGAGCAATTTTTTTGAGATCTGCAAACAGCCAGTAATCGCTGGGGGCCAAGTCTGGCGAATAAGGGGGATAAGGAAGCAATTCAAAGCCCAATTCATTAATTTTGGCCATCGTTCTTACAAACTTGTGACAATGCGCGTTGTCCTGGTGAAACAACACTTTCTTTTTTTTCATTTGAGGCCGTTTATCCGCAATTTCAGTTGCGCCGGTACTTTCGTCGCGAATGGTTACGCTCTAATGTTAGATAAGTTTTGTGTGCAAAACAAATTCTCTAAAAACTTTTGAACTTAATAAAGCTTTTTATCATAATATAAGTGAAAAAATGTGATATCAGTGCAGTGATAAGTGTTATCATTTTATTTGAAATAACTCTAACTTTTATTAATATACCCTCAAACTTTGCGCTAAATAAATAAGTACATTTTCGCAAAGGACTCTGAAAATGAAGAGGAGGATGATCAAATAGTGAGAGTTACCCTGTCACCTGCTGAAATTAATCAGGTTATAATGGGGTCAGAAACAGAAGTTACGCTAACACAGTCTGAAATACTTGGTGATGAGGGTAGGGAAAAAAGACCTAGACCATTGTCTAATGATTCAGAGGAGTTTGTAGTAGCTTCCAGACGGGGGAAAATGAGGGCAATCAAGGTAACACATAGTCCTGAACCTAAAGAAACATGTGAAATAGCAGTTACCTCTAAAGATATACTCCCAAAACAACTAAGTATGGCAAGCATTTTAGGCAAGGCTGGCATCCAAGGAATTACTAAGGTGTCATACAAGAATCCATATAAAATTCTGATCCATTTTGATACCTACGAGCATTCCATAGCTCGACATGCCGTCGAACAGGGGAAATGTCACACAGTTATGAAATAGTTAGGGACATAGATATGATGACATAGATGCAGAAGAGGAACAAATAATAGATATTTTGAAGAGTACTGTGGAAATTATTAAAGTTAAAAGGTTACAGAAGAAGGACAATGAGGGAAAATGGGTTAACAGTGAAACAATACGCATTTGCTTCAAAGGTCCCGCCTTACCCCCATCATCATCATCATCCGAGCGTATGTCCCAGTTGCGTCTCGCGACGCCCGGGGTCCGCTTTCCTACATTTTCTCCTCCACTTCGCACGGTCGTCGGCATCCCCTGTAGTGAGACCATTGGCACGCATGTCATCCCTTACGACGTCAAGCCAGCACCTCTTTGGTCTTCCCCTCTTACCGGGACCCGGCCGGGCTGACATGGCCAGACATTTGTTACCTACGTAGCCCGGCGGTTGTCGCAAGACGTGACCATATCAACGAAGGCGACACTCTTGCAACTTGTTCTCAATGTCACGGACGTGAAGGCTGCCACGGATGCGAGAGTTCCTCACGCGGTCCATCCGCGTGACTCCACACATCCACCGCAGCATCTTCATTTCCGTGACACGCAGCTCATGCTTGTGTCGCTCCAATATCGGCCACGTCTCACTGCCATGTAAAAGGACGGGTCTAATAATGGTTTTGTAGACCCGTCCCTTCAACCGGATCGGCATTTTAGGGTCACAAATGACACCGGTCATCTCCCGCCATTTGGCCCACACGGCAGCAATGCGTGACTTGACATCGCAATCGATGTCACTGGACGTGTGAAAAACAGATCCCAGGTATTTAACCTGGTCCGTGCGCTCGACCAAATCACCGCCTATACGGACGGATGTGGGATCTGTCGAGTTTAGTGCCAAGTACTCGGTCTTCGCCACATTTAGTTTCAGACCGCCGTTCTCAAGCGTCTCCTTCCACGCCTTTACACGTCGCACCAATCTGCCCCTGTCCGCGTCTGCCAGCGCAATATCGTCAGCATACATGAGCAACCATGGAGGCTGCTCATGCGAGTTCCTGATGCTGTCCGACAATTCGTCTAATATTACACTGAACAGAAGCGGACTAAGGACCGAACCCTGGTGTACGCCGACGGTGATGGGGAAGGGTTTCGTGTCGCCAACAGCAGGCCGAACCATTGAATCGGAGTCACAGTACATGTCCCGGATAGTGTCATTATAGACCTCTGGAACCCCTTTGGACCGCAGTGCCCACCAGATCATCGCACGAGGAACACAGTCGAAGGCCTTCTGCATGTCTAGAAACAAACAGTGCAGAGGCGTGTTTTTCGACCTGTATTTCTCTGCGACAACCCTAAGGGCAAAAACAGGGTCCGTGTCCCATGACCAGGGCGAAACCCATATTGACACCACGAGAGAGTACTGCCGGATCCGAGAGTCTATAATCCTCTCGAAGATCTTCATGGTGTGGGACATCACCTTTATACCGCGGTAGCTCCCGCACTCCTGCACTGACCCCTTACCTTTGAAGACTGGAGTAATAATACTCAGTCTCCATTGGTTTAGGATCTGCCCGCTGAGGAGTATGCGGTTAAAAAGGTTTACTAACCGCGAGGACCCATCGCCTTCCACGCTTCGATTGGGACTCCATCGGGTCCGACAGCTTTCCGATACTTCATGCGGCGAAGCGCAGTGAGGACTTCTTCAGGCGTTACCGGAGGCACTAGTCCCTGATTCGGAGGGAGGTCCGGTGGCTGCACCTCTTTGTGCTGTTTATTAAGCAGCTCTCGGAAGTACGAGCGCCATATCTCCTTTACCGCGAGGTCTTCGCTTAACAGGTTGCCCTCCGGGTCTTTTACACAGCGACACTTGGATATATCCTGTGCCGCTTTGACCCTGGAGCGCGCCAGTTTATAGGTGAGCTTCTGCCCCTCAGACGATTCCAGCTTATCATACAGAGGTTGTAAGTGGTCTCGTCTGGCTCTGGCTACAGCTCTCTTTGTGGCTCGCTTGGCAGCCCTGTACGCGTCGCGGTCTTCGGGAGATCCGGTCGCTTGCCACGTTTTAAAGAGGGCTTTCTTCTCCCTAGTCTCCCTCTGGACTGCGTCGTTCCACCACCAAGTTTCCTTGTCACATTTGCGTCCACCCTTAGACTCACCGAGCACCACCTTCGCCTCTCCAAGGATGGCCGCCTGAACTTTGTCCCAGTAATCTCTAACTGGCCAGCCTTCAGTGTCGGTGCACTTGTCACCGACAGCTGAGACGAACTCCTGGGACCTAGTTTCATCAAGCAGCCACCATCTGATGCGGCGCTGGCACCGCTCGATGCGTTTGCCTTTGGGCTTCACGCAGAGGTCCATGACAAGGAGACGGTGTTGTGCAGTAAGACTCTCCGGGTATGACCTTGCAGTTGGCCACCTTGCCGATGCTGTGTCGCCTAGTGAGTAGGAAATCGATCTGAGTTGTACGCCTCCCGCTCTTGTAGGTGATGAGATGTTCGGATTTCTTTTTGAAATACGTGTTCACAATGGCCAGATCGGCAGCCGCACACGTTCCGAGGATAGTTTCTCCTTCAGCGTTGCGGGTGCCGTATCCAAAACCTCTCTGGGCTCTGTTGCCCTTCCACCGAGTCTCCTGCAGGAACGCCACGTCCACCATCCGCCTGGAGAGTACTTCGGCCAACTCTACCGCACGCCCAGTCAGCGTGCCAATGTTCCATGATGCGAAGCGGATACGGGTTGGGGCTAACTTCTTTAGCCGTGCTGGCCCGACACACGGCAGCCCTAGCCCACTTGCCACAGGAGTCGGGCGGGGCTCCTGCGCGCCGTTTTGCGGCGGCGCCCTATCCCTAGCAGCATTCCTATAGTCCTTTTCCATTTTTGTTTCGGCGGGTGGCTTTTATGGGAGCGACGCCCTCAGACCTCCCAACCCCAGAGGGGAAAGCCAGCGCCAGGGCCTCGTCCGTTAGTCAGCAGGTGCACGCACTAGCACGGGAGGTTGACTTGGGCCCCGAAGATTTTAGTGGGGCCCCTTACACCCAATACCCCCGCCTTACCCCCATATGTACTAGCATATGGCTGCAGGATGAAGGTGGAACAGTACATTTTCCCAGTGACACAATGCTCCAAGTGTTGGAAGTATGGGCATATTCGATTTTATTGTCCGAAGAAATCACAAGTGTGTCCAAAATGCATGGGCAATCATGACAATGGTGGGAATACTAGCTACAAGTGTGTAAACTGCAAAGGTAACCACATATCTATTGTTAAGAGTATGTGTCCCGCTTTTCAAAGAGAGAAAGAAATTAGGGAGATCATGGCGAAAATTCAATGCGATTACAACGTGTACAATTTGAACGAGATGGCAAAAACCAAAACTAAAGAATATTATACACAGAATAATTATGACAGTGATTTTCCGTATATACTTACAACACAAACAAAACTATGACTGAGGTATTCTCAAACAAACAGTATGCATATGTTGTACAGAATGGTAATTCAAAACAAAATGACCGTCCCTATACCTCCAATAAGCAGAAGAAGAGGAAACAGGACATAAATAAGGCCTTTAAATTTAAAGTAAATGATACATTTGATTGGATTTCATCATTTTCTATTGAGGGCATGCAAGAAGATGAGGAACTAAGAGCTCCTAAAAGTAAGTGGTTCGAAATAAAACATTTTATAAATAAGATAAAAGAAATTCTTAATTCAGAGTTGGAATTTGGTAGAAAAATTTGGTGTATCATATTATATATACTGGAGGAGTTATACTCTCTATTTCGTGAACACATAAATATAAATTTATTGTGGGAGCTGATAGGAATGACATAAAATAAAAATGGAAAGAGGTAGAGATGGTTTGATGACCGTGCTTCAATGGAATTCTGGCAGTCTAAAACCAAAATTAAGTGCATTAAAAACCCTGCTACACCAAGAGAAAGCACATATAGTATTGATTAGCGAAACATGGCCATCAGACAATGATATAATTAGGATAAGTGGTTATAATATCATTAGAGCCGATAGAGATGACGAATATTGATACGAACGTGTGATTAATACGAACACTTCAAATTGTACGTCAGCAATGCACAGTAGCTAACCCAAACATAGAGATTATCAAAGTTGAGATTTTTGCAGGAGACTAACGCAGACCATCCACTATGGTCCAACAGAACAAATTCTAGGGGACAAATGGTTTATAAAGCTATGTTTGACAATAACTATGTGTGTTTGAATGATGGACGAGACACAAGATACAGAATGGTTAATGGATACCTACAAAAATCTACTCCTGACATTACAGTTGCCAGTACTGATATTGCAATAAGATCTGCATGGCTCGCCACCAATGAATCACTGGGTAGTGACCACATTTTTATTAAAATCACATATGGTTTTATAAGAACACTTTTATTTATAAAGAGGGGAAATTATAAGAAAGCTGATTGGACGGAATTTCGAAATAAATGTGATCAAGAGTTCTCGAACATGTCTATGTATGACGGCAACCTGAATGTTACAAGCCAGTTACGATAGTTTCGAAGGCAAACTTAACAGGATAGCAGATAACACCATACCGTGGATTAAAAATTGTCATGATACAAATAAATTTTTTACCCCTAAACCATATTGGAATGAAAAACTTTCGAAAGCAGTGGCTGAGCGTCGATTGGCCCTCACTCAGTTACAAAAAAAACCAACACCGGACAATTATAACAAATGTAAGCAAAAAATTAAAAATGCCCAAAAACTTATTAGGAATGCACAATATGAGGTATGGTCCGAGTTCTGCTCCAGTATAGACAGTGCAGCTACTTCTTCATCCATGTGGAGGAAAATGAAGTGGATCAAAGGAATCAGATCAACTTACACAGTGGATCCAAATAGAGCTAGAGACTTACTATACTCCTTGACACCGGATAGTGTCGGGGATAGTGATAACATTTCGTACTCTATGATATTTAATCTGTCAACATCAGAGAAAGCATTTCTATTATTTATTTATAATTTAGTATTACAGACTGGTATAGTGCCCGACCAATGGCGAAACATTAAGATTGTACCAATTCCCAAACCGGGAAGAGCTTGGTAACATCTATGCGTCCTATTTCATTGATGTCATGTCCTTGTAAAATATTTCATAGCATAATCTGTAAACGCCTGGAATGGTATGTAGAAAGTAATAAGTTGTTTACTATTGTCTACTATTGGATTTAGGAAGGCACATTCAACTTTAGACAATTTAACACGGCTTGTAACTACTATACAGATTGGATTTGCTAAGAATGAACCTACTGTAGCATGTTTCATTGATATTGATAATGCATAAATTTTTATTAAAGTGGAAAAAGACAATTTGGTTCGAGACAGGGCTTGAACCTGTGACCTTTGCCTAACCAGGGCAATGTTCTAGCCACCTGAACTACCCGAACCGTATCGAATCAAGTTGAAATTCTCCACCATATTTATATCGTCATTTTAAGAGTATGACCAGAGCCATCTATCGAGCTAATGAACAACTCGATACCAATGAACAGTGTTACAACTATTTTTAAACATTGATGCAATGGACTCCACTCAGTATATTGATAAATTTTTAAAGCAATTATTTGCTAAATTTCTCATAAATTTTTATTAAAGTGGAAAAAGACAATTTGATTCGAGACAGGGATTGAACCCGTGACTTTTGCCTAACCAGGGCAATGTTCTAGCCACCTGAACTACCCGAACCGTATCGAATCAAGTTGAAATTCTCCACCATATTTATATCGTCATTTTAAGAGTATGACCAGAGCCAAAATTAACCTCTCACCTCACGGGAAGTCGGCGCTGCGTTCTATGACTCTCAGGTTGAGGTTCATATACAGTTAAAGCTCTGCAGTGACGCTTCAGTGATGCGAGCTGAATTGACAGCAATTACTGCGGCGTTATCCAATGCAGATAGTTTAGCAGAACAGAAAATTGTAATAATGTCAGACTCAAAAAGCGCCTTGCAACATCTGGTTCGATGTACCTCGGGTATCCGAGGCATACCAATAGCCTATGAGGCATTGCGTGCTATTAAGAAATTACAGGACAGGAATGTTCGTGTCGAGCTTCAGTGGATACCTTCACATGTGGGATTGTATGAAAATGAGTTTGTGGATCAGCTGGCTAAGAATGCAGTGGTGAATGGTGTGGAAATGGGTATGAATGCATATGGATGTGAGATTGTTCCTTGGGTGAAAGGGGTATGTAAGGAAAAATGGAAGGAATATTATATGGAGACTAGTAAAACCAAGGGTATTTGACATTACACTATTCAAAATATAATAAGACCAGTGCCATGGTTTGAAAATGCGAACCTGTCCAGGGAAATAGTGGTAATGATGCTTAGGATGCGAGCTGGGCACTTTCCATTAAATAAGTACTACCATATGATAGGAAGAAGTCAAAGTCTGATGTGTAACATGTGTAATAAACCGGAAGATTTTGTACATATGGTGATGGAATGTGATCAGTATCATACACTGAGGGAAAGGTATCTGATGGGTATCCAACTAAAAACAATTTTGCCCCTTTTCAAGGTAGTCGATGAAAAGTATTCCATGCGCATCTCAAAATATAGACGCCATAACCTTACCGGCCGATTTCTGAGTCTTTGGCCGCTTCGAGCGGCTTTCACCAGCCGCTCTCCACTCCTCTGACTGCCGATTGGATTCCGGAGTAAAATGGTGTATCCATGTTTCATCCATTGTCACATACCGACGTAAAAAATCCTTTTTATTACGATTCATCAGCGCCAAACATCGCTCTGAATCATTGATACGTAGTTCCTTTTGATCAGTTGTAAGCAAACTCGGCACCCACTTGGAAAAAAGCATTTTCATGACCAAATTTTTATGTAAAATAGTGAAAACACTACCAGCTGAAATATTCACTATCTCGGCTATCTCGCGCACTTTTATCTTCCGATCTTCCATTGAGGACTTGGTTAATATTTTGTTGAGTCACTGCTTTATTTGGACGACCTGAGCGTTCCCCATCATTTGTGTCCATGCGACCGCGTTTGAAGTCGGCATACCACCGACAAATGGTTGCTTTAGAGGGAGCTGATCCCGCATAACATTTTATAAGCCATTGCTCTGCTTCAACGGTATTTTTTCCCATTAAAAAAACAATGTTTTATCAACACGCGAAACTCGTTTTTTTTCCATTGTATCGAAAATCAATATTTTAATCTTCCATTTTTAAAAATTTGACTCATATCTTTTATTGAAGGCCAGTACTTTTTAAAAATCAAAAGAGTTTTTAATATATACGCCATTTCCAAGTTAGTCTCGGGACTTATTGAACGATCTAGTATATCTCAACAATAATATTTTTACAGAGCAAAGAGAAGAAAAGGAGGAACAAAAACGAAAAGAGAAGGAAGAAAAAGAGGAACAAAGAAAGAAAGAAAAAGAAGCTAAGGAAGAAGAGAAACGAAAGAAACAAGAGGCTTTAGAATTAGAAAAACAAGAGCAGGAACTCAAAAAGAAAAAAGCCGCAGAAGCCTTTGTTAACTTCTTTGTTCCAAAACAGAAGTTGGATAAGGACTCGGCCAATATTTGTTCAGTTAATAATAGCATGTTATCCAATTTTACTATAAAAAGTGACATGAGACTGGCACCTTTAGTTAGAGTTGATTTTACTGATACTAAAAAAACAAATTTAGATGATTCGATTAAAAAGCAAACAGAAAAAATGCTATACATACAATCTCTTAGAGATGGTGTATCTAAACCACTCTCCAATGCAAAAACCTGGCCTTTAAGTGATAAGGATGAAGATGACGATGTTTTAATAATTGGTAAGTAAATATATCTTCAACTACATAAGCCCTGCAGCTTCACCCGTGATATATTTTAAACCCTCTCGCACCCATTTAATCGTGTTGTTCATTACTGTTACAATAATGTATGAAAATTTGCCCAATTTGTTGACATTTATAATTACTGCTCCACTCTCAAACATAATAGCGTGATAATTTATAGACTATAGCCTTCCTCGATAAATAGGGTTTTCAACACAATTGTTTTTTTAATCCGTCCAGTAGTTCCTGAGATTAGCGCTTTAACCAAACAAACAAACTTTTCAGTTTTATAATATTAGTATTGATGTAAATGCTCTTATGGTTAGGAAATTCGAATTATAATAACAGCATATTAATAAAATATCATAATGTTAAAATTCACAGAAGACGCCGAATTGCCTCCTATAGATGGTGGGGCTGAAACACTTGCCAGCGAATCGGCTCCCCGTGAGAAGCTTAGACCCAAACTCTTGAGCTTTCATGAGAATCGACGACCACCATATTGGGGCACTTGGCGTAAGAAAAGTACTTCTGTCAAACCTAGGAAACCATTTGGTCAGGATTTGGTATGTGATTTTTCAAGTTGAGTTTTTCTTGTGATTTAGAATTTCCCTCTAAAAACTATTAGCTTTTTCTAATGTGTGAGCTAAAGCTACCGGCGTGATGGTCATTCACTATTGTGTCCTGGAATAGCCTTGAAAAGAGGTTTCTTACATTCTAATCATCCTGCATTGTTGCCAACTTTGGCGGCCCTACCCATAATTTGGGGATTAATTTCTCCTTGATGGAGGCGATTGCGGGAACTTTCACTGCAGCAGAGTGTAACTATAGTCGAGGAAATCCTGGACTAAGGTGACAACTATCTCTAACTTTTCCTTTCCCTTAATATAACAACTACAGCTTGGCAAAACATTGCTGGAAAATTTCAAGTTTTTATTTATTATTTCAAGCCGTTCATAAAGCCTTCCAACTTGGCTACCGGGACCAACGGCTAAATGTGCCTTCTGAAGCATGGAAGTGCTCGTAAGGTTCAGTGCCTTCAGTGATCGTTTACAGAACACTGAGTTGGCTGGGGTACGAGCGATTCTATATAAAGGTAACTAACTGACCCTAAAAAAACATTTTTCTGGAGAGCTATCCAGTTTCTAGTAAAAAGGGTTTCGGCTGGGTGTCGATGGTTGAGTGCAAGTGAGTAGGTAAATAAATTACGGGTTTAAATGATTTATATTCATCATCATCATCCGAGCGTCTGTCCCACTTGCGTCTTCTGACGTCCGGGGTCCACTTTCCTACATTTTCTTTTTCTTTATGGTGATTATCTGAACAAAAATTTCAGAAACTTGAATATGAGGTAGACAGTGACGATGATTGGGAAGAAGAGCAAGAAGGGGAGAGTATCGACGGAAGCGCTGCCGGGAGCGACGAAGAACCGGACGGAGATGAATATGAAGTCGATAATGTGGTGTTTGTGCCACACGGCTATCTTAGTGACGAGGTGAGTTCATTTAGGGCCGTACAGATTCCAGAACGTTTCTATTGAGAAACGTTCTGGAATACGGTTGAGTATTGACTCAAGCGATGCTTGAGAGTAGATTTTATAAGGCAAAAGCTAGCCTCAAGCGTTGATAGAGTATTGAGATACGTTCTGGAATACAGACCATAAATTGAGACAATGATTGGGAGTGAGGTATTATGATATCAAAAGAAAGAAAGAAAACATTTATTTTTCAAAACACAGCATCTAACACTAAAAATTAACTTATAATAAAACACACACAATCATACTCAACTAAAATTTAAAATAATAATTAAAGAAAAAAATAACTACAACAATATGGGTAATTCTGCGTAGTACGCATTCTAATCCATGGCTCTGTTCATCAGTTAACCGTGCGATCGCCTGTCCAAATTGAACTGACACGTCACAAAGCTTATATTTACTAGCAAATAATGCTCCCGCGAGAAAGCATGTCAGTAGTGTACAGAAGAAATAGAGTTGGCGACAAAATAGACCCCTGTGGTACCCCGGCGTTAACCTGTAAAAAGCAGGAAGCCTGAGCTTCACAGAGGACCCTCATACAGTGCCCGTGTATGAAGCTAGCCATCCAACGGCGCCACTGAGGCGGTAGATCATATGCCAGAAACTTGTGAAGAGGCGACGCATGCCATATTCTATTGAAAGCTTTGGCAATATCCACACTTTATAGCCAAGGACTCACTGTGCCTTACCATAATCTCGCCAAATGTGTGTTACGTACGCTAAGAGTTTTCTAATTTGTTTTCTCAAAGCCCTTTGATCGTTTCGCCCTTAAACCATATTGCGAATTTCTCATAAGGCCCGTTAATTTACAACAATTTCGACCATCCCAAGTACCAGAAATTTTACAAATATTGTCAAATATGTGATTAATATACTATACTACTTTTGTTGACAGGAAGCAACAATGGATGAAGATGATGTAATGTCACTTTCACCAGAAACTCAACAAGCAAGACTGAAACATTTAGAACATGAGTTCGAATCTGAAATGAAAAAACCTACAGAGAAACTCAAGCCGAGAATGTACGGCTTGTTGTGGGAGACGGCAGATGGCGGCAAACCAGAAAAATGTGTAGACGCCTTGTGGAATTACTTTAGTAAAATGTCCATGATAATGAATGATCCTGCTCAACTTCTTGTACCAGCGAGTGAGCCTCAAGAAGGTGAGAAGAAAAAAGTAAAAAAGAAAAAACCCGTCACACAGCCTGCAGACGGCGACACAAAACAAAAAAGCCCAAAAAACGACAAAAAGAAAAAGTCCAAAAATGATGACAAAGAAAGTAAAACGCCTAAAACAGATTCTAAAAAAACTGTTCCGGAAGTAAAGAAAAATCAACCTGGTATTAATATGTTTTTGACGAAAATTAAATCGTCATAAATATTATAATATTATAGTTTTAGTATTAAGGATTAATTAATAAAATGGAGGAGACAACGCACTGCTACATTAATAGGTCCAATATGTTTAATAAAAATGTTAGAAGCGTGATATACCTACTATTATTACATTAGACACATAATAATTATAACTGCTGTTAATAAAAAATATTTCAGTGTTTTATTAAAAATAAAATTATATTAATTTGTCTGAGGCATATGAAGTTTTAGATCTGTCATCATCAGTCGCCATATTGTTTTTGTTTAAAAATGGCGCACGTTTGCCCGCAACTTCGTCCGCGTGGAATAGTTACTTTTAGTAGCATTTTTTGTTTTTTTACAAAATTAATTTTGCTAATACTAATTGTATACTAAATGCTAAAATAAATTAAAAAGTTCCTTGTAATAGCTACGTCTCTAATATGCTTATGTGTGCGCTATGCATATACGTAATCCTCCAATTTTAGATTAATTTTAAGTTTTAGGTTTGAAATGTTTAATAAGATTTTTCAATTTTATTTATTACAATGGTTTTCGGACTTTACTGAAGTCTTCAATATAATCATTTCCATATTGTATTACAACAGTAAATAATAATAAAAAAACTTAAATATATTTGTACTATCGAGGAAAATTAACGTATAGCAGTTTGATATAATTCTGAATTTGGTTAAATTACTATTTCCCAAAGGCAAGCGACTGTAAGAAACTTCCTGACGGAGTTCATCACTATAATACGGCCAAATTACGACGACGATCAAAGTGGTAAACATAGATTTTCCTCGATTGTACCTTTAATAATTCCTAGAGATGAACTGTAAATACTTGGTCGTATAAAGCTTATTAGCGATATAAAAATATTATTCAATAAAACACAAAAATATTGAGTTTTTTTAATCACCTTGACGATTCATACTAGAAAAGTCACCAACTGATTGTATAAATCTACCGTCATAATCGGGAAGGTTTTGGTAGTTAAGGTTTGATAATATGATAAGTCATACCGTACGACGTGGTAAACAGAAAATATCACTTGGAGCTCGGTCCAGGCAATATTCGTGCCGAGGTGAGACTGCGGTTGTGGACAACACACAACAATGTGTTATCTTTTCGAGGGCTTACCCAGAGTGATAGACAAGTCTGCCGTGAACCCTGAGGTTATACTTCCGAGAGCTTACCATGAGTGGCAGACATAGTATGCGGGAAACCCTGAGCTTATCCTTCCAAGGGCCTACACAAGGCGCCCGGCTTCAGACTGTTTCCCAGCCGTCTAGAACAGTCCTATGTCCCTTGTCTATCAATTTGGTACCACAGATAATATAATATAATTTAATCATTACATATTATAAAACTAAGTCGCTTTTCGCTGTCTGTCCCTATGTATGCTTAGATATTTAAATCTACGCAACGAATTACGATGCGGTTTTTTTTACTAGTTAAAGTGATTCTCATGAAAGGTTTTTATGTATAATGTGTTACATACATTGACCAAATTATAACGATATTTGTTGGGGATGTCGGAAATAATAAGCCGTCTGGGAGCTTTAAACAAGAACGCTGCCTAAACCCTTTGAAATATAACAAAATAATGTATGGTGCAATTGTATATCTAATATAGGTCTACAAAAACGTCCGCTATGGTATATGTCTATATCTTAAGGATAACATACTTTATAATATTTGAATACCGTAAAGGAACAGCAATTATAAAGCGGTACATTGAAGGCTATTTACACAAATATGTTATTAATCCTTATAATTTTTAATACGTTAGTTGGCTTCAGTATTTCATGTAGATTATTTAGTCCTTTTACTACCTTTCAAATTAAATGAATATCTTAGGAGATATAGCAAAATCAAAATAATGCGCAAAAACCATAATTCGACCGGGCCGCACAGGCGTAGGTACTGGAAAGCGGAGGAGTAGGTAATCTACGAATTTGGAAAATGTTCAAACATTATTGTGAAATTAATTAACGACGGGATTAAATTGGTGCCACGGGGTTCGAAGTATGTCACGGGCGAAGTCGGGCGGGACAGCTAGTATAATATAATTTTAAATTCGTACTAGAGTGTAAAAAGACAAATCCAGACGCACTACAGACGTCAACTCGTGACCTTTACTCAAGTTCAAGTGGATTCAAGTCCCGTCTGAACAAGTTGTCTTACATAGAGGTTAGCATACTGGGTATAGGTACCATAAAAAAATTACCGAGTCTCTATCATCATGAAGATCTGTATCTACTAATTAAAAATAAAAATAGAATTTGTTTATAGTATCTGCTAGTTCTTATGACATCACTGTGTTCTCGTCGGTGTTTACGTCCTTACCTACATTATTTTATCAGGTCAGTCTGGTTTCTTCTTGTTTTCATGATCCAAAGTTGCACTCATTGATTGCTATATTCTTTATTTCTCATTGCTAGATGGCGCTGGGTGTATATAAATTTTATATTCAACTCAATTTTAAAAAATGTCCAACAATATTTTATGATTGTAATTGATTAATTGCTAAATTGGTTTATTTATATATACAAAGGATGAAAGTTGGTAGGAACGGCTAAGGTATTCAATTCATGTAGGTTTTTTTTAACGTATGGAAATTTCCTCGTATGTCATGCCCGACATAAAACGGCTAAAACCACACGGTCCCTGCCTAACTGTCTATAGCCGGACTCCTCCTCGGAAAGATGTCCCAGTGATGTATGATTCATGTAGGTATAATGAACCTGTATCGTACCTCGTCGTCGAAGTCCTTTAATCTATACCTACTAATATTGTAAAGCTGAAGACTTGTTATTGTTTGTTTGTCTGGTTGAACGCGCTAATCTCAGGAACTACTGATCAGATATAAAAAAACTTTTTGTGTTAGATAGCCCATTTATCGAGGAAGGCTATAGGCATCACGCTACTACCCTGGAGATCGGAGCAGTAGCCATAAATGTCGACAAATCGGGCAAATTTTTATGAAATTTTGAAGAATTTATAAGCGGGATTAATTAGGTGCGACGGGAGTTCGAAGTATGTCAAGGGCGAAGCCGGTGGGGGTCACCTAGTTTATCTTATACGACATATTTCGATTTCGTAGGCAATAATTTATGAGTTATTAAAACTCGACACAAATCCAAAGGTGTTAGAAGTCTAGACTTCGTATCTCTCTGGGTGCGTGTGTGTGCATGCTAGCATGCGTGCTTGCGTGCGTGCGTATGTGATTGTGTGTGTGTATCTCTCTGTGGTATCATAGCACCCGAACGGATGGACAAACTTTGATGCGGATTTTTTTGTTCGTAAGCTGATGACTACCCAGTCAGGGATACAGCGCGAAGATAGTTAAAGCCGATGTGATCGAGATGGTTCTTAGCTACAAGGGATCTCACTAAATCTCACAAGTCTGCTTGATCTGAAATTTGGTATAGGTTCTCTTACTTTGATGGGATTTCCACGACATGGTGACCTGGAGCTTGCTGCTGCATCAAGTAGTCTGCGAGATACCTAACTTCTCAGAAAATTACAGCATATACCTACCATTGTTGGAGTTTATTAGAACATCGAACGGTCACAATGTGTTGATGTTCTTGGTTTGAGGGTTCTGTTATTTTTAAATTAATTATGCGATTTTGTGCTTTAGAAGGCACGATAAACCGTTGGTCCCGGTTGCCAGTAACATGGCAGTCGTTAAGCCAAGTTCAAGGTCTTATGGGAGCCTTGAAAATTTTCAACAGCAGTCTATTTCAACACGGCAATGGCCTCATCACCTATAACGTGGGACAGGAATACACACGGTGAAAGTGGCCATATAATATGCTGCCACCCTTTCGGGGATAAGACGTGATTGATAAACAATCTTGCGAACAGTATTGCAGACACAGATGTATCATGTTCTGTTTCTTTAACAATAATCCTTGCTCTACATATATATAAACTAGTTAACGTAGAAGATAATGCTCTTTCATAGATGCATGACATGTCATTGAAATAAAAAATATTTGAAACCTGTTTAATTAATCAGAAAATAATTAGTCAAATGAGTTCTGTCCATCGAATTGATTTACCTAAAATAATAACGGTATTCTTGTCAAAGTTTTTGCTTGTTGTACTATACCTAGCAGCTAGGGACACTGCTTTATCCCAGAGGGCTAGTCAGACACATATTATACGCCCACATTTTAACTTGTGCATTTTTGTCTGCAATAAAGATTACTTGTCCCATGTACCTACCTAAGAGGTGGTGAGCCCAATGTTGTGTTGGTTAAAATTTTAATAATCAGGTGCAGGTTGTGGCTATACCTGCTGTAGAGACGTTTCAAACCGCCGGGATTCAAACCGAAGACCTCTGTAATGATTATAACCACTGCGCCACTGGAGTTGTCAAAGAATTAGATAGGAGAGAAATAATTGAAGAAAAAAGGTAAGCTCTAGTTTAAAAAAATAATTATGGGTTGCACTCCGGAAGTACATCCGGCAGAAGCAAAAATTACATTTATTAATAATTTATATATCTAGACGCGTTCGTCTGCTATATGTATACGTATATATGCACACATTATAGCTGCGTCTCGTAAAGGTGGCGCGAGTCCAGAGACTTTATTTTATCTAAAAATATGCGTACTGTGCTAAAAGAAGTTTTCACTTCAATAACAATGTTTTAAGTCGCTCCATAAATTCTTTTAAAGACCTTTCTATTTTGATAGTCTATCTTTAAGAAGGCTTTTAAAAGAACAAATGAGATAAAGAAGACTACTATAAATTGCTAGCACTACAATGACGTCTCTCACTCTGGTGTAATTAGATCGAAACTAATATTACTCTATAAGTAACTAATAAATATAAATATTGTGGGACACTTTTCACACAGCGCCATCTAGCCCAAAGTAAGCTAATATTAGCTTGTGTTATGGGATCTAGATAACTGATGAACATACTTATATATCTCTAAATACATACATATTATAGATAAATAACACCCAGACACAGAATAAACCATCATGCTCATCACACAAAGTTTTATCCTGGGTGGGAATCGAACCCACGACCTCTTGCGTAGCAGTCGGATGCACTCCCACCGCGCCACAGAGGCAGTCCTACTATACAGTACTAATATTTTCCTAGTTAACTAAGGCACGTAAAAAAGCGATATGTAAACCCAACCTGCAGTCTGGTACCTATACCTACTGATAGACATGATATCGCAGTCACTCCTAAAAATCTACATTATTTATTTAGTAGATTCTAAATAAGTAGGTAAGAGAGCAATTCAGATTAACGAGTTGGAATCTTGAGACCAATTACACTAAACGGGACATCAATTAACCAGAAATACTACCTCAAAATTGGTCATAGGTTACGTTTATGATAAGTGGTATCTGTTGAGCGCAGTTGAGCCCAATACACGAACAGTGGCGTGCCGTTCGTTGGCGCATGATCGTAGTAGCGGTCACCCGGCGGCAGTACCTCCACCGTTCTCGCACTTACTGCACGCCTCTCATATACATCATCTCAACAGCTTTATAATAATGACTGACATTGCCCCTAAAAATAAACGGTGGTCCCTCGACAGTAAGTGAAGGGTAGACACCCTCTTTTCCAAAGTAATGTACCTTTACTAAATCCTTAGTCAAGTTTTAAAATCGTTTTTCTATCTGTTTGAGTTTTGTGAAGTGGACATTTTCAGTGATTAATAATATAAAATCTGTGGTTAATACATAAATACTATTTAAAACAAAAATGCGGCAAGATACAGACGGATCTCTAGATGAGCGTGTAGCCGCTTTCAAGAGCGATCCACATAAATTTCGCCAAGCAAATGAATTTGTAGATCAACTGATACACCAGGCAAAGAAAGAAGCAGAACTAAAACAAAAAGAGAAAGAAAGAAATAAATTTGTAAGTATATATGTATATTATACCCGGTAAGGAAAAGAAATATGTGGAATTGATAGGGCGGTAAGTGTTAAAAGTGATGTAGTGCAAACTGGCTTCTTCAAAAATAGCAATGCTGTTTCATCATGACTCGAGTATCTCTTAATACACATCACTTTTTACCGCCTTTGTTATATTTTTGCATGCATTATATTATTTCATAATAGATTTATCTCCATCCACTAGAACATTTAGCGCTATTTGAATTGTTAGATACTTTTCTTGTAACTTTCACATTAGAAAATTTATAAATTATGAAACGATACTGTGTCATGTATTAGAATATTTTTATAATTAATATTATGTATGTCGATTATTTGTCTTGCAAATGATATGGTAAATCTGAACAGTACCTATTGTCAAAATACATGGTTCATAAAATTGGAGAGTTGGAGATTTTTATCTCTAAATTATTACTTATCATTGGTTTGATAAATGGCGCGATAATAATGCATATAGTTTTAGTAAAACCATATTGATGTTCAATAAGATTATGGTGAGCATTCGGCTTATGTGTTTAACTGATAAAGAGAGATGTGAAGTAGTTTTAGAGCGAATTGCTGTTTGATCGATTGCAGTGACTACAGATCGTTATGGCATCAATGCGTGATGATAACGTCATACGAATTAGACTTTAATTAGGTATTAATAAGGGCCGTAACTTTGGCCGACCGAATACGTAACGAAGTGATAGGCAATATGGCAGGTTTGAATGAAAGTGTCAGCGTTAAGCTGGAAAGGGGGAATGCTTCTTTGGTTTGGACACGTCCAACGAATGAGTGAGGAACGATTGACGAAGAATATATATTGTGCGAAAGTAGAGGGTAGAAGGAGTCAGGGTAGGCCAAGATTTACATAGGAAGACCACGTGTGCAGATTGCTCAAAAACGGAAAAGTCCAAAGTACTTGGATACGATAGGCGTGCATGTATGAAGCGATTGATGATTCTGCAAGAAGCGAAAGAAGTATGCATGGATCGTGAAGCCTGGCGATCTGTCCTCTCTGACTACCCCGTCAGGGATACAGCGTGAAGATAGTTAGTTAGTTAATAATGGCTACCAGTAGGTACATCAGATAATTGCTGTTCATAAAATAAAACTAAATGTTTTGGGATATTCTCACACAGTGCCATCTAGCTCAATTTAAGCTAATATAAACTTGTGCTATTGAATCTAGACAGCTGATCAACATACTTATGTTTATCTAAATGTATAGGTAGGATAAAATTTAATGAATTAATGAATCTGCAAAGAAGGATGTATCGCAAGGCCAGGCGATCTGATCTCTCTGACTACACCGTCATAGATACAACGTGAAGATATATATAATCTAGGTATATCTAATACAAAACACTCAAACTCTGAAATAAACATTTACGGATCACACAAATATCACTTCCAATCCGGGAGTCGAACCCAAGAACCCGTGAATCCGTACGTCAATTGCATGCACATGCGCCATCGATTACTAAAGCTGTCAAAGACATTTTTAAGTTGAAATTACGAGTATTAATACCTTGTATCTGTTCTAAAAAAAGACTTACGCATTTATAGTATTGACTAAAGGTTGAAAACCCTTTATAGGGATTTTGACGCCCCGTACTCAGGATCTTGATGAACGCTTCCGGATTAAGCCGAAACAATTGTCGATCTATATTAACAACACGTGTTATCACACGATAATTCCGTCTTGTTTATCAAAGTTTCTAAACTTTGAACCATTCTGCAAGGAATCAATGTCAATCGTTCTATTTTATACTACTGAGGTGGCAGACAAGCGTACGGCCCACCTGATGGAAAGTGGTCACCATAGCCTATGGACGTTTGTAACACCAGAGGTGCAGCACCCGCGCTGCCGACCCTTTATAAACCTTCTAAGACCCCTTTTGAAGAACCCCGTACTGTAGACGTTCGGGAAAACCCAGGCAGTTTAAAGACGCCTTACTCTAAATAATTTCATACAACCAAGCGCAGTCAGGAGGCGTCAACTTTTTGAAGTTAAATTTCTTTTGGCGCGTTAATGATGAGAGTAAATATTTACGATGCGCGCGCAGTCCGTCACGAAAAACCTACACCAAGCAGTAGTTAGCTGATAAGTGTTTCCATGACAACTTATAACTACATTCAAAGTAGTTTTCAAACACCCTGAAGTTAGCTATTTTCAACATTTTAGTTTTATCTACAAACGTAGGATAAGGCGAAATATAATGTTTTTAAGAAAGATTTTTTATCTTGTTGCGCCAAATAAGTAGATATAACTTCTAACGCGTGTATATAAGTACACACACACTATTTTTTCCAACGATTACACTAATTACTACACGCGAATGTCAGGCAACTGAGGCCGCGTACGCAATTTTCGCCTCTGACGTAAACTTATTAATACTTTCGTCTCTATTAGGGCGCAAACAAGAACATTCCTTGCTCTGTGGTCTGAACTATTTTGCTGAGTGAACTCTATTCCCTATACCAATAGGTTAGTCATCAGATAGTTATTAAAAACTAGAAATGCATTAAAAAACAATTATCGGGCTCAAATTTATTGTGGTCATGTTTTGCTATCAGACCTGTAAGTCAACCGAATGTACGTGGGTTGGTTTGTTACTTAGAACAGGATCTGGTTTGTAGTGGAGTCAATGCAACTGAATGTCAGTACGAAGTCTTCATTGCTGTCAATAGTTATGGTAAGTCGGTTGAATGTGTTTAGTATCAACTCAGTATTCGAAATTGTATTGTCTGCGGTGCACTGGTCTCTGCAAAAGTGGGTGGCGAACTGTTGCTAGGATATGTCATCGATTGGGTTGGTGGAGATGTACCTAAGTCGCTTAACATGGAAATATTTATTATCCTAAATCAGTCTTTAATTACATTCGTTTAAGCTGGTGGAGTCATCGTTCTGCCAGTGTTCAACTGCTGATGACAAATATGATCAGAACGTCCATCATATACTTTGGGAGTGTAGCATTTGGCAAAACGAGCGATATAATATAAGCTTAACTGTTTACAAGTAACATCGGGAGTAGTTTACTATGCGGATCTCGTGGCATCGAGGGTGAATTTCCGTGCTTTTAAACGTTTCTGCCATACATATTACTGGAATCAAATATAGCTCACATAGGACCCATACTATATCTACTATTACCGTGGTGCTTCCCTACTTCTATAGGATTTACACCTAGTTGCTTTCCGGGTCTCCCGCTTTTCAAAGGAGGCAATATATATAAATTACGTTCTTTTCCTACTTCCTCACATTATCGTCTGATTAATATCGTTTCGGGTTCCAAGACTTGCTAACTTCTCCTGCGACTTCACCGAGATCGAGGTCGTTGTAACTTTTCTGGTGCTTTGGTCATTGCTGTAGATCCTGGTTTACAGGAGTCACAGTAATGGGAATGCGGGTAGGATTAGTCCCAATATCCTAAATCAGTAGTGAGTCGCAGAGAGCGTCTGGTCAATAGACGTTGATGGAATAAGTTGTGTCGTGTTTGTGATTAATTGTGATGCAGAAGGAACAGTGTGTGAGTGCCTCTGTGGCGCGGTGGGGGTGTTTCCAACTGCTACGCAAGAGGTCGTGGGTTTGATTCGTTTGTTTCCTACCCAGGATAAAACTTTGTGTGATCAGCACGATGGTTTACGTATGTATTTAGAAATATAAAGTATGTTTATTAGTTATCTGTTTACCATAGTACAAGCTCTGCTTTGTTTGGAATCAGATGGCGTTGTGTGAGTTGTCCCAATGATATATCTATTACTATTATAAAATTGTAAAATTAGCTGTGACGTACATTGAAAATAAATAAAAAAAAGTAATTGTAACCGACTAATTAAGGGATTCTGAGTCCGAAACTGTGATTTTTTTCTTCGTGTCTGTTTGTTTGTTTGTTTGTTCGGGGTTGGAGCAAAATCCAGGCGGTTGATCACAACTTTGGTATGACAATATTGTGGCTAATTTTCCAGCTTAACTACTGCGCTATATTTTATCAAAATCGGTTCAGCAAAAGGAATAATACAGCTTAACTACATCTTGCTAGACGCGCTATACATTGGACAGGTTAAAGTATTTTGGTTTTTAGTTTGGCTTTAATTTATACACCATTTTTCACATGCCCACTGAATTTTCAGTTATGCACATAATCGTATCGAGTTGCGTTCACTGATGACTAAACGATGAGCAAAGTTAAGTTATCTAGGTGCGGTCATATTTAGGATGGGTAAACGTTTAAAAAGTAGGTGCACCACATCAGCAGACGTTTCTTTTAGTTACAGTCTCTAATTCATACAGGATCAGAGAAGATAAACACCCTAGGCGCGGTCTACTTTTAGATGGGTCAGTTATGCAGATCGAGTTAAAGACAAAAAGAAAGTGAAAAACATTTCAGCAGACATTTTGGTTTTAGTTACGCACAAGTTTCTGTCATTAATGGGTAAAATTTCAGTGACGTAAAGTAATCTAAGCATGGTCAGCTTTTAGAAGGGTGAGGACGAGTTTGGAGAAATCTGCAGTTTCTAAATACAACTTTGATATTTTTGCACATAAGGGACATTCGCTTGGCTCAAGCCGGCTTAAGCAGCACCTGCTAACTGATAGAAAACAGCAAACTCAGGTAAGCTCAGGAGGTCGGTAGGCCAGATGGCAATTGTCACTAATGTATAATGTTAAATAAATATACATAAATATTCATCACGCCTTATCCCCGTAGGGGTGGCAGAGGCATATTATATGCCCACTTTTTTACCGAATGGATTCCTGTCCCACGTAATAGGTGGTGAGCCCATTGCCGTGTTGAAATAGACAGACGCAGGTTGTGGCTACCTGCTGTTGAAATTTATTAAGCCGCCTATAAGGCCTTCAACCAGGCTTAACGACTGCCATTTTACTGGCAACCGGGACCAACGGCTTAACGTGCCTTCAGAAGCACGGAAACGCTCGCAAATGTAAATGCCACAAAGTGGTCACCCATCCGACGACCAGCCATAGTGAAAGTTGCGTACCTCAGTGATCGTTTACCGAACAATGAGACCGCGGGGCCACGAGCGCTTCCATTCCAATGTATAATGTTCAATGAACTAAATTAATAATAACCAACGGATAGATACTATTTTTAAATAATACAAACAAAATTTTGTACGAATGGCTCCTGAACATCAGATTTAAAATTATAGTGATTTGTCTTATGGTATATCCTATGTCTACCCCTTGAATAAACAGTCGTGACTGTATGTATTATAAGTGCGAATCTATAAATTGCAGAGAAACGCTAATGTTTCAAATTCATTTTGGAGTGTATAAATTTCGTAACGATCATTGCGTTAAGCAACTTTTGCTATGGCTGTTTACGGATGGGTGACTAATGTGTGGCATTTCCATTTACGAGCGTTACCGTGCTTCGGAAGGCATGTTAAGCTGTTGGTCCCGGTTGCCAGGAACATATTATGGTAGTGGTTAAGCCAAGTTGAAAGGCCTTTAATATTTTCATAAGTAGGTAGCCACAACCTGCGTCTGTTTATTTCAACACGGCAATGGCCTCGCAGCCTATTACGTGGGACAAAATTCATACAATGGAATGTGGGCTATATATATAGATTCCTCTGCCTAGCCATTCGGGAATAAAGACGTGATTGATAAAAACTAACTAATTAACTATCTTCACGCTGTATCCCTGACGCGGTAGTCAGAGAGGACACATCGCCAGGTTTCATCCATGAATACTTCTATCACTTCTTGAAGATTCATCAATCGCTTCATACATGCACGTCTGGGTATCCGAATACTTTTGATTTTTACGGTTGTTTTGAAGATTGCTCAATCTGCTCACTTGGTCTGGTCTGTATGTCTCGGCCTACCCTGACTCCCTCCATACTTTACTTTCGCACAATATATATTCTTTGTCAATCGTTCCTCACTCATTCGGTGGACGTGTCCAAACCAACGGAGCACGCCCTTTTCTATCTTAACGCTGACACTTTCATTAAAATCTGCCATATTGCGTATCACTTCGTTATATTACGGTCGGCCAAAGTTACGCATCACAATTTTCGAAGTGATCTCTGATATTTCCTGGGTATATCTGCTGAAATACCCAGGTTTCACTACCGTAACGTGCTTCTTTTACGATGCTTTGTCGCTTTCGTAATTGGGACAAAGCACCGTTATCTATGTTTCCAGCAGCTACTCGCCGATCTAAATCCGAAGCACATCTTCCGTCTGCGCTAAACATACTCCCTAAATACACAATTGCTATTGTTCTGTTTAAATTTCATTTGCGATTGCTAGCTTAAATCCTAGCTTAGGTAGAAGTTCCGATTTCAGAAAAAAAAAATAAAAAAATTATAAATGATTTTAGAAGTTTGATTTTTGTATGTGTTGGAATGCATTAGGGCATTAGGGCACTTCACTAACCTCGCATCCGCGGCAGTCTTTGCGTCCGTGACATTGCAGATAAGCTGCAAGTGTGTCTCCTTCGCTGGTATGGTCACGTCTTGAGGCAACCGACAGGGGATGCCGACGACCGTGCGAAGTGAAGGACAAAAAGTAGAAAAGCGGACCCCAAGCGTAAGTCACTACGTTCCATGGGGGTGGAAAGCGGTAACACGGGGCCCCATATGACTATTGGTGGATGGGGTACTATCGGCTATTCCAGTCGTGATCGCGCATGACAGAGGTGGCGTCTTTAAACCAACCGGCGTTATATTTTTCTCCTCGCTGCCATCACCTCGTCGGTGAACGAAGGTATGGTGACCAAACTCGCCGGATTTGATACATCCAAACCAACGTTGCTGCAAACACACTTTCGGTATTTCGCTTCTACCAGTCAGCCTGGGAGTACCGCAATGCCGCAAGCCTTGGATGTCCGTCGAATCACAATGTTCTCTTGCAATGGGGTCAGCTGCCGGGAATTCGTCCAGACTTATAGGGGCAGCGTTAAGCTCTACACCTGTTAACCATCTCTCCAGGGTGCATCAGCACTCCTGCTTCCGCTGACCGCCAGCAAGCCCGTAAGGGGTATGAAACGTGGAGGTTTCCCGATGCCTATCTCATATTTCTGAAGTTAACTTGGCTAGAATTTACGTTTAGAGCTTTACACAGCCTTTATATATTTTTTTTGGTATTTTCTGTTTTACTTATTATTTATTAACTATTATTTATTATTACTAAGAATATGAATGAAACTAAACAATACAAATGAAATCGTGTCACAACGAGACGGCTGCCAACTAAGAAAGGTTTTAGAAACCATATTTGATAGATGTTGGGCTAAAGGTTAGAGCGCAGAATAGCTCGATTCTCAAAGAGTTCATCACTCCTTTTTGTGAGACGTCTTGATCAGTGATCGAAAAGTTTCAAATCTGACAATAACCATCAATAATCTTTAAGAAGAGCTGAGATCAGTCAGGGAACAACGAAGCTCTACTCTCAAAATATTTAACAAATCACTCTAAAAGAAACCGTGTGAAATCGACGGAGGGATGTAGAGTGATGCGAATGATCGAAAACGCATAACTTGAACCAAAGAGCTATAAGATTGTTGTTATTTGCTGAGTCTCGATTCAAGTTAGGTCTGATACAAGAGTATGAACATTGGGGTGCATAGAGGCCCTATCTGAAAGTAGTGCTCCTAACATAACTAAAAAAGGTAAACTCAAAACGAATCCCTGTACTAACTTGTTTGGACTTTGGAACAGTAACTTTTAAAATAGTCCATATTGCCACAGGAAATAAGTATATATGTTATTTTTTATACAAGTTCTGAACCTAATGTTAATTACATACAAAAAACCACGCGAGCGTAGCCGCGGGCAAATGCTAGTATTAAATATATAATTACTTGTATCTACGCGTACACGTATTAACAAACAATTTCATTTTAATACTCTTGAAACGCGAAAAGATACATCAGTGGGCTGTCAAATTGAGAGTCACACTGTCAATAGTCTTGTGGATTGTAAGATTGACCTTAAATTTACTGATTGCCACCAAGATTTTTCATCAGGCTTTCATCACCATTTTGCGAAAAAACGACAAGACAAAGATAAAACAACAACTTCTTTGCCAATTAATACTCTTCTCACTTTTACCGACCACAAATTATTTTCTTAATACAGACGTCTTGATCTAGCGGAGAAACTAAAGCAATTTGTCTCGTAAACAAGGCTCAGCCCTGCGGGGCTACTAGAGCTCACTATACAAGTCTATCTTGGAATATTGTCTATTAAATAGGCTGTGCCCAGGGCAGAGACAGATATGTTAGTTAGTTAAAAATAAAGAACATACGATGCCTTGAACTAATCGACTGTAAAGTGGTTGTTCGATTATTATTATTTCGATTCGACTGCCTCTATGGCTCGGTGGGAGTGTATCCGACTGCTACTCAAGAGGTCGTGGATTCGATTCCCACCCGGTATATAACTTTGTGTAATGAGGACGATGGTTTATTCTGTGTCTAGGTGCTATCTATATATATATAAATGAAACCCTATTTCCCTTGGTCACGCCATCACGCGTGAACGTCTGGACCGAATTGAAAAAATATAAATATATAAAATTGGAGCCACGGGGTTGGAAGTATGTCACGGACAAAGCCGGGCAGGTCAGCTAGTTTATCTATAATATCTATGTATTTAAAAATATATAAGTATGTTTCTCAGTTATCTGGTTACCATAGTACAAGCTCTGCTTAGTTTGGAATCAGATGGCGTTGGATTTAAGTTGTGCGAACGATATTTATTTATTTATTTTATTTTTTATTACCAGTAGTGGATGGTCATAGATTGACCTATTTCTTGACAACTCTTGGCTATATCAAGAAATAGTTTTACCACATTGATTTTGGGATTTTGAATTACAGTATTATGTTATAGTTTTGTATGTCTTATCTTAAACCTAAATATATATTATGTACCTAATTCACAAATTGGGAGGGATGAGTACTGTACCCCTAGATAGGCTACAAAGCAGCCTGTGCCTAGGAGTTACAGTGCTGTGCAAATGAGTGTGGCGTTGATGGCTGCACTACAGTTTATACTTTTGCGGCTGTCTTCGTTTCAATTTTGTTTTTGTTTGTTCCTAATTATAAATTTTGTTCCTAATTATAATAATTATTATGTATTAGTATGTATAAGGATAATAATAAACAATTACGCGATGACTGCGATGCGGAGAAATTTTATGACGCATGTTAGGTTTTTGTTTCTTAGTTATTTTTAGTAAGTTTAGAATTAATTTATCAAAATATTTAGATTATTAAAACAAGATTTTGAAGCGCTTATAGTTCTGCTAGCTCAGTGTTCTGTAAATCACTGCGTTAAATATCGTAACCTACGGTTGGTCCTGAGATTGATGACCGTTTGTGGCACTTCTATTAACGGGCGTTTTATTGCTCACCTCATAGGAGAGCCTAATATTGGGGCACTTCCTTAGCCGGGTCGCGGTGAATAATCCTCTGACGTTTCCTGCGACCCGGTTGGGAAGAAGGTCGAACACTGTAGGGTTAAGTGGGTAGGACGGCCCTCTAAGGCCGGGAGTCCCACACACTCTTCCTTCAAACCTCTTTCAATCAGGTACGCCGTATGCTTGACTGCCACTTCAATCGTATAAAAAATTATCTAAAATAAAAATTTGTTTACCTTTTTGTCCACTTTTTTTTTTTTTTGCAAAATTTTACAGTATAATATTGCATTGGGTTGTCATCTTCCTCGTCTCTTTTTCGCTTTTCTTTTTCCACATTTCCATGCATTGTCATAAACTTCTGAACTATGGTCAAAAATTTCAAGTATCAGCTCATTGGGCAGTTAGTATTCTACCCGTAGGTATAGACATACAAAAAAGTAAAAATAAAAAAAAAACGAACAAACATTACTTTTTTTTTTATTCATAAAAAAAAGGTAGAAAAAAAGAAGACTAAAAAGGAAAAGATTTATCATTATTTTCTGCTAAATAAAATAGGATAGAAACAGAAATATTATAGATGTTGCTATTTCCCTATTTCCTCACAGTTTGCGTGATGTCTGCAATTTACGTACACGGCGGCCATTATTTCAGCATCCGGCCATTTTTTGTGACTGCAGAAACATGTTCTATTAAGCATCTACCTAGTTATTTTCAACAAATGCAACTTATTTATTGAGATTAACCACAGAGCAAGAAATAAACTCTACTAGAGAATCTACTCTCCAGGCTAGTAGCGTGATAATATATAGCCTATAGCCTTCATTGATAAATGGGCAATACAACTCAAAATTTTTTTTCTAATCCGACTAGTAGTTCCTAATATTAGCGCGTTCAACCAAACAAACAAACTCTTCAGCTTTATAATATTAGTATAGATACAACTAAGCGTATCAAACGGCTTCAGCCTTTACTCATACAGGCCGCGACATGTTGGGCGACCCTCATACAAGCCCATTGCTGGCCAGCAGTGGCTAGTCTGTCAGTCTGCGTATGTGATTTTCGTCTACAGTTTAACATAAACTTGACACGCGGTATTATTATTACTTTCGTCTCTATTAGGGCACGAGCTAAAGGGAGCAGCTAATAAAATACCTTGCTCTGTGCTACTTACCAAAAAAAAAATGTATGTGAACATTAGTACACAGGTAAGAATTAAAACTTCTTAACGACATTTTTTTACAGCTATAAAGTTTTTCTTAAACGTCTCGATTAATAAGTTACACTTATGATAAATAAGTTTCACTTCGAAACAACACGGCGCATAACAG
Source organism: Thumatha senex (assembly GCA_948477245.1). Taxonomy (NCBI): domain Eukaryota; kingdom Metazoa; phylum Arthropoda; class Insecta; order Lepidoptera; family Erebidae; genus Thumatha; species Thumatha senex. The sequence goes on along the minus strand of OX419741.1, from coordinate 10,850,300 downwards.
AAAAACGTGACGATGTTTTTTACAGCTATAAAATGTCTATAAAAGTCGATAAAGAATTTTCTCTTTAAAATCCCTATTTACTTAGTGATTTAGAGCTAAATTTTTTTTAGTGCCGTATTCCAGAACGTTTCTCAATAAATAATCGACGCTTGAGAGAAGATTAGATTAGACTCACTAGTTTTTTCTCTAAATTGCCAGCTTGTGCGTAAATACTAAAATTTATTATCTAAACTAAAGTTGCATTAATTTTTTTAATTCGTTGTTACAGGAATCACAAGATCAAGGAAGCGGTAAGTCTAGTGAAACTTTTTTTAAATTCGTTTTTATTTTATTTTCGATACCTCTAAGTGTACTTACTTATGAAGACCACGTGAGCTGATTGTTCAAAATTGGACAGGTCAAAAGTACTCGGATACCCAGACGTGCATGCATAAAGCGATTAATGAATCTGCAGGAAGCTAGAGAAATATGCATGGCTCGCGAAGCCTGGCGGTGTGTTCTCTCTGACTCTCTGTCAGGTATACAGCATTAAACTAATATTATTATACTTTGCGTCCGGAGCGCTCACATACGGTTATACGGTTAGGACCGATAGTGACTTTATTCCGCGTACGCTTAGATTGTGGAATGAACTCCCTGCCTGGGTATCCCGACCGTTTACAGTATGGGGTTCTTCAAAAAGGGTCTTAGAAGGTTTTTACAGGGTCGGCAGCGCCTCTGGTGTTGCAAACGTCCATGGGCTACGGTGACCACTCTCCATCAGGTGAGCCGCATGCTTGTCCGCCAACTCATTGGGATAAAAAATCCCTTTAGCAAAAGAAAATAAGGTCATCTACAAGCTATTATATATATAGCATTTATATATAGGTTCATATGAAGGAGAATGCACGTTATACGAGTATACCTTCACACAATAAATCAGTCAAGTGAAACAGAGCATTGCAGATTCAAGACAAGAGAGAACCCTCGGTATTTTATATTCACATAGCAACCATCGCTCGCAATACGAATTAAAATAAATGTCAAGGATTGAGCTTACTAATAAGAAGATATATATACAGATAAATACAATTTGAAATAAAATAAATAAATATCGTTAGGACAACTCACACAACGCCGTCTGATTCCATACCAAGCAGAGGTACTATGGTAACTAGATAACCGATAAAAATACTTACTTATATATTTCTTAGTACCTACATATTATAGATAAATAACACCCAGACACAGAATAAACCATCGTGCTCATCACAAAAAGTTTTATCCTGGGTGGGAATCGAACTAACGACCTCTTGCGTAGCAGTCGAATACACTCCCACCCCTCCACGGTAGCAGTCAATTGAATTGTCTGTTGTAATTCCAAATTATAAGCTGTTCACTAAATGTATATGAAATATAGTTAAAATATAAATATCTGTCAGTTTGTTTCGGTTAATCTCTGAAACGGCTGGACCAGTTTTAACGGAACTGATAGCTGATTTTATAAGGAGCAACTTAGGATGCATTTTGATGTCTGATGCGCCGTTTGCGATTAATCTTGAGCACGTTAAGTTGTACATATGTCGAGAGGACACACGAATGTTCCCCCATGGCAATTCTCCTGTTTTTATAATTTTAGTGTGCGAAGGCCCAATGGATGGATATAATCGATTGTTGTATTTCCATTTTCGAGTAGGTATTTGTATCTACCATAGATATCTTAACTAAGGTTTGGTTTAGGTTAACATATATACTTTTTGTTAAGATATCTATGGGATCTACGCTGTGGATTTAAGCCCGTGCCTATTTGATATGGGTGCACGTTTGAAGTATTACCGACTTGATACTTATATTTTGGGCAGGTGACGTAAATAATGAAAGCTACAAGATAGATTAATGATGAGATTACTAGGTAGATTAATAATGATTGTGTGTGAGTGAGAGCAATTCGATAGAATGAGTAAAGAATTAGTACCTTTTTAGTATTTCATTGAACGAAACTAAGTAAAATGAATGACATATTTAATAATAAATTTGAAAAATGAACATTAATTAATTAAACAGACAAAAATATTTTAGGGTTATATCAACTTTTTCTGTTTTAACCTAGAGTTAAGTTATCATTACAATTATTATCGTATTGTCTCACAATTCCGATATTATCCGTTCTCGCACAGCCTTATATTTTTTCATTTTATACACAAAACATTTTTGTCAACATTTAATGCAAAAAAATCTTATAGCAAATATTATAGGTTTTCGTATTTCCTATAGCAAATTACTAAGTTAGTGTTTTAGTATTTATCTAATAAAGGTCTCGAGTTCCCAATGAAGGTCTTCACCTCCGCTTACACAATCATTTACTTCCTTCTGTTGACAAATAGCTGTAAAAGTAGGTATGTCATCATCAACGACTTGTATGTAGTAATAGTAGGCTATTACTAGAAGATCCGCAATAGAACGACCTTCACCCATCTGTTTAATGGATAGATAGTATTTCAAATCTAAATTAGAATAGGTATTAGAAAAAATTACGGGTTGCACTCAAGGAGTACCGACAGCAGTGAAATCTTATTTTGTCGAGTTAGACATTTTTTAGATGGGTACTAGATTACTTTAAGAATAAAAGCACTAACCGGGTTAAAAAAACACTATAGTTATTTATAATTTGACAGGTTAAATACGCAAAAAGAGTTCCTTCGAGCCGGATTTGAACCAGCGACCTATGGATTCCAATTTATAACCATCTACAGTGCACCGCTCTACCAACTGAGCTATCAAAGGTTGATATCTGAGTTCGAAATTATCTAGTCGAGTCTAGGTAACGGTGTCCCGAATCCAGAGATTTAGTCTAAAATATTTTTTTCTTCAAAATACTTTATGTTTTTAGTAGATTGATTGTAAGGAGATTATCACTAAGCCATTTCATAGTTCTTGCTAGGGCGATTTCTGTTGACTTATTAACTTGGGGCCACGATATATCCTGAAAAATAAGTGCCGTATGGTTGAGTGACTGTAGTTGAGCTCAATGGGGTTAAACTGGCACAGATTTCAGCCGGTCATCGTTTAAAAAATAACGATACTGAACCTAAATTAATGTACGTTGTCTACGTCCGGCATAGCATTCGGAGACACGCCAGTAATCTTTCTACCAACACCGGGTGGTCAGGACTATGTTAAACGAAAAAGTGAAGCATCTAGGCGTTATACTAAATAAATAGTATGCTAATCAACATGTTGAAAAGCAACCACGAAAGCAATGAGCCGTGTTGCTCTTTTTATGGAAAGCCTGTCTTGACTTAAATCAAATGTAGTTTATTGGATCTCTCATTGATGGTGCAGCCGTTACATATGTAAATATTTTATGGTGGCTCAAGAAAAAACTGGAGAACTGTAAGTGGATGTTGTAGGTATAGGTAAAAACAAGCAGCAGTAGAGAAAACGCATAAACTTACATATTATGGATTTCTGAATCGTTTGTCATAAAATAGTAAACACAACATGCTTTATGATTTCACATACATTTACACTCTTCGCAACCCATCTTCGTGAGAGACAACTAAATCCCCGGAGGGGATTCTACTACACACTAAGGTACCAACGGTTAAGTCACTGCGAACAACGCAAATAACGCCCGGACTCCTCGGAGATGTAATTATCTATATGTATAAAAATATACTTTCCTGCCTTACCTTTAAATAAATCTACTTCATACAATCCCTACTCAATTGGATTCTGTTCCAGAAATCTAAATCCTTATTTTCCAAAGAAATTTCGTTTCGGGAATGTTTGTGGCCTAGTTAAACGCGGTGTCTCCGATTTGAGGTAAATTATAGCTGGAGGCAATTATTTGCTAGGATTACTTATTGGATTTAAGATGAGATATTTCAGGAGAGTTTGTTATTCGATGCTTTCTTCATAGGCTCATGTTTACTGAGAGAAAAGTTAATATTGGTAGCTATATTGCCACAAACAGACAGATACACAGAATTACGAAGTAAAACTTAAAACACCCCTCGTTTTCCATCGGCAATTAAAAACTCATTAGCCACATACTATTAGGAAGGGTAGGACTAGGTACTTGACATTGACCGTAAATATTACATTACTAGTTGACATGGTGAAGTTTTCCCGTTTCTGTTTCCCACAGGACATTGTTCCCGAGATAAAATGTAGCATAATGTGTTATTCTGATATGTAAGCTATACTATCGTTAAATTTCATCAAAATCTATTGAGTAGATTTTGCTTGAAAGAGTAACAAACATCCATGCTTATTACTTACAAACTTTCGCGTTTATAATAAGTATTAGTAGGATGTATTTTGTCACAGAATAAGTACTTATTGATGCCATAACGATTATAACCCATTTTAGTTATTCAAATACTGCACTAGAGGGTAAGTAATTTAAGATACAATACAATTACAAAACCCATAAAATTTACAAGATATAACAAGTGATTCCTTAATTTGTTTTTGATATAACGATTTTACTCAATATAAGAAAAAGCAAACATGCATTGCATATACAATCGTTTGATATACCACTCACAAGATATATTAAAACTTACTTAGTATAATGTGATAAAAATGCCTAGTTAAAAACGCAAAGTAAAATCCAATTTCAGGCGGGTCACAAAAGAAGGACAAACCAAAAATATGCTTATTTTATTCAAAAATCCATATAACAAGTAAGATTAATGATTGCACAGTAAAATATGTACCTCATAAAATACTATTTTACCAATAAAAATAAGTTATAGCACTCGCCGGCCGGACAGGGCGTCGCAGTTCTAACGTAACTTCCTAATAAAATCGACCGAGTAGCCTCGAGTTGCCCTAAAAAACATATTATGTATGTTGGTTAATTTAATGTGCATTCAGTATAATATGATATGAGAGGTCTGTTTGCATTACAATAATTATATTCATTCGAAATAACGAAAAAATGTTGACTTGACTATAAAGTCGTGATATTCCGAGTTGACATAGATCATAAAAAAGAATTACCATCAAGTTTGGAACCGGTTGGACGCTAATTTGTTGCTCATGTTACGATAAAATTGATTTCCAATGAGAACGAACCGTAGATAAATTATTAAAGGTGCAGACGTCTAAATACCGTTTTCCTAGAAATGATAGCAAGAAAATCAATACGGTGTGGTATTTACTTAGCATTGAACTCACACACACACAAACACTTGTTACCTTTTAGTTTACAGTTTAATTTGAAAAAATAATAGTCATGTCACTCCTTTACACCACTTAATATTATAAAACGAAGTCCTTCGCACCGTCTGTCTGTTCGCGATAAGCTTAAAAAAAATTACTGCACAGATTTCATGCTGTTTGCGCTAATAGATAAAGTGGTTCTTGAGGAAGATTTAAGTATTTAATTTGTTAAGTATTTGTATACATTGATTGAAATATAAAGATATTTGTTAGAGGTATCGGAAAAAATAAAACGTCTGGGAGCTTACATAGAAAGCTCTGGCCAAACCCTTTGAAATTTAACATAATAATGTATGGTGGAATTGTGTATCTTATATAAGTCCACAGAAAAGTCCATAGTGGAACATGTCTATCTCTTAAGAAAAACATACTAGCTTACATAACACTGGCGTAAACGGGTACGGGAAAACTTTACCACGCGGGTGAAGCTGCGGGCATTAGCTAGTATATCTATAATATGATCACAATGGACCTTACATTGAAACCTGACAACTCTATACATCTTGGTAGAAAATCGCTGAACCGTAATGAAGGTAACACAAGAGAGTTTTCCCACTAAATTTCTATAACCTATAGCCTAGTCATTTTAGGCATTTTAAACCCCAAACCAATTGTATAATACATAGTAGATTTTACTAAGTTCCAAAACCTCTACAATGTAATATTTTTTTCACAAAATGCCCAAATATCAGATAGAAGTTTTCAAGACACTTAAAAAAGTCGATTGGTAGAAAATCGCTGAACCGTAATGAAGGTAACACAAGAGAGTTTTCCCACTTAATTTCTATAACCTATAGCCTAGTCATTTTAGGCATTTTAAACCCCAAACCAATTGTATAATACATAGTAGATTTTACTAAGTTCCAAAACCTCTACAATGTAATATATTTTTCACAAAATGCCCAAATATCAGATAGAAGTTTTCAAGACACTTAAAAACATAAATTAAAAGCAATAGTTTACGCCTTAGTGTACGGTATACAATGCCGTATGTGAGTGAGACGTGAAATTCTAGCCGCTTTCTCAGCGCTCTACTCCAAAAACAGTTCATTTTACAGAAAAATGAAACAGGCATTTTTTGTAGATAATTTTACGACAAATAATTTTATGGTGGGCGGTATTGACCTCCGAGCAGTAATTCGCGAGATATTTGCAAAAAACTGATTTTCGTGACCTTTCGACCTTCATAACTTTTTTAGTCGGCACGATATTAATGTCGATTTTTCACATCTCCATTACAACGCCGTAATAAAGGTGTGTACAAAAATTCAGCTCACTAGGAATTATTCCGCATATAAATCTAAAATGACTGGACTACAAATGTTCAGCGCAGAATATCCTTTGATTTTTGTGACCAGTTTCCCTAAATCATGTTATAACTATTGTACACTTTGAATTTGCTTTACCTAAGTAGGTATTGATATATCATGTATTGTGGGTATTCATGTAGGTATTCATCTAAGTATTCATATTCATACATCATGCCACAAAAAAGGTTACCTGATAAACCTAAGATACTCCAAAAGCTTTAAAAGACGCAAGTTCTTTTCTATTCAGATAAATAGTTGAAGTGACAGTGATATTTCAAACAGCTTTCCACTAAATGCATATGAAAGAATATACGGTTCTTACATAAAATCAATGTTTAGAAGCTTTATACCTGTCTGCTAGTTCCGATTTTGAAACTGAAACGGTTAAACCAATTTTAACGGGACTTCCACTAGCAGATAGCATATAGCCCGTTTAGAAAAAATATAATTCTTAACGTATCGATTCTGTGGTTTAATATAATTTGTTGTGTTGAGATATTAGTATCTTTCATTTAACCTATAAAACCGTCGAGCCATAATATTTACGCATTTCCTACATCAGCTTATAAACAATGTTAATAAAACACATCAATGTCTTCAAAACTGAAGGTTTTATGTGGCTTAACGTACATTTTACTGCTATTTCATTGCGCCACAAAACATAATAGAACAATAACAATAGTAGCTACGTTCCATAAGGTATTACGATGGCAATAAATCTGTACCTTTTGTCACCGAATATCAATAGCACCACGCAAGTAACGACCACTGTGTTATATGGGTCTATATTTAGCCGCGATCAACTTTGTTACTTTAATTAATCCGAAAGAATTTTCGATTGACTTTAGATTAATCATTACCACATTATTATAAAACGAAGTCGCTTCCCGCTGTCTGTCCCTATGTATGCTTAGATCTTTAAAACTACGCAACGAGTTTCGATGCGGTTTTTTCAATAGATAGAGTGATTCATAAGGAAGGTTTTTTATATTTAATTTGTTAAGTTTTTGTTTACATTGACTAAATTATAACGATATTTGTTGGGGGTGTCGGAAAAAAATACCGTCTGAGAGGTTTCAACGAAAACGCTGCCTAAACCCTTTGATATATAACAAAATAATGTATGGTGCAATTGTGTATCTAATATAGGTCCACAAATACGTCTGCTACGGTATATGTCTATATCTTAAGGATGACGTACTTTATCCATTTGAATACTTTAAAGAAATTGCAATTATAAAGCGGTACTTTATAAGCTATTTACACAAATATGTTATTAATCCTTTTCATTATTAATACGTTAGTTGGCTTCAGCATTTCATGAAGATTATTTGGTCCATTTACTACCTTGCATATTAAATGAATATATTAGGAGATATAGCAAAATCAAAATAATGCGCTAAGAAATTAATTTCGTGTAACCATAATTCGACCGGGCCGCCAGCACGGTGCGTACTGGAGAGCGAAGAAGGTAATCTACGAATTTGGAAAATGTTCATACATTATTGTAGAACAATAAATTAATAAACAACGTTATTAAATGGATGCCACGGGGTACGAAGTACGTCACGGGCGAAGCTGGGTGGGTCAGCTAATATAGTCATAAATGTTAACCGCATCGGAACTTATATTGAAAGTAAATTGAAGTTCCGATACATGCGAATGACATAGAAACGATTTATTAGCAAGTAAGATTTTTCAAAAACCAATGATTTTCATTAGGATATACCTGATTCTGAAGAATCCTACCAAATGCTAATAAATTGTTACAGAATAGGTATATTTTTTACAAAGGAGATTCTGCTCTGTAAGCTCCTAAACTATTTGCTACATACATACTCTTACGTATAGTCATCTTTTTATCCCCGAGGGGGTACTATGTATTTTCAATTCGAATTTCAAATTCGTTTTTCGTCTAACGTTTGATTATCACAAAAACATGAGGGTAATATTTTATGTAAAGATAATAAAGTGAATAAGCAATTAAGCCATTAAAAAGGATTCTAGACCGTAATCTGTTAATTTTGCATCTGAAATAGCGTTTTCAAAGTGTTGAAGATTTTTTTAATAATTGAGTTTTGTAGGTTAAAGTTTGGAGTTTCTAATGTTGTGAGATAATCGCTGGATCTGCTGAACCAATTTAAAAAATTCTATCACTATTAGAAAGGTGTATTATTTCTGAGCGCTATACATAATTTTTTATCCCGGGAAATGTTCCTGTACGGAACTGGTACGGTAAAGCATCACCACGCGGGCGAAGTTACAAAATTTAGCTAGTGCTTTTATAAAATTGTAAAATAGTTGTGTCAAGATAAACTTGGGTTACATTTTCTAGTCGCACAAAGTATTGTGCCTACTGTTCGTCGGATTTTAGTAAAGTTTTCTTTTTTAGAAACATCTATTGTTGTGTTTAGTCAGGCTGACTCAGGCGTAAAACTGGTGTATATTGGATTGCAATTGGTTTTCAAGGTTCAATTTCTTTGTGACCGTTATTCTTTCTCTATTTGATGTACCTATTGACGGTTCTTGTAGCTTTTTACATCCGGGCAACCGTGTGATAAATTTATCTGAATATCCAGATTATTTTACACTTGTAAAATAGCACTAACTAAAATCCACGTCTGCGCTCGCTTGGTGAAGATTTTCTGTCCCAGTTTCCACAACAACAACACAGTTTCCCAGTTTTATAAAAGCACTAGCTAAATTTTGTAACTTCGCCCGCGTGGTGATGCTTTACCGTACCAGTTCCGTACAGGAACATTTCCCGGGATAAAAAATTATGTATAGCGCTCAGAAATAATACACCTTTCTAATAGTGATAGAATTTTTTAAATTGGTTCAGCAGATCCAGCGATTATCTCACAACATTAGTACCTACTGTTCGTCGGATTTTAGTAAAGTTTTCTTTTTTAGAAACATCTATTGTTGTGTTTAGTCAGGCTGACTCAGGCGTAAAACTGGTGTATATTGGATTGCAATTGGTTTTCAAGGTTCAATTTCTTTGTGACCGTTATTCTTTCTCTATTTGATGTACCTATTGACGGTTCTTGTAGCTTTTTACATCCGGGCAACCGTGTGATAAATTTATCTGAATATCCAGATTATTTTACACTTGTAAAATAGCACTAACTAAAATCCACGTCTGCGCTCGCTTGGTGAAGATTTTCTGTCCCAGTTTCCCACAGAAGCATTTTCCCGGGATAGAATCAAACATGCGTCTGTGTATTTCAACACGGCAATGGGCCCACCACTTATCACGTGGGACAAGAATGCTCTCTGTAATATGTGGGCGTATGCCATGTACTAAAACTATGAAATTCAATATTTGTACCAAAGCTTACACTTTCAAGTCAGAGGCGGTTCCTGAAATGCCTTGCCTTAAATCCTTATTCTAACTAATTTCTTCTATCTTAAATAGTAAACTTCGCTCAAAGTTAGTATCTAAAGTAAGAATGATTTATATATAACCTCCCTATATCTATACGTACAATCTTATACAAGCTTACTGTAAAACGCATTATGCCATCTATTGACTATTTAACTCTCATAGGTTACTAGATGACCCACCCGGCTTCGCCCGTGACATACTTCGAGCTCTCGGTCGCACCTATTTAATCCTGTCGCTTATAAATTCTACAATAATGCATTAAAAATTGTCCGATTTGTCGACATTTATTAGTACTGCTCCGCTGTCCGGGGAAGTAGCGTGATGATATATATCCTATAGCCTTTCTCGATAAATGGGCTATTTTACACAAAAATAATTTTTCAAATCCGACCAGTTGTTCCTGAGATTAGTGCGTTCAACCAACCAAACAAACAAACATACTCTTCAGCTTTATAATATTAGTATAGATTTGCTTGGCTTTGTTTTTTTAATAAAAACTTTAAACGCAATAAGTGATCGTTGTAACTACAAAGAGAATTGCTTAGGCTGCGGCAACATAAGTGCCAAAATAAAATATCCTTTTTCAAACAATTCCACTATACCTATGCCTATAGGTACCTACCTGTAGTGGAATTGTTTGAAAGAGGATATTTTATAAAATAACGGTCTCCGAGTTATTTTGTTAACAATGTATTATTTTATTTCTAGCAGCATTCATGATATATATTCACTAACTAACTATCATCACACTCACGACGACGGGGTGGTCAGAGAGGACAGATCACAAGGCATCGCGATCCATGCATACTTCTTTCGCTTCTGCAGATTCATTAATCGTTTCATATGCACGTCTAGTTATCGGAGTACTTCTGACCTTAGTTTTACTTGCATTTCATCCCTGAATAAATTTCAGAGCAATTACGAGTACTATGCTAACTTTCTCATAATTTTTTGATTAAAGTCTAAAATATCAACTTGGTTCAGACGGTACTTGAACCCGTAACCTTAGTAAAGGTCAAAGGTTAACTCCCTCGTCTGAACCAAGTTGTATACACTTAAAATAAAATAAGAATTTACCTCTACCTATACGTACTTTATATTCAAACTCGTTGTCATACTTTTTGTATAACACATGTTTTTGTCACAACAAATTAAATTATTTTATTGTTGGTACTAATTTAAAAAGATATTTTGAGATCAAGGCTACCAACATTATATAACGAAGAGATAAACGCAAAACATTTTTTTTTTGTAAACGAGGTTCCTAGCATTTATCTGGTTTTTTGTAAATAGAAAAAGATTTATTATTAAGTTTATAAGTAGGTACAGTTTTAAACTATTACTTGAGTAATTAACTTTACCAACAGACAGATACCTACGTCCATCCTATTTATGATAATGAAGGGCAACTCCGCCGTTACTCGTCTGCTATAATTACTCCAGTTTAACTCCCATTACAGCAACAATGTTATGTTTTAAAGTAGGCTACAATGAGTGAGCTAATTTTACTGTTACGTATGACTATTTATGTCCTTCAACTCCCTTCCATTATTATAGTTCTACGATGGATTTCCGCGCATAATTCCATTAGTCACGTCCAATGTTTTAATAGTCATCTTCAAAGTAACCTATGAAACACCTGATGTCTTTTTTTTTATTTTTATGTCACCTAGTGTCCTACATGCTCTTCCAACGGCACGCAGGAAAACCTAATGAATGCTACTGAAAATGCTGTTCTTGTAGATAAGTTTTGGGCCGAAACAATTTAGGTTTGTTAGCGACACGAAAAGAAGAAGAAATAATTACCTATCATATTTTACCAATAATCAATGATAACATAATATATATATATATATATATATATATATATATAAATAAAACCTGGGTTTGTTGCAAGCCAGGAACCCTTAAAAATATTTTGTTTTTTTTTAAATATTGTGGGATATTTTTTTACACTGCGCCGTCTAGCCCAAAGTAAGCTAATATAAACTTGTGTTATGGGATCTAGACGACTGATAAACATACAATTTACCTACATTATGTATGTATTTAGAAATATATATGTATGTTTGTTTTTTATTTGGTTACCATAGTAGCTCTGCTTAGTTTGGAATCAGTTGGCGTTGTGCGAGTTGTCCCAACGATATTACATATTATATTATTACTGGTTGACGCCCGCGGCGTCGCCCGCGTAGAGAAATTTTCCCGTTCCCGTTTCCCACAGGAACTTGTTCCCGGGATAAAAAGTGTGTAACCCTATGTGTTATTCTGATGTAAAAGCTATATTATTGTAAAGTTTTATTAAAATCTATTCAGTAGTTTTTACGTGCAAGAGTAACAAACATCCATACAAACTTTCACGTTTATAATATTATTAAGATTAAGTTAATATCTAGACAGCTGGATCAATGGTCAGATTTTAATTATAAAAGCACTCAAAGCGACATACAAATCCTCTACAAAAGTTATATGATTTCAAAACTAGTAGTAGTTCATCAACAGATCATTTTAAAATATGTGTTAAATATCAAAAGCCAATTCGACGAAAAAGGCCACTGATCACTACTTATGACTTAGAAATTTAAACGTCATGGTATTATGGCAGTAACACCACTGCGTAGAAACGGAAATAAAGCACTAGAAAGCTTAATGTCATAATAATTTGTTCAAGGCCAAATTATTTGAATCATTGTGAATGCACTATTTAAATTTAAAATACTTTATTAAAAATTTAATACTATGAAATTAATAGAAATTTCCAATTAGTTTCTTAGAATGCTCAATGTTTTCATAAACTAAAATGAAAATAAGGGTAATAAATTTTGACCAATCCTGTCATATGTACTTAAGTAAGCGGCTGGAGAAATATTGAATAAATAAACAGAAAAGAGGTTTTCCGTTACTGATTGAGAATGAAAGGAGCGTAATCCACAGATTAGGTATAATGCGAGTAGGTAAAATTATTTTATGCCAGCAACTAAATAGGTTAGCAGGCTTTGAAAGGATGGTAATTCGGGTTTAATAAAATATAACGTTGTATTATTAAACTAATTTTTGAAATTCACTTGAATATTGTCATATAATATACTCGCTGTACCCCTCGGTCGCTCCTGACGTACCTTAAACCCCGAAGTACCAGTTCAACACGTTATATACCTGTAGGTACAACTCGAACTCCCGTCTCAGCTTTATATATTAGTATAGATGTATAAGAATCTGCCCAATTTGTTGACATTTATATCTAACAACTGCTCCGATCCCTTAGTAGTACACAGGGGAAGGAATATGTCACAAGCGTCTCGCGAGCGCGAGCGCGAGTGAGGTAGCGAGCAACGTTTCTTGATCAGCGGGTAGTAATAAAAATAAAATAAAAAAATAAAAATATTCTATTTTCAGGCTTTACAGGCCCATAGTGTGTTAGTTTAACAAATAACTTAACCTATGTTAGTAGTAACAAACAGATTTACAATTTACAACAACAAACAATAATTTAAATGTATAAATATATTAAATAAATTGGTAGATTTATTAAGCCCCACTTCTGACATGTAGCTTAACAAATCTATCCATTGTACATCTAGCCTGCTAGAAAATACCCTCAGGACGCTGTTGTTACTTCCTCTCACTCTGATTACTAGTGATGCTACTTTCTTGCGCATTATCGCATAAAATGATACATAAATATTTAAGGATTTTTCTCATTTTTCATGCTCTGAAAGAGTGTGCAGGGTGCTTGGATTAGGCTGTACAATATCGAATTTTTGAGCTGATAAAAGTATCGGATAAATGATTTTGTGCACTCGTGCACTAAATTCGATTTTGTGCAGCCTAAATCCTGCACGAAGAAGGAAGATTGCAGATGTGACATTTTTGGTGAAGGTAGCGCAGGCAAGGATCGATTCAGAGTATCTTCTAGGTCAGTTGCGCTTGCGAGTCCCTACTAGATCGGTTAGGTTGCAATATCCGCTCCTACTCCCCGAAGCACTACTAATTATAGGAATGGTTCGTTTCTGGTGAGAGCAGCAGACTTTGCAAATAAGTTGGGAGGTATACCTGATTTGGACCTATTTAATACAAGCCCATCAAAGTACGGTCGTACAATGGCCGACCAATGGTTTGAATCGGTTCGTACTTAATTTGGATTAATTTGATATTAAACAGATTAATTTAATATACATAAATTCACTTTAATATAAATCAAGCACTAAATATGAAATTGTGAAAACATATTAATGGTTTATTGTCGTCCAAGCTGTTGTTACATAGTATTAAGAGACTGTTTGTTTTCCGAATAAAATAAAATAAATAAGCACTTTACTCGCAATCGAAGTGGAAACCAGAGTTTATAACTCATCCACAAATCTATTTTATTCTCGACATTTCTATCAGTCTGTGCTAAAAGTCTCTGATAAAAACGGTTCGTTTTGTACACTTGTTGTAAAATCTACTATTAAAATCCATTCAATAGTTTTAGAGTTTATTGATTTTAAGACTTTAGATTTTCGGCATTGTTGTGAGAACAACTGCTGTCTGACGTACCAACCTCGTAAGTGCGCCTGCGTCGTTACCTCGTCCTTTAGTCAGCTGGTGCACCGGTGGCAGGAAAGTTCGTTCAGGTCCCGAAGATCTTCGTTCAGGTCCCCGTCAAACGAGTTCGTATCAAACACTACCCAGCTCCCTGGTTGAACGCAACTATAAAAAATCTAATATATAGATAGAGCTAAAAGGCGGTTCAGAAAAAGCCCTTCAGAACAAAACTTGGTGGCTTTTAAGTCACTGCGAAACCGTTGTAGTCAGATGTGTAGAGATGCTAGGAAACGCCACTTCTATGATTCTCTCAACGGTCGGAATTCTGCTGATACCTGGAGGTTTCTTCGGTCTGTTGGTATAGGTAAATCTCCAGTTTCTGACTCCAAGGACATTGATGTAAATGCTCTTAATAAACATGTCTCACAGTCACCTGTTTTCTTGGAGGCAGATGTAAAAAGTGCTACGTTACGCAGTCTCATGGTTGGGCCTGTGCCACTGACCTCTCCATTTCAGTTTCAATCGATCTCCGAGTCTGACGTTGAGAGATCACTCCTGTCTATTTCTTCATCAGCTTCGGGTGACGATGGTCTTTGCTCAAGGATGGTCCTGCCTATTCTCCATATCGTTCTTCCTGTCATCACACATATGTTCAATTTTTCTTTATTCTCTAGCTCCTTTCCTGCTGTTTGGAAGTCAGCGTATATTGTTTCCCTTCCTAAAACATCCAATCCCTGCTTGTTAACTGATTACCGACCAATCTCCATTCTTCCTTTTCTCTCTAAAGCCCTTGAGCATGTTGTCCATCGGCAGCTCACAGTCTTTCTGACATCTTCGAACTCGCTCAGTCCCTTCCAGTCCGGTTTTCGCACTGGGCATAGCACTGTCACTGCGCTTGTTAAAGTGACAGACGATATTCGCTGGGCTATGGAGCGGAAAGAGTTATTAAGCCTTTTAGTTTTACTTGACTTCAGTAGTGCATTCAATTCTGTCGATTTCGATATACTTCTCCGTACACTGAAGTCTATAAATATCTCCTCTTCTGTTATATCTTGGTTTGATTCTTACCTTCGAGGGCGCTCGCAGTGTGTTCGCATCGGCCAGACCTCCTCGGATTGGTGCGAGCTGTCTGTTGGCGTTCCTCAGGGTGGCGTTCTATCTCCTCTTTTATTTTCTATCTTTATCAACTCTGCTACGAGTCTTATATCCAGTAAGTTCCATCTCTACGCTGATGACTTGCAGCTGTACCGTCATTTTACGGCTACTGATGCTTTTTCCTACTTGATATCTTCTATAAACCGAGATTTAAATAAGTTAAGTGACTGGGCCAGGTCGGTGGGATTACGTATTAACACGTCGAAGTCGCAAGCTATCATCATCGGTAGCAAATACCAATGTGGCACACTCCCGGTGTCTGGGTTGAATCCCGTGGTATTGGACGGCACTCAGATACCTTACGCGGATTCCGTGAAGAACCTGGGTGTAATAATGGACACCACACTATCTTGGAGCACGCATATTGGTGTTGTCAGCAAAAAAGTACACTTTTCTTTTCATTCTTTGAGATGCCTTCAGGGCTTCCTGCCGTTGCGGACGAAAATCAGTCTTGCTCAAACTATTATTCTACCCATTATCGACTACGCTGATGCTTGTTACTTAGACGCTACTGAGGAGCTGCTAGATAAACTTGAGAGGTTGCAAAATTTATGTATACGCTTCATATTCAATCTTAGAAAATACGATCATGTATTCGAATTTCGCAAAGAACTCAAGTGGCTCCAAATCCGCCTTCGCCGGAACACTCGAATTCTCAGTCTCCTTTTCAATATCCTTTACAATCCATCTTCCCCTTCATATCTAAAGGAGCGCTTCTCTTTTGTTCGCTCTCCTGATGCTCCTTGTAGGTCAAATCTACGCTCAAATCTCAAATTCCCAAATCATAAAACAGATTTCTTCACTTATTCTTTCACAGTGCATGCAGTTAGACCGTGGAATTCTCTTCCGCCTGTTATTATAGACAGTAAATCTGTTACTACTTTTAAAAGGAAAGTCCGTGAGCACTAACTTTCTACTCTGTAAACCTTATTATTTATATGTGTAAATATATAATAAGTGTAAAGTATATGTGTATGTGTAAGTATTATTATTATCATAATTTTTTTTATTCTTTCATTATACGTATTTGTATATCTCCTTATAGTTAATAATATTATTATGTCTATTTTGAGTTATTTTGAATGTGTGTTGATTTAGTTCTTGTCTACTTTTTATTTACACACTTTTATTTGTTCTTTCCTATTTATTCACATTTTCCTCTCGCTGGTCGGCTGGCAGATATTTCTTATAGAAATAAGCAGTACCATTGTACCTATGACTCCTCCTTCTGTTTTTACTATATTCTTGTGTGTACATAAATAAATAAATAAAAAATAAATAAAATAAATCTTGGTAGGAACAACCAGACTAAAAACTATGAGCACAAAAATCATTAGATATCAATTCGTTGCTTCTTTACGACATGTAAGTATGTCAAACAAACAAACATACTTTCAGATTAAAGCTATATATACGTAATATGCTAGACAATAAACACTCAGTAGATACTGACGTCACCCATTTTATACTAATACCATAATACTATAATCGGTTTCTACACCTACAGCAATATACTGCAGGTATTATATACGGGAAGAGGCCTTTGTTTTGATATTATACAAAGCTTATCGTGATGGAAATGTAGAGTAGGGGAAACTGGGGATGAATGAAAGGCTGACAATGTATTGTAAAGAGTATTAGTGTGATTAGAGGTTCTCGAAATTGTACTTATCAGTATCTAAAAGTCTTAGTCCAAAAATATGACATTCTAAAATTAAAAATGCATTACATAATTAATAGCACCTCTTAAATAGTTTATATCTACTTTTAATGTAGAATTATAATTGCATTAGTTAGTATTTCTATATAATACTAGTTGACGCCCGCGGCTCGGCCCGCGTAATGAATATTTCCCGTTCCCTTTGAAATTTTTCCAAATTTTTTTATATGACTTCAAGAATTAAAATATGAAAGTACTCGACTTGGTCTAGCCGTCTTCGAGATTTGAGCTTAGCAACATATTTTGCGATTCATTTTTATTTATATACTTAGATGATCAAGCAATTAAAAAAAATTGTACCTATATATTTTAAGAAAATTACGAATAAAAATTAAATACAAATTGTGGTCAGATTTCGACAAATGGGCGACTCCAGTTCATTCAAAAAGGCACAGTGCTGCGACATGAAAAAAAAGAGTATTAAATGATAACCTAAAGAGCCGTATACATATATCTAGAGCCTTAACTCTTGGTCCTATGACGTCACTTTTGATTAGTGACCGTAAAAATTGAATCAATTTTCCAATAAATAAATTCACCGCTTAATATAGTATCTGAGGAACGATTGACGAAGAATATATATTGTGCGAAAGTAGAGGGCAGAAGGAGTCAAGGTAGACCGAGACTTTCTTATGAAGTCCACGTGAGCGGATTGCTCAAGAACGGAAGAGTCAAAAGTACTCGGATACCCAGACGTGCATGTATGAAGCGATTAATGAATCTACAGGAAGCGAAAGAAGTATGCATTGATCGCGATGCCCGGCGATCTGTCCTCTCTGACTACCCCGTCAGGGATACAGCGTGAAGATAGTTAAGTTTAGTTAAGTTAATATAGTATCTGGTGAGATGTAGGTAAAAGTATTTACTTAATCAAACCTCAAAAGCCAATTTCATTTCATCATTGTAGACTCAGGAAAGGGATCGGTTTGCAGACCATACCACAATAACCTTGGTGGTTCATTGCCCAAGCGCCGTCACCTGCTAGCCGGACATCTGCTGACTAACGGACTAGGTATCAGAAAGGTAGCAGAAAACGTGTAGAGGCGTTTGAAATGTGGGCATACAGGCGGATGCTTGCTATTAGCTGGACTCTAAAAGTAACCAATAATGAGGTTCTTCGAGGAGTTAAGCAGAAACATGAACTTTAGCAGACCGTCAAACAAAGAAAAGTTGCCTACCTAGAACATGTATTGAGACATGATAGGTATACTGCAACTAATTATGATGGAAAAAGTCGCGGGCAAAAGACGTGTCGGTCGGAGGAAAAAATCTTGGTTGCGTAACATCCGGTGTGGTCGGGGATAGCGAGTGCAGCCGAATTCTTTCGCCTCGAAAAAATATAGAAGAATACTCCAAATTGACAGCCAACCTTCGTTAATCGGAGAGGCACCTTAACAAGAAGAAGAAGAAGCAGTCAAATATAGTGAACGCCAAGCTTCATAATTAGGTATGACTGAAAGTAACTGGGTAGGTTACCTACCTACCCAACTTGCTTCTATATTCACCGTATACCTACTGTAGGTATAGGTACAAGATATGTAAATCGCTGCCGGAGGACGCAATAGTAAACCAAAATACTATTAACAAAATTTACTTGAAGCGCTCGCGGGCCTGCAGACTCAGTGTTTCTATGGTAACGATCACTGCGTTAAGCAATTTTCGCTATAGCTGGTCCTTGGATGGGTGACCACTTTGTGGCATTTACATTTGCGAGCGTTTTCGTGCTTCTGAAGGCACGTTCAGCCGTTGTTTTCGGTTGCCAGTAAAATGGCAGTCGTTAAGGCCAGTTAAATGCCTAATTGAAAAAAAAATTCGGCTTCTAAAATTCCAACGCAGGCTGTGGCCTGCGTTTGTCCATTTCAACACGACAATGGGCTCACCACCTGTTACGTGGGACAAAAATGCATACGGTGAAATATGGGCGTATAGTTCGTATATATGTAGGTATTTATGTATGTAAAATACATTACAAATTAATTATAATTAAAGTTCAGTCAAGTTGTTCCGACCGATGTTAGGATCAGAATGTCCATTAGAGTATGTTGCACAATGCTCGGGGCGTGGCTCGGGCTTCATATGACCAACATAGCTTCATCAAGTCAGCAGTTTTGTCTCCACGTCTAAGAATGTTCTGAGTAGTACAATGAGGTCGTACTTGTGTTTTCCATAAGCCAGCAGATTCCTCTCCACGTGTATCATGGTTGTTACTAGGTACTAGGAATGAGGTCGATACATATAACATACACCAAGACGAAGAGGAGAATAATATTAACTTAACTATCTTCACGCTGTATCCCTGACGAGGTCGTCAGAGAGGACAGATCGCCAGGCATCGCGTTCCATGCCCACTTCTTTCGCTTCCTGTAGCTTCATTAATCGTTTCATACATGCACGTCTGGGTATCCGAGTACTTTTGACTTTTCCGTTTCTAAGCAATCTGCTCACGTGGTCTTCATATGTTAGTCTCGGCTACCCTGACTCCTTCTGCCCTCTACTTTCGCACAATATATATTCGACGTCAATCGTTCCTCATTCATTCATTGGACGTGTCCAAACCAACGGAGCACGCGCTTTCTCAGCTTGACGCTGACACTTTCATTCAAACCCGACATACTGTGTATAACTTCGTTACGTATAGGTACAGTCGGCCAAGGTTACGCCGCAAAATTTTCGAAGTGAACGCATCTCCACAGTATAAGAATAATATTGATGGTCTATAACTTCACGATACTGTGTGGTGTGGTTGTGGCTTGCAAACCGATCTATTATGCTGAGTTTGCAACTATTTATTCTGAGATTTCATTAGATTACTTTTAATGTCTACACGAACGAAACTCTACGCCTGTAAACCGTGTTATCTTGACGTCGCTTTTAGGTACATACAACGCGATTACGATCTTTATTTAGAGCTCATAACATTAAACTGTCTGGCTGCTGAATAAGTCATGAATAAATAAGTAAGAATTGTCATAGACCGACAGCATTTTGAACATTTTATATCCATTGTCAAAAATATTCTATTTTTCTTTAACTCACAATATTGTGGTAAGCTTAGATATAAGAATTTTATTATATGGTTTTTTATATTCTATGGTTGTGAGGCGTGGTCTTGCAAAGAACAAATATGTACGCCTAAAACTGGAGGCTTTAGAAATGTGGCTTAACCGTCGTATGCTTCGAATAAGCTGGGTTCAGAAAGTCACGAACGAATAAGTTCTACGACGTGTCAAAGAATCGCGAGAACTCATGACTCTCGTTAGAAGAAAGGTAGCTTATCTGGGACATGTATGGAGACATGAGCGCCACCATCTTCTCCAGACAATTATGATAGCCGATGACCGGTATCACTAACGTAGACAAATTTTTTCGAGTCGACCGTCAACCTAAGTAGTGGAGAGGCACTCCAAGAAGAAGAAGATTTAAAAAGAAATTTACTAAATAAATTCTTTGTTTAGGTATTTGCAGGGTATTTTGAAAATTGCGCCAAGTGTGCATATTATAGGGCTGTCAGATAATAGGGTTCGTAATAAGGGTAATTTTCGAAAATTCTATATATTTCTTAGTCTAACTCTACATTTCTCCGTGTGCATTTTTGTTCCATGTGGAACAAAAATGGAAACTCCGAACAGGTGGTGAGCCTATTGCAGTGTTGAAATGGACAAACGCAAGTTGCGGCAACCTGCTGTTAAAATTTTTCAATCCGCCCTTAAGCTTGGCTTAACGAAGCCATGTCACTGGCAACCGCGATCAGCTTAATGGAAAAGCAACAAATTGTTCACCCATCCGAGGACCAACCATAGCAAAAGCTGTAAAGCAGTGATCGTTTACAGAACACTGAGTCAGCGGGGCTACAAACGCTTCTAAATTGAAATTTCATTTTGCATATTTACATATTTTAAAATGTATTCATAAATATGTTGTAGGTAAGTTAAATTATTATGCATTGATTCTTATCTGGAGCACATCATTATGTATTCTATGTCGGGAAGCTGGAGCGGGAATATTCAGATCAATATCCGTTTTCGGTTGACTACTCGTCACCCTCATTATATTTCATAGTTGACTACTCGTCCCTCTCATTATATTTCATAGAGTCATGACACTGACATTATGTTCTGATGTAGACGCGCCAGCTCCAAATACTTATATTATGTAGGTAGCGCTCGTGGTCCCGCGGACTCAGTGTTCTGTAAACGATCACTAAGTTACGCAACTTTCACAATGGCTGGTCCTCGGATGGGTGACCACTTTGTGGCATTTACATATGCGAGCGTTTATGTGCTTCGGAAGGCACGTTAAGCCGTTGCTCCCGGTAGCCAGTTACATGGCAGTCGTTAAGTCAAGTTGAAGACCTTATGGGTTGACAAAAATTTAACAGCAGAAAGGCACAACCTGCGTCTGTCTATTTTTACACGGCAATGGGCTAGAGGGGTAGAGGCATAATGTACGCCCACTTTTAATCTTGTGTATTCCTAGCCCACGTAACAGATGGTGAGCCCAATGCCGTGTTGAAATAGACAGACGTAGGTTGTGGCTACCTGCTATAATTAAATATTAAATTTAATTCAATTGTAAATAAAAATAAGTGTGAATACACGCGTTAGAAGTTATAAATTTTTGGCGTAACAAGATAAAAATCTTTAAAAAAAATATTTCCACGTTATTCTACGTTTGTAGAAAAAACTAAATGTTGACTATAGCTACTTCAGGGTGTTTGAAAACTACTTTGAATATGGTTATAACTTGTAATGGAAACACTTATCAGCTAACTTCATGGTGTCGGTTTGTCGTAACGGTGTGTGCTCGCATCGTAAAAATTTACTCTCATCATCTTTCCCTAACGCGCTTAAAGAAGTATACCTTCAAAAAATGTGTGTTGAGGTTAAATGATAAAAAGAGAAAGGGACATAGAGAGACAGAGAGTAGCCGGTAGTGCACTTACTTGCTCATGTGCTTATTTGCTTGTAATAGTCTTCGTACACACATACAGCAGACGGTATTTCGTTACGTGACAATTTCTACTAAATGGCATTACCCGTAGGCAGCGTTAAGGAGCTTCGTCCTAAAAATTTCAACCCTCATTCACTACACAACGGAGACATCCAACGATAAAGTCTCACATAATACCAACAAAACGGTAAACCAAAACAGCAAACTAACTCCAAGATTACTTCAAAAGAAGTTCGTCGCGGATAACATCGGAGTATATTAAAATTTCTTTACCAAACTTTTTGTAAGGTTTTTCTTTCAGTGTATTAGCTTTTCTTTTCAATTATGGAACACGATAACATTACGTAAATTATCTTTTTTTGTCAATATTTTAACTTATTAGGTAGGCACCTAAACTTTTATTGAATAATATTATGTTATTTAGATTTTTAGACTTCTACAAAGTCTTATAAAAAAGGCTCAGTCTGTCCGTCCGTCTGTACGCATCTATTTTTCAGGAACCATAAGAGATAGAGACACACGGTTTGCGACAATTGATTCAGGACACCATAGACAAAAATTCGCACACTAAATCGCACTATTTCCAAATACATACATATTATATATAGGAAACGCCCGAAAGACACAAGAGACTGCTGCCAAGATCGACAACGATTATACATAGTTAATCATCTTACGCTACTGTACCTACTCCTGAGATGGGTTACCAATTGTAGCATTTATATTTATGAGTAGTTCCGTGTTTCGCAAGGCACGCGAAGCAGTTTATTCCAGTTGCCAGTAACATGGTAGTTTTTAAACCAATTGGAGGGCAAAGGTAAACACCAATTATAATCAAACTTACAATTGTATATTATACTAGCTTTCCCGCCCGGCTTCGCCTGTGACATTATTCGAACCCCGTGGCACCCATTTAATCCCGTCGTTTATTAATTTCATACGGCATCGCCCGTGTAGAGAAGTTTTTCCGTTCCCGTTTCCCACAGGAACTTGTTCCCGGGATAAAAAGTATCCGTCTCCTGGCTCTAAGCTACCTCCCCACCAATTTTCAGTCAAATCAGTACAGCCGTTGTTGAGTTATAAATAGTGTAACTAACACGAATTTATTTTATATATATAATATAGATATAATAATTTTGTAACAGAATAGTAAACCAGATTTACTCTCTAAGCTCCGCTTACATATCACCCATCGTTTTCTAATAGGGTTCAAGCCATCCCTATACCTTTCATCAAAATGGGTCAGTCAGCCCTTTTGCGATAAGTTCTTTGTTGTCAGGAAGGGCACTAAACTAATGGCGTTTATGGTTGTGAGTTGTGACTGTTCGAATATACGTACTTACTATATTTATTTATTTAGATAGTACTGAATATAAATAATAGTAAACATTATGTTTATATCGATATATCCTCAGGAAAACATATATAACTTAACTATCTTCACGCTGTATTCTTGATGGGGTAGTCAGAGTAGACAGATCGCCAGGATTCGCGATTCATGCATACATCTTTCGCTTCCTGTAGATTCATTAATCGCTTCATACATGCATGTCTGGGTATCCGTATCCGAGTACTTTTGACTTTACCGTTTTTGAGCACTCTACTCACGTGGTCTTAAACATAATATATTGTTTTGTGAATGTGAATTCTTGTGTGATGTTTGATACCGAAACCCTGAGTCCACTAAGCGCAAGTATAAAAAGATAATATCGTTGTATGGGTTGTGTATACTTATAGAAATATAGTATATATAAATATGATTCAAATTCTGTATTGAAATAGATAAGCGCAGGTTGTGGCAGACTGCCGTTGTCATTTTTCAAGCCTTTCATAAGGCCTTCTACTTGGCTTAATGACCGCTCATGTTACTGGTAACCGGGACCACGGGTTTAACGTTCCTTTCGAAGCATGGCAAGCAAGTCGGTCACACATGAGGACCAGTTATAGCGTAAGATGCGTAACGCTGTGATCGTTTATAGAACTCCGAGTCAGCAGGCCTACGAGCGCTTCTACGGTGGGCGCGGGGCCACCGTGAAATATAGACGTAATGTCTTTCTTTTTATTTTATACCACTGAAGTGACAGACAAGCATTCCATCCACCTGAAAAGCGGTCTCTTTCTGGACTGTACCGCTATTGCAGAAAGAGGTAGCCATATGCTTATGCCTATAATTTTAGACATTAGTTTTAGCATGCGTCCGAAGTCCTATGTATACATCTTTCACAGGGTTTCGAGCACACAGGCAAAAAAAAAAGACACCGTTCGGTTTAGTCAGTACGAATCCGATATGTCCACGTCACCGATGGCTCGCGGGGTGATGCAAAGGCCATGAGGATTCCGCACGTTAAAAAAGAAAAGGCATTATCTTTAGCATGTTGTGAGATAACTACTTTTTTGTATTGAACATCAAATATCCCCGACGGGGTAACCAGAGGGTTAAGATCACCAGGCTTCGCGATACATGCATACTTTTTTTTCGCTTCCTGCATATTCTTTAACCATTTCATCCTACCTAAGTATATTTATCATTTAAAATATATGTGTGCAATCTTGATTTAAAAGTTGCTCAGTTCTGGAAAAAAAACATGTTTAAAATATTCCTGCAAAACATCATGAAATATAGGTGCAATCGGTATAATAGCATTACTGTCTTCGAGTTCGTGCGTATTTGCGCTCGCATGTGTTTAATGTGGAAACTATAGGACAGAGCCCTCAGGGATTACCGTCTATTCATTAGAGAAGTCTAGACATACGTATAAGCTACACACGTTTCGTATATACTTAGTGCATTCATGTACGCATAGGTAACAATCGATGCGTAGGTAGCTGTGCCTGGATCTGGGGTTGACAGTTTTATGTTTGTATAACAAAAATAATAATATGTATGAAAATAGCTGAAAAATTCCCATTGCACACTTTATTATGATATTTTATGAAATATTTGTACAGCACTATCGGGTGAGGAAATGAAAGGAACGACAAAAAGATAATTTAAGCATGCACAACAATCTTGAAAAGTGGACATAAAGATTGCCTCTGTCACAAACATAATACGCTTGATGATCCGGAAAACTTTATGCTGACATACAATAAAATAATCTCTCATAATTTGGAACAAAACACACATAATAAAACATTAAAATCGGATAGTATATAAGTTTCGGAGTTGATGAATGGACAGGAGAGTTTAAGATAAGTAGGGCTCCAGTAGCAAAGAAATATATTAATGGTCCTGTGGCTGTTGTTTTTAACGCCCGTTGGTAGATACCTATAAGTATGTACATTGTGAATGATATCACTGTACCTACGTACCTACCTATGCAAATTTATTTTCAAATACCTACTATAACCTTCAAGACCGAATTCACAGAATTTTTGTAGACAATCGAAGAGTTATTACGTAGTTAAAGTTGTAACAAAATCAAAGGAAACCACGTTTTACAGCGATACAAAAGTACGGTTATGTAAACAGCACACACTTTATTGCCACTATCCGTTAACGCTAATGAATTCGTGTTAGATGGGCACCTGAACGTTTTATTTTCAACTAACTGACACGCGCAAAAATGTTAGCGGCACCAAATTCTTTTATCTGTCATCATTTTTTTTTGATGGACCTATATAACTTATTTTAGCGCGATAAGCATATGCTTATCGCGCTAAAATAAGTTATATAGGTAGAGATTTTATCTCACCTAAAAATATTTTTAGGTGAGATAAAATCTCTGGACTCGCGACACCTCTACCGAGACGCAGCTATAGTGCGTGCATATAAAAAGTTTTGAAGTATTAGATTGGTAATATCGAACTCAGTTATCAACCTTCGATAGCTCAGTTGGTAAAGCGGTGGAATAAAAATCGGAATCCATAGGTCGCTGATTCAAATCCGGCTCAAAGGAACTCTTTTTGTGTATTTAAACACAGTCAAATTATAAATAACTATACTTAGTGCTTTTTAACTCGATTAGTACTTTTATTCTTAAAGTAATTGGGTTTCACCCAAGTACCCATCTAAAAAATGTCTCTGTGCATCTATAATAAGTTTTCACATCTGTCGGCACTCCCGAAGTGCCACCCGTAATTAATTATAAGTATCCTATGTTACTTCTAATGTTACTTTAATGTTACTTTAATGTTACCTCCAAGAATATATGAACAGAGTTTCATGATGATCGGTTAAGTATTTTTCGAGTGAAAGCGTAGCAAACTAACTTACATTCACATTTATAATATTAATAGGCAGGTTTAGATTAAGTTTTATTTATTCACTGAAGCTCTTTGAGTTAGTTCTTAACTGTTTTAGTACTGGCAATCAAGCAGTCCAAATTGAGTCTTTGGATTTAGCATTTCTTTTCTCGGTGTTTGGCGTTACCTTTCTAAGTAAACAGATAGCAGCAATAAAGTTTTTACCGCTTTACTAGAGTAGAACTTTGAGTAAACATGAGCATGAATTTACCGATATAAGTATACAATAATTTACTTCTTAGAAATGATTACTAAAAACTTAAGATAAAAACAACCTACTTACAAAATAACAAGAATGATTCAAATTACTTAACTCTGGCATTGCTCAAGTCGAGAAAGCCAAGAAGAAAAGAATAAACAATACTTTTATTTTATTTTGTTACGTTCTAAAAACATTGTTGGTTCATGAAGTAGGTACCTAATTCTTCACTTTATATGGGACTTCGTAGTCGTGTTATGTGAAATTGGCAGACAGGATACCTGCAGCTCATTATGAAATAATGCAATGCGGCTAGTTGATTATAATAATTCATGTAACTAGATCACAAGTAGGTACACACAGAATATTCTAATGAGCTATGGATGCGAATAGTTAAGTAGGTAAGCTATGCATGCGATAAACGTGTAATTATAGTCTTGTATGAAGGTAGGTAAGCCAGTTTGTTCAAAAGTTTCTGTAAGATCTAATAAAAAAATAATAAATATTGTTGTGGGACACCTTTTTTACACACTGCCATCTAGGCCAAAGTAACTTGACATGAGCTGCCCGCGTCGCCTCTTTCGCCAGTGAGGTGATGGCGGCAAAAAGAGAGGAATTGCAGGTCTGTCTCGCGTCCCGCCGGCAATCTCCGGCGACTAGTTTACGGATGTGGGCGGAAGGTCGGGGGACCCCGCTCACATTGGCCTTCTGACGGCTGGCACCTCACGTGTTCTATTCTAGTGCCCGCTCGATCGCTCTCTACCCCCTCTGTTCTCAGAGGGACCTTCGGAGACGGCTTGAAGCGGGCATAATAGGCTCTTTCGGGAGATTGTGTGGGGCAGCACATCTAGTCCCTCGCGGAGAGCCTCATATTGGGGCATTCCCTTAGCGGGTACGTGGTGAATAGCCCTCAGGCCTATCCTGTGACCCGGTTGGGAAGAAGGCGAAACACCGCAGGGTTTAGTGGGTAGGACAGCGCCCAAAGGCCGAGATAAAAAAAAAATGATGGCAACTGTAAGCGCATTTACCGCGTCAAAAAAAAAATCTAGCTTGCCATATAACATAATACAGAGAGCAGTAGTAAACTATATTAGTGTCATAATTAAGGGGAAATCGACCTTGTTATTTTAAGACGTTCAGCCGTACAATCGTAAATATCAACACTTTTACAGTAGGATGGTAAGACCAATATTTGACTGACAATAGTACGTAACTACCTAAACTTTTCGGTCCTCTTTCTCACAGTAATTTTTATCCGGGTTAAAAAGTAGCTTATGTGTTATTTTGACGTGCAGATTATTGTAAAGTTTTTGCGTGAAAGAGTAACAACCACACATCCATACATTTTTACAATCTTTCGTATTTATAATATTAGTAGTATAGGATGGTCTTCTTCTTCATCATCATAGTGTATTCTCAACTGCTTCCAAACCCTGGATATAGAGCCTGTGGCTCATTTTTATTTGGTTGCTAAGAACGGCTATCGTTAGGCTTTTTTGGGACGTAGGAACCGACTGCCGTTCGATAGTCAGCAGGGGCACCACTAGCACGTGAGGTCACTTGGACCCCACAGATCTTGGTAAAGCCAAAATATTTTTTTCTATAGGAAGCACATTTGGCAATACTATTACCTAGATTAGATTTGTGTGCTATTATATACCATTATATTATAATAGCACCCAAATCTACCTACTATGTTTTTTAATACGCATTTTATAGGGACATTGTACTATATTTCATAAAATATGCCTTTTTAAAAAAAAAACAAAATATCACAGTTGTACCCAACATAGTATAAATCTACAAATGAAATTGGTTAACATTCAAGAAGCAGTTCATAGGTAGGGCGCGTTCACGATCGATGTTTGTAATTGGGCAAATCACCCGTGGGGTTTATATTTTCAAATACATTATGAGGCCCAGTTTTTTACGTATTATATATGCCAGCATTGATAAATTAAAATTAATGTAACCTATAAGATCAGATATACTTAGTAGGTATACCACCTAAGAATTAAATTACGTAATTTATTGAATGCTTTGAAATAAGGATAGTCACTCTTTGTAATTTTTTTTTTATTCCGTGAATTAAATACCTGCAGATTCGCCCGCGTGGCGAAGTTTTTTAGTTGACCGCTTCTCACAAGAATGAAGAAGAAGCCTACAATCGTCTTGACTATTCGACTGATCGATAACATATCTTGAACAACTATTGTCATAATTTTAACCAATTTCATCAAATAATCCTTAATTTAAATTTATTGAAATATATTTTATACCTTTTAGTTAGTTTTATTTTCTACAAAATATCCAGTACGCCTTATCCCCGAAGGGGTGGCAGAGGCATATTATATGGCCACTTAAAAAAAAAGGTAGGAGAAAGAGAGCAGGGCGTAAGAATCTATAATAAGTACTTACAATTCTAAAGTATCTGAATCATTTTTTCTCCATTTTACACTTGACAACCACATTCAAAATATTATTAGGAATACATTCCCGTGGGAATACCGGGCACTCCTTTTTTGGTAGGTACTTATTTAAAATACCTAAAGAATACGTCCACTAAATTTTAGGTTTCACCCGCATCCCCCGTTCTTGTTCCCTTGGCAATATCGGCAATTCCTTTGTTAGTACTTATCCAAAGTAGGTACTTACTTAAAGAATACATTTGCCATATTGTGTAATGTTTCTATGTTTAGTAATCTAGGCCGTTTGTGGTTTCATCCGCAAGAGTCCATGGAAATATCTGGATATCTTTTCTTAGTGCTTATTTATGTTACTATCTATAGAATACTTTGACCATTTTTTTTGGTTCAATGTTAATGGATTAGGCTGTGTGTGGTTTCAACCCCCGTAGTTACCGTTATTCCTTTGAATCACTTATCAGCTAACTTCACAGTGTCGGTATTTGGTGACGGTCTGCGCGCGATTCGTAAATATTACTCTCATCATTTTACCCTAACGCGCCAAAAGAAGTATTTACCTATAACTTCAAAAATATTTTTTGTGATGGCCCACCCTTATCACTTAAGAGATACTTAAAGGTATGAAAAATAGATTACGACCGATTCTCAGACGTACCAAATATAAATATAAAATTTTATAAAAATCGGTCTAGTCGTTTCGGAGGAGTTTGGAACAAACACCGCGACACAAATGTTATTAATATTCTATTTAATTACTGCATTATCCCCGGATCTTGATCAGTCTGCAAAGTTACAAATCAATCCATTGTTCTGAAACAGGTAAAAATTACGTTCTAAGATTCCGTTACATAAAAATACCTACCTACCTACCAAGCTAAAAAAAGCGCGATAATAAATACGAACGAAACCTGGCGTAGGTATGTATACAGGTACCTACTGAATCTACTGTAAGTAGCTACGTGTCAACCTTCATATGATATGAGTGTTGACACAAATCTCACGATGTTTGATTTTGTGTTTGGAAAACATTGCCACAGCCCGAGTCGAATGTGTCACATGAAAATAGCTTTACACGTTTTGTACTAAACTTGTTCAACGATTCATTGTTAATTGTTATAAAGTGTAGCAGGTGCATTTTGAGTATAAATTAAAGAATTTTAATTAATTGATTGTGGTTTATTTTATGAAGCGCTCGTGGTCCCGCTGACTCAGTAGTCTGCAAACGATCACTGTGTTAAACGACTTTCGCTAAGACTGGTTACGGATGGGTGACCGCTTTGTGGTACTCCCATTTACAATCATTTTCGTGCTTCGGAAAGCACGTTAACCCGTTGGACCCGGCTGCCAGTTGAGGTCTTATGGGCCGCTTAAAAATTTTCAACATACCCACAACCCGCGGCTGTCTATTTCAACACGGCAATGGGTTCACCACCTTTCTGACTCTGAATGGGTTCACATGAACGTGGGATAGGAATGCACGCGGTGAAATGTGTGTATAACACACAATTTTATTAAGTGCTTTCTGGTATTTTTTGTTCCTACGCCTACGGTGTAAGGATCTCCAAGGCCAGGGTGCTAGCGGTGCATCTGGGGGCCAAGTTTATTATCGACAAGCCGTAGAATAGAACCATAATCGCTGATTTTAGCCGTCAAAATGTTAGTAGACTATCAAAAGTGCATCTGACTAGCGGCCCGAGCGCGTTACTTGTTAATAGAATTCCATCGGCCGACCGATAGAAGTCTATTGTAGTACGATGTAATTGGAGACTACGAAAACTGTCCAAATTGTAGTTTGCTTTCTATTGAGCGACGATTTCGATTCTGTTCCGACACGATTGAAAGAGAAGTCTCGACCCCCTGATCCGAGGAAAGTCGCTTCCAACGATGCTGAAAATCATAAGCCAAACGATTGCTGTTTCTAGCAGCCAAATACAAGTGGACCCCAGGCCCAAATCCACGTAGGGTTTGGAAGCAACTGGCGAATATTTAGTAGGTATATGCGTCAGTAGCTGGAATGAAGAGATCCAGTGGATTTAGCCTACCACTGCTACCACTGTGTAGTAGCGGTGGCAAAAACGTATCTTTGTTGAGAATGGATCATTTGTATCTGGATCAGTTCAAAGATTCGAATCAGTAAAGTGTTTCAGTGCTTCATTTGTATCAGTGACTCAACTTGTATCTAAGCTCGATTTATTAGCGCAAATAAATTAAAATGATACGTTTTTATTGACCTTTGTTTGAAGAATTATGTAAAGATATATTATGTTAGTAATATTAATATAGTAATACTATGATAGTATTTTGTTAAATTGAATTTCATTTGCCTAATGTGTCCCATAAAAATCGATTTTCCTTCATACTTTCTTCAGGCTTAGGACTCTTTCACTAAACTGTCTTTAGTTCTTTACTTATTGTAACACTTATGTAATTGAAAATCACAGACCCAACGTAAACAAACCGGTGTTTTCTTCTACAAACAAAGGTCAACTAAAACAAACAAATAATAACAACGCGTACCTAATGCGTGCATAGGTGAGCTAGTGTTGCTGTCTCTATCAATCACCCACTAGCAGGGAATCCGTGAGAGATACGGAGTCGGCGCTCCAGCGACAGCGACTACGCGATCCGAAGCGCTCCGAACAGTGTATCACACTCAATCGTGTCAGCGAGCGCCGCGAGCCGATTGAAACCGAGATTCAATAGAGCAAAAGAGCAAAAGATTCATTTCAAGCGGTGTAAAAGATTTAAATCTGTGACTCACTTTAAAGAAACGATTCCCAGAGTCGTTTCAGTAAAGAGCGACTCACCTCTGCTGTGTAGGTCTGTACAGTGGTACCTACAGGTCCTAATTATATCTAGGTACCTACTTATACAACTTTTCTTTTGTTAATTTTAGAACGATAATAAAGGAGGGAGTTCTACGATGGATTTCCGCCATGTAACGCCGGATTCAATTAGTTTTTTGTAAAGTTTGTCTATATCTACCTACCTACTTCTATTATAGAAGCACTGGGAGCAGTCTTTGTTCGGTACTTTATTAGGTGTGTGACACTACGCCTACCAGTGGCACCTTCTTCTCTCTATGTGTTCTGTCATGGCGCGCAAACTGTTAATCTCAATAATATTATAAATGCGAAAGATTGTGTGGATGTTTGTTACTCTTTCACGTAAAAACTACGGAATGGATTTTAAAATGAAACTTAACAATAATATTAGATTATACATCAGAATAACACATAGGCTACTTTTTTTCCCGGGACCAAGTTCCTGTGGGAAACGGGAACTTCTCTACGCGGGCGAAGCCGCGGCCGTCAACTAGTTTAATATAATTACATTATAGCAAACAATATAAAATTGTCTCTCGTGTTTCCTTCAACCATTCAACATAACACAATCTTAATATGGTATCAGAAATGGGATATCATAGGTACTTACCTACTGATGATGGTCACTATGTTAAGCGGTTTACGCTAAGTTCGGTCCTGAGACGGATTACTATTTGTAGCTTTTCTATTAAATTAAATTACCTTTTTTTAAAGCGAGCAAAATCCTTGTTGAAGATAGGACTAAGCCGTTTGCTTACACCTACCTACATATTTTCCTACCTCAAAATTATGCAGATATTCTTACAAATAAAATTTCTCAAATGTACAACAGTATTTTTTTTCTTGTTTTACCCCTCTTATTAAAGTTTAAAGAGAAACACGTCAAGCGGAAAATTGTGAGAATTTCCCTTTTTACCAGACAGGTTGTCACACAAAAGGGTGAGTTTAGTCGATATATTAATTTATGTAAAAGCCTTTGTAGCGTTACAAACGGAACATTTCCACCGATTTTCTGTCGACACGAGAAAAAGCGGTTCTCAATTTTAAATAATACTTTCAGATTTTAGACTAAAAAACTAAGAAGATTATTTTTAACTAAGTAGGTACGAACTTATTTCTTAACATAGAATGTCCGGTAGGGTGATAGGGTAGATAATTAGATTTTGATTAGATCCACAACTCATCCGGGCGATGCTGAACGCTGTATACTTATAATAATAATTTATTCATTCAACCAGCTATACTTACATATATTAAAAAATCTTACTTGTGTACCATAAAATAGATAATATACCAATATTATCTATTTTATGGTATACTAGTTGACGCCCGCGGCTTCGCCCGCGTAGAGAAGTTCCCGTTTCCCACAGGAACTTTTCCCGGGATAAAAAGTAGCCTATGTGTTATTCTGATGTAAGTATAAGCTATATTATTGTAAAGTTTCATTCAAATCTATTCAGTAGTTTCCGTGAAAAAGTAACAAACATCCATACATACTTTCGAATTTATAATATTATTAAGATTATTTATTATCTATTAAAACCGCTGCCACCTGAACTAGGTTTTTACCTGTATTTCAGATGTTAGTATCGATAACGAGTATCTATCATGAATCGATCGCTAACAATATCTTTGACAAATGGCGGACACTTAATTATTTTAATAGAAAGCAGCTAACAATCCTACAAACATTTAAGACTACCCCACACCAGAAAAACAGCATCTCCACAGATAGGGAAAGTAGCAACTAAAAATATAATGTGAGATTTTTATTTGTCGGCGTGATGATACCCGTGTCCAAATATATTTTTTTAGTACTATGTCTCTGAGCTATGTGACATGGCGAAACTTTAATACTGCGTTTACACTCTCGCGCGAGCCACGAGACGAGTTGCAAGACGAGCCGCAAATGTAAACGCTGTATAAGGATTCTATGTTGACGACGAAATCCTACAGATACCTTATAAATATTAATAAATCGTACCACCTTAGTCAATTTCCTTATCTCCTACTTGAACCCAAGCAATAAAGCTTGAATGACAAATCCATTAAACAAACCCCTACTCTTTGTTTCAGGTAATCTTAAGAGGCGATTTGGACGGGCACGCGGTTTCGTTCTTCGAATGTTCGACGCCCTTTGCAATTGTACGCACACAGCAGCAGCTGCGGCTGCTCGCACAACTCGCAACAATCCCTTCACAAAGCGTTAAATCGATCACATTTCACTTTTAGTGAAAACCATTAGTAACAACTTTGTTTTGACTTTACTTTGTTGAGTTGTGTTGGATATAGATTATTTTTGACCTAAGAACTGAGTTACGTGATGTTGAATTTAAATGAGCCATCTGAATCATCCCTGAGTCTCCGACTTTTATCTTATAATTTTATACTATTTAGCATCATTGCAAAATAGTATATATATTTATATTAGAATTTTCGTAACCGGTTACGAAAAAAGGCATAGAACTAGAATGTAGTTCTATATTTTATCGGACTTTTGGGTAACACTGTGTTCAGAAAACATTCGCTACTTTCAACAGAAGACGTTTGGGAACATAGGGTAGGTACTTTATCTGCCATATACTTAACTTCGGGTGTTTGTATTCAGATTCAGATCGCATTGTACGAGCAATCGGACCTCGTCCACACTTTTGTGACCTTGGTCGTATTGATGAAATTTTAGTGTCGGTATATTTCAGCAAAGTTACCAACAATCAAGGTACCATACCCAACACGACACGAACGAATTTTGATCCTACCCTCACAGTCATGAAATATTTTATTTGACGTTTACGATCAGAACACATGAAATAAGCTAGAATATTTCAGCAAAGGTAGGTACCTACCTACCTCCCCAAAGTACTATCCCTAACACAACACGGTACGAGAATCTGATAACGCCGATATTGACAGGACCAAAAATCCATTTCTATAAGTACCTAAGCTACCACAGAAATGGTACATATCCAAGTACTGTACCGTTTTCGGAACGAATTTTAATACTTGCCTCACAGTCATGAAATCTTTTATTTGAAGTTTACGATCAGAACCGTTGAAATAAGTTAGAATATTTCAGCAAAGGTACCTACCTCCCTAAGGTACCATACCTAACACAACACGGTACTTTAAATCTGATAACGCCGATATTGACAGGACCAAAAATCCATTTCTATAAGTAAGCTACCACAGAAATGGTACCTATCCAAGTACTGTACCGTTTTAAGAACGAATTTTGATACTAGCCTCACAGTCATGAAATCTTTTACTCCAAGTTTACGATCAGAACACATGAAATAAGTTAGAACGGCTTTATTGCCGGGAATGTGATGATATGAGTAGCTCGACACTCTTAATGTTTGAAGAATGATGTTGTATGTGTAATGTGACATATGCACAACTAGCGACGACGGTTTTAGTATAAGGTTGCTCGATGGTCCTTCTATCTTATTTCATTATGTTCTGTGAGAATACAGGAAAGTCCTGCTTTAAATTTTATTCGAAGATAAGATGAATGGAATGTTTGCATGAGTGTATCATGCTGTTTTCGAATATTTTCGAGTGTAGAAGACTAAAGCCCGGAATAAATTACAGTTTTGTATTTTCTAGTGATATTGTCAACTCGGTGTCTCTATATATCATATCCTATCGTAAAATGTAGTGGATCTTTGAATTTTTCACCTAGTCTTCCTAGAAACCTGACATGTTACATGGTGTTATGTGATCGGTGTGATTACGCTTATAGTACGTAAGGATGTATTTAAGTAGTTGTTTATATCTATTATTACGGTCTGTAAAATACCTAAGTATGTAGGTAACCGGTGTATTTGTATTTGTCGTAAGACCCACGTATGTAATTTTTGTAGTCTTTGTAAGCTTTTTGTTTGCCCGATAATTCATTCGTTCGTTTTTCTGACCAAGATATAAAAATATAAATAGTAATGCATTTGCAAA
Source organism: Thumatha senex (assembly GCA_948477245.1). NCBI lineage: Eukaryota > Metazoa > Arthropoda > Insecta > Lepidoptera > Erebidae > Thumatha > Thumatha senex. Next base: position 10,814,393 of record OX419741.1, on the reverse strand, counting down.
TTTTGGAAACGATTTTTAGTATTTTTTAACAGTAGGTACTAAGTATTAAAGGGCGAATTACAAAAGGATACGCAGATCAAGAAATGCTTGAGCTCAGTTTTCGGCTCATTAAACAACGTCAAGCGTTGCTTAAGTTTTAAGAAACGTCCTATAAGTACGGCCGTAACACTAGCACAGACAGCTCCAGAGAAAACTCTACATCACAAAATGTGTTTCATTCAGAAATTAATATTTCTTTTGGAAATCACCACGGATGCCATGCCAGAGTCTGTTAGAATTTATTTTTTATATTAGCAGTTTTATTAATTTTATAGAGATGGTAAATTTTTATTCATTTCTATGAGGGTGAATTTCTCTGGACCTATACTGTGTGTAATTTAATTCAAGAACGTGTTTATAGAATAACAGCAACTATCACGCACACAATAATGATAAAGGCTTGACTTAAAAAGTCCGACCTTAAATATGCTTTTGTACAATAAAACAAATCATAATACCTCATTTACACTCTCGTGCGAGCCACGAGTGTAAACGCAGTATTATGGTACATTTACATTCGAGCTCGCGGCTCGTCTCGCAGCTCGTCTCGTGGCTCGCACGAGAGTGTAAATGGGGTATAAGAAAATTTTATTTTTTGCAAATCTTGTCAATGCATACAGCTATTACTACTTAAAAAAAAGATCTGTAAAGAAAAGATACTGTCGCACATTTTTAGAGCATTACCAACATAAGTAAAAATAAGTAACTTATAATGTTTGTAAAGACTAAGAACTATATGAGTAGACTTCTATTACAAAAAAAAGTAATTTTTTACAATGGTAAGAATGAATTTAGATTTTCTACAAATACATATTTAGGTATATTATTATATAATTTTAAGCACAAATATCGCAGGCTTTTTGTAAACGATCTTTTATTACAAATATATTTCAACTGTAACATTATTTTCTTTTTGTAATTAATATTAATTTATATAGGTATCTACCTACATACAGATTATATTTATTGTGTATCTATAAATACTTATCTGAAACGAGAGAGAATACTAAAATCTTCTTTATAGATAAGCAAAACGCAACTACAAAGGAATTCGCTAAGTCTTCAACATATAAGCTAACCTAACCTACCTAAACATTGATAATATCAAGGGATTTTTGTCTATACATGTATCTAAACACAATTCACAGATTAACGAGATATCTATATGTATATTTCAATGTATTTTTCTGTAGTGTAATGTTCACATGTAACGTGAATTAATAAATGTTTAAAAGATAAATGTTCAATGTGATATCCTGCCTGTAAAACCTTTTCCAGTGTGATTCTACCAGATATCTTATAAACAATAAAATAAAATGGTTTTTTAAAGAACTTGGTTTTTTATTGCCGTCTAATAAGATTTATAGGAAGCATTTAAAGTCTGCTTTTTACGATATGTATTTAGCTACGTACCTACCTACATTTAAAGAGCACTGCCATACTTTAGATCTTATAGTAGTGTAATAACCTCGACTAATAGAAAATTCATTTTACGAACTTTGGAAAAACACCGTTTCCTATGTCATCATTGTCTTTGGACTAAAAATACATAGATACATATGTATGTTATCACGCCTGTTTACCATCGGAGTAGGCAGAGACTGTGGTTTTGCAATTGCTACGATCTTGACATACCACTTTCGCTTCTTCTACTTTCATGAGTGTTTTCATACACGCTCGCCGGTTAAGGGTACTCTTAACCTGGCCTTTTTCCAAAAGGTCTTCGATTTGGTTGACATACGTACGCCGAGGTCGACCCCTACCAGTTTCCCCCTCTTGCCACATAAAGCTGCTTCGTCAGTCTATTTTCATCCATCCTCTCCACGTGTCCGAACCATCTAAGCATCCCTTTTTCTATCTTAGTCACTACATCTTCTGTCATACCGCAAGGTTCCCTAATCGCGCTGTTTCTTTCTTTATCCATCTACTTCACTCCAGCTATATGGACTAAAAAAACAACGGTCAAATACGTGTAAATTTGATTAATAAACCACAAAGGACGTACCAAATCCGTACACGGGCGTAGCCAGAGGGGGTTTATGGGGTTCAATAGTTGTAGTGAGCCTTCGTTGTACCGTATAATGCTGTCGCTATGTCCTCGTGCACGGCCTCAACTGCCTTGTCAGTGCTTCTCGAGTTCGGTCATATACTGGAGGTGTTCAGGGATACCTATCGGTGAGCTTAGGATTAAGTATGCTTCCCGAGCAGACACTGCTGCTTCCACAACGCTGCTAAAAAAGTAATTCTTCATAAAACCGATAACGCCATGGGAGGAATGCCTTCCATCACCTTTCCGAATGTAGAAAAGTTAGCTGGAGTTTAGGGTTAGTGTGTCCTTCCCCATTCTTAGGAGCTCGCATAAACTCAATATGGACCAGTTTATGCTACCCAGTTCTACCTCAATTTCGGTAAGGCGCTTGTCCAGCCGTAGGATATTTCCATAGGTTGCCTGAGTCAATCGTGTATGGTAGCATCTTGTAGCCCGCAGATTCTTGGCAGCCCTCTTCCACCGTCCCGATCACTACCGTAATCGAGAACAGCGGAAGTGCCGGGAACTGATTAAGAGGGATTAAGAGGGTTTTGCCTTACTATACCACGCTGGCCAGACGGGTCGGTACAAGGTATTGTCTTGAATTTTCCTTTTCCTTTAGACCCCGAAGATGTTGGTAGGGCTCTATCGCAACCAAATTCTGCTTAAATTATTGAGCGATCTATCTAAAAAATTACACATTATTACATGTGGGTATTGACAACCCCCCCTCCCCCCACCCTAAAAAAAACGGTCAAATAATACAGGTAAAGTCGATACATAAGACGTAATATCAAACATGGTACCTATGTAGAGTAAATAAACCCAAATTCGGAAAGCGCCAATTTCCCGTCGTGTTTTTTAATAAACAGTCTGGTCAAATATGGGTAAAGTCAAATAATACAGGTACACGAAAAGACTTAATACCAAACATTTAAGTTCGCTATGTAGGTACAATTAATATCCTTGAATTCGAAAAAAAAAATCCTTTTGTCAGTGTTTTCGAATTTAAAAAGTCGGTCAAATACGTGTAAACTTGTATAATTAACCATATGGTAAGTATGTACCTACAGTTGCTTACTCCAAATTTTGAATAACGTTTGTCCCGTCTATTAACCTCGGCAACCCGGAGTCTGCTTTACTGCTATTCGCTAGTCTATTCAAATCCCTGTTTATAGATGATATCCCAGAGACGGCGTCTGTACCCGAAAAATGTCGGTATAGTTGTAGGTCATCAGCATAGAGACGAAAATCAATCTTGCTCAAGCCATTACTCCACCCATTATTGAGACAGTTGTGCTAATTCTGTTGTTGAGATCACTAAACTAAATTTCTCTACAATTTTCTAATTTTTATTAAGAGATGGCCAAATGCTATTCTGTTATTAAGTCGAACTAAAGTTGGTGATATCATAAATAGCACTTAATTTGCTGATGTCACTAAAATTCATTTTATGTGATAAAATTGAACGAGACGTGAAAAATGTAAGTACATAGACAGTCGAATGTAAATACATGTCGACTAACTTGGTGATTAAACTGCCTATGTACATTTTTAACGTTAGATACGTTTTAAAAGTTTTCACGTTTCAAACGGTTACTAAAATTAATATAAAACGTCCCATTAAAATTAGTCGTATTTTGTGTGACGTTAAATTTGTATCTGACAACACTAAAATTCATTATATGAGATAAAATTCAACAAAAAGTGAAAAATGTACACAGACAGTTCAATGACTAAGTTAGTCGGCATGTAAATACATGTTTTGTTGAATTTTATCACATAAAAGGCATTTTAGTGATGTTAGATACAAATTTAGTGCTGTTTATAATATCACCAAGTTTAGTTCAATGTAATAACATAGCATTTGGCAATCTCTCAATAAAAATAAGAAAATTTTAGAGAAATTTAGTTTAGTGGTTTCAACAACAGAATTAGCACCAGTGCCTTTCCTATGTTTATTTATAACATGTCAGTGACGGTGTTTTATTGTGTGTTGATTGTGTTACTGTCGGGGAAACTAACTTAAACGTTCCGAACTGGAATAAAAAGTAGCCTGTGTTATTCTGATGTATAAGCTATATTATTGTAAAGTTTCATTAAAATCTATTCAGTAATTTTTACCTGAAAGAGTAACAAACATCCACACAAACTTTCGCATTTATAATATTATTAGGATATTACTTACCCAAAAAAATTATCATTCCAAGGCGTGCACCGATAATAGGCGAAACAAAATACAACCACAGCTAAATCACTTGACCTATTTATTGACCTTCGTGTTGACCTGGTAAGATAATAGACATTTAGTTACCTAAGTACATTACGCTTCCTGAACTGACCCACTGTTTTTTATAATAGTAAAGGCGAGGAAATGCAGGTACTCCCCACAGATTAGCGGAGTGATGTCTAACCGTAGGTCTAAAGATAAATAGATTTTTATAGACAGAACGACTTCAATTTGTTAAGATGATTCCATCTTAAACATTCAGCTGAGAACTGTAGGAATAATAAATCTATAATCTTTGTTGCCAACTCTCTTGTCCTTGTTCTGCGAATAAATGATACATACATACATACATAAATATACATATCGTCACGCCTGTCTCCCATCGGGGTAGGCAGAGACTATGGCTTTCCACTTGCTACGATCCTGGCATACAACTTTCGCTTCTTCCACTTTCATAAGTGTTTTCATACACACACGCCGGTTAAGGGTACTGTTGACCTGACCTTTTTCCAAAATGTCTTCTATTTGATTGACATATGTACGACGAGGTCGCCCCTTACCAGTTTGCCCATTCACTCTCTTCTGATAATTCTGTTTCGTTAGTCTACTTTCATCCATCCTCTCCACGTGTCCGAACCATCTAAGCATACCTTTGTCTATCTTAGTCACCACTTCTTCTACCATACCGCAATGTTCCCTTATCACACTGTTCCTTTCTTTGTCCATCAATTTTACTCCAGCTATACTCCGCAGACTTCTCATTTCCACTGCATTAATTTTACTTCTATGCTTCTTCTGCCACACCCAACTTTCACTGCCATACATGAGTGTAGGAACAAGTACTCCTCTATGCACAGCCAGTCTTGCCTTCTCAGACACGTTCTGACTGCTCATACTGCGTGCATGGCTCCATTCACTTGATTTCCAGCCAAAACTCTTCGTTCAATGTCACAATCCCACTTTCCATCTCTCACAAATTTTGAACCTAAATCAAATTCTTTCACCTGTTCCACTCGTTTTCCTTCCACAAAAATCGAGCAATCCGTCATACTCTCTTTCAAAAACCATTCCTTTTGTCTTATTTACATTCACTTTCATTCCTTTGCTTTTTAGCGTATCATGCATAATGTTAACCATCAACTTCAACTCCTCTGCCGATGATGCCAGTATTACCTGGTCATCAGCGTATAGGAGGCATTTGACAGTCAATACATTCATTTTTAAACCATATGCACTCTCTTGCAGTTCTTTCAAACAACTGTCCATGTATAGGTTAAACAGCGTCGGTGACGCTACACAACCCTGTCTCACACCTTTTTCAATGTGAAAAAAATCTGTGCAAGCTCCGTTGATCCTGACACAAGCACTGGAGCCCTCATAGAGAGATTTAAGTGCTCGTATCAAGTGACTGCTTACTCCATACTTGGCCAGTGTTGTCCATAGTTCATGCCTCACCACTCGGTCAAAGGCCTTTTCCAAGTCTACAAATATGCAATAGACCTTTCGCCAAAAATTTTTCGGCTCTGCATCGTAAGGAAAAGACCTGATCCGTGCATCCTCTTCCTTTCATAAATCCTGCTTGTACATCCCACATTTTCCCTTCAGTTTCATTCATCACTCTTTTGCATACAATTTGCCGACGATGCTGAGCAAGCTTATGCCGCGGTAGTTTTTGCACTCTTGCTGTGACCCTTTTCCTTTGTAAAGCGGCACGATGACAGCCTTGCACCAATCTCCTGGCACGCTGCCACTCCTCCAGCAAAGATTAAAAAGGCGGTACAGCTGGCAAGCTACCACGCCATGTCCCACTTTCAGCATCTCGACAGAAATCCTATCAAATCCAGCAGCCTTACCCAATTTCATACTACTCAATGCTTCCACAATTTCTTCCATACTTATGATGCTTTCGTTGCTTAGTTCATTCCTTTCCCAAGAACTCGTTTGTGCTTCCATATCCTCTTTTTCACATAAGCTTTCAAAATAATCTTTCCATCTTTTTAGAACAAATTCTTCTCCTTTTAGAAAACTGCCATCCTGGTTTCTGATATTACTGAGTTTCGATGATGTTTGTTGACCCCTCACAGATTTTATAGATTTCCAAAAGAATTTTATATTCCGCTGGAAATTATCAGATAACCTACTATTAAATTTATCCCTATCATTCTCTTTCTCTCTTTTTATAACTTCTTTTGCAACTCGTTTATACCTTTTATATTCATTCTTTGCCATTTTTACATCCTCATCCGTTGCCCTCTGCATTCTTTGATTCACCTTTGAAGTCAGCCAGTCCAACCATGCCTTCTTCTTGTCGGACAATGCTTTCATGACTTCTGCACACATTCTATTCACCTTACATCCTTGGCTTCTTTTATTTACCCCACAAACTTCCACCGTCACTTCCACTAGACCTTCCTTAAGCGTCTTCCATAACTCTTCAATCTCACATACTTCATCTAAATTTTTAAATTTCTTACTTAATTTACTCACGAATCCTTCTTTTATGCTCATCTTTTGCAAATTTTCGACTTTTATGCGCTCTAGTACACTTATAGGTTCACACACACGATGCGGCCACCGTTGAAACAGACCTCTTACTCGGCTGATAACCAAAAAGTGATCTGTATCAATCCCGGCACCGCGGTATGCCCGGGTGTCTAAGACTTTCTTTCTTAGTCTTGCATCTACAATCACAAAATCAATCATACTTCTCTGGTTTCCCTCTTGTCTAGTATACAAATGAATTTGTTTGTGGTTAAATATGTACCACAAGATTCCTCTCCAAACATACTTCAAGCAAACTCTCACCATTTTCATTCACTCGTTCGTCACCAAACTTGCCCAATACACTTTCATATCCATAACGCTTCACTCGAACCCAGCCATTAAAATCACCTAACATTACAATTCTCTCGTTCCGTTTGCATTTACTCAGAATATCGCTTACACTCTCCCAAAATGCCTGTCTCTCACTTTGTTCTCTTAAAGATCGGCACCACCGCGCATCTTGCGGAGCATAAACGCCCAAAACAAAGATGAGGGTAAGTCCAACCTTCAACGGAGTCTTGGGCTCACACATTTATTCTTCAACAAAAGGAGTCTTGGGCTCACACATTTATTCATTCTCGCGGACAGTAGAACACCGACACCCTGGGTCGCTGTACTGGTTGTGGCTACACCTGACCAGTAGGCTGTATAGGGTCCATGTGTAATGGTGTTACATCCTTTCCTCTTTGTTTCATTCACACACAAAACATCAAGTCGTCTTGCTCGCATACCTCATCAATTTTGTCTTTCATTCCTCCTCTAACATTCAATGTAGCAAAGTGGCTATCCCTAGCCCACTTTCCGCCTCGATGGGAGACGCGACGTGATGGGTTGCGAAACACATCGCCGCCATTCCCGATTTTTAAATTTTCATTATCCATTGCGTTCCCACGAGTGGCAAGGGAAATTCAAAGTCCGCCTAGACAGAGCCCCGCTTGTCTAGGTAAGGCTAGCCTTATTCTGGGGTCGCCCGGTCCCAGGGCAGTCAAGCACGTTACGACTAGGCTCGCCCCTAGCCACGCAGCTCATCGGCACGGCAACCTTGGCTTGGCGGAGAAAGGATGGGAAGAGGATAAGGTAGGAAAAGGATTAGGGTAGGAAAAAGGATGAGATAGGAAAGGGACTAGGATAGGGTAATTTTGTCTAAACCATCTGTATTCCAAACCTATAAAATATCCAGCAGCCAGAACAGTTGTTACACGCTTTTTTATCTCTGAAGTCCGAGCATAAATGATAGTGCCCACTTTTTAGTGTTTTATAATAATGCTATTAAAAACAATTCAATACGCTTCCACTGCGTCGCCGTAATTTAAGGAAGAGAAGATGCCTCTGTCTACTGTTTCGGGGGTAAAGTCGTGACTATACACAATTACGATAGAACCGAAAGGTTCTCGAATGGTGGAAAACGCTGAGTATGCAGGACCTCTCGCTAGGTAGAAAGACGACGATTTAATTAAGGCCATGGTAGCCTGAGTGAGGACGGCACATGACCGAACACTGCGTCGCTCCTTGGGCTCCCCCGCTACTGGAAATAGGCCTCCGCCTATTTCCAGTAGCGGGCGTCAAATAAACTAAGATATTGGTGATAATGAAATTTGTACTGTAACGCCACGCCAGAATATATGTTTAATAGTCGACACAAGTTGCGACGTCGTTTCCTACCACGCCATATTGGGCGGTAATGCTTACCTGTAATTATGTTATAAATAGCGTATGCACATGTTTCTCTGTTCATTCTGTCGTTCTAAGTCAAGCAATAAACAATCTACGTTGACATACTCGCCGTTATATCATTTCTTATTACTGCCCGATAACCTCGTTGTAATAGTACCTAAAAATCATCATCTTCTAAAACAAGTTACCATCGCAAAAGTAAATCCTAATTTAAGTTAAAAAGAGATAGCCGCTGAACTTTCTGCGTCTCATAAGTAGAACTGTTGCATTTTGAATATCTAATCACTTTGGTATAAAACATTTTGCCGCTCGTCTAGTCCTAATAAACCTGAATATTCTCCCAAGTATTTATTTATTAACGTATAAGAGTTGCTAAGTACATTCGAGAATCAGCCAATTTCAACCCAACATGCATAAAACGCATTAACTGCTTCCTAATTTAACCAAAACCGAAATAAAAACACGCCAGTCGATTAAAAATCAGTGAAGATGTCAATGTTTTTGACAAGCGTGTTGTACACTCGAAATTCTTGTAGAAACCTCAACCTTATTATACCGATAAAGATTTTCACAAGGTTTTCTTCATTGTGAACGAATTTTTGCTCAACAAATACCATCTATCGGGCAACCACCTCCTGCCGACTTTTTCTTTTACCTAAACTCAAATTACAGCTTCGTGGCACCCGTTTTCAATTATTAGAAGATTTCGAGGAGAATTGACGGCGAGAATTGAATCTATTCCGTAAGCGTTTCAGATATGTTTTGGTGATTGAATTATTCGTCGATGTAAGCGTATCGTTTTGTAAAAGTTCACGTTTTAAAGTGAAAATATATTACAGTATCTACTTTGAAGGCGATAAAATAAATTTGTATGAATAAGTAACATTTCATGTATTAATTAACGTTTTTCGGTACTTTCTTGAGGAGTGTCTTAAAGGGATATAAATGATCGTAAGAACTCTTGATATTTTAAACGTTGCACACCCAAAATATATTTATGGAAAATAATTTACAGTGCAATTTATACAGTTGTGTAACACCATTTTTTTCACGGTCGGTCAATATGACGGTCTTAAGAGTTTTACTTTTAGTTTAGTTATACTATTTTCTATATTTTTTGTAATTAGGTGAACGATCTCTATCTCTCTTCTTCTTTTTACCTTTGCGTTTCTTATCAATATCTCTTTTGGCTTCTGGAGTTGCATTTTTCGTTTTGCTTTTGCTGTATTTGTGTTTTTTATCAGTATCTGAAAGATAACTCAATGAATCAGTACTGCTATATCTCTTACTGCCCCTTTTTTTTTGAACCGACTTATCTTCACTACTAGAAGAGTCCCTTTTATTTTTGTGTCTATCGTTGGCAGACCTCTGATCTCTTTGTCGCCTGGAATCACCACTGTCACTTTCACTATCTTCTTCGCTATCGCCTCTATTTTGGGTTCTTTTCTCACTTTTTGCTGTATTTTCTCTGCCATCGCGATTGTTCTTTTCTTTTTGACCCCTTCTTTCTTTTTCTCTTTGTTCCCTTTTATCTTTGTCTCTTTGATCCGTCTTCCCCATTTCTCTTTCCTTTTCCCTCTCATCCCTTTTGAATTTTTGTCTTTCTTCTCTTCTTTCCGCTTCTTTTAACTCCCTTCTTTCCTTTTCTTCTCTTCTTTCCCTTCTTTCATAACTTTCCTTTTCACTTTCATCGCTACTTTCTGTTTTTTGGACCCGATTCCTGTCACCTCTACTACCAACTTCTTTATCAACTCTTTTATTGCGCTCATTATCATCAGCTCTATCTCTTTTTTGTTTATCCTTTTCGTCTCTTCTGTTTTCTGTTTCAATTCTTTTTTCCTTTTCAATATTGTCTTGACGTCGTTTTGAATGTTTTTCTTGATTTGAAGATTTCTTTAATGATTCTTTTCTTTTGTATTCCTCATATGAATCTGCATCTAAAAATTAGAATAAGGCGTGTTTTATTAAAATTAAATCTAGAAATATAAACAATACTACGTATGAAAATATACGTTAAAAATTACACGCACTTTTTACTGTTAATTACATTGTTTAGAAAAAAAAACTATAGAAAAATGTATTTCTGATGTACCTCTTTGCACGGAGAGCTTACAGATAAGTATCCATCAATATCCATCAAACACGTTGTGTTGTGGCTTACGTGGTTAGGCCCAAATTTTGCACAACAGAGTCAAATGAAGCTACGACGGCCATGCTAAATGAAATGGTGTATATCATAATTTCATTTGGCATGGCCGTCGTACGTACGTAGTACGGTAAATTTAAACCATTCTACCTCCTAATTGGAGAGACTAATAATAACACCCAGACACATAATAAACCATCGTGCTCATCACACAAAGTTTTATCCTGGGTGGGAATCGAACCCACGACCTCTTGCGTAGCAGTTGGATGCACTCCCACCGCGCCACAGAGGCAGTCAAAGAAATCAATTAGATGAAAGGTAGTCATGAAGATCTGTTCTGCAACGAATTCAATCTTAGATGTTAAAATAAAAAAAAAGTATTCTTGATACAGTCAATTTTATACATCATACAAAACGTTATAACTGTAATGCATAGTTAACATATTTACCGTCATAATTATAGACATTGAAGAATAACTAAAGCAGATCCTTAGTTTGCATTCTAGCAAGGAAATACTCATAAACGGAAATGCCAAAGTGGTAATCCATCTCAGGACTGACAGTGGCATAAAATACTTAACGCAGTGATCATTTGCAGAACATTGAGCTAAGAGTTTATATGCATCACTATGAGCGATGCATATAAATTCGTCACTGAGGAACTGCTATTAACATTTAAAATATTTTTGATATAATTTGCAACATATTAGCTAGCACAGTGGGAATGTAACTTTAATATTACATAACACCACTTGTAATATTCCACCCACACCTATCTAGTAGGACCAATTAGGTCCAGTGGTCTTCTAAATAATCTTTGAGAATGCTGTAAGGCGACCGACACTGGTACAAAAGGTGTTTTTTAAATGTGTAGCAAGTTCACCAAGTGCCATCAATCAACAGAATAAAAATTCAAGTGTCTCTCTCTTTAAGTAAAAAATAATAACACAATGAAACTTTAACTACTTTGCAGAATTATGAAAGTAAGTAACAATGGTAAACAAACAAACAGGCGTTTATTTCTATTAAAATGTAATTTTCCCCTCTTCAGCAGCAAAAGGGCACTTTTGCTTCGTGAAATCTCGAAGGAAAAGCAACTTTTGCAGCGAACGTAAGGAAAAGTAACTTTTAAAATAAATTTGAAATAAGCAATAGCGCGGTCCGAAACTCAAGATTAGCGCTGGCCGTGCAGTTAAGTAATTTAAATATTTTTTCGTAATAAATACATTCTTAATATTGTTTTGTTTTTCTTACTTATATTTCTTTCTTTTTTGTATTCTAGCTGGAGAGGTGAAAAGTTGTATGTTTCAAACGAGAGCAAAATTATTTTAACTCGTGCCTTTAAATCACTCACTGCGCTCAGTAGTCTAATTGCGAATCACTCGCTACGATCGTGATTCAATTTTACTTCGCTGGTTCGTGACTTAACATCAGCACTCGGTGCAAAAAATACTTTTGCCCACTTGTTGAACAAATAACTATTGTATCTTACTACACGACGAAAGATTCCTTCCAAAACATCCACTTGAATATCGTCTTAGACTGACCGTAGCCTTATTATAACTTCATATGATACTACACAGACTGCAGTTACTGTGCTGTCATATAATTATCCTATATTTTAAAAGAACAGCTGGTAAATGGTTGAATGTCTATTCCTACACATCAGCGTCGTATCATAGACGGGTTAGGAACGTTTTTCGTCAAGAGGATAAAAAATATCGGTGCAAGCACGGTCTATGAACTCGATCACATATATGTCCGTGCCTCTGCCGGCAACAGAGCTTCAGTGTCAGTGCCGACCAAAGACTACAATAAGTATAACGTTTTTTTGAGTGATTGTATTTACCGCCATCTAGTGGTTATTAACTGAATCGTTTTTGTTAAATATTATTATTTTATTTTATTAAAATAAATAAATATCCATCACGCCTTATCCCCGAAGGGGTGGCAGAGGCATATTATATGCCCACTTTTCACCGTGTGGATTTTTCTGTCCCACGTAATAGGTTATTTTATTTATATTAGTATACATCGATATTTTCTAGAGGGTATCTTACAAAATTTACAATACACATGGCCTCCCATTAGGGTAGAAAAATGAGTAGGAAATACAAGGACAGCTGAGGTGTGGCAGGCATACAATGCAAACTGCATGATATATTCTTGTTGTCAATGCAAGTGGAACACAGTATCTGACGCGAAAGGGTATCTTGCTAGGACAGGGATGACGAACCAAAAGAAAAAATATTCTGGACACACCACTACAAAGTATTATGCATTGATTTAAATCGTAGTAGCAACCTTGCCATACTTTGGGCATTCGAACGAACAGCCAAAGAATGTATTTATTTGTGGTGAATAAAGAGTTCTGAATTGATAATAAATATTTAGTATTATTATCGTCCCAAAATTTTTCCGTGCTTCGGAAGGCACGTTAAACCGTTGGTCCCGGTTGCCAGTAAAATGGCAGTCGTTAAGCCTGGTTGAATGCCTTATGGGCGGCTTGAAAAATTTCAACAGCAGGTAGTCACATCCTGCGTCTGTCTATTTCAACACGGCAATGGGCTCACCACCTATTACGTGGGACAGGAATCCACACGGTGAAAAGTGGGCATATAATATGCCTCTGCCACCCCTTCGGGGATAAGGCGTGATGGATATTTATTTATTTTATTTTTATCGTCCCAATAATCACAAAGTAAAATTTATTTAATGACATGGCACGTGTTTTGTTAATTTATTTTATCATGCTTAAAGGTTTGCCATTCCTATGCTAGGTTGATGATGAAAAGGACTCTGTATCAGGCAATATTCCATAGCCAATATACAGTTTTTGCAGTCCTTGGTCATGCGTTTATTCACTGTGTGTGTGATTTTCATTCCTCAGTCTATGTCGCTTCAGTATTTTTACTTGAGCTCTGATTTAAATCTTGTGATGTTAAATCTTCACAATTGTTTAATACAGCTTTGCAAAATATTTCTTGGAATCCATGTTGCACGTTTGGATCTTCAAATTGCATGTTTGTCGGATCTGGATCGCCAAGTTGCATATTTGGCAATCCTTGATCACCAAGTTGCAGAATTGGTAGATATTGGTCACCAACATGCATATTTGGTAAATCTTTGCTTTTAACGTGCACATTTGGGAGATTTTGTTCATCATTAAGTACGGAATTCATAGTGTTGGTGCGCAAACTTCGACGAATTGTATTCACAGAAACACCGAGACTTTTTGCAAGACCTCTGGTGTCCAATGGTCCTCTGCTTAGTGATTGTTCCTTTATGAGTGCTTGTGCATCTATTGATAGTTTTCTTGGGCGACCACTACGCCCGTGAGGGTTAATTGTGCCCTCCTTTTGCCATCGTTTTATCCACAATCGAACAGTGTTTCTCTGAAAACATATTTTCACTACATTTTATACATAAATATTTACATTGTAAACACCCAAAATAGATTGTTAAAGTCCTGAGAAAAATAATAAGGCAATACTTTATTTTTTCTTGCAAATGCAAGAAAAAAATACTTGGTACGTTCGGATAACTGTTCGCGACCTTTGTGTGTGCTACTATATCCGACAGACGGCATTTTACGATAGTGGTATTTATTTTCTATCCAGTTAGGAACTTACCAATGACTTAAGAAGTAATTTTACTTGTATTTGATAATATGACCTGGTGGCATGCCCAAGGATGCCATGGCATATCACGTCATGATTTGAGCTGCCTAGATTTTTCGTTAGAGGGAAATTATACTATATAATGTATATTCAGTGGTAAACAGCTTACTTACCGCAACATTCAAATGCCTTGAAATCGCACTTACAGAATACTTTTTCTCATACAATCTAAGTATTTTAACTCTTTTCGCAACAGATATGGGATAATTTTTAGCTGTCGATTGTTCCTCATTCTCTTCCGGGCTATCATCACGAATAGTTATTCGAGTTACTGGCTTTCTCTTTGCTTTAAATCGAATACCGTGGTGCCTCAAATGTCGGCGTATCGTTGATATTGAAACACCGCAATTAGTCGCCAGATCTGACAAGTTTCTATTCTCAGCCTGTTTAACAGCTTCTTCTAACACCGCGGTTTCACTAGCTGACAGTTTCGGCGGACGTCCACTTGCTTTTTGCCGTTTCAGAGCACCTTCCCTTTTCCATCGTTCAATCCATAACATCGCGGTATTCCTCTAAAACATCAACAACAACTTAGCGCTTATTTATCCAGGATCAGATCAGAACTGGGGTATTTCAATAATCTAGTTTTAAATAACTAATCGAATCAGACGTCATATGGCAAAAATCTACCGAAAAACTAAGATAATTTATTGTTTTTAATTTTCCAATTCGGAGTCTTGACGATGCCTCGTGTGTAGGTGAAACACGTGTCGTCGTCATACGACACGTAAAACGCGATATATAGCAAAATTAAACACAAAAAAAATATATAGAAGTACAAATTTGATTGTTTTTACGTGCAAATTGGTATTTGATGACCGGTCAAATGCCTGACACAATCTCTCTTTTTTAATTATTATCTCAACCACTACCTCAGAAAGCCTACATTTTACCGTTTACATTTTTGTTCCACGTAACAGCTACCTGGGGACCGAGTCTGCTATTTAAATCGTGTCCAAATAGAATCGAAATTATCGCTCAATAGAAAGCCACCGGTACAATTTTAACAGAATTTCGTAGTCTACTACAACAATCGTACTCCAAAACTGCCTCTGTGGCGCGGTGGGAGTGCATCCGACTGCTACGCAAGAGGTCGTGGGTTCGATTCCCACATAGGATAAAACTTTGTGTGATGAGCACGATGGTTTATTCTGTGTCTAGGTGTTATTTTTCTATAATATGTATGTATTTAGAAATATATAAGTATGTTTATCCGTTATCTGGTTACCATAGTACAAACTCTGCTTAGTGTGTAATCAGATGGCGTTGTGCGAGTTCTACCAATATAAGAAAAAAATAATAATAGACTTCTATCGGTCGGCCGATAGAATTCTACTAACACGTACCGCGCCAGTGGCCGCTAGTCAGTTGCATTTTTGATAGTCTCATAACATTTTGACAGCTAAAAACAGCGATCCTGGTTCTATTCTACTCGGACTCGGCCCACGGATGTTAAAAATTTTGAAACCACTTCGACAAGGTATGTCACTGGCAACGGGGAACAACGGTTTATCGTGGGTTCCGAAACTCAGGAACTTTCGTAAAGGGGAATGCCATAAAGCATTTCGCTATGGGTGGCCACCCATTAATGGGGACCAGCCATAGCGAAAAAAAAT
This sequence comes from Thumatha senex, assembly GCA_948477245.1. Classification (NCBI taxonomy): domain Eukaryota; kingdom Metazoa; phylum Arthropoda; class Insecta; order Lepidoptera; family Erebidae; genus Thumatha; species Thumatha senex. The sequence goes on along the minus strand of OX419741.1, from coordinate 10,798,435 downwards.
AAATACAGTGATTTTTTTACAGAACACAGAGTTAGCGGGGCTATTATGTGTTTCATTAAGTATTCACTCACCCAACCATGTAAAGGCATGCCTACTTATAACATACTATTTTCTGACCATAAATCCGCCGTCAATACAGTTTACTCACCGATATTTTCAAACGCCTCGCAATTGCTGTAATAGATAGCTTTTGATTATATAATTCAATTATATTTTCCCTTTGCACTTGACTTATGTGAGAATTCGATTTAGCAATACTCTGTTTTATGTTTATTTTTGCTTTAGTAGCAGACATTTTATTTAATTTAGTACTAGCCGCTTCGATTCTTACTGGTTTGTTTTTTCCTTTTAAGTGTTTATCTTTTTCGCATTCTGAGGAAGTTGTTGATGTGGACGAATCTTCATCTATGCCAGTAGCTGTTGTTGATGCGATCTGTGACTCATCACTATCTATAATGTATGATTCTTCAAATCTATCTGAATCTTCAGTACAACTTGTGGACAGAACGTCAGATGTACCATGATAAATCTTTGTCGCTTTAGTATTTTTACTTGGGTTCAGATTTGTGTCATTTGTTGTTTCATCTTCACAATTATTTAATACTGCTTTAGAAAAAATGTCTTGGAAACCATGTTGCATATTTGGTACATTATGATTTTCGGGTTGTTTATTTGACAAATCTTGATCTTCAGGTTGTATATTTGGCAGCTCTTGATCGCCAGGTTGATCTTCCGTTCCCCAATTGCTATTAAAAAATCGGCGGATTGTACTCATCGAAACTCCGTGACTTTTAGCAAGATCTCTCACTTCGAATGGTCCACCATTAAGTATTTTTTCCTTTAAAAGTGCTTCTGCGTCTATTGATAGTTTTCTTGGACGACCACTTCGCCCATGAGGGTTAATTGTACCTTCCTTTTGCCATCGTTGGATCCACAAACGAACAGTGCTTTTCTAAAAAGTAAACCTTATTACTTAAGAATTTGACGAGTTTAAGTAAATCTGAATAATCTATACTAATATTAGAAAGCTGAAAATTTGTTTGCTTGGTCTAACGAACTAATGGTTCGAATAAAAAAAGAAAATAAAATGAATAAAAGAAATAAATTTTTATCGAGGATGGCTCTGTAGGCCTTAAAGAAGCTGTTCCATTTTCCTTTTAGTGAGGAGAAAATTTAAAACTAAAACTGTAAAGTACTTTCACCCGACTCAGGCTCACATAAACTAAGAGGTGAGGCGATAGATTCCTAATGATATTTTTTAAAATATCGCTGTGTACACACATACTTTATACAAGTACTACTCGGGACTTCATGGGAAATAATCTATATAATATAAAAGAAAGTCGTGTTAGTTACACTATTTATAACTCAACAACGGCTGTACCGATTTGGCTGAAAATTGGTGGAGAGGTAGCTTAGACCCAGAAGACGGACAAAGGCTACTTTTTATCCCGGGAACAAGTTCCTGTGGGAAACGGGAACGGGAAAACTCCTCTACGCGGGCGAAGCCGCGGGCGTCAACTAGTATTTACTAACTTAAACCGCCACTTTGAACGCGTTGTAGAGCAGCGGTAGCGGATGGACTGCGGCGAATTACTTTTATGTGTAACAGACTCGAATATTATTATAATAAATGATTTACGATATAATTTTAAAATTAAAGGTAAGAAGTTCAAACAACTCACCGCGACATTCAAATTGCACTTGCCTTGAAATCGCACTTACAGAATACTTTTTCTCATGCAATCTAACTATTTTAACTTTTTTCGCGACCGATATGTGATGATTTTTAGCTGTCAATTGTTCGTCATTCTCTTCTGGGCTGTCATCTCGAATGGTTTCTTTAATTATCGGTTTCCTCTTTACTTTCAATCGAATACCGTTGTGTTTCAAGCACCGGCGTATTGTTGATGTTGAAACACCATAATTATTGGCCAGATCTGATAAGTTTCTTATCTCAGTCTGTTTAACAGCTTTTTCTAACATCGCAGGTTTAGTAGATGACAGTTTTGGCGGCCGTCCACTTCCTGTCTGCCGTTTCAGAGCACCTTCCCGTTTCCATTGTTCAATCCATAACATCACCGTATTCCTCTAAAAAAGGAGGTGATTTCAAGATACTGTCACAAACCGAATGAATAAATCTGAGTAACTTTCTCAATACAGATGAACGAACTTTTATAATTTTAGCGTTATTTCAATTGGTTAAAGATTCGATCTTTATACTGATGTATTTTATGACAGGTCGCTTGCCAGTCAACCGTAATGTTCAACTGCTGCTAATGCTTGAACTGCGCTTCGGGTTAAAAACACCCATTAAAAGAGTTGTGTTGTGGTAAGGTGGAGTATGTAGACGGATTTCTTCACCTTGTCGGAAGGACTGACTTGGACATCAAGGAAAGTCGTGAGCACAGATAGTGCCACAGGGCATAGGGCTAGGTTCTTGATCAGATCCTATGGAAAATCTGTTAAGATAGGGTGCTTTACGGCGCTTTCTTGGTTACTGTGACGCGAAACAAGCTCGATGTGCACAGCCGGGGTTGCGAAAGTGTTAATTTTTTTAGCTTTTTAAATCAATGGACTTTAGAAGGGTACTGTGATATAGAGCCTTGTTCGTATAAGTATCGAGTCACTCGACGAGGTAACTAGAGCTACACTGTGAATGTCGGCAAAAAATCTGATTGGCAAGCTGGTTATGGTATCATCAGAATAAATTTATTGTCCATATTTCATTACGTTGGTCCCGGTTGCCAGTAACAAGGCAGTCGTTAAGCCAAGTTAAGTGGCTTGAAAAATTTCCACAGCAGATAGCCACGACCTGCGTCTGTCTATTTCAGGAATGTACACGGTGAAATGTGGGCATATAATTATGACGCGTGTAATATGATTGATAAACATATTTCATTGCAGAAATCTTAAGACCAAGCTAAATCACAAAAGCAACTTAAATTTCATGAAATGACAAAATTGACTTTAAGAATTGTTAAGGAAAATTAACTCACAGCTATTTTCAATCGCTTCGCAATATCTGTAATAGATTGCTTTTGATTGTACAATTTTATTATTTGTTCCCTTTGCATTTGACTGATGTGGTAATTAGATTTAGCAATACTTCGCTTTAATTTCATTTTTGAGTTGGAACAATGAGTGTTGTTTAATTTAGTATTAGCCACATCAATCCCAGCAGTCTTGTTTTTTCTTTTTAAATGTTGGCCTCTTTTACATTCTGGGGATGGGAATGATTCATGATCTATTTCAGTAACTGTCAGTGATTTGGTCTGTGGATTCGATATACTTTCTTTACCACTCTGTTTCTGAATGTCTTCATTGGGTATTTGGGTATTCCCAGACTTTCGCAGTTTCCAGCACTTAATGCAAAGTTCGACTGCCTGTTTCTAAAAATAAAGTATTATTCATGTGATCACCCATATCTTTAATAGACATAGTAAAAAGTACACATATTATAATAACATATTTATGTACATACATAATATTATAATAACTGACAGTCTTATTGGTGATCCAAAATCAAAATAATAGCTACAATGGATCAACAAGAAACAGACCTAGTATTCTTGATAGCCATTAGAAATTTTCAAATGAACTAAATGTTTTTTAGATTGTATCTAAATTGTGGGTCCATGATTGATTTATTGAGAGAACACAATATTGGAAACGGAAAAGTTCTAAAAAAATTACGTGTATTATATAATGGACATTTATGAGATAGGTCTAGGCCCCGGGAATCAAAGAAATCTCACCAGCTATTTGGTATTGATCAAGGAGGACACTCTGCATAGCTATTAGATAATATATGGTGATTAAATGGCCTCTCTCCCAGATATTAGGAGTTTTGGTCGCGCGACTAAAACCATAGAATCATTCACACTCTATTCACAATTTATCTCTATTCAATCACTATTGGTGAGTCATTATAATAGTCATTAAAATGACTCAACTGTATATCAATTTTCTGTCTGTAGTAATGGAAAGTAGACTAGGACTGAATGTATGTAAGTCCAAATGTTTACCTAAACTCACCGCTATGTCTAGACGTTTAGCTATTGCCGCCATACTATACTTTTGTTCATACATAGTGATGATTTTATTTCTTCTATACTCGAGGGTTTTCTTTCTACGTTCTTCTTCATCACTCTCTGATTCTATAGAATTCTCATTATCAGAATTTACAATTTCAGTTCTTCGAGTATCGGCAGGAATGTTTCTAAATCTTTCTTTATCAATTTGTAATTCCGTAGAATCTTCACGATCAGATTTTCTACATTCTTCTTTAATTTCTATTTCTATGGAATCAATAGGCTCTATTTTTATATTGATATTATCATTGATGATACATTGTACTTCATCATTCAATTTTATTGCATTATTCTTATCTAACTCTTTAGTTTTAATTGTTTGAGTATTAAAGGGAACCTTTTTGAACCTTTCTGCATCCTCTTCTAATGTAGGTTCATTTATTTCAGTGGTATCTTCAGCAGTAGCAGATATATTCTCTCTTATTTTCTTTTTGCATTTTACACCTTTGACATATAGACGTCGTCGAATAGTTGTTGCGGATACACCGTGCTTGATAGCTATATCCGTTATATTACATTCATTACTCTGAATATCTTTAATCAAAAAGGCTTCATTTTCTGCCGACAATTTTCTTGGTCGGCCACTCGGTACGTGTGCGTTTAAAATGCCCTCATCTTTCCAACGTTTTATCCACAAATATACTGTGTTTCTCTAAAAATAAAAATATTTGCAGTAAAATTATACTGACGGAGTTCGTTGAATAAACGCGAACCAGAATATATTCCATAGGTACTGGTTGGAATGAAGCTGGTTTTGCTGCTGGGGTACTACCAGGGGTTTAGTTTCAATCTGCGCATATAGCGGGGTACAGTACAGTGTGTGCGACTGACGACATTGCAGAGGTCTGGGGAAAGTCATGGCGACTATCAGAAATTGTGGGGCACTTCCACATTCGGAAAACATTAAATTATATGTGTGAGGCACAAATGTTTGTTTCGGAGTTTCGGTGTTTTCTATGTGTGTATGTATTTACACATATCATACATATAATCTGAGTAAATTACTAGTTACTTTTAAACCCTGTTAACATTTGGAGCATGTGGTATTTAGAAATATAAGTATGTTTATGTTGTCTAGATGGCTCAGTCGCTGAATATCGTATTCTCAAAAGACCATATTCGTAAAACACCTCATTCGCAATACATGATATTCGTAAAACTTCATATTCTCATAACATCATATCAAATCTTATAATCAAAATATCATAATCTTATAAGACCACATTCGCAAAACACAACATTCTCAAAACATCATATTTTCAAAAAAGGTCAAGAAGTACACTGGACTCCAAAATTAATAATGCCTAATGCGGCTTTATGCAACACTTCATTAACACCATCATTGAAATATCAGCACCACGTGTCTACAAATTTCTAGTATACCTATTTCAACATGCTTAGTATAGTAGTAGTAGTGATATATTATGCTGCCATGACCAAAACAATCAAACAACAAATGGTGTTAAGGGTTTAGCATCGCCGAATCAACTTGAGAATTCCATCAAATCCAGTTTGTACCAGTTCATTTCACTGTCAAAAAAAACGAAGCCAAATTGCAATATGCAGATTTAAAAAGATATGATTTATATGACACTGATGTAAAACGAAATAGAAAACTAATGATTTACGAATGATTTATTATGAAATTCATGATGAATCAATGACTGTGTAAAGAAAAAATATACATTAAAGTGTGTTTGAAACGCTTAAATGCAATTAGTACCATGATATTACAATAATAATGTGGACACAATCATGCCCAGAACCGAATGATTTCGTAGGTCTTTCTCATCTCGAACCATAAAAGCATAGAACTCTCTGCCGCCGCACGTGTTTCCCTCTCTTACAATATTTGTAGGCCATCAATCACGGGTCGTTGTCTTTGCTTTCCATCAGGCGGGCGACGCCATTTTGACGTGCCAAATATAAAAAAAAATTGTAAATTATAAGAAATAAATACATAATAAGAACTAAACAATCATTTATAAGTATAGAATAAAATTTGTGTTTGTTAACGAGATAATTTATTTTTTATGTAGTTTACTCCCGTTTTTAATAAATTAAATCATCCAAACTTTACTTTGAACGTGACTGTACTTTGAATGTGGTATCACAAGAATGTTAACATTCTTCTTATAAGACTATGATATTTTGAGAAAATGATGTTATGAGAATATGATGTTTTACGAATATCATGTTTTGCGAATGTGGTGTTTTACGAATATGGTCTTTTAAAAATATGATATTCAGCGACTGAGCCGTCTAGATCATATAGTACAAGCTGAAATTAGCATAATTTTAACGGACTACTGTGACCTCATTGTATGGTAAAGCAAAAACGAAAAAAGCTCTTGCTAATAATCTTTTTTTGATTATTTTAATACTAGTCTCATCATGGAGTCCCATCAAAATCGTCACAACTTTACATATGCATTAGATGGACGAACGAGTCAATAATCAAATCAGCCAATCGCAATTAAATACTGGATATCTTCTATGCTACTTTAACACACAGCTCTAATACACATAATGTGCCTTCTTACTACTGTATTAATTTAATTTTAGTAAAACGAAAATGACACTTCAATTATCAACTATAAACGTCACGAATGTCTTTTAAATATCACTCACCGCTATATTCAGTTGTCTTGCTATATCACTCACGGGATAACTTTTCTGATGCAATTCAATTATTTCTTGTTTTATATTAACACTTACATGTGGCCCTTTCTGTTTTCCTATAAAACGGAAAAAGAACCAAAAAATATGGTGGTTTTTTGGCACTATCGCTTAAAATAAATTTTAAAGAAAATTTAATAAGCTAGTGTTTTGAGGTTTAATGTACTCAATGTAGGTATAGATACATACAACAAACTTTCTTAAAAATATGCAATGTATATTTAAATATATATAAAATATACTTAATGTCAAATTTCTAAAAATAACCATTAAACATTTCTTACTGAAATAACCCACCCCGGATTGTATCCGATGCAAAAGTGCTCAGGACACTGGCCGCATTTCCGCACTGGATGGCAATAGCTAACCTTTGCACCAGGTACAAGCCGGACCGAGAGTCACCAGTTTTCTCCGCTATTTATCTATATACTATCGCTTTGAAAATATTTCTTAACATTATTTATGTATAAGTACTTAAATGAGTATATGTGTAAGTAGTTGAGTACATAAATGTTTTAGTGTGGGTTTTCTTTCCTATTTACGTATTTGACCTGCTTTTTTTTGAGGTATACTTATCATAATTAAGCTTCCGTGCAAAGAATAATATGTTATGAAAAACTCATGTACTATACAAAAGATATAAGAAACATAATGTTTCAGTAAACAAAGGATCTCACTTATTTAGTAAGCTATCTTTCATTTTACAAATATAGAAAAAGAAAGCTCCTAAAGAATAGTTTTAGTTCAAACGAGAAATATCAATATCTTTATCATATCAGCATTTGAGTGACAAGTAATGTAAAAAGTAATCTAGTACAAGTATATCGTCACTTACTTATTACTTTGGACTCCCGATCATATTCAGACTTGGTCACCACGTGCATCATGAACTCGCTAAGACTGACAGTTTCTTTTTTCAGAGGAATGTCCACCATAACGCGTCCATTATCTTCGTCTAAGCTGACTACCTGAAATACGACAGATACATTGTTGTTTAACTGGTTATTTGCAATTCATTCATAGACTGTACCATAGACAGATCATAACCTAGCAGCATCAAACGGACCGCGCTAATTCCAATATTTTTCAGCTACCCACACACAAAATAGTAGTCCTTTTAAGTAACATGTAGGTGGAACCTTTAAAATATAGTTTTTTTTAAATTCCTAAACCACTATTTGCTTGCCTCTGGCTACTACAGAGGAAAAGTAATGGATCAACCCAGAGTGTCATTAGAAAGCCAGATTACAATTAGGAAATTACTTCCAACTCATCCACCCACAGATATCTGCCAGTAATTTAGGTACCAAGGCAGATATTTGGGCCTTCATTTATGACATCGACATTTCAGGTAAAAATCAATTAAAAAGATAAGGTTGTTTTGTGTATAAAAATTCTGTGTTTCTAAAGAGTCGAACTAAGACCGAAGACTGCTTATTTAAAAGTCACAAGTCCAGTCTTACATGGTATACTGCTATTACCCTTGGACAGTGCACTCAGGCACCCACCATACGAGTTATTAAGATTAATACTATGTCATTACCGTATTCTACTTGTTGTTCACCGAAATATTTGTGTTCTGTAACATTATTTGAATACGAGTGTATCTAAATTTATGGCCAGTTCGAGTACAAAGTTAAAATATAAAAAAATAATTCATCACAACACAAACATATAAACAACATCAATCACCTACGTAATACTTTTGCGTGTATTAAATACTTATCGAATTATACTATACGCTATGTTTGTATATTGTTTTAAATAGATACCTTGCCATAGAAGTCCGTAAATTTTCCACAAGTTATTTTCACAAAAGCATTTTTCATGAGGATCATTTCTTCTTGTTTGCCGTCCTTTGATGTTTGTGGTTGTTTCGCTTTTACGACCTTATCTGCTCCTAATCCCAACCCTTTAGGACGAAGCTCAGGCTGCTTGTATTTGGAACTGATAAAAGAACATGATATAGATAATTAAATTGTCAATAAGGTTTTATCTTATCTTATATCTATTGCATTTAATCCTCAATTGCCTCAGATGGGACACGATTTAATTGCCTACAACCAATCTTATTTATCAGATATGTCTTTATCCCCGAAAACAGAGAACTATACGCCAATATTTATTTACTTTATTTATTTTTATTAACGTGTCTTCCGAAGCACAAAAACGCTCGTGAATGAAAATGCCACAAAACGGTTACTCATCTGAGGACCAGCAACAGCTGAAAACGCAGTGATCGTTTACAGAACCCTGTGTCAGTGGTGGATGCTACGAACTGCTTTGCAAGGGCACAATATTAATATAGTACATCTTAATTCATAGTCCCTAAAAGTACAGAAATTACCCTAAAAAAACAAATTCAACTGTTGTAACTACTCAATAAAGTTCAAATTAAGAAGTACAGCGCTTTTCGCCTACCTCGATATCAACCTCTCTTTCTATAGCATAGTTCTCATTTCCTGTATCAACCCGACTGCTCGCTTCATTGACGGAGTTTGCTAGTTTTAATCTTGATCGAAACTATGAGTCATAAATGCTTGAATAGTGCTACATACATAATGGACACTCTTAGCTAAGCGAAGAATCGAGAGCCGCTAATACTAATATGAGATCGTTTAACTTTCTTCACCAACGGGGATTGACCAAAATTTTTAAATTAAAGTTATTGAAAATATAGAGTATTCTAAGAAACTAATTTCAACATTTTTGTTATATACATTGCAGTAATTTCAATCACAATGATGTTATGAGCAGCAGATCGTTTTTGCTTAAATTATACTCTAAAGATTGTATGACACAGTTAATTTTGTACTTAATTTCTATTCTAAGCAAAGGCGTTACTGCCGTTATGCCAACGATGACGACATTTGAAGGTTGTTTACGTTTTGCCCACAATATTAATAATCCTCTATTATTTTTCATTGCTTAGTCATAAATAGTAATCAGTACCCTTCAATCATGATTTTTGATTTATAACACATGTTTAAAAGTGATCAAGGCCCATTTTGACCACTTATAACATATTTAGCGGAATTCATTTGAGGAATAAAACAACGTAGACAAAGATTATACAAGTTTAATGAAATCATTCGGATTCATTTCCAATTTGGACAGCTTCCGCCAATAACTTTAACCCCTCTCCAACAGACAACAACGCTTGTGACATCATACGGTTATTCTCTGCGTCTCTTTCTAGCGCACGATTTACTACTCTCGTGATAGCTTCTAAAACATTTGTAGTTCGCCTGTCGTTTTCGAGTCTCTGTTCTTCCACTCTTAGAAAACGATTCGCTATCTGATTAAAGTGAGTTTGTCGTCTTGAAATCGTAGCGGTTCGCATGATACGACGTCGCCCACGAACTGTAAGAAAAAATATAGAACAGAATTGAGTTAAACATCTAGCCCAAATTAAGCGAATATAAGTTTGTGCGATGGGATCTAGACAAAGGCAATGTGTATTATTCAATTCAAATATTGTTTCATAGTAACATTTACTGCTTAAGACCTACTTTCTGATCTACTTCTCTCTCTCTCTCTATTTTTCTAAACTTTCGGGTTCGATTACCGACTCGAGTACAAGTTTTTTGGAGGTGCTCTCGGTCCTGCGGACTCAGTGTTCTGTAAACGATCACTGCGTTAAGCAACTTTTATCACAACAATCACTGCGTTAACCACTTTGTGGCATTTACATTTGCGAGCGTTTCCGTGCTTCGGAAGGCACGTTAAGCCGTTGGTCCCAGGGGCCGAGTCTACTATTGACAAGCCATAGAATAGAACCAGAATCGCTGTTTTTAGCTGTCAAAATGTTAGTAGACTATCAAAAATGCAACGGCCACTGGCGCGGTACGTGATAGTAGAATTGTTTCGGCTGACCGATAGAAGTCCATTGGATTACGATTGTAATAGTAGACTACGAAAAATTTTCAAATTGTACCGTGGCTTTCTATTGAGCGACGATTTAGATTCTTTTTCGACACGATTGAAATAGCAGACTCGGCCCCCTTGTTGCCAGTACCATGGCAGTCGTTAAGTCAAGTTGAAGACCTTATGGGCGGCTTAAAAATTTCAACAGCAGGTAGCCACAACCTGCGTCTCTCTATTTCAACAGCAGGTAGCCAACACCTGCGTCTGTCTATTTCAACACGGCAATGGGCTCACCACCTATTACGTGGGACAGGAATCAAACATGGTGAAAAGTGGGCATATGATAAGCCTCTGCCACCCCTTCGGAGAAAGGGCGTGATAGTTAAATAAATAATGCAGTTTTTCTTTTCACTAAAACTTCTCCGATCTCTCTTTATGTCGTATAATTTCAGAGTTACCCATACTGACCGGCCCACCCTGTTTATTTAAGCAACACACAAACTATGAAACAAATATTTGCGAATCTCATTAATATTTGTTTCCACCCAGAATTCGAACCCGAAATCTCAGCAAATACTACCATTTACGCCAAGGAAGTAGTCAAATGGAAAGCGTCGGAAATTTTATTTCACACAGTACTACCACTTTTACTTACTTGACTTTCGAACAGGAGGCCGAATGGGGGACGAAGGATTAGTTTGAGATACTACACGTGGTTTTACTAATAGTCTCCGAAGAACAATTGGCATACACCCTTTAGGTGTAGGTTTAGAAACATCGGTCGTTGTGGTTTGTGAGCGTGTGTTACTTGATAACTGAATAACTGGGTCCTGAAAATATGTAATCTTTTGAAAACTGTCTTCATCATTATATACTCTCGAATTTTGCAGCAATAACAAGCTTTTATATGGTTATACCTTAAAGCATTTACAGACTGTATTTTACGAAAATTCTGTGTAATTTGGCAGGCAAATGATTAAATAAGAAAAAGCCATGTACATAATATGTGTATACCATTGATTGTACTACAATTGTTTCACCGACATCTGTTTCAACAGGGTCTATCACTGTTCTTGGTACATCATTTTGTTCATATTCCTGTAATAGTTTTATCCAATGTCAAATGAACATAGTAAAAACAGACTGACAGACTGTATCACCTCCTGTAATGAGGCTTTTGGCATGCATATTAACATCCTTTTCAAGGTTTTTTGGATTTGCCCTGCGTCAATATCTTGACTTAGACAACAAGATCAGATACTTGATATGTCGTGACTGTTTTTTAAACTTGGTAATGTACCATACCGACACAGAAAAATACCATGTTTTCTATTACGTACCTTTGGCGGTGATGAGTTTCTTTGAGTAGGGCCGATAACTGTCATCGATTGATCATTTTGTTCTGATGATTCCTGTAATATTGATACATACAATATTGCATATTTTTACAAACATCATACCAAACATTTATACACTTACTAATATTGGATTCGTGTTTGATTTGTAAAATCGCAATTTGAGTCTTTGAATCTCACAAACGCTAGAACGAGTATTTCCCGTAATTTTTTCTTCAGTTTAGCGTATTCCTAGTTACTACAAAGTTTGGATTTGGAGCCTGGGGACAACTTTATTTGACTGATAGAAGTGGCTATTGTTTGGTTTGGATTTTGAAATTGTTGGGTGCGATTGCTGTCTGAAGTCCGAATCCTGTAAGGATGCTTGCGTCGTTGCCTTGTACGTTAGTCAGGAGGTGCAATGCTAGGAAGCCAACATGGGCTTAGCAGAGATTTCGGTGCAGGTTTTGCCTATGTCACATATTGTATATGAGGAAGAGCGCTAACACTCAAAGCTTGATAAACTCGTATCTATCACTCCTATAGAGGATTTTATAATATACTATAGCAGTATCTGCGAGAATTTCTGGCTATTATTGGTCGTAACATGCACCTCGTTTATAAGTTGAAAGGTGGTGCTGCAATTTGGATCAATAAATGAAATCTTGATGATTGATAGAAAAATGGAAAGTTTCTAACAATTTGACATTTAAATTGATTCTCTCGGGCTAAAGGACTTTGTAGTTGTAAGGAAAAACTTACAGGTAACTGATGTGTAGCAGTCTTCTTGAACTTAATGTGAAATTTTTCTATCATTGCAAATATTCTATTTTCCACTTCAGATAATTCTACATTCTCGCCATGTTTACAAGTTTGATTTCTAGTCACTTTTCTGCGGACCGCATGCTTTTTATCAGCCCAATACTGGAATAAAATACATTGTTCTAAAAATGGGACTGTGGCATGGAAAAACTTCTCGATGATTGGTCCTGTGTATGGTTTATTAATATTAAATGTTAATAACGCAAGTATTGAGGTCAATTGAACAAAAATGTGATCCTTTAGTAAGACTTAGCGACACTAATGAACAGCATGATTTAATTTGTATTAGAGATAGTCAATACTAACCTTAGTCCACTGTTTCCATGTTTTAGAACTACCCCCCATTCTATTAAGAAACGCAGCTATTTTCTCCCATTCTCTCTTCGCTTTAATCCTGTCGTTAGGTACTTTTCCAAACCCTCTGGCTAATAAGGGGTTTTTTTCTAATATATTGACAAGATTGGCAACTTGGGCTGCAGAAGGTTGAGATGATCTTTCAATAACTCTGAAAAATTATAAGGAAGAATATAAAATAAAAATTTATTCATATATTTGATATACTGTAATTAAATACTCATAAGATATGAAATACTTACCCTGTTTTTGAAATTTCACCAAAACACAATTCACTTAAGTGATTACAAAAAAAAATATCAAAACACAAACAATTAGCCAGAAAAAGCTGTATCTTGCTAAGAGCTTCGTGCTTTAAAGGAGCACTTAAAAGGTGGAGAATTATTTCTTTTAATATGGGAATGTACATGGTGCATTTTTTTATAATCAAACATTTTAAATCCTTAAATGGCTGTTTTTCTAGTGTTTTCATTTACATAATTTACAAAATAGTGGTAATTCCAAGTACACACAACATCCTATGAGCTGCAGATATTATTAATAAGATAATAAGAAAATAAAGTAAATAAGTAATAACAGTACTCAGAAACTTTTTCATAAGCAAATTTTGAAGAATTCCTATTGGTCACCAAATTACATTTCTCAAATAATACTTTACATTCATTTACACAAAATGTTTAAATTCCATTCCACCCAGTATTTAAAGTCTATTTCATAATTGATACTTTTCGTAATGTAAGTGTAATGTCTACGATCTTGGTCTATATATTTGATGGTCAAATTACTTTATCCTGTTTACTGTAAGTAATAATCTGTAAAATGTGTTTTGGTGAAACATTACAGAACCAAAACTAACAGAGAGTCACTGATAAAGGGATTTGGCTTAAACAGGTAGGATGTAGGCCTTGTTCAGACTATGTTGTATACTATAAAGTTGTGCCATCTAGTGTCTGTACTACAAGTCTCAGATATTCATAAATGATTTTTAGTTAAGTACTTTTAAGTCAGGTTGTACTTAGTAGGTACATAATGTAAAGGCCCCTAATAAATACTAAGAAACAATTTAAAACCTTATTATGAGAATTATAATTATTATGCATGTGAGGAAGACAGTTATTTATTTTCAAAATCTAAATTCTATATTTCATATACTCATAATAATGTACTTACAAAACTAATTAACTAAAATTTTTACAGATATCTATATTGTTCTACAGAGTTTTATTGTATTAAGAATTGTACATATTCATACATACCCCGACTGGCCTGGTGTCCATCCCATACCTCTCAGCATTGCAACACCAAATTCTTGAATTGGCACTGCTTCATAGTCATCTAAGGTTGACTGAAACAAACGGTTATCTTTAAACATGTCTCATTAGTCAATAAACATAATTATACTAAAATGCAACATGGAAGAAACCAATGGAGTTTAGTGTTTCTATTTTGTTGTCATAAAAATCCTCAGTCATATTAATTGACAGAGACAGTACCCCCAAGATTGTGTAATTGAAATTTTGTATTTAGCCTACATACATATAGTATGCTAATTTAATCACACTTTTATCTTAAAATGTGTAGACAGAGGCATGCTATGCCCATATTTCACCATATGCATTTCTCTCCCTTGTAATATATGTGAATTGAAATAGACAGGCGTAGGTTGAAACTAACTGCTGTTAAAATCTTATTAAAATTAGGTCTTCAACTTGGCTTAACAACTGCTAGGTTACTGGCAACCAAAACCACTGGCTTAAAATGCCACTTGAAGCATAGTATTCACTATTATTGAACAATTTGACATAAGTAAGAAATAATTAAGTACAAAAATTCATGCAAATTTTGATTGACAAATCTATTCTCCAAATTTGGGTTGTACCCAAATTAAGAATCTACTAAAACAATACAAAATTAATTTTGCTAATGTTTCTTAACAAATTGTCCATTTACAATTGTTAACAAGTCCCGGAAACACAAGAATAGTAGTCAAACCGGATGGACGACACAGGTGCCCTTTCTGGGTTGGTACGGCAGTTGTTCTGAATAAAGTAAAAAATGATATAGCTAGGAGTAGCCGCAAAATAAAAGAAAAGTCTAGGCCCTAAATCCAGATATAATTTGGAAACAACTAACATTAAAAACCTTCTAAATTACCTCCTTTTCACCTTCAGCTTGCACATTCTTAGTAATGGATGGTATTGAGATTGTAGGGTTGTCAGACACTTCTTTTTTAGCTTCCTGCATCAGTTCACGCACAGCCATTTGATCCAATGTTTCGCTTTCTGCCAATGGATCAGTCATATTGACATCTATTGACTCTGTTTTGATTATTGGTTCTTCTAATGCACTTTCTACTTCTAGTGCTATCTCTTTGAATCTATCAGCATTCATGAGTGTATTTGGCTTCATAGGTATGACCAGAGGTTCATTGGTGGGAGCAACTTCACCACTAAAACAATGAAATTAATGTTTAGATAAAATAAAAACGTTACGATAGTGTCAATTTTGTTTACTGCATATAGGCATTATAAAACAGTTCCTTCACCAAAAGCGCGGGTTAACCACAAAGAAAATTATTTCAAATCACTTACCCAACCACTTTAATAGATTGTTCCTCAACACATTCTATATAATCTCTTTTGTCTTCATTATTTATAGATATGGGTTTTTCAGCTTTCTTAGTTTTCATGAAACCAAAAGAGATCTTTTTCCCTTCCATGTTGTTTTTGACTTATTGATTTGTTGAAAGCTTGAATCCACTTAGACTTAATTATTTACATGACTAAGTTGACGAAATACTATACTTTATTTATTTTATAATTATTATGTGCTGTAAATACATTTTATTGTAAGATATATGTTATGTGAAAGTGTGGTGCACAGCCACAAATTGGAGCGTCACGAAACTTTTGATAATGATAGAATTGACAGATTTGCCTGAATCTGACTTTTTTTTTAATTATTTTATGGCCTGGTTTCAAAAATCTTTTAGCGAATCTTATTTTTAATTTCTCTTCAATCTTATCTTCTAATTAGTCCTGCCCAGTCTTTGTCGATGTCGTGTCCTCAGTCTTAAATCCTGTTCCTTGCCCTCTGTATAATGGTAATTCTTAAACTGAGGTTTTCAGTGGACTTTTTGCGGCAAGAGAGAAAATAGCATTTCACTGCATATATATCATTGTTTTTCACTATAGCACGTTAACACAACTATTATGTCCAAGTAACCACCACTCCCGCACATAAAACAAGATAAATGCACTAGTTTTGATGAATATTTTTTTTAATGGCCTGGTTTCTAAGACCTTTTAGCCAAATCTTATTTTTTATATCATATTTCTTCAATCTTATCTTCTAATTAGTCCTGTCCAGTCGATGTCGTGTCCTCATTGTCCGTCCTGGTCCTTGCCCTCAGTATAATGGTGATTCTTATACTAAGGTTGTCAATGGACGTTTCGCGGCAAGAGAGAAAATAGCATTTCACTGCATATATATCATTGTCTTTCACTATAGCACGTTAACACCACTTTTATGTCCAAGAAACCACCACTCCCGCACATAAAACAAGATAAATGCACTAGTTTTAGAAAATAATATAAAGCAAGCGTCCTCACTTGTCACTCTTCCCGCCAAATGTTCAGTTTTGATGAACTTCTCTGCTTTATAGAGATGGCATACCTACGAAATATGCGTGTATACCTACTACTCAAACAGAGAAATTAAAATGGCGCCTTTCCATAGTGCTGCCCTATTGTATATCTATATATATAAAGATGATGTTAGAATACAGTATGTCCGTGTTTCAACCGGAGACAATTTAAGTGCTTTTAATTCCTCCTTCTTGAAATGGCAGTTATATAATAATTTAAAGATTTTTTTTTAGTATAGGTTGCAATAACTACTATTTCTGGGGACCTGGAGGTCCTAAACATTATGGGAAAAGGGTTATTTTAAAGGTATCTATCTGTTTCGATATCGCCTATTAAATAAAAAACAGATCAAATCAAAAATTAATACCTGTCATAGTCAAAAAAAAGTTACAAGAAATTCAGAGATTTTCGGTCGGTCAAAGTTACGCCGCACAATTTACAAGAAATTTCGCTGAAAAAAGGCCTTCAATTGGGCTCAACGATTGCCATTTTACTGACAACCAGGACCAACGGATTAACGTGCCTTCCGAAGCACGGAAACGCTCGCAAATGTAAATGCCACAAAGTGGTCACCCATCCAGGGACCAGCCATAGTGAAAGTTGCTTAACGCAATGATCGTTTACAGAATACTGAGTTAGCGGGGCCAATTATACACATTACAATTTAAATTACAAATGAGAATATCATGTTTCTATCATTAAACTCATTCCGACAAATACATAAGGTAGGTACATGAGTAAATGCATTTATATTTTTATTTCTCAAAACTTCAAATATGTTCCTAATTCACCCAAGTAATGACTTGATATTTTACATTATCTGCAATCAGATTATGTAAAATAGGTTTAATGTGTATAAAAGAAAAAAAAATTATATAAATATACGTTTTAAAGAGGATAGGATCTAGAAGTATGTACTCTTAAATATCTTTGGGTCAGATATATTTACTTGAAACCTAATATTAATTAATAGCAAAATTTCAATCCCTTTGTGTACCAATTAAAGGAGCCCTGTATATAAATCTACATGCTATAGCTTTGGGACACGGCAATGGGCCCACCACCTGTTACGTGGGACAAAAGTGCTTATGGTGAAAAGTGGGCGTATAATCAATTCGTCTACAGTATTCATTCATTTATAGCTCATACAGACTTCCCATTATACGACAATTGTATAAACGCTTGTGGAATATCTTTAAAGGGTGTGAAGTTATTCGAAAAATGTTTGCTACTTCAGGTGCCTTGCGTAGAATGCGCACCTTTCTGCCGACGGCCACTAAAATTGCACTTGCTGAATCTCCTACCATTACTCGATTATAATGATGTTACGTATCTCGATGTCACTGAGGAGCAACTCGATAAACTTAAGCGCCTCCAAAATTTCTGCATTAGATTTATATTTGGATTACGCAAATATTATCATGTACTCATCTGAATATCGCAACAAACTCAAGTGGCTAACAATTCCTCTTCGTCGGAATACCCATATTCTCTCATTGCTTTACAGCATCCTTTTAATTCCAGCTACTCTTATTTATTTAAAAGAACGTTTTATGTTTCTCAATGACACACATTTAAGAACTCTGAGGTCATCAGTATCTTTGGAATTAGCAGTACCTAGGCATTCGACAATTTTTTATGACAAGTCGTTTACTGTGCAAGCTATACGGTTGTGGAATGCATTACCTTTAACTATACTACGAGCAAAATCATTGAATAATTTTAAGAAAACGGTAAAAGAGGACTATGTGAAATTATATTTCAACCATTCTATAGTTTATTATAATAATAATAATTTTATTTATTTCAAAATGTTTACAACCAAATATATCATTGTATTATCATTAGGAATGTCACATACAAATAGGCTTATATATTTAAGAATTCTAAAATAAATATTACTAAATTAATTATGATTAACAAAAGCAGATAAAATCTAAAATGAGTATTTTGTTAATGCATAACTTTTAGATGGCGACTTGTCTGATCTAGGTTTAATTAAACCTGTGGTTCAGACTTGGATATTGTTGTAGATATGTTTATTATAATGTAATATATCATTTCTGTATGTATGTATTTATTTATGTAAATTTATTGTATGTATGTTTGTATGTGTATTTATATGTGTGTATATATTTTAGGCATAGTAGGTCATACTGTTATTGTTTTAATTTAAGACTATAATATATGTTAGTAATTGTACTATCTTTTAATAACACTAATATTATAATTACCCATTTAAAACTTATTCTCTACCCATTTAAAATTCATCTCCACCTACGCCTTTAAGAAATTGCACTTAGCGATAAGGCTGCCCATTGTACATTTCAACACCTGTATTCCATATACTTGTAAATATAATTAATTCGTGTATATTTGTTTTCTATTCTATTCTACTGAGATCAAATGGTTATGGAACGCTTAGATTATAATGTACTTTAGCGTTCTTCTTCGTAGTTTTTTTTTCATTAAAGTGAAAAAAGACCACTTTGTTCAGGATGGGGATTGTACCCGTAATCTTTGCCTAACCAGAGCAATATTCTACGCCACGGAACTGTCCGAACCGTACCGAAACAAATAGAAATTCTTTACAATTCTAATCATCATTTAAGAGTAGGTATGACCAGATCCACCTATGGAGCTACTTAATAACTTTGATATCAATGAACAATGTTACAATGTAACCATTTTTAAGCATTGATGCGCTAGACTCCATTCAATTCAACAAAAAGATCTCAACTACCAGTAAAAAAACTTTTGCGTAAATTTTTCATACAAAATGTACGAGAAAAGTTTTTTTGCAATTTGTGACTTTTTGAGTACTTTAACGATGATTGGTCCATTTGAAGTTTTGATCAGTATTAGAAACAGGATCAATTGGCATTAAAAATGTTTTTATGTAAAATGGCTATTTTTTGCTAACTGTACATAATTTTTTTTAAACTGTCAGTGGGCATCAAAATTCCATAAAAAATATGGATAGTCTCCAATTTATTTATTTTTTCGTGTAGCTGCAACGGATAAGGTGCTTCTTACTGCCCCGCTGAAAGGTTCCACCCTGTTTAAGAACAAGGAACGTTATACTCCTCTGATCAAATGTTTTAATATTAAAAACCACTTGGATTAAAACTTGAGTATTCAAGTTTTCTGTAATATAATACAAAAACTCATTAAAACAAAGCTGTTAAAGAGTTTTATTGGAATTCATTAATGAATTAAGTATTAATTTTACAAACCAGAAATCATTGTCGGCTTGAAGGTGAAGTTTTTTGTGACTGTGTATGTGTGTGTTTGTTTGCGTAAGTAGGTATGTTCAACCCTTCAGGTCGAATTTGTCAATAGATTTTCATAAAACAATAGAACACCCCAAGGGACTGGATTTTATTCAATATTTTTTTAAGTTAAAGCCCAACGATTTCATGGCACTGATGACGTCATTGTGAATTAATAAAATATATTTTGTTAATATTTAATTAAAAATAAATATCCATCACGCCTTATCCCCGAAGGGGTGGCAGAGGCATATTATATGCCCACTTTTCACCGTGTGGATTTACCTGTCCCACGTAATAGGTGGTGAGCCCATTGCCGTGTTAAAATAGACAGACGCAGGTTGTGGCTACCTGCTGTTGAAATTTTTCATGCCGCCCATAAGGCATTCAACCAGGCTTAACGACTGCCATTTTACTGGCAACCGGGACCAACGGCTTAACGTGCCTTCCGAAGCACGGAAACGCTCGCAATTGTAAATGCCACAAAGTGGTCACCCATCCGAGGACCTGCCATAGTGAAAGTTGCGTAACTCAGTGATCGTTTACAGAACACTGAGACCGCGGGGCCACGAGCGCTTCTTCTTTAATTAAAAATAAATATTTTAAAAGACTACTGTAAATACATACATACATATTGTCACGCCTTTATCTCCGGAGGGGTAGGCAGAGGCATATTAAACGCCCACAATTCACCGTATGTATTTTTGTCCCACGTAACAGGTGGTGAGCCCATTGCGACCTGCTGTTGAAATTTTTAAGCCGCCCATTTCGAACTCGAACTGGGGTGGGTCTAAAGGGCCGAATAAATTTAATAAAATGTGTCTATTTTAGATGTTAAATTTCGAAGAAATTTTGAACCCTTTGCCTTTTTAGTGAGGTGGTAACAAAAAGGCTAAAACGTCTTATGTGCTAGACACTAATTAGCACGACCAATTAAAATCCTGGTAGTCTCGGACTAACAGGACTGTATATAATTTATGAAAATGTATAAAGCCGTCGGTCGGTCCGGTTTCACTCATTTGAAGACCAGATAAAGCCAAAGGTGCTCTAGACAGTGACCGTTTACAGAACACTGAGTTAGCAGAGCTACAACCACTTTAAAAATAATGTTACCCAGAAGTAGTATGGAGTTGTTCAAAAGATCTTAAAGTATTTTTGCAATATTTCATCAATTTTGCGTACACCTAGTCAATCATACTTCCTACTTATATTATAAACTAGCTTGCCCCCGCGGCTTCGCCCGTGATATAATTTGAACCCCTGTGCCACCCATTGAATCCCATCATATATTAGTTTTATAATACTGTATGAAAATTTTCTTACTTATTACTACTTATGATATAACTGCTCCGCTCTCCTGTGTAGTAGCATGATGATATGCCTACTTAAGTATAGCCTATAGCCTTCCTCGATAAATGAGCTATGAACAAAATTTTACCAGATGATAACAGAATTTGTCCTTTACCCCATTTCATCCATACTTTAAATTACAAGAGCCATAATTATATCAACAAAAGTTCTTTGCCGTTAGCCAATTTCGACCCAAGAAAACATTTCACCAAAAAAAAAATTTGAAGCATGACTTCAAATATTTTTTTTGTGTTGAATTATAAAATTTATCAAAGGGCTACCCCTATTTAAACTACCAGTTGAAGCAGCCGGCTTTACCCGTGTGGTGAAATCTACCCGTTGTCGTTTACCACAGGAACTAGATCCCGGGATCAAAAGTAGACTATGTTCTATTCTGAAGTAGGTACTTATATAGTACGTTCCTAAAAAAAAATATTGTCACGCCTTTATCCCCGAAGGGGTAGGTAGAAGCATACTATACGCCCACATTTCACCGTATGCGTTTTTCACCCACGTAACAGGTGGTGTGGCCATTGCCGTGTTGAAATGGACAGGCGCCGGCTGTAGGGACTTAATGTTGAAATTTTTCAAACCGCCCATAAGGCCTTCCTTCCACCAGGCTTAATGACTGCCATTTTACTAGCAACCGGGACGAACGAGCGTTTCCGAAGCACGGAAACGCTCACACTTTAAGCCACCCATCCAAGGACCACCTATAGCGAATGTTGCGTAACGCAGTGATTGTTTACAGAACACTGAGTCAGCGGGGGGGAGCCGCAAGCGCATAATACCATAATCATTGAACTGATTCCAATTTATTAAATATTCCTATTTTGACAAATTAATTATGTTATTTACAGGAATTACTTTTTCGTAATGATTGTTTTCAACTATATTTGGTTTAAATTCAAAAAATAAATGAAAGATATAAAGAGCGTTCGCGATTTACGTGGGATTTTCCTTAGACTATTTAATTTTTGCTATTACTTTTTAACTAATTTTGATATCTTAAATATCTCAATGTAAAAACCTACTCCTTATTATGCTTAATCACATGTTTTTAGGGTTCCGTAGCCAAATTTCAAAAAACGGAACCCTTATGGAATCGTCATGTCTGTCTGTCCCTCCGTATGTCACAGCCACTTTTTTTCGAAATTATAAGAACTACTGTTGAAACTTGGTAAGTAGATGTGAACCGCATTAAGATTTTCACACAAAAATAGAAAAAAAAAAACAATAAATTTTGGGGTTAGTACTTTTTTTTTCAACAAACCCAAACGTGGTAGAATAGGTCTTCAAAAATTATATTGAAAATTCTAAATTAACTTCTAAACCGAATAGGTTGCGCGACAAACACTTCCAAAGTGGTAAAATGTGTCCCCCTCCCCCCCTCCCTGACACTTCTAAAATAAGAGAATGAAAAAACTAAAAAAATATATGCAACTTTTTTTTGCAATTACCATGCAAACTTCCACCGAAAATTGGTTTGAACGAGATTTAGATTTTTTTAATAGATACGTCATAAATCGTAAACAGCAATTTACATTTTGAACTTTTATATGATGTTACTTGCTGCTACGAAACCCTTCAAGGACAAACCAAAAGGATCTTGATACTACAAACATTCACAGTTTCACAATACATACATCCAAAATTTTACATTTATAATATCAGTAGGACTTACAGTCTCGTCACTATCCCGAAAGGTATAGGCCGAAACATACAATACAACTTGTTGTATTTGCGTTGAAGCCCTGTTAACTCAGTATAAACAAACACTGCGTTAAGCAAATTTCACTTTGGCTAGTGTTGGATGGGAAACCGCTTTGTGGCATTTCTATTAACGAGCGTTTCCGTGCTTCGGAAGGCACGTTAAGCCGTTGGTCATGGTTGTCAGTAACATGGCAGTCGTTAAGCCTAATTGAAGGCCTTATGGCCAAGGGCAGCTTGAAAATTTTCAACAGTAGGTAGGCCACAACGTACGCATTTCCAAATTTACACGACAACACGGCTTACCACCTGTTTTGTAGGGCCACCCCTTCGGGTGTCCTAGAAAGCAATAATTACGAAATAGTAATTTCCGTAAATGACATAATTTATTTGTCAAAATAGGTTATTTAATAAATTAAAATCAGTTCAATGCTCCGCTCCAATTATATGCCGCAAGTGAAGCAGTACTGCTAGCGACTGCGGCCTCCGTATTATCTCGTGAACTAGTTCCTGTGGGAAACTGGAACGGCAAAACATCACAACGCGGGCGGTGCCGTTGATCAACTAGTATAAATAAAATCAAATGTAAAAAAATATTCAGGGATGCACATTGAAGTAACATTGCTAGCGTACGTGGTACATTTTAGCTCATTAGTATGGTTTGTGACGTCACGTATTTATACTTGGCATTGGTCCCGTTGTCGACGCATCCCACTGTGGTGTTGTTCACAATACAGACTTCAAACTATTTTAGGGTTTCGTACTTCAAAAGGTGAAAAAAGCAACCCTTATAAGATCACTTTTTGTCCGTCCGTTGTAATGATGTGAATTCTTTTTGTTAAAAAGCTAAAATTAAATAATTAACGGTGAAACTACAGTGTTCTATAAGACCTGGCTATAAACTATAATTGACAATTCTAGTTCAACTAGACGTATCCTTAGGTTTTGGGTCGACAACTTATATGGCCCCCGTTGACTTAGAATCACAAAATTTGACTAAAAGCAAGGTCTTACAGCACATATAAAGGAATAATAGCAAAAAATTATAAAGTTGCAAGTTGGGGTTTCACCATACATACATACACATTGTCACACCTTTATCCCCGAAAGGGTAGGCATACTATACGCCCACATTTCACCGTAAATATCTCATACATATAGAGTTTACACCAATTTACGTAGACCTCTAAGTTGTAAGCGCTCATACAATTTGGAGGTTAAGCTTTATACAACCTCAGATTAGGTACTAATTTTATTATGGCGGTATAATCGGACCTTGACGCACGATTTCGACTAGCGAGAGAAAAAAAATCAGTCAACGGTTTTTTTTATTTATAGACTAGAGACAATTGACAACCAGTATGACTGACTACCAACTTCCTTTAAATTCCATACCTCAGACGAATGTAATTGGCAGTCAGTAACTTTTCTTCTGTCGCCTCTGTGGCAGATGGAAATAAGTTCGCTAAAAGTTTTCTTTAAGTATGAATAAAAGAACTACTAAGTTTCTCCTCTACAAGGATTTTTACTTTATTATTATTTTGAACTAGCTGATGCCCTCAGCTTCGCCCGTGTGGTGAAGTTTTCCTATTTGAGATTTCGTACTGAACCCTAAACTTTTTGTTAATCCAATATAGCCTATGTTACTCACGAAGAATGTAGCTTTCTAATGGTGAATGATTTTTTAAAATCGGCCCTGTAGTTTCTGAGCCTATTCATTACAAACAAACTTACAAATCTTGCCTCTTATAATATAAGTATAGACTAGCACATCATGCGACTTCATCCACGTGAAGTATGTGCTTTGAAAAGTTATATATGCGTGTGAATAGCAACCTTAGCATATTATAGTCTGTACTTAAGTTTTTGGATAATGTTTGTTGGTGTGTTTGTCACTTCTACACGCTGAAACAGCTGGACCAATTTGGATGAAATTTAGACTGGAAGTAGACTAACACCCTGGGTTAACATAAAGGCTACTTTATATCCTGGGAACAATTCCTGTGGCAAACGGCGACAGGGAAACTTCACCACGATCATATTTTTTTTATTAAAGTGGAAAAAGACAATTCGATTCGAGACAGGGATTGAACCTGTGATCTTTGCCTAACCAGGGCAATGTTCTAGCCACCTGAACTACCCGAACCGTATCGAATCAAGTTGAAATTCTCCACCATTTTTTTTTAAATCGTCATTTTAAGAGTATGACCAGAGCCATCTATCAAGCTAATGAACAACTCGATACCAATAAACAGTGTTACAACAATATTTAAACATTGATGCAATGGACTCCACTCAGTATATTTATAAAATTTATGAGAAATTTAGTAAAATAATTGCTTTAAAAATTCACCACGCTGTTCTATATCAGTACTAATTTATGAGTGTGTATGTTTGTTACTTTTTCACACTCAAACAGCTGGACCAATCTGGGTAAAATTTGGTACGGATGTAGCGATACCCTGAACGCTCAGCAAGTGCAGTGTGCAGCAGCAGTGAAGGCTCAGCAAGTCGTCGCCTAATTACACCTATTTTTTTTAAATTAGTTATTGTTTTTTTAATATGAAAACCCATGAAATAACTCGGCCCTCACAGCTGCAAATGTTAGCTAAACTGCCTCTTCATGTTTCACTGGAAGAAACCGAGATTATCACCTAGATACTCTTTGGTTGTGGAATGGCTCCCTGTCTGTGGTTTCCTGAACAGTATGGGGATTTTCAGAAAGGGTCTTAGAAGGTTACAAGGAAGTGTTACACCTCTGGTGTTGCAAACGTCCATAGGCTACGGTGACCACATTCGATCAGCCACCTAAGAGGTATAAAAAAAGAATAGGTAGCAATTTTACTATACAAACTTTTTAATATAATAAGTTCTTACATTACCGCTCAGTCAGTCATCTAAGTGATAAGCTTACCGTCGCTGGGGATACATTAGATAATCCAATCTACATCCGTTAAGCACTCAGGTAGCTAGGTACTTAGGTAGATACTTATTTTCAAGAGGTTTTATTATAAGTTATCACAGATTACTTACTTAGAGAGGGTCTCACCAAGAATATAATATATACTTATGTTATATGAATTTCTATTACGAAAAATCAGTGGTTTAAATTTCCTTTAGATATAGGTAGTAGTGGTGAGCGCTTTGCCGTGTTGACATACAAAGACGCAGTTTGTGGCTACTTCTTTGAAAATTATTCAAGCCGCCTATAAGACCTCTAACTTGGCTTAACGACTGACATGTGGGACTAACGGCTTAACGTGTCATCCGAAGCACCTTTTAAGTGAAAAAAAAATGCTTACGGTGCTTATCTCTACCACTCCTTCTGGGATAAAGGTGTGATTGATAAATACTTTCACACTTTACCTATTTTACAGGCATTGTATTTAAAAATAAAGTCTAAGAAGATCATATTCTTCTTAGCCATCTCTACCAGGCGAGAAAATCAATGAAAACTTAATAAAACACCCCAAAAACTTTGCAATCAGCTATGTCGAGAATCTTTACCGTCGATATTATATATAATAACTTATAATAAGACATTTGAAGGGAATAAACAAGATACTCACCAATCCAATTATGGTCTGAACCTTACGTACCTACAGTTAACATAACGAGCTCACACTTCACTGATGGCTTGACTTGTGAACAGTTTCGGTACAGTTGCCATGAACAGGAAAATATTTTGTGAAGTCCGTCAGCAAATCGCTCCCTCAGCCCGTATAATTCAGGAAACTGCCTCTGTCAATTTCCGAGCGTATGAAGACGTAATCGATAGCCATGTTCAGTTTAGTAGCGTGGAAAAAGTTCCGACGTGCGATTAATTTATATACCACAGATTCATTTATTTGATTACCTACATGATATCTTAAGACTGTACATTTCTGAATATATACATAGTCGTGTAAGTTACATTATTCAGATTTAAAAAACGGCTATGCCCGTCGCTAATTTTAAAGATCCCAAATCATCAATAAAGAATTATGAAAAATAAATCGTTGTTTAAGACATTTTCTATGGAGTCGGCTTCTAAGGCGGTTTCGTCGGGACATCGAGTTAACCCAAAGAAGTGGAATAATACCCAAACCCCTCAAAGACAGGAACACCCGAATCGCCTGAGGCGAGGCCGCGGTATCGGACACAGTCTGTTCTCTGAGTCTTCCGGACATAGGCCAATAGGAATCAATTTATGCACTTATTTTTTGAAATAAGCTTCTCGTATTCATAAATTTCTACAGTTTTGAGATCTTCAAAATAGACCATAGATGGTTTTTTCAGGTTCGGTAGTAGGTAATGTCACTGGTGCTGCAATCTTTCATGAGCTACAGTGACCGGTGGAATGCTTTTGCCACATTGGTGGTAAAACTACCAATAATGACTGGGCCCTACCAATAATTATTACGCCGCCAACTTGAGAGACACTGTCACTACTCTTGTGGCCAATGAGACTGGCCCTCAGCTGGATGTCGCCGACTTTCTATCAGACACGTTTTAATACAAATCGTTTAAACCCATAATTTGCCTTAAACATTTTTCTGATTATACTTAGGAATAAAATCGGTTAAGCAATGATTTCGGTTATAAATAATTCAAAGTTCAAAGGTAGCACTGTTCAGATAGAACTTCAAACTACAAACGTAAGCAGTTCTAGTAAAATGAAGGCTTGATTTCTGATTGTTAGATATCATAGAATAGTTGTTTTGTACTTAGTAAAGTTATTTAGCCTTTGAAATGACAGACAAGTTTCTAAGTCTGTGATTTCAGTATCTTATACAGCTTTTGATATTAAAGCTCATCAAATACTATTTTAAACTAGATGACCTCCCCCGCGTTGCCCGTGACATACTTCGAACTCCAGTGGCACCTAATTAATCCCATCGATTATGACATTTAAAAAATGTATGAAAGATTGCCCGATTTTTTGACATATATGATTACTACTACGATCTCCTATGTAGTAGCATGATATATATAACTTATACCCTTCCTCAATAATTGCGCTATCCAAAAGAGAAGATTTTTTCAATTCCTACCCGTAGTTCCTGAGATTAGCGCTTAGAAAAATATTTTGCGAATAATTTTTATATTATAGAAGATACATAGAAATTGCAGGTTACGCTAAGGATAGTCCTGAAATAAGTGTAGGGTGCCCATAAAGATCTAAGGGTCCAAGCAACCTCAATTGCTAGCGGTGCACCTGCTAACGGACGAGATAATGACATAGGCGCACCGCAGCGGTTTTGAAGTCAATTAGAAAACACTCAAGTTAAATAGAAAGTCCTAATAAGGGTGAACGAAGTTTGTATTAAAGCCAGGAACAAGGGAGCGCTCATGGTCCCGCGGACTCAGTGTTCTGTAAAGGATCACTGCATTGAACAACTTTCGCTATGACTGGTCACCGATGGGTGAACACTTTTTGGCATTTACATTTGCGAGCGTTTCCGTGCTTCGGAAGGCATGTTAAGCCGTTGGTCCCGGTTGCCAGTAACATGGCAAGTCCTTAAGTGAAGTTGAAGGCCTTATGGGTGGCTTGAAAAAAAATAACAGTATGTAATCACAACCTGCGTCTGTCTATTTCATCACGGTGATGTCAACATGGTGAAAGAGGGCATATAATATGCGTCTGCCACCCCTTCGGGGATAAGGCGTGATGAATAAATAAATAGACAAGGTAGTCATTCAGACAAGGAGGTGCTAATAGCCGGCTTGAAAAATTTCAACACCAGGAAAACATAACACAGCCTGGTCCTGACCGTTTCGATAGCGTGATTGTTACACATTTGCAATCGTCCAAAGGATGTAGGATGATGAAGGATGTAGTGCACTTTCGATCAGATAGACCCTTTACATGTCTGCCATCTTAGTAATGAATAAAAATTAGTAACTTAAAGTGCATATTCGCCTCTACCCTAATTACGGTCGGGCGTTGACACCGACGGCCATTCCCTTACTAAAATAGTACTTGCCTACGCAAGCATAAACGACTTGGGCCATGTTAAATACATACTACTTATTTACTACAGTTTTCCGCTACAACGATCACGTTAAGCACAGGGAGTTGTCAGTTTTTCTGTAAGCCGACGAAGTTGA
This sequence comes from Thumatha senex, assembly GCA_948477245.1. Taxonomy (NCBI): domain Eukaryota; kingdom Metazoa; phylum Arthropoda; class Insecta; order Lepidoptera; family Erebidae; genus Thumatha; species Thumatha senex. Next base: position 10,769,216 of record OX419741.1, on the reverse strand, counting down.
TTTTTACTGTTACCTAGCTACCTAGCTAGCGTAAAAGATGTACTGTTTTCTTCAATATAAAAGTTTAAATGGCAAGTACATAACATACATATTTAATTATAAGTAGGTACTATATATCTTGCCAGCATTAAATTGTAATACCGCATTTACACTCTCGCACAAGCCACAAGATGAGCAACGAGACGAGCCGCGAGCTCAAAAAAATGTACCATAATACTGTCTTTACACTCGCGGCTTGTCTTGCAGCTCGTCTCTTGGCTCGCGCGAGAGTGTAAATGAGGTATAAATAAAATCCGAGTTGGGCCGCTACCATACACGGTACCCCCCGCAGACACGCCCCGCTCAATATACAAAGAGTTTATTATATATTTACATTGTCTTTGTAACGTGTTATTCAGTATTTGGGTAGCTGTCACCTATCACAATTGTTTACTTTCATGTTGTGCAAAAATTGTACCCCATTTACACTCTCGCACGTGCCACGAGCCGAGCCGAGAGAAGAGTCGCGAGCTCGAAAAAAATGTACCATCATACTGTGTTTACACGCGCGGCTCGTCTCACAGCTCGTCTAGTGGCTCGCGCGAGAGTGTAAATGAAGAATTTCGTAGCCTGTAAAAAATGTTTGACAGTTCGTCCTTCGGAAACAAGTAATTGGTGGACTAGTGGTAGAGTGGAAGCTTCTACACAAATGCCATAAACTGAAAGTTTAAATTAAAATGTAAATGTTAGATTTTAAAAACTTATTACTTATCTATAGGTACTGTTTTGTACTAATAAAAGCATTACTACGGCGGCGGCGTGATAGATAAATAAATAAATTTATAATAAAAATACAATACATTAATATGCAAGTTAAGTTAAGCGAAAGAAGTAAGTGCAAACTTTCAAAGTGGTTGTTTAGTACATTACAAATCTTTATCATTATGATTGTACTTACCATCGCAATTCTAACTAGTACTAATAAAGAATTGAAAATCTCGCCCACATGTATAAATATATATATAGACAGTTTCTAAGTTATACCTTCTACTAGCTGACCCGCGCAACTTCGTTTGCGATAAGAGAAACAGACAAAGAGAGATTAGTTAAAAAAGGCTATTCTTAGGAAACAACTTTAGAACTTTTTACACACATTTTATCCTCTCTCGCTAAGGAACCGTGCAGAATATCAGTATAATCATGCCAAAATTGATTCAGTTTTCTCGGCTTGATGGTCGATTATAGAAAGTTCTACAAAAATTCAAATATCTCCAATATTGATGCTCGCGGCTCTGCACACGTGAAGTTTCGTTAGTGCACATTCCTCTGGGAATACTGGGAATTCCTTTCTTGGTGCTCATCTAATATAGATACGTTTAAAACACGTTCACCAAATTTCAGGCTGTGTATGGTTTTACCCACGTAGTTCCGTTCCCGTGGGAATACCGGGTATTTTTTTCTTAGTGCTGATTCAAGGTAGATCTAATGAGTACTCTGAATAAATTTCAGGTGATGTACCTATGTTTGATAGTTTAGGCTATGTGTGGTTTCACCCGCCTAGTTCCCATTTCCATGGAAATATCGGGAATACCGGTTTATTTTGTTTTCCAAAAACTTAAAGTATACATTCACCAAATTTTAGGTTTCTATGTTTAATGCTTAGGCTGTGCGTGGTTTACCCGTATATTCGATTCCCGTGGGAACACCGAAGTCGCTGGTAATACGGGAGCTTTCTTTTAGCTTTATGAGATTCTTCTAAAACAGGTGTACGTAAGTACGCTAACTTTGAAAATGACAATCTTCCATACAACCGTTTATCCCTTCTTTACGTCCTTAGGGATAGAATTTCACGAAACCCTTTCATAAGAGGCACCTACGTGTTAAAAGGAACCCCATTGCGAAGTATGGACTGCAAAGCTCCGTGGATTTCGTGATTAATGAGTCAGTTAATACAACCACTGTTTAACCTCCTTATAGGTAAACTTTTGCAAAACCGCGAAACACGTGCCTATTTATTTGTAACCAGAAACAGGTGTACGAAAATTTATGTTTCTAACTTTGAAAATGACTAACTTCCACAACCGTTTATTACGCTTATTTACGTTCTTAGTGGTACAATTTGCGCGAAAAGCTTTCTTAAGGAGCACTACGTGTTTAAAGGAACCCCCATGCGAAGTTTGGGCTTCGTAGCTTTGTTAGTTTTATAGGTTTCGTGATCAATGAGTCATTTATTACAACTCTGTTTTACCCCCTTAAGGGTAGAATTTATCAAAATTCCTTAACGCATAATTTTTTATTTTTATACAGAAGCAGGTTTATGATATTTGGTGTTTGTTAAAAATAAAGAATTTCCCATATAAACTTTCATCCCTTGTTTACCGCCTTATAGGTAAAATTTTGAAAAACCGCTATACACGTGCCCATTTGTTTTTAACTAAAAACAGGTGTACATAAATACCTGTTTCTAACTTTGAAAATGACGAACTTCCATACAACCGTTTATCGCATATTTACTTCCTTAGGGGTAGAAATTCGCAAAATCCGTTCTTAGCGGAAACCTACGTATTAAAAATAATCTCCATGCGAAGTTTGAGCTTCATAGCTTTGGTAGTTTTAGAGATTTCGTTTCTCAATGAGTCAGTCAGCGATTTTGCATTTTATATTTATAGATAATAATAAAAGGTTTAACTCTGACACAAATTCGTCTACGTATGCAATCGATCATGAACACGGTAATAAGATATCGAGTACCAAACCTTCCATCTCGAAATGTATCAAAGTAATATCACATATCAAGGACTCATTTACGTCCTACATACATACTCATATTTAGCTTTGATGTTAAAAGGTTTTCGAAACGTAAAACTGTAATAATGTACGTTGAATGTAGCTGATAGCTTGGGGGGTTGAACGAAATGGTTATTTAAAATATCAAATGGAAGCGCTCTGCTAATTCAGTGTTGTGGCGTCTCAAAAGCAATCGAATGTACGTCGGTACTAATAAAGAACCATATGAACTAATCAAAGCAAGTAATCAATGTCACTCGCACGCTCTCAACTAGAAACGCCTTTCTCTATATATGTCAAGCGTGTCAGGGGCAGTTACCCTTTTAGGGTTCCGTACAACGAAAGAAAAAAAAACGAACTCTTATAGGATCACTTTTCATTTCATTTGTGATAGTTTTCTTTAGGTAGTACCTTATATAAGCGCTAAGGAAGAAAATAATGGCATTCCCAATTGAAAGGGAATTACGCGGGTGAAACCAAAACCGCCATAACTATCAGCCATACCTGTAATATGATGAATTAAAAAAAGCACCAAGAAAGGAATAACAAGAGATCTGCGCTCTGCTAATTAAGTGTTGTGGCTTCTTAAGAGCAATCGGATGGTACCAATAACGAACAAAATGAACTATATAATCATAGAGCAAGTAATCAATGTCACTCGCACACTTTCAACTAGAAACGCCTTTCTCTATATATTTCAAGCATGTCAGGGGGAGTTACCCTATTAGGGTTCTGTATCACAAAAGAAACAAAACGAAGCCTTATAGGATCACTTAGCTGTCCGTCCGTCTGTCTGTCAAGAACTTTGTTTAAGGAACGCATGAAGGTATCGAGTAGAAATTAAAACTATTTACTCCGGTCTGCGGTCTCTTGCAGCTGTGAAAAAATCAAACTTCTAAGTTAACGTCGCGACGCTCGGAGTCCGCTTTCATCCACTTTGCACGGTCATCGGCATCCCTCTAATGGAGACAATTGGCACGTTATGTTATCCTTTACGACGTCAAGCCAGCACTTCTTGGATCTTCCCTTCTTACCGGACACGTCGGTGCCCAAATAGTCAGACATTTGTTTCTTATGTAGCCCGGCGGTCGCCGCAAAACGTGACCATACCAGCTGTCAGCTAAATTGTCAATCAGGAAAAATTTGAAAGATACAAATCAGATACACATTGTTACGGAATCCTCAATGGGCGAGTCCAACATGCACTTGTCCGGTCCAGACTTCAGAGTGGTAAGCAATGGACAGATTTGCGATTTTCGCAAACAGTTTGACGTAAACTTGGTATGCTGTATTATTACTGCGTAAGCGAGAGGGAGCGAGCAACTATTCTTGCTTTGTGGATCGAATCAAAGGAGCCAGCAAAGTAAACAATATTAACCGCTAAGATACGTATTTACATACTTACTCGTACAACACATTTTAGACTTCCGTAGTAAATCGGAAACCTATAATTTTGATCATATTTGTTCTAGCGACTGTCTATACGAAGTCCACGGAAGCGACCCTAAGTACTAGAAAATGGTAGTTTGCTATGAATAAATAGTTTTGTCGAAAAAATAGTAAATTAAAATCTTGAAAATTTCTCATGTATATACTCTAAGAATTTCTTTATATTTATACTAATGAGGTGGTAGACAGTTAGTTACCGTAGTTTAAAGAAGATTGCAACACCAGAACTGTTACACTCGCCCATCTGACCCTATTGTCTTTTTTAAACTAACGTGAACAGGTTACGGCTACCTGCTGCTGAAGCGACTGGAAAGTCGCTCATAAGACCTACTACTGACTTAACGACTACCATACTGACTTAACGTGAATAAATGGCTTAATGTACCTTCCGCAAACGAAAACGCAAATGCCACATTGCGAATGAACATCAATCGTACTCTAAGATGCATAACTCAGTGATCGAATACATTGAGCTATCGCGGCTATCTTTAGGTTACAGAACACTAAAAATTAACTTTTAAAGTTAAAAACTATGTTTTTTTTTCTGGTGATCAACGAGTAAAGATACTCCAAACCGCAAGGTATCTGTTACAAGCGCGCTCTCTACTAGAGACGCCTGGGGGCCAAGTCTACTATTTTAATCGCGTCAGAAAAGAATCGTAATCGTCGCTCAATAGAAAGCTACCGGTACAATTTTGACTTTTTTCGTAGTCTACTATTACAATCGTACTACAATAGACTTCTATCGGTCGGCCGATGAGTTCTACAAACACGTACCGCGCCAGTGGCCGCTAGTCAGTTGCATTTTTGATAGTCTACTAACATTTTGACAGCTAAAAACGGCGATTCTGGTTCTATTCTACGGCTTGCCAATATTAGACTCGGCCCCCTAGACTACTGCAATTAGAGGATTTCATACAACCAAGCATTTTAGGAGTCTCACCCTATTCTCATACGATTACATTAACTACTACTACGAATGTAGGTAACTGACAGGTCGAGTATGCAATTTTCGCAAACAGTTCGACGTAAACTTGACACGTGGTATTATTATTACTCTCGGTTCTATTAGGCGCGAGTAAGAGGGAGCGAGCAACATCCCTTGCTCTGTCAGATACTCAATGGAATCGGATATGAACTACCTACTACAGAAATACACATGAAACAATAATGACATCTAAAGATATCGTTTGACCGGCAACCCAAAAGTGTTTGATAGATTATATCGAACTTTTACAATATTTTAGCGTGGGAGTTTTCAAATATGAACAGGTAGTTTTGTGGACCTTTTACTAAATTAAACATGCCTTTTACTCTGTTACATTCACATAGATTGTTTGAATAGTACCGTTCAATATTGACATTTTGTTTTACTTCTGTTGCTTTGATAAAAAACAAGTTTATTTACTTAGGTTTTCATGCAAAATGTGAGTTATGACTTTATATCATTTAACAACGGTAGGTATTATCTATCCATTACGCCTTATCCCCGAAGCGGTGGCAGAGGCATATTATATGCCCACTTTTCACCATGTGTATTCCTGTCTCGCGAAATAGGTGGTGAGTCCATTGCCGTGTTGAAATAGTGGCAGCCCTTTGTTGAAAATTTTCAAGCCACCCATTAGGCCTTCAATTTGACTTAACGACTGCCATTTTACTGGCAACCGGGACCAACTGCGTTACGTGCCTTCCGAAGCACGAAATTTTAAATGTCTAAGTATGTGAAACTTTTTCATATGTAAGTATTTCGAAGTTATGCCTTCAACTTGACTTAACGACAACGACTGACTGGCAACTGGGACCAACGGCTTAACGTGCCTTCTGAAGCACGGAAAATTCCAAATATAAATAAGTATTGAATTCAACGAAGGACTATCATCTTTGCTGTTGAAGAAGAATACAAACAAGGTTACTAAACATCTGCACCAGCTATGGTGCATAGATCATGCAACATAACTTGAATGAATGGATTACATATCCAGGGTCGTAAAAAGTTATGTCGCTTTAAGACGGAAAGAGGTGAATGTATTCGTCACTTTCGAATGGGTCTCGGTAGCCTAGTTGATAAAGCGTCTGGCCGGGCAAGTCAAAAGACGCTGGGTCTAGTTCAGCTCGAGGTTGAATTTTTGTCTACTTTATATTCAGGGTCATCGTCATTAAACGTATTATTTAAAACGTCATTACCTATAAAACACGCTCAGATACTCGCATTATAATATAAATTATTCTGTCATACTCTATCTCACTTCACATTGTATTTGTTTCAGAAAAATAAGGCAGAGTCATTATTTTGTGCTTCGTATTTATTCGCAGTTACCGATATTTACAATGCAATACCCTGACAGCAATACAAATATATTTTCGTTGATAATGACCGCTATAAAAATACTAAAATACTTGTGCCTTGATATACGTAGGTACTCGTAGTTATATACTCGCCAAAGATTTAAAAAGTTTAGATAGATCTTGACGAATGCGCTACTCGTAACAAACAGAGTCAAATATCTAAACGTGAAGAGTGTCCTTCGTTGCACAATTCCTCTTTGTCTGAAGAGCAAAGGCCTCGTAAGAGTAAAAGGGATGTAACAATATCACTTAAGCATTTGATACACTATTCGTAAGCAGCCATTCAGACAGAGGTGGTTTGGTCAAGAACCAATTCATCTTTTTAAATATAATATGGTCGCCCACTACGAGATCTCACATTTGGAGCATACAGACAAAGAACAGCATTCGGAGTGTAATATTGGAGCTAAAAGACGTGTAATGAAGCTATATTAAAAAAAACTAAGAGAATAGGAAGGAAGGAATGAATTTCATTTAAAAAAATTAACGAGATCATCTCTGTCGGAACGGCTGTTGACGATCATGAATCAGTCCTATTACTTACTTTGTTTACTAGCAAAAAGTTATGCTGAATCATTCACGAATGAGACTCATCTCCCGATTACTACTACTGGAGCTTTCCTACTCTTCTTCTTCTATCTATATTCCTATTCTCTATATCTATATCCCTCTATTGCACAATCTTCAGCATCCATTGTAATGAGGCGAACATTGCGCTTATTATCCTCCTTTATCTACCAAGCCAAGGCTTTTCGGTTTGCTCCTTCTGTCATACATCTGTTCTTCATGTATCCGAGTGATCTTCTAAAACGAGACCGTGCCTGTGAAACAGATTCTCTTACAGCTCTTCTGCAATATTATGGACATAAAGACTATCCTGGATTTGGGTATTCTTTACGAGGCCCCTCCATGTAAAGCAACACATTCACCACAGCATATTTATCTCCGGCACATGTAGTTCCTGCTTATGTCGTTCAAGCACCGGCCACATTACCGTTTTACATTCCGCACCTAAAGAAGAACAAACCTAATGATGGTTTTGTTGACTTTTCTAATCTGTTTAAATCTTTGGTGCTGGCTATGTGTGTTGGCTTTCTCTAATTATGATTTATTTTATTTACTGTGTAAATCTAACTCACTACAGTTAATAAGTATGAGGGCTTGCGATAAATTATTGTCTCTTTTATTTCGAAACTGTTTCTGATAAATAATTGTATTCAGCAGATCTGTAATTAACCAATTTATGTCTATATATTATTGGCAAACTGAAACTTGTGGAAATATGTTATAAAAACCAAATTCAATTGCACCAATATTCCACTACTTATATTTCATTCAAACCGGACTGATTACGTACACTTCTACAATTTATATCCGCCTGGAGTAGGTAAATATATTTTACATCTCTCATATTCGGTAATACATACATACATACATATTGTCACGTCCTTATCCCCGAAGGGGTAGGCAGAGGCATATTTAACGCCCACGTTTCACCGTATGCTTTTCTGTCCCACGTAACAGGTGGTGAGCCAATTGCCGTGTTGTAGGTAAGTAGGTCCATTGGGTAAGTAGGTCCTTATTACCCCCAAATGGGGCTTGTAGGTGACCAATTAGCGCTCTAGGGCAATAATGTAGCTAGAAAAGCCCTAGGGCGGTAAGTAATTAAAAAAAAACTTCACTCTTTCAAAAAGTTCTCGTACATCTAACCATCATACTGGCAATAGACATCATGCATTCAGCCCAATGACAAAAGAGGTCGCTTCGCTATTCAGCCTTGTCTTCGTATGAGTATAATAGTTATCAATTTTAAATATCGAACGGCGAAGCTCAACTTCGTTCTTGAAAAAATTATTAAAAAAAAGATTTAAAAAATTGTTCTCATTTCACTACAAATTTTAACTAATATAATGTTTTATTCTTGTAATGCAGGTTATTTTCTACTTACCTCACAATCGAGATGTAAAGCAGAGTAGTTAGCTCGGGTGTAAGCATCAATTGCACCCTCGAACTATAGACGCCCTCGCTGTGCTCGTGCGCCTAAATATCTCGGGCTGCAATTGATGCCTTACAGCCCTTGGCTACTAATCTACTAATGATTAGTTGGGACATAAATACTTACACATTATTTATTAAAATTCTATTGTAATTAAGGTAATCATTAACGTCAGTTTAACCACTATACTACCAATAGTAACGATATTACTTGAAAGTTAAGTCATTATTGCTTAAAGTGTCTAAATTGTTATTAGTAAAGGAATCATCCTATACAAATTGCGGATAATTATCAATACTTATAATCGCATAAAAGTCCTATTTATTCACGTAACGTCCTGGAAAATGTATTGGACTATTTTCGTGGATCTCGGAAATTGTCAGTATCGACAATATTGACAATATGGAGGAATGAATACTAGGCCTAATACAATTCAATTGAGAAGACAAATTCACCTATCTATTATTGTATTGTCCTATTGCTACAGCTTATCAGAGAAGCAACAAAATATTTCCGAATTATATCCAACTATATTGCGACCTGCTGCTTCACCCGAACCCTTTTGTGATCAAATTTTCAAAACCTCTTTCCATAGTTGACTGCCTCTGTGATGCTGTGAGAGTGTATCCGACTGCTACGCAAGAGGTCGTAATCATTGTCACCTAAATTTATTGTGTTCATGTTTAAATAGTGCTATGGAAGGGCGAAGTCTCTTAACACAAGCGTTTCACGCTTAAAACGAGTCTTCAAACACAACTTTTGTAAACAATCTTAATAAATAAATTATTAAATGATAATATATATTGACTGATAATGAAAATATTGACTGCCTCTGTGGCGCGGTGGGAGTGCATCCGACTGCTACGCAAGAGGTCGTCGGTTCGATTCCCACCCAGGATAATAAAACTTTGTGTGATGAGCTCGAAGGTTTACTCTGTGTCTGGGTGTTATTTATCTATATTATGTATGTATTTAGAAATATATAAGTATGTTTATCAGTTTATCTGGTTACCATAGTACAAGCTTTGCTTAATTTGGAATCAGATGGCGTTGTGAAGTTAAAGAAAGTAAACGTTAACATTAGACTATTTTGTCTTATGAAATTGAGTCAACTCCGTTAACTGATTTGAGCTGTGCGTTGATAAATCGTAAAGCACTTGTAGCCCCGTTAGGTCAGTGTTCTGTAGAAGATAAAGCGTCAGTGTTCAGTAGACGGTTAAGTACCTTAATTCGCACTTAATACAGGTTCTTTTTTTGAACAGCAGGTACCCACAACCTATTTCTGCCTGTTTCAACACATTTAGAGCCGGTTAACACTAACAGTGTTGCAAACGTCTACAGGTTACTGTGGCATACGGATTTAGGATCTAGTTTTGTTTCGGGCTAAGATTTAGTTTTGGAGGGTTTTCCAATACTTGTAATAATTTGTAAATATTTGAACCGCACTTATTTCATTCTAAAGTAATATTTGGGTGCGATAGGGCCCTACATCTTCGGGGTCTAAGCCAGCCTCACATGCGAGTCGTGCATCAGGTGTTGAACCCCATTAAGTCTCCTCCAGGCTAAGTTCATGCTGTGACCATTTTTAATCAGTCTGCCACATTAGTAGTATATAAAAAAAAAAAAAATTCAGTCACTTTTGCCTATTACATATACATAAATTCACGACAGTAAAACCACTTGTTCAATATGTTTGAAGGGTATTGTGTTCCATAAACTCCGATTATACGCATTGTGTGTAAGTCGTATTTCAATAAAGGGAATGAATATAATGCCAAAGTATATTTTATTGTTATCTTTTGTTGGATTTCAATGAAAAATATGACGAGAAGAATTTTTATTATTACAAGCGCCTAGGTTTTCGTTGAGAGCTTATGGAGTTTAGTTGGAAATATCAAGTAGTTAATGAGATAAAAGCCTTGGGAACTTGACTGATGTATCATCTCAAATCATCTTTTATTACGCATATTAGGCATCTTTTTAATTTTTTTTTTTTTTATGTTATCTTTATTTTATTTATGTGAACAAATCGCTCAAAAACGGAAGCAAAAGAAGTATGCATGGATCGCGAAACGTGGCGATCTGTCCTCTCTGACTACCCCGCCAGAGATACAGCATGAAGATAGATAGGAATCTTATTTATCTATCCCTTTACTGTCATTTGAGAATCAATATTAGGTTAAAAAAAAATATTTTTAAATATTATGTCGATGCAATTTTGTATTTCTAATCAATGTATACTAATACTAAATTCCCCCGCGACTACGCCCGAGACATATTTCGAACTCCCAATACATTTTTCAAATATGCATGAGAATTTGCCCGATTTCTTGACATTTATGATTGCGCTCGGAGGATTCCGCTCGCCAGAGTAGTAGCGTGATGATATATAGCCTATATATAGCCTTGCTCGATAAATGTGTTATCCAACACAAAAATACTTTTTTAAAAATTGGAACCAATAGTATCGAGATTAGCGCGATTTGAACAGTTTATATGTTTGTTTGTATACAAACATACAAACTGTTCAACTTTATAATATTAGTATATCAGTGTATCCGACTGCTACGCAAGAGGTCCCGGGTTCGATACCCGGGTCGGTACAAATATATGTGTGATCCACAAATGTATGTTTCGGAGTTTGGTTGTTTCCTATGTATAATATGTATGTATGTAGAAATATATAAGTTTATTTATCAGTTATCTAGATCCCATAACACAAGCTAATATTAGCTTATTTTGGGCTAGATGGCGCTGTGTGAAAAGTGTCCCACAATATTTATTTTATTCATATATTCAGAGGATGTTCACTAAATAAAATATTTTTTGAATGGGAAAATAACACAGTAACAGGTTATGACAAACCCATGCCATATTAGATGTCAAAAAATATTTTACCTACGTACTACTAAACTTCATTTCATTATAATGATAAAATAAAAAAGATTCATTTATTATAAAGTTGAGAGAATACAATGAATGTTATCAACCCTTTTCGGATCATTTGTTTTACGTTCATCATAAAGTAAATGCTGAATCTCATATCTTATCTTTTAATCTTATTTTTTACAAAAACTTTCTGAAATATATTTAAGTTAGATATTCTTTGTTATTTATTTTGTAAGTTAACTATTGAGCTTTGATAAAAAGTGAATGGTGTGAGTGAGTATACTTTCAAACTGAGTGGGTATACTTTCAAACTCTTAACAAATATTTATTGACTTTATAATTTTGATAAAGTTACAACCAGTTTCAGATTTCAGAATTTATGTGTTAAAAAATATTCGATTCTTTTTTTTTTTTTTTTGCGATTTTTTAAATTTAATAAAGTCATAGGTATTAAAATGCCTACTTACTTGTCTTAAATGATCGATTCATCCACACACAAGTCTGACCACTGAAAGAATTTAGACGAAAGTAGTTGTTGCCAGTGGCTTCGCTCACGTGGTGGAGATTTCCCATATCCGTCTCCATCAGAAACTTATTCTCGGGATAAAAAGTATAAAAAGTAAGCTTATGTATGAAGTACCATCTGTCTACTGTCTACTAAAAGTTCAGCCAAATTGGTTTAGGCGGTAAACTTTCTTTGAGTAATAAACATCCAAAAATCGTCATAAATATAATTATCTATCACGCTTTATTCTCGAAGCTATATGCCCGCTTTTCACCATATTTATTGCTGTCCCACGTAATAGGTGGTAAGCCCATTGCCGTATTGAAATAAATAGACGTATGTTTTGGCTAACTGTTGTTAAAAAAAAAAAAAAAAAAGCTTAACGTGCCTTCCGAAGCACGGAAACACTCGCAAATGTGAATGCCACAAAGTGCTAATTTAGAATAGGCATTACAGAGATTTGACTTATTGATAGATAATATTACATAGGTGTTGACTAATGAGAATATAAAGGGCTTCACCTAGATCTCCGGGACCCAAGTGAACTCATCTGTTATAATATTAAAGAAAACTCCCTCTCCCTCTCCCTCTCCCTCTCCCTCTCCCTCTCCCTCTCCCTCTCCCTCTCCCTCTCCCTCTCCCTCTCCCTCTCCCTCTCCCTCTCCCTCTCCCTCTCCCTCTCCCTCTCCCTCTCCCTCTCCCTCTCCCTCTCCCTCTCCCTCTCCCTCTCCCTCTCCCTCTCCCTCTCCCTCTCCCTCTCCCTCTCCCTCTCCCTCTCCCTCTCCCTCTCCCTCTCCCTCTCCCTCTCCCTCTCCCTCTCCCTCTCCCTCTCACTCTCCCTCTCCCTCTCCCTCTCCCTCTCCCTCTCCCTCTCCCTCTCCCTCTCCCTCTCCCTCTCCCTCTCCCTCTCCCTCTCCCTCTCCCTCTCCCTCTCCCTCTCCCTCTCCCTCTCCCTCTCCCTCTCCCTCTCCCTCTCCCTCTCCCTCTCCCTCTCGGCATGGCTATATGTATTAATGAATACAAAAAAGTGTCGTGACAACTTTTCGTAAGAATTTTTTCCGTCTAGCCCCCTTTCACAACGCGCGATAAGGAACTTCGTTCCAATAAATTTGTTATACTCGTATTTTTAATTTATTACTGAGCGTTACAAGTCGAGATGTTTTGTAATAGTATAAACTAGGTGACCGGGCTTCGCCCGTGACATACTTTGAACTTTCGTCGCACCTATTTAATCCCGTCACTTGTAAATTCTACAATAATAAAACATTTATGACTACTGCTCCACTCTCCGAGGTAATAGCGTGATAATATATAGCCTATAGCCTTCCTCGATAAATGGGCTATCTAACAAAAAAAGATTTTTTCAAATCCGACCAGTAGTTCTTGAGATTAGCGCGTTCAACCAAACAAACAAACTCTTCAGCTTTATAATATTAGTATAGATTAGGGACGAATATTCGTTAGTGAACCTTGCCTTCAGCGACAATCTATTCAATTCACGTACTATGGTCAATGTCATCCAATCCGATTAAGACGCCTTGTGGGATTAACCAATCTATCTCCTTGCGCCAATAGCAATTTTCTTCTTAATCTCAAAGCTGATTACTAGATTGTGCCTTTATACAAGCTTTATATTAACTTGCAATGTTTGAACTGATTTATTGTATAAATGTTTACATTGAATGACAAGGATAGTGGTGGCATAGTTGGTGGTATGGCGTCATTTTAAGCCCCACATGGTGTAGCACTGCTACAATATGAGTATCAAATTAAAGGACTAGGAAGAAATAACTCAAAAAACAAAGCGATGTTATGCTAAATTAAATATCGCGGTAACTTCGTTTAAAATGTTTTCCTGCGTCATGGGTATGAAATAAAGCGATTGCAAAAAATATTATTCATTAGCGGATTCAGTTAGGAAACTTATTTTAAAAATATGATTTTAAATTACTAATTTCTTTATTTTTTTTCATTTTTTTTTTACTATTTCATATTCGTAGTCTATGGATCTAACCGATAACCCTTCTCCAGAGATCGCGGGCGAAGGCGTGGGCGACATAAAACCAACGCACGTTCTTGCCCTGCACCCTACCCTGCCCTTTTTAATAAAGTGGAAAAATTTTCATTTCATTACATTGATATTTTTTTTTCATTATTTTCTAATTTCAAATAACATTTACAAAATAATTTACAGATAGCATTTCTAAACCACAAAGGTTTGTAATTAATGCTTACTACTCTACTTAGCGTTGACGGCAGGTACTTGACTATAATAATAATTAAGCTAGCACATACCCAGATATAATTTACTACATTTTATGCTTATAAAAATTAGGTTATGCTGTATGAATTTCTTTGTTGACTTAAGTTTTCATTTAATGTTGTGTGGCGTTATAATTTTAGTTTTAAATGCACTTTCGCCTTTAGGGGACGGCCATATGTTTGCGGGATCCCGCAAACATATGGCCGTCCCCTTAAGGCGAAAGTGCATTTAAACTGGCGTCCACATACCCAGTGGCGTGCACAAGGATTTTGGATAGGGTATGCATGCCATAAGTACCAGAATTTTCCGCGAGAAATGAAGCGCTGACTCAGTGTTCTGTAAACGATCACTGCGTTAAGCAACTTTCGCTATGGCTAGTCACGGATGGGTGTGCACTTTGTGTCATTTATATTGGCGAGTGTTTCCGTGCTTTCGAAGGCATCTTAAACCGTTGGTTGGCTTAACGACTGCCATATTACTGACAACCGGGGCCAGTAACATGGCAGTCGTTAAGCCAAGTATGAAGGGCTTGTGGGCGACTATATAATTTGAACAGCAGGTAGCCATAACCTGCGTCTCTCTATTTCATCACGGAAATGGGCTCACCACCTATTACGTGACACAGGAGTACATACGGTGTTAATTTGGCGTATAATATGCCTCTGCCTGCCTTCGGGGAAAAGGCGTGATTGATAAACATAAATGTGAAAGTGTGGATAGATGGATGTTTGTTGTGTAAAAACAGCAACGGATTGCATTGAAACTTGGTATGTAGATAGCTAGAGACCTGGATTAACATTTCTACTTATTACGACGTTAACAGGAACGACGTGAGACAACGCTGCTAGCTGTAATATTTTTAAAATAACTAATTCACAATATTGAAAAAAATACTGAAAATACGTTTCGTTCCCGAAACTCTTTCAAAAGACTTGGACTTGGGTGACCACTTTGTGGCATTTACATTTGCGAGCGTTTCCGTGCTTCGGAAGGCACGTTAAGCCGTTGGTCCCGGTTGCCAGTAAAATGGCAGTCGTTAAGCCTGGTTGAAGGCCTTATGGGCGGCTTGAAAATTTCAACAGCAGGTAGCCACAACCTGCGTCTGTCTATTTCAACACGGCAATGGGCTCACCACCTATTACGTGGGACAGGAATCCACACGGTGAAAAGTGGGCATATAATATGCCTCTGCCACCCCTTCGGGGATAAGGCGTGATGGATATTTATTTTATTTGGAAAGAATAAGATTAAGTACATGTGCTGAACACCAAACATACGTCGCGAGTGGGCATTTTTGTCTTATTATGCTTTGAACTCCATTAACCTCAGAAGATAAAACTGACGCCCCATGGTAAGTTTGAGTAACTACTTTATTAAGGCAATTAAATTCCTCTAAAATGTTGATAATAATCGACTTTAAAGTGACAGCTCTCCGATCAGAACTAACATCGATCTATTATTTTTAAGTCGCGAAAATATCTTAAAACAAGGACTAACTGTTCGCGACCGCTGACATCCGGAGTTTCGTCAACAATAACAACAACAAAATCAGATTGTGTTATTTCTTTTTTTATCTCATTATACATTACAGACGCGACGCTAGAAATCAGATCATTTTGAGTTCTATTCGACAACCCCGAGAGCGAAATGAGCTACCTGATGTCGATTGTAAATGAGTTTCTAAATTACCGTCATATTTAGCTAACAGATCTACAAGTTCGAAATAATTACCTTTATTATATGATGAAGCGTGTTCATCATGACCATGAAAAGCTAATACTTGTTTACCGAGAAAGCAAACTACGTCTATGAATCGTTTAAAAATATTAATTTGAACTGGCTATTCAAACTAGACTCTTATCTACATTTTCCAAAAATTTAGAACTTTAAACAGAACCTATAAGTTTTTCCGACAAATCGTGTTTAGCAGCCGCTTTGTAAAAATATTTAAATCTAAATACCCGATAAAAGACCAAACATTATTTTTATCTTTTTTGAAAATAATAAACAAGAAAAACAATATAATTTATTTGTGTGTACACAGCCCACTAGCCAGTTATAATTATCGTAATACTTTTTATTAAAATAACGTATGCTATTACCTTTTTTTTAAATTAGATTCAAATCGCGAACAGAACGTCCTCTGACAATAATATTGTTTTTTTCATCAAACGATAACGTCGAGAAAACACGAGTTTTTACACATCACCAGCACAGATCTCACGGACAACTATAATTTGCCATAATTCACATTAATTCTAATAAACTAAGTAATTAATTAGATATCAAACACGGCGCTTAAATTCACTCGACAGCTCTTTGTAGTGAAACAATATTTTAATTACAAATGGCGTATTCATATTATACTACCTAAAAAATAGATCTATATTCGAAACAACTATTCTATTTTTGACGACTACTTAAATATGTCGCTTTATACTCAGAGGCAGTGCTTTCTCCGCGACTCATAATTTCGCACACAATCGTAAAATTGAATACCAATGATTTGCACTATAAAAATATGATTTCAAAAAGCATACATCAGCTTTGTATAAATCCGCGCGCAGCACTGCTAGTCGCATTCGCGATACGATTCGCCAATAAGGCACTGGCCTCCATACATACTGCTAGGTGTTAGGTTAGTAGTTCCCTAAAATATTAATAGATGGCACTAAAACATATTTCATTGTATAGGTAATTATTTATTTATACAACTTGTAGGGATTGTGGGCTAGGGTATGCAGTTCTTATTTGCTTCTATGGATCGCACGCGCCTGCATATACCTCATACCGGACGCTACTTTTTTAGCCGGCGGCATTTAAGTCCTAGTGGTCTTAGCTAGCCGTAGAACAAATATCGACGGAAGGCTAAAATCGCTTAAAATGACTGCAATAAAATATTGAAAAGTTCCCAACGAAATCTCAGCGCAGGGCAAGCGCTGCTGCAGCGCGTATATTCCACACTGTATATCGGAGTAAATTTCTGACTACGGATTTGCACATTTGGCGTCCACCATTGCGACGTTGCCAAATCGCTCGTGAAATCTGTAGCAATAGCTCAAATAATATTTACCGCAATCAAAGCAATATTAATATCGTCTTCGGTCACGTACAAATATTGCTCAAAGATTTGAATATGACACTCCAAAAAATTATGAGAATTAAAGTGATTAAATTTACATGTCTTTTTGTTTTTGTTTGCTTACCTAGAACAGTAACCTATATCAATCAATCAATCAAAAATTGTTTATTCAACGTAGACTTTTACAAGTACTTGTAGACGTCATTCATATACAACTTATTATATGATTTTTACTAAAGCTGGTTCGCAAAATGAGAGAGCTTACTGAAAAGAAAATAGAAAATCAATTCATAGAACTAAAGGAAATAAGTTATTTTTATGCGTCTTAGGATTAGGCATTTGCAATCGTAATACCGATTGTGATGATTGTACGGAAGCCCAATAGCTGTGTACGGACGATCAAAAGCCATATATGGACGCCCAATAGCTGTATACGGACGCTCAATAGCCATTTCATATACGGACGTCCATTAGCTATATATGGACGATCAATAGCTATATATGGACGCCTAATAGCTGTATACGGACGCCCAATAGCAATATCATATACCGACGTCCAATAGCTGTATACGGACATTCAATAGCCATATACGGACGCCCAATAGCTGTCTACTGACGTTCAATAGCTATATACGAACGTTCAATAGCATTTTGATGACGACCTTGATTGCTGCAAGCTACCAACTATAAGATAAAAGCACTGTTCCCAGTAAATTATTCACTTTATTACTATCTGTATATGGCATATCCGACATCTGAAGACTACAGGCACATCCCTCCAAACAGCATACTGAAACTTATAAAGGTGCTGCATGAGCGCTGGGGGCATGTGTAATGGGTAAGGGGTATAGCACAAAAGACCCAATAGGGTCGAAGTGCTGGGGTAAAATCAACCCCAATAACAAAATAAGAAGATAAAATCTGCATATGGGGTGCATGGGGCCCTACCAAGACCTTCGGGGCCCAAGTCAAACTCACGTGCGAGTTCGTTCACCTGCTAAATAACGAACAAGGGTCTGATGTCCGCATTTCCCCTTTTGGGTTGAGGTCTGAGGTTAGTCGCTCCCCTAAAAGCCTATCTGCCAAAACAATTTGGGAAAAAGAAACAATAATGTAGCTAGGGATAGGGAGACCCGGAGCCCCGGCCGACTCTCGTGGCAAGTGGGCTAGGGCTGCCGTGTATCGGGCCATATCCCGTATCCCTTCGCAACGTGGAATATTGGTACGCTGACTGGGCGCGCAATTGAGTTGGCCGAGGTTCTTTCCAGGTGTAGGGTGAACGTGGCGTTCTCAATGAAACGATGGAAAGGCATCAGAGCCTGGCCTTTGCAGAAAGGCTATAAGCTGTACTACACGGATGAACCTGGTGGGGAGAACGGAGTAGCCGAGGTGCTCTCCGAGGGGCTGCAGTGCGGCATCTTGGAGGTAAAACGCCTTACGAATTATGAATGTGAGGGTGCTTATTGATGGGGTCATTACCCACCTGATAAGTGCCTACGCGCCACAGGTCGGTTATAGCGATGCCGATAAGATGGTTTTGGGGCCAACTCGAAGGAGTACTTCGAAGCATTTCGTTGTCACAGGCAATCGTTTTTGGTGGAAATCTGAACGGTCATGTGGGTGAGGGGTGTGAGGAGTTTGAGCGTGTTCATTGTGGCTTTGAAAACATCAGCCACAACACTGAAGGAGAGACTATCCTCAGAACATGTACGGCTGCCGATCTTGCCATCGTGAACACGTTTTTCAAAAAGAAATCCGAACACCTCATCACCTACAGGAGTGGGAAGCGTGCGACTCAAGATTTTCTACTTATAAGGAAACATAGTATCGGCAAGGTGGCCAACTGCAAGGTAATACCCGGAGAGAGTCTCACTGCACAGCACCTTCTCCTTGTCATGGATCTCTGCATGTAGCCCAAAGTTAAATATGTCAAGCGGTGCCAGCGTCGCATCAGATGGTGGCTGCTGAATGAAACCAGATCCCAAGAGTTCATCGCAGGTGTCGCTGATAAGTGCACTAACACTGAAGCCGAACCAATTCAAACGTACTGGGATAGAATACAGGCAGCTAACCTTGTAGCGGTGAAGGCAGTCTTCGGCGAGTCTAAAAGTGGTCGCAAAGGTGACAAGGAAACTTGGTGGTCCAGAGGGATACTAGGGAGAAGAAAGCTCCTCTTAAAAAGTGGCTAGCAACCGGATCTCCCGAAGACCGCGACGCGTACAGGGCTACCAAGCGCACGCAAAGAGAGCCAGAGCCAGACGAGACCAATTACAACCTTTGTATGATAACCTGAAATCGTCTGAGGGGCAGAAGCTCATCTATAAGTTGGCGCGCTCCAGGGTCAAAGCGGCACAGGATATATCCAAGTGTCGCTGTGCAAAAGACCTGTTCAACCTGTTAAGCGAAGACCTCGCGGTAAAGGAGAGATGGCGGTCGTATTTCCACAAGCTGCTTAATAAACAGCACAAAGAGGTACAGACTCCGGACCTCCCTCCGAATCAGGGACAAGTGCCACCGGTAACGCCTAGAAAAATCCTGACTGCGCTTTGCCGCATGAAGAATCGGAAAGCTGTCGGATCCGATGGAGTCCCTATCGAAGCCTGAAAGGCGATGGGTCCTCGTGGTGTGGACATCTTAGTAAACCTTTTTAACCGCAAACTCCTCAGCGGGCAGATCCCAAACCAATGAAGGCTGAGTATTACTACTCCAGTCCTGAAAGGTGAGGGGTCAGTGCAGGAGTGCGGGAGCTACCGCGGTATAAAGGTGATGTCCCATACAATGAAGATATTCGAAACGATTATAGACTCTCGGATCCGGCAGGAGTGTACTCTCTCGGATTGACAATATGGGTTTCGCCCTGGTCATAGGACCACAGACCCCGTTAATGACCTAAGGTTTGTCGCGGAGAAATTCAGGATGAAGAATACGCCACTGCACTGTCTATTCCTGGACAAGTAGAAGGCCTTCGACTGTAATCCTCGATCGATGATTTGGTGGGCACTGCGATTTAAAGGGGTTCCAGAGGCTTATAGTGACATTATCCTGACATGTACCGAGATTCCGATTCCGTGGTTAGGACTGCTGTTGGCGAAACCCTTCCCCATCACCGTCGGGATACACCAAGGTTCTGTCCTTTGCCGTTCTTGTTTAGCGTGATATTAGACGTGATGTCAGACAGCATCAGAGACTCACATGAGCAGCTTCCGTGGTTGCTCATGTATGCTGATAATATCGCGCTGGCAGACGCGGACAGGCGCAAAGTGGTACGAAGTATGAAGGCGTGGAAGGAGGCGCTTGAGAACGACGGTCTGAAGTTTAATGTGGCTAAGACAGAGTACCTGGCATAAAACTCTACAGATCCCACATCCATCTGCATAGGGTGCATAATGCGATGATTTGGTCGAGCGCACGGACCAGGTTAAATACCTGGGATCTGTATTTCACGCGTCCAGTGACATCAATTGCGACGTCAAGACACGCACTGCTGCCGCGTGGTCCAAGTGGCGGGAGATGACTGGTATCATTTGTGATCCAAAAATGCCGGTCAGGTTGAAGGGAGAGGTCTATAAAACCATCATTAGACCTGTCTTTTACATGGCATTGAGACGTGGCCACTACTGGAGTGACACAAGCAGCAGTGTCACGCAAATGAAGATGCTGCGGTGGATGTTTGGAGTCACGCAGATGGACCGCGTGAGGCACTCTCGCATCTGCGGCAGCCTTCACGTCCGTGACATTGCAGATAAGCTGCAAGACTGTCACCTTCGCTGGTATGGTTACGTCTTGCGGCAACGGCTACGTGGGAAACAAATGTCGGCCTCACCGGGTCCTGATTAGCGGGGAAGATCCAACAAGTGCTGGCTGGTCTCACTACAGGGGATGCCGACGACCGTGCAAAGTGGAGGAGAAAATGTAACTAACTTTCATTGTATTAATGTAAATACGAAATGTGGTAGGTAAATAGACAGATAGAATTATTATAACATACAGGAAAAACAGCGGTCTTATCTCTAAGAGCGCTTTGTTTTATTCAATCAGGTGTTTGGAAAGATTGATAGGATGTTAAATTCAGATTAATTTAGCAGCAGGCTCCAAGACAAGGTAGTATCCATTATAACTCTCAGATTTTTACACTAGATTTTTTTAAGGAATATTAGACCTACCAAATTGTATTTTGAGGAATTTATTGAAATCAATGTTTGCTTATAAATCGTGAACTACATACAACTATGCATATCATTCCAACACAACAGACCTTTAACAAAATAATATTGCAATTATGTTTGAAACTTTCTACGACAGAGATAGCAAAATGAAAAGAAAGAGATAAAAAATCCCAAGCTGGCAACGTCGCACTCCCAAATACTGTCCATCCTGTGAGGACGTTAAATAATCGATGGTATAGGTAAATTACGATCAATATATCTAGGATGCCTATAATGTATCACCATGGTTCGGGGTTCAAAAATGTTGGAGCATGACTGCAAGACGAATATCGCGAAAATTTTAACACAACCGCAAACAATTTTCATCCAATGCATTGTAAAGAGTCCTGACATTTCGTAAGCGTACCGATACTGACGTCTTTTAGTACAAAAACGTCGTATTATGTAAATGAAGTGTTCGTTGAATTGCTCCCAATGGATCTTTCCGGCGATAAAGTGAAATTAACTATCTTACAGTTGATAGTACTAGTATATTTTACGGTACTGGCGTTGCAATAACAGTTGTTCCTTTGAGCTCTTTGTTTGGAATACTCTATAGTTTTAGAACAGATTGTTAAGTTTTCGTGAGCAAATTGTAACTGTCATTCACAAGTTTGTTTTAGCAACTAGTTAGTTTGTCTTCATACTGGTTTTGTCTTACAAGAATAATGTAAGATTATATTTGTGTTAGGTATGATTTATAAGTCTAATAATTTATAAGTCTAACTAAACTAACTAACTATCTCCACGCTGTATCGGATATATATATAGATCGCCCGGCTTCACGATCCATGCATACTTCTTTCGCTTCTTGCAGATTCATTAATTGGTTCATACATGCACGTCAGGGTATCAGAGTACTTTTGACTTTTCCGTTTATGAGAATGTGCTCACGTTGTCTTCATATGTAAGTCAACCCTCTACTTTCACACAATATATATTCTTCGTTAATCGTTCCTCACTCATTCGTTGGACGTGTCCAAACCAACAGAGCACGCCCTTTCCAGCTTAAAGCTGACACTTACATTCAAACCGGCCATATTGCGTATCACTTCGGCCGGCCAAAGTTACGCCGCACAATTTTCGAAGTGATCGCATCTCTACAGCATTCATCTTACTTTCATACATCTGACATACCCAGGTTTCGCTACCGTAAAGCAACTTTGGCAATAGCACTGCGTTATGAATCGCGAGTCGTGCTTCTTTTACGATGCTTTGTTGCTTAATTTATAAGTCTAATAATAGGAAAATGTTTTGGTGACTGTATGCAGGTCAAAGTTAAGGTAAGCCATATAGAGTTCAGAATTATCTAGGTAAATAAATCGATGTCTATCGACAAAATTAACTGAAAATACTACAAAACCGTTCATCGTAAAGTGTCACGTTTTGATATTAACAAAGTTCAACATGGGCAGTAAACAACTCGAAAACGTGACTTGTGTTTTGAGGGCTAGTATCAATTTATTTTCTATTTAAATTGACGTCAGATATCGGCCTACGTTATAGATTTCGAAGCTGGTCATCGCTGCCATATTAATTTTTACCACAGTAGGTATAAGGTAAAAAAAAGTAGGTATACAGTATGCTTATACCAACTGAGGTAAAAAATAATATGGCAGCTGAGGTCCAGGGTTGGTAGGGTTGGTAGGAAAAAATATTTGTGTGATCCACAATTGTTTGTTTCGAAATTAGGGTGTTTCCTATGTATAATATGTATATATTTAGAAATATATAAGTAGGTGGCTAGAACATTGCCCTGGTTAGGCAAAGGTCACAGGTTCAATCCCTGTCTCGAATCGAGTTGTCTTTTTCCACTTTATTAAAAATTTATGAGAAATTTAGCAAATAATTGCTTTAAAAATTTATCAAAATATATAAGTATGTTTAGAAGTCGTCTAGATCCCATAATACAAGCTGATTAGCTTGATATTTAATATTTATTATTAAAGCTCTTCAGCCCCGATGA
This sequence comes from Thumatha senex, assembly GCA_948477245.1. Lineage (NCBI taxonomy): Eukaryota > Metazoa > Arthropoda > Insecta > Lepidoptera > Erebidae > Thumatha > Thumatha senex. The sequence continues at coordinate 10,745,749 of OX419741.1, read as the reverse complement.
GATGTTCAATCTTGTAACTAACTATTAACACCTTTGTTCTCGAAGGCGTGGCAGAGACATACTATACATCCACATTTCATTGTAAGCTTTATGTCCCATTAAAAATGTGGTAAGCGTTGTTGCTGTGTTGAAAGGATTGTGTGATCACCGGGACCAACCAAAGGCTAAAAGTGTCTGCCGAAGCACGGAAATGCTCGAGAATAGAAATGCCACAAAATTGCTATCAGAGAATCAGCTACAGCCAAAGTTGCTTAACGAAAGTTGTTCTGTAAACGATCACTGTTGTTTACAGAACACCGAGTTAGCGAAGCTACAAAAATATAAAATATGTGGAATTTTTTTTTAGCGTCATCTAGATCAATATAAATAAATGGTGGCAGTTCCGCGCTTTAGTGGGCGCTGAAACTTATCGTGGGCTGTGTAACGGGTTTCAAAGGCAAACGGCGGGTGCTATCACATTGTGTGTACCTACCAAAATTTTAAATTTAATATTATAAAATAAATTGAAAATACATCTATTTTCATGAAAAAGAGATTTATCTAGCAGACTTAAATGGTAATCCTATTTTTACAACATAAATTAAACATTTTAATAAGAGCATTAAGTACATAAGTAACTAATTGATACAGCTTAGAACTGTCAACTGTAACAAATCTATGCAAGCTGGCAAGCAATAACATTAAGTCTGTAACGAGCATATATATCTATATTTTTAAAATAATCATTACTCTCTGCAACGAACACGATTAGCTAAAATTACAGAGAGAGAGAGAGAGAGAGAGAGAGAATAAATAAAACAGGTAATTTTCTTTCTTTTTAAATTATTTTTCTTTTAAAGAAGGCGGTAAAACGTTGAGAACCTAGGACTTAGGCACCGATAAATATGATTAAGGAAGTCGAGCATTACTAACGTGGCCCCGCTGACTCAGTGCTCTGTAAACGATCACTGCGTTAAGCAACTTTCGCTATGGCTAGTTCGGTTGACCGCTTCGTTGTTGCCGTTGGTCCCGGTAACCAGTAACAAAACAGTCGTTAAGCTAAGTTGACGGCCATAAGGGGCTTGAAGAATTTCAGTAGGTTTATTTGAACACTGCCATGGGCTCACCACCGGACCAGACTGACCGGACAGGAATGCACACGGTGAAATGTGGATGTATTATACGCCTCTGCCACCACTTCGGGGAAATGGCGCGATTCGACGGTTATACAAACAATCAATTTTGACGAATTTCTTTACGTCATACCTATTATTCATTCTCAGGCTTCCTAAGCAACTGGAAATAACGCTACCGAGATAATGAGCTAATGTTAGTTGTCGAAGAATGTGACGAAAATCGCTTCAATTTTGGCACGTAGTGTATGAAATATGGGGTGCTCCTATATTAACGTTCTCCGCTTTTGTGAGAATAACATTGTGTATGTAAGTAACTACCTACTTTATTGAAAACGTAACCTTCTGAGTTCGGTGTAAAGGACAGTATTAAGTAATGTTTAGATAAGAAAACCATTCATTTTAATGATAAACGACACCCTTTTGTGTTGAACAAATATTAATAACTTATGTGTCCGTACATAGACAACCGTTTATGCGAATTAGAGGGGTATTGATAAACTTAAAAAGCGTGTTTGTGGCTTCGTAACTTCTACAGTAATGAACTGAGTTTGATAAACAATCAGAATCAAGTAGTTTGATTCACATAAAATTTAACCATTGAAACTAGGAATATTCTGCCAATACACGTGTGTTTGGTCACGCGGATGGACCGCGTGAGGAACTCTCGCATCCGCGGCAGCCTTCACGTCCGTGACATTGCAGACAAGTTGCAAGAGTGTCGCCTTCGTTGGTATGGTCACGTCTTGCGGCAACCGCCGGGCTACGTAGGTAACAAATGTCTGGCCATGTCAGCCCCGCCGGGTCCCGGTAAGAGGGGAAGACCCAAGAAGTGCTGGCTTGACGTCGTAAGGGATGACATGCGTGCCAATGGTCTCACCACAGGGGATGCCGACGACCGTGCGAAGTGGAGGAGAAAATGTAGGAAAGCGGACCCCGGGCGTCGCGAGACGCAACTGGGACAGACGCTCGGATGATGATGACACGTGTGTTTCCTCTTACAGCCCCGGGTTCTTCAAACGGAGCGTGAAGAGAATCTTTGGGTATTTTTGCTGGTAGGTCGATGTTATGGTTCTGGATGTTGATACTGGCGTGATAAATAAAATATCATGACTTTGATCGGGGACATGTATCGAGCACATTACAGGCATACAAGAAGAAGGGGGCAAGCATGATTTTGCTATCAGCCTATTGAGTCAATTAGGTATTAATGTTGGTGTTTCCAACAGTATGTATATTGCAACAAAATAAATGAATATTTTGAGACATTTTTACATATCACCCCACATTATGATAATATAAGCTAATATCGGACCTCGACTACTGATAAACATACATTTATATTTTTAAGTAGAACTTATTGTTAGAAAACCCCTAAACTTCAAAACAAACCTGTAAGGGTACTCTTAACCTGGCTATTTTCATACGTACACCATACGTTCGCCAAGGTCAACCCCTACCAGTTTTCCCATTCACTATAGCCACATAAACAGATTCTTATTATTTATAGAAGAGCTATATTTAGAGAAGCGCTCGTGGCCTCGCTGACACAGTGTTCTGTAAACGATCGCTGCGTTAAGCAACATTAGCTATAGGTGATCCTTAGATGGGTGATCACTTTGCGGAATTTACATTTGCGAGTTTCCGTGCTTCCGAAGGCACGTTAAACCGTTGCTCCCGGATGCCAGTAAAATGGTTAACGACTGCCATTTTTCTTGGCAACCGGTAGCAACGGCCTGGTTAAAGGCCTAATGGGCGGCGTGAAAAATTTAAACAGCAGGTCGCCATAGCCTACGCCTATCCATTTCAACACGGGAATGGGCTCACCACCTGTTACGTGGTACAAAAATGCATACGGTGAAATGTGGACGTATAGTATGCCTCTGTCTACCTCTTCGGGAATTAAGGCGTGATAATATGTAAGTATGTATGTATCATATATAAATTAGTGACAAAGGCAGCTGTAAAGGCCCTTAATTTAAAAAAAATGGGCAGCTTTCCCGTCCGTGACATTGCAGATAATTTGCAGTCGTGATACTGTGTCACCTTTATTAGTGTAATCATGTTTTGCGACAAACCTCGCGCAGGGCTATATGGAAAACAAATATCTGACCATGCCATCTTCATCGGGTCCTGATAACAGTCAAGGTATGATATGCCTGGCAATAGTCTAATTAAATAAAGTACGAAGTGGAGGAGAAAAGATAGGAAAGCTGCATCTGGGCGTCGCCATCATCAGGTCCAACTGGGACCAACGCTCGGATGGTGATGAGTTATATCAATCTTGTGTATAGGATAGTAAAATGATCCTGCCAAAGTGCCAACACACAAAATGATTATGTATAAACGAAAAATTACTAACATTCCGAGAAAACTGACAAATGGTGACAATTGTAAGCCCAATGTAATAATTGACGCCGCTTTGTTTCTACAAACTTAATGGAACAGTGTAGAGTTTCCTTTTGTCTTTAACAATGACCGATAAATTGCAACACCGGCGCATAGCCTTACAATGGAAAGATCAACCTACCTCGACACTTATAGTCGACTACTGTGCAATACTGCCCGCTTAAGCCTCGGTTTGTCAGCGGTATCGATTCTTTCCGGAACATTTTCTTGACCGTAAAACACGTTATATTATAAAACAACTACCGACTGCTCTGCAATTTCACCTACGTAATGTCAAGGAAAATATTGGGATAAAGTTACAACGTCAAAATACTGTTAACACCGGTCCAGCCATTTTAGAGATTAGCTGGAATTAATAGGACAGATAATTATGTTTTAAATGATTTATTTTATATAAAACGCATATACTTTCATATGCATTTAGTAATAAGCAGTTAATTAGAAATTACAAACTTACACTTTTATTTTATTTATCTGCATAGATTATAATTTTAGACAGTAAGTAGACATCACGGTGTTTCATTTGCTTGTAAATGGAAATACAACAAAGCGGTCACCAATCGGTAACCACCCAAAGCGAAAGTTGCTTAACGCCACTGCGTTAAAACAGAGCATCACTATATTAATACAGAACACTGAGTCAGTCAGCGGGCCACGAGTGCAACACGAGATCTAAAATTCTAATTATACTTATTATGAGAACTAGATGGAGCGGCAGCAAAATGACTAGAGGGTGCCCGCGGCCCCAAGTAAATCAGTAAAACAATCAACACATCTCATTTTCAGCTTACATTTTGAGAGGGTCATTGACCTTAGGTACCCGGTGATTGACCGAAACACAGTGGTCAGATGGTTTACAGGCGTGTTTTTAATTTTTCTTTTTACCATAAAAAAATTAAAAATATACATACACTTTTCATTTTCTAATTCACTGTCTCAGTCGTGTCAGTTTGGGACTGTCACTTTAAGGTTCGAATCCCAGGTCGAAATAAAATATTTGTATAATCATAAAATGTTTGTTCCGAAATTATGTATGTCTAGGTATTTTGTATGGTCTGTCTGTTTGGGTGTACAATCCAAACCAAAGCTGCTCCTAGCAGTCAATTACTGTTGACCCCAGACTCCAACTCTAGGAAGGGTTTAAAAGTAACTGGAAATACCCAAAGATGAAGAAGCAGATGTAGGTATTTGGTCTAGATGCTATGCCTGAACTATGAACTTTATAAAGCTTAAATTGGGCTAAATGGCGTTGTTTGTTAATACATCAAAATATTTATTTGTTTATCACCTTATCCGTTAGTCAGTAGACTTCGTCTCGTAGTTCTTCGTAGACTCTTGCAGATCAGGCTTCATTACACGCGACCTGCCCGTGACTCCAAATGTATGAAATTGATTTTCCCATTAATGTATATTAGAATCCAGAACAAACTTATCATTAGTATTATAATATGAAAATATAGTACACGAACCAGCTACTGCGTAAGTTTATTAATATCTCAGATATTAATATATATTTGTTAAAATATATTTGTTTTGTAAGATATTCTATGGACTCTTCATTAAAAAAGAACTTATTTAATCCAGAAGTAAGTAATTGTTAAGGTTCGGCTTAAGTTACTTTAAACTTGTTATTGTTTTTTTTTAAGAGCTTGAAGGACAAATTAAAAGAGAGGATCACTGATACTGTTGAGTACTTTACTTTGATATTGGAGATGATAATGAGGCTTTCAGGGAAATGGACTGTGGAAAGTAGGCCAGCGATTCAAGGAAAAAAATCAGAAAAAAATTTAAATACGAATTCGGAAAACAAGATTAATTTAATGGGTTTATGAAGCCAATGGGATTTAATTAAACTTTAGAGCTACGATTAAAGACAGCTCTGTTTACGGAATAGTATATCGCTCGTTTTTGGAATTTGGCGAAACAAGCAAATAATATGCCAAGCAGTTTAGTAAATAACATCAGGAGTAGTTAACTATGCGGATCTTGTGGCATGCCGGGTGCATTTTCGTGCTTTTTGACGTTTCTACCATACATTTTACAGGTTTAAGACCAGTAATATATATGGTACATAGCACACATAGGACCCTTAATATTTTATAACCGTGGTGCTTCCCTTTTTTTCTATAGGATATACTTAGTTGCCTTCCGGGTCTTCGTGTTTGCAAAGGAGGGAAGAGGTATTAACACTTTTCCAACTCTTTCAAATTACTCTTTTTTTTTTTAAAGTGGATAAAGATAATTCGATTCGAGACAGGGATTGAACCTGTGACCTTTGCCTTTCAAATTACCTTCTGATTGATTTTGTTGCGGATTCTAAGATATTCCACTTATTCTGGGACTTCACCGAGTTCAAGTTAGCTAATGGGATTTAATTAAACTTTAGAGCTACGATTAAAGACAGCTCTGTTTGCGGAATAGTATATCGCTCGTTTCTGGAATTTGGCGAAACACGCAAATAATATGCTAAGCAGTGCGATAGTAGAAATCTTCTATCGTAAGAAATGTAGTAGGCTGTGTGTATGTGTAAGTGTACCGAGCCTACTACAAGCATATTTAATTTTCTATTTTTATTTAGCGTAGATACATGTACGACTCATTTACAAGTATTATTGTAAATCTATATATACAGTTTTTTCTATACATCAAAATCGGTGACATGGTTCCTTAGAAAAGGTCTTTCCATGTTTTATAGTTTCAGAGTTGCTCATACTGACCGTTTTAAACGGGCCACCACCCTGTACATCTCGATCTTCATCACTCCTCACCCGTGCTTCTCTATGGAAGCCATTTTAAAGACGTATTCATGTCAAAATATGTTTGGGTCCAGCATCGTTAATTTAACATAACATAAGCTTTTTTAAATATCTCCATTGTACAGACGCCACTTTACCATTCCATAATAGTATAAAACGTGAAAAGAATGGTAGCTATATAAGTAAATAAATACAACGGATATTAACGCGATCGAAATGTCCCTTTTCCAATTCCTTCAGCATTATCCAATCTTATACCACCAGACTGATTTTATTACATTCTAACGCTGCAATAAAACCAGTCACAGTTTTATATTCATGCCTATCCCTTACCACAAAATAAGTAAAAGATTATTTCTTACTCTGTCTTTTGTACTTTTGTTTTAGACTGCCTCGGTGGCATGAGATGGTGTATGAGAGGTTTCCTCAGCGCCACTTCGATTCCCGGGTCGAAACAAATATTTGTGTGATCCACAATTGTTGGTTTCGAAGTTTAAATAAATAAATATTGTGGGGACAACTCACACAACGCTATCTGATTCCACACTAAGCAGAGCTTGTACTATGGTAACCAGATAACTAATAAACATACTTATATATTTCTAAAACAGACACAGAATAAACCATCGTGCTCATCACACAAAGTTTTATCCTGGGTGGGAATCGAACCCACGACCTCTTGCGTAGCAGTCGGATGCACTCCCACCGCCCCACAGAGGCAGTCAGTTTGCATGATTGCTATGTATAATATTTATACTTTTGAATTATTATTACTTAGGTACTTTAAGATTGAGTTTATTAATTTTTTTTAATATTTAAAGGGAACTTAGGCTTTTGTGTCTGGGGTATTTTTTATTTATTATAGGGAAAGTTTACAGCAAGTAAATTAAACATAGAACCCTGTACTCAGGTCCAGTCCCTTGAAACTGTGATTTAATCAAAGTTCTAAGTTAACTGAAATAAAGATAAGGCCTTTTGTGTTGCGTAAATTTATACGGTCGCTTTGAGATATATGAAATTTAACAAATAATACTATTGAACTACTCGTATAAGGAGAAATCTTAAAATTGTATATTACTTATATATATTATGGTAAAAAATACTCAAATACTTTTATATGTACATACAAATTAGTACAGAATCTTCAGTGAGTAAGTACTACTCTTGACTGGTTTTTTATATTGTAAAGGTAACTGTACTCTTTACTTTTAAATTAAATATCGAATAAAAGATGACTCCTTTTGTGTTTGGTGGTTATTAAATTTCATTTGGAAGAATTTCATCTTAAAAGTTTGCTTTATTTGTGTGCTATCAAAAAGTTAATAAAGAACTCAATACAATTAGTCAATTAGTTCCAGCTGTACACACTGCGGTCAGTGCTAAAAACTCGTTTTCCAACTGGGTTGAATTTAACGTCGACTCGACGTTATTAAGTCGATATAATAGAGGTTGTGTCCTGAAACATAAAGTATTTAAACGACCCCTTTATAAGACTGCAGTAAATAAAAGTATACTGCTTTTAACACCTTTTTTGAAAATCTTGTGCAGGTTATTAAACGTTCTTATTAGGTCTTTACCTATGAAATTGCCGTTTTGCAGGACTGGCCATTTCAAATCAAATAATTTTTGTTTGGCTAAGAATTTTAATTTCAAATTAATTTTATTTTTAAAACATGGAATTCTTTTTCAACACGGCAATGGGCTCACCACCTATTACGTGGGACAGGAATCCACACGGTGAAAAGTGGGCATATAATATGCCTCTGCCACTCCTTCGGGGATAAGGCGTGATGATGGAATTCTTTTTCCAAAAGTTGTCATTTGTTTATTAATTAGTGTTACATTTTCATCGCATTTCTATTTTTTTCATCATGGATACGTTAAAAATTCGAGTTATTATGGAATATGAGTACCGTCGTGGCAGCAACGCGGCACAAGCGGCACGCAATATCAATGACGTTTACGGAGCTAACACTACAAACCAACGCACAACCGGTTATTGGTTTGCTTGCTTCCGTTCTAGAAATTTCGACCTGAAAAATGAACCTCGCGGTCGATATTATATTTGATTCTAATCTGTCGTAAAATTACGATACAGATTTTTTTTTTCTTTCGTCGTCATTTTCGATCCCATCAAAAAACCTAAGTAATGCGTGTATTGGAGAAGAACCTGAATAGGAGAATAAACAAACTAATCTATACATATAATAAAATCGTAACAATGTACAGATAATGCTTGCTGTGTGTTCACCGAATGATACCAAAGTCAAAAACTTGGTTTTTAGAATTTTTGTCTTTCTGTTTGTCTGTGTGTCTGTTTGTCTGCGGTAGCTATGTTCGGGATAAACTCTGAAACTACTGATTCGGTTTCATTAAAATAGGTCAGGCCTACACATAGGCTCTATATTATCACGCTACATAATCTAGGAGCTTGGCAGAACACAATTAGCTGTAAGTACATGTTCGGGATAAACTCTGAAACTACTGATTGAATTTCATTAAAATTTTGCACGAATATGAATAATAGGGCCTACGCATAGGCTATATATTATCACGCTATATAACCTAGGAGCTTGGCATAACACAATTAGCTGTAAATTCATGTTTGGGATAAATTCAGTAACTTCTAAATGGATTTATTTCATATTTTGCACAAATATTGACATTAGGTCGGGTTACATATTATATGCTATATATTATCACGCTGCATAACCTAGGAGTCCGGCAGAGAATGATTAGTTACATATGTATATCCGGACAAACGCAAAAACTGCTGAATCGATTCAATTAAAATTTTGCAAGAATATTAACAAGAGTTCGTCTCTAAAAATAAGTTTATATAATCACGCTATGAAGCTAGAGCTAGGCAGAGAACATAAAAATTCTGCATGTAAATCCGGGCAAAACGAAAAACTACTGAATACATTTAATTAATAACTTTCATGAATAATAGCACAACATTGGGTCTACTTATAGGCTATATATAATCACGCTACATAACTTAGAGGCTTAGCAGAGAACATTTAGATACATATGTATGAACGGGATAAACGCAAAAACTGCTGAATTGATTTATTTAATATCTTTCATTGAGAATAACTAGACGTTGGGTCTAAATATAGGCTACATATTATCACACTATATAATCTAGGGGCTCAACAGAGAACTATTAGATACATATATATCTAAGCGATAAACGCGAATACTACTTAATAAATTGAGTTTAAATCTTACATGAATGTCAACGAGAGATTGGATTTACATAGGGGTTACATATTACCTCGTTGTGTCTTTGTAGAGGGCTCTACCAGAGGCCGTGCTCTGGTAGAGTACCTTTATATGTAGACAGGTGTAGCTTATTCTCTCGAAAATTGGTAATATTACAGTGGTTTACAGACAATTGTAGTCGGTCGAAATAATGGCACAAAATCAATGCGTAGTTTCTCTTCTCTTTTACAGAAAAAAAAGTGAACTTCTAGCGTACACCACCAACTGTAGGTATCGATCATGCTTCTCCTAAATCAGTCTTCTTCGAAATCGTGTAACTGGACGTATATGGCGATATACAACTCAACTTTTTCGATGAGTTGTGGCATCGGCAAGCCAGTGATATTCCCCCTTTTTCGCCATTATTTACAATTACCCCTTTCCAATTTAAGCGCGTATAGTTCCTGTGTGCATAAGCTTTACAAAGGCTTAGCAAGACACTGGGGCAGATACTTCAATATCAGCTTCGAGTTTCGACCTCAGGTTAATATATACATATTGTCACGCCTTTAGCCCAAAGGGGCGTAGGCAGAGGCATACGATACACCCCACATTTTATAAAACAAAATTTGCATCTAAGAAAGTGGTGTTTAGTTATTTCCTCAATTGTACGTCGGTTTCTTCTGCATCACCAGTCTGGCTTATAGGGTGGTATTTTTGGCTACTGTGAGCAATTATACGAACATAGTTTATAAAGGGGGATGAAGAGTAGAAGCGTGCACGTCGCCATCCCTGCCAGCTACGGCTGCAATTCTACTCCAACACGAGTGCCACCAGGGCGAATGATGCTAGGGCGTGCCCCCGAGGCGACGCGCACCAGTTCGTCCCCGCTGGTGCGAAAAGTGTGTGCCAGAGCGGCGTAGGGGACCGCCACCCTACACGCGCGGCCCGACACGGCGGGAAGTGGAGGATGGAGTGCAGGGTAGCTGCGTGGAATGTTAGGGGAGGAATGACAGATAAGATGAATGAGTTGATGGATGTTATGAATGAGAGAAAGTTAGATGCAGTGTGCTTGACAGAGACCAAGCGCAAGGGCAGCGAAGTCTTGGAGCTCCCGGGTGGGATGCTCGCGCTTTGGTCTGGCGTACCAGAGAGCGAGCATGGCAGTCGGGGGGTTGGAATTTTGCTGTCCTCGCGATTGGCCTCCGGTATGTATGAGTACAAACTGGTAGGTCCTAGAATCCTCTGGATCCGTGTAAAACTTGGTTTGACGAAGATTTTCCTGGTAGCTGCTTACGCGCCAGTATCTTCGTCGAACGCGAGTGAGCTAGAGGACTTCTGGGAGAGTATGAGAGAAGCTCTAAATGTGATAGAAGGAAATGAAAGACTTATAGTATGTGGAGACTTGAATGGATGGGTGGGTACCGCTCGCGATGGTTTTGAGTCGGTACTCGGGAAGTATGGGGATAAAAGGGTGAACGACGCTGGCAAGCTAATACTGGCATTTTGTAAGGAAAAGGATTTGTTTGTGGCGAACACGATGTTCAACCACAAACAAATTCATATGTATACGAGGAGATGTAAGTCAAAGAGAAGCATGATAGATCTATTCCTAATGGATAGTCGGCTCCGTAAACAGGTGATGGACACAAGGGTTTATCGAGGCGCTGAGCTGGGATCAGACCACTACCTAGTCATAACTAGGATTAGGGGTCTGTTCGCGGGTTGGCGTCATCGTACCGAGTGTTCTGAACCTGAGCCGACTTATAGCATCAAAAGCTGGAAGCTGCAGGATGCATCCATTAGGGATAAATATAATGAAAGAGTAGCCGAAAAGCTTGGCGACGTCAATGTAACCAGTGAGAATATGGAAAGTGTATGGCAGAACCTTAGGGACAGTATGATAAATGCCGCTGTGGAAGTGTGTGGAGAAACGAAAAGAGGCAGTAGTAATAAGCGTGATGCATGGTGGAATGAGGAAGTGAAAGAAGCAGTTCGAATGAAGAAGAAAGCATGGCTAGACTACTTAGCCTCGCGGAATGATTTTAATATGAAAGAGAGATACAAGCTGCAGAAAGTTAACACGAAGGCACTGATAGAAGAAGCTCGTGAAAGGTGCAGAATGAAAGCGGATGAAAGGTTGTCGTCCAATTTCCGGGATAATGCCAAGCTCTTCTGGAAAGAGGTAGGCAAGACCCGGAGTTGTTCGGCAATCTGCAGTATGAATAAAGTGCTTAGTGTTAACAATGACGTCCTAACAGACCAAAGTGACGTCCTGCAGAGATGGAGTGAATATTATGGAAAGATGTATGCAAGAAAAGACAGAGATGCCACGTCGGGAAGTGGAGCTCACTTCGATGCTCCGGATCCCGATGTCATTGAAGTCATTAGTATGAAAGAAATAGAACAAGCGATAAGAAGTATGAAATGTGGTAAGGCTGCGGGAAAAGACAGAGTTACTGCTGAGATGATCAAGTACGGTGGGTCGCGTGTCTGGGACACACTATGTCTGTTATGCAACTTGTGCTGGCGGACGGGTGAGGTCCCAGATGACTGGCGAGTAGCAGTTGTAGTACCTATTTACAAAGGGAAAGGCTCGCGCCTAAACTGCTCCAGCTACAGGGCGATCAGCTTGGTCAGCTTAGCTAGTAAGGTGTATGCAAAGGTTATAACGGCACGAATGCAAGAAAAGTCTGAAAGGTATTTATGGGAGGCTCAATGCGGATTCCGACGTGGAAGAGGTTGCATGGATCAAGTGTTTTCTCTCCGCATGATCGCGGAAAAGTTTCTGGCTCTTAGCCAGAAGGTTTTCTGCGCTTTTGTGGATCTAGAGAAAGCATTTGATAACGTTGTGAGAGAAACGCTGTAGGACTTGCTGCCAGGATATGGTGTGGACGGCTCGCTACTGCGGGCAATACAGTCGCTTTATAGGGACTGTAAGGCTTGCGTGCGAGTAGGGGGGGATGTGTGACCTCTTTTTGATGTCTGTACAGGCGTCAAACAGGGATGTGTCATGTCCGCCTGGCTGTTCATAGTGTATCTGGACAGCTGCCTACAGAAGTTGAAAGATTTTAATATGGGTGTGAATTTGGGTGACTTTACAGTAAACTGTCTGCTGTACGCTGATGATGCGGTGCTCATGGCCTCATCAGAAGCCGACCTATAGGCATTAGTCACTAATATGAAAGAGGGGTGTGAAATTAAGGGTCTCCGCTTGAATGCAAGTAAAACTAAGGTTCTAGTATTTGAAAGAGGTGACGTAAGAACTAAATGCGAGATTAGAGTAAACCAGGAACGTCTAGAGCAAGTGAATGAAATTGTGTATTTAGGAAGTATGTTTAGCGCGGATGGAAGATGTGATTCGGATGTAGAACGGCGAGTAGCTGCCGGAAACAAAGTTAACGGTGCTTTGTCCCAGTTAGTAAAGCGACAAAGCATCGTAAAAGAAGCACGAATGGCGATTCATAACGCAGTGCTAGTGCCAACTTTGCTTTACGGTAGTGAACCTGGGTATGTCAGCAGATGCATGAAAGTAAATTGAATGCTGTGGAGATGCGATCACTTCGAAAATTGTGCGGCGTGACCTTGGCCGACCGAATACGTAACGAAGTGATACGCAATATGGCAGGTTTGAATGAAAGTGTCAGCGTTAAGCTGGAAAAGGGCGTGCTCCGTTGGTTTGGACACGTCCAACGAATGAGTGAGGAACGATTGACGAAGAATATATATTGTTCAAAAGTAGAGGGTAGAAGGAGTCAGGGAAGGCCGAGACTTACATATGAAGACCACGTTAGCAGATTGCTCAAAAACGGAAAGGTCAAAAGTACTCGGATACCCAGACGTGCGTGTATGAAGAGATTGATGAATCTCGAAGAAGCGAAAGAAGTATGCATGGATCGCGAAGCCTGGCGATCTGTCCTCTCTGACTACCCCGTCAGGGATACAGCGTGAAGATAGTTAGTTAGTTAGTTAGTTTATAAAGAAGTTCTACAAACATTACTTTTGTTAGTATGGTTTGGTTCAAAAGGTATATTTTTTAGTACTAAACTACCCGAACCGTACCGAAACAAGTTGAAGTTCTTCAATATATTGTAATTATCATTTAGAGTATGTCCAGAGTCATCTATTGAGCTACATAACATCTCTGATATCAATGAATAGTGTTACAATCATTTTAAAACATTGATGCGATGGACTCCAATCAATCTACGAGTATAGATAATTTTTTAAAGCAATTAGTATGCTAATTTTCATATAATTGTAATTGCTGTTGCCAACAATTGTTAGAATTATATACCTTTGTTAAGTATGGTATAATATACCACAATATAACAGCTTATTAAATTTTGTATTTGTTTATTTGTTAAATTTGGTCATCAAAAACCTATGGTCCGATTTTAACTATTTGTATACTACTACACATAAGATATAGTCCAAAACACTACTTTGCCGAGGGACTCGGTGGAGAGTAATACAAATTTTGCGTCTATTACAATTTCCACGCGAACGAAGTCGCGGGCAACAGCTAGTACAAAATTAAATATGATCGTTTGAGAATTCTTTTTGTCTTAACTACGTTCAATCTTTCAATGCTATACCGTACCTACCTTATATACTTACTAAGTAATGTTTATTTTTATTCATAACGATTAATCGCGCACTGTAACACAATTACGGCAAATCATTGATAAACACCACTATCATAACCTATACTGAGTACTCTATTTGGAGAAACAAAAAAAAAATACATACATACACACACACACACACACACACACACACATACTAGCTATACAGCCAAACACAGGCTTTTTGCATCACGGACAATGGACATTAAACATCCGTAACATTTTAATAAAATCTTACTTTTGTATGTGCAAAGTTGAAATTGAAGAGTCGGACTCTAATTTAAAATACTTGTGCAAATTAAACAAGAAACATGACAAAGAGGGTATTTCATGTAAGATCGCGAAGCCTGGCGATCTGTCCTCTCTGACTACCCCGTCAGGGATACAGCGTGAAGATATTTTACATAAAGAGGGAAAACGATAGATGCACTTAATCCTTTTGACATCCGTAATGAGTGAAATTAGGGTTACGGGAGACCTTAAACACTTTTCAATTATGAGTTTATTACCCGGAAAGGCTTTGCCGAAGGCAGTCCGTAATAATGTACGAAACTAATGTTTGCTATATTTCTTTTGCTTTTTTGTGTTGATCAATATAAAGGGATGGATGAAATGATTGAGTGTGTTATGTAGTTCCTCTGTACTTATTTATTGATCGTCCTTCACATATTAATTATTTTATTTTTAATTAACGGGTGAAACTACCAATTACTTATTCTTAAACGATGAGCTAATACCCTTCAATCTAGAAAATTGGAGATTTAAGGTAAGTAATTTTTATAATCTAAGATAGGATTTTTTTAAGAATAAAGCTGTACCACGCGAGCGAAGTTGCGGGCATTAGCTAGTTTTTATTAATAGTCAATAATGTGAGTTAAGAAACCTCTCAGAAAAGAATTATTTACAAACTTTTTATTAACTTGCAACGTTTGTTCGAACGTAACAATGGAATGGAATAGAATGGAATTTGCAACTAAATTTTGAAGTCGACATCTTCAACGGATTGAGCTGAAATTATTTGTGACACATTGTTGTTTTATGACTATGGCATGGTTAGCTGAGTGGTGTCATTCTAAATCCAACACGACATGATCACGGAGTAACTGAGGCACTTGCAACAGTGCCGAAATATCGGATGCTCGCGCGTGAAAGTGTATATGGTAAATATTCCGAAAACCAATATTTTACTTATGCGAATGAAGGTGATAGTTAAAATTTTTATTACTTACTGAAACTTAGCTTAACGACTGACATTTTACTGGCAACCGGGACCAACGACTAATGTAATTTCTTTAGCATTGTAGTAAATATTAATCATCATCATCATGAACACAGTATAAATTTATATCAAAGAATTCACTTCAAGCGTATATTGACAAAACGACTTAACACTTCGTATGTCGAATTTGAAGTTCTGTACAAACCCTCTTAGTTAGTGCAATAGGAAATGTCGCGTGGGCTTCGCTGTCGAATAAAGCAAAGAGAATTAGGTCGAGGCCTGAGAAACCAACCATTTTGGAACTTGGCCAGCCGCAGTAGAGGCGATTTTGTTTCATTTTGTCAAAATAAAATACTGTGTAACGATTTGTGTTAATAATGGCGTTGGCCATTTATGACTGTGTGTCATAAATGTAAGTTGTTGTTAGCCTTTTTCTATGGATTATTCGTGGTATTTTAAGGTTAATTTCTTTATTTATAGAAATACTACATTTAGCCAATTAAGATTTCACTATTGCTGAAACTCTGTGGAGTGCACGTTACAATATTATCGATAAACAAAACTGAGCTGTCCCTTCAAGGGGCTAATATAACAAACAGCTCGTTGTGACCATCTTTGTAAAAAACTTATGCCAATGATCAACCTATCAATCAGACTGGATAAATTAAAAATATTTATAAAATATATTCGTAATTAGTACTAATATTAAAAAGAATAGTTTAAGAGTGTGTGTTTGTTACTTTAACACCCTCAAACAGCTGGAGCAATTGAGATAAAACTTGGTGTAGAGGTAGCCGACCGCCTGGGTTGATACAATAGGCTTCATTTTGTTCTGGAATCAGAGCATGCCTTTGCAAAATAGGTGCGTGTAGGAAATTTCCGCTACACGCTTCTAGTTTTAAATTTGAAATAATTTCGGTTGAAGAACCGATTATCGATGAAGCAAAAGAGTTTTGTAGTAGAGATTGTGATTTGGTAAATGCAAGGAGGCTACTGTCTGCCCGACGATCGACTGATGACTTTGAAAAGGTCGCAGGAAGTAGGAGGGCAGGCGCAGAAAATTGGAAAGTCCGTTTACCCTGCAATGGACTGCTATTGGCTGATATGATTGTTTGACTTACTTGCTGCAACGGTTACTTGGTAGGTAAGTCTATTCCTGTCAGAGTTGTCCACAGCCAAGTAGCCTATAGTTATAGTAGTGACTAAACATACATGTTACGTTGCGATAAAAAAAAAGGTTTTTAATAATTGGTGCTTACTTTTTTGATCACTATCACTTTCAAAGAAAGAAAGAAATACTTTTAATTTCCGCGTGCATAAAAACAGTAAAAGGCACATTTTTGATAAAAAAACTAGACGCATATACACGAAATAAAATTGAATGCCTACGTATATCCACTCCGAACAGGGGACACTTTTCAGCATGTTGCTGTTGACACGTGACAGCGCTGATATCAAAAAGTCACTCCGGAGATCAATTTTCGGTTTATAAGACCAAAATTCTGATTGAATATGGTTAGCGAAGCCTATGTAGTACCCTATGGGCTAAATACCAGCGGTGTTACAGACGCACTACCGACTACGATACACTGGTGTCATGATAAACAAGACAAGGATGTATTGTTCCCTTTTTAACAGTCAATTAAATTAATTTATTTATCTATCACGCCTTATCCCCGAAGAAGAGGCATATTATATGCCCACTTTTCAAAATTTGTATTTTTGTCCCACGTGACGTGTGTGTGTCACGGTGGTGAGCCCATTGCCGTGTTGAAATAGACAGAAGCTGGTTGTGGCTACCTGCTGTTGAAAATTTTCAAGCCGCCCATAAGGCCTTCAGCTCGACTTAACGACTGCCATGTTACTGGCAACCGGGACCAACGGCTTAACGTGCCTTCCGAAGCACGGAACAAAATGCTCACAAATGTAAATACCACAAAGTGGTCACCCATCTGAGGACCAGTCGTAGTGAAAGTTGCGTAACTCAGTGATCGTTTACAGAACACTGAGTCCGCGGGGCCACGAGCGCTAGAGTAAATTAAATAATTTTTAAAATGTAGATCACATACTGACGAACTTTATATCCCTATATACGCTTCCAAAACCCCTTTCTAAGTACATGCCTATGTCATAATAACTAACAGTCAGTTAAGACAAGTAATATTATATGTAGGTATAGATAACATTTATTATGCGCATAATGTAAATCGCTTGAGGAACATTATGGGCTTGGTAAATATAATTTTAGGCAAACAGCCATAGCAATTGTCTTAAATGGAACGCAATCTGGAATATATATTTTGTAATACTGGGACAAATGTTGGTTGCCAATTGTTCCAACATTAGTGATTTATTTGATTGGGTTTCATAAACAGCCAATAAAGGTTATAAATAAATTTGTTACAAATTCCAACACTGGTTGTGCAACCTGTATAAACTCATAAACTTCGTTAAAAACGAAACATTTATTAAAAAAAATAATTAAAATTATCGATTATTTTTACATGGCGTCATCTAACTCAAATGAAGCTTATGTTTATGCTTAAGTTTGTGCTTTGAACGATAATAAAGGAGGGGAGGAGGATCCCACCACACACCCTCGATTCGTCAATCCTAACGCACAACGAACAAGGATAACCTATACTAATAGTAACGAAGGAATGACGAACCGAACTCCTCAAGGAAGTGATGTAGGATAGGTAAAAGGAATCCTTACCCTCCAGGTTGTCAAAATTTTTGCAATACTCCGCTTTACAAGGTGGCACTTAGTCAAAAAGTCGATACGTGTTTCGCCTACACACGAGGCATCCTCAAGACTGCTTGTGCTTTGAGATCTAGTTACATATTAATTTAATTCTAAACAGGATACAAAAAAATATAATTTGTTCATTCAATATATATTTATATATTTTTAAATATATACATATTTTAGACATATTAGGGTTTGGAAGCAACTGGGAAATACGTAAGACGAAGAAGACATATTTTACACAGAAAATACATAATGTATCAAAATAGAACAAGTACGAGTCGGACTGCGGATCCACTGATGATTCCGTATAAATTTTATTATTATTATATGGTCTTATGAATTGTTGAGGCAGACAGTTATAGGACTGTAATTGCTTGTATCCTGATGATGTGGTTCAGTTCCTTCTTGTCTGCTCAACATAATATAGTATATGACCCCCACAGCTTCGCCCGTGGAATATTTCGACCTACCGTCGCAACTATTTAATCCTGTCGCTTATAAATTCCACAATAATGCATAAAAATTTGCCCGATTTGTCGACATACTGCTCTGCTCCCGAGTGTAGTATTATATATTATTTCGTCGAACGGAACGCGTAGAATACGTGACGAGCTCGCTATGTTTATCTTTGTGAATCAATTGTTTTAAACTTTAAAGATATAGATATGTTTTGAAACTGAACAAAATAAGTCAGTATACTTGGAAAATATGGAGTGTTAAATTTGTTGAATTCTAACATTTACAAATATTATTTTGTTGAATAAGTGCAGTGATTAAAACTATTTGCGGGTAGCGCGTAGTGTCGATTCGAGCGATGCACTCTTCGCGCTTGTGAGAATTAGCTATTTTTATCTCGATCACGGTGTTATTCTGGGAGTTTAAGATGAATTGTGCTATTTGTGCAAAGAAAACGTACGTAGGAGAAATTATCGAATGTATTGGATGCAAAACAGGATTTCACTATAAATGTGTCAATATCACCTTGGCTGCATTCAAGGAAGGCCAGGTACAGTTAAAGCGCACTTTCAAGTGCGATTCTTGCGCAAATGTTACCCAACGGATTCGTGTAACTGACGATACACCTGTATGAGGGGCGTGTGCATCCAGCCTCATAGGGCCAAACCATTCTTTCGAGGATAATATTTCTCAGATGAAATCGGATCTATTTACTTCGGACGAGATTATAGATAAAGTGAACAAGGTAATCTTGGCAAAATTTAGCGCTATTGAAACGAATATTATGCAGGAAATTAAAGCCTCTGTATCCGTACTAGCCTTGGAAAACAGTAAACTAAGGCAGGAATTGAAGGAATTAAATTTAAAATGTAGTTCGTATGAACAACAACTGAGAACAGTACAAATCGAGAAAATGACCATGGCGAAATATAAAAAGGAAGGTCATAATATGAGTGCCAACCGCAAACGTAGTAGTTTATTACCGGAAGCTTTACCTGCTTCACCAAAGGGTAACACGGTTCCAGCTGCCTCCCCAAACACTAGCAGGTCAGACAGTGGAGCGCAAGCACTCTCGCTGAAAAGTACCACGAAAGTGCCAAAAAGTTACGCGGCAGTAACCGAGAAAGTAACGGATACCAAAATAAGCGGTAATAATAGAAATGAATGGGTGGAAGTTGGAAATAAGAGGAGTAACCCTATACAGAAAGGAGGCAATGACACAATTTCTTGTTTGAAGGCAGTGGAACGAAGTAAGTTTTTACATATTTGGAGACTAGAAAAATTTACTACAGAGGATAGTATTAAGGAGCATATTGAACAAATACTGGGAAAGGATGTGGCCATAACTGTGGAAAAATTAAGACCTAAGATGGAGCGCGACTACGCTTCTTTCAAGGTAGGGGTTGCTGGAAGGACCCACAACTGTGGCCAATAAATACAGAATATAGTAAGTGGATTTTTTTTCGTCGCACAACCAAAACAAACCCATAATAAACGGAGTAGATATTTTAACATTTTATACCAAAATGCCAGAGGACTTCAGACTAAAATTAGTCAATTTTTATCACTATTAGAAGCATCGGGTTCTGATTTATTCGTTATTGCTGAATCCGGCCTAAGCGAGGCTATTCCTGGTTATCACACGTTACGGTGTGACCGGGTGGACGGGCGTTAGCAGGGAGGAGTACTCTTAGTCGCCACTCCGCGGTTCGAGCTGCGACAGGTGGTGGTGCCGAGAAATAATGAAATAAACGAACACGAGTTCGAATTAATTTGTAATTCTATTTATGTACGTGGTCATTATTTATTTACTTGTTGTGCAGTGTATATTCCACCGCGGACCGATGAAAACGAACTTTCATTCATTCATTTCATTCATTAACAATAGGTATTTAGACCTCGTGTTGAGCGCTGGCAGTGGCGTGTCGGTGGTCGCGGCGGACGAGGGCATGCAGCCTGTGGACCCGCAGCATCCTCCGCTCGCCGTAAGCATCGTGTTAGATGCGCGCGCGCTGCTGCCCGCACCGCCAGGCTCCTCGGCTGTGACACCGAGGTCGGCTGACGCCGCATGCGAGCCACTCGCAGTTTCACATTGGCAAGCGTTGGAATTTTAATATAGCTGACTTCAATCTATTATACAATTTATTAAATGAAACGGACTGGAGTGCCTTGTACTCTTTATACGATTCTGACTCAATTTTAAACTTATTTTATGATAAAGTTATATACAGATTATATACAGATATTATATACAGAAAAATATTTATTTAACAAAGAACAAGTACAGCTTCTCGGTGTGGTATACAGCTGAAATTATCAAAGATATAAAACTTAAACATAGATTACATAAAAAATATAAGTCCACTAGACTGCGCAGTGATTACGACGTGTCTGCGCGATGTAGGGCGAGAGTTAAAGTTGGGACTACACAGGCTCATAACCAGTACCGGGACCGCATACAGGCGCACTTGGCGAAGGATCCAAAAGCATTTTGGGAGTATATAAGATCCAGAAGAGGTGACAAGCATCATCAAAGGTTGATTATAGATGGACGGGTATTATCAGAACAGCAGTGTGCCGGTGAGTTTGCCCGATTTTTTCAATCGATCTATAGGCAGGAGCCTCCCGAGCTAAATGTGGCAGCGGCGAGTGCCTATCATGCTTGAGCACTGTTGACGTCCGGTGCGCCCTTGTGCGTTTGCCGCCTAAGCGCTCTGCTGGACCGGATGTGATTCCCTCATTTATTTTTAGTGACTGCAGATCAGTGTTGGAGGTGCCGTTACTGCATTTGTATAATACATGTATTAGAACCGCAAAGTTTCCTGATCGTTGGAAACTCACTCAGGTCATACCTGTTCGGAAAATTAGTGGAGGTAAAGCAGTCAGCGACTATAGACCGGTGGCAGTATTGTCCACTCCTGCGAAAGTGTTCGAGTCCACTGTTTACAGTAGCTTATACCAACAGGTAAGCGCCATGTTGTCTGACGCGCAGCATGGCTTCCGTCCTGGGCGAGGGACAACGGGAAACTTGCTGCAGCTAATGGCACAGGCGTTTGACACTGTAGATAATGACATCCTTCTAGCTAAGTTGGCTAACGTGGGCTGCACGCCGCATACACTGTCATTTCTTGCCTGCTATTTACGTGACCGCAGTCAGTAAGTTGACTGTAGTGGACGGCTTTCTGAACCCTATTTTATTAGATCCGGGGTCGGTCAAGGCAGTAACTTGGCCTCTTCTCTTTATATTATTTATAAACGAGTTACCAAGATTAGTCAATAACGCCACACCCTTGTTATTTGCCGATGACTTGAAGTTGGTTTATGGAATAGGGCAGAACACAGATCATGACTTACTACAGCGGGATATATCTAGGATCACAGAGTGGAGCTGTGAAAATAATTTGCAGTTCAATGTAAGCAAATGTTTAGTGATGTCTTTTAGCCGTGCGCGCAATCCGAGTCATCATCAGTACCATATCCAGGGAACCCCCATGCAGCTTGTTTTTGAGGTGAAGGATTTAGGGGTGCGATTCACAGCTGATATAAATTTTCGAGGTCCACTCTTCCGCTCTATCCCTCCCTGGGTTCCAGCTTATCAGAAACGATCGCGAAGGCTGGCGTGCTGGTGGTGTAGCTTATTTAATTTAGCTGCAAACTTATTTCCCTTTTAAAAACATTAGTATGTCAGTGCAACCACCGCCACTCAACGCCGGTGAGCATTTGTTTCTGGAAGTGGAACTCAAACACATTAAGATCCTCCTCGGCGTTTACTACTGTCACAAGTCTAGTGCACATTTCTTTCCTTCTTTAGAGACCTTGCTGGTAAATCTAATGCCTTGTTACAGTCATACAATAAAAATAATTCTCGTACTTCTTCATTCCGAGCCCTCTCCACTTCCTGTAACCTATCCGTTCTTCCTTTAAATGCTACACATCACTTTCCAAATTGCACACCTAGCCTAATTGATTTGATACTAGTTTCCTCCCAAGGGCATGTTGTGAAGCATGGGCAATACCCAGCTGATGCTTTCTCTTATCACGATTTGATTTTCCTATCTTACAAAATCCGTATCCCTAAAGCTAAGCTAGGCTAGGCATGAACCTGGAAAGCCTCTGCCAGGATACCAATAATATTGATTGGAGTCCTCTAATCACATCGGGGTCTACAGATGAACAGGTAAATATTTTTAGCACTAACATCATTAAACTGTATGACAAACATGCACCTATCCGGGCTGTCAAAATGAAACACCCACCTGCCCCCTGGCTCACTGCAGATATTAAAAAACTTTTACAAAAAAAAACTGCTACTAAATTTAAATATAAATTTAGACCTAACGAGAACAACTATAGCAAATATGCCTCCATCAGAAATCACTGCAATAAGGTGTGTAGGAATGCTCAACGCCAACACGTTTGTGAATACAATAATAATCAAAATGGAGACTCAGGTAAGGTGTGGAAATTTCTCAATTCTTTAGGGGTTGGAAGAAAATGCCAAGATACATTTCCAAAGGATCTAAACATCGATATATTAAATCAACATTTTGCAGCCTCGTCCAACTTTGACAGGACTACCAAGGCACAAGCAATTGACTTTCTTTCTTCTCTTCCAAAACCCAACTATTCACCATTTGTCTTTGATCTCTTCACTGCTTGTGATGTTAAGAAGGCCATAATAGCAATTTCATCAAATGCAACTGGTGTAGACTGTATTAGCCGAAATATGATCCTTCCTATCCTTAATGAACTCCTTCCCATTCTTTGCTACTTCTTCAACTATTCCATCACTAGCGGAGCATTTCCTACTTCATGGAAAAGCAGTCATATAATTTCCATTCTTAAAAAATTCAAACCGCTGTCTTTCACGGACTACCGCCCTATACCCATTCTCCCCTTCCTATCTAAAGTCTCGTACACACACAAATCAGTGCATTCCTTTGTAAAAATAATATCCTGAATCCTTTTCAATCCGGCTTCCGTCCTGGTCATAGTTCTGTTACAGCACTGGTTAATATTACGGATGACAACAGATCCGGTATGGAAGTTGGAAACCTAACAATACTTGCATTGTTAGATTTTAGCAATACCTTCAACACTGTTGATTTTGATGTGATGCTATATGTGTTGCGCTCTATTAAGATATCTCCGACAGTGATTGATTGGCTTCAGAGTTACTTGTGTGGTCGCCGACAACGTGTATGTATTGAAAATACATTATCCAATTGGTGTACTACTAATACTAGTGTCGGTGTACCCCAGGGCGGCGATCTCTCTCCTTTACTCTTCTCAATTTTCATAAATTCCATCTCAACTCATATTTCTTCTTCTATATGCTGATGATTTACAAATATACTGTCAAGCACCACCGCAACAGTTAAAGGCAGCTGTTGAATCTATGAACATGGTTTTGAGTCTAATAAGTAAATGGAGTGGATCCTATGGTCTTAAGGTAAATCCTCTGAAAACTCAAGTTGCGATCTTGGGTAGTTTCAGAACCCGTTCGAAAATTGAGTGGGCAGGTATCCCTCCGATTATTTTTGACAACAATATAATTCCTATTAGTGATAAAGTTAAGAATCTGGAGATATATATATGGATTCTACATTTTCTTGGGAGCCTCAGCTTCAAGAAGTCGGTCGTAAGATGTTTGCATCGATAGGCTCTTTACGAAAACTACAAAACCTTCTTTCCATGTCCACCAAAATTGCGCTTGCGCACACTTTACTGTTACCCATACTAGATTATGCAGATGTCAGCTATCCCGATCTCGCCAAATACCAATTAGACAAACTCGAGCGCCTTCAAAATGTCTGCATAAAGTTTATATTTGGCTCACGCAAATATGACCACGTTTCACAGTTCAGAACGCAGCTTAGATGGTTATCAATACAACTTCTTTCACAACTATATAATACATTATTTAACCCTTCTACTCCTTCCTATCTTAAGGAACGCTTCGTGTTCCTTCACGATACGCATTCGAAGAGCCTGAGGTCAAAATGATCCTTTAAGTGTTACGTTTTTCCTTCTAGGCACGAGCCCCTAAAATGATCCAAACTCTGTAACAACTCCGTTGAAACATTTGCAGATCACACAAGTATTTGTTTCGGTAGGAATTCTAATTCAAAACCTCATCAACGGTATTTACTTACTCCTTATAGTCACTCAAACTTGGTATCAAAGCAAAATATTGTTGCATTTTTCTCTGAAAGTATATAACTTATTACTCACGAAGATTGTAGCTTACTTATTGAAAAAGAATTTTTAAAAATCGACCCTAAAGTTATTGAGCCTATTCATTACAAACTTAACTATCTTCACGCTGTATCCCTGACGGGGTATTCAGATAGGACAGATGGCTAGGCTTCACGAATCATGCCTACTTCTTTCGGTTCCTGTAGACTCATTAATCGCTTCATACATGCACGTCTGGGTATCCGAGTATACAAAGTGATAATGTGAGTATACAAAGTGAAATAAGAGTGTGAAAATAGAGAGTACAAGGAGTCAGAGTAGACCGAGACGTATGTAAAAAAACCACGTGAGCAGATTGCTAAAAAACGGTAAGGTCAAAAGAATTCTGACACCTAGACGTACATATATGAAACGATTAATGAATCTGCAGGAAGTGAAGGAGGTAGAGGAGGAGGAAGGAGGCTCTGACAACCCCGTCACGGATAAAGCGTGAAAATAATTAGATAGCAAATTTATCTACTAACATGGAAACAGTCGTAATTGGAAATGCCACAAAGCGGTCACCCATCCGAAGACAAGCCATGGTGAAAATTGCTTAACGAAATAATAGTTTACAGAACACTGTTAGCGGGACTACGAGCGCTTCGATTTTATAATTAGAAGTTTGAAAACAACATTTCACTATAAGTATTTCTAAAAAGAAATATTTACGTGTTCTATATTATCTTGTACTAGTTGACGCCCGCGGCTTCGCACGCGTGGTGAAGTTTTCCAGTTCCCGTTTCCCACAGGTAATTGTTCGGGATAAAAAGTAGCCTATGTGTTATTCTGATGTGTAAGCTATATCATTGTAAAGTTTCATCAAAATCCATTCAGTACATTTCGGGTGAAAGAGTAACAAACATCCATTCTTATAAACTTTCGCGTTTATACTATTAGTAGGAAAATGTTTGTGGAAAATGAATGAAAAATAAATAATCTTTATTCATGTAGGTCACAAAGTAACACTTAGGTATGAACGTCAAAGATTATTGCTTCTACATTTACTGCCAGATTCACAAATTTAATGTCTTAACTCAAGCTTAGTGTCCCTCTAAATTACAGTGGAAGTGCCATAGTCCTCGCCTCAGTGTACTGCTAGCGTTGCACTTAATTGAAAGCTTAGCCTAACCAACATTGTTTGTAGAAACCTTAATCTAGACAGTGTAGTAACGTAACAGTAAATTTATTTAAAAACTAACGGACGCACCGTGGTTTCACCCGTGTAGTGATCGTTCCCGTTGCAATACGGAAATAAAATTTATCCATCAGGGATACAGCGTGAAGGTAGTTAAGTTGTTTTTAAATGTAGTCTAAAATTACTTCTTATAACATCAGTTATCAGCTAGTAATAGACGGACAAACAGATTGAGTATTTTTGCGATCGTAATACTAAAATAAATAAAATAAAATAAAGTTAATATTATTTACTTTCACACAGTACGTCCATAGAGTTATATAAAACATCAAAATAAGTAAATAAGTAAATAAGTAAAATATCAAGTCATTAAAATAAAATTACAATAAAATTAAAATAAAATAAGTATTAAAATCAAAATAAATAAACATTACCCTGCTCCCTGGTTGAACGCTACCATAAAAAATCTAATGGGACGCAGAGATAAGGCAAAGAGGCGATTTAGGAAAAACCCCTCGGAACAAAATTTTGTAGCTTTTAAGTTATTGCGGAATCGCTGCAGTCGGATGTGTAGAGATGCAAGGAGACGCCATTTCTATGATTCTCTTAATGGTCGAAATTCTGCAGACACCTGGAGGTTCCTTAGATCTGTTGGTATAGGCAAATCTCCAGTTTCGGAAAACAAGGATATCGACATCAATGCCCTAAACAATCACTTTTCACGGCCACCTGTCTCACTGGATGCCGATGTGAAAAGCGACACATTGCTTAAACTTTCGGGTGTGCCTGTGCCACGGACTACTTCTTTTGAGTTTCACTCGGTGTCTGAGGCCGACGTTAAGAGATCTCTTCTTTCTATTTTATCATCTGCTTCGGGTATCGATGGCATTTGCTCAAGGATGATTCTACCTATTCTCTCTATAGTACTTCCCGTCATCACTCACATATGCAATTTCTCATTATTGTCTGGCTCCTTCCCTGCGGTTTGGAAGTCAGCGTATGTCATACCTTTACCCAAAACAACCAATCCCTTCTTGTTGACTGATTATCGACCAATCTCGATTCTTCCTTTTCTTTCTAAAGTTCTTGAGCATATTGTTCATCGTCAGCTATCCGTCTTTTTGTTATCTTCTAACTTCCTTAGCCCATTTCAGTCTGGATTTCGTACTGGGCATAGTACTGTCACTACGCTCATCAAAGTAAGATGACAGATGACATCCGTGGGGCTATGGAGCGGAAAGAGTTAACCCTCTTAATTCTTCTCGACTTTAGTAGTGCTTTCAATTCCGTCGATTCTGATATACTTCTTGGTACATTTAGATCTATCAATATTTCCCTTTCTGCTTTATCCTGGTTTGACTCTTACATTCAGGGGCGCTTCCAGTGCGTTCGTATCGGTCAGACATCCTCGGACTGGTGTGGGCTATCTGCGGGCGTTCCTCAGGGCGGTGTTCTATCTCCTCTTTTATTTTCCATCTTTATAAACTCTGCAACGAGTCTTATCTCCAACAATTTCCATCTCTATGCAGATGATCTGCAGCTATACCGACATTTTTCGGCTACAGACGCCCTCTCTGGGATATCATCTATAAACAGGGATTTGGATAGACTTAGCGACTGGGCCAATTCGGTCGGATTGCGCATTAACCCGACGAAGTCACAAGCTATAGTTATTGGAAGTTAATACCAATGTAATAATCTTACGGTGTCTGGACTGAATCCTGTACTTTTGGCTGGTACTCAGATACCATACTCAGACACCGTGAGGAATTTAGGGGTGATTATGGACACCACGCTATCTTGGAGCGCCCATATCAACAATGTCAGCAAGAAGGTGCATTTTTCCTTTCATTCTTTGAGATGCCTCCAGGGCTTCTTGCCTTTACGGACGAAAATCAATCTTGCTCAAGCCATAATTCAACCCATTATTGACTACGCTGATGCTTGCTATTTGGACGCCACTGAGGAGCTTCTAGATAAACTTGAGAGGTTGCAAAATTTATGTATACGCTTTATTTTCAATCTTAGAAAGTATGATCACGTTTCTCATCTTCGCAAAGAACTCAAGTGGCTCCCGATCCGTCTTCGCCGGAACACTCGAATTCTCAGCCTCCTTTTTAATATACTTTACAATCCATCTTCACCTTCGTATCTGAGGGAGCGGTTCTCGTTTGTTCGCTCTCCTGACGCTCCCTGCAGATCAAACCTACGCACGAATCTCAAATTTCCTAAACACAAAACCGATTTCTACTCCTACTCCTTCACAGTACATGCGGTCAGATTGTGGAACTCTCTTCCGCCTGCTATCAGAGACAGTAAAACTATTACTACGTTTAAAAGGAAAGTCCGTGAACACTATATCTCTTCACTGTAAACCTCGCGTAAAAAGGCGTCAAACAGGCATGTGTCATGTCCGCCTGGCTGTTCATAGTGTATCTGGACAGTTGCCTGCAGAAGTTGAAAGATTTTAATATGGGTGTGAATTTGGGTGACTTTACAGTAAACTGTCTGCTGTACGCTGATGATGCGGTGCTCATGGCCTCATCAGAAGCCGACCTACAGGCATTAGTCACTAATATGAAAGAGGGGTGTGAAAGTAAGGGTCTCCGCTTGAATGCAAGTAAAACTAAGGTTCTAGTATTTGAAAGAGGTGACGTAAGAACTAAATGCGAGATTAGGGTAAACCAGGAACGTCTAGAGCAAGTGAATGAAATTGTATATTTAGGAAGTATGTTTAGCGCGGATGGAAGATGTGATTCGGATGTAGAACGGCGAGTAGCTGCCGGAAACAAAGTTAACGGTGCTTTGTCCCAGTTAGTAAAGCGACAAAGCATCGTAAAAGAAGCACGAATGGCGATTCATAACGCAGTGCTAGTGCCAACTTTGCTTTACGGTAGTGAACCTGGGTATGTCAGCAGATGCATGAAAGTAAATTGAATGCTGTGGAGATGCGATCACTTCGAAAATTGTGCGGCGTGACCTTGGCCGACCGAATACGTAACGAAGTGATACGCAATATGGCAGGTTTGAATGAAAGTGTCAGCGTTAAGCTGGAAAAGGGCGTGCTCCGTTGGTTTGGACACGTCCAACGAATGAGTGAGGAACGATTGACGAAGAATATATATTGTTCAAAAGTAGAGGGTAGAAGGAGTCAGGGAAGGCCGAGACTTACATATGAAGACCACGTTAGCAGATTGCTCAAAAACGGAAAGGTCAAAAGTACTCGGATACCCAGACGTGCGTGTATGAAGAGATTGATGAATCTCGAAGAAGCGAAAGAAGTATGCATGGATCGCGAAGCCTGGCGATCTGTCCTCTCTGACTACCCCGTCAGGGATACAGCGTGAAGATAGTTAGTTAGTTAGTTAAACCTAATTATTTATATATGTAAGTTTTTTGATGTTTTATATATTTGTAAGTATGTAATTTTATTGATATTTTATGTTTTTGTAAGTATGTGTGTTAATTAAATCCTATCCTACTCTTCTATTTACACACTTTTACTTGACTTTTTTTTATATCTTCACGTTCTCCTCTTGCCGGTCTGCTGGGAGATATTTCTTTTAGAAATAAGCAGTACCATTGTACTTATGTCTCCTCATACTGTTATTTTCTTTATTATTAGTGTGTACATGAACAAATAAATAAATAAATAAAATTATAATCAAATTTAATTATAATCAAAAATTATATTTTAATTATAATCAAAAGCTAAAATAAAATGAATATTTTATATATGAATAGAATAAAATATTATTAACTGAATTAAATTTGTTTATCAGTCACGAATTCATTAGTTGTGCCTAGTTAATATTTGGTGCCAAGAAATTGAATTTATGTATCGTCGAAAGATTGCCTTTTTAGTGATAAAAAGTTCACATTTCTCCGAATTTAGT
This sequence comes from Thumatha senex, assembly GCA_948477245.1. NCBI lineage: Eukaryota > Metazoa > Arthropoda > Insecta > Lepidoptera > Erebidae > Thumatha > Thumatha senex. The sequence goes on along the minus strand of OX419741.1, from coordinate 10,715,939 downwards.
CTTGATTTAAATTTACTTATTATAAAATCTAGATCATGTAATACTGTTTGTACATTGCCTCCAAGAGTCCCGTCACCTTACTGAAATCCAACAAAGGATTCCAAAAGGTGGTCTTTTTAAATTAATTTTGTAGGAAATTTATAATACTGCTAAAGAAATTTGTAAATTTTTGACGTTTCTAATTTTGCTTGGCTCAGCAAGGTATCCCTGTTAAGGGTCAATTGACTAAGGTCTAGCTTCATGATGACCTCACCCTCACCACTGTTTAGGTACGTGGATAGTACGTGCAAGGCAAAGTCAAGTTGGTAGGGCTGAAATTTATGTGCAAGTTCAACATTATTAAATTTGCAACAAATTATGGCTACCAAACGTCGTAAAGTGCTCCCCACAGCAATGGGACGAATGCCACCATCTTTCTTAAGTAAGGCACACAAATTGGCCCCATATAAGATATCAATGATGCCATCGTCCACATTGCTGGAGAGCATTAAATTTACTAAAGCCGTTAAGTTCCCTCAACAGTGCATCACTTGTCTCGCCTACGGTCTGACACAACAAATCCTTAAGATGTTGCGGTGACTAACTGTCCAGGCCGCCAGCAGATCTACTGCGAAAGGAGCAAACGGCAGTGAACAGGTCCTTGGCAGTAACATTGAGACACTCAATATCATCATTGGGTGGTTTAGGAAAACTGAGATCAGCTGAAGGTGGTTGATGTTTACTTTACAAACCCGCGAGCGTTTTTGCACATCATTACTAAAAAGCAATCTCGACGCTTCCCTCATAATATATCCTTTCCTTACTTTGTTTTCAATATATTTAAATTGGTTTACTGTGTTATTTTTTGTGAAAGGTAATATTGATTCAAAATTAATGGTGTTGAAATTAGGATTATGGCAATTTTCTTTCAGATGAGTTTTCAAAGGTCTTTTTAACTGTCGTTTTCTTTAACATGGAGTATTCTGTCAGGTAAAGTTACTAATTGCGCCCAGGCCAATTCTCACTTATGACGAGTCTTATGCAACTTGCCAAATTATAAGCCACAGCAGACCTCGCGCCTTGAGAGATTTTTTCAAGTTATTATTTTTATAATGGTACGGAATCTTTCGTGTGCCAATCCAACTTGCACCTGGTCGGCTTTTATTTGAACTTTAGGTAAAGATAAAGGGTGAGCAGAGATAAGGGTGGGAGCAACAATAAAAAGGGATATAATCACAAAGGCCGGCGAAATAATGATGTAAATTAATGGCGTTATCTTAATTAAAAACTAATTTGCTACATTAATTTTGCCGGAAAATTACAACTTCTTTACAAGCTTCAGAGATTAAAAGATTAAGTGGTAATTAGCCTAAAATGTATATCATCTTTAAACAAATAGGTCTAAATACCTATTTGTTATTTTTAATTATTTTATACATATACAGAGACATAAAATTTAATAGTCTGTTTGTAAAACCAAATTAATAGCATTTTACTAAATGCTAATAATGAAAGTAGGTATCTACGCCGAGTTCATAAAAAAGATGATTTTTTTTGTTCGTCTCTCTGTTTGTTCCTTCTAAACTTTGAAACGGCAGGGCCACCTTTAACGGGACTGATGCTGATGTTATAAAGAGTACATACATATACACAGACCTTTATCCCCGAGGATGTAGGCAGAGGTTTACTGTACATTTCGCCGTTTTAATTTTTATCCCACGTAACAGTGTTGTAATGGATAAACGCAGGTTGTGGCGACCTGCTGTTAAAATTTTTAAAGCCGCCCATTCTTAAGACCTTCAACTTGGCTTATTTGGCTTAACGACTACCACGTTACTGGCAACCAGGACCAACAATGACACAAAGCGATCACCCATCGTTTATACAACACTGAGTTAGCGGCCCCACAAGCGCTTCCTTAGCTTAACTTATAAGGAGTAACTTGGCTATATTTTATCCCGATACGGAAACGGGTACAGCGAACGCGGTTTGATCCAATTCGGCCTATTACAGTCCACGCCTATGTTAGTCTTACCGTTTTCAACTCGGATTTCTTGTATGTATTTTAGGTATTTATAATAAATTTTTAACTAAGCTGAAGCGCTCGTGGCCCCGCGAACTCAGTTTTCTGTAAACGATCACTGCGTTAAGCAACTTTCTCTATGGCTGGTCACGGATGGGTGACCACTTTGTGGCATTTACATTTGCGAGCGTTTCCGTGCTTCGGAAGGCACGTTAAGCCGTTGATTCCGGTTGCCAGTAACATGGCAGTCGTTAAGTCAAGTTGAAGGCCTTATGCGGCATGAAAAATTTCAACAGCAGGTAGCCACAACCTGCGTTTGCCTATTTCAACACGGCAATGGGCTCATCACCTATAACGTGGGACAAAAATACACATGGTAAAAAGTAGGTATATAATGCCAGCCCTTCGGGGATAAGGCGTGATAGATAAATATATAAATTATAAACTAACTTTAAACTACCGACTTTCACTTGAAGTCGTTCGTTAGTGAATGAAAATGTAAATAAACGAATGGTCTTTAGTCTGTTGTAACAAAGAAATAACGGAATTTTCTTGTCTTGGCTGTGGGAATCTTCTAAATGGTCTTGCACTTTAGTCAGTCAGGCCAATTTGTCTTGGGCTCGAAGATAGCGGTATAACTCAAATGCAATAATTTCCTCATATTAGGACAATACTTACCCGCACTCCCATTATTATGAGCTCTGTAAACCAGGAACTAAAGTAATGACAAATATACTCTGGTCTGGAGAAATAGCATCGATTTTGTTCTGTTCCAGGATCATAAGCGTATAAATATAAATATTGGGTACTCATCGTCTTTTTATATAAATTGTGAATATATGTAAGCTCATGTACTGAAAAACAAAACAAAAAAAATTGCTCTATCTTAAGCTATCTGTTTTCTTATAAGTATGTACAATCTATTTGTACATTACAAAATTCGCAAATTAAAATGAATCAGCTGACACTATCATATCATTTAGCACTGTTATAGAAATATATTCAGTACAATAAAAGCATTCAACTAAGCAAGTGGTTTTTATCATCATCATCAAGTACTCCTATCAAACTAACATATCAGCATTTAATGTGGAGAAACATCTCTACATTTATGGTCCTTCGAGCCGGATGTGTTTTGTAGTAGTTCACAGTATTTCTCGAAGCACTGTAAATGTAAAAATGGTTTTTACATTCGATGCTAATATGTTAATTTGATAGGAGTCTAAACATATCTACAAAGTATTTTTTTCCACGTATAATCATCATCGTCCAAGCGTCTGTCCCAGTTGCGTCTCACGACGCCCGGAGACCGCTTTACTTTTTTCACATATAAATAAAAACTAACTAACTAACTATCTTCACGCTGTATCTCTGACGGGGTAGTCAGAGAGGACAGATCGCCAGGCTGCGCGACCCGTGCATACTTCTTTCGCTTCTTCGAGATTCATCAATCGCTTCATACACGCACGTCTGGGTATCCGAGTACTTTTGACCTTTCCGTTTTTGAGCAATCTGCTCACGTGGTCTTCATATGTAAGTCTCGGCCTACCCTGACTCCTTCTACCCTCTACTTTTAAACGATATATATGCTTCGTCAATCGTTCCTCACTCATTCGTTGGACGTGTCCAAACCAACAGAGCACGCCCTTTTCCAGCTTAACGCTGACACCTTCATTCAAACCTGCCATATTGCGTATCACTTCGTTCCGTATTCGGTCGGTTAAAGTTACGCCGCACAATTTTCGAAGTGATCGCATCTCCACAGCATTCAATTTACTTTCTTGCATCTGCTGACATACCCAGGTTTCACTACCGTAAAGCAAAGTTGGCACTAGCACTGCGTTATGATTCGCCATTCGTGCTTCTTTTACGATGCTTTGTCGCTTTACTAACTGGGACAAAGCACCGTTAACCTTGTTTCCGGCAGCTACTCGCCGTTCTACATCCGAATCACAACTACCATCCGCGCTAAACATACTTCCTAAATACACAATTTCATTCACTTGCTCTAGACGTAAACAATATAAATAATATATTAAATTGTTTTTTTTACTCAGAATATCAACGATCTTGTTGTAAACAATGGTAGATCTAAAACCCCAACTACAATCATAGAAATAACCCATCTTTTGTTCTTTTGCTTATTATGATACGGCATCGGGTAGAAACGTTTCTGAAGAAATCCTGTCGCTTCCTAACAAAGGATCTTGGCAAATATGAGTGTATTTGTTTGATCTAAGTTAGGCTAATTAATTTGGAAAAAGGTCAACTTTTATGTGCCAAGCCAAGTGTGTCACAAATTGCTTAACGTAGTGATCGTTTACAGAACACAGAGTTAAATATTTCAAAATATAGCAGATAAAACATGGGCAGTGCAGTGGTTTCATAATTAGGAAATGTTTTGTGCTCTCTATACTTCAATACCAAGTACCAAATACGAAGTACCTACCGCTAAGGGTTCCTAACACAGCGACGAACGCAGTATTGACCCGAGGAAACCATAAAATCCATTGATGTTTAATTATTATGTACTGAAATTTAACGTACTCATTCAAAGCTATTATAAACCAAGACTAGTGCTTAATGTTTAGGCAGGTGTCATCACAAATCGAATGATTATAGATGAAATTCTATACATTCGTACCATACAACTTTGCTAAGTGCCGGTCGATAGCGCCGTACGTCGTCTTAAGGCGTAGAGAGGTGAATTAATTCCTCAGTTTCGAGTAGGTCTCGGCGGTATAGTTGATAAACGCGTCTGGTGCGTTGAACTAGAAGACGCGGATTTGAGTCCGTTGAGGGATTGATTATAGATGAAATTCTATACATTCGTACCATACAACTTTGCTAAGTGCCGGTCGATAGCGCCGTACGTCGTCTTAAGGCGTAGAGAGGTGAATTAATTCCTCAGTTTCGAGTAGGTCTCGGCGGTATAGTTGATAAACGCGTCTGGTGCGTTGAACTAGAAGACGCGGATTTGAGTCCAGATAAATACTGAAAAAATTTTCCACCTTAAATTATAAATTTTAAATAGCATAAGTACTAATTGCTTTTTAAAACTGTTCCTAATGTACCATATTGTTTTATATTGATAGCAGACAAATGCGACAATGTGGAACTGCTTTTTCCAGAAATCAAGACATCACCCTAGTCTCTCAGTCAGTCATCAGTGATCTCTGAGGTCCAATGTCAATTTGTGGTAAAGAAAAATACTCTCATTTCTTTCCGTTGCTACTTTTTCAAACAACCCTCTTTACAATATGTTGCAACGGAATTCCAAGTACGCATAGTCATGGTTAGGACGTCCTACTTGATGGTAAAGTAAATTTTGATCTTTCATTCATTATCAACGGCTTTCACGTTGCTCAATTTCTTAGATCTGATTTCTCCTCACAGTTAACAAAACATCACATTGAGAGGTTGTAAAATTAACAACTCCACATTTTCGCTATCTAACACGTCTTAATAGAGCCTATTTACATTGAGAATCATTTGTATGATTCGCTGCTATTCACAGACCATAAATTCGTTAACGGAATCAAATGGAATAAACCAGCCAGAAGTGCCGACGGCATCGAACGACGCTTCCCTGTTTATCTGCATTTATTAGTAAATTGGCGCATATACGAGTACCGTATCGTACGTTTTTTATTGAAAATTTACCAGAGTAATAGTAATTATAAGTCCAAAGTGATATTACAAATGTCAGAGTGTTTATTTATTTATTTATGTATCGCCTTATCGCCTTAGGGGTGGTAGAGGCATAATATATGCCGACTTTACCCCATGTATATTCCTATCCCACGTAATAGGTGGTTAGCCAATTGCCGTGTTGAAATAGACAGAATGAGGTTGAGGCTAGCTGCTGTTGAAAATTTTCAAGCCACCGATAAGGCCTTCAACTTAACGACTCGTATGTCGCTGACAATCGGGACCAACGGCTCAACGTGCCTTCCGAAGTACGGAAACGCTCGTAAATGTAAATGCCACAAAGTGGTCACCCATCCGTGACCAGCCATAGTGAAAGTTGCGTAACACAGTTATCGTTTACAGAACACTGAGTCCGTGGGATCAGAAGCGCTTACCCTATACCCTATTTTGGATATAGCACCATCAAACCCAAATTAACCTAACATAGTACAAGTATTATCATCTTCAAGATGAGAATAAAATAAATATATTTAAGTGGGGCCCCCATATAACAGATATAATTTTTGCCGTTTTATAGATAATGGTACAGAACCCTATCGTGCGCGATTTCGACTTGCACTTTGCCGGTTTTTTATATTTGAATTAAGAAGAATTTTTATCTATACGTTTGTTGTTACCTATGTATTTACAAAAAAACAATCTGGTTCAGACAGGCCATGAGCCCGTGGCCTTTGCATATGGCTATGCTCTGACCACTAAGCTACAAACCTTAGTATAAGAAGTTGTAATTCACTATATTGACCCGATTCCCGGGTCGGATCAAATGTTTGTGTGATCCACAAATGTTTGTTTCGGAGTTTGGGTGTTTCCTATGTATAATATGTATGTATTTAGAGGTATATACATATGTATATCAGTTGTCTAGATTGCTTAACACAAACTTATTAGCTTACGTTGGGCTAGACGGCGCTGTATAAAAAAAATATTCCGACATTGTAATCAATTTTGGAGAGTAAAGGTAAATATATCAGAAGATATTAGAAGATTACAACAACAATTTATACAACGTTAAAAATGTCTGAAATAAGAGGATTATTCAACTTTTTGTCTTCTTTTCCTTCAAAAAGGAACGAATTGAACCGTAACCACAATCTTTTATGAATGAATTGTATTCGTTTGTTCTTAAAATAAAAAGCAATCTCTTTATTTCTTTTCAATAGCTGCGTGTTATTTTTATAAGCTTTGGTAATAAAGAGGAAGATTTTGAATATTGTGACGTTGATAATAAAAAGGTAATAAGATTTGGTTTCAATCAACTGATTTCTATACGTAAAGTAATTTGTTTTGCGATGTTATTATTATAACTTGTTATTTAAATGACATCGATTTGCAGAATGAAACGATCACCTAATCTATGTGGGTGTTAAAACTGTTAAACGCTGAGCACAAATATACATGTATGTGACTAAGTGAATATTTATTGGTGCAAGATGAAAACGAATGTAATACCGCAACTTAAATATGACATTGAGGTGGAGATTGTAACGTTACTACTTTCCGGGAGGGGAAAAAGTAAAGTTTAGGAGGAAACTGTCACCAGGACTGGAGGAGTCCTGGCTTAAAAGGAAAAGTAAAAGAAAAAGGAGAAAAGGTAAAGTTGATTTAATATAATATAAAAATGTTAAGAAAATAAAAGCAAGGAAAGCCGGGAGTAAAATTAGGTCTTGATTCTTCAAGTACAGCCGCTAAGATGGGGCCTCGAGTAGGCCTCCACGTTGTTAGGAAGAGGGGGCCTCGAGTAGGCCTCTACGTCGCTGAGAAGGGGGCCTCAAATCCCCTCAAGGCCTCTACGTCACCGACCTCGGAGAAGCTGGTCGCGAACTCAGGCAGGTAGAGAGCTGAAACTGACGAGCGGTCGGCGTCTTTCACAGAGCCGGTTAAGAACACACAACACTGCAGACCATCACTTCACTATTTCTGGAGAGCACAACCCTCACACTCAGCACTTATTCCCAGCACCTCTCAAGGTGAGCACCAAAAGTAGACTGATTTGACGGCCCCGGCTTCCTTTTCCAGAGCATTTCAAAATTTAAACAAATTTAGAATTAAGTTCTTTAGAATATAAATTTATAACAAGGTCTAATATCTATACAACCTAACCTACTAGCAGCTCTAACAATAAATTAAAAATAAAATCTAGGCTTGTCATTAACTGACATTAAAAATTACAAAAGGTAAACAAACATTAAGAGAGCATAAAAACTCTTAAATTATCAAGGCCTATGAATGCTACAGATAATGGTCATGCAGATAATTTGAAAGAATGAATAATGAAACATTTAATCAAAAAAAAGTAAGTAAAAAATGATACATTACATGTCAATGCCTTCTTTCTTATAAACAAATTTTTTTCATTACAATCAAAAATTTTCCGGGGTTGTTGGGGAAATGTAATGTATCATTTTTTACTTACTTTTTTTTGATTAAATGTTTCATTATTCATTCTTTCAAATTATCTGCATGACCATTATCTGTAGCATTCATAGGCCTTGATAATTTAAGAGTTTTTATGCTCTCTTAATGTTTGTTTACCTTTTGTAATTTTTAATGTCAGTTAATGACAAGCCTAGATTTTATTTTTAATTTATTGTTAGAACTGCCAGTAGGTTAGGTTGTATAGATATTAGACCTTGTTATAAATATAAATTCTAAATTAAAGAGAGCATAAAAACTCTTAAATTATCAAGGCCTATGAATGCTACAGATAATGGTCATGCAGATAATTTGAAAGAATGAATAATGAAACATTTAATCAAAAAAAAGTAAGTAAAAAATGATACATTACATGTCAATGCCTTCTTTCTTATAAACAAAATTTTTTCATTACAATCAAAAATTTTCCGGGGTTGTTGGGGAAATGTAATGTATCATTTTTTACTTACTTTTTTTTGATTAAATGTTTCATTATTCATTCTTTCAAATTATCTGCATGACCATTATCTGTAGCATTCATAGGCCTTGATAATTTAAGAGTTTTTATGCTCTCTTAATGTTTGTTTACCTTTTGTAATTTTTAATGTCAGTTAATGACAAGCCTAGATTTTATTTTTAATTTATTGTTAGAACTGCCAGTAGGTTAGGTTGTATAGATATTAGACCTTGTTATAAATATAAATTCTAAATTTGTATTCTAATATTGTTTCAATTTTGAAATGCTCTGAAAAAGAAGGAAGCCGGGGCGGTCAGATCAGTCTACTTTTGGTGCTCACCTTGAGAGGTGCTGGGAATAAGTGCTGAGTGTGAGGGTTGTGCTCTCCAGAAATAGTGAAGTGATGGTCTGCAGTGTTGTGTGTTCTTAACCGGCTCTGTGAAAGACGCCGACCGCTCGTCAGTTTCAGCTCTCTACCTGCCTGAGTTCGCGACCAGCTTCTCCGAGGTCGGTGACGTAGAGGCCTTGAGGGGATTTGAGGCCCCCTTCTCAGCGACGTAGAGGCCTACTCGAGGCCCCCTCTTCCTAACAACGTGGAGGCCTACTCGAGGCCCCATCTTAGCGGCTGTACTTGAAGAATCAAGACCTAATTTTACTCCCGGCTTTCCTTGCTTTTATTTTCTTAACATTTTTATATTATATTAAATCAACTTTACCTTTTCTCCTTTTTCTTTTACTTTTCCTTTTAAGCCAGGACTCCTCCAGTCCTGGTGACAGTTTCCTCCTAAACTTTACTTTTTCCCCTCCCGGAAAGTAGTAACGTTACAGTTTATTTCTGGAGAGCACAACCCTCACACTCAGCACTTATTCCCAGCACCTCTCAAGGTGAGCACCAAAAGTAGACTGATTTGACGGCCCCGGCTTCCTTTTCCAGAGCATTTCAAAATTTAAACAAATTTAGAATTAAGTTCTTTAGAATATAAATTTATAACAAGGTCTAATATCTATACAACCTAACCTACTAGCAGCTCTAACAATAAATTAAAAATAAAATCTAGGCTTGTCATTAACTGACATTAAAAATTACAAAAGGTAAACAAACATTAAGAGAGCATAAAAACTCTTAAATTATCAAGGCCTATGAATGCTACAGATAATGGTCATGCAGATAATTTGAAAGAATGAATAATGAAACATTTAATCAAAAAAAAGTAAGTAAAAAATGATACATTACAAGATGCACTGAAAGTTACAGTATATATAATAAATAATGATTGACTGGACACATATTAAGTTTATCATTTGGCATAGTGTGTGAGTTATCTTGCCACTTTACTAAGCAATACTTTTCTCACAGCTGTACCGGTGTATCGCTATTATCACCGACGCGACGTACGTGATAAAAAAAAAACGTTTTTTTTTCTCATCACTTTTCTATTTATGTTAGTTGTATTCCATGTATAAGTTTTTGAAGCTTATTTTTTGTTGTTTCGGACCTAGCTTATAATACTAATAATGTGTTATTTAACCCAGTTTATAGTTACAGCGCTTCACGTGTTCCCTTGACAATGCGATCAATCTTTAGACGAGTACCTTCATTCTTTAAAAGTTGAATAGCAATTGTAAGACAATTTTGGTTGAAAACTCAACGAAAGGTCTGTTGTAAACGTCTCTTTTACATACTACTATTTATAATAGTATGTAAAATGGCTCTGTGTGAGTTGTCCCAACAATATTTATTAACTAAAGTAACTAACTAACTATCTTCACGCTGTATCCCTGACGGGGTAGTCAGAGAGGACAGATCGCCAGGCTTTGCGATCCATGCATACTTCTTTCGCTTCTTCGAGATTCATCAATCGCTTCATACACTCACGTCTGGGTATCCGAGTACTTTTGACCTTTCCGTTTTTGAGCAATCTGCTCACGTGGTCTTCATATGTAAGTCTCGGCCTACCCTGACTCCTTCTGCCCTCTACTTTTGAACAATATATATTCTTCGTCAATCGTTCCTCACTCATTCGTTGGACGTGTCCAAACCAACGGAGCACGCCCTTTTCCAGCTTAACGCTGACACTTTCATTCAAACCTGCCATATTGCGTATCACTTCGTTACGTATTCGGTCGGCCAAGGTAACGCCGCACAATTTTCGAAGTGATCGCATCTCCACAGCATTCAATTTACTTTCATGCATCTGCTGACATACCCAGGTTTCACTACCGTAAAGCAAAGTTGGCACTAGCACTGCGTTATTAATCACCATTCGTGCTTCTTTTACGATGCTTTGTCGCTTTACTAACTGGGACAAAGCACCGTTAACTTTGTTTCCGGCAGCTACTCGCCGTTCTACATCCGAATCACATCTTCCATCCGCGCTAAACATACTTCCTAAATACACAATTTCATTCACTTGCTCTAGACGTTCCTGGTTTACCCTAATCTCGCATTTAGTTCTTATGTCACCTCTTTCAAATACTAGAACCTTAGTTTTACTTGCATTCAAGCGAAGACCCTTACTTTCACACTCCTCTTTCATATTAGTGACTAATGTCTGAAGGTCGGCTTCTGATGAGGCCATGAGCACCGCATCATCAGCGTACAGCAGACAGTTTACTGTAAAGTCACCCAAATTCACACCCATATTAAAATCTTTCAACTTCTGCAGGCAACTGTCCAGATACACTATGAACTGCCAGGCGGACATGACACATCTCTGTTTGACGCCTGTACAGACATCAAAAAGAGGTGACACATCCCCCCCTACTCGCACGCAAGCCTTACAGTCCCTATAAAGCGACTGTATTGCCCGCAGTAGCGAGCCGTCCACGCCATATCCGGGCAGCAAGTCCCACAGCGTTTCTCTCACAACGTTATCAAATGCTTTCTGTAGATCCACAAAAGCGCAGAAAACCTTCTGGCTAACAGCCAGAAACTTTTCCGCGATCATGCGGAGAGAAAACACTTGATCCATGCAACCTCTTCCACGTCGGAATCCGCATTGAGCCTCCCATAAATACCTTTCAGACTTTTCTTGCATTCGTGCCGTTATAACCTTTGCATACACCTTACTAGCTAAGGTGACCAAGCTGATCGCCCTGTAGCTGGAGCAGTTTAGGCGCGAGCCTTTCCCTTTGTAAATAGGTACTACAACTGCTACTCGCCAGTCATCTGGGACCTCACCCGTCCGCCAGCACAAGTTGCATAACAGACATAGTGTGTACCAGACACGCGACCCACCGTACTTGATCATCTCAGCAGTAACTCTGTCTTTTCCCGCAGCCTTACCACATTTCATACTTCTTATCGCTTGTTCTATTTCTTTCATACTAATGACTTCAATGACATCGGGATCCGGAGCATCGAAGTGAGCTCCACTTCCCGATGTGGCATCTCTGTCTTTTCTTGCATACATCTTTCCATAATATTCACTCCATCTCTGCAGGACGTCAGTTTGGTCTGTTAGGACGTCATTGTTAACACTGAGCACTTTATTCATACTGCAGATTGCCGAAAAACTCCGGGTCTTGCCTACCTCTTTCCAGAAGAGCTTGGCATTATCCCGGAAATTGGACGACAACCTTTCATCCGCTTTCATTCTGCACCTTTCACGAGCTTCTTCTATTAGTGCCTTCGTGTTAACTTTCTGCAGTTTGTATCTCTCTTTCATATTAAAATCATTCCGCGAGGCTAAGTAGTCTAGCCATGCTTTCTTCTTCATTCGAACTGCTTCTTTCACTTTCTCATTCCACCATGCATCACGCTTATTACTACTGCCTCTTTTCGTTTCTCCACACACTTCCACAGCGGCATTTATCATACTATCCCTAAGGTTCTGCCATACACTTTCCACATTCTCACTACTTACATTGAAGTCGCCAAGCTTTTCGGCTACCCTTTCATTATATTTATCCCTAATGGATGCATCCTGCAGCTTCCAGCTTTTGATGCTATAAGTCGGCTCATGTTCAGGACACTCGGTACGATGATGCCAACCCGCGAACAGACCCCTAATCCTAGTTATGACTAGGTAGTGGTATGATCCCAGCTCAGCGCCTCGATAAACCCTTGTGTCCATCACCTGTTTACGAAGCCGACTATCCATTAGGAATAGATCTATCATGCTTCTCTTTGACTTACATCTCCTCGTATACATATGAATTTGTTTGTGGTTGAACATTGTGTTCGCCACAAACAAATCCTTTTCCTTACAAAATGCCAGTATTAGCTTGCCAGCGTCGTTCACCCTTTTATCCCCATACTTCCCGAGTACCGACTCAAAACCATCGCGAGCGGTACCCACCCATCCATTCAAGTATAAGTCATCACATACTATAAGTCTTTCATTTCCTTCTATCACATTTAGAGCTTCACTCATACTCTCCCAGAAGTCCTCTAGCTCACTCGCGTTCGACGAAGATACTGGCGCGTAAGCAGCTACCAGGAAAATCTTCGTCAAACCAAGTTTTACACGGATCCAGAGGATTCTAGGACCTACCAGTTTGTACTCATACATACCGGAGGCCAATCGCGAGGACAGCAAAATTCCAACCCCCCGACTGCCATGCTCGCTCTCTGGTACTCCAGACCAAAGCGCGAGCATCCCACCCGGGAGCTCCAAGACTTCGCTGCCCTTGCGTTTGGTCTCTGTCAAGCACACTGCATCTAACTTTCTCTTATTCATAACATCCATCAACTCATTCATCTTATCTGTCATTCCTCCCCTAACATTCCACGCAGCTACCCTGCACTCCATCCTCCACTTCCCGCCGTGTCGGGCCGCACGTGTAGGGTGGCGGTCCCCTACGCTGCTCTGGCTCACACTTTTCGCACCAGCGGGGACGAACTGGTGCTCGTCGCCTCGGGGGCACGCCCTAGCATCATTCGCCCTGGTGGCACTCCTACATATCTTTTTTTTTTAATTATGAAAATTATGTCTTGGTCCCATTTGGTGGCCCCTTTATTAGCTTTTATTGCTTTTGTTCTACACAAAAATATCTATCAGCATGAAATAAAGTCGGTAAAAATACTTATAAAAAATATATAGCTAAACACGTTTTCGTAAAAAAAAGTCTAAACATTCCTTTATAAAACATTTTATTAAAAGCATAATCTAACTCTAAATATAAAAAAAACAACTAACTAAACTTAAATAAATATACATTACCTACAACGTGTCAAAAAATTCCTCCGCATCATCGCTGACCGGAAACGTTCCCAGAAGACTGGCAGCATTGCCACGTTGAATGGCAATACTAATCCTTTGTGCAAGGAAATAACCAGCCTTCTGGTCACGCGAAGCGTCGATTAGCGGCTTTGCCAAGTCTTTAAATAAAAAGCGGGCACTTGGACCCCAAGGTCCCAAAGTCTCAACTCTAAACGGCTCAAACATATAATCCTCTACTAGATTACAATATTTGCGCCGCTTGAGGTTTTCAGCAGAAGCAGCTGCGGCACCCGCACAACCTGCTGTGCTTGGAATATGTGATGGCGCCAGAGTGTCGACGAATGTGGCGTTCCACCCAAACGGAGACAAGTGGCAAGGCGGAAAGTAGTATCATCCAACTTAGTACCTATGTTGGGTGATGGAAGCGCCTGAATCCATAAGCCTGACTCCCACAGCCAGCAAACGCGCACGCTCTGCAACATTGGGAGAAGTATTGATATAGGCAGTTCTTACCAAGCTACAGAGCGGCACATCCCAGAGTCTCTGAGAGGATGGGTTAACAGGCAAGGCAGTATTAGGGCACGCCAATTTCCAGGCATTTATGGCGTCAGTCTTGCACGATACTTCAGAATTAACCTGTGTGTTTATTAAATTTTTTCTGGTTAAATCTTCAGTGCCGTGAACTGACGACAGAAACGCTGGTAGGCTAATGTCAGAAATTTTGCGAATGCCGAGCCCCCCCATACGAACTGGAAGAGACGCTTGGAGCCAAGCTCGGTCGTTCAAGGCCACATTTAAAATTTTGCTTAAGGTGTGCCGAATAGTGTCATCAATTTTTCCCAAAAGTGGCAAATGTTTCCAAAATTGTGATGAACGAACTGCATGAGTAAATTTTGGTACGAATAGACAAAACTGAAGTATAGTGAAAGCCGAATGAATGCTAATTTTAAGTAAACGATCTGAAATATTTTCAAAATTTGTAAGCTTTTCTTCTAAAAAAGAATTAAGACCTTCATCTAAAACCGGGGAACCCAAGAAGCGAAGTGATGCGCTATTTAAATTTTAATATTTGGTGCCAAAGAATTAAATTTATGTATCGTTGAAAGATGGTCTGCCTTTTCAGTGATAAAAAGTTGATTTAAATTTATTTATTATGAAATCTAGATCTTGTAATACTGTTTGTACATTGCCTCCAAGAGTCCCGTCGTCTAAATACCATATATTGAATTTTGAAATTAGTTCTTCAATAATAGGATGTATAGCGAGAGAAAAAATGACAGGCGCTAGAGGGTCACTTTGCTGATATCCAACAGAGAATTCTAAAAGGTGATCTTTATAAACTAATTTTGTAGGAAATCTATAACACTGCCAAAGAAATTTATAAATTTTAGGAGTTTGTAGTTTTACTTGGTTCAGCAAGGTATCCCTGTTTAATGAATTGAAGGCGTTCCTCAGGTCCACCTTCAGGATGACCTCTCCCTCACTACTGCCAAGGTACGTGGATAGAGCGTGCAAGGCTGCCTCGCAACCTCCTTTGGAGCCAAAGCCTAGTTGGTAGGGCTAAAATTTATGTGCAAGTTCACTATTATAAAATTTGCATTTTTTTACTAAACGTCTTAATGTGCTCCCCACAGCAATGGGACGAATGCCATCATCTTTCTTAAGTAAGGCACACAAATTGGCTCCATATAAGATATCAATGATGCCATCGTCCACATTGCCAGAGAGCATTAATTTCACTAAAGCCGTTAGCTCCTTCAACAGTGCATCCCCTGTGTCGCCTACAGTTTGACACAACAAATCCTTAAGATGTTGCAGTGACAAACCGTCCAAATCGCCAGCGGATCCGCTGCGAAAGGAGCAAACGGCCGTGAAAACGTCCTTGGCAGTAACACTGAGACACTCATTATCATCATTGGGTGGTTCAGGAAAATTGAGATCAGCTGAAGGCGGTGTATGTTTACTCTGCAAACCCGCGAGCGTCTCTGCAGACTAAGACGCCACCACATCGCTACTAAAAAGCAATCTCGACGCTCCTCTTATGTCACCTTCCCTTCCTATACAGTAAACCAATTTAAATATATTGAAAACAAATTTAAATATATTTAAATTGGTTTACTGTATTATATTGAGTGAAAGGTAATATTGATTCAAAATTGGTGGAATTAGGATTATTGCAATTTTCTTTCAGATGGGTTTTTTTTTTTTTTTTTTTTTTTTTTTTAATTTATTGTGTCATAATAAAAACATACAATGCAAAATTTGTTCGGAGACCACTTTTAAGCAAAAAATGCCTGTGTTAGCAGCCTCCGCTCTTCCTAACTCACTAGTGTTATTAACACAATGTGCTTACAAAATTACAAAAGACAAAAGAATAACTTAATAATTTTTATACAATACTAACATGTGTGTGGGTGTAGGTGTGTGTGTGTGTGTGTGTGTGTGTGTTTGTGTGTGTATGTGTGTGTGTGTGTGTGTGTGTGTGTGTGTGTGTTTAAGTATGTGGTTATATAGTAACCTCAAAGAGTGCTTCTGTATCTTCGTGGGAAAGAGGTTTGATCCAGTCTATAATTTTCTTTTTACATATAAAGTGTAACATGGAGTGTAGAGCTAGTATTTTATTTATCCTATTATATAAATGCGAGGATCTGTGGTCAAACTGCATTGAAGCAAATGTGGTTCTCACCCTGGTAGTATGAGCAACATGGGGTATCCTTCTTTTTGTTCTAATTTTGTCTGCGTCATAACTTACAGTTTTGTGTTTTTTTAATATAATTTGTGTTATATATAATTTCCTGACAGAAAGTACATCGCTAATAAGATAAAGTCTTTCTGTAGGGAACCTATTTTTTTTAAAGTATATTGTTTTTAACAGTGCCCGTTGAGCTCTTTCGACCTGTATAAATTTGGTTTTTGCTGCTCCCCCCCAAACTGAAATACAATACATTAAAATAGATTGTACCAGGGCTAAATATATCTGCATTAAGATACTTCTAATGGAGTTTCCTTCGCTTCTCATATTTCTAGGTACAATATGTCGAAGCGTTTTGAAAATCCACGCCAGTTTCCGAACTCTTGACGTGACTTGTTCCAAGTGAGCGTACCAGGACAGTCTTTGGTCAATTATTACGCCGAGGTATTTTGTTTCTCCCACTTTATTAATACTAGGACAGTTACAGTTTCCACTATTTGCATCACAGCAAGAATGTATTTTGATGTTGAAGTCAATTTTCGGCTGTGCAATATTGTATATACTAAAACATATGTAATTGGTTTTGGATGTATTCAGGGTTAATAGGTTTTTATGTAACCAGTCAGCAATATGAATCATACCAGTCTCAGTATACTGTTTGACCTCGCTCCAAGTTCTCCCATAGAAGACCACTGCTGTGTCATCGGCGTAGCAAAACACTTTAGCGTTAGCAACTTTTATGCTACAGAGGTCATTAATATAAAGAAGGAAAAGCGTAGGACCCAGCACACTACCCTGAGGCACGCCATATGTCACATGTGTATCCTCACTTATGTGTGACCCCACTTTGACCCTTTGTTTCCTATTTGCTAGATAATCTCTAAATAGATTCAGAGCAGTACCTCTGATACCGACTTTTTCTAATTTGTTCACAAGGATAGACGTAGAAACGGTATCAAACGCCTTTTTTAAATCTAGGAAAACAGTTAAACATTTATTTCCTTTATCGACGTGTTTAGTTATTAGTGAACTTAGAGCAATTACTGCATCCTCTGTAGATTTGCCGTGCCTAAATCCGAATTGAGCATCAGCTAATATGTTAAATGTATTTATGTAATTAAGAAGTCTAATGTTTATTAATTTCTCTATTACTTTAGACAAAGTAGTTAAAACCGATATGGGTCTATAATTATTGATGTCATCTTTACTTCCACTCTTGTGTATTGGCGTGATGATGGCATACTTCAATTGGGCTGGGAATATACCTTTCTTAAAGCATAAGTTGGCCAAATGTGTTAAGGCAGGAACTACTTCTTTATTGACATATTTTAGAAATTTTGCCGAGATATTGTCCCATCCAGGAGCGCTTTCAGGTTTCAAACCCATCACAACTCTACCCACTTCGTCAGTGTCGGTTTCAAGAAGAACAAACGAGTTTAATTGCGAAGTTAACTCAGTCTGATTAGAGTTCACATTATTTCTTAGCTGGATTTGTTGAGCTAATTGTGAACCAATGTTGGCAAAAAACTTATTAATAAAATTTACTGATTCGGGGGGAGTTGCCTTAATATTTAATAATTCATTGTTTTGATTTTTTATTTTATTTGTATAAGTTATAGTTTTGATATTTTTCCACAGTAATTTATTGTTATTTATAGAATTAGCAATGAGGTCTCTTTCATATTTTCTTTTTAATCTTTTTATTAAATTATTACAATAGTTTCTGTACCGCATGTAGGTTACTTTTAGAGTCATATTCTCTGGATCACGACGAAGACGTTTTTGTAGCTGATTGCGATTTTTTATGCAACGCAATATTCCATTGGTAATCCAAGGTTTTTTGATGCGCTTGCTACTAGGTATGTTTATTGTGTTAGTACTCAATTTAATGGATTCAGTCAAATATTGTATCAGTTGGGTACACAGTATGTTTGGATTATCATGTAGCAATAATTCATGCAATTTTTTTCCTTCTAAATAGTTAAAAGCTTGTTGATAATCTATAGTAGTAGTTGTTTTTTGAATGGTGTTATTGTATTTTAATTTAGACAACACTAAGACAGTTGTATAGTGATCTGTAATGGTAGAATGTAGGATAGCTACACATGCAGATATCTTTTTCTTATCTATTTTAAGCATGCAATGATCCAGGCAAGTTTTTTGTCTAGTAGGGAGTTTATGACCGGCAAGTATGCCATGCAGGGAAAGCATGTTTATGTAGTTAACTCTATTTGTATATTCATGAGCTAATTCAGACAATTTCGGTAGGATATTTATGTTTATATCTCCCGTAACTATAATATTTTTATGTGTGGTTATACTATTTAAATGGGTATCAAGAGATTCAACAAAACTGTCAGCATGTTTATTTGACGGGGATCGGTAGATGCACAATATGTTACTATTTAGTACGTCTAATTGGAGGCAGGAGGCCTGGGATAACATTATTTCCTTGACCTTCGGATTCAACGAGCTTTTTACATAGATAACCACCCCATCATTTTGGTTAAGCTGCCGTGTAGTTGCGAAGGAATCGTAGTTTTTTATTTGCGGAATGGGCTTATCAGCGTTAAGTCTACATTCCGTTAAAACGATTATGTCAGTCTCGAATACCAACGTTGTCAATGTTGCCAAGAGATCGTCCAAATTACGGTATATGCTCCTGATATTTTGGGAAATAATAGTCAGATCACTTGTGGTAACACATATATGTTTGGCGAGCTCACTACTATCACACTCGATAGTACGCGCTATTTCTAGATTGTCTAATTCAGTTATATTTTCTAGTGTGCTATCCATAGTGTTTGTATATTATATATAGAGTTATAATCATAAGTTCGAAAGGAATAAATAAATGATAACTGAATAAAATGTGTACTTGTGTAAATGGAGGGCATGTTATACGCCTCTGCTTATCACCTCTTGGGTACAAAGCATCAATGTATGCTTGAGTAATATCTGCACGTTTCCTATACAAAATATTATTTAGTATAGTTACATAGGTTAGAACATTTAGTGCACGAACTATATTTGAGTATAAGGTAAATGCAATTAAATAACCAGGCATGGCTATATAATGTATATATCGTAGGCAGTGCTTAAAAGGGTAAGATTTTATCGGGGATGTAGGTCTTCTAAGTGGTTTAAAAGTCAGAATGTATGTGGTTAAATAAATAAGTGTGTATTGTTTATTACAGTATAGTAGTTGGTAGTAGTAATACGTAGTTAACTGTGATTTAAGAGTTTGGTGTAGCTTTATGTTGTGTTTGTATATAATATGAATTTTTGAGGTGTGAATATAGGGTGTGTATTTAACTAAGCTATTGAATATAGTATCGTGTTTTACTGAAAAATACAAAAATTGATACAGAAAGATTATCAAAATTAGAATGTAAAACACTGTTTTTTTTTTACTTCTAGTGTATATAATAATGGGCCTCGTTTGCAATTGTAGTTATATGTAGATAGTCACTGCTGTATAATAAGTTTCTGTATCTGCTCCTCACTTCTTATAGTGATGACAGGTGATTGCTCGTCTTTTCTCACGTAGATTCGACCATAGGCTGTCCAACAGTATTTGTACGATCGAGACTTGATTAAATCTCTTGCGAGAAAATGTAGGCGCGATCCTTTTGTAGTTAGATGCTCTGATAAATATATGGGAGTCTCCTCTTGTGTCTTAAGCCCCAGATGTTTACAGCAAAGTTTAGCTTTGTGCCTTCTGTTAAAATCCCTTCCCATTTTCAATATATTTGTTTTCAGAAGTGTTGAGCCTGTTTCCACAATAATAGGCGAATTTTGAAACTCGCCCTTTTTAACCCGTACTCTGTATATGTCTCTGATGTCACTCTTGTGGATTTTACAGCCTATTTTCTCCGACAGCCTTATAGTCATTTCCATAAGATCTTCCTTGGTTTCGCTTGATTTTTTGGGAACATTTTTTAAAATAAAGTTATTCTTCCGTTCTCCTATTTGTATTTCCTCTATCTTGTTTTCCAAAACTGCTATGTACTTCCTATCCTCCTTAACTTGATTCTCTAGTTGGTCAATTTTTTGTTTATATTCTTCATTTTGCGTCGTTAAAAACGCAATCGAGCTCTCAATATTAAGATTGGATTGTTGAATTTCCTTAAGGGTTGCGCTTAACTTTTTCATCTCATTCCCTTGGTTTGTAGTTAAAAGTGACATCATTTTCCTCATCTCCTCCCTAAGTGAATCTAGTTGCCTACCGCAGCAGTCCTCCATGTCTTCTCTGCACCTTTTGGCTCTTCTAATTCCATGGTTTGGAGGTGTCTTTTTTTCGTTTCCCACAACATTAATTTCCGGTTCCGATTGTGATTTATTCATAGGCGACTCCATAGTACTCGATTTTAAGTACTGTGTTCAATTGTACTCCGATGCGGGTAGATATTATAATATTTAGGTATGTCAACAAAAGTATGCACAAGCAGCTGGGGGACTGGCTTACGTAGTTGAGCTAAGTTGTATCCAATCCAGTGGTAGAAGGGTGTGTATGTAAATAAACAATTCCTTACTTGCACAACTTATGGCGACGATGTACTAGGCGCCCAGTAACTCAGAAGAGTAATCACTTATTGGTGAGGCCGAGCGTAGTGCGAGTTTTGGCAGGCGTCTTGATTTTATGCACTCCTAATATTTTTGAAGTATTTAATTTCTCAAATTTGACTTAAAATATTTTAAGACAGTTTAATATATATCTTAGCACACGTTTACACCTTACGGCGATCCGGGGGAAGAGGGTTGTCAAAGATCTTTTAATACTATTGGTTTTTTTCACATGGAGAATTCTGTAAGGAAAAGTGAGCAATTGCTCCCAGGCCGTAACGGAGTTCTCACGGACGACGAGGCCTATGCAACTTGCCAAATTATAATCCAAAGCAGGCCTCGCACCACGCGGAATCCTTTTCAAAATGGAAATTGAATTTTTCATTTCACTTAAAATTTGCCATAAAGGAATTTGAGAAGTATTAGGAGAATTAATTGCCGAGATTTGTGTATTTTCCCAAAATGCACTTTCAAGCCACGCTCACCTTTAAAAAACGGGCCTGAGGGCAAACAGGGCATTGTACAAGATAACTTACGAGAGTAGCGGGTTGACCTGAACCAAATTCCACATTGCCACTGCCTGTGCTGTTTAAAGACATAAAACAAATGTTATATTCTACTTACACTAAAAAAAACACACAAAAATATTAACTAAAATTATTGACACTAAAAATCTCAAAATACTGGTGTCACTTTTCACGCCTGCGCCCGTGTTGTCATGCGCCTTTTGCTTAGCAACGCGTGGGACCTACGCCCCCCGCGTCGCACATGCAGTAAGTAATGTTTTTTCAGATTAAAAATTTAGAATTGTAACAAATGATCCACAAATTGACAAACGTCGATTGCTCCACTGGGTAAAATACAAAACTGTTGAAGAATTCTGGTTCTTCCGGTATTGTGATATATAATATAAATTTTGTGGGTAATGTATTAAAGTCTGCCTCGGTTCTAGAAATACTCAATTTTCCATATTTTTTTATAAAACTATTTAAGATTTATGGAGGCACAGAAAAACACATTCAGCAGTCAAACTTAAAATGTTTTTTTTGGGTCGGGATTTAAAACCAAGCTCATCAAGTGTCATAATGTGTTTTACTTATGAACCATTTTTTGTTGGTTAAATTGTAGCACGTAATTTCGTAGCTACATTATATCGCTGCTACGATTTCTCGTAGCAATTTAAAAGTGATTGCTACGCGTGATAACTTTATATTGCGCTTTCTTTTGCCTCAACTCTCAACCGTTGAAGATGAAGGCGGAAAAAATTCATCGTCTCGCTTGGCGTACACAATACCCGTACATACTAAATGAAACGTGGAGAAGGATTATGTGAAAAACAGTTTTGTGTGAAGTTACATAATCATAGAGCATGAAAAAAACATTTCAAGGGTGAGTGAAATTTAAACTCCATAGTTTAAAACGTTAACCCACAACATTTAGATAAATTAAAGCTCTGGTGTTGCAAACATCCATAGGCTACCCGACCACTTACCATAGCCTTTTAACATCACATCAACTATTACGGCCCACCTGATGGTATGTGGTGGTAAGCATACGTGCTTGTCTTCCACCTCAGTAGCATAAATAAAAAAAAACCGTATTATAAACACGTGAAGGCTTCCGCTGGTACCAGAGCTCCTCAAACAGATGAAAGTGTCTCACTTCCTATTAACGTTGAAATCAACAAGAATAGGCTGCTGATGAAAATTTTCAAACTTACAAGGCATTCAATAAACCGTACACCTTCCTTTTTCTATAGTTGCTGGCCAAAATGACGCCGCTCGCCTGATAGAAATTCATGGCGATATTTATTAAATTGTCGGCCGATCTTCTGGTCTACAAGAATATTGATAGTTACCTTCAAATTGGCAACAAAACTGCATCTTCCTTCACGCTCAGCTTGTAGAATTCTGGATTGTAAGAGGACAAAATCACATGAGCTGGCAGAGTTTAATATTTTTTCTTTTTCGATACAAACTAATTTTCTTTACTTCAAGACCGACCCAAGCATGACCGTCCATATCATATATAACAGAACACTGGCTACTGAAGTTACAAGCACATTAAAAAATGTACACATTTATTCTCTTTTAAATGCAACTCCTGCCTGTGTCTGTCAAAAACCCGCCACACTTTATAGCAATATAAAAAGACAGCTCAAATAAAAGTTTTATAATAGACCTTTTTCTTTAATTACAGTACCATTGGGCAGGTTAATTAGATTTCAACGCCAAAGTTCTTACATTGAAAGGATTTCATATAGGTAAGTGATTTAATAAGCTATTTGCATAAAATGTATTATAATAAATAATAATAAATATTGTTTTACGGTAGTGAAACCTGGGTATGTCAGCAGATGCATGAAAGTAAATTGAATGCTGTGGAGATGCGATCACTTCGAAAATTGTGCGGCGTTACCTTGGCCGACCGAATACGTAACGAAGTGATACGCAATATGGCAGGTTTGAATGAAAGTGTCAGCGTTAAGCTGGAAAAAGGCGTGCTCCGTTGGTTTGGACACGTCCAACGAATGAGTGAGGAACGATTGACGAAGAATATATATTGTTCAAAAGTAGAGGGTAGAAGGAGTCAGGGTAGGCCGAGACTTACATATGAAGTCCACGTGAGCAGATTGCTCAAAAACGGAAAGGTCAAAAGTACTCGGATACCCAGACGTGCGTGTATGAAGCGATTGATGAATCTCGAAGAAGCGAAAGAAGTATGCATGGATCGCGAAGCCTGGCGATCTGTCCTCTCTGACTACCCCGTCAGGGATACAGCGTGAAGATAGTTTATGTAAACAGTATTCGGAAATAAATAAGTAGGTACTATGATTATGATTTACCTTTTTCACTGAACTCGCCCGCTCGAAGTCGTAGTGAACAGACGTGCTATCAGATGATAATAAAATATAACAACTTTTGAATGATCTTACTCTGTTTTTAATTTGTTTCTTTCTTCTGCTGTCTGCGGAAATCTGATGTATTTGTTTAGTATGTTTGGGTGGTTTAATGCTATTGTGACTTCTTTTAGCACAGTGGACACACTTGGTTGAGATATGGAATGGCTGATGTTTTGCCCGACTCCTCTTTGATACGACCCACAGGCATAAAATGATAAAGCAGTAAACACCTGCAATTAAATAAATAATTATCTGACTTCATTATTTGCTTCGAGATAGTATGTGGTAGGGAAATGACGATTTAAAAGTACTTGAAAAGTCAATTTATAAAGATAGTTTGAGTATAAGACAGTATAGTAGGTACAATATCAATTACATTAAAGTTAGCATATGCATTTCCTACCTTAGTATCTATTGTGATGTCTCCTGCCTTTCTAGTCGGTCGCATCAGCGGCTGCAACTCTAGTATAAGGTCTTCGACAAGAGGCTTTGAGAGACGATAGGTCCCTATAAATTCGGCATCCGGCATCTCAAATGGGTCAGCTAGGTGCCTCTGTTGGCGCATTTGCCTTTGTCTAGTACGTATATCGAATATACGAGCCCGTTCGAACAAATCAAGCCACAATCCTAATCGAGCCATTTTTGTAAGTCTTTAAATAAAACACTTCTTACACACCTAATTGAATAAATTTACTATACTAAGATGTAAAAATGTGAAAATACTAATAAATTCAATATAATATGTTTGAATCTCATGCTAGAAGTTTTGTAGAAGTTACTAATTATTAACTTTTGTTCAATTGCGTATTTGACACATATTAGAAGTTAAACTCCGCGTCAAATGGGTTCGGCAATACGAAATTTCATAGTAATTAGAGCACAATATACGTTAAGCTGCACTTCAGCTGCACGGAAAAGTTCAACTTCTCGCGCGCTGCTAAGTTGACACCGCAATACGAAACGTCATTTTCCGCGCTCCTATTCAACTACACTTCGACTGCTAACCGTGGCGCAATAGGCCCCCAGATGTCTCATCAATTTTGGATATAAAAGTGTGGTAAAGTGCGCTTTCATAGTCCAAATAATATACAAAACTGAAGTATAGTGTCTGAGTGACCAATCTGTGCATAATCAATAGTGGAAAAAGTGCCAAAACATTAAATAAACCATTTTTTCAACATCAATTTGTACGGTTAATTTAAAAACTTGAGTAATAAGTGAACTTTGAATCCTTTAGTGTCACATTGGCACTAACAAAAGAACCCGAGCATTCTATTCATTACCGGTTTACCTACTTTGCGCAAGTTGTTTAGTGAACGCAATTTTTGAACTTTACTATCGGTGCTTGTGTGGCCCCGCGCGCAATACAGTGGGTTAAGACTTTTGGGGCTCGAGTTCGAGACTCACTCGACTTGAATAAACTTTTTGTGTTTATAATACACTTTTTGCACAAAGCCAACCAGCCGATCTTGTGTGAAACCGTTCTATTTTGTTTTAGGTTTTGTTTATAAAATCCAACCATAATATAGTTCGAGTTTATATCGAAATCCGAACATGCCCCTTGCTAAGTGTGGGGGATGTGGGAAGTTCATCTCAACGGGAGAAGCTGTTAAGTGCACCAAATGTCGTGTATCATTCCACCGTGGTTGTGTTGGGCTTGCTGCGACTGTATCCTATCCTTACCACCTCAATAGCAGTGCCCGGAGTGCGGAAAGGACGTGGTACGAGACAATAGGTCAGAGACACCTGTTAGAGGAAGGGTTGTGGGAATAGATAATGCAGAGGGCCATCAGGGTGGCGAGACCGGTGTGGGAAATCAGGTCATACAGGACACGCTAAAAGAAATTGTTAAAGAGTTGAGAGCTGTGCGAACTGAGATACAGGATTTTAAAAATGATCTACTTGCTCTAAAGGCAAGTGTTAAACAATGCCTCTCACGCATGGATACCCTGGAGTCAAGACTGGGAGCTCTCGAGCATCAAAGAGCGGGACCAGCAGACGCCAGCATAATTGAGAACCTTAAGCGGGAGATAAATGAACGTGATCAGGAGCTGATGGGCAACGATCTGGTGATTTCCAATGTACCCGAGTCCGGGACTGAGGACTCCATGCATGTGGTGCAAGCGATTGCTGTTAAGCTGGGTGTAAAGGTGGAGGCGGGGGACATTGTCTTTGCTGATCGCATTGGGGCGCGCGTTATCAATGCCACCAAAACGACAGGGGCCGGAACCTTGCGACCAAGAGCCATTATGGTAAGGTTCGTGCGCCGGGATCAGCGTAACGCGTTACTTAGTGGTGCACGTGTTAGACGAGGTGCTACGACCGAAGAACTTGGAGTGGCAGGGACAGACAGACGGTTTTACGAAAATGAGCGCCTCACCAGGACAAACCAGCATTTATTTCGGAGGGCGAGAATGGCAGCGGACCGCCATGGCTGGCGCTTTGTGTGGACGAAGCAAGGCCGTATTTTCGCTCGCTGCAGGCCAGGGGACCCCACACGCCGGATTACTACGGAGGAAGACATTTTACTTCATATTGGAGAGACTGAGGATCAGGCATGACATGGGTTATGAGTTATATGTAAACTATGGTATGGTTAGGATTTTCTATTTGTGTCTATGTACAAATAATAGTAAGAATTGGGTATTTAATAAAAAGTATACAGTGAACGGAAAAATTACATTACATACTACGGGCACAACTAAGACATATTACTCGACGCATTAAATGTGCACAAGATGGGATAACCGGTCGTTCAATATTTACATACATTTATACATAGTGGTGAAGTTTATATTAACTCGCATTGTTCATAAATATCTTACAGCAGTCACAAAGGTATGTACATATATCACATTATACACAAAAAATAAAAAATATACAGACAACAATTACCTAGTCTTAATAACATACAAGTATAACATACATAAATTAGTGGTCCTTACATTGTATAATATTGCTGAGAGTAAAAAAACAACGGACACAACATGCTTACTACATCTAATTACAAGTATCCTATCCTCAATAAACTATAAGTATAGAAATAGGCCAGATGATTCATCATTACAACACTCTAATGTGGTAAGGCAGACATGTTTTCAGTATTTTGCTTGCACCTGTTTTTCTTATATACTCATTGTCTGCATTAAAACTTTGTTCGGCCCGTGTGGTTGATGCCTGGTGTCCTGTCGGTGTGCATCACACACATAGAGACTTATATTACTTCAAAATTTACACACATTTATTATTAATTTTCCAATTACAAACTCATTCACATAATAACACACACTACTCTACACTTACTTGGTTATGGCAAATGTTGCCACTGTAGGTGCCTTTAAGTAGTGATACAAAACTTTTATAAAAATATAATTCAATCCAATTAATACTTTAGTTATAAA
Organism: Thumatha senex; assembly: GCA_948477245.1. Lineage (NCBI taxonomy): Eukaryota > Metazoa > Arthropoda > Insecta > Lepidoptera > Erebidae > Thumatha > Thumatha senex. Next base: position 10,688,631 of record OX419741.1, on the reverse strand, counting down.
TGACGTTGACCAACAGGACATCGTATGCAGAAGGTTAATTGAGCCCACAGACTGTACACAGTTTATAATTGGTACTGGTTCTAAAACTTTTTCAATAGTAACACTTAACATTCGAAGTATAAATGCCAATTTAGATAAATTTCTTGTATTTCTTGCAAAATTTTCAAGCCCTATTGACGTCTTAGTTTTGACCGAGTGCTGGACTAATGAAGATATAGCAATACCAACTATAGCTAATTACAATATGTTTAGAACGAATACCTACCTAAATCAGAACGATGGGGTTGTAGTTTACGTACGAAATGTCTATGATGCAATTTCACTTGAACCAGACTGTTCTGATGGAAACTGTGTTGTAGTTAATATTAAAGAGGATATTTGCCTTATCTGTACTTACCGGCCGCAATGTTTTAAGAACCCTATTAACTTTATGAACTCCTTAGATAATATTCTAAACGTATGCAATAAAAGTAAAAATGTAATTCTGACTGGTGATCTGAATCTAGACACCTTACTTGCTAAACCTGATGTAAATTGTGAAAAATACTTGCACTTAATGGCTAGTTACGGCCTACGGCAGGGGATTAACTGTACCACTAGAGAGAAGACTTGCCTTGATCATTTTATGGTAAAATCCACCTCAAAATTGCAAACTTTTGTTTTTGATCAACTTACGGATCACTCACCTATCATGCTGCATATTGAAAGTATTTCTACACCTAAGAATAATGCTTATGTTAAGAGTATTCATATTGATGTTGATGCTGTGGGTAAATGCCTGACAGGAGAAACATTGGATGAATTGTACTCAACTACAGATAATTAATTTATCGCTTGAAGGCGTGAATAGGTTTTTTACATCAATAGGCTTAAATCTTGCAAGTAATATTTTGCAAAATCTGGATACCGACGAAGCAACCCTAGCGCATAAAGCCAAACAAACGGATACACCGCTAAACTCTATGGCGTTGTATTTGACAGATCCTATTGAGGTCGCTAATATTATTAGTGATCTGAAAACTCACAGTGCTCCATACTGAAAACATTCCGTTATTGCGTTGCAAAACCTATATCGTACTTAACGAATCTCAGTTTTGTCAAAAGTCATCAAGTCTTTAAACGCGCTATTATCTGCCCTATCTACAAATCAGGTGACAAGTCACTTGCTACAAATTATCGGCCTATCTCGCTCTTAAGTACCCTTTCTAAAATTATGGAAAAAATACGAATAGACGATTAAAAAATTACCTGGAATGCAATAACTTGCTTAGTGAAAACCAGTACGGGTTTCGCGCCAAGCGTTCCACTGATGATGCTATCCTAAGACTTACTTCTAATATCTCGACTTACCTTGATGATAATCAAAAATGTGTGGGAGTGTTCCTTGATCTGCAAAAGGTGTTCGATTCAGTATCAATCCCAATACTTTTAACTCGTTTAGAGAATATTGGAGTCAGGGGTAACGCCATTTTGTGGTACAAGAACAATCTTACTGAAAGAAAGCAATGTGTTAGAGTTGAGAATTGCTTAAGTGGCTTTGAATTTGCATCGTATGGGGTACCACAGGGAAGCACGCTGGGACCTACGCTGTTTCTAACGTACATTAATGAACTGTGTAAATTGAGAATAAAGAGTGCGCAGATTCAAGTGTTTGCTGATGATACTGTTATTCTATTTCACAGTGATACATGGGAGAATACACAGCAACTAGCGGAGAGGAGATGTCAAAAGTGACTGCATGGTTAGAGGATAGTTTACTGTCTCTTAATGTGGAGAAAACCAAATATCTCTGCTTTAGTAAAACTATGACATTTTATCCTAAGAATTTCAAGTTCATCACACATTCCTATCCATGTAATAGATCGGTAAATAGTTTCCCACCACTTTGTAGCTGTCCGACATTAATAAAAGTACCGAAATCAAATATCTAGGTGTAACAATTGATGACAAATTAAACTGGAAGAAACGTATATCAATAATAAGCAAACGACTAAGAAAGCTTATATACATTTTTAAAGACCTAAGACTGATACCTGACACTACACTTTTAATACAAACTTACAAGGCATTGGCTGAATGTGTTATCACCTACTGCATATGCTCGTGGGGTTCAGCGGCTAAGACACATCTCTTACAACTCGAAAGGGCGCAAAGAGCTGTGCTCAAAGTACTTCTTTACTTACCATTCGGACATCCAACACATTCAATATACGAAATGACCAATGTTTTGACGGTAAGAAAATTGTTTTTCTATCAGTGCATGTGTCGGTTTCATAAATGTACTATACCTTCTTTAAAGTAATCGGGCAAAAGATTGGATAAATGTCCAGTTCCCAGAGTTAAAAGACAAGTTGCCCAGCGAAACTATAATAATGTTGCCCCCAGACTCTATAACAAATTTAATCTAATATATAAAACTAAACATCTAACAAACTATCAAATTAAAAGCAAAATTAAATTGTGGCTTAAGGGTTTAGATTACAACGAGATAGAAAATATATTAGAAATACCAAAATAAAAGATTTGGATTAAATTCAATGATATTAAATTCAATGATATTTACAAAACACACACACACTCACACACACACACACACACACACACACACACACACACACACACACGCGCGCGCGCGCTGGCACGCATGCATTTTATATTATATTAACATAATGTACACACTAAATGGATTGTAACATTTTTGCTATGTATAATTTTAAGGAAGGAACTGATTTCCAACATACTGCTCACGCTAGTTTGGAAATCAGGGCATATACAAATATTGTAAATAATCTATTGTTACAATAAATAAATTCCCTTTTATTATTTACTGAATTCTCTTTTCCGTTCCGCGCGTCTGTGTGTTTTTATGTGTGTTTATTGTGTATGCGTATGGTTATATATGTGAGCGAAGTGGGCGGCAAGAGATGCGGTCGGATCGTTCGCTCGGCGGTGCCGGCGCCCCAACAAGAAAAAAAAATGGTTATATATGACGACCACTTTACTTAAATAGCTAACCCGATTCAAAAGTGTTTTTTTTTAAATTGAATAGTAATTTTCTGGCGGTGTTTTTCAAATATGTTTTATTATAATCGTTCTACTTGTTATGTTATTTTTATTCTAGAGTTTTACTACGAAATATTCATGCAAGTGTATTTAGATAACTTGCATGAACATTTCAACGTAAAAATCTGATGATCTTAAAAAATACAAAATTTAACAGACATTTCAGAAACACACCTACCGTATTTCGAATTCTATTCACCGCACACGTGCGTTGTCTATGTTACTATGGCCGGTAGTCAACGTGAGCTAATGAACCGTACCGATTATCACTCAACGATCATGATTGTGGTATTGTGCAGTGGAACCACATTGTTGATCAATCAACACTTCTGCATTTCAATTTCTACACTCAATGCAATAATGTGAGATACGTCAATCTTTCTTCGTTTTCTTTTTCTTATTTTATTCGTAGTAGCTTCCAAATTCTACTTTGGAATTTTGGGTTCACTTTTATTAGGCTAATAAAACAGCTATCGTTTGTTTATTGATTTTGGGCATTGTTAGGAACGACTGCCATCTGACCTTTCAATCCCGTAAAGTGGCATCGTTGCCTCGTCCGTTGGTCAGTAGGCATATTTGGCGTATGGGACCAGCTAGTGGCGCACTTGCATAAATATGTCAATCATTATTAAACAGGGTGTGTATACCCTACGGCTGGGCGAGCGCCTTACCGAACTTGAGGTAGAACTGCGTAACAAGAACTGGTCCATATGAGTTTATGCGAGCTCTAAAGAAAGGGGGAGGACATTCTAACCCTTGCGTCCAGTGACCTTTTCTACCTCCGGAAGGGTGATGGAAGGCGTACCGAGGGTGGTATGGGTTTTATAATGAATGACCTTGTTATTAAACTATATGTGTGACAATATATGTATTTATAATTTACTTTTGTATTAAAATTTTTTGAGAAAGTAGTAATCGCGTAAGATACGCAACGATTTTTGAGCCAATGCAGCAAGCCATTACCAAATAGCGTAAAATTATTTGTAGAAAACAAATTCTAAAAACGACACTTAAATGGAAATATGACCTAAATTGTGTAATTTGCCAAATTTTAACCTTATTCATGCATTGTAATAACTTTGTTTAGTCGTGTATAATTCCGGTTTTTAGCCGACAAAAGGAAATATTCCGACATAATGATGATAAACGTTAATTTTATCTTTTAAAATTCGCACAAAGTCGGTTACCGCTAATTAAAATACAAAAGCCAACCTCCCGTAACATGTGAAAAACAAAACATTGCCTAAACAAAAGGTTTCTATTGAACGGAAATTGACGTATTTCACGATTTCGCAGTTGATACCTATAAATTCGTTTCCCAATTAAGTACATCTTTACGGTTAGTTTTAAAGTGTAACGGAAAAGTCAAAAGTACTCGGATACCCAGACGTGCGTGTATGAAGCTGATAATGAATCTGCAGGAAGTGAAATAAATATGCATGGATCGTGAAGCCTGGCGATCTATCCTTTCTGACTTCCCCGTTAGGGATACAGCGTGAAGATAGTTAATTAGTTATAAGAAGTTATCAAAGTGTGTACGTACCTATCAGAATTGAAACAAATCCATGCAGAAGTTTTGAGCTGTGAATTGATAAGTGAGTTCAGGTTAAGTAATATTATGGTCATAAGGTATAGATAATGTGATTCTAGTTTGGATATTTTTTCTTACAATCATTTGTTCCATTAGAGTTTTTGTTAGAATCATGCATTCAATGAGGATGGTAAACTGGGAATGCAGCTAGAATACAGGTATTAAATAAAAGTCTGCTTGTGACCGCGGCTGGTGCAACTTATTCGAAACGTCAAGGTAATTTAAGGTAAATAAGCATGATCACGTTAGTACCTGTATTCTACACTAAATTTAAAATGAAGCGCTCGTGGCCCCGCGGTCGCAGTGTTCGGTAAACGATCACTGAGGTACGCAACTTTCACTATGGCTGGTCGTCGGATGGGTGACCACTTTGTGGCATTTACATTTGCGAGCGTTCCCGTGCTTCGGAAGGCACGTTAAGCCGTTGGTCCCGGTTGCCAGTAAAATGGCAGTCATTAAGCCTGGTTGAAGGCCTTATAGGCGGCTTAAAAAATTTCAACAGCAGGAAGCCACAACCTGCGTCTGTCTATTTCAAGACGGCAATGGGCTTACCACCTATTACGTGGGACAGGAATCCACACGGTGAAAAGTGGGCATATAATATGCCTCTGCCACCCCTTCGGGGATAAGGCGTGATGATGGATATTTACACTAAATTTAATCATGCAACGAGAGTTGAAAGTAGGTATAGCTATGTTGATGTTTTAAAATAGACGGGATAGTCATACAGCTTCATATACTTTCCGAAGCCATCCATTTAAAGCTGACTTTCTTGTATACTATTAATGTAGGAATTCAACTCTAACTTAAACGTTTTCAGTGTTTTTATATTTAGGTGTCGTTACAGTACTACAATACAAACAGTTTATTCTTCAATACTATTAAACGTAAGAAACAAGATAAACTTACGGCTATTCTCTAAAATGATAAATAAATCAGTCCGAGACTACCAGAACTCCAGTCCGAGACTACCAGGAGTTTAATTGGTCGTGCTAATGAGTGTCTAGCACATAAGACCTTTTAGCCTTTTTGTTACCACCTCACTAAAAAGGCAACAGGTTCAAAATTTCTTCCAAATTTAACATCTAAAACAGACACATTTTATTAAATTTATTCGGCCCTATAGACCCACTCCAGATCCGTGCTTCGGAATGCACGTAAAGCCATTGGTTAAAAATTTCAACAGCCGGTAGCAACAACAGGCGTCTGTCTATTTCAACACGGCAATGGACTCACCACCTATTACGTTGGACAGGAATATACATGGTGAAAAGTGGGCATATAATACATATGCCTCTGCCACCCCTAGAGGATAAGGCGTGATAGATAAATAAAAATAAATAAATAAATATTCGTTGGGACAACTTACACAACGTCATCTGATTCCAAACTAATCAGAGCTTGTACTATGGTAACCAGAAACATACTTAATTAAATATTACTAAATACATACAAACATATTATAGATAAATGACACAGAACAAACGATCGTGCTCATCACACAAAGTTTTATCCTGGGAGGGAATTGAACCCACGACCTCTTGCGTAGCAGTCGGATACACTCCCGCCGCGCCACAGAGGCAGTCAATAATACACATCAATCAAAATTCCAAGTCTAATTTTATATTCCAGTACTTGTTCCGAAATATCACGTGTGTTATATATTGCATGGTAGTTGAAACAAAAGCTGTTAAACTTAAGGCGCTTAATGTTCTGTAAAATATACACAGTGCGAGCATGCACGATCTCAAATTCTAAATGAAATATGAATGTTCAGAATGGGAAATTATACGGAGTTCAAAACAGTCCTATCTTGTATGCCAGTTTGAAGATTATAATTTTATTTTGATTTGATTACCATAATCATTATGGTTATTATTTCCTTCTAGTGTAATGTAGCAATAATGACTGTGTTGATACAATAGTAGCTGCTTACCACCCTTACTTATAGCTTCAGTAGACCAATTTAGTTACTTGAAAAATTGAGAAATTCTGCTCGATAGTTCAGTGAATTGAACTAAGGAACTAAAGGAAAAACAACACCAATTCAGTTAACTGAACTAGGCTGTACTAGCGAGAGTAAACGAAATATTTTACCAGTAAGGACCGAAACATGTCTGCTGTCTGCAAGTCATCATATAATCTGTGTTTTGCATCGTAAAATAACACACTACAATATACGACCTTATGTTGTATTATGTACTAGATGACCCCCACAGCTTCGCCCGTGGAATATTTCGACCTCCCGTCGCACCTATTTAATCCCGTCGCTTATAAATTCTAAAAATATGCATTAAAATTTATCCGATATGTCGACATTTATGACTACTGCTCTGCTCCCCAGTATAGTAGCGTAATGATTTCCTCGATAAATAGGCTATCTAACACAAAAAGATTTTTTCAAATCCGTCCAGTGGTTCTTGAGATTAGCGCGTTCAACCAAATAAACCAACAAATTCTTCAGCTTTATAATATTAGTATCACGCAAAGTTGAGTCTTGAAATTTTACGGCGCACCACGTAGTAATAGTAACAGTAAATTTTATTTTAAAACAAGCAAGTTTGTGGGCTTTTTTGTTGGTAAAGTTGATAAAAGATAATTTAGAAGATATTAAAAGGAGAAGAACAGTATTTTTTACAATTCATTTCAATTCATTTCATTTTCCATTCATACTGTGGCGACAAGTAAGTCGTATCAACCTACATGTGCAAGCAAACTCTGTACTTATGTTATTATTAAAGTTTACTTTTTTAAATTTCGAATGTCAAAGGATAGTAGAATGTTTTATATAAACAACTATTACTTTTAAGAAACTTTAGCATAAAGAGTAACAATGTGATTGGGTATCGACATATAATAATAGTGAAATGAGTCTTATGAGTTATTGAGTTATTACACCTTAATGGCAAATGGAATGATTTATAACTTTTCAATGGAGCATTATTAAAAAAGGAAACACACCTCCTTTAATACCATTATAAAAACTAGAGTTCTAAGAGATTATAATTAATTAATATAATTATAAATAATTGGTTATAATTTCATTTCTAATACTTGACCACCCCTTCAGGGATACAGCGTTAAGATAGTTAGTTAGAATTCCAAGACAAGAGAGATGTTCTCTCTTATCTAAGTACGAGCTAATACAAATAATAATCGTCCCCGTGTTGAAGATTTCCAGTATCCTTATTTTACAGGAGCAAATTCTCGGAATAAAAGTAGCCAGTAGCACTAAGACAAAATGCACCTTTTATAACTCACTCAAGAAAAGTCGTGTCGCGTCGTGTATCGCCTGCGCATGTGCAGAGGTCGTTGACCTGAGTGAATATTATAATGGATCGTAATATAATAAAATGTAGTCAATGTAAAATTGTGATTAGTGAAGTTTTGTCCTTTATACAAAACAAAATAGATGTTATGGACAACCAGAGTCTTGTCCGAATTTGTAAAAGTGCTTTTTCTGAAGAAGAAGATGTGAAGTGTGCAAAAAAGTTATTAAAAAATATATTACTGCTCGGAGGTGAAATTTATAAAAGAAAATTTTGCATCAATAAATTTTGTGAAAGAATTAGTGCATAGTAAAACACAAATTGAAATTATTGAGACTAATATTAACCGACAGGAAAGTGATATAACACTCGGGGGTGGCTCGTACTTTTATGTGTGTGACAATAAAACTTCACAATTAGGATTACAAAGTCCTCTTAAAAGTGCCGACGATTAATGCATAAATAATATACTAATGATCAAATCATCGGTCGCTATGCCTACCACGACTGATAAGGTCGTCACATCTCAAGGCCGCCCAGTAACAACGTCACCGGTTTGTCTCACTCGCGCACATCGTATTGCGGAGACCATCCCTTTCGCGACAGGAGCGGCGCTTGCGCACGGGGTTGAGGCACCGACATGCATATATAAGGCGGTCAAATAAGAAATCTAGTAATACTTATGGAAAAAGTCGTGGGTAAATATAGCAAAAGAAGGAGAGTGGAAAGAAATGACGTATCCCAACAAAAAGCCCGTTATAATGAACTGCTTGACTTTTGTGAGGAACAGAATTGTCTTGTGCGGACATTGAGCATCTACCGAATGATTCATACACATATATTAGCGATGCTCACGGGAGTAGGCGGTGGCTTGACCATTGTGTGGTGACACAGGCTGCACGTCAGACTCTTGTAGGAATTAGGGTACTGTATGATACATATTGGTCCGACCATTTTCCCTTACAGGTGGAATGTAAGTTAGGACTTATCTCGCATAATGTGATAGTATCCAATGTTAGTTATAGTAAGGTTATATGGGGACAGTGTGATAAATGTCAAATAGAGAAATACGAGCAACTATGTAATAGTAGGTTGAGACAATTAGACTTCCCATCAGAGTTTTGAGATTGAGATTAGACGATATGTATAATAAAATTGTGTGTATACTTCAGGAGTCTGCGGAGCGTAGTACACTAGTTGATAAGCCAAGGCAATTTAAGCCACAAATTGGGTGGAACAGTCATGTAAAATTCGCTTATGAGGAGGCTCGGCTTGCTTTTCAGATCTGGCAGGCACATGGTAGACCAGATGGAGGCGCATTTTATACTAGGATGCTCAGTACAAAAAAGACCTTCAAAAGTAGGCTTAAATGGTGTCGTAAAAATCAAGAGCAAATAAAGTTTGACGTAATGGTTGAAACTCATAAAGAATGGAAACTTTTGGAAGAACACAAATAAACTGAATCCCAGGTTGAGCCTTCCCGTGAGTGTAGGGGGTGGGCATAATCGGTGGACAGCCAGTGATTACCACTGGGGCTAAACTAGGTGTAAAATTCAGTGCTAAAGATATTGGGCAAGTTTTGAAAACCATGGTAACAGGTAAATCACCGGGCCGCGATTACGTAAGTTTCGAGCACCTTCGTTACGCGGGTCCGCATATAAATAGGGTACCGGCTTTGTTTTTCACTCTGTGCATGGGTCATGCTTACCTACCTAAGAATCTCATGCAAACCATAGTTGTACCAATTGTAAAAAATCTGGTGACAAGGCAGATCCCATCAACTATAGGCCAATCTCACTGGCCACCATTATGGCTAAAGTGCTGGACAGCTTGCTGGACGCGCATATGTCTACAAGAATTGTTCTACATGATGCTCAATTTGGATTTAGACCCGGTCTATCCACGGAAAGTGCCATAATGTGTCTAAAGCGAACTGTCCGGTACTATACAGATAGGAGAACACCCATATATGCCTGCTTCTTAGACCTATCTAGGGCTTTTGACCTTGTATCCTATGACCGCCTGTGGGAGAAACTACAGTGTGAAAGTTCCGTTGCAAGTGAGGTTATATGTTCGCTTCAATTCTGGTACAGAAATCAAACAAACAATGTTAGATGGGCGGGTTCTTTATCCTAAAATATATATGCTGGAGTGTGGCGTGAGGCAAGGAGGGATAACCTCACCCCGCTTGTTTAACCTATATATCAAGCAGCTTATCGTGGAACTCAGCAACTCTGGCGTGGGCTGTCACATTGGTGGTGTTGCCATGAATAATATAAGTTATGCCGATGACGCGGTGTTGCTGTGTCCCTCGATAAGAGGTTTGCGATATTTGATAATGATGTGTGAGAGTTATGCGGTGGCCCAGGGACTCAGGTACAACGCCAATAAAAGTGAGTTACTTATTTTTAAGGCCGGTAACAAAGGAAGGTTAAATGTGCCACAAGTATCAACTATACGAAGAGAAGTCCTATAGTCATAATCCAAATTTTCAAGAGTTTGTAAAAAAATTCTCAAAAACATTTAGACAAACCTGCCTGAAAGCAAAATCAATTTATTTACAAAATATAATCAAAAATTCAAATAATGTTATTAAGGAAACTTGAAATGTTATAAATATTGAAACCGGTAAATCCAAAGAGCGCAGTCATGATTTTCATTTAAAAATAAATAACGTAAATATTATAGAAGATTTTAAAGTTGCAACTGAATTTGAAAAACATTTTTCTAACATTCCTCTTTCAATTACAAGAACTCTCTCGTCTTGCTCTAACGATGCTGAACAACTTTTAAAACATGGCGTGGAGGAATGTGGCCCAGACTTTGAATTTTCAGCTGTTAGTCCTAGAGATATTTTAAAAACTTTTAAGGCAATTATTATGAAAAACACTAAAGATTTGTTGTCTATCTGTTAAAACTGTCTCTCATATTATCACTGTAATAGCTCCACATGTGGCAGCTGTGTTCAATTGCTGTGTCAAGTCTGGGGTATTTCCTGACTTAATGAAACATAGTAAAGTAATTCCTTTATTTAAAGCCGGCGATAATGCAGATCCCTCTAACTTTCGGCCCGTTTCCGTACTACCAACACTAAGTAAAATATTTGAAAACCTAATGCTTAGACAGTTGCTTAGTCACTTTAATATACATAATTTACTACACAGGAAACAGTTTGGATTTACAAAGGGTTGCTCAACGGTGGATGCAGGGGTTGCTTTACTCAAAAGTATTTACGCGGCTTGGGAGGATTCGCAGAATGCATTAGGTGTTTTTTGCGATTTATCTAAAGCCTTCGATTGCGTTCATCACGAAACTCTTGTAAAGAAATTACGACACTACGGTATCAGAAATAAAGCTCTCGACCTTATGACTTCTTATTTAAGCAATAGAATTCAGAGGGTTGAAGTAAACGGTAAACGATCAGCCGGATCTCCAGTTGTAATAGGTGTTCCACAGGGATCAATCCTTGGTCCATTTCTTTTTTTGATATACATTAATGACATAGACACATTTCTTAAAAAAAGTGATATATATAATGTAAACACTAGGCATAAAGATAATCTTGTATTACATTCTACTCGTCTCGAAATAATCAGCAATTCTTTTATGGGGCAATGTATACGATCCTATAACAAACTTCCCGATGAAATTAGAATAATGTCAATTAATATGTTTAAAACAACAGTCAAGGCCAAAATTGTGTTACAAGGCATATTATAAAATTTCAGACTATATAAATGATAAAAATACATGGGAGTAAGTCGCTCTAAGTCAACACACATAAATATACAAATATAATTAATAATAATAATAAAGAAACATTATAAATATAATGTACATTTGTTCAACATAAGTGATCTGAAACGTCAGGTTAATTAAAATAATTATATGTAATTTGAGTTTGTTATTGTGTGAGCACCGTCCACATAGCTTATTATAATTTTTGAAATTGACATGATGGTTGCTGTGCAGTTTTAGTATGTCATGCTCGCCTAAGTGTCCTGGCAGTGGTAGTGCATATTATAGGGAATAAGGCGACCCGATACAGGTCGCCTTATTCCCTATAATACGGTTGAGTAGGGCGATGGCTGATATATGCGTCATACCCGTGAACGGGTGCCGTCTGTTGGGACTGGTCAGCTCATAGCTGTTATAGCAATTATTACAAATAATATTATTTATATTTAAGACAAATTAAGTTTAGTCGACTGTTCTCACGTTACTCCAAAGGAACAATGTAAGTTTAATATTGTAAGCCATACCTGCATTTTTAAGCAGCATTTAGTTTCTTGCCGGAGTCTTCCTTATAAGGTTGGGCTACCTTTAAAACTGGCAACTAGAAACAATCTTATTTTGATTTGATTTTGTTTCTTTTTTATAGACTCATTACTATATAATTTGTTCAAATATTATGTAAATAAAACTAATGTAATTACTGGCAGTTAGAAAAGAGTGGCCATGAGTTTTATTGCCAGGTTCTTCCTCAGGCTCTACCTATTGCTTTGCGAATCTGGCAGTAAATGTAAATGTAGAAGCAATAATCTTGACGTTTGTTACTTTGTGACCTACATGAATAAAGATTTTTCACTTTCACTATCACTAGCAGGTACTCCATTTAAACAAGTGACTAAGTTTAAGTACCTGGGTCACTGGGTCACTGATGACCTTTGTGACGACATGGACATAGAAAGGCAACGCAGGGCGCTCTCTGTCAGATGTAATATGCTGGCGCGGAGATTTGCACGTTGTACAAATGAAGTAAAAGTAACGCTCTTTTGAGCTTATTGTCAGACCTTTTACCCGTGCAGTCTGTGGGTCAGCTATACGCAGAAGGCATACAGTGCCCTGCGTGTCCAGTACAACAATGCTTTCAGGGTGCTGTTGGGGCTTCCTCGGTTCTGTAGCGCTTCCGGAATGTTAGCTGAAGCTCGTGTGGATGACTTTTACGTGATTATTCGGAAGCGTAGCGCCTCCATCCTTCGCAGAACACGCGCCAGTTCCCACAGCATGCTGAAAGTATTGTGTAATCGGTGGAATTGTCCGATGCTTAAACGGTGGATTGAACTCCACACTTAGACCTCAAGGACGGGCATAGGGTGTCTTTGGGTGCATAAATGTTTTGTTTTGTGTTTTCATTAAGTTACTAACATTAGTTTTTATAATTATTTTGTACTAATAACATTTTTTGGGCTTTAAGTCTGCAAAATAAACATATTATTATTGTTTCTTCTTCACGGATATCTTCTTTTTTTTTTCTTACGAAGATACCCGGTCTTTTGTGAGGCTTACATGGGGACATAGAGGTCCAACATGCAGAGGCCTTTTGAGAATTTTAATGTAACAGGGAATGGGACTCCCACTGCAGACAATCCACGTCCGCCTTATGTAGAAGAACGGTAATGGACCATCTCCAATGGGAGTTAAACTATTGTACAATATTCTCCAATGGGAGTTAAACTATTGTACAATATGCTAACTACTATTGGGCTATTGAGTTGAAGGTTAAATGAACTGAGTGATTAGAACTATGGATGAAGACGGCGTCTGCCATTTTAATATATTATAATCAAAATACTGGCAGACGGTGACTTGCCAACTCACTAGATGGGCCCCCTATACAATCACCGTAGGCATGATAAGCCTGTAAGGCGACAGAGGGCAACACCGGTGTAAGCGGCTTGGGGTGTCGAGCGGTGCGGCGCCGGTTTCACCTTCGCGGGTCAGGCCCGGAGCGGGCTTCCCCGTAGTTATGCCCTTGAAAATGACACTTCCACCCCCGAGCATATAGCTCTGGCTCTCTCCCTCTGACCGGCCAATTAAGGCAAGCCAGAGTTGATATTTGCTGCACTCCCGGGAGTAGCATTCTCACTGCTCTCCAGTTAGGCCATTAAATCCTAACCGGTGCAGAAGGGCAACAAAACTCTGAGGAATCGGGACCGATGTGTAGCCACGCACATTCAGCTCGCCACAAGCTGCCCTGCGAATGTGAGCTTTTCAATAACTTACTGAAACATTTTTTTGTTGATATTAGAAAGTGGATAACTCAAAAAGCGAATCTACTATACCCTCATAGGGTTGCGTTAATCCTATAAAAGATAACGACTGTCCTCGAGGGTTGTTATTATTGTTATTATTATGACAATGAAAGAATATTTAAATTGGTACAGTAGATCCAGAGATTACCCCTACAACCTCACAAACATATTACACTCACATACTCTTTACAATACTAATAATAATGCGAAAGTTTGTAATAAAGTATGGATTTTTATGAAAATTCACAATAATATAGCTAACAAATCAGAATAATACATAGGCTACTTTTTATCCCAGGAACAAGTTCCAGTGGATAATGGGAATGGGAAAACTTCACCACGCCACGTCAACTAGTACTATAAATGAAAAAAGAGAGCTACCAAATCGGTAAAGTTTTTAAGCTACACACACATTCAAACTATAATTTCAAAGAACTAAGTTATAAAAGAAAATGAATTAGATATTTCGGGTTCATCTTGTATATAATAGCTTACCGATGTCACTTTGAGATGATTGTTTTCGGTCTGCTATAACAGAGCTTAGGACCTACTCTATGTTATTTATTGAGTGTCTTATTGTTGAGGAGGGAATAAAGTTATGTTGATCTTCAATCAGCCAGTACGAGCCATAAGATTAGACCATTAGATGGTTTAAGGCCATAAGTCGTACACCGCGGCGGCGCGCTTCATTCATGAGCACTTTTCAATTAGCATTAATTACTATCAGTAAGCAATCAGCATTAATAAGCGATATTTATTATCACTCATCCTAGCAATAGTTACAAGTTAGTTAATGGAAACCATTAATTTATCTATATGTGACTTATCATTGTGAGCAAATATACAAGTGTCCTCAAGCAGCAGCCCATACATCTATTTGGTCCTTCGAGCCGGAGTCGTCCTTCGTTTATGATTCTAACCTTATGACAATTTGTTTATTAATATACACCTATATTGTATATTTTTACCTTCTAGTTAATGCCTGCAGCTCCACCCGCGTGGCCAGTAACATGGCAGTGTTAAGCCAAGTTGAAGGCCTAATGAGCGGCTAGAAAAATTTCAAAAGCAGGTTGCCACATCCTGCGTCTCTCTATTTCAACACGGTAATGGACTCACCATCTATTACGTGGGACAGGAATATACGTGGTGATAAGTGGGCGTATAATATGCCTCTGCCACCCGTTTGGGGATAAGGTGTGATTATTAAATCTAAAAATCTTTTCTTATTCTGACGTGTTGAGCTATATTACGATATTTTCCATTCAAGCACATTTAGTAGTTTTTGCGTCAAAAGGTAATTTACTAGCTGACCCTCCCGGCTTCGCCCGTGACATACTTGGAACCTGTGGCACCCATTTAATTCCATAGTTTATTAATTTCACAATAATATTTTTTTTGTCGCGGGGAATAAATAAATAAATAAATAAAATAATTAGGGGCCGTCCTACCAACTAAACCCTGCGGTGTTCCACCTTGTTCCCAACCGGGTCGCAGGATAAGCCTGAGGGCGGGGGGTCAGATGTGCTGCCCCCCACGATATCCCGGAGGAGATTAGTTTGTGCCCGCTTCGAGCCGTTCCCAAACGTCCCTGTGAGAACAGAGAAGGGTGGAGAGCGATCGAGCGGGCACTTGAAGGCACCCCGGAACACGAGAGGTGCCAGCCGCCTGAAGGCCATTGTGAACGGGGTCCCCTGACCTTCCGCCCACGGCCATAAACTAGTCTGCGGCGAGCCGGGACTCCACCCGGCGTCGCCCTTGCGATTGCCGGCGGGCGGGAGCGTGCGTCCTGTTCGCTTCCGAACCCGCAGCTCCTCTCTTTTTGCCGCCATCACCTCGCTGGCGAAGGAGGCGACGGCGGCCCAGCATTGTCGGCTGCCGGCCATGGTTTGCACCACGGCCGGCAGCGATAAATCCATCCCAACAATGCCCCTGAGGGCATTGCGAAGCCCGTCCCAAGCCGCACACACGGCGCGTATGCTCCGCCGTGTCCACGCCCCACTTGGGCAGTGACGGCACATGGGATCCGGCTCCACCCCCCGCCACCTCCCACAGGTATTTGGCAAAACAGCCATGACCTGTGAGAAGCTGAGTGAGGTGGTACGTTGGAGTACCGTGCGCCCTCTCTACCCACTGCCGTAGGACGGGCCGGATAGCCCCCACGAGCTGTGCGCTCGCGGTGGAGCTCTCCAGTCTATCGGCCCACTTCCAGAAGAGATCATCGCGAGCCGCCGGTCTCCAGCGATCGATCAACTCCGGAAGCGGCCGTCCTCCAGTTTGTCGCACCAGGACGCCCTCGACATACACACGTCGTATGACTCCAGCCTCGAGATCCCACGGGCGGCTCCCAGCTATAAGGCATGCCGCCTTATAAGAGACGGTGCGATACGTCCGCGCCGCCCTCTGCGCTAATGTCCGCTGGGGTCTGCGTAGCAGCACTATATTGGAAGCGCAGAGAGCGTCCGCCCAAATAGGTGCTCCGTAGAGCGCCTTGGAACGCACTACACCGTCGTAGAGACGACGGCACGTACTACCCTGCCCCCCGGTATTGGGGAGCAGTCTGGCGAGCCTTCCGGCGTATTGGATCAACTTTGGAGCCAATAGCCGGAAATGCTCAGTGAAGCCCCATCGGTTGTCGAGAACAAGACCCAAATATTTTATGGTTTAACAGCTCACCACAATTCGGGAGCCTCGAGAAGACCCTCGCTGAGGTCCGTGGAAGAACACGGCCTCAGATTTTTCGAGGGCTACCTGGAGTCCCAGTGCCCTGATGCGACTCACAACTTGGGCCACGCCCACCGTGCCCAGAATTTGGGCGTCCCTACATGAGGAGCCCCGCGCGGTGTCACAATAATATATGAACATTTTCCAAATTACTTGATTACTTCTCCGCAGCTCTGTATTACGCCTGCACGGCCCAGTCGAATTTTGGTTATGCATAATTAATTTTTTTACAAAACAAAATAATAAAATAATTTAATGCTGAAGCTAACTAATGTATTTAAAATGTTAAGGATTAATAACGTATTTAATTGCTGGTTTTTTGAAGTACAAAAATGCATAAAGCATTTTATCTTTAAGAGATAGATACACAATTCCACCATACATTATTTTGTTATATCTCAAAGGGTTTACGCAGCGTTTTAAAAAGCTCCCAAACGGTATTTTATTCCGACACTCCCAACAAATATCTACCTATATATTCAAAAACTTAACAAAGTATACATAAAAACCTTCGCTTTGAATCACTCTATCCATTAAAAAAAACCGCATTGAAATTCGTTACATAGTTTTAAAGACCTAAGCATTCATAGGGACAGACAACGCGTAGCTTTGTTTTATAATGTGTAGTGATAGTAATACTCGTAGTGATAGTGAAGTGTGATTTGATTCACTAGCATAATTCAATTCCTACATTATTGAGGCTACTAACTTTTAAACTTTCGCGTTGCATGATTAAAATAAGTGTAAAATACAGGTATTAACGCGATCATGCTTATTTACCTTAAATAGCTTGACGTTTCTACTGGGTTGCACCAGCCGTGGTCACAAGCAGACAAGCAGACGTGGTCACAAGGAGTCTGCTTGTGACCACGGCTAGTGCAACCCAGTCGAAACGTCAAGCTATTTAAGGTAAATAAGCATGATCGCGTTAATACCTGTATTTTACACTTATTTTAATTATTGAGGCTATTTGAGTTTTGGAAGATTTTGGTTCTTAGTGTCTGAACCAAGCCCGCAATAGAAATTATTAACACAAATACAAATATTTAAGTTAAAACTTGACTTATATTCTATACACAGACCTGCCGCTATTGAGTAGATACTAGCGGAAAAGCCTCGGGATTATGAGACCCGACGTATCCCAAATTCCAAGTTCAAAGACACGAAGGTCGAACACAAAACCTTTTAAGCTTATTATCTGAAGACGCCCGTCACCCTTAACGAAAGTTAATGGTTTTGTGAAGATGTATTAGTACTTAGATCTTACTAGCGGACGCCCGCGGCTTCACTTGCGTAGAATTTAAATGCATGGATTTAAATAAAATTGAAGTGTCTGTTTGTAATGCCAAATTTACAGTTTTATCAACTAAGCTCTAAAACGGCTGAACCGGTTTTTACGGGACTTTCACTGGCAGATAACTTTACCTCTAGTTATATATACAAATCTTGTTTTTGATCTATTGATGAAATCTGTACAAAAACCCATGGACATAATTATATATCTAACAATAGACTTTATTTTTGCAGTTTATATAAAAAAAGTGTGTATGGACACGCGTTAGAAGTTATACTGCTTTAGTCAAATAATATTTCATCACATATAACCACAACTCTTTGTTTGTAACAGGAATGATAAATTAATTAGAAAAAAAAAACATCAAAAGAATGAAAACTAATTTGTATGAAGTTACTTGTATAAGCTTTCATGGAAACACTTATCAGCTAACTGTAGGGTTTTTATAAGTTGTCATGGAAACACTTATCAGCTAACTTCATGGTGTCGGTTTTTAACGACGGACTACGCGCGAATCGAAAAAAAACTCTAATTTTTCCCTAACGCGCCAAAAGAAGTAAACTTCAAAAACTCCCCAATAAAGATTAACAACTAGGTACTTATTCAAACCGTCGCGTTCTGATGAGCCCAAACATAGTATAATGCTGTAATTTGTATGCGACAACCGCGTTAAAGTCCCGAGTTCGATTCCCCGGGTCCCCGGGTCGGAACCATATTTCTATGATCCCCAAATCGAGATATCGGAATTTGTGTGTTTTGGGTGTTTCCCATGTAAAATATCAAATGTATTTAGCAATTTATAAGTATGTATTTCAGTGTCTAAATCCCATACATATTATCATGCCTGTTTCCCATCGGGATAGGTAGAGACTATGGTTTTCCACTTGCTACGATCCTGACATACCACTTTCGCTTCTTCTACTTTCATAAGTGTCATCATCTTCTGTCATACGGCAATGGTCCCTTATCGCGCTGTTCCTTTCTTTATCCATCAACTTCACTCCTGCTATACTTCGCAGACTTCTCATTTCCGCTGCTTTTATTTTATTTTTATGCGTTTTCTGCCATACCCAACTTTGACTGCCATACATAAATGTGGGGACCAGCACACCTCTATGTACAGCCAGACGTGCCTTCTTCGAGACGTTCTGACTGCTCATAAAGGCGTACATGACTCCATTCACTTTATTTCCTGCCAATACTCTTCGCTCAATGTCATAGTCATACTTTACATCTCTTGCAAATTTTGTACCTAGATATACAAACTCTTTTACTTGTTCTACTCTTTCTCCTTCCACAAAAATTGAGCAATCCGTTATACTTGCCTCTCTTTCAAAAACCATTACTTTCGAATTGTTTACATTCACTTTCATTCCTTTGTTTTTTAACGCATAATACATCATAATGTTAACCATCAACTGCTACTCCTCCGCCGATGATGCTAGTATTACCTTATCATCGGCGTATAGGAGGCACTTGACGGTCAGTTCATCCATTTTTATACCATACGTACTCTCTTGCAGTTCTTTCAGGCAGCTGTCCATGTATAGGTTAAACAGCAACGGTGACGCTACAAAACCCTGTCTCACACCTTTTTCAATGTGAAAAAAGTCTGTGCAAGCTCCGTTGATTCTGACACAAGCACTGGAGCCCTCATAGAGAGATTTCAGTGCTCGTATCAAGTGGCTGTTTACTCCATACCTGGCCAGTATTGACCACAGTTTATTCCTCACCACTCTATCATAGGCCTTTTCCAAGTCTACAAATACGCAATAGACCTTTTGACTTTTCGCCAAAAGCTTTTCTGCTACGCATCGTAAGGAAAAGACCTGATCCGTACATCCTCTTCCTTTCATAGATCCTGCTTGTACATCCCACATTTTTCCTTCAGTTTTATTCATCACTCTTTTTATCAAAATTTTTGCATACAATTTGCCGACGATGCTGAGCAAGCTTATGCCGCGGTAGTTTTCGCACTCTTGCTGTGACCCTTTTCGCTGTACTTGCATATCCTCTTTTTCAAACAAGCTTTCAAAATATTGCTTCCATCTTTTTTAGCACACATTCTTCTCCTTTTAGAAAACTGTCATCCTGGTTTCTGACATTACTAAATCCCATAGTATAAGCTTATAGATTAGTTTAGGCTAGATGGCGCTGTGTAAAAAACTATATACCGCTATATACCTATTTTTTGTACGCATATTTTAGATGACAAAAATCTCTGGACTCGCGGCACCGTTACCGATACGCTACACAAAGTTTTGAAGTTTTTTAGAGTGAAGAAGTTTAGAGAAGTGAATTAGATTGATAATTTCGAACTCAGTTATCAACCTTCAATAACTTAGTTGGTAGAGGGGTGAACTGTAGAGGGTTATAAATTGGAATCCATAGGCCCCTGGTTAGAATCCGGCATTTTGTTATTCTTTTTGTCTTTTTTAATTGGGTTTCAAAATGGTAATTTTTTCATCATCATCATTATTAATGTCGTACTCGGTCAATTTTTGAAGTGAAAGCCGCAAACGCGTCTAGGTAAATCAATTATTAATATATTTCGTTTTCACTTTTGTCGGCTATCCCGGAGTGCAATTCGTCTTTTTTTAAGTTATTTTGTGACGAGTTGGGTATCCCTCAGACTTTCCGCGGTTGCATTTCCAGGTCCACGTTAACATGTCGTGGAAATACCATCAAAGTAACAGTATACCAACTAAATATCAATCGGACTTGTGGACTTTAGTGAATTCTCTGAATCAAAATTTATAGCTATGAACCATATCGATCACATATTGTCTTTTGAACAAAATCCTTATCGAAATCAATCGATCCGCTGAGAAGCTGTGATCGCACAAACAAACAGATATACAGGTTATATATACTTATAACATCCCTCGTTATTTGTGCGGGTTAAAAATTAAAAGGCTCTTTCAATAGGAATTTAATAAATTACGCATTAAGCAAAATCTTGAGACATTCTATCCTTTATGAAGCTACTTTGTATAAGAAAATAACTCTATAGCTCTCTCCAGTTAAACACAATAAGGAAAATTCTTAATAATTTTTTTTATTTAAATTTGTCTTATTCCTTCATTCCACTATTGACCTGCGCCTTATAATATCTATTCAGATAAGTAAAATTGAAGTGACTGTTTGTAATTACAAAATAACAGCTTTTCACTAAATACATATGAAAGTATATAGTGCTTCGATATTTTTTTAAAGTTTTATCGGTCTATTTGTTTCGGCTTATGTCTGAAACGGTTGGACTGATTTTAACGAGACTTACTCTGGTAGGTAGCTGATGTTATAAGTAGTAATTTTTAGGTTAATTTTATCTCCTATTCTCACTCTAAACTCTTCTCACTCATTTATAGTCCGATACTACCAGGACTTTAATTGGTCGTGCTAATTAATGTCTAGCATATAAGACCTTTTAGCCTTTTTGTTACCACCTCACAAAAAAGGCAATGTGTTCAAAATTTCTTCCAAATTTAACATCTAAAATAGACACATTTTATTTCTTAAATTTATTAGGCCCTTTAGACCCACTCCAGTTCCGTGCTTCGGAAGGCACGTCAAGACATTGGTCCCGGTTGGTTGCCAATAAAATGGCTGTCGTTAAGCCAAGATGAAGGCCTTATGGGCGGCTTAAAAAAATTCGCTACAGCCTGCAGCCGCTACAGCTCCATTTCAACATGGCAATGGGCTCACCACCTGTTACGTGGGACAATAATACATACGGTGAAATGTGGGCGTTTAATCGCCACTCTCTACCCCTTCGGGGATAAAGGCGTGACAATATGTATGTATTCTCACAGAAAGCCAATACGCAGGCCAATACGCAGCTGAAACCGAAGAGCGTTTGCTAGTTCTTTTTAAAGCTGCATTGTATACGCAAATAATTCTATTTCTCACTCCAGTTGAACACAATAAAGAAAATACTCAGTAAAAATGTTTATTTAAACTGACTTCCAAAAACCAGGAGGTTATGTGTTCGATTGGTATATTTTTTATGTTTATACATCGATTACACTGAGATTTACGATCCAATTTACGTGATTCTTTTTAGTTTGATGCAGAATGGTTGCCATTAGGTCCCATTAAACTTATATATAGTTTGGCCCAGTACTTTTAATTTTACATAAAATATTACTACTGTAGTGCTCTATGATAATGTCTAATGCGGTTGCAGTAAACTGTTGTCCACGGTTATAAACATCGACCCTCTACCTAATGTCATCATCATCCGAGCGTCTGTCCCAGTTGCGTCTCGCTACGCCCGGGGTCCGCTTTCCTACATCTTCTCCTCCACTTCGCACGGTCTTCGGCATCCCCTGTAGTGAGACCATTGGCACGCATGTCATCCCTTACGACGTCAAGCCAGCACTTCTTGGGTCTTGCCCTCTTACCGGGACCCGGCGGGGCTGACATGGCCAGACATTTGTTTTTTTTTTTTTTTTTTTTATTCTTTATTGCACATAACAAATATAGTGTTACATAAAATAAGTACTAATATTATGATGTACAAAGGCGAGCTTAACTCAGAATTGAGTTCTCTTCCAGCAAACCTTGGGGTGAATGGGATAAAGCACAACGAAGGGCTGAAAAGTGCACAATTTTATTTAAATAAGAGAAGGTATTATAAAATAAATATACATATATACACAAATAGATATATACACACATATACACATACATACATACACACATACATAAATACAACAAATACATACATATAAATGCTTGAAATAGATACATAGTACATATAAATATATACATTGAGATATTTTTAAATAGATAATCAGATCTTAAACATTTTGAGATAGGTACAGTTCTTTAACTTTCCTCTTGAATACGCTCAGCGACAAGCTATCGCGTACAATGTGAGGCAGCGAATTCCACAAGCGCACTGCTCGAATAGTGAAGGACTCGTCATAACGGTTAGAAATGTGGGAAGGAGTTCGAAGAAGAAGAGAACAGGAAGTACGACAGGGTTTATCCCTGGGAACAAGAAACTCAAAACGTTCCTTCAGATAGGGAGGCGAATTTATATTATATAAAATAGAAAATAGAAGCGAGAGAATATGAAAGTTACGACGCTGCCGAATAGGTAACCACTTCAACTTTGCTCGAAATTCGGACACGTGGTCGTACTTACGTAGACCGAAAATGAAGCGGATGCACAGGTTTTGCATACGTTCAAGTTTATTAAGGTGTACCTCCTTTGCATCAAGGTAACAGACATCAGCATAGTCTAAAATCGGGAGCAAGAGGGACTGCGCAAGAGTAACTTTAGTGTCGAAAGGCAAGAATTTCTGGAGAAGTTTAAGGGATTGAAACGAGCAAAATATCTTCTTGCTTACCTCTGCAATTTGGACGTCCCAGTTGAGACAAGAATCTATGTGGACACCAAGATTTTTCGCGTGCTGAGCAAATCCAATCGGAATCGAGTCATACATTATTTGTGGGAGAGATTGATCATCTAGCAGATTTAGCATATATCTGCTACCAACAATGACTGCTTGCGACTTCGTAGGGTTAACCATAAGCCCGTAAGATTTTGCCCATAGATTTATGTTGTTCAGATCATTGTTAATAGCAGTTATAGCCTCGTCAGTTTCTTCAACTCTAAAGTGACGATATAACTGGAGGTCGTCCGCGTAGAGATGGTACTGTGAAGAAATTACTTTAGTGATTGCGTTAATAAAAACGGAGAAGAGAAGAGGAGACAAAACGCCACCTTGAGGGACTCCCGCAGTCAAATCACACCATTCCGAAAAGGCATCATCATAGCGGACAGACTGTGAACGACCCTGAAGATATGATTTGAACCACTCAATGACAGTAGACGAAATATTAAGAGAGGCCAGCATTCCCAGGAGAATATCAAAATCAACAGAATTAAAGGCACTGCTAAAGTCCAATAGAACCAGTATAGTTAATTGTTTATTTTCTATTGCCAGCCGCATGTCATCTGTAATTTTGACTAACGCAGTGGTAGTGCTGTGACCGCGACGAAAACCCGACTGGTATGGACTAAGCAGACTATTACAGGAGAAGAAAGAAGATAGTTGATTTTGAACTACACTTTCAAGAATTTTAGATAGTAATGGAAGAATGGAAATGGGACGATAGTGGGATAAGTTAGAAGGATTCGATACTTTAGGTAAAGGTATGACGTAAGCTTTTTTCCACGATGAGGGGAACAAATGGCTATGCAGAGAGTAATTAATAACGTGAGTAATGACAGGGA
Organism: Thumatha senex; assembly: GCA_948477245.1. Lineage (NCBI taxonomy): Eukaryota > Metazoa > Arthropoda > Insecta > Lepidoptera > Erebidae > Thumatha > Thumatha senex. The sequence goes on along the minus strand of OX419741.1, from coordinate 10,664,411 downwards.
CTATATGGTTAAAGATAGGAAGAAGCATTTGCAGCTGTAGGCCATCGTACCCAACAGCCTTCGTTGATATTGATTGTAAGCATCTCCTAATTTCCGCCTCCGTAACCGAGTGAAATGAGAAAGAAGTATTTAATGGCAAAGGAAGTTTAGAAAGAAAATGTAACGTGGAAGTTTTAGTGTCTCTGGGGATGGTGACTGGAGACCTTGAGAAATGGCTGTTAAGTTCATTGAGATCTATATTAAAATCACAGCTTTGTGAGGCCTTACCAACTCCCAGAGACCGAAGGAATTGCCATACTTGTGATGAGTTGAGGTTTTGTATGGAATTATGAATGTGGCGTCTTTTAGCATCCCTACACATACGACCGCAGCGATTACGTAACTTTTTATATCTGTCACTATTTTCAGTCGTAGGTGATTTATTATAAATTCGTTTAGCCTTATCTCGCTTTGACATCAACTTTTTAATGTCTATAGTAAGCCACGGAGCCGGCAAACGCTTTACTTTTACCTTTTTGAGAGGAGCATGCACATCATACAAGCCTAGAATTATAGTGGTAAATGCAGCAACCTTGACATCCAAATCATCACTGTTATATACCGGTGACCAATCAATGCCTCTCGCATCCTCACCCAAACGTTCCAGATCAATGCTTTTAAAACTACGAAGATAAAGAAATTTACTCTTGCGCTTAGGAGGACGAACTCTGTAAGAAAGATAGATGAGATCATGATAAGAAAAAGAAGCAGGAAGCTGACCATGGGTGGCCACTTTGCTGGAGTCAGAGACAAGAATCAAGTCTAGAAGTGAAGGCTTAGAATTAGGTGCTTTGTGAGTAGCATTAAGGCAGAGAATATGCATGTTGACAGAACGGACAACGGACTGAAGTTTATGACTGTGAGAATCATTCTTCAGCAGGCAGGTGTTAAAATCTCCAAGTATAATTACGTGGTTATAAACTGAATTTAGGTATTCCAACTTACTCTCAAACGAAGAATAGTAATCAATTTTACTAGATGGATTATAGTAGACTCCTAATAGAACTTTGTTATAATTTAAGTTAATTTCAATAAAAAGATGTTCTGCGAATGTGGAATATTCACCTGGAGATTGGTCAACTAACCTGTGCGGGATGTCGCCGCGAAGATATATGGCCACACCTCCATATCCCTTGCCCGTTCTATCATTTCGCACAAGTTTATATCCCGGAAGGGGATATTGTGTCGAAGGTATGGCAGGTTTGAAAAGGCTTTCAGACACAAGAACAGCATGAACATTGCATCAAAAGACGAAAGAAAGTCAGGGTAATGAGCAGGGACGCTTTGAGCATTCACATGAACAACGTTGAAATACCTGGGAAAACAAGAAAACACTGAAAACAGCTGTTCACGCAAGTGTACGGAGTCATCAACACCATTCGTGCTAAGAAAACTTTCCATGGACGCACTCGAAGATGAACATGAAACAAAACTGTCATTACTATCTGACATGATTATCTAGTTATTAACTAAAATATAAATATATGATATGAATATATAAATATAAAAAAAAATAAATAAAATAATAAAATAAATATAAAAAAGGCGATACTTATTAGTTATTATCTAACAATAAATTTCAGGTACTGTTACCTATTTCACCTGCCAGTTGCGTGTTACTAAGTAAGAATATTAAATATAATAATAACTATAAAATACGATAACATCTTTCTTTTTTGAGCTGAGCTGAGCACTGGCTGAGCATTTTTTGCAATGAACAGTTCAAAAAGAAAAAAAAATAAAAGAAAAGATATATTAACATAAGTCCGAGTTGGTGTTATTGTTTTAATACCTTTGCCTGTTCCCTGTTTAACACATTTATTAAAACATGTTGTCAATTGAACGTCAGTCAAGTCAGTCAGTCAAAAAATAATGTAAACAAAACAAAGCACTGAACTTCTTTTACAATTGTAGCTAAGACTAATTAATTGGAAATATCTATCTCTTTAGGTAAATTAATTGTTTAAGCTAAATAGAATCTACTCATGTTGCAAATATAATAATAATTGTAAGATTCAATACCTACGTATGTACATGGTTCTCGTTTACTTGATTAATATACCCAGACAGTGAACTTATCAAGAAAGAAATAAAAACAAATTATGGACACACATTACCTTCTGGAAGCAAGTCTTTTTTGTTTTGGAGCTGAAGTTTTAGACACTGTCGGCTTTTCTGTAGCGGTTGGCAGCTTTAGACGTGAAAGATCACCCAAAGACAAAATGCGATGACGTGAACCGTTGATTCCTGCGACGAACACACAGCCATCTCTGGTCCAACAATTAGTGACACCGAATCGTTCTCGAGCCGCCTTGAAAGCTGCGTGTCGCCTTCTAGTTAAGAACTCTGTGATCATAACACCAGTGCCCTTAAATTTTGCTTTCGAAGACCAAACCTTTTCCCGCATTGCGTGCGATTGGAATTTCACCATAATTGGTCTTGGATGTGCACCCGATGATTGACGACCCATCCTGTGACAGTGCTTAACCTCCTCTGGTGAAAAAGAATCAAGGACAAGCTGTTGTGTTATTGCCCCTGTGACAATTTGGAGAGTGTTCTCATCCTTCTTCTCATCAATGCCATGAATCAACAGCATCTTGCGGCGACTACGCGTCTCTATATGGTCGACCTGACTTGAAATCTCTTCAAGCTGTTGGTGGAAGGATTTGAAAGTCTCCAACATTAGAGACTTGAAAACAGCAAACTCATCCGCAAGCCCAGCTAACCCAGAGTTATTTGAAGACCTCTTATTCAGTTCAGACTCAAAATAAGCCATCCTCTCTTCAAATGCAGTCTGGATGTTTTGAACAGAACCTTTCAGAGCAGTGCTGGTGGTATCCATGTTTTGTGCTTCAAACTTGGAGCTAGTTATTATAATTATTATAAGAAATAACACGAAACAATATATCTACGTTGTTAAGTGACGCATTATGCTGAGATGGTGACCTTTTCAGACCCATGATGTGAAAATGGGATTTAATTAATTACGTTTTTTTTTATATTGGCATGAATAAAATATTTCTTTCTTTCTTTCTTTCTTTAATACTCAGTCTCCATTGGTTTGGGATCTGCCCGCTGAGGAGTATGCGGTTAAAAAGGTTTACTAAGATGCCCACACCGCGAGGACCCATCGCCTTCCAGGCTTCAATGGGGACTCCATCGGGTCCGACAGCTTTCCGATTCTTCATGCGGCGAAGCGCAGTCAGGACTTCTCCAGGCGTTACCGGTGGCACTAGTCCCTGATTCGGAGGGAGGTCCGGAGGCTGCACCTCTTTGTGCTGTTTATTAAGCAGCTCGTGGAATTACGAGCGCCATCTCTCCTTTAGCGCGAGGTCTTCGCTTAACAGGTTGCCCTCAGGGTCTTTTACACAGCGACACTTGGATATATCCTGTGCCGCTTTGACCCTGGAGCGCGCCAGCTTATAGATGAGCTTCTGCCCCTCAGACGATTCCAGCTTATCATACAGAGGTTTTAAGTGGTCACGTCTGGCTCTAGCTACAGCTCTCTTTGTGGCGCGCTTGGCAGCCCTGTACGCGTCGCGGTCTTCAGGAGATCCGGTCGCTTGCCACTTTTTAAAGAGGGCTTTCTTCTCCCTAGTCTCCCTCTGGACTGCGTCGTTCCACCACCAAATTTCCTTGTCACATTTGCGTCCACCCTTAGACACACCGAGCACCACCTTCGCCGCTCCAAGGATGGCCGCCTGAACTTTGTCCCAGTAATCTTGAACTGGTTCGCCTTCCGTGGCGGTGCACTTGTCACCGACAGCTGAGACGAACTCCTGGGACCTAGTTTCATCAAGCAGCCACCATCTGATGCGGAGCTGGCACCGCTCGATGCGTTTGCCTTTGGGCTTCACGCAGAGGTCCATAACAAGGAGACGGTGTTGTGCAGTAAGACTTTCACCGGGTATGACCTTGCAGTTGGCCACCTTGCCGATGCTGTGTCGCCTAGTGAGTAGGAAATCGATCTGAGTTGTATGCCTCCCGCTCTTGTAGGTGATGAGATGTTCGGATTTCTTTTTGAAATACGTGTTCACAATGGCTAGATCGGCAGCCGCACACGTTCTAAGGATAGTTTCTCCTTCAGCGTTGCGGGTGCCGTATCCAAAACCACCATGAACACGCTCAAACTCCTCACACCTCTCACCCACATGACCGTTTAGGTCGCCGCCCAAAACGATTCCCTGTGACAACGGAATGCTCCGAAGCACTCCCTCGAGTTGACCCCAAAACGACATCTTATCGGCGTCGCTACAACCGGCCTGTGGCGCGTAGGCACTTATCATGTGGGTAATAGTCCCATCGATAAGCACCCTCACGATCATAAGCCGGTCGCTACAGCGTTTCACCTCCAAGATGCCACTCTGCAGCCCCTCGGAGAGCACAACGGCCACCCCGTTCTCCCCACCAGGCGCACCCGTGTAATACAGCTTGTAGCCGTTCTGCAAGGGCCGGGCTCTGTTGCCCTTCCACCGAGTCTTCTGCAAGAACACCACGTCCACCCTCCGCCTGGAGAGTACTTCGGCCAACTCTACCGCACGCCCAGTCAGCGTGCCAATGTTCCAAGATGCGAAGCGGATTCGGGTTGGGGCTAACTTCATTCGGGTTGGGGCTAACTTCAACCCTCTACCTAATGTAACGTTACTTATTCAAAATAATTACACAGTAAATAAATAACACCTATTACGTGGGACAGGAATACACATGGTGAAAAGTGGGCATACAATATGTATGCATCTACCACCCCTTCGGGGATAAGGCGTGATAGATAAAGAAAAACCTTTTTTTTACACAGCGCCGTCTGTCCCAAATTAAGCTAATGTAAGCTCGTGTTATGGAATCTAGAAGACAGATAAACTTACATATATTTATTACTAAATACAATACATATATTTATAAGAATCACCCAAACTCAGAAACAAACATTTGTGACTCACACAAATATTTTTTCTGACCTAAGTCATGGCAGTCACATATACTACCACTGCGCCACCGAGGCCGTCAAATAATAGATTCAATCTCAGACCTAAAGTCACTGTTACATTCAACATTGTATATCAACCTTGGAGCCCTTAGTGCTAGCGCGCACTGCCTTACGTTTGTCTACCGCACCTGCGCACAGTGTGCGCATTGCGGTGGAAGAAACGCATAGAGATTGGCCTTGCTACCACTAGTACTAGAAAAACGCATTTGCGGCCACCGCTAGGTAGGGCCACAAGGCCTTACATTTAAATTCAAAATTCTTCAGGATTGTTAGCAGCGACGTCTTAATAAGGACCACCTCGATAGTCAGCCGGTGTACTAACAAGTGAGGCTAAAGTGACTTCCCTTCCTTTGTTTTCACAATACAAAAAAAAACAAAACCGGGTTTTGATATCTGAAATAACATCAATCAAATCAGCGTATAGCAGTCAGTATCACAATTTGTGACATGAAACATATACCCCCAATTATTTTCGAAAGGTGATAAGCCTTATAGACTGTTAAAACGTATTGATGCAGATTTTTGTTCTCAGTTTTTCTCGTCTGGTACTTCCAAATGAAACTGACATATGACCTAAAGACCTCAGTAGGACCCCATCGCAACCATAAAAACACAGTTGTGCACAAGACTGTAGTCGCTTTGTAACAGCGCAGAACAGTAATCACGGAGAGAAAGTTGCACTCACAGAGGCAATAAGCTCCGGGAATGGTGTCAATGCATTTTGCAAGCCAGTACGTAGTTGGTACACTCCAACTATTGTGTTGTACACTTCAATTGCTCCTGAAACACATTCTGCGAAATGTAAACAGCAACTTTTGAATGAAATTCAAATAACAATTTCATTCGAAAATATTTTAAGTTACAATATGTTGTTCTTTTATTCTTTTATATTTGTGGTGAAAAAACAACTTATTGTTTTTAACATTACTAAAGTAGTACATAAGCGTCAGGCACACCAGATTGAAAGTGGTCACTGTAGGATGTTTACAACACCAGAGGCGCTGCTCTCACGCTGCAGATCCTAAAAGATAATTATTTTATTATCCGTGAAAATATGAATAAAAACAGATAATGGCATAATTTTCAGCATTGGCCGCCACGCGGGCAGATGTTGCTGCTGCCATGTGCCAGCACTGATTTTAAAAACTAATTTTTTTTTCTTTGGCAATGTTACCGACACCCTTCTAAATTACTGTATCATGACAAACTTATAGGCAGATTCTATTTGGTTGCCAGCAGGGTGACCCGCTAGGGCCGGTTATTTTTAGTTTAGCTATTCGTCCAATTATTAGACGACTAAATTCGAAATTTAATGTCTGGTATCTTGATGATGGTACTCTTGGAGGTGACATCAATACAGTTTTGGAAGACTTGCAACTTTTAATACGTGAATTTGGTAAAATTGGTTTAGAATACAATTTTTCAAAATGTGAATGTGAATCACGGACAAAACAGACCGACAGACGCTTGATACAGAATCTTCTTTTGTGTTATACAGAAGTTTAAAGATTTTATTCCCGATTTCAAAATTATGAACAAATGTACACTTAACCTCCTGGGATCTCCAATATTTGAAGAATCATTTCCTTCGTTTTTAGATGAAAAAATTCTAAATTATCAGGATACCAACGAGCGGCTTTTCAAAATTAATATACATTCCGCTTTTACTATAATACGTTATTGTTCTTTTGGTCCAGAATTGACATACTATCTTCGATCTTGCCCATTTTGGAAACACAACAAACTTTTAGAAAATATAGATGAAATTATCCGGAATACTCTAATTGATATTTTGAATGTAAATTTAGATGACAGAGCTTGGTTTCAAGCGTTCGTTCAAAATCTCCGATATTAGCTTACCGGCATTCTTATCGTCAGTGTATGGTACTGATAAGCTGACCAGGAAAATTTTAGCTTCGTCACTGGTAAACTTTGAAGTGCCATATTTATCTGACGCCATGAATGTCTGGAAAATGCTACCCATCAACTACTCTTCCCAGAGACAGTGGGATTTGCCACTTTGCAAGTCAGTTCAAAAAGAACTAACTAACTCTTCATCCAGTGCAGCAGAGCGAGCACGCCTATTGGCTATGGGGGAGTGGGAATCGGGTCTCTGGCTTCATGCGCTGCCGTCTGCCAATACTGGCACATTATTAGATAATGGCACTTTCCGCATTGCTACCTGTTTACGCCTAGGTACTTCCTGCATCGTTCCACATCGTTGTCACTGCGGTGAAACTGTCGACCGCCTCGGTCACCACGGACGGTCTTGTTCCAAAAGTGCTGGCCTTTTCCGCGACATGCTAGTATAAATGACATCATCCGTCGCGCCCTTTCTGCCGCCGGCGTACCAGCAGTCCTTGAACCCAAGGGCTTGGTGCGAGACGATGGGAAGAGACCTGACGGGATGTCATTGGTGCCTTGGAAGATGGGAAGGCCTCTTGTGTGGGATGCCACATGTGTGGACACCCTGGCACCTTCGCATATTCCTGGCACTGCTAGCTGTGCGGGAGCTGCTGCTGCGTCCGCTGAGGCACTCAAACGGCGCAAATACACAAATCTTGCAGGCAATTATGTATTTGAGCCGTTTGCGGTCGAAACTCTTGGTCCGTGGGGTCCTAGTACAAAGCTTCTTTTCAGAGCTCTATCTAAGCTTTTGGTCGATGGTTCTCATGATCAGAAAGCTGGCTTGTACTTGGGTCAAAGGCTCAGCATTACAATTCAACGTGGCAATGCTGCCAGCATTCTGGGTACGGTTGTGGCTGACAGCGACGTGGAAGTTTTTTGATGCCTAAATATTTCTTTTATTTTTTATTTTTGATATAAGTTTGTAAATATTCCTTACCTTCCTTTTGTAATATGTGTAAAGTTCATAGTAGCTGTAAGTTGTAATTATTATTTTATAAATTTGTTTTTATAATACGTTGTATTGTACATTTTTGTTGTAAATATTTCGTGTAGTGTGCAAAAATATTATTAAGTCTATTTTTAAATACTGAAATAAAAATAGATTAAATAATTCCTTATTATTCGTTTTTTTAGGTTAAATACTTTGATCTACTGCTGCAAAATTGCTTCTTTAAATGTCTTGGGTCAATGTTTTTTTATACTCTCTGACCTCAGTAGACAACCATCCGATCGAAGGTGATTGTAATCAGTTCAACAATCACAGCAACATTGATCACTTTCTGAGACTTTAAAGGTTCTAAAATCCTATTATTTTCGTGAAACATGAATTATGTACATTTAGTATCAGTTGTATCTTTTAATCAACTAAGTTCTGTTCAATCAAAACATCGCTGAACAAATAAATTGTTCCCAAATCATAAGGCATTTCCTGCGAAGGATTAAGTCTCTGATTTGTGCAGAATTGAGACGTAAAATGTGTCAAAACCAGAAACGAACCATAAATAACCCCAAACTTAGTTCTTGAGTTGGAAAGTTTTAATCTGGGATCCCACTTGGTTTTGATTCCATTTGAGATATAGATACTTAGATGTTAAATATATTAAATATACTTATGTATAACGTAGGTATCATTTACCTCTAACGTATTACCACAATTGAGTATTAAAATAATTTTACAAAGTTGTATGAATTCTTATATAGTGAAATTCTCGTGTATTTGTTGCTAGTTATATACTCCAAAGCGGTTAGGCCGATTTTATAAAGTTTTATTTCTATATCGGTAGATCTGAATATCGGCCATAATCTATTTTTCTACCCCTAAATGATGAGGCCCTTTTAATGGCAAAAGAACAATTACCGGGTCGGCTAGTATAGAGTAGAGTCCATTGCATCAATGTTTAAAAATAGTTGTAACACTGTTCATTGGTATCGAGTTGTTCATTAGCTCGATAGATGGCTCTGGTCATACTCTTAAAATGACGATATTAATATGGTGGAGAATTTCAACTTGGTTCGATACGGTTCGGGTAGTTCAGGTGGCTAGAACATTGCCCTGGTTAGGCAAAGGTCACAGGTTCAATCCCTGTCTCGAATCGAATTGTCTTTTTCCACTTTATTAAAAATTTATGAGAAAATTAGACTGTTCTGTAGCACAGTATTAGTACGATTTCTAACAACTTCAAATAAAAACATATTCAGATTGTCTTCTCGATCAAGACCTATAAGTATACAAAATGAGAGCCATTTCGCGGGTTTCATCAAGACAAAACTTTCGCATTTAATAATTGACAGAGCGAACGTTTACGTCTCCATCTGCGCAAGGCCATATTTTCATTTGTGTGTTGACCTCTACAGGTCGCGTTACTCAATCAACTTTTATAAAATTTATAATAATATTTATTGACTATTATTAGTTTTGTTCTGCGTCAAAATGATTGCGAGTAAAAAGGGGTAGTAGAGAGGGCAGTCTGCTGTAGTCAAATTTAATCAATTTATTCAACCCTGTTTTTTAAGAACACAACCCAGATTTTTCTATGTTATAGGTTAATTTCAATTTAGTATTTATGTACTAAAAATAAATATAAAGTAAATATCCATCACGCCTTATCCCCGAAGGGGTGGCAGAGGCATATTATATGCCTACTTTTCACCGTGTGGATTCCTGTCCCACGTAATAGGTGGTGAGCCCATTGCCGTGTATTTTTGTACTAATACCTATAAATAGTTAGGTTACGTTAGAAATATTACTGGACACTTAAAATAATCCCTAGATTTCAATCTTTCTTTTAAGAAGTATCTTTGTGAATATTTGCTGGCGAGGTTTGACAGCCTTGTATTAGTAGAATACAACTATAAACCTTTTCAGTCTCAAGGTGTTCCTAAATTTAGATCTCATATATCCAGTTACTCAAAAATTATCGTAGATTGTCACTCGGCACACACACAATGATTTTGTGAGGAAACCAGAACAGAGGACATTATTTTCTACGGCCGTATAATTATCCATGTAATCATGACTTTATTATAAAGTCCGGGTTTTGCGGAGTTGTAACACGTAGTACCTTCCTCGTATTTCAACCCAGAGACTGACATTTCAAAAGGTGCTGTATAGAGGTTGTGTAACTGTGGTATAGACGTAATATAATGTTTAACTGAAATAGTAGATAACATTATTACATTTTATTGTACCTTACTCGAGCATTGAAGATTAGATACTAATGTTTAACGATATTGTAATGATACAGTCAACTTTTTAGTGATAATTTTCTGGTGAAGTTGTATAGATCCAATTGTTTAATTAGGTCGAGATGACGATGTTTATTTTTTTATAAATATTAATATAGGTGTAAGCTTTTTTTTTCTTTTTTTATTTAAAATATATAATTTTAATTATAATAAGTACAATGTCAACTCAATAAAAATATTTACATGTCAAATTATATTATAGGTATAAGTTATTTGTCATTACCGGTTCACTTGTAGGTGTTTTTAATAGATTTACTCGTAGCAAAGCGATTCTGAAAAAAACACTCCATACAAATTTCCACAATAATAGAGCCCTAATAAAGACGAAAGTAATAATAAAACCGCGTGTCAAACTATTGTCCAGCTTTAGGCGAAAATCGCATCGTGGTCAGTTGCCTGTCATTCGTCTGTAGTAATTGGTTTAATCGTACGAGTAAACTGTGACCTTTGGTTTGTATGAAATATATAGATTAAGTCGTCTCTAGTAGGATTGCTTGCTCTTCGATACAAACCTAACACAAGCTTATACTGAAAGATAATATTCAAATTTACAGCACATTGTAGTGAATTATATTTATAAGGAAATAAAACAAACAAAAAAAGTGCATTGTACCTTCAGGTGTAACATCCAGGTTATCAATTTTATACCGCCCATGTCGCCAATGTCCCACCACAGTCCGGGAAACATTCACTCCGGGACCATTACTCAACGCATTGTATAGTACCTCAGGTTTCCACCGAGTTTTATATTGTATTGTCCCTATGAAAATCGTAGGTTGTGTTGAGACAAAGCTGATGATTGTTATAAAACTGGCTTTGTTGGTGACTTCATGTTAATACTAGTTGATTTTGTGAAACTTATTAGGTTAGGTTAGGTATTTAAATAAGTTTGTTTAAGTTTTATAATTTTCACTTTTCGGCAGCGCAAGTACTGCACTTCTGTTGTTGCAAACGTCCATAGGCTACAGTGATCACTGTCCATCAGGTGAGCCGTGTGCGTGTCTGCCGTTTCAGTGGTATAAAAAAAACGAAAAATATTATGCCTATTCATATTGTACAAATAGAAAAGCTAAGTTATTTTAGCATTTTATAAAAGCATTCGTTACCCCGCTAACTCAGTGTTCAATATTACTAAAATTAATATATTTTGAAATTTTCGTAAACGAAACAAATTTTTGTTTTCAATATTTTGGGGTAGTTTTAGTTTTACACAGCACAATGTCATCTGTATGTAATATAAGCTTGTGGGTTCTTGATAAAGCGGTACAAGTGTAAATACGACACAGTAAACACAACTTATAAAACCATTATATCGTTATTGCCCGCAATAAATCACAGTAATATTACAAATAACATAGCAGAAAACAGGAAATGCTCTCCTTAAAACATTGTTTTATACGTAGCAATTTCATAATATTATTAAATCTGAATATCTCATAACAATAAATCATTGTTTTCACTTAGCCATTTAATCATTAATTTATTTTTTAATAAATACAATCTAGGAATAAATTGAAACAGTAATATATATTTTTATGAAAGATAGTCTATAACTCGTGAAAACTAATGCGTGTATATACTGTGATATAATTTTATAAATAAAGATAATAAAAGACCCCTATGCCAAAAATATTTGTGTTTTCAAAGTATCGGGTTTCCTGGAGACCATTCTGGTTATTGTCCAGGTCAACGTCACCATATTGCAAGATTGCATAACCTGCAAGGATATTATTCATTGACAGTAATCTATTGAACCCCAATACGATATGCCTGCTGTGAGTTTTCGAAGAGTCAGGTTCTTTGGAGACCATTTTGCTTGCAGAATCAGGTTGAAGATATCAATTAATTGTCATGCCAAAAATGCTTTATAACATTTTGGAAAATAGGCTGATACTCATACACTGCTGGACCGATATGTGTGTGTGCGATATGTGTATGCACATAATAAGTTATTTTTATTAGACTATCAAAATAAATTTAGCTAAAATTTTAATCTCGTAAAATAATAATATCGTTGGGAGAACTCACACAACGCCATCTGTTTCCAAACTAAGCACAGCTTGTACTATGGTAACCAGATAACTGATAAACATACTTATAAATTTCTAAATACATACATATTACAGATAAATAACATCCAGACACAGAACAAACCATTGTGCTCATTACACAAAGTTATATCCTGAATGGGAATCGAACCCACGAATACCTCTTGTATAACAACTCTTTGTAAAAGGAATGATAAATTCATGAATAGAAAAACTAATTTGAAAGAAGTCGAATTTTTACTAAGTCTGTGATCAGCTAATCTTGATTGATCGCGATCTAAAAATTGATCGTGTATAAAATGCTTCAGAGTCGTTCTATGTATGTAGTTTATTGAGATACCCAAATTTAGGCATCGTCCAAATTATGAAATTTTTATAACATGTCCGTTTTCATCGTATCGAGATAAAATAGAGTTGACCCTTTCATGAGGACTGGTGTTGAAGTTCAATTGCCGTTACATATACGTCATGTCTATGTTTACATACCGTTAGATGCTTTTTTTAATACAAAGGTTGCTGTTTTGATCATGCTATGCAGCGCGGCTGTAAACTTGAAGAGTGTTCGGACATTGCGGGTATTGGTCTTCATTCGTGATAATTCGTTATTTAGATGTCAAGTTTTTTGAAATTGTCCATAATATTTAACATATACACAGATACCTAAAATTGTAGTGTATCTTTGTTATTCCAAATTAACAGCTTTTTACTAAATGCATATGAAAGTATATATACAGTGTCTGTTGGTTCCGGTTAAGGTTTGAAACGGCTCGATCGATTTTAATGTGACTTTCATTGGCAGATAGCTGATGCTATAGGGGTAACTTAGGCTACATTTTAATGTATCCAAACAAAAACGGGAAATACGCGAGTGAAACCACGTAGTATCCGATAGTTCATACATTTTATTTTCATTTCATTTTATTTTCATTTACTTTTGATTCAATGTGATTACATTAGATTCGATCTACTTTTTAGAAGCTTAGTAGTAATTATCTATTCTCTAAAACAATATTACAAAAAAAAAACGTTTAAGAAAATATGAACAATTTTAATTCATTCAATGATTACAAACCAAATAATATAAAACGAACTTCAGAATTGGAAACGTAACTCAATGTCGTAATTTTATAGTAAACAGTTGCTTAAAATAATTACAGAAAAAGTAAAAATACGAAGCGTCTCTTGGGGAAAACCCTCTTCATTTTTCAAAGCTTGATGGGTACATTAGTAAGATACTGCAAATGTTTTGGAAGCCCCGGCACAATAGACTCTCTTTTTATGATCACCCACTTACTCTTTATAGGAATTACGTCATAAATTTTAATGTTAAAAATAAACTTATTTAAGTGTTTGGAACCCCGGAAGATTTCAAGTTACTGATACCTTATTGTTGAGATACTTTAAGACGGAGTGTATAATAACAGACAAAATTATTACAAGAAAATGCTTCGTAATTTGTAGCTTCCTTGACAGTGTTTAATGAAATATTATAAACTGGAGAACGCCTGCGGCTATGCTCTCGTGGTAAAATTTTTCCATACCGAGATAACCGAGAGTTAACAATAAGGTCATGTTTCCTTCTAGGATATCAGTTAACTGCATACCAATTTTTAGCTCATTCGGTTCCGTGGTAAATTTTGTTTTTGTATTGATTCTAAACCCTTCAACAACACCATACTTATGGTATGTGAATCCAGGGGGCCAAGTTCAGTCTACTAAACAGACAAGCATACGGCTTACTTGATGGAAAGTGGTCACCGTAGCCTATGGACGTTTGCGACACCAGAGCTGCAGTACTCGCGCTGCCGAAAAGAGAAAATTTTATAATTGAAACAAACATATTCAAATACAGACCTAAGTTTCACAAAATCAACTAGTATTCATAACATAAACATGAAGTCACCAACAAAGCCAGTTTTATAACAAATATCAGCTTTGTCTCATAACAACCTACGATTTTCAAAGGGACAATACAATATAAAACTCGCTGGAAACCTGAGGTACAATACAATGCGTTGAGTAATGGTCGTCCCGGAGTGAATGTTTCCCGGACCGCGTTGGGACATCGGCGACATGGGCGGTACAAAATTGATAACCTGAATGTTACACCTGGAGCGACAATGCACTTTTGTTGCTTGTTTTATTTCCCTATATATAATTCACTAAAATGTGCTGTTGATTAGGTTATTATCTCTCAGTATACGCTTGTGTTACCGACTACTTTGGTCTTTATTAGGGCTCTGTTATTGCCTTTTGTATATTAAACATATGCTGGAAAAAAGTATGGAGTGGCCTTTGTTGTGTCGCTTAACTTAAAATCTCCTTTAAATACCTACAACTAAAAACCGGTTAATGACAAATAATTCCGTATACCATAAATTTATATTTTTAAATAAGTATATCATATATTTATGTTTAAAAAAAAATATCATTGTCATATAGACCTAATTAAGTTATAGGATCAAGACAATTAAGGATCAAAAAAATAATTGTGTAGGGACACACTGCTGACGCAGGAGTTTTATATACCGAGGCGCAAGCACTCGTTATGCGCAGCAGTCGTCTCCCCGTACACTATGGGTTAGGTCGTTTCATATTGTATCGTATAGTTATTTATGTATTATGTGTTACTGGTACCAGTCAGTAAATTATATCTATCTATCTATCTTCACGCTGTATCCCTGACGGGGTAGTCAGAGAGGACAGATCGCCAGGCTTCGCGATCCATGCATACTTCTTTCGCTTCTTCAAGATTCATCAATCGCTTCCTACACGCACGTCTGGCTATCCGAGTACTTTTTATATATTTTATGAAGTAAATTATATATTTTATGAAGATATAGATATGCATATTATTTCCTGCCACCATAAGAAGACTCCACATATGTAAACCTACATTGGTGACCCCTACAATTGCATTACTAGCTGAAGCCCGCAGTTTCCCCGCGTGGTGATGTTTTTCTAGTATATTATCCTTTAGACACAGACATATGCCAACTCGGACTTTTCTGCAGTCCTCATTAAAAGGTCAACTCAATTTTATTTCGATACGATGAAATCGGACATGATATTAAAATACCGTAATTTGAACGATGTTCGTATGTGGTCATCTCATCATCATCATCCGAGCGTCTGTCCCAGTTGCGTCTCGTGACGCCCGGGGTCCGCTTTCCTACATTTTCTCCTCCACTTCGCACGGTCGTCGGCATCCCCTGTAGTGAGATCATTGGCACGCATGTCATCCCTTACGACGTCAAGCCAGCACTTCTTGGGTCTTCCCCTCTTACCCGGACCCGGCGGGGCTGACATGGCCAGATATTTGTTACCTACGTAGCCCGGCGGTTGCCGCAAGACGTGACCATACCAACGAAGGCGACACTCTTGCAACTTGTCTGCAATGTCACGGACGTGAAGGCTGCCGCGGATGCGAGAGTTCTTCACGCGGTCCATCCGCGTGACTCCACACATCCACCGCAGCATCTTCATTTCCGTGACACGCAGCTCCTGCTTGTGTCGCTCCAATATCGGCCACGTCTCACTGCCATGTAAAGGGACAGGTCTAATAATGGTTTTGTAGACCTGTCCCTTCAACCGGATCGGCATTTTAGGATCACAAATGACACCAGTCATCTCCCGCCATTTGGCCCACGCGGCAGCAATGCGTGACTTGACATCGCAATTGATGTCACTGGACGTGTGAAAAACAGATCCCAGGTATTTAACCTGGTCCGTGCGCTCGACCAAATCACCGCCTATGCGGACGGATGTGGGGTCTATCGAGTTTAGTGCCAAGTACTCGGTCTTCGCCACATTTAGTTTCAGACCGCCGTTCTCAAGTGTCTCCTTCCACGCCTTTACACGTCGCACCAATCTGCCCCTGTCCGCGTCTGCCAGCGCAATATCGTCAGCATACATGAGCAACCATGGAGGCTGCTCATGCGGATTTCTGATGCTGTCCGACAATTCGTCTAATATTACACTTAACAGAAGCGGACTAACGACAGAACCCTGGTGTACCCCGACGGTGATAGGGAAGGGTTTCGTGTCGCCAACAGCAGTCCGAACCATTGAATCGGAGTCACAGTACATGTCCCGGATAGTGTCAATATAGACCTCTGGAACCCCTTTGGACCGCAGTTCCCACCAGATCATCGCACGAGGAACACAGTCGAAGACCTTCTTCATGTCTAGAAACAAACAGTGCAGAGGCGGGTTCTTCGACCTGTATTTCCCTGCGACAACCCTCAGGGCAAAAACAGGGTCCGTGGTCCCATGACCAGGGCGAAACCCATATTGACACCCCGAGAGAGTACACTCCTGCAGGATCCGAAAGTCTATAATCCTCTCGAAGATCTTCATGGTGTGGGACATCACCTTTATACCGCGGTAGCTCCCGCACTCCTGCACTGACCCCTTACCTTTGAAGACTGGAGTAATAATACTCAGTCTCTATTGGTTTGGGATCTGCCCGCTAAGGAGTATGCGGTTAAAAAGGTTTACTAAGATGCACACACCGCGAGGACCCATCGCCTTCCAGGCTTCGATGGGGACTCCATCGGGTCCGACAGCTTTCCGATTCTTCATGCGGCGAACCGCAGTCAGGACTTCTCCAGGCGTTACCGGTGGCATTAGTCCCTGATTCGGAGGGAGGCCCGGTGGCTGCACCTCTTTATGCTGTTTATTAAGCAGCTCGTAGAAGTACGAGCGCCATCTCTCCTTTACCGCGAGGTCTTCGCTTAATAGGTTGCCCTCAGGGTCTTTTATACAGCGACTCTTGGATATATCCTGTGCCGCTTTGACCCTGGAGCGCGCCAGCTTATAGATGAGCTTCTGCCCCTCAGACGATTCCAGCTTATCATACAAAGGTTGTAAGTGGTCTCGTCTGGCTCTGGCTACAGCTCTCTTTGTGGCGCGCTTGGCAGCCCTGTACGTGTCGCGGTCTTCGGGAGATCCGGTCACTTGCTACTTTTTAAAGAGGGCTTTCTTCTTCCTGGTCTCAGTAATCTTGAACTGGTTCGCCTTCAGTGTCGGTGCACTTGTCACCGACAGCTGAGACGAACTCCTGGGACCTAGTTTCATCAAACAGCCACCATCTGATGCGGCGCTGGCACCGCTCGATGCGTTTGCCTTTAGGCTTCACGCAGAGGTCCATGACAAGGAGACGGTGTTGTGCAGTAAGACTCTCACCGGGTATGACCTTGCAGTAGGCCACCTTGCCGATACTGTGTCGCCTAGTGAGTAGGAAATCGATCTGAGTTGTACGCCTCCCGCTCTTGTAGGTGATGAGATGTTCGGATTTCTTTTTGAAATACGTTGTCACAATGGCCAGATCGGCAGCCGCACACGTTCTGAGGATAGTTTCTCCTTCAGCGTTGCGGGTGCCGTATCCAAAACCACCATGAACACGCTCAAACTCCTCACACCTCTCACCCACAT
Organism: Thumatha senex; assembly: GCA_948477245.1. Classification (NCBI taxonomy): domain Eukaryota; kingdom Metazoa; phylum Arthropoda; class Insecta; order Lepidoptera; family Erebidae; genus Thumatha; species Thumatha senex. Next base: position 10,646,750 of record OX419741.1, on the reverse strand, counting down.
GATCGTTTAGGTCGCCGCCCAAAACAATTCCCGGTGACAACGGAATGCTCCGAAGCACTCCCTCGAGTTGGCCCCAAAACGACATCTTATCGGCGTCGCTACAACCGGCCTGTGGCGCGTAGGCACTTATCAGGTGGGTAATAATCCCATCGATAAGCACCCTCACGATCGTAAGCCGGTCGCTACAGCGTTTCACCTCCAAGATGCCGCTCTGCAGCCCTTCGGAGAGCACCACGGCAACCCCGTTCTCCCCACCAGGCGCACCCGTGTAGTACAGCTTGTAGCCTTTCTGCAAAGGCCGGGCTCTGTTGCCCTTCCACCGAGTCTCCTGCAAGAACGCCACGTCCACCCTCCGTCTGGAGAGTACTTCGGCCAACTCTACCGCACGCCCAGTCAGGGTGCCAATGTTCCAAGATGCGAAGCGGATTCGGGTTGGGGCTAATTTCTTTAGCCGTGCTGGCCCGACACACGGCAGCCCTAGCCCACTTGCCACAGGAGTCGGGCGGGGCTCCTGCGCGCCGTTTTGAGGCGGCACCCTATCCCTAGCAGCTTTCCTATTGTACTTTACCATTATATTTTGGCGGGTTGCTTTTATGGGAGCGACGCCCTCAGACCTCCCAACCCCAGAGGGGAAAGCCAGCGCCAGAGCCTCGTCCGTTAATCAGCAGGTGCACGCACTAGCACGGGAGGTTGACTTGGGCCCCGAAGATCTTGGTGGGGCCCCTTAAGGGGTGTAAGGGGCCCATCTCAATAAACTACTATACTCTATAGTACGACACTGAAACTTTTGAAAAATCATTTGTAGGTTCACATGTCTTTGCTTCAGCAGGGGAATAACCTGAGAACTCAACACAGCTTGCATATACTGTTACTGCGCCACTGAAGCTATCAATAATAATACGCATAATAAAAAAATAAGCATTCATGGAGACCGCCAACAGAAGTACAAAAGCCTCCGCCATTCAATCCACGTCCTCCTTTTCCACTTCTATTGATTTTTTTTCTTCTTCTTGTTGTCCTGGCAGAATTTTGTACATCTAAAAAACATACAACACGCACACTGTGGAGCACGTCATTAGCAATTCGGTGTCGCTAACCCATAAGATCTTTGTCTACCCAAAATTGCTAATACGTTTTAAAGTTATCACTTAAAATATTAAAATAAACAGTTCAAAATAATAGTTAATAAAAGTTACCAGGAATACACATGGTGAAACGAGGGCTTATAATATACCTCGGCCACTTCGGGGACAATGCATGATAGATAAATAATAATAAAAATTGTAAAAAGACGCCCTTAAATTGCAACATTCTTATACTTTATATATTGCATTCTCTGAAAAACAATTCTGTGTATACTCAAAAAGGTCCAAAGTGTCTTCAAAGAAATATTTCTTGTACACATTTCAATTTAGAAGATCCAAGACAAAACACACTGTTGCCGGCGGGCTTCATATAGTTTTCATTATGTTATGATATTACATTTTTGAGCTACATTACAATTTACCTTTACGAGTATCAAAGAGTAGTTTGTAAACTAAAGTTAGAAACATGAAATGACATATACCTGTTTCTGGTTACAAATAATATACACGTGTATCACGGTTTTGCCGAATATTACGTTTAAGGGGTAAAATAGGAGTTGCAAGATTATATGGCAAATTCTTTGTTTTTAAAGACAGCCACACCAATTTTCGTTTATCTTTATTTGATTATACATAAATAAACATTTGTTTTAAGATTATCCAAAGTTCTACCCTTAAGAGTGTAAAATAGAGGATCAAAGTTTGTATGAAAGTATTTGAAATCTAATAAGGGATTAGAGGCGTTTAATGCAACGGGTGTTCGAAGTATATCAGGGCAAAGCTGGGGAACTTAGCTAGTTTACTCTTATTATAAAAAGACGTATACTTTGTTTTTTATGGTAGACCAACTACCCCTAGTCAACAATTTAAGGAAAATTAGGTAGGTGAGAGCTTGAGATATAAATTAAGCGATGAGACAATTCAAATACAACAGTATGTATATTAGAATTTTAAGTAGTTAGGTACATTCAGGGCAGAGTTCAATGCAATGGTTCCGAGAAAATATTAAGTTAAAGAACACTCTTGGAAGTCCCTCCGCGTGCCCGAGATGGAGGGAAGAACTTAGCTTGCACTAGGAGGCACTCCCTCTTTAACTCCCTATTAAATTGCATTCACAGGAACTGGATGCCCAGTGAATGCTAAAATGCTAAAACCCTGTTAAAATGTAATTGTTAAAATGTTATTAATGGAGCTTACCCGGATCAGTGTAAGTGGAGAGAATGGCGAAATAAAGAGGTCGATGCGCTTAGAGTCAACCGTTTTATTTGGCCACTACTTACACCTCTACTCTGTCGACTAGTGAAGAGACACAACTGATCCCATAGTGTTGCGAATGGAGTGACCCTCCTCAGTCGACAATAATCGACTAAAATTAATGTAAAAAAAAACTACATTGTTACATATGGACTAGTCCATATTGAAACATTCAAAGTATAGTCAGAAGAAAAAAAAACAATCTCCATAGGAAAACTAAACCTTAGTTTATATTTGTGTCGATAATAAATTATTTTATTGTAAATATTATCAATGGGTATATGGGGTATATAGATAATGTGGCGAAATTGAAACTAAATGTGGCGAATACCGAGTACTTGGCACTAAACTCGACAGATCCCACATCCGTCCGCATTGGCGGTGATTTGGTCGAGCGGACGGACCAGGTTAAATACCTGGGATCTGTTTTTCACACGTCCAGTGACATCGATTGCGATGTCAAGTCACGCATTGCTGCCGCGTGGGCCAAATGGCGGGAGATGACTGGTGTCTTTTGTGATCCTAAAATGCCGATCCGGTTGAAGGGACAGGTCTACAAAACCATCATTAGACCTGTCCTTTTACATGGCAGTGAGACGTGGCCAATATTGGAGCGACACAAGCAGGAGCTGCGTGTTACGGAAATGAAGATGCTGCGGTGGATGTGTGGAGTCACGCGGATGGATCACGTGAGGAACTCTCGCATCCGTGGCAGCCTTCATGTCCGTGACATTGCAGACAAGTTGCAAGAGTGTCGCCTTCGTTGGTATGGTCACGTCTGGCGGCAACTGCCGGGCTACGTAGGAAACAAATGTCTGGCCAGGTCAGCCCCGCCGGGTCCCGGTAAGAGGGGCAGACCCAAGAAGTGCTGGCTTGACGTCGTAAGGGATGACATGCGTGCCAATGATCTCACTACAGGGGATGACGACGACCGTGTGAAGTGGAGGAGAAAATGTAGGAAAGCGAACCCCGGGCATCGCGAGACGCAACTGGGACAGACGCTCGGATGATGATGATGAGATAATGAAGGATTATTAGTATTTCAGGCAATACCTGTAATAATAATTAGCATAACGGCAGTAACGCCTTTGCCTAAGAACGGAATTATTACTTAGAAAAAAAAAAGGAAAAACAATAGCACAGTCTCAAATAACTTTTTGAGTAAGTTTTTAAGGATAAGGCTTAACGATTTCATGTCGCTGATGACATTATTAAAAATAAATTATTTATTTAAAAAAAATATACGATAAATATAAGAAGAATATTCCAATCAATTTCTTAGAATGCTCTATATTTTCAAAATCTAAAGTAAAAAATCAGCGTAAAATTGTTGTTAATCATCATTACTGACACTCCATTGTTTTTGTTGCTTACAATAGAACACTATAACAATGATGACGTAACTATAACAATGTTACTGTATACGCTTTTACAACAAGCATTCACGGATCTCACATAGATTAAATGAGGCGATGAAAATTAAAGCGCCTGTCAGATATCATATGTCACTAAACTTGTGAACAAGTTTTAGCAATAACCTTCCCCGAGTTATTTACCGAAATGTATACCGATCCTAGTGCAATAGTTTATGGTGACATTCTTTTCAGGTACATGACGACTGTAGTAAATATGTTGTCACTTATTTAAGAAAACTAACTGCGGGCAACCTAAAAATGTAACGCGTTAGTGTTTCTTTTTTCATGTTGCGCCTAGGTTATGTACCAAACCAGTAATGTTAACTAGTTTTGGTTATGTAGTATTTTGCAAAATCTTTAGGGATACATAAGTGGAAGGTATCTGGGGTGAGTCAGTAGTGATCTGACAACAGACCTGTGTAAATCCTGAGGTATCTGGGGTGAGTCAGTGGTGGTACTGACAACAGACCTGTATAAATCCTGTCATTGTTTAGAGGTATCTGGGGTGAGTCAGTGGTGGTACTGACAATAGACCTGTGTAAATCCTGAGGTATCTGGGGTGAGTCAGTAGTGATTTGACAACAGACCTGTGTAAATCCTGTCATTGTTTAGAGGTATCTGGGGTGAGTCAGTGGTGGTACTGACAACAGACCTGTGTAAATCCTGAGGTATCTGGGGTTCAGTGGGAATAGGCCTGTGTAAATCCTATGTAACTTGCATACTTAAATATTTTGTGGCTTTATTTGCCTTGATGTTTATGTACATAACCTGAAGGCTCTAAACTTGATTATACTCATCGGATGTCTTTTAATGCAATCAACAGTGTGTATAAAATTAACATGATTTGTGTATTTCAAAGGAACGATGAAGACGAAGGCACCGAGCTGCACACGAAGGGTGGTGCCGGTCCATCGCAGAGTTCGTCCTGAAACGCAGCCTCGTCAGGAGAGGCCGTTTTAGAAATAAATTGAAGTTTGCACTAGCAACACCGAAGACAGCGTATATAAAGAGACCCGAGAGTCACTTCGGTCTCTATTCTCTCTATTCTGTCGATTGTCGTAGCGTGCGATAGCTCTGTCAGTCATTGTCACTATAATTGACATTGTAATATTCAAATAGAAGTCTCAAAACTATCAATCTGCGTTATTATTTCTAACAATATATTAATCTTTTCTCTAGTTTTAGTGTATGACATTTTGTAAGCGCCGTTAAAATGATCTATTAAAAATAAAGACATTATTATTTTATTTTAATAGAATAAAAATAGCGATTTAGTTCAGGTGCATCGCCGCCCGCTGCCGCGGCATGCTCGCTACGCTCGCTCGGCTCGCGCGTTGTGGTCACAAGTTACCTAACACTCCTCCTCGCTTCGCTCGTCGTCGTATCTATTTAAGACTTTGCTCAAGACTAGTCTATTATTAATAACACTTAAAATTTCGTTTTATGATGTTACAGCTTACAAATTTGGCTATGAGTGAGATGATTATTTACAATTGCCTCTCATCATTTCTTAAATATTTTTAGTCAAATTTATTATTCATTTATGATTTACAATTATGCCCTTTACATGTATGCTGATAAAATTAGTGAGTAAGTTAAAGTTATGCCAATAAAACCATTATGCGTTTATAACACTCTGCTTATCATAATTTATGCGAGAAAACTTGATGCTGAAACTGTTATGCCAAACTACACTAGGTATGCTGAAAAAGATTATGCGATCGAAAGGGCTCCCTATTATTACTTATATGTTAAATAATGAAGGCTATTTATCTCAACTGCATACATATTTATACGTAAGTTTCCTAAAGAAAAGTACTAATGCATAATATTTATACAAGTTAAGCGTAAATGAAAGTTTTTATAATATAAATAATGAGGTGATTTCTTCGATTTTAATTTTGCGTTTAACTGTAATAATTTATGCGAGAAAACTTTATGCTGAAACTGTTATGCCAAACTACACTAGGTATGCTGAAAAAGATTATGCGATCGAAAGGGCTCCCTATTATTACTTATATGTTAAATAATAAAGGCTATTTATCTCAACTGCATACATATTTATACATAAGTTACCTAAAGAAAAGTACTAATGCATAATATTTATACAAGTTAAGCGTAAATGAAAGTTTTTATAATATAAATCATGAGGTGATTTCTTCGATTTTCATTTTGCGTTAAACTGTAATAAAGAGCTGATCATATTTTTTTTCCATCCCACAAGAGCGAGGAAATATTTTTTAAAATGTACGCCGAACAATAGAGCGGCCCATAAAAACCAGCGCAATTGGTCGTGAGACTACAAAATGTTCGTCGTACGGACGAATTTGTTCCAACTCAGATTTTCCGGGAGCCTTCCCGTCCGCGTTTCACCAACGAATTACAAGGATTTTGCTTACAATAACCAAATATTTTCTGTTGAACTCTTGTGAAAATGTTACCAATCTTTTTAATTAAATTGAAGAGATAAAATGTGCTACATTTTTTTACCAAATGGAATAATTTCATTTTATACTTACGAGTTCTCGGCTGGAATTGTTCAAAGCGAACTTTATTTGTAGAAAGTTGGGTCATTCTTTTCTAGCTATTAATAAAATGACAGTTTGTTGACACGACAATTTGACAAGTGAAGACTACCTTCAATGACATCTTTGAGTATTGTTTTTTCGATCTATTTTATTTCCAAAACAATATGTATTACGGGAATAGAGGTACTTATACCAGACTGTCAAATTTCCAATTTAAATTTTAGATAATACGGCACAATCAGTCCTCATATACATAATTTCCTACAAACAATTTATGTGCATCCAGGCTGATGACACACATATAACAATAATATATAAGTACCTACTACCGTATGGACGTAAAGTTACGACACAGAGGTAGTGGGTTTAACAGAACACTTAAACCAATGCATTATTCATGTATTCAACATAGGTTTATCGTAAAAGGCTTGCAATATTTATTCACTTCAGTTAGTGAAACAAGCACCTCACTTAGGAAAACATTTTAAAACTGTTCTGTCAATTAGAAAGTTTAAGGATATTCTACCCTCCTATATTATCGTTCTAAAATGGGTTTCCGCTATATAATGCCTGATTTCATTAGTTTCTCTTATAAATCTATTTTTCCGAAAAAAAAACATGCAACATTTGTTACTGAGGAGGCGAGCGAAGCTAGCCGAAACGTCACCTTTTTAACTCCACTGGTACGGGAAAAATGCTATTGATGTCCGACCGTCCATTCGTCCACTCAGTCTACAGGTCGCATTTTTCATCGAATTTGCATGCAACTTGGCATGGACAATCCTTGATGTAGACAACAACTTTTAGCGAGGGGGTTTTTCGATCGGGGGGGAAAATGGAAGCAGGGGAGGGCAAATGGCCCCGTAGTGATTGGGCAAGAGCGCTCAAAACGAAAAAACGAAATGTTAATGTTTTTTTAAATTGATAAAAAAAGAAATAAAAAGATACTCCGATGTCTACGGTTCACAGAACCACTAGTTTAAGTCGATTCATAGAATGGAATCAATTCCCACTTTACAGTTTTAAATTGGTAAATTCATTAAGTAGTAGCTTGGATTTGGTGTGGTCATATTGGTGTTGTCAACTTTTCTTTTCACTCTATGAGATGCCAGAGCTTCCTGCCAGAGCTTTGCGAACGAAAATCAGTGTAGCTCAAACTAGAATAATTATACCCATTAACAACTACGCTGATGCTTGTTACCTAGACGCTACTGAGGAGCTGCTAGATAGAGAGGTTGCAAAATTTATATATACTGTTAGAAATAAATTGAAGTTTGCACTAGCAACACCGAATACAGCCTATATAAAGGAGCCGAGAGTCATTTTAGCCCGTTCCCCGGTGCCATTCTCTGTATATTTTCGTAGCGTGCGGTAGCTCTGTCAGTCATTGTTACTATTTGCATTGTAATTTTTTAATAGAAGTCTTATAACTACCTATCTGCGTTATTATTTATAACAATACATATTGTTAGCAAATACTACGAGTACCTAGATGGCGCCCATCGGCAGACACGTAGTTATTAAATACAAATATCAGAATATAAATTAGTATGATTATCTAACGTTATAACATTATGCGTCTACAAATATTACAAATAATAATAAATATTGTTAAGCATTATTAAGTTAATATTGTTAATTCATGATTTGGTTCTGTTACGAAAATAAATAAAGTGGGTAATTATTGTTGAGAAAACATTGTATTGTTAGCATCGTGACCGTCACTCTATTCAAATATAGTGCGCTGTATCATAGATAATTGAGTTTTAATTTTGCTAATATATAACAATATTCAATTTTAGAAAATACGATTATGTATCCCCAATTCACCTTTGCCGTAACACTCGAATTCTCAGCCTCCTTTTCAATATCCTTTACAATCCATCTTCGCCTTCCTATCTAAAGAAGCGGTTCCTTTTTGTTCGCTCTCCTGATGCTCCTTGTAGGTCAAGTCTAAGCTCAAATTTCAAATTCCCTAATCATAAAACAGATTTCTACACTTATTACTTCACAGTGCGGTTAGATTGTGGAACTCAATTCCGCCTGTTATCACAGACAGTAAATCTATTACAAAATTTAAAAGGAATGTCCGTGGGCACTACATGTCTACTTATATCGTATTTATTTATATTCTTACATAGACTTACTTTTAGTTTACATATTTTGAGTTATTTTGTAAGTTGTGATTTATTTCTTATCTACTTTTTATATACACACTTTAATTTGTTGTGTCCTACTTATTCACACTTTCCTCTCCCCGGTCTGCTGGCAAATATTTCAAAAATTAAGCGGTATCCACAGAACATATAATAATTGGTACCTATTATTATATGTTATGTGATTGTATCTATGACTCCTACTGTTATTTGTGTATTCTTGTGTGTACATAAATAAATAAATGAATCTTTAAATGTAACCTATAACATTTAGGATCAAAGATTCCAGCATAAAATATTGGAGGAGAATGTGATTCAGAAAAACTGCCTGGAAATGCAAAACTAAATTGGAATGTAAATCAAGTCCGCCCGTTCTGTGTTCGTCTCGATTCCCAATACACCTGATTACTGAAACGAACTTCACAGCGAGTAAACAATGCCAAACAAACATTTTAGCTTGAAGTAGGAATTGCGTTTTGTACCACATTTTATATAACAGACGCACAGCAAGCAATGATTTCATTTTAAAAATGCTTTGTAAGAGTAAGTACTCATGGGTTAGTAGTCATGTAGATTGACAACTGTTATAGGCATAGAAATCATAAAATAGAACAAATGGTATGCGAGAACATTCATTGTGCCGCGACATGCTCAATGTAATTTGCACAGGTGCTTCGGACACGAGGCGACCCATAAGACCATACGTAGTTAGGATGTCAAATAGCAGTAGCTGATGCTAGTAGCTAAATAAAATTGAGCGTCAGCTGCAAAATCCACGTAAGGGTTGGAATCCACTATCAATAAACTAAAATTAACAGAAAGATGAAAGGAAATTCACATCACGTGAAAAAAGTCACATCCTAGACCTTGAAATTTCAAGTGGCCCATTACCGCTTTACAAGAATCATGGAGGTCCTATTCCCTTTCATCTTCCAGTTCATCTTAGTGTATTCCCAGTTGCTTCTAAACGCTACGTGGATTTGGAGCCTAGTGTTCACTTTTATTAGGCTAGCAGCAGTTTGAGGTTGCTTGCGCTCCGCAGATATTTGCGGGGCAACATAAGTACAATTACAAGTACATTCAATTCCCGGAGTTTACATTTATTTTAATAAAAAAATATTCCACGTGATTGTTTTCCACGTGTAGGTATTATATAGTAGGTCTGGCCCCATCAAGATTTGCTGACCATATCTATAGAACTATTTATATAACTATATAAGCGAAACACAAGACTAGATATTTTCGTAACAAAACCAGAAATGAGAATACCCGAGAAAAAGCAGAAAGTGCTAAATAAGCGTTAAATTATTTATTTTTGTTCTAACGCCTCAATGAAAAATTTTTGACAAGTGATTTGCTTAAGGAACTACGCCCATACTATCATAAAAACCAAACTAAAAAAATAATTTCACGTCACTTACAAAAATAAACTATCACACTAGATATAATCCTTACAATTTTAAAAAGTCCAACAAAACACAGAGCCTGTAAAATCTATTTGCCATAAAACCTAAAATAGGAAATAATTTTACGTCACTTTCAAAAAAAAATACTTTCACGCTGGCTATAATCCTTACAATTTTAAAAAGACCAACAAAACACAGAGCCTGTAAAATCTATTTCCCATAAAACTCAAAATAAGAAATAATTTCACGTCACTTACAAAAAAAATACTTTCACGCTGGCCATAATCCTTACAATTTAAAAAAGTTCAACAAAACACAGAGCTTGTAAAATCTATTTGCCATAAATTTTTATTAACCAAATTAGTATTAGGGTTTTAATTGCCAGCTCTAAAGCCGTGAGTAATTGCCATCATTGGTTAGCTGAATTTTTCGTTTATATGGTCCTTTATAGCCCATAAAATAGAACACGTAAAGCCTGAAATAGTATATAGGGAATGTTTAGATACACGATCTTTTAGAGCAGGCTTTCAAATACTAATTCAGTGTTTATGACGGTTTCATTTAAGTAGTACTTCTGAAACGGACTATAAAATTTGATAGTTCCATACATAATGTCCAATTTGTAAAGTTATTTGTGAAGAAATTGGCCATTCAAGCTGTAATCAATTTTCTTGGCGGTTTCACTATGTTTAATTTTTAAGCAAATTCCGTGTGCCACAGTAATACGTTTTGTCGCCCCCGTTGCAATATACTGAGTTTATTAACATTAATTGGACTTAAAAGTTAATCCGTTGATCAAAACATTAAATTGGTGAATTAACGATTGAGTGAAGTTAAGTCAAGCATAAAAAGGCCCTCTATGGCGTGGTCTCTCATGCCCTCGGTGTGACACACTGATACTGCATGTCACGTAGACTAACGTTATAGCTGTGTAGCTTAGTCTTGACGTAGTGGTTATATTATGTTTGTAACCAACTCTCACAATATGATTAAATAAACAGATTTCTTTCGTTCGATTCTGTTTTTTACTCATCGTAATTTTCCCAAACGGGTGTAAGGTACTATGTACCTACACCTTCGGGGCCCAAGTTAACCTCACGTGCTAGTGCGTGCACCTGCTGCTCAACAGCGGCATCTGCGCTGGCTTTTCCCTCTGGGGTTGGGAGGTCTGAGGGCGTTGCTCCCATAAAAGCCAGCTGCCGAAACAACGCCCCCGGCGTCGCGAGATGCAACTGGAACAGACGCTCGGATGATGATGTCTCTCCCAAACGCAACGCAGTTGTGACAATCGTAGTATAGTTCAGCACTGTCGCAAAAGTGTAACCTATCTGCTAGAATAGGTTACACCTTTGCGACTGCGGCTACCTAGTACTTAGTACAGTACAGAAATTTGAGCGAAGCGTTAAATCAAAATAAGTATTTTCCCATAGACAACATGATAACTATTTTATTAGATCGAATTTTGAAATTCGGGCTTCGTCACGACCTGCATAATTTGAATAGATTTCCGTAGCAGAAAAAAATTCCGAATACAGATAAGAAATGGCGAAGTTCTGCCCGGAGTTACAAACGCCATTGAAGTCGCTCCATGGGAGCTTCGCTTCGCTCAATAAAAACCCATTGTGGTAGGTAAGTATTCTTGTAAAAATATACAACATTGTTTCGCAGTCCCTCCCGACGCCTTGAAGTGCCCAAAGATAAACTCTAAAAATTACAAGAATACTGATAAAATGAAAGGATTCATATAAGTTATATTGTGATATGTTTTTGACTAAGTAGTTTTTTATTATTAGAAACCACGTATTATCCGTTTCCATAGGAATACGGGAATAATATGTAGTCGAAGGTACATTTTATAACATCAGCTATCTGCCAATGAAAGTCCTGTTATAATGAGCTGTTTCAGAGATAAGTCGAAAAAAACAGACTAACACCAAAATTTAATTCAATTTTTATGTACGTATTTGCTTTCATTATGCATTTAGTGAAAAGCTGTTTATTTCAAATTACAAACAGACATTTCCATTTTATTTATTTGTGTAGAGTAGTGGACGCTCCGCGGCATCATCCACTCATTCCCGTGGGAATACGGTGATAAAATGAAGCTTGAAAGCTGTTAATTTGCAATTATAAACAGACACTTCAACTTTATCTGTATAGATTACATTTACATATTTTTCAATAAAACATATAATAAGGTAATATTGCTTTAACATTGTATTGCTGTATAGGGTATGACAGTGATTGATGGTATTATAACAGCAATAAAGGAACATTGTTGTTATAAATTTTAATATGTACAAACTTGCGTTGTTAGAATTGCATTAGAGCCTTCATAACATAACATATGTTCAATCATTTTCAAAGTTTTAACCTTAAATTGATCGAAATTAAATTTTAACTTTTCATACAAAGGTCTTTAAAAATCCAGTCCTTGGTTTTTGGGTGAAAGAGTAATAGACACACTTTGATCTACTTCTTCAAGCCACCTCAGTCAGCTTCTCACAGGGCATGTCGTATTCGCCAAGTACCTGTGGAAGGTGGCTGGGGTGGAGCAAGACCCCGTGTGTCGTCACTGCCCGAGTGGCGTCGTGGACACGGCAGAACACACACTCGCCGTGTGCGCGGCGTGGGACGGGCCGCGTATCGCCCTCACGGGTCTTGTCGGTTTCGATTTCTCGCTGCTGGCCGTGGTGCAAGCCATGGTCGACAGCCAACAGTGCTGGGCCACCGTCGCCTCGTTTGCTTCCGAGGTGATGGCGGCAAAACGCGAGGATTTGCGGGTGCGGGAGCGTACGGGACAAACTCTCCCGCCCCGCCGTCGTGTTCGGGGGCGTCGTCGTGAACAATTCATGCGCGCCCCCGAATAGTGTCTGGCCGTGGGCGGAAGGTCGGGGGACCCCGCCCAACTGGCCGCTTGGCGACGGGCACCCTTTCTGTGTTCCAGGGGGTGCCTACTTTTTGCGCACGCCCGTACCGGCCGCTCTCACCTCCTCTGCTTACAGAGGTGCGCTCGAGAGCGGTGGAGGTGCGGGCTAGTTCTTCAGCTCCTTAGGGAGCTCCGGGGTGGTCGCTTATCGACCGCCCCGAGACGGATCCCTCCATTCTGGGGTGCCCCTTGCCGGCACGCAGTGATTTAACCTCAGGCCTACCCTGCGAGTCGGTTTAAGGTGAGGAGGAACACCGCGGGGTTTAGTGGGTAGGACGGCCTCTCTCTCACGGGCCGGGAGCCCCACACACCGTTCTTACTGCCCCCGCAGCAAGGATGACGGTGCGTAAACGCAAGCCATCTTCTCGCTGAAATGGTGTTTGATAATTTAAAAAAATTTTGGAGATACTAGAAATTAGTAGATAAATAGAGAGTATCTTGAAAGTCTAATATAACGCATTTTTTAGTGTTCAATTGAGATATAATTTAGTATATATCTTATTATGGAACATGTTTCTAAATTAATACAAGGAAATGCTTCTCCGTATCTCAAAATTTAAAATATATCAACATATATTATGCAGACGCTTGCTCATACGACCGTCAATTTACGACCATGTAATATAAAGACAATTGCTACATGAAGGTAACGAGGCTGCGGGGATGTTACTGCACGCCTCTTTAATTTATTACAAGTAATATTTGGACCTACCATACGAAAGCGGCTTCTTACACTCACCTGATCTCGTTCACTGCACACTGAAACACTTAAGAACATAATCTTTATTGCCTCCTGTAGTACTTACAAAGAGTTCCTTTATTTTATTCACGGTTGTGGCGTACGTAATATATTCCGGATTACGTGATGCTATGAAATATGCAGAGAATTTCGGTGAGGACGAATGTATGATGTTTTTATAAGCAGCGTGCGGGTTTCAAATCACGCTGCGTTTATTATTTTTTGTTTCACACTGAATATAAAATAGAAATTATATGTTTCTCGATGAATGTTTTTTTACACTGTGTAAGACAAGCATGCAGTTCACCTGATCGAAAATGGTAACTGTTACCTATGAAGAGTTACTACACCAGAGGCACTACACTCCACGTAGCTGACCCTGCATCTACGTTTTTAGATACCCTGTACTGTAGACGTTTGTGTAACCTGAGGTAGGTTACTACAGAAATTCCTCTCCATCAAAGTCGAAGAATGAAATAAAAGCAAAGTCCATTGATTTCATTATGAAATTATTAAAAAACGATGTATTGTAATTGATTACTGCATTTTAAGTTACCGTTAGTCCTATTATGGGTAGCATTTCCATTCAGGTTACTAACATTTGTGTGCTTCAAAGTGGCAAGTTATGCCGTTGGTCCCGGCTAACGGTATTATAACTATTTCTACGCTATAAAATATGGTAGCCGTTAATCCAAGTTGAAAGCCAAATGAATACAACGGAGTCTATACGTAATTTATTGCACGATATGTTTAGATATTCCAATACAATAATGTAATTTGATTGGGAGCCAATGATTTTGCGTCTACTCCCCACGCGTTCCATTAGCAACTGCATTGCAAATCAGGATGCGACACACACGACTTCGTCCGGGGTTACCCACTCCAAAATACAAATTCGTACAATCTTTATTTTAAATATGGTAACACAATTTTTTTTTACATTTCAAGATAAACCAACGAATTAAAATTATTGCCATATATACGTAAGAGTTATGTGAAAAATGATGTCAACCGTAGGTAATGAGAAGGATATTTAATAAAGTAGCGCCTATGAAACCGAAACGTAGAATGTGTCAGTATGTCATTCGCGGAAGTTGTAAAAGCCAACTGAGGAAAATGAGTGGAGCTTGCATATTCAGCGGCAAGAAAAAAAAAAAATTACGTATATGTGAAATAATGTAATATGTGTGAAACGAGCGTTTCACGCGTGAGATAATTTGGCAACACGAGTGTAAAATTTTTAGAGAATTATAAGAAAAAAATTATATCCTTTCTGAAATTATAATAGTTGTGTATAGAAATACTCGTAAATCAGTGGCATCCAAAACTAAAGTTCAAGTTCTATGGTTATATATTACCCAATGGTAATAAATATTATGTAAGATAGAAGAGAGAAATAAGAATAAGAATAAATATTATGTAAGAGAAGAAGTCTGAGAATATGCAGGTAGAAGAGAAGATAAAAAGGGACCACATGCAGAAAACTTTTAATATTCTGCAGGATGCAAACTAATCTATCTCCAGTATCTATAAAGTTGCGTCTGATTGTAAAGAATTATCTATCTATTTAGGCATACATACATACGTACATATTGTCTCGCTCCGAAGGGGTAGACTGAGGCATTCTATACGTTCACATTTCACCGTATGCATTTTTATCCCACGTAACACGTGGTGGGCCTATTGTAATGTAGAAAGAGGGACAGGAGCAGGCAGTGGCGGCCTGCTGATGAAAAATTTCAAGCCCTCAAACGACTCCCATTTTACTGGCAACTATATAGAAGCATTGCAATTGTACATCTGAAGGTCCATCCTCCATAAGCACTTCGTGATCTCGTTCAATAAGAGGCTTGCCGGTCAGTGGCATCGTGGGTTTCCGTAATGTCCAACTGACACGCTCATACACGCATATTCATTTTTATTTCGTAGAATAAGTACATTGTTCACCCGCTGAACGAACCAATATTTTGTAACAACAATAAGACACTTTATTGGACACTCAGGCAGTATTTAATACCTAATTCAGTTTCAGTTTTTGGTCTTACGTAATACGTGGTAAGCAACATTTTTTACATTTGTGTTATTTAAAATGTGCAGCAAGTTCCACCAAGTGCCATCAATCAACAGTATAAATTATCTAAAAAAGTCCTTTATTTTAGTATATAGTATATTTTAGTATATAGTTATTTTAGTATATATTTTGTGTATATTACAAAACTTGGTGGGCCATGTACAAACTTATTATTGTAATAAATTTGTTATTATTAATATTAGCTGATGCCTGCAGCCTCGCCCTCGTGATGTTTTCCCGCACCTATTCAGCCTTCTCATCATCGGCCTTTAACTACCTATTAACAAAATAATAATATTGTACGTCTTTTTTTAAATTTCAGCAGTGATTTCGATGAAAGCCTTCAGTCGACGTCATTGTTTTAATCCATCTTAAACAAGTACCGGTAGTAAGTATTTTAACAAATTAAGACGAATACATATTAAGCTTAACGTATAAACCTTCCACTTAAATCGCCTTATTTGTACTAATATTATATTGAGGAAAGATTTGTGTAGTTTGTTTGTAATGAAAAGGATAAGAAACTCCTGGGCAGATTTAAAAAAATCTTTCATCATTTGAACGCTACATTCTTCGTGAGTAGCATAGGCTATATTGGGTTTTCAATAAGTTTAGGGTTCCGTACGAAATCTTGAATGGAAAAATTTCACCACCTGGGCGAAGCTGCGGGTATCAGCTATTGTAATGATAAAAAACCTCATTAAAATCTGTGGCGTACCTATAGAGTTTCAAACATTTAAGCGTACTACTACGTACAATTGTACATAAATATGTTAAGTGTTCCTATGTTACTACTGGTTACACAAATAACAACATGAAGGAATGTATAACAAATAACTGAAAAATTACTAGTATATAGGAGAGAAAAGATCACAGAATACAGCAAGTGGTAATACTTAGTATAAGTTTTTATGAAAGTAATAGGGTATGGGGTGCAACGGGTGTTCGAAGTATATCTTGAATGTAGTCTGGGGCACAGCTAGTTTATAATATCTGTAGTAAGATTATATAAAGGGATATGAGTTGTTAAGCTCGCATAAATTACATATAAGTAACTAAGTCACAATCCCATCGCTAAGTGCCACCAATAACATAAGTACACCTCTTCGGGATTCGCACTAAGTTTGAATCTGAAAGCCGTATTCACCAAAGTTCGCCCTGACTTTGAATAATAAAGCCACCTACGAACTGTTTGGAGCTTATCGAAAGTAGTTTTCATAACTGAGTTACGAAATTTAGTTAAATATAATCGCATCTCAGTCTAGCGATATGTCGTGGTCTGAATTCCCAACTCTTTAACCCGGGGCAATATTTGATTGTCCGTGAGCATTTATCCCCGAAGGGGTAGGTATGCGCCCACATTTCACCGTATCCAATTTCGTTCCAAGTGGTGAGCCTATTGCTGTTTTGACAGGCGAAGGTTGGGCAACCTGCTCTTGAATTATTTCAAGGCTTCCGTAAGGCCTTCAACTTGGCTTAACGTATGCTATGTTACTGGCAACCGGGACAAACGCCTTGTCGTGCCTTTCGAAGCACTAAAATGCTCGTTATTGTAAATGCCACAAAGAGGTCGTCATCAAGTATATATGTTTATATAAATAAAAATAAATAAATAAATATCGTTGGGACAACTCACACAACGCCATCTGATTCCTAAGCAGAGTTTGTACTGTGGTAACCAGATCACTGATAAACATACTTATATATTTCTAAATACATACATATTATAGAGAAATGATCTTCTATAAATTGCCAACAGATTTAGAATTAGTTTATTTTAAATAAAAGCGCACATAATGTTTTATTGCAATTGGTCGAGTTGGGTAGCAAATATAAGATTGGGCAGAAAAAGAAGAGAGAAGATAGTAAGACACAATATCTCAGAGGATACAGTGCTTCACATGCTTGCAAAATGCCCTAACTGGAAGGAGCAACAACGTGGCCTCTTAGTGGCCATGGAAGCGGGAAATATCACTTTGCAGACCATGGTTCTGGCTACGGTCAGCTGTGAGAGGGCATGGAAATCCGTCGCCTTGTTCTGTGATGAGGTGATGTGCGCAAAGGAGGCGGTGGAGAAGGAACGGGAATGTAATAGTACTCTCCCGTACCACAGAAGACGCACAGGGTGCCGAGATCCCAGAGCGATCTCCGTTCCCAAAAAGCCTGAGCCTGGGGGCGACACTCCGAGCTAGCTGTCGCCCTTACAGAGGTAGGCTCAAAGTGAAGGCGCAACATATTTTCGCTCCCGACTCTTTCTAGTATTTTCGCCCTCTTTACAGTGCGTTTGATGGACTACTCAAAGACAATAATCAGTGAGGTCAATGACTAGGGATGGTCAGGGTTTCTGGGATTACCTTTCGAGGGTACACCGGATTCTCGGGCTAAATACAACTGGAAAGGAAGAGAAAAAAAGACACAATACCACCTCACTCATCAACCCCATTAAATAGGTATAACTTAGAATGCGTGATTAACAGCATATCGATTACACACAGTACCATACTTAAAAAAAACTTGGTATGAATCTTATAAATCAAAGCTTTTACTTTTTTCTGACAGTTGACATCTCTCTCTCTCTCTCTTTCTCTATCCATCCTAAGGTTGCCTGGAAGAAATTGCTGTTTAGCGATAAGGCCGCCCTTTGTACAATATTAACATAAATTAACTTTCACTTGGTGTACAATAAAGTTTATTCTATTCTATTCGATTATATTCTTTTATACAGAGTTTTGCGACTATCTTTATACGTAGGTAACAATATACATAGCCAGAGGGAATTACGTCATTAGAGCTGAAACTGTAAGACCATCCCGGATGGCTAAATTGGAAGCCGGTTTCAATCAAAAGATAAATAGGGACGTTGGACATAAAATATTCAGTTTTTCTAGGCTGTTCTTATTTGCAGTGAAAGATTTGTGTATATATTTTAGCTATCGCAGATCTGTGACTGAATCACTAATAAAACAAAGTCGTTTCCCGCTGTCTGTCCCTATGTATGCTTAGATCATTAAAACTACGCAACGAATTTTGATACGGTTTCTTTTATAGATAGAGTGATTCATAAGGAATCTTTTTATGTATAATTTGTTAAGTTTATGTATACATTAACTAAATTATAACGATATTTGTTAGAGGTGTCGGAAAAAAATGTCTGGAGCTTTCATCGAAAACGCCGCCTAAACCCTTGGAGATATAACAAAATAATGTATGGTGGAATTGTGTATCTAATATAGGTCTATAAAAACGTTTGGAACGGTATATGTCTATCTCTTAAGGATAATATACTACATTCATTTTAATACTTTAAAAAACCAGCAATGCTAAAGCGGTAATTTGAAGGCTATTTACACAAATACGTTATTAATCCTTATTATTTTTAATATGTTAGTTGGCTTCAGTATTTCATGAAGATTATTTTGTCCATTTACACCTTGCAAATTAAATGAATATATAGCAAAATCAAAATAACGCGCAAAAAAAAATCGTGTAACCATAATTCGCTCGAGTCGTGCCGCGTTCTGGAGAGCGGAGAAGTAATCAACTAATTTGAAAAATGTTCATACATTATTGTGAAATTTTATATTAAAGGACGAGATTAGATGGGTGCCACGAGGTTCAAAGAATGTATCGGGCGAAGCCGGGCGGGTCAGCTAGTGAATACAAAAAAATAATAAATATTGTAGGACACTTTTTCCACAGCGCCGTCTAGCCCAAAGTAAACTAACATAAGCTTTGTTATGGGATCTAGGGAACTGGTAAACATACATATTTCTTAATACATTGGAAACACCCAAACTCCGGAATAAACATTTGTAGAAAATAAAAATATCATTTCCGACACAGAAATCGAACCCGGGACCTCAGCGCGGTAGTCGCATACACTACCACTGCGCCCCCGAGGCAGTCATGTACTTAGGTAGGTACTTGTTAGAGTGAGGTCACAAATATATAAAAAGAATTGATTAGAGACCGTCAACCGGTCACTCTTTGTATATAGTGTCAATTAAACACAAGATTGTGTAATGACACTTCTTTTATTTATCTTAGTTAGAAATTTCAATAGCAGGTCGCCACAACCGGCGCTTGGCCATTTTAACACAGCAATAGGCTCACCACCTGTTACGTAGTACAAAAATGAATACACTGAAATGGGGGCATTTAGTACCCCTTCGAGGATAAATAGGTGATAATATGTATTTACTTACTACTGTGGCTACTGCATGTTTTGGTACGTTTCAACGCATCAAAAGGACTGGTAGCGTCAGTGTTACATCTCTGGGGGCCAAGTCTACTAATTTAATCGCGTCAGACAAGAATAGAAATCGTCGCCCAATTGAGAGTCGACAGCAAAAAAATACAGTTTTCGTAGTCTACTATTACAATTGCGCTCCAATAGTGTTCTATCAGCCGGCCGATAGAATGTTATTAACACGTGTAGCGCTATAAGTAGCTCTTAATTTGCATTTTTGGTAGTCTAAATTAATATTTTTATAGCAAAAAACAGCTATTTTGTCGCTATTCTGCAGCTTGAGAAGTGTCATTGTGAAATATATAATAGTTTTAGTAGACTACCTAGTTTTGGATTAATCGCAATAGAACCGCTATAGAATAGAACTAGACTTTCTATAAATAGTAGACTCGGCCCCCAGGTGTCACCCACGTCCATAGGCTACGGTATGCACTTTCGATCAGGTGAACCGTATGCATGTCTGCACTTCGTTAGTCGAAAAAAAACTTTAGAAGGCTCATAGAATTATTGAAAAGAATAGGTAACCTTTATACATTTTCCTTTGTGAAAGTTAAGTTGCGATTGTTTATTAGTATTAAAAAGTTCAATGAGATTATAGAATAATGATCTAACAAAATGCAAAATAAAGATATGGACCCAAAATTTGGAGCCTTATATAACCTGATACGAAGCTTTGCCGTATACAAAGTCAAAGATAGGATTATCAGTGAATGTTTCGAGATTACTTCATATTTCCCAGAATTTCCTTTTTAGGCAGATTAAATTACACTTGTTTACGATTAAATGATTTTGAATAAAAGAAAAGTATTTATTGGCAACATTTTATCGCAAGCGTTTATGAATAAGGAAAAAAATTGAAAACTTTTATGAAATAAGGAAATTGATGAGTTATTTCGAAAAGCTCGACGACTACGACTACAAAAAATAAAGCAATATTTTTAACAGTTGTTAAAGCTAAAATATTTTTTCTCTATATTGGAACGAATTGGCCATTACGAAGAATATAGACTAGCATTTATGCATGTTATAGTAGTATGGGAATTACTTTTTTAGTAACAGACCTGTTCTGACTGCGTTCAGATAAAATCTTTCATAACATTTAAACCAAACAAATTTCCAGTGTTAGGTTAGCCGGCTATTCCGATGTATTATTCGCGATCTTCTATTATTCGCGATCTCCGTAACATGCAACTTCTGCTTATGAAATATTTTTTTTTTTTTCCTAACACATCTTATCCCCGAAAGGGTGGCAGAGGTATATTATATGCCCACTTTTCATTATGAGTATTACTGTCTCACGTAATAGGTGGTGAGCCCATTGCCGTGTTGAAATAGACAGAGGCAGGTTGTGCCGATCTGCTGTTGAAATTTTTCAAGTCACACATCCGTGACCAGCCATAGCGAACTGAAGTCGAAACGACTGAGTCCGCGGAACCACGAGCGCTTCTGAAATTTCCGAATATTATGAAATAATGCTTTTACTTATTTATTTTTTTAATAAGCAAAAGAGCATAAAACGGATGTACCTACATAGGCGTGATCACAAAACCTGGCTGATCGGAAAATTCTCCCTCTGTGTTGTAGTCTCCACAGACTCACAGTTCACAGAAAAAATGGCCTCTAACTTGTTATATGTACGGTTAAATGTATCAGGACACAGCTTTCGTAGTTTCTATTCATGAAATAATCATATTTTCCGAAAATCTTGACAATCGATGAGAGGCTATCAAATTTCGTTCTCCATAAACGCCTACAGCAATTTCCAAACTTCCTATCTTGAGTCAATAAAGGGAAAGTTATTAAAAAAAAATAATTTAATTTTGCTGTTAAATCTATCTTATATAATGTGGTGTATAATTTGGAGGGACTTAATTTTCTTTCTTCACTCCCAACTTGTTATTATACGAGTTTCTTCTTTGATCTATTCACTGATAGTAACAATCAAATACTGTTGAAAATTACAGTATAGGGCATAAATAACATGATTATACTTATTCTTTGATCAAATCCTTCCTATCATGACTCACATTTGACTAAATTTGCTATTGTAAAGAGTCCTTCCGCACGCATGGTGAGAAGCACAAATAATTCCTCTATCAAACATTTTCAATTTACATTTTCACATTACTGCCGTCTATATACAATACCTTCCCTTTCTAAAGTTTATAACGTAAAAATGTAGGAACCTTTATACGAACTCTCTATTACAACCGTTTCTAAACTGGATTTTATCCTTATTCTTTGTTACCAACGATATAAGAACAGTCATAAAATTAGCATCATCATCCGAGCGTCTGTCCCAGTTGCGTCTCGCGACGCCCGGGGTCCGCTTTCCTACATTTTCTCCTCCACTTCGCACGGTCATCGGCATCCCCTGTAGTGAGACCATTGGCACGCATGTCATCCCTTACGACGTCAAGCCAGCACTTCTTGGGTCTTCCCCTCTTACCGGGACCCGGCGGGGCTGACATTTGTTACCTACGTAGCCCGGCGGTTGCCGCAAGAGGTGACCATACCAGCGAAGGCGACACTCTTGCAACTTGTCTGCAATGTCACGGACGTGAAGGCTGCCGCGGATGCGAGAGTCCTCACGCGGTCCATCCGCGTTACTCCACACATCCACCGCAGCATCTTCATTTCCGTGACACGCAGCTCCTGCTTGTGTCGCTTCAATATCGGCCACGTCTCACTGCCATGTAAAAGGGCAGGTCTAATAATGGTTTTGTAGACCTGTCCTTCAACCGGATCGGCATTTTAGGGTCACAAATGACACCGGGCATCTCCCGCCATTTGGCCCACGCGGCAGCAATGCGTGACTTGACATCGCAATCGATGTCACCGGACGTGTGAAAAACAGATCCCAGGTATTTAACCTGGTCCGTGCGCTCGACCAAATCACCGCCTATGCGGACGGATGTGGGATCTGTCGAGTTTAGTGCCAAATACTCGGTCTTCGCCACATTTAGTTTCAGACCGCCGTTCTCAAGCGTCTCCTTCCACGCCTTTACACGTCGCACCAATCTGCCCCTGTCCGCGTCTGCCAGCGCAATATCGTCAGCATACATGAGCAACCATGGAGGCTGCTCATGCGGGTTTCTGATGCTGTCCGACAATTCGTCTAATATTACACTGAACAGAAGCGGACTAAGGGCAGAACCCTGGTGTACCCCGACGGTGATGGGGAAGGGTTTCGTGTCGCCAACAGCAGTCCGAACCATTGAATCGGAGTCACAGTACATGTCCCGGATAGTGTCAATATAGACCTCTGGATCCCCTTTGGACCGCAGTGCCCACCAGATCATCGCACGAGGAACACAGTCGAAGGCCTTCTGCATGTCTAGAAACAAACAGTGCAGAGGCGTGTTCTTCGACCTGTATTTCTCTGCGACAACCCTCAGGGCAAAAACAGGGTCCGTGGTCCCATGACCAGGGCGAAACCCATATTAACACCCCGAGAGAGTACACTCCTGCCGGATCCGAGAGTCTATAATCCTCTTGAAGATCTTCATGGTGTGGGACATCACCTTTATACCGCGGTAGCTCCCGCACTCCTGCACTGACCCCTTACCTTTGAAGACTGGAGTAATGAAATTAGCAATCTCTCAGTATTGTCTTTACTTGATTTTAATAATGCTTTCAACACTATGGATTTTTAAATCCTACTAAGCATACTTAGATCTATAAAAATATCTCTTACTGTGATTGGTTGGTTTCAAAGTTACCTGTCAGGCCAAAGGCAACGTATACGAATAAAATACTCCTTTACTTGTTAGTGTAATAACTATAGCTGGTGTTCATTGAGGTGGCATTCAAGTCGGATATATTCATGAGTGAATCGACGACAGATCCTTTGCACTACGAACGTTGCGCCGACAGAACGATTAATTTATGAGTCGAATGGACATGACAGAATTTTTCAGCACATGAATCGAATCCGATGCAAAGCTTGCCGGGATCACTTGTTAGAAACAAGCCATACAATTAGGTGCCATAGAAAGCGTATTAGAGAAATGACGTTTTCGTAGCATTTTTTGTACTATTTCAGTATTATAACCCCCGACGCAAAAACGACAGAGTGTTATAAGTTTGACGTGTCTGTGTGTGTGTCTGTCTGTAGCATTGTAGCTCCCGAACGGGTGAAACGATTTTGATGTCGTTTGTTTTTGTTTGAAAGGCGAATTAGTCGGGAGTATTCTTAGCTTTGTTAGATGAAAATGGGTGGAGCCGTTTAAAAGTTGTGGGGGGTGAGAGTGGGGAAGAATAACCGAATGTCTGCAAATGGGGTCTTAAATGAAAGCAAATCACCTGCACTTAACATTTTTCATTTTGCATACATAGCACGATTTTCATTTAACATATTAATTTGTAATAATTAATATGTTAAATGAAAATCGGTTGAGCTGTGGACAAGCGCTAGAGCTACATACTTATTATAATATAGATTTTGTTAAGTTGTAAATACATAGCTTCTTTTAAACTCGGTTATTTTTCCTTTTAATTATGCTATAAGATTTTACTTACATTGCCGTGTTGAAATAGACAGACGCAGGTTGTGGCTACCTGCTGTTGAAATTTTTCAAGCCGCCCATAAGGCCTTCAACTAGGCTTAACGACTACCATGTTACTGACAACCGGGACCAACAGTTTAACGTGCCTTCCGAAGCACAGAAACGCTCGCAAATGTAAATGCCACAAAGCCCATCTGAGGACCAGCCATAGTGAAAGTTGCGTAACTCAGTGATCGTTTACAGAACACTGAGACCGCGGGGCCACGAGCGCCAAAACTAAACTTAAAACCAAAATTGACAATTGTAGGTCAACTGGAAGTAACCTATAGGTTTTAGGTCGAAAATCTCTATAGCAGTTCCCGTTGATCTAGGTCATACCACACAAATAAAAGAAAATATCATAAATGAAAAATGATGAAAATAAAGGGGTGCCCCCCCAACATACATGAATAAAGAAATTAGCATAGACTTCTGAATTGCATAAGCTCATACAATCTGGAGGTCTAGCCTAATTGGCTCAAATCAAATAAGGATTTTTTATGCATTTAAGGAAACTTCGTAACAACTCGTGCTTGACCGGTTATTTTCACTTAATATGCAATTCGGAGAGGTGTAACTAAAACGGCGTTGTTTTAGGTACCTATATAAGACATAGATTATATAGGTAGTAAACTTTAGCGAAGTTAATGTTGTTTTGTGTACACATAGAGAGTCTTATATGCTTGATGACATAGCAATATTCCAGGCTGTCGCATCTCAACAAGTAATTGCCGCTTCCATATCGAGGCTTTATAATCCCCTTTAAATGTTATCTATTCCTTCCAGCCGCAATAACTTGCGTCGACAAACTGCCAACCAACAGCCGTAGCAAATATCAGCCTACAAATAATTTCCAAGGAAAGCTACCCCATTTTGTGTTTGTCAGACCTTGAGGTGGGTAATGTTGAAAGAGGCAAATGTAACCAAATGTGAACGGTAACTTGTTTCTTTCATTTTTGTACCATTACTGATAGGACAAGTGCTGAGTGCTGCACCTCTGGTGTTACAAACCTCCATAGGCTACGGTGACCATCAGGTGGGGCCGTATGCTTGTCTGCCATCTCAGTGGTATAAAAAAAAATAGGACAGGATAGTATATTCTATTAATCAATAAGTCATTAACAGCAATAATAATAAATATTGTGGGACATTTTTTTACACGTACACACCCATAAAATAATATGCAATGTCGGTAAATCTAAAGTAATATTTTAGGAAAACGAAACTTATATAAAAAATGGGTTGAAATCGTCAAATAATTATCAGCAAGATTTTTCTTGGATATTTTTGCTACTTGCTAAACTTTACTGCTGTGTACGTTTCACCCTGTATTCACTGTGTATGTTTCACCCGCTGGATAATGTATGCTTAAAACTACTTTAAAGTCAGCTGGTATAAGCCTTCTTACGATCTGATGCATTTTCGATACGTCACGTATGAAAGTTTATAACTAAAAGCGCATCATTCTCTGTATACTTTCGAGTATGTTCCAAGTTTAAAGACAAAAAGGTTTTTTGTAAAGAGAGTTGAAATTTAGTAGTTTAATAATGTCAATATTGCAAACAATTTTTCAAATATTATAAAACTTCATAAGAAAATATTTGCAGTTTCTTTTGAAATACTTGCTGTTTAATAAAATTGTATGTATCGGGACTAATCCCACCCGCATTCCCATTTTTGTGACTCCTGTAAACCAGGATCTACAACAATGACCAAGACCACAAAAGTTACACCGAGCTCGATCTCGGTGAAGTCTTGGATGAAAGGGTGAGCTGTAGCAGTATCTATGCTCGTAGCTATCAGTTCATTGAACAAACTCTGATTAGAATGAACCACGGTGATCTGTTTCTCAGCTTCTAGTTGTGATATTTTGATCCGATCGCCGTATCTCCTCCATTAGTACTATAATTTGGTTCAGAGTTTGTTCATAAACTGTCAACTATAAGTTGTAGTCTATCCTGATCCTGTAAGGTATCTGTATACAGTGAATGCAACTGTGCCAGTTAGTTCTTGAGTTGTCCATTTTTGCTTAAAATATCTAGCAGTTCTAACTCATTTTCATCCCTTTCCTTAGTTAGTTTATCGTATTTCTCTATCAGCTTTGTCTCTTGCTGATTAGCCAAGGCCTTACGCGTCATTTTTAAGTATAATTACGTACTACTAAATCAGTGGTTATTAGCAAAATAGCTCTAAGCAAAGAAAGGCGAAACAAAACAAGGTTATGTTTTATTCATAGAAAGGTACAAAATCACTCTATAGACACACGAGGACTTAATAGTAAATAAACACACAAACCTTGATATAACCAACTATAAGTTTCATAAATATTGCCAAATCCAAGTACTCATTTCAAGTGTTGAAAATTTTTCTGATGTATAACTGTCACTACACCGGTACAATTTTTTAATTTATATTTATAAATTTTTTAACACAGTAAATGTATTTTTACCATCATTAAACACTTAATATAGTATTATTTGGCAATGAGGAATTGGTTTTTTGGTAAAATTAGAATTATTTTTGGAATATTACAATGTGAATTACGAAGTCAATTCAAATAAGCTGTTATGCCTAGGATTGACACAAGGAAAAAAACCGATAACGAAATGGAACAGCTTTTCAAGATGATATTAATCAATTGTTATATATGAAGTTAATAAAATTATGTGTATTTTTAAAATTTATAAAAGATAAGTCAATCCAATCAAAGTTTAATCAAAGTCAATCATAAAAGTTAATTCATTAATAGTAAACGTAATAAAGTTATAATTAAAAAAAAAATCCACAAAAATGAAGCAACTCGTTGAACAATATTTGTCTTATAAGTTAAATTGTAATTACATTAAGAATTCCATGCCAATAAAGTAAAAAAAAAAAAAAAATTCTTTCTGCTTAGTCTGATTATAAAAAAATCTTCTAAAAGCCAACAACCTTGTCTTAAATATTCTGATAGGTCTTTGAATGTATTCCTTAGTTAATTGCAAAATATTTTAATAGAATTTATAAAGAAATACGTTTAGGTAAGTCAAGTTTACATAAAGGTTCATAAAGTTTATTCCTATTTCTCGGTAAAACATCCCTTTGTAGATTTCTGTTTGTAGGTCAAAGTATTCTTGATACTCTTTGACAATCACACAAACTTCCCTTATATAGTGGCAATATTTGGTGCCTTTTTAAACAGGTTTTAAATACCTTTTCGAATTCAATGAATTCTTTAAAGCAAAATATCGTAAATAAAATGAGATACAAAAAGATTTTGTTTTAAATCGTCTATCTCATCTCTACAGATAAATAAAATAGAAGAATCTACTTGTAATGCACAAATTAATAGCTTTATACAAAATTCCTATAAATATATATATACATAAATATATATATATATATATATATATATATATATATATATATATAGGATATATATTTATAGGAATTTAGTGAAAAGCTAATATTTTGAAATTGTTTTTATGTAGGTAGTGTACACAGCACAGTATACATAAAAACAATTTCAAAATTGTTGTATGTCAGTCTGTCTGTTCTGACTAATCTTTGAAACTATACCGATTTTAACGGGACTTTTACTGGTAAATAGCTGATATTATAATGAGTAACTTAGGCTACATTTCATTCCCGCATTAACGTGAGAAACTGGCACTAGGTGGGTAAAACGATGGAGTGTCCGCTAGACATGAATAAAAAAAAATCAACGAACAATGAACGAACTGGACGTAGGCGTCTCCTGCTATACAATATACTATACGATTCTATACCTTCCGCGTTCAATCTCTCTCTGTGACCCTTTCTAGGGTGTCAATCCATCTAACTGGAGGGCAAACCTAATAATCAAATAACCAAATCTAATATTGTGAAACGTAACTACAAAGGGACCAACTCAAACACACATAAAACTAAACTACATCATTTTAGTGTCTCGGATTCCACTGATAGATATAAGTACAAACAGACAGAAGAATTATTTTAAGGAAATTGTATATTGTATATCCAGGGGATGAAGAGTAGATGGGGATGAAGAGTAGAAGCGTGCACGTCGCCATCCCTGCCAGCTACGGCTGCAATTCTACTCCAACACGAGTGCCACCAGGGCGATTACTGCTAGGGCGTGCCCCCGAGGCGACGCGCACCAGTTCGTCCCCGCTGGTGCGAAAAGTGTGAGCCAGAGCGGCGTAGGGGACCGCCACCCTACACGCGCGGCCCGACACGGCGGGAAGTGGAGGATGGAGTGCAGGGTAGCTGCGTGGAATGTTAGGGGAGGAATGACAGATAAGATGAATGAGTTGATGGATGTTATGAATGAGAGAAAGTTAGATGCAGTGTGCTTGACAGAGACCAAGCGCAAGGGCAGCGAAGTCTTGGAGCTCCCGGGTGGGATTCTCGCGCTTTGGTCTGGAGTACCAGAGAGCGAGCATGGCAGTCGGGGGGTTGGAATTTTGCTGTCCTCGCGATTGGCCTCCGGTATGTATGAGTACAAACTGGTAGGTCCTAGAATCCTCTGGATCCGTGTAAAACTTGGTTTGACGAAGATTTTCCTGGTAGCTGCTTACGCGCCAGTATCTTCGTCGAACGCGAGTGAGCTAGAGGACTTCTGGGAGAGTATGAGAGAAGTTCTAAATGTGATAGAAGGAAATGAAAGACTTATAGTATGTGGAGACTTGAATGGATGGGTGGGTACCGCTCGCGATGGTTTTGAGTCGGTACTCGGGAAGTATGGGGATAAAAGGGTGAACGACGCTGGCAAGCTAATACTGGCATTTTGTAAGGAAAAGGATTTGTTTGTGGCGAACACAATGTTCAACCACAAACAAATTCATATGTATACAAGGAGATGTAAGTCAAAGAGAAGCATGATAGATCTATTCCTAATGGATAGTCGGCTCCGTAAACAGGTGATGGACACAAGGGTTTATCGAGGCGCTGAGCTGGGATCAGACCACTACCTAGTCATAACTAGGATTAGGGGTCTGTTCGCGGGTTGGCGTCATCGTACCGAGGGTCCTGAACCTGAGCCGACTTATAGCATCAAAAGCTGGAAGCTGCAGGATGCATCCATTAGGGATAAATATAATGAAAGGGTAGCCGAAAAGCTTGGCGACGTCAATGTAAGCAGTGAGAATGTGGAAAGTGTATGGCAGAACCTTAGGGACAGTATGATAAATGCCGCTGTGGAAGTGTGTGGAGAAACGAAAAGAGGCAGTAGTAATAAGCGTGATGCATGGTGGAATGAGGAAGTGAAAGAAGCAGTTCGAATGAAGAAGAAAGCATGGCTAGACTACTTAGCCTCGCGGAATGATTTTAATATGAAAGAGAGATACAAGCTGCAGAAAGTTAACACGAAGGCACTGATAGAAGAAGCTCGTGAAAGGTGCAGAATGAAAGCGGATGAAAGGTTGTCGTCCAATTTCCGGGATAATCTCAAGCTCTTCTGGAAAGAGGTAGGCAAGACCCGGAGTTGTTCGACAATCTGCAGTATGAATAAAGTGCTTAGTGTTAACAATGACGTCCTAACAGACCAAAGTGACGTCTTGCAGAGATGGAGTGAATATTATGGAAAGATGTATGCAAGAAAAGACAGAGATGCCACATCGGGAAGTGGAGCTCACTTCGATGCTCCGGATCCCGATGTCATTGAAGTCATTAGTATGAAAGAAATAGAACAAGCGATAAGAAGTATGAAATGTGGTAAGGCTGCGGGAAAAGACAGAGTTACTGCTGAGATGATCAAGTACGGTGGGTCGCATATCTGGGACACACTATGTGATATGTATGGGAGCGGGCGAACAAGTGAAACAGCTGGTAGCCGGTTATAGACTGACGTTTAATCGAGGTAGATATGTAACCGTATCTAATGCATATACATCATCCCTCCACCCTTATTCCTAATTACTATACATTAATACAAAATACCATAGGTAATGTATATTTTAACTAGAACAACAACTTAAAATATTAAAAATATTTGGAGTAATCCACTCTAGATCGCTCGCGTCTACTCTGCGGTTCTTGTGGATCTAAACAGGATAAAGGCTGCATTGCCTCGCTCTCAATGGCGGCCTGTGGTCCGGATCCGCTCACAATAACGTCACAAGGCTCGAGCGGGGCGCCGCGCTTCTCCTCCACACGTAGTTGGGGGCGGCGCGGGAGTATCCGACTCAGAGGCGATGGTGACCGGTGAAGGTGAAGACCGTGGCTGTGACACGGCACCTCCCTCATCTCTGCTGCCATGCACCGCGACTTGGGATTCGTTGGCAATATTCTGTGAACTCGAGGAACCCATTGACTCCTTTTCTCCCGTAATACTTATAGTGCCCTCCATAGGCCAACATAGACTAGGTTGGCATTGAATCTGATTCTTTATCTCCAATGATTTTCCTCCTGCCTCCGAACTCCGTTGAATCTTTACTCCAATTATTTGATTTGCATGCCTTTTTACCGTTACATTCGTTGCGGCATCCTTAATAGTGTAAGCAACTTTACCACGTTTGTTAAGAATAGTGCCTTTAGTCCATATAAATTTATTGTTGTTTAAATTTTTTTTGTACATAACAGGCTCGCCTCCTGCGAAGCACTTCCGAGAAACTCCTCCGTAATATTTACTCTGTAAGGACTGTTTTTGTTTGACTGATTGTGCGAGGTCCGAGTGTGAAGGCGACGGAGAACGCGGATTCAGTAAATCTAACACCGTCCTGAGGCGCCGACCGAAAACAATTTCTGCGGGACTAAGGCCCGTAGTGCTATTAACGGAATTTCGGTAATCAAACAAATATTTACTTAATTGGTTATTTAACTTTGGTTGATTCAATTCTACAAGTAGTGCAGATTTAAGACCTTTTTTTACAATCCGAACAAAAATCTCTCCTTGACCATTGCTCATCGGAGAATATGGTGGGGAAGTGACATGTAAGATTCCATTCATACCACAAAACTGCTTAAATTCCTGCGAAGTGAACGATGTTCCATTATCACTTACCACAGTATGTGGTGTGCCAAAACGTGACATAAAATCTATTAAACGGGATATCAACGCCGTCGTTGTGATATTATTTTTCATGTTGTATCATTCTACCCATTTCGAGTATGCGTCCACTATAACTAAATACATATTATTGTTTACTGGACCTAAAAAATCACAATGTATTCTGTAAAACGGCTGAGGTGGATATCTCCACGGCGCGAGGCGGGTGCGCGGGGGAGAGGGACGTAACGCCCCACATACTGAGCAATTGTTTACTAGCTTCTCCAACTCCTTGTCTACCCCTGGGAACCAAAACCTTGAGCGTACCTCAGCTTTGCTTTTTACGATTCCTAAATGGGATGCGTGAATTTGTGATAATAGTTTTTGCCGTAAAGTGCCCGGTATAACCACCTTATGTCCCCTCAAAAGTACGCCCCGTTCCACACTTAATTGATTTCGACAGTTAAAATAAGGTTTTAATGTCTCATCATTAACAATCTTTTTGGGCCACCCATTTTGAACGAAACGTATAATTATTTTTAAAGTTATATCTTTATTCGTAGCCTCCCGTAATTCGTCGAGCGTAACGGGAAGACTCCCTTCAACGACAAAATTAATATAAGCCGCACACTCATTGTCACTGCCGCTTGAACACCGCAGTCTTCAAAGCGACACGGACAATGAACCACGGGTCGCCCGCAGTTGTCCTATTGCGCCCGCGTGTGGCTTTGATAGAACTATCGTCGTAACACTCGTAACTGCGCTCCCCGTCCGCTTCCTGACGCACCTCCCGCATCTCTGCTGCAGCGGGTGCCCGAGATAAATAATCTGCACAATTGCTAGCGCTTGGAATATATTGAATTTCAAAATTGTACGCTGCTAAAAATAAAGCATACCGTTGAAGGCGATTAGCCGATACTTCCGGTACTCCGCGTTTGTTACCAAATATTGAAATGAGTGGCTTATGGTCAGAACGTAAAATAAAAGGTACAGATCGGGCATATAAGTATTGGTGGAATCGCCGTACGCCAAAAATAATAGCTGTGGCCTCTTTTTGAATCTGCGAGTATTTTTTTTCAGCCGTGTTCAAGGTTCGCGACGCATATGAAATGGGTCTTTCAACCCCGTCATCCCCGACCTGACTTAAAACGGCTCCTAATCCTACTGGAGACGCGTCAACAGTGAGTATCAACCTAGCATAAGGGTCAAAATGAGCTAAGACATTATCTGAAACTAATAGAGATTTTATTCTTTTAAAAGCAGTGTCATGCTCGCGATTCCAACTCCATGTAACCTTTTTTTTTAGAAGGTCGTACAGGGGACTTAGGACAGAAGAAGCGTTCTGTACAAAGCTCCTGTAGTAATTAACGAGACCCAAGAAAGACTGTAATTTGCGAACGTTTTTTGGTACAGTAATCTTTCGGATCGCCTCCACCTTCTGAGGGGACTTTTTAACGCCATCTTTATGGATTACATACCCCAGGTAAGTTACTTCCTTTTGAAAGAAGGAGCATTTATCCTTCTGCAAGGTGAGCCCTGCCTCCTTTAGGCGTCTCAACACCATTCACCAACAGTTTTAATCGTTCCATGTGTAAGGTTCTGTTGGGAGCAGTGATTAAAATATCATCTAAGAAAACAAGTACGCCCTCTATTCCTGCGAGGACACCTGATATTGCCCTTTGGAAAATAGCTGGTGCTGAAGCGAGACCAAAGATCAGTCTAGTATACTTTAGAAGGCCTCGCCTTGTGTTGATACATGTAATACTTAATGGGTCATCGATGGGAAATTGATTATACGCCATGGACATGTCTAGTTTTGTATACTCCTCCCCCCCGTGTAACTTTGAAAACAATTCCTCTACTATAGGTAACGGGTAAGTCTCGATTAACAACTGTTTGTTAATAGTTTGGGAGTAATCGGCACACAACCGAACAGTACCATTTTTCTTTAACACGGGAACTATTGGTGACGCATACTCGGAATGTTCCACAGGCACTAGTATACCTAAACCTAACAGTCGATCGAGTTCCTTATCTACTTTATCGCGTAAAGCAAACGCAACAGGGCGCGCCTTCAAGAAAACCGGTTTAGCATTCTCCTTCAATGGCAACTTAACTTTATATTTATTGAAACAGCCTAATCTGTCGCTAAAAGTATCCGAAAATTCTGTGAGAAGTCCCTGTAGCAGTTTTGTACTATCATGATTGATTTGATTATCACAATATTTCACGGTGGCAAACTCTAACCCGAACATTGAAATGAAATCGCGACCCAAAAGGGGTGGGCCGGTACCTCTGACTACATATACTCCCAAATAATTTGAACGACCGTCATACGTAACTTCTAAGCGTGCAACACCCAAACAATTAATAGCCCCTCCTGAGTAATTAACCAATTTTTTTGCAGTAGGCGTTAATGGAACATTTCGGAAATATGCATTGTAAGTATTACCAGAAATAACGGTCACCGCTGAACCACTATCTATTTCAAAAGTTAAACGTAGGCCGTTAACTGCAATAATTTCTGTCATCGGCGCCCCATTACGGCAACGGATATTAAATAACTCACCATCGTCGCCTTCACTCTCTTCTGTCGCGATTACATGCTTAATGCTAGCACCACACATTTTACGCAAGTGACCTTTTACCCCGCACTTGGAACACTTGAATTTCGCATACCGACACTTTACAGATACATGGCCTACTCGCCCGCACACTGAACATTTTGTAGCACGAACATTAGACTCCACTCCGTTCCTAAGCTTGAAAACTGCTGAGTCTCCGCCTACGCCGGTGCCCCCGCTGGTAAACGCCTCTGCCACCGCCACGGGTAGCGGACCGGCGGCGGCTCCCATGCGCGCACACCTTATGCTCTCTGCCATCTCCACAGCTTTTACAAGCGTTAGCCCTTTGCCATCATGAGCAAACAGCTTCTCACGCTCGCGTCCCGGTGCCATGCCCGTTACAAATTTGTCAAGTAACGTATCTTCGAGATGTTGAAATTTACAATGAGCTGCTAGGTCACGTAATCTTGCAGCCCACAGTGACGGACTCTCTTCTATTCGCTGAGATGCTGCATAGAAATGATAACGCTCAGCAAATTGACATCGTTTCGGTGTGAGATGATCCGCTAAAATTTCCACAATCTTCGTAAACTCCAACAACTCCAACGCAACTGGAAGCGCTAGATTACAGGCCAATTTGTGGGTATTATCGCACAAAGAACTGAGTAGTATAGCCCGGCGTTTGACTCCAGCTTTGTCCGTTTCATCATTTATTCCGTTCGCGATAAAACCTTGCTCTAATTTCTTGACAAATGTTGTCCAATCTTGTACCGAATGATCAAAATTTGGCCAAAACTTATTCACGTTAAACATACTCATATTATTTTTAAAACACGGGTAGGTGTGATTCGTCGCCACTGATATGTATGGGAGCGGGCGAACAAGTGAAACAGCTGGTAGCCGGTTATAGACTGACGTTTAATCGAGGTAGATATGTAACCGTATCTAATGCATATACATCACTATGTCTGTTATGCAACTTGTGCTGGCGGACGGGTGAGGTCCCAGATAACTGGCGAGTAGCAGTTGTAGTACCTATTTACAAAGGGAAAGGCTCGCGCCTAAACTGCTCCAGCTACAGGTCGATCAGCTTGGTCAGCTTAGCTAGTAAGGTGTATGCAAAGGTTATAACGGCACGAATGCTAGAAAAGTCTGAAAGGTATTTATGGGAGGCTCGATGCGGATTCCGACGTGGAAGAGGTTGCATGGATCAAGTGTTTTCTCTCCGCATGATCGCGGAAAAGTTTCTGGCTCTTAGCCAGAAGGTTTTCTGCGCTTTTGTGGATCTAGAGAAAGCATTTGATAACATTGTGAGAGAAACGCTGTGGGACTTGCTGCCAGGATATGGTGTGGACGGCTCGCTACTGCGGGCAATACAGTCGCTTTATAGGGACTGTAAGGCTTGCGTGCGAGTAGGGGGGGATGTGTCACCTCTTTTTGATGTCTGTACAGGCGTCAAACAGGGATGTGTCATGTCCGCCTGGCTGTTCATAGTGTATCTGGACAGTTGCCTGCAGAAGTTGAAAGATTTTAATATGGGTGTGAATTTGGGTGACTTTACAGTAAACTGTCTGCTGTACGCTGATGATGCGGTGCTCATGGCCTCATCAGAAGCCGACCTACAGGCATTAGTCACTAATATGAAAGAGGGGTGTGAAAGTAAGGGTCTCCGCTTGAATGCAAGTAAAACTAAGGTTCTAGTATTTGAAAGAGGTGACATAAGAACTAAATGCGTGATTAGGGTAAACCAGGAACGTCTAGAGCAAGTGAATGAAATTGTGTATTTAGGAAGTATGTTTAGCGCGGATGGAAGATGTGATTCGGATGTAGAATGGCGAGTAGCTGCCGGAAACAAAGTTAACGGTGCTTTGTCCCAGTTAGTAAAGCGACTAAGCATCGTAAAAGAAGCACGAATGGCGATTCATAACGCAGTGCTAGTGCCAACTTTGCTTTACGGTAGTGAAACCTGGGTATGTCAGCAGATGCATGAAAGTAAATTGAATGCTGTGGAGATGCGATCACTTCGAATATTGTGCGGCGTTACCTTGGCCGACCGAATACGTAACGAAGTGATACGCAATATGGCAGGTTTGAATGAAAGTGACAGCGTTAAGCTGGAAAAGGGCGTGCTCCGTTGGTTTGGACACGTCCAACAAATGAGTGAGGAACGATTGACGAAGAATATATATTGTTCAAAAGTAGAGGGTAGAAGGAGTCAGGGAAGGCTGAGACTTACATATCAAGACCACGTGAGCAGATTGCTCAAAAACGGAAAGGTCAAAAGTACTCGGATACACAGACGTGCGTGTATGAAGCGATTGATGAATCGCGAATAATATATTCGCGATAATATAATCGAAAACGATTAGTATATTTTTGAAAATATGACTTAGGACAGCTTGCAAGACCCGGTAGCCCCGCTAATAGTGTCCTGTCAACGATCACAGCTATGAAGAAATTATGTTCTCAGATGGGTGACTACTTCTAGGCATATCCATTTACGCGGATGCACGCTAAGCCGCTGCTCCCGGTTGCCAGTAACATTGCAGTCGTTTAACTGATCACATTATGGGCAAGTCGAAAAAAATTAACAGCAGCTAGCCACAATCAGTATATTTGTTAATAACGGGGCTAAACGCGGTTATTCCACATACCTTTGGTGCCTGACGTTTCGACCAGGTTGCACCGGCCGTGGTCACAGGCTGACTGGCTCAGCGGCGCACGCCCTCCGTCGTCGAGTACGCGTGGTAGAAGTTTCTCCATCCACCCGCACATCTTCGTTATTCTTGATGTTACTTTTTCTCCACGTACCGTCACACACTACACTCACGGTGTCCCTATTCTGTAAGCTAACCGACGCGCGCCTATTCTGATGTTTACCCGACTGTGCACAAAAGCGAGATTTTATGTTACTAATCACTGGATTCCACGCTCCTGATAATTTAAACCCCTCTTCCCGATTGAATGTTTCATGTTTTTTAATCTCAATCGCTTCACGTACAACTCTTGCATAATAGTGCCGTTCAGTAGAGAGGACTTGCGTGTGATGAAATTCAATCCAATGATTAGTGCCTGCTTCAAGTAAATGTTCTGCGATCGCGGATTTACTGGTGTTGCATTTCTTTACAGCTGCGATATGTTCCTTGACCCTTTCAGCTATAGTACGCTTCGTTTGGCCTATATACGAACTACCGCAGCTGCAATCCACCTTATAAACACCTGGGGTTTGTAACGGAACTACATCCTTTGGCGAACCCACGATGTTGTGAACCTTTATGCCGGGTGTATAAATTGTCTTTATCGAGTATTTCTTTAAGATGGAGCCGATCTTATCCGTTACCCCTTTGACATAAGGCATGTAGGCTGGCTGTCGGTTCACTTCTGGATGTTTGCGTCTGCTTGTCGGCTGCTTCATTTGTCCTTTTACCTGATACCCGTTGCTTTTTAGTACCTCCTGAACATGGTCCAGCTCTCGCTCTAAATGTTCAGGGTCACACAGATCGTAAGCTCTATTCTTGAGAGATGTCATAACGGACTGCAGGTGTCGGGGATGATGATGCGAGGTACCGTGTAAGTACCTATCCGTGTGAGTCGGTTTGCGGTACACACAGTGTGCCAAGGACCCATCCAATCTCACGGTCACTTTCACGTCTAAGAAGGACAACGACCTCTCCGACTCCAATTCAAATGTGAACCGCATCTTCGTGTGAATGGAGTTAAGATGGTGAACATATTGTTCTACTTCATTACTGTTTCCTTTAACAATACTGAAGATGTCATCCACATATCGCTTCCAAAGTCTGATGGTCTTTGGGCCGAGATTCAGCGCCTTTTTTTCAAAATGTTCCATCCAGATGTTGGCAAGTACGGGGGCTACAGGACTTCCCATTGCGACACCATCAATCTGAAGGTAATGCTGACCTTGGAAAAGGAAGTAATTGCCATCCAAGCAGTGTTCAAGCAGATCAACATAATTTAATGGAAACTCGTTGTCCCTCAGTAGGTCTTTCACGACGTTTAAGCACTCTTTTATTGGAACGTTGGTAAAAAGCGACTCCACGTCAAAGCTTACCATGACCTCATCAGGTTCCAATTTTATATCTTTCAAAATATCTATAAAGTGCCGTGAGTTTTTTACAAAAGACGATGTTTTACCTACCAATGGTTGTAATACGGACGCTACGTGCTTTGCAAGATCGTAAGTAGGAGAAGCAATTTGACTTACAATGGGCCGCAACGGCACGTTGGCCTTGTGTATTTTAGGCAGACCATACAATTTTGGTGGCTGATGTGTTTTTGGTGTATACAGTTGTTTGTACTCGTCTTCTGAAAACAGGTCCTCGTAATTCCGGATTAGAGTTCGTATTTTTCGCGTCACTCTGGCCGTAGGGTTGTATGATACCGGTTTATAAACCTCGTTATCACTTAACAGTTCGAGTATTTTTCTTTGGTAATCAGTTGTGTTCATAACTACGGTGGCGTTTCCCTTGTCGGCCTTAAGCACTAAAATATCCCGGTTATCCCGAATGTTATTCAGCGCTTGACGCTCTTTCCTAGTGATGTTACTAGTCGGAAGCCTTGCTTTACGTAAGATCACCGCAACGTCCTGTCTAAGGATATCAGCATCGCCGGGCGGTACCTTATTACGCGCAATAGATTCCTCAACACTACTAATTACGGTCTCGATCGGTATTCGCTTAGGTGTTGGAGCAAAATTCATACCTTTGGCCAAGATACTTACAGTAGTTTCATCCAAACTCACATTCGACAAATTCACAACTACATCTGCTTGCTCGGGTACAACATTTGACATTTTCTTTTCCGCATACCGCCGATTATACTCTTTCGAGAACTTTCGCTCAAAGTTTGCAGTGCTTAAATCAAAGGTGCGACTTGCTTGTAAAAATGTAACCCGATCACACAAATCATAGTCCGCTTGAGTTAGATCATTACCACACTTTAATTGTAACGCATATAACTCCCTCTGTATACATCCCAGTTCACTGTGTTTATTTCGAATTAATTGTCTCAAAAGGCGTACACTCGCGTTTGTTAGAATTCTACGTGAAAATGCGATATCACTACGCGGTTTTATTCGAACACACGAAGGTAATAAGTTCCAATCACGACACTTCACTAGAAATATCAACGATGTTTCCACTCGCGCTCGTTTTTTACGTAAAAATTCTAGATGACGCACTTGTTTTGCAATTTCCGGCCCGTAGCGGTTTGCTATACTAACTTTTAAACTATCGCGTTGCATACTATCAGTATATTTGTTAATAACGGGGCTAAACGCGGTTATTCCACATACCTTTGGTGCCTGACGTTTCGACCAGGTTGCACCGGCCGTGGTCACAGGCTGACTGGCTCAGCGGCGCACGCCCTCCGTCGTCGAGTACGCGTGGTAGAAGTTTCTCCATCCACCCGCACATCTTCGTTATTCTTGATGTTACTTTTTCTCCACGTACCGTCACACACTACACTCACGGTGTCCCTATTCTGTAAGCTAACCGACGCGCGCCTATTCTGATGTTTACCCGACTGTGCACAAAAGCGAGATTTTATGTTACTAATCACTGGATTCCACGCTCCTGATAATTTAAACCCCTCTTCCCGATTGAATGTTTCATGTTTTTTAATCTCAATCGCTTCACGTACAACTCTTGCATAATAGTGCCGTTCAGTAGAGAGGACTTGCGTGTGATGAAATTCAATCCAATGATTAGTGCCTGCTTCAAGTAAATGTTCTGCGATCGCGGATTTACTGGTGTTGCATTTCTTTACAGCTGCGATATGTTCCTTGACCCTTTCAGCTATAGTACGCTTCGTTTGGCCTATATACGAACTACCGCAGCTGCAATCCACCTTATAAACACCTGGGGTTTGTAACGGAACTACATCCTTTGGCGAACCCACGATGTTGTGAACCTTTATGCCGGGTGTATAAATTGTCTTTATCGAGTATTTCTTTAAGATGGAGCCGATCTTATCCGTTACCCCTTTGACATAAGGCATGTAGGCTGGCTGTCGGTTCACTTCTGGATGTTTGCGTCTGCTTGTCGGCTGCTTCATTTGTCCTTTTACCTGATACCCGTTGCTTTTTAGTACCTCCTGAACATGGTCCAGCTCTCGCTCTAAATGTTCAGGGTCACACAGATCGTAAGCTCTATTCTTGAGAGATGTCATAACGGACTGCAGGTGTCGGGGATGATGATGCGAGGTACCGTGTAAGTACCTATCCGTGTGAGTCGGTTTGCGGTACACACAGTGTGCCAAGGACCCATCCAATCTCACGGTCACTTTCACGTCTAAGACGTCTAAGACGGTACGTGGAGAAAAAGTAACATCAAGAATAACGAAGATGTGCGGGTGGATGGAGAAACTTCTACCACGCGTACTCGACGACGGAGGGCGTGCGCCGCTGAGCCAGTCAGCCTGTGACCACGGCCGGTGCAACCTGGTCGAAACGTCAGGCACCAAAGGTATGTGGAATAACCGCGTTTAGCCCCGTTATTAACAAATATACTGATAGTATGCAACGCGATAGTTTAAAAGTTAGTATAGCAAACCGCTACGGGCCGGAAATTGCAAAACAAGTGCGTCATCTAGAATTTTTACGTAAAAAACGAGCGCGAGTGGAAACATCGTTGATATTTCTAGTGAAGTGTCGTGATTGGAACTTATTACCTTCGTGTGTTCGAATAAAACCGCGTAGTGATATCGCATTTTCACGTAGAATTCTAACAAACGCGAGTGTACGCCTTTTGAGACAATTAATTCGAAATAAACACAGTGAACTGGGATGTATACAGAGGGAGTTATATGCGTTACAATTAAAGTGTGGTAATGATCTAACTCAAGCGGACTATGATTTGTGTAATCGGGTTACATTTTTACAAGCAAGTCGCACCTTTGATTTAAGCACTGCAAACTTTGAGCGAAAGTTCTCGAAAGAGTATAATCGGCGGTATGCGGAAAAGAAAATGTCAAATGTTGTACCCGAGCAAGCAGATGTAGTTGTGAATTTGTCGAATGTGAGTTTGGATGAAACTACTGTAAGTATCTTGGCCAAAGGTATGAATTTTGCTCCAACACCTAAGCGAATACCGATCGAGACCGTAATTAGTAGTGTTGAGGAATCTATTGCGCGTAATAAGGTACCGCCCGGCGATGCTGATATCCTTAGACAGGACGTTGCGGTGATCTTACGTAAAGCAAGGCTTCCGACTAGTAACATCACTAGGAAAGAGCGTCAAGCGCTGAATAACATTCGGGATAACCGGGATATTTTAGTGCTTAAGGCCGACAAGGGAAACGCCACCGTAGTTATGAACACAACTGATTACCAAAGAAAAATACTCGAACTGTTAAGTGATAACGAGGTTTATAAACCGGTATCATACAACCCTACGGCCAGAGTGACGCGAAAAATACGAACTCTAATCCGGAATTACGAGGACCTGTTTTCAGAAGACGAGTACAAACAACTGTATACACCAAAAACACATCAGCCACCAAAATTGTATGGTCTGCCTAAAATACACAAGGCCAACGTGCCGTTGCGGACCATTGTAAGTCAAATTGCTTCTCCTACTTACGATCTTGCAAAGCACGTAGCGTCCGTATTACAACCATTGGTAGGTAAAACATCGTCTTTTGTAAAAAACTCACGGCACTTTATAGATATTTTGAAAGATATAAAATTGGAACCTGATGAGGTCATGGTAAGCTTTGACGTGGAGTCGCTTTTTACCAACGTTCCAATAAAAGAGTGCTTAAACGTCGTGAAAGACCTACTGAGGGACAACGAGTTTCCATTAAATTATGTTGATCTGCTTGAACACTGCTTGGATGGCAATTACTTCCTTTTCCAAGGTCAGCATTACCTTCAGATTGATGGTGTCGCAATGGGAAGTCCTGTAGCCCCCGTACTTGCCAACATCTGGATGGAACATTTTGAAAGAAAAAAAGGCGCTGAATCTCGGCCCAAAGACCATCAGACTTTGGAAGCGATATGTGGATGACATCTTCAGTATTGTTAAAGGAAACAGTAATGAAGTAGAACAATATGTACACCATCTTAACTCCATTCACACGAAGATGCGGTTCACATTTGAATTGGAGTCGGAGAGGTCGTTGTCCTTCTTAGACGTGAAAGTGACCGTGAGATTGGATGGGTCCTTGGCACACTGTGTGTACCGCAAACCGACTCACACGGATAGGTACTTACACGGTACCTCGCATCATCATCCCCGACACCTGCAGTCCGTTATGACATCTCTCAAGAATAGAGCTTACGATCTGTGTGACCCTGAACATTTAGAGCGAGAGCTGGACCATGTTCAGGAGGTACTAAAAAGCAACGGGTATCAGGTAAAAGGACAAATGAAGCAGCCGACAAGCAGACGCAAACATCCAGAAGTGAACCGACAGCCAGCCTACATGCCTTATGTCAAAGGGGTAACGGATAAGATCGGCTCCATCTTAAAGAAATACTCGATAAAGACAATTTATACACCCGGCATAAAGGTTCACAACATCGTGGGTTCGCCAAAGGATGTAGTTCCGTTACAAACCCCAGGTGTTTATAAGGTGGATTGCAGCTGCGGTAGTTCGTATATAGGCCAAACGAAGCGTACTATAGCTGAAAGGGTCAAGGAACATATCGCAGCTGTAAAGAAATGCAACACCAGTAAATCCGCGATCGCAGAACATTTACTTGAAGCAGGCACTAATCATTGGATTGAATTTCATCACACGCAAGTCCTCTCTACTGAACGGCACTATTATGCAAGAGTTGTACGTGAAGCGATTGAGATTAAAAAACATGAAACATTCAATCGGGAAGAGGGGTTTAAATTATCAGGAGCGTGGAATCCAGTGATTAGTAACATAAAATCTCGCTTTTGTGCACAGTCGGGTAAACATCAGAATAGGCGCGCGTCGGTTAGCTTACAGAATAGGGACACCGTGAGTGTAGTGTGTGACGGTACGTGGAGAAAAAGTAACATCAAGAATAACGAAGATGTGCGGGTGGATGGAGAAACTTCTACCACGCGTACTCGACGACGGAGGGCGTGCGCCGCTGAGCCAGTCAGCCTGTGACCACGGCCGGTGCAACCTGGTCGAAACGTCAGGCACCAAAGGTATGTGGAATAACCGCGTTTAGCCCCGTTATTAACAAATATACTGATAGTATGCAACGCGATAGTTTAAAAGTTAGCTAGCCACAATCTGCTAGCGTATAGTATGCCTCTGCTTACGCCCAGGGTAAAATAGCTTACTGAAAAAATTAAGACAGTAAAACTCAAAAAGCATTACATTAATCGACAATATTTACGTAATTATTTCAAAAAGTAATTGTAATAAAAGTCGAGGGTAACATTAGGTATTACAACAAAAAATCACGAGAAATGTTACTTTATCATTCCTCGTGTATGACCTTAAACCCCGCCTATAGACCCTTGTAATGATCGTGGAGGATAATGCCAAGCTATAACAAATGTGCCTTAATACCGACAATTTTCACTAATATGAGACCATATTATCAATGAAACAATGTAACAGGCAGCATTAAAACGCAGACCCTATAAATGTTTTATGTAAAAAGGTATGTAATTATTTCACTTACAAGCAGTAAAAGTTCAGAGATACAAACGAGGATAAAACACTTTTAAGTCTTTGGAGATTTCGTAATAGAGATATTCCACACATTGAAAATAAAATAAAAAAGTCTACGCCTTCTACGCACGGTAACGCGATTGCCAACAACAAAAATGTATTGATCTTCCATTATGTATTACATTTTTTCTTCAATAGTGACCATTGTCAAGTACATTGAATTTTCTTCTTTCAAAAGAAGTAAATTATTCTTGTAGATAGCGCATTAACGTGGTAGAAGCGTTAATTTGGGTTTCAGTGGAAATTGCGCGGCAATATGTAAAATAGCATTTCATTGCAATATATCACTGTCTTTCATTAAAGCACGTTTACACAACTTTTATGTCGCCTACCATTATTACACATAAAATAAGGTTGATGCACTAGTTTTGGAAAAATAGTAAACATCTACGATCGCGTTCCGCGATTTATTTTGTATTTTGTTGGAAAAATCGTTTGAATTTTCATATAAATATTTTTGAAGTGTTGAGCAATTTTAGTGTGTGCTCCACTATAATTATATTTGTATTGATCCCCTAATAAAGTCAACAAAAGTGAAATTTAAAGAGTGGATCAATAAGAAATAATTTGCTGTCAATAAATAACAAAAGTGACAAGCGGGCTCAGACGCTGTTGCTAAGGCCGCCATCAGTTGTCCTAGCGACGACATGCGTCGCTAGGTCTCTTCCACTGCAAGACCATCCTGTGACGCACCTACGTAACGACGCATGCGTCTTGTTTCCACAACAAGCAGCCTTCATATTTTGACATTAACTTGTTTATGTTTTCAGTGTATATTTTAAGTTACTTTATTGTGTTTTTAAATTTGTTTTAAGTTATTCTTTTTTGTGAATGTATTTATCTGTTGTGAATGCAGTCCGTGACCCAATCTTGTGATGGCACGTCGAACGCGACCCATACCTGTACACAGTGCAACAAGTCTTTCAAATCTTTGAAAGGCCTCAATATACACACCACTAAAACTCACAGGAGATGTATCAGCCAAAACAGTTCACCTTTAGACTTCCATCCCATTATTCCGAGTGCGCCTACTTCTGTACCTAACGATCCAACTCCTTTCCACACATATTTAAGCCATTTGAAAAATAGTATACCAATAGTTAAAAGAATCCCTCGAGGAGCTCGAATAACCGTTGCTAAACATTTGTCACAATTAATTCAGAAATGTTACAAAAGCAATTGTACTCAAGACTGGCAGAACCTATTTTTATTTTCATACAGCACACTACATATAATAAAAACTGATGAACCGAATTTATCCTTGACACAAAAGATTAAGAATAACTGTACTGTAAGCTCCTCGCCTTCTCCTGCCCCTCAAATGAAACATGATACCCCTCATAATCGCAACAAACTCA
This sequence comes from Thumatha senex, assembly GCA_948477245.1. Lineage (NCBI taxonomy): Eukaryota > Metazoa > Arthropoda > Insecta > Lepidoptera > Erebidae > Thumatha > Thumatha senex. Next base: position 10,601,798 of record OX419741.1, on the reverse strand, counting down.
TTGAAAACAAAATCTGTGACGGAGATCTCAAAGGTGCCGCTCGCCTTTTGTTCTCCAACGACGTGCTATCACCAGACACTCTTGACACCCTTCAGGCCTTACGGACAAAACATCCTCCAGCTCCAGTAAACCCATATTTTCTCGACCCACCAACAGCAGGGCATGCATGCCTTCAAATTCAAAACAAAGATGTTACGAATGCCATTTTATCTTTTAAACCAGGTTCGGCTGCAGGTTTGGATGGAATCTCACCCCAACATTTGAAAGACTTAACATCGCATTCTGTGGGTGATGCAGGCGAGCAACTTGTAAATTCGATCACTAAATTAATAAACTTTATGTATTCCGGTAATGTCAATCCAGAAATTGTTCCCATTCTTTTCGGCGCGAACCTCATTGCCCTAACCAAAAAGGACGGAGGGGTGAGACCCATTGCTGTTGGATCAACACTACGACGTCTGGCCTCCAAAATTGCTGTTCGACATATTTTACCAAAATTAATTTCGGGATTTGAACCCGTACAGTTAGGCTTCGGTGTAAAAGGAGGGTGCGAGGCAGCCGTCCATGCCTTACGCTCGTTCCTAACTTACGGACAGCCTGACGTTTTGCTCAAAATTGATGTCAAAAATGCATTCAATTCGGTAAATAGGGATACCCTGCCAACGGAAATAAAACAACATATACCGGAAATTTACAATTATCTTCTTCTCAGTTACGCTGACCCAACTAAATTGTTATATCGTTCTAATGAACTGTCTTCGGAAGTAGGTTGTCAACAGGGTGATCCCCTTGGGCCTGCAATTTTTAGTTTGGCTATAAATCCGATAATCAAAAATTTAAATTCTAAATTCAACGTTTGGTATCTGGATGACGGAACCCTAGGAGGTGATGTGGATACTGTATTTTCGGACCTTTTTTTAATCAAAAATAAATTTGAAGCCATTGGTTTGGAGCTTAATTTTAGCAAATGCGAACTTTTTATAAATAACGGCGACTTAAATTTTAATGACATTGAACAAAAATTTAATATTTTGGCTCCAAATATTAAAATAGTTAATAGTAATTCCCTTTACCTTTTAGGTTCTCCGATTTTTGATGGATCTATTTCTGAATATATTAATAATTCAATAACTAAATTTCAAAATACTGCTGACCGTCTCCTTGAAATTAGTCCACATTATGCACTCTGCATCTTAAAATTCTGTCTTTTCGTCCCAAAATTTACATATGTGCTCCGTTGCTGCTCTTTTTGGAATCACCCAGATCTTTTGACACAAGTAGACGACATAATCAAAATTAGCTTAGAATCGATTCTCAATATGCAGCTAAACGAGCTTTCTTGGACCCAAGCATCCCTACCTATCCGTTATGGTGGTTTAGGGATTCGCAAAATTTCCAGTGTCGCTTTACCAGCCTTCCTATCCTCTGTCCATAGTTCGGCAAATCTCATAAGTAAAATTTTAAGGGCATCCCCTTCAAACTTTGAGATTGCTGGCTTGGAAGAAGCTAGAAACGCTTTCTTAATTGCATGCCCAGGTCAAAATTTTCCAGATTCTCCAAATTTACAGAGGAGCTGGGACGACATACATTGTAAATTGATTTATAACAAACTTTTGAGCTGTAGTACAGGTTCGGCGCGTGCTAGGCTTTTGGCTGTGGGTGCGCATGAGGCCGGCTACTGGCTTCACGCGTACCCTTCGTCAAATACAGGAACATTTCTTGAGCCTGACACGCTTCGAATCGCAACCTGTCTACGGCTTGGGGTTCCGGTCTGCGTTCCTCATAAATGTCCCTGTGGCAGTGATGTCGACAAGCTTGGACATCACGGACTGTCATGCCAAAAAAGTGCAGGCCGCTTCTCGAGACATGCCGCACTAAACGATATCATTCGCCGGTCTCTTGCCACTGTCAACGTGCCAAGTCTACTTGAGCCGACTGGTATTGCAAGAGACGATGGCAAGAGACCGGACGGAATGAGTTTGATTCCATGGAAGATGGGCCGGGTGCTGGTATGGGATGCAACCTGTTCAGACACGCTGGCCCCTTCCCATCTACATGGAACCAACAACAGAGCTGGTGCGGCTTGTGAAGCGGCTGAAAAAGCTAAAGCATGCAAATACAGGAGTCTAGGCTCCGAATATGATTTTGTCCCATTCGGTGTCGAGACCCTTGGTCCGTGGGGTCCTAGGGCTACAAGGCTTTTTAAAGAAATAGCAAAAAGGTTAGTCGACATCACAGGAGACCGAAGAGCTGGCAGCTACCTCGGCCAAAGAATTAGTTTAGCTATTCAAAGGGGGAACGCTGCCAGTATCTTCGGAACCTTGCCTAAAGGGACTCCTTATATTAATATATTTTAAATTTTCATATTTTAAGGTTATTTAATAATTTGTTGTAAATAAAGGTATTATGTCTCGTTTTGATAAAATGTTAAAGTTCCATAAGTATTATGCCCAATTAAGTTTAAAAAGTTTTTTGTCTACACTAAAAGCTTATTCAATTAAAAAAAAAAGTGTATGCGAAAATAAAATAACACACATTAAAAAATAACCCGGTATTGTAATAAGAAGGAAAGGCGTGCGCTGGTAGATCTTTGTACATAACAAAACTGTTTATTGTTTATTATTATATAATATTGTTAATGTTATTATTGTGCACAATGAAGAATAAAAATAAATCGTTCCAGGTTACTATCGTTCGACAGAGAAACGATATTTTAAATGGTTCCGTTTTGGCAAAAATTCTTTCCACTATATGAATGTAGCACTTATGCCCTGACGTGCCCAATGTCACGGACGTGAAGACTGCCGCGGATGCGAGAGTTCCTCACGCGGTCCATCCGCGTGACTCCACACATCCACCGCAGCATCTTCATTTCCGTGACACGCAGCTCCTGCTTGTGTCGCTCCAATATCGGCCACGTCTCACGATCGAAGGCTTTGGCAATGACCAGACTTATAGCCAAGGACTCACCGTGCCTTTCCATAGCCTCACTCCAAACATGTGTTTCACTAGAAGATTTAAAAAAATTAGAACAGGAAGCATGACAAACTACAAACAAGTCACGGAAATACGAAAACAATATCTCGTAGAGATCTCTCTTAATAATGTTTCTAAAGACGATCTCCTCCTAAAATGGAGAGGACTGATTGGGTATTATTTTACGTTCAAAGCAAATAATTCCACTTCTAATGGATCAATTTCGATTTAGTTTTACAAAGCATCAGAAATTTTGAAATTATAATATAAAATGATAATCTTCTTAATTTTAAAGCAACAAAGCCAATAATTATTAGCGCATACGTAGTGCGTACGTAGAAAAGGTTAAGTTTTAAAGAGATTGTTTGGATTCCGAACTTAATCGTTTACGACGTTTATTAGATGGAGCATATGTGTAAGTAAAAATATGTAAATAAGCTTTGACAATGTTATGCTCGAATTCCAAAATTTGAAACCTAAAGTAAGTACTAAAATCCTTTTTAGAGAACTTTGACTTACCATGTTTCCATTTTTGTATAGTTTGACGGCCATTCCTATATCGCTGCTTATAAACAAAATAGTATGCAAGAAAAGGTGTTGCGGTCGAACTATATTAAATCGCTTTCTTGTATATCGTCCAGGAGAAAAAAAGAAACGAAAATGTGACATTGCATAAAAATTTAAAAAAGAAGAAAAACGAATTAGAGGTGAAATAGATGAGAACAACGAAAAAGATGAAAACAAAAGAAAAAGAGAAACAAAATACAAAGCAGAAGCAGAACTACCTGCACTATCTATTTTTACTTATAAACCATTACAAAAACATGCTTTATTGTTTTTTTAAAGCTGTTTTCCTTCTTTCACACAACACTCGTTTCATTCAGATTTGCCAATTTGTAGTTATGACCAGTTCTCAGTTAACTAGTATCATCGATTATAGGACAAAGTAAATCAGAAACTTTTCTCTCGGGAGTCAAAACAAAGTTATGGTAAGTAACGGTGAGAAAAGATGACATTTTGTAAAAGTTATTGCTATTGTCATTCAAACAATATGTTTTGTTGTTGTCTCAGGTGCTGACATTTTGAAGCACACGACGTTTGCAAAAGTTTCTTGGGAACAGTTCTGTAGGACTATTCGGGGCTCATAGGGGTGGTATAGGAAAAGTTTTCCCTTACAACATTTGATTACACTTTTTTGTTATTTCGTTCACGGATCTTCTGAAAAACTTTGACAAACAGTGATTTTTTGAATAAGCAGTCTATAAATATCACAATTCAGAAGAGAAATATTATCGTAAAAATAGTCGTAAATTCAAAGGTTTCATTCAACCGAGCACAAAGAAAATCAATTGCTGTTTTCCTTTTAAATTCAAGCATTTAAAACTTTACGCTACGTAACCTCATACAAACTGAAACTTGTACAAAAGAAGCTATAAAATTGTAACTACTAGTGGTTTTGTGAACCGTAGACTTCGGAGATTTCTTTTTTCGTTTTGAGCGCTCTTGCCAACCACTACGGAACCATTTCCCCTCCCCTGCCTCCATTTCCCCCCGATCGAAAAAAAACCTTTCGCTAAAAGTTGTTGTCTACATCACGGACTGCCATGCCAAGTTGCATGCAGATCCGATGAAAAATGCGACCTGTAATGGACGGACGGACGGATGGTCGGACATCAATAGTATTTTTCCCGTACCAGTGGAGTTACAAGAGAGACTTTCGTCGGCTCGCTTTGCTCGCCTCTTCAGTCAATAAAACTAACGTTATTTACACACATTTTATTTGTACGGGATTATTTTTAGTTATTTATTAAATTCTATTACAAATAGTTTTAATATACATACATACATACATATTGTCACGCCTGTCTCCCATCGGGGTAGGCAGATACTATGGCTTTCCACTTGCTACGATCCTGGCATACAACTTTCACTTCTTCCACTTTCATAAGTGTTTTCATACACACACGCCGGTTAAGGGTACTCTTGACCTGACCTATCGTCGATCGTTTTAATATAGACCTCTGAAAAGGCAGTTTTAAGTTAGGTCTAATATCTGGGCGAAAAATCGTGAGTAAACCCGTTCACCTAAATAAAAAATCATATCTAAAAATCATAAATATAAATGCTTTGACATTTTTTAAAATTGGTCTAGATGTACAGGGTGTACATAAATATATGGTGTTGTTTTCTAGAGATCAATTTTAAGTATTTTTCTATAATTTACAAAAATCCTGAGTCCCATTGTATATGTTGTATTATCGAACTCATCGGAAACGGTTTGAAAATAGATCGTAGATAATTGTTTAAGTTTTTTCCTAGGTGATAAAATATTTATATTTTACCCAGTCTGCTAGTCATCATCATGTGTCCCAGTTGCGTCTCGAGACGCCCGGGGTCCGCTTTCCTACATTTTCTCCTCCACTTCGCACGGTCGTCGGCATCCCCTGCAGTAAGACTATTGTTTACCCGGTCTGCTAGTATAAATGTATAAAAGACAATCTGACCAAAAATACCTCCATGTTATTGAAACCTTTCGAACCAATATCTTTGTGTCCAACCCAAGAATGTGGAAAAGAATTCCTGCGTCAAGGAGGACTAAAATGCAATTACGATTTCTTACGAGTCAATGACCGGTCCCATTCAACCAGTAGAAAGGTCAATACGATTTATTTTCAGTAAATCTAAATAAAATAATGAAAAATAACAGTATATACTAAAATAAGAAAAATATTATCAACATTCACTGTTATACTCTGTAATTTGGACAGTCTGATCTCCTTTGTGTAATTATAATTACTTCCATTCCTACTCTCTATCCTTATATTTAAATGAAATTTTGTATTTAGAACGTTTATTTTTATTTAAATGAAAAAAATAAAATCCGCTCTTAGTGTTCTATAATGATCTGTTCTATGGCTGGTCCTCAGACGGGTGACCGGGTTATGAGAATTAGCGTTCTTTTGAGGGCACGTTAAGCCAGTGTTCCCGGTTGCCTTTTACTTGGCATACATAAAACTAAATTGATGGGCTTAATATGGTGGCTTAACAAATTTCAACGACAGGTAAGGCAGGAAATGGATACAAAAAATTACGTTGGGACAAATGCAATGTGGGTGTGTAGTTTGCCTCCTCCACCCCTTCGGGAATTAAGTTGTGACTGATGAATTAACATAATTTTGCTATAAAATACTAATTAGTTTGTTGGTTCTATAAAAAAAGTTCCCTACATTTTTGTCGTATTACATGTTTTCAAACCAAGAAAACAAAACAAACTGCGAAATAACGAACTTTTTCCTTAATTAGTTCAAACTAAAAGTCAATTTCTTCCGAAGAATCCCACAATTTATTTCTTATTTTTGCTAAGGAAAATGTTTTATGTCCAAAATAAATTCTGCTGAATAAAAAAGGAAGTGAGAAAAACTAACGGAGAAGATCCTTATCGTCAGCTGAACATAGGTACTATAATTTGTTAATAGACTTGTTGTTTAGTTTTACTTTTGTATCTGCTTCCTATATATATTATAGATTGCGACAATATATATTTACCGATAACCGATTCCATCAACTTTGTTCCTCTCTTAAGAATTGAGTGTTTTATTACGCACCTATTCCTTACTGTAGTTTTTGAGACTGCGGTCCCCTTGTTAAAATATTATAGTTTTATCAAAAAGGATCACTTATAAAGGTCATATTATCAAATTCTTAAACGACAGATTAATGATAATATCCCCGGTCTATTAGCTATTATTATCTAATGACTCACAAAATGGAGGTAGTTCTCAAATAGATTTTATATCTATGTAATACGCATCGTCATATTTTATTATCATTCAATTATCCTATATAAACATAAAGCGATTTTCATCCATTTCAAATTTAAGGTTGACAAGTTAACAGTTTTATCAACAGCTGGGAATGCAATCGGCGATGCGAAACAACCTTACTAATTGGTCTCTCTGCAAATCATTTTGAAATATTTATAATTTCGCCCCAATGTTGTTAATTGCCGCCCGAGTAGACAAGACAGAATCCTTCCCTTTTATTTGTCCACTCAATTATTCTAATTATGACTCATTTAATATTCACCTTGTCTAATTAGAACATTTTGAAGCGGATTAACAAATAAATTAATTTTAAAGCAGTTTGACTCTATTGAATAAAAGTTTTATGTTATCTTGGAATTTAAAGCCCCACTTTTCATTTATATTAAACGCATATTCATCAAATGGCTGCCTGGAAGAGATTATAAATTGTGATAAGGCCGCCAATTGTGCAACATTGTGTATTAGTTTTTAATGTATGTTAATTTCACTGTTTTACTGTTCTTTGTGTTTTATTGTACACAAAGAACAGTAAAACAGTATGCCGCAAAGTTTTGTTTTTTTAACATTTATTTTTAATGTTTATCTTATCTTAAAGAGTATTATATTTTTAAAGACAAGTCAGTTGGTCATGAGGTGCACAAGTAAGATGGGTTTTACAAGAAAAAAATATTTTTAGGTTTTAGTTTGCGACACGAAGGAATTCATAGAGGAAACTAATTTAATACTAAAAGAAATTATTTTCATCTATTTACTAATATAAGATGGTTATCTATATAGTTTAAACAATCACCTGAAAATCATTAAAAAATTGAGACAGTTAAAAACAAGACTGAAAACAGTCTTAACTTTTTTATTTATCTATTCGTTCTTATCTTAAAATGAACCGCTTTAAAAGCGTAACGGTTCGAAAGATTGCCTATTTCCGTTTTACCGGCCGGAACATTTTCATTAGGTATAATTTATTTTATTAGTACATTGTTAGAAGATCACGGCCTTACCTGGAACTACATTTAGGAACATGATGATGAACATGTATAGATTTCGGTCTACCATTCGAAGAAAAGATGTGATTATAAATATGGACTCGTATGTATGTTTGAAGGCATTAAGTACTTTACATTTTATTAATAGGTTAAACCAAATTTTAACTTTCGCCTGCTGAATTTGGAGAGTATGAGGTTTATTTAAAAGAGGTCTTAGAAGGTTATTTCAAGTGTTGCAAACTTCTATAGGCTACTGTGACTACTTTTGATAACGTGGGTCTAGACCTGCGTAAAATTATAAAGAGATAGTATCTTCATGACCAAATTGTGAAATAGTCCATGAGATATGAAAGGTATTTAGAATTTAGGTACAATACTTAGTTGGGTAGTCAATCCTCATTACCATCATCTAGCCTTCGTCTAGATACATTTTCATCTCATCGAAGGTAACCATATCCACTTGTATGTATATAATAATATAACCTTTTTTTATACCACTGAGATGGCAGAGAAGCATACGGCCTACCTGATGAAAAGTGGTCATCCTAGCCTATTGACTACCTTTACTTGTGTTCCTAATGTGGTAGTCAGGAAGTACAGATCGCCGGGCCTCGCTTTCATACTTAACTTAAATATCTGGACGCTGTATCCTTGACGGGGTAGTCAGAGAGGACAAATCGCCATGCATACTTTTTTCGCTTCCTGTAGATTCATTAATCGCTTCATAGATGCATGTCTGGGTATCCGAATCTCCATAATTGTAAGTTTCGGCCTATCTCAGTCTTCTGCCCTGTACTTTAACACAATATATTCTTTTTTTTTTCGTGAGGACATCCTCATGGATGCTATGCCGGACTCCTACCGACTTTAACCACACGTATCCCTTCCATCTGTCAATGGCCCGGAGTCACGGGTGAGCCCCCGGAAGGCACACAATATAGACTTATGATTCGTCAATCGTTTCTCACTCATTCGCTTTCGATTCCCGAAAATTAATTGATCGTTTCATACATGCACGAATGTGTCCGAATTCCTTTATCCTGATATTTAAACGCTCAATTTATGAAACAAATAGAAAATGAAACTACCACCGTACTTAACTTTCTGTCATACCACAAAACTTATAAAATCAACTACGGAAGAACTTTATTCTTGCAGAAGTAGAGGAACGAAAGGTTGAAAACTTGTTATTAAAGTGGAAACTTTATTACATTTTACCGGCAAGGTTTACCTTGCAACAGAGCCCCAATATGTAAATAATACTGTATGCCTTTACACATAAAGTTATAATTTATACACAGGATATAATACTTACTTTATACTTTTAGTTTAGGAACCATGTATTATTTACACGATTGGATGTTGGAATTATGTAGGCACTACGTCACTTAAATCTGATTTGAAAGGGTCCTAAGCTGATTGATGTTTTATCGGATAATCTCAAAAAAATACTGCCTCTGTGGCGCGGTGGCAGTGTATCCGACTGCTAGGCAAGAGGTTGTAGGTTCGATTCCCACCCAAGATAAAACTTTGTGTGATGAGCACGATGGTTTATTCTGTGTCTCAGTGTTATTTATCTATAATATATATGTATTTTGAAATATATAAGTATGTTTATCAGTTATCTCGTTAGCATAGTACAAACTCTGCTTAGTTTGGAATCAGATGGCATTGTGTGAGCTGTCCCAACGATATTTTTAAAATGTCAAGTAAATAATTGATCATACTTATTCATCAGTTTTTTTTTAATCTGGAGCACTAAATATTTTCTGTCAAATTTTCCACGGTGATTATAGTTTTCATTATCTCACTACTCACTTGTAATAGGATGTCCACGCCCACACTTTGTGTATGTAGCACGTACGGAAAGCCAGTGTCTCCGTATGTCAATCAGCCACCCGCTCCTCCACAGTCCGGGCTTCTTTTGACGTTTGCTAAGGTTATGGAATGAACTCCCTGTCTTGGAATTCTCAGACGTCTAGCTATATACGATATTCAACAGACGACATCAATAAAAAATCAAGCCTAATGGGGACTAAATGTTCTTAGTTGATTTGATTTTCACGGATGTGTTATTTTTAAGCTTAAGCGGTGTACACTCTTACTTTACATACTACTCGGGAAAAACATTTACAACATTATCGACATTATTTCAAATAATTTACACAAAACCTTGACAAATTATATAAACAAACCTTGCTCACTGATCTATTGATGAAATTCGCATAAAAAACCGTTTAATAGTTTATACGTTCATCACGATCAGACAAACATACAAATACGGAGGACGATATTGTTATAAAATATGTAGGAGTATGTGCTGAAATCCAGCTGATTGTTATAATAATCAATTAGCATAGCTTGTTAACGCAACGTATCCCATACGTTGAGATTTGAATACGTGATTAATATTAATGAAGGTGTAATGATATGGCGGATATACCGGAGGCAAGAATATATCTACAGCTTCATTCGACAATTTCAGCCCGTAATAATAATAGTAGGTTGTGGTCGTTTTGAGTACAGTTCAATGTTGGTATTCAGCTTTTTATAATACGACTAGGTTATAATTTATACGTAAGTAAGTAAGTATAACAATTTCAAATAATAATTTGTATGTAAGTATATAGCCAACTCGCAAAGGGAATTTAATCTGAGACCCTTATTTTACGCTTAATAGCTAAGCTATTTGAATGCAAATCGTGATTTCACAATATTACTTTGTTAGTAAGATATTGTCTGTGAGACAGCTACAAGTTCCTCTAACAATATTGAAGGTCAATTTCACGTAGAAGAAAAAACATTCTGCTTCAAACCTTCGCAAATACTGAGTATGCGAGCAATACGTTATATAGAAAATACGCTAGCCGTTCCGAGTAATAATAATATAAAAATATATCTCTTTATTGTACACCAAATAAACAATGAAATAAAGATTACATTATGTGTGCAAATTTTAGGTACAATAGGCGGCCTTATCGCGCTACGGCTATATCTTTCAGGCAACCATGGAATAATACCTGTACCTATAACAAAACTGTTAATAGAAATGAAAAACTAATTAGATACACATCTTGAACTAAAACACTTGTACTGTTCCACCTATTTATTACTTAAACCTGACCGATTTCGCCTTACGGCATTTTTACAGTGTAACATTCCTAACTATCCTGGTCCAAAGGCAGCAAATTGTAACACTCCCTAAATGACTTCCTAACCTAACTAAACTAATCGATCGCTAAAACTATCCGTTTAAGAACTAAATTAATAATAATTACCGCTTAAACACTAAATTGGCCTGTGATCTTATAGTGGTTAGATATGACCCTAGTTATGTTCCGTAACGCCCTAGATTCTATAAGAGTTTAGACAGTGTTGATGTGTAATCTACATATTAACGTACCTAAAATATAATAACTAAACCTATTTCTTAATAATGACAAATTCTTATTCGATGATTTTTTTTTTTGATTATGGAGATGGATTGTACTTGGCGATTATATTAAGACTTCGTCCTACAACGATGGCAAATAAGACTAATAGGTTTTAAGACGTAGAAATTCTTGTAGCCATTTCTCTTTGAACACAATGACTCTAATATGATTTTACGAATTCTTATTCCCGAAGACAAAGGTTTTGTTCTTTTGTATAAACCTCACTTTCAAAAGGAAATTACAAAAATATGGTAAATTACTATTTTCTACACCTGTGGATTGTTTTCTTCGGTGTCAGTCTCACTTTTGGAGCGAAATTACAATAAAGTGGTAAATGGCTATTTGCTACAACTGTGGATTGTTTTCTTCGGTGTGGAGCCCCAGTCTCCGCTCACACACGGTGGCTAACATCCAACATAAATTAGCCTCCCTCATCATTAGTGTGATACTAGACTCTGTTATAAGGTCTGTAACACCTCCGTGATGACCGGCATAAAACTAATAAGAAGTTTGAAAGATTTCTACTAGGCTTATAAAACTCGCCCTTACATACAATAAACTCCTGAATAGGAAGTTTTGTACAGATCTATTATTTCGTAGCACTTGGTTAATTATACTTTATTCAACCTCTCTGTGATTTCTACAATCTCTAGAGTTGTTTAATAAAACAAAGTCAAATATAAAATCAAGTATGGGGATGATATAGTAAGATTAATGATGATATATTTAGGATGAAATGTTAAAATGCGGTCTATGATTCGACTCAGCCAACAGAAATACACAACAAGAATACTGTAGTGGTAATTATATGATTTTTACTAAAATCTTGGTTCTATTCAACACACTCAGCGAAATAGTATATTGAAACCCATTAGGCAATTGCCCTTTGACCGTGTCGAAGTGTAATAGAGTCCCTGGGTTAGCGGACACCTATTAAATGGAGACAACCGCTCCCGGCCAAGAATGAATTCTAATATACAATCCCCAGAATAGAGAGTTCCTTGAGACGCTGATAGAACTAGCAAAAGAGTGATATATTCGTGCCGGTTACTATTCAGTAATTAGTCGATTGACTTGGTCCGAGTCAAATGATTGATACAATTCAAAATTTATCAAGGTTTGCAAATAAGCTAATTAGCTAGGCAGTTTAGCACTTTCCCAGAACTAATTCAGTATTTCAGTAACTGAGAACAACTCTCAAAAGTTCATGAATTAACAAGAGGTAAGAATTATCAAAATATACGACTAATTAATTACGACTTATACAAAACTAACGTGAGTCTTATGTATAGTACACCTAAATCAACCTAACAAACCTATATATATACAAAACTGACGAGATGCTTATGTTTAATTCACTTAATAAACCTAACAAACCTATATATATAACCCTATTCCACCCAAGTTTATCATTGTGCCTAGCGCTACCCCAAATAGAACTAAGTGTATATTGTTCAAACCAGGAGGACACCTCCTTATTTAGTATTAAACGTGTGGTGTGTGATGTAACCTAACCCTAAGCTGTTAAGGGAACAAGCTAGTTAGGCTTGACTTTGTCTAATTCCTATAACTGTTTGTCTCAGCCACGAGCCGAAGCTCAGGGATGTGTACTGAGACCCTAGAGAATATATGTTAGTGGGTATATATAAATAAATAGATAAGACTGAGCTGAACGCTCCGATGGTACCAATCTTGGCTCCCAAAGGGAACGGGATCCACTTCGACGGTCCCCTACCGAGTTGAATACCACCCGACACATCCACACAGGGAGATAAGTCGACCTCGCTAGAACGAGAATAGTCGACTGCCGCACTCACCAAATGTTATTCGGCTACTAGCTACCTACAGATGGACTTGGATTACGTTAACACCGCTAGGTTTCGTCCAAGACTATGAACCGTGTCATAGATTTTCTTGACGGGAGGTCCCTAGCAATAAACCTCTGCGCAAGCCGCGTACGCGAAACTAAAACACTACAAGAAGAATTATGCGAAAGGTAACTAAACTGAAAGATTAAGAAAATTAATAAACACTCACTATAATTTTATCTGAATAACCAATAAGGAATTTAACTACAGTAGCAGAAATGAATTTAATCAAATACAATCTAATTAATCTAAAAAATAGTATTTTTCCGAATTCACACGACAATTGATTTAGCTAATAACAACAAATATCTAATATCAATAAACGAGGTAGAGATATCATCACAACGCGTCTTTAATGAAACTTTAAAACAACGTCTTTAAAAAAACTAATAATGAACGAAATAAACGAAACGCCGCTTGCGCACCAGGGTTGGAAAGCCAAAGCCAAAAGAGCCCTTCCTTCCCGCGTCACGGGGTTTTTATTAACTCCTAGGATGTTCCCGCCTATCCTCCACCAAAACCAAAACACGCCCATTTTTCGGATCACTCGAATGAGACCGAAAATGAACCTTAATGAACACAACTTAAGTCAGATTTTGAAATATTCCGCTACTACGATAAACATATTACTACGATTATTTCAAAGTGATTGGTATTGCATATTCGCTAAGTTCTTTTATACTTAACTAGCTATTAATGCAAGGTAGATACCAATAAGCAGGTATTACGCATATAAACTTTCAGCTACCGATATAGAAACCTGCATTTAAATCCTTGAGTGGCATAAAAGATTTAATCGTATATACAAACAGACGATAGGCAGTGACTTCAACTTATACCTTAAAGTACTTAAAGATTCAGTTCACCTTCTATTAGGTATTTCAAACTCCTGTTTGATACCATAGAGGAATAAAAGAGTAATGCTACTCTAATTCTAACTCGTAGCTCTTAAAAATCTTATCGTTAATAACCTAAATTCATAACTGCTCAAATTTATTATTAAATATTTAATTTTGCGTAAGTATTTTAATCTATTTTCTATTTGTAAATTCCATCTCAGTACAGGCGTCAACATGTCGCGTCTCCTTTTTTGTCAGCTGTATAGTTTGTATACCTATTACGTGGGACAGGAATCCACACGGTGAAAAGTGGGCATATAATATGCCTCTGCCACCCCTTCGGGGATAAGGCGTGATGGATATTTATTTATTTTTATTTTTATAGTTTGGAAAGTGGCAAAAACAAACTCAAATTGTGTTAAAATAACACCCTAATAATATCATAAAATAAAACAATTGCATTCCATTTAGAGAGTGGACAACACAGAATAGAATTGTGTGACCCTTTTTTTCTTACAGCTTTACGACTTGCACGTGTCCTAAGAGTTGCATAAATGGCTTATCAATAGAGTATTTTGTACTTAAGAAATTCTCACTAGAAACCGTCATAAATAACCCATACTCTCTAAAAACTAAAGGGTCTTGGGAAACGTCTCAACTTATTCCTTTTTATCAGTATTACTAATTGCTAACAAAATATCTTGATTTATTCAAAACGTTCCTTAATTAATGTGAACGGTACGTCGGGACCGTTACAACAGCATCTTAAGGCATTGAAAAATGCCGTAAGGCGAAACCGGTCAGGTTTAAGTAATAATTATTACATGTAATAACTAAAACACTTGTACTGTTCTACTTATGTAGAACAGTACAAGTGTTTTAGTTCAAGATGTGTAGCAAGTTCCACCAAGTGCCATCAATCAACAGTGTAAACAGTAATTAGGTGCAACATTTTTAACAGCACTGATTTATGATGAAGTAGAGGCCTTGATACAACACACAACATGAAAAGGCAAACTAACACACACATACACTCACACAATCCTAAACATTCCTGTGTACCATGCACCCAAACATTTTTTAAATATTTTTATTGTATCATTTGTACATACTTAACATGAGCATTCCATATTATTACATTACTTTTGCATAAATTTTAAATAAAATTGTAACTGTGTAGCTTTGGAAGCGCGTAGTCATACAATAAATGATATTAACACGTAAAGTAGAGTATTGTATATTACTAACAATCTGGAAGGTAAGGTTACCTATTACCTGTTCTACCCTTTTCATTGAGGAGTTCGGTTCGTTAGATATCGATACAAAGATATGAGTTCGTCATTCCTCCGTTACACAAGTTTGTAGAGATTATCCTTGACCGTTGCGTGTTAGGATTGACGAAAAACCTCTCGTAGATCAAAACATTTGAATTTCTTCACAATCTCTATCTACACTCAGAACCATCTATCGCACTACATAACAACTACAATACCATTGAATGACACGGAATCCATAGAAAAAATTTAGACCAATTAGTTTGCAAACTTTTTCAAATTATTTTTGTAGTAAAATAGACAATTCGGTTGTTATCAGGAGTTGAATCCAAGACTGAATTTATTTTTTCATAATAATGATTTATTATAATTTAGAAAAAATGCGATATATTTAGGACTTTATTTTCTTACCATATTTGAAAAATAACATATTTTCCGTCCGTAAATAATACGGGAGGAAAATATTATGTTTTCAAATATGAAAGTAAATAATCAAAAGCATGCATGGCAAAAATTGAAAAATAGTGTATGTAATCATAAAGGTACCCGATGTATCATCACATCACATATAATTTAACGTAGGTACTTTTACATTTTTGATATCAGGTATTTTAGCATATTAGGTATATAGATAAGAACGTTGCGTCACTCATTTTTGTTATCAATAATACGATAATTTCAGTAGATATATTGGATTGTTATAACCTTATCGATATCGATACAATAAAAGCAAAATAAATGGGTCATCAATAAAAATGGTTAGTTTCTAAGCTATTTACAACAAAAGGCTGATTTGTGAATTTTGGTAAACTAAGGTAAAGCCACTCCATTCCGAGGGAATTTTATTATTGCGTTATATGAAAAATCTAAATAAAAAAAATTGCTATTAATGTGTTCTGATATAATCTTCGGCAGGATTTATACATTTATAAAACATATCGCAATTAAAATTAATTATATAGATGATATTTAAAAAATCTTTAAGTTTTTATTACTCGGAATTAGAAAACGTGATTTAGTAATGTAAAACTCTATTCAGATGTATTTAGGTCGGAATAAGACTCTATGAGTACCTAATTCAGTAGTATTGATATGTGTAAATACAGAGTGTTCATTATTTTGCCTAGTTTGTAGTGTTTGTTTGTGTAACAAACGAAACATAAAATATTCGAAAAAAAAAACATTTACAATCGTAATATTACTTTCTATTTCGATCATCTTTTGTTTTTAGTTTCCATTTCACCTTTTTCTTCCGTGTAGCAAAGACATTTTCCTAATGATATACTTGTTTTTTAATGAAGAGTATACCTATCATAAGTATTTATGAAATATTTAGTATAGGTATCTCCATACTATAGAAAATTAAGAACAATTAATAAGACACATTTATAATTTAGGGTCGAAATTTTGAGTACAAAAGTAGAGTACATTTATTTCGCCAGAATGTTCCAAGTTCAAATTGGTAAGTCGTAATATCTTTTCCTACAAACTTCAGTAGCCCTTTTTACGCCCTTAGAGGTGGAATCTAGCAAAATCCCGTCTTACTTCACGTACAGGTCACTAACGTTTTAAAAGGAACCCTAATGCGAAATTTCCGGTAGGTCTGGACTATCACTCACTGACTCTGGTGATTTCGTGATCAATAAGTCAGTGAGTGATTATGCATTATATATGTTATGCATTATGCATTATATATTGTTCATTTTAAATAATCTAAATATAGATTATTTAAAATGAACAATCTAATACATTTTTAATTAATTTTTTTTTTTGAATGCTGTGGAGATGCGATCACTTCGAAAATTGTGCGGCGTTACCTTGGCCGACCGAATACGTAACGAAGTGATACGCAATATGGCAGGTTTGAATTAAAGTGTCAGCGTTAAGCTGGAAAAGGGCGTGCTCCATTGGTTTGGACACGTCCAACGAATGAGTGAGGAACGATTGACGAAGAATATATATTGTTCAAAAGTAGAGGGTAGAAGGAGTCAGGGAAGGCCGAGACTTACATATGAAGACCACGTGAGCAGATTGCTCAAAAACGGAAAGGTCAAAAGTACTCGGATACCCAGACGTGCGTGTATGAAGCGATTGATGAATCTCGAAGAAGCGAAAGAAGTATGCATGGATCGCGAAGCCTGGCGATCTGTCCTCTCTGACTACCCCGTCAGGGATACAGCGTGAAGATAGTTAGTTAGTTTTAGTTAGTTAATAAATTTTTCAGAGATCCCTTATTTTTGTGAGCAACTGTACAATCATTTTATATCATTGTATATCTATCACAGTAATATCATACTGTATTAACTCGAATCCACCAAAACACGTATAGCTTATTTTTTACTAGGCGTAGTTTATAAAATAATAGACCAGTGTTTGTGTAGAGTACACAGTCGTTTAAAATTAAATAACAATATGGGAATATATTGTGAAGTAATGCTATTCAAACATCCAGATGGAGTATATCGACAAGGACAAGTTGTATCAGGAATAATTAAATATGCAGTCGATGAACCCACGGAAATTGAGAAGATCACTACGTCTCTTAAAGGAAACGGTAATTTAACCATCAGACTTAGACATACGAATAACCGTAGACGTAGAACTTACAGATCCACCGAAGTGTACGTAGATGCTGATAACGTAATTCAAAATACAAAAATAGATGTTCCAGTTGGGTGTTATGAATATAGATTTAGCTTCAATTTACCCTATAACATCCCATCGACAGTAAACTTCGATAAATTTCACGGCAAGTATAAGATAAATTGTAGAATAATGTACTATATTCGAATGAAAATCGAGAAACCTGGATTTTTCTCCTTCAGCAAACATTTCAAAAAAGAGATAATTGTTGTTTCTGGAGTAACTCCAAAATTATTAAGAGAGCCTGTGGAATATGATGATACAAAGAAACTTCTACATATACTCAGCTGTAAAAGCAGCATCATAAATATAAAAACCACTATTGAAAATTCAGTTATACCATTTGGAGGTAACATCAATCTAAATTACGAGGTTGAAAACAACAGTAGAGTTTTAATTAAAAGCGTAGAAAGTAAATTAGTTGAAGTGTATACGTTCAAAGCATCAGGGCGAGCGGCAATCAAAACTGTCAAAGACGTACTTAATACAGATTCTAAGACTACTTCCATTAAATCTGGAGATATTCAAAAAATGTCCATACATATTAATGTGTTACCTGAAATACATTCTTTGGAAGATTCTAATATAGTTTCAAGAGACTATTTTGTTCGGATAATTTTACAACTGCCAATACCACACATAAATGCAGTAGTTGATATGCCTGTGCAAATAGGAGCGATTGAAGCCAATACCATTGACAATAGATTGGAACATGTAGACAATGTATATTTTGTTGATTCACCTCCAACTTATTGGGAAGCTATGGGTGAAACAAAAAATAAAGATAATGATGAAGGTGACAGTGAGAATGATACGTAACTATTTACCTGGACAAAATCGCTTTTAGCGAAATGGTCAAATGTTTTTACCTTAAGTTCAAATTAATAATTAAAATAATTTTATTTAATTCTGATTATAATTAATAATTTTAAAGTCATGTTTAAGTGCTACTATCTCAATCACGAGGCTCAAATAATGTAAATAAATATATTATTTTCAAGTTTAATTAATTTACAAAAATAAATTCTTTAAATAAAAATAAATAAATAAATTCTCTTTATTTCAGGCAGTAACCCATAGAAAAATTACATTGCATATAATAATTATAATACCCCTTATAGAGTACTGAATCAAAATCATGTATTCACAAAGTCAATGTTACATTATATAATAATAGCAACGCCATATTTCAAGTAAATTACATTACTTATATAAATATACATTGTCAATAAAATTGTTATGTCAAAAATGATTGTATATAACATTGTTATAATTTTCATCATGTATTTAAAAATTGTATCAATTGTCCTAACTGTAGTATTCAGAGACGTACGAGCGGGCCTCTCGAAGGAGGCCCGGGCATGACGCATCACAGCAAAGAAGTCGTTGACTCTGCGTTCGACAAACATGCCAGACGCGCTGCACCTCCACGGCAGACCCATCATACCTCTAAAGGCATTATAGTACTGCACTCTTAAGGTATTGTACGAGTGCAGTCTGAAGGAATACCATAGGTGGGGGGTGTAGAACGCCTGACAGTACGCCTTGAACAGCGTCACCCTGGCCTCTTCCGAGCACCGCGCGAACCGCCTAGACAATATGTTAGCTCGCATGGCCAGGGCCTGCCGCTGCCGCTCAAGGTCGTCGTCGTAGCTGAGTTTGTCCGTAACTATGTGTCCTAGTTATTTAAATTGTGACACCACATTGAGTTTGGTGCCTTTAAGATAGACAGGTAAACTATTTTTTGAACCATTTTTAGAAAGGAATGTCAAGAAAACAGTCCATGAGGACTGTTTTCTTGACGTTGTAAGTTAGTCCGTGAGTCTCAGCATAACGCTCACATACGGCCAGGAGCTCCTGGAGACCTCTAATAGAGGGGCTCAGCAGCACCATGTCGTCCGCGTAGCTAAGATTATTAATCAGCTTACCATTAATAAAGCACCCGATTTTAGTGCTGCTCAGCTCCTCGATCAGATCGTTTACATATAGATTAAACAGGATAGGCGAGGTGAGATGCCTAACACCCCCCCCCCTGCCTAACACCACATTTTAATATTTGAGTGCAAACGGCATCATCAATTTCTCCGGGGCCCAAGCAACTTCACCTAGTAGGCCTGCTGACTAATGAACGAGGCAACAACGCTTATAAGTCGGGAGGTCAGACGGAACTCTCCTAATAATGTGAAAAATTTCAACAGCAGGTCGCTACAACCTCATCATTATCCGAGCGCCTGTCCCAATTGCGTCTCGCGACGCCCGGGGTCCGCTTTCCTACATTTTCTCCTCCACTTCGCAAGGTCGTCGGCATTCCCTGTAGTAAGACCATTGGCATGCATGTCATCTCTTACGACGTCAAGCCAGCACTTCTTGGGTCTTCCCCTCTTACCGGAATCCGACGGGGCTGACATGGCCAGAAATTTGTTCCCCACGTAGCCCGGCGGTTGCCACAAGACATGACCAGGCGACACTCTTGCAACTCGCTCTCGCCACAATCTGCACCTGTCTGTTTCAACACGGCAATGGGTTCACCTCACCACCTGTTACGTGGCACAAAAATGCATACGGTGAAATCTGGGCGCATAGTATGCCTCTGCATACCCCTTCAGGGATAAAGGCGTGACAATATAAAAAAAGTCTTTATTTGAAACAGACAACAGTATTTAATTTGTTTTTGGGAATCGATGATGACTGCATTAGTAAAAACTGTGGCGCAGTCATTAACGCCCGCCTTCAGACGCTTAATACATATTTGTGTGGAGTATTATAATCATGAGGAGTAACTTTGTGTGCATGTGTATTGTGTGTTTGTGCGTGCGTGTGCGTGTGTGTGTGTGTGTATGTGTGTGTGTGTGTGGGTGTGAGTGTGTGCGCGCGCGTGTGTGTATGTGTGTGTGTGTGATTAGGTCTTCAGTTTCGTCACACGTTAAAGAAAGCAGCCATTTAGTAACTCATGATTTACATACTAGTGTTCAATATCTTATTTACTTTGTTATACAGTGAGAGGGCCAAAACATTTTAATGAAGTTTAGCTAGTTGCGTTGTACAGAGTTTTATAATACAGACTCGAACTTTTCTTCGTTTATCGCAGTTTGGAATAAAAGGGAGATCTGCGTACTTACGAAGTATAATTGTTAATAGGAAGAGATTTCTTTTAATGAAATTTTTAGTTCATGGTACAGCTTGGATGTAGCAAACCATATAGGCTTAAAGGTCATCAACTTTTGGTACACCTCGATGCGCTCTTTCAAGGGAGAGTAGTTTAATTTTTGCTGCATTGCTCCAAGCCGGAATGCAATATTCCGCAACCGACTGTACCAAAGCAAAACATACAATTTTTAGAACAGGGAGCACTAAAACAGAGCGTAGCCTCCTAAAAAAACATAAGTTTTCTAATTCTGGAGGTGGTGACATTTATATGTTCTTTCCAAGAGAGATGATTATCAATCCAGACTCCAAAGGTATTTAATTTTGGACTCACAAACAATTTGTAAACAGGTGCAGATGGGGCTTTTTTTACAAAATGGCACAGAAGGTGGAAGTGAAATGGAGTTGTGTGCAAAATTCAAACACTGGTTTTTTAATGTTAATTTATTCTGCGAGAGCCAGTGGTTTACTGTAGATGAAGTTGCCTCAGCATACAATTTGGTATCAATCCAATCGGCCCCATGAACAAGTAAGACGGTGTCATCAGCGTACGTGATTATCCTGCAATTTTTGATTGTTAATTTACAAAGGTCGTTGATGTACGACCGACGAAGTGGGTCCTAAAACGCTACCTTGGGCACCCCAAAAGCAGGAGCTCACGTTCGCTAATAACACTGCCCACTCTAACGCTCTGGGCATATGTATGTATGTATTACTTGAGGCTCAATTAATGTAAATAAATATGTTATTGTTATAACTATATATTTTTATTTCTATCCAAATAATGTAGTAGTATAAGTGAATTAAAAAGAAATTCCTTTTTTTGCAGTAGTATTGAGAATGTAAATTTTAGTTGGCAGTTTATGTTCAAAGAACTTACAACTAAACAGATAAACGATATCGTTTCTACAGCCCTGTGCAACCCACACGTTTCTATTGTAATCACCTGTGTTTCGCAACAAACTATGTAATTAAATTCCGTAGTCTCTGCCAAGCTGTAAGGGTTGATTTACGATTATTGTAAATCTTAAAGGTGCTCAATATTCTGAGTAACCTTCAGATATTTTACATTTTTTGTGTTGTGAAAAATCGTAAAGTATTTGATATGAATTAAAGAATACACGAATATAATACACACACACACTCACACACAGGAGTCTGCAGATATTGTTTATGATGCTATACGTTTTTTTTATTAAAATATTAGCGGTCCCCGCGACTTCGCCAGAGACATACCTTGAATCAAATCAAATCATACATAATAAATATTATGGGACATTTTTTTTTACACCGCGCCGTCTAGCCCAAAGTAAGCTAATACAAGTTTGTGTTATGGGATCTAGACAACTGATATACATACTTCTATATTTCTAAATACATACATATTATACGTAGGAAACACCCAAACTCCGAAACAAACTTTTGTGGGTCACACAAATATTTGATCCGACCCGGGAATCGAACCCGGGACCTCAGTCGCGGCAGTCGCATGCACTACCACTGTGCCACCGAGGCAGTCAGACTTACATAGAGAAATATAAAAAAAGAAATACATTCATTACGTAACGCTCCGTTGCTTATTAATATTACAAAATGTAAGAAAATTTGCCCGATTTGTTGACATTTATGATTTCTGATCCGCTCTCCGGTAGTAGCGTGATGTTGTATAGCCTTCCTCGTTAAATGGACTATCTAACACAAAAATATATTTTCAAAACGGTAGTTTCTGATATTAGCGCGTTCAACCGACCAAACACAAATAAACAAACTGTTTAACTTTATATTTGTATACATTTATTCTCAGTTTCAACTAAAGAGATTCAGGGTTCGCACAGCCGTCTAGGGTCTATATCTGGTAAATCTACAACTAGCGCAAGTCACCGCCCGCGCTTATAGAGGACAGATAAGAATATTTTTACCATTAACATTTTATCGTTAACAGCTTAAATGCAAGTTAAAATTGATGGTCGCCATTTGGATAATGATCTGTGATAGAGCAAACTAAGGACAGATTATTCAAGATCGATTTTTTTTTATTTGACTTTCAGTGATATCAAAAATACAATAAAATTCTTCTAACAAAGAAATTTGTCGTACAAAGCGTCGCCAACAACAACTTCGTTAGTCTACGTCATCATAAAGACTCCTGACAGCTCATTTAAAATTATTAAAGAAAAATAGGGCCATATCTCCAACCATTGTTAAACTGCCTCTTTTATATAACAAAATGAAGGATAATCTTCGAAAGGTATAATGATTGGACCATTATTGCGGTAGTATATCGTAGGCAGAGAAGGTAAGAGGAGCAATGGGAACCATTTAACATGTCGCCTCCGCAAAGCTCGATAATTGGATCCACTGCCAGGCTCGAGAAATATGGACCCCATTTATGTCTCTAGTCGTATTGATGACAAAGAGGATATATTCTGAACTATTAATATCATAATAACAATGATACGTGCTTCTTTTGGTAATGATTGATTTACCACAATTTATTAGAGGTATTTTACGAGTAATATTAAAAGCATATTATTATTATCCTAATATTTTTGCGTAAGATAACTGTCACTTCCTTGACGCACGGAAACGAACAACCAAATTTATTGAATTTTTCATTATATACCTACAAAATGTAATTTAATATGATCTAACATTAATCTTAGTAAAAAAAACAATTAAAACTATACCTAAATAAAAAAAAACTACCTAACCTATTTATTAAAATTTAGACTGGGTTCCCTCGGAAGGGTACCCATGATGCAGGCAGCTGAATAGCTATGGAAAGCCTTTGCGCGAGAAAACTACCTGCACGAGGATCGCCAGTTTCTTCCCTCAGATGCTTACTTAAAGCCGTAAAAAGACCATGTGCGCCGCGACCCCATGGACCTAGTGTCTCGACACCAAATGGAATGAATTCATATTGGGTACCGAGACAACTGTACTTGCCAACCTTCAGCCGCTCGCGAAGATTTGCCGCAGCGCTTGCTTTTTTGCTAGTAGCCGGGAGATAGGACGTTGCAAGAGTATCGGTGCAAGTGGCATCCCATACTAGTGCACGTCCCATTCTCCAGGGTACTAAAGACATCCCGTCGGGCCGCTTACCATCATCTCGTATAATTTGCGGTTCTAAGACCGCGGGGACATTTATACTGACAAGGGCTCATCTCAGGATATCATTTAGTGCAGCGTGACGGGAGTGACGGCCAGCGGCAAAAGAACAGGCAAGCCCATGATGTCCAAGGTGGCTCACATAAGCTCCGCACGATACACAAGAGTGTTCAATGCACACATCAGCACCCAACCGGAGACAAACTGCTATGCGGAGTGTAGTGGGATCAATGAAGGTGCCAGTGTTCGGCGAAGGAAAGGCGTGAAGCCATTGCCCAGACTCAGATCGAGATACAGCTAAAAGCCTTGCTCGATTAGTACCGGAAGAGTTTTCAATAAGAGTATTGAGAAAAGCAGAAGAAGCTATTGTGTCCCAGGCCCTTTGCTTTTTGAGCGTCGGGGGTAAATTTGGACTTGGTCCAGCTAGCCAAAGCAAGACTTCGTCCAGACTCGCAATCTCACAGTTTGAGGCTGAAGGAGCCTTTAAGACTTTACCTATGAGGTCACGAGTACTGAAAATCGAAGACAGGAATGCTGGTAAAGCTATACTAGAAATTTTTCGGGTCCCCAAACCACCGAACTTAATAGGTACGAAAAAAAAAAAATTAAACAATAATTTTAAATTAATAAATACAAAATGTAAGTATATAATTTTGCTTCTCGTAAATATTCGTTATGTAGTAAAATGGTGTTTTAAGTGAATTGTGTATATGTCTTTTTAAAGTTTTGCTTTAGGAAAACGATCGAAACTATACTAGAGCTATATGTGGAATTTGGAAAGTAATAAACAAATTCGAGTTCCACAGAGTTACATAATTTCACGACACGTGTGTATGTCATCGAAAATCCACAATTTTACACATACATAAAAATAAAATAATTATGAAAATAATATAGCAAAGTGGCGTATATCGCCATTGCCACCAAAATCGACCCTGCCTTCATGAAACGATAATTCTGCAATCACCGCGCCGCTACGTTGTGGATTCTCGGTGGACGTACGTCATCGCGAGGATCAAACACCCAATCATCGTGTTACTTTGTATACTCGGATACACATGGATTAACGGAAAGCAGCGAACGAATGGTCGAGTGTACCGGTAAGTGCGTGACAAATTCGTTGCCAATTTTGGACGTTTCTCTCGTTAATATGACTTGTGCCGCGTGACAAAAGTCACTTAAACTAGACAGTTAGTACAAGTGCTGTGACCCAGTTTCCTCATACAGACACATGGTAATCGCAATACTCCCGTAAAAGTAGTCTTGGAGCTGCTGATTCCTGACAGTATAATATATAGGTGGATTAATCAATCAAGTCATCGTTTTGCAGTTCTTTGTAGGACTTTTCCAATCCTTTTGGTAGGATGATAGGTCTTACTGTATATACTACTGTATTTATGACCGCTGAAAGGTTGTGTTTCGTTTTTTTTCTCCTTGCCCTTTATTTACAAGACACGACATACCAATACATCAATAATTTTCTATACATAGACAAACTGAGCAAAATACCGTTAAATAAAATTGCAGACTTAAAAAATGGTAATGAATACTAATGGTTCTCATAAGTTTTTGACTTTCTCACAACTGTTCTGTTCGCATTCAAATTGAAAGTATGAGGAAAAAAAATCATTTCTCTTTTGAATTTTTCAAATAGAACGTTAATTTTCTTTTGTTTGGCTCGACCGTAAAGTTTCAAGGGTTAGCCGACGAGAAATGTTACGATTGTAAGGTGGTGCAAAGTGTTTAATGGCCTCGTTTACCGTCTATAATATTTTTAGAGTTCCTTATTCAATATTTAAGCTGACTCACTCATTCACAAGCTTTCATGAGCGTTTGGTTAACATATATTTCGAAGAGTGCGATTGGCTAGACGTTTTCCGGATTCCGGTCTCGTCAACTAAGATATATGTTAGATAGAAAGGTTAAAATCGATCTTCGTCTTTCTTTCTGTCAAATGTCAAGATTTTCTCGTTTTGCTGTCTTCAATTTGAGATAAGAAAAAGTCTCTTACTAGAAATCGTTTCACTAGTAGCAACCCAACTACATTTTACACACACCCACCATTTCGTCAAAATATCTCTTCCAATTCGTATCGTAAACTGCATACTAGCATTTTATTTCACACTAAAACACAGACCCTTCTTGATAAGGCTTTATTGAGGATAAACTTGGGAATATTAAACATAGGCAGAGATCTATATAAAAGGCAAACGTTCTATCAAATACAGTTCAAACTATGACTTATTTTTTGCCATTTGGATAGTTACGAGTATACCCACATAAGAATCTACTAACAAATGATTTCAAACAAAGCGATTCACCTTAAATGGTGCAGGCAGAGCTTCGGGGCATATTAAGCACTTTAAACACAAAATGCTTACAAATCAAAATGTGTATATTTGCTCCCTTTAATGCTTAAATAGCTAGACGATAAAACATTAGGCAAGTCGATGCACAAAACAACCCAAATGAAACATGTACTTAATTCTGGTCTCAGAAACAGCCAGTGTATACTGTTTTTCAACTCCGCCTCTAGAATTAAGCTGCTTTTAAAAATGTTGTACAATTCTAAAGTACATCGTAAGTTAGCCTCTCAACTTGTGCAAAAAGTACAAACAGTTTACAAAATTTTAATGCACTCGTTTCGTAACGTTTGCAGTGCTATATTAATAGGTCACATTATGAAATACTGTTACATACATACATACATATTATCCCCGATGGTGTAGGCAGAGCTATAGTATTCGCCGACATATCACGATATGCATTGTTGTCCCACGTAACAGATGGTGAGCCCATTGCCATTGAATTGGACAGGCGCAGGCTGTGCTGTTGAAAATTTTCAAACCACCCATAAGGCCTTCAACTAGGCTTAACGACTGCCATTTTACTGGCAACCGGGACCAACGGCTTAACGTGACTTTCGAAGCACGAAAACGTTCGCAAATTCCACAAAGTGGTCACCCATCCAAGGACCACCAATAGCGAATGATGCTTAACGCAGTGACCGTTTACAGAACACTGAGTCAGCGGGGCTATGAGCACTTCAATACTGTTGCTTATTACTATTTGAATGTATTTGTAATGTACTAGGGTTTAGTGGGCCCAAACAACTTTATCTGCAAGCGGCGCATTTGCTGAGTAACGGACGAGTAAGTGTTAGTAGTAGTTAGAGTAGCTCTTAGTCAGCAGTCATTTGCTGTTGAAAGTGACTTCTGTAGGCTGCCGAAAATCAAAAGACGATTCTGCTTCGATCGATAGCTGCTTCAAGTAGGCAACTAGGAGCTTTCTTTTCAGAACGTTTCTCAATACTCAAGAAACGCTTGAGGTTAGTTTTTGCCTTATAAATACTACTTTCAAGTGTTACTTGAGTATTGAGCAACGTTCTGGAATACGGGCCTAAGAGTAGTCCTGGTTTCAAATCCGAGTAGAGTTTGTAAGCAACTGAGAATATGGTAAGATGAAGGAACTTTACTATAATATACCTAGCTGATGCCCGCAGCTTAGCCCGCGTGGTGATGTTTTCACTTACGGCTTCCTCCAGGTTATAGTAAGCTATCTTTAAAATTTAGATACATCGACTTTTTATGGACCTACAAAAAGCAAAATATCATTGTATATTTTTTTTGTTAAATATTTTAGCCTTTGGGAAGCAATATAGGTTTAAAGCCCTAAAACGGCTTCTTTTTGCCGGTATTTTGAACAATTATTATCATATTCAACAAATTCACATTTAACCTTAACTACAATCTGAACCTTTCTCATAAAACATTCTATATACTGATGCTAATATGTTCAGCAAATTATAACTTTATGGCAAACACCAGATGCGTTAAACGACTTTGTGTAGATATAAGGATATAATCACCTTATTCTAACTTTACCACCCCTAATTCTAACTTTAAAAGGCGATCAAGTTTTGTTCCTTTAAGAAAGTATATTAACTAACTATCTTCACGCTGTGTCCCTGACGGCGTAGTCAGAGAGGACAGATCACCAAGCTTCGCGATCCATGCATACTTCTTTCGCTTCTTGCAGATTTATCAATCGCAAAGCAATTATACATGCAAGTCAGGGTATCCGAGTACTTTTGACTTTTCCGTTTTTGAGCAATCTGCTTACGTAGTCTTCATATGTAAGTCGAGGCCTACTATACTATATTTTCAAGTATTTGCAAAAGGTGTTATATTTCCATACTCGCCAAAATAATAGCCGTCATCAACAAATTAAAAGAGTTCACTTTACCACAGAATAAAAATAAGTACATTCTATTACTTATTCTGTGGGTTGTTACCAGTGATATTGGATCATCAACAACCTCCCAAAATTTATTCTATTTCATTCAATAGTATTGCTTTTTCGTTCTAAAAGGTTTTAAAGTAAATGGTACGATTTCGTCGATCATAGATTGATACCATGCATTAAGTGATGGATTGTGAGGACCCATTATCACCTATCTCTTCGTTGCCTTATTTCTCAAAATATATGCCATTTATTTTTAATTACTGAGCAGCTAGAGAAAGATATTTTTCTTCATCATCTTCGTGTATTCCCGGAGTACACTTCTTTTTGCTGCTAGGAGCAGTTATAAAATTAAATAAATAAATATCTAGCCAGCCCAAAGTAAGATAATATAAGCTTGTGTTATGGGATCTACAAAACTGATATATATATATATATATATATATATATATATATATATATATATATATATATATATATACTTTTATATTTCTAAATACATACATCATATTATACATAGAAAATACCCAAACTTCGAAACAAACGATTGTGTCATCAAACAAATATATGTTCTGACTCGGGAATCGAACCCGGGACCTCAGAGCAGCAGTCGCGTACGCTACCACTGCGCCACCGAAGTAGACAGTTATAGTTAGACTTTTTATATTGACTCGCCTGAAATTTGCATTTTTGGTAGTCTATATTTATATTTTGAACAGCTATTTTGTTCTCTTGTTTTGGACTAATCGCAATAGAACTGCTATAGAGTAGAACTGGAACGGCTTTTTATTGGAAAATAGTAGACTCGGCCCCCTGCGTTGTGGCTTCGTCCGTTGGTCGCCAGATGTACCGCTGCAGGTGATGTCGCTTGGGCCCCGGAGATCTTGGCTGGGTCTCTTACACGTATGCTAGAGAAACATGTTAACCACACATAGTCACTTGATTGTAAATAATTAGTAGTATTTGTAGACTACAATTTATATACTCATCTGTTTTTTTAGTACAGCGGTGATTGATTTAAAATTAATGAACATTTAACATATTTATATTTAAAATATACACTAATATATTAAGCTAAAGAATTTGTTTGTTTGGTTGAACGCGCTAATCCCAGGAACTACTGGTCCAATTGTAAAATTATTTATGTGTTTCTTTCTCGATAAATGCTATTTAACAAAAAAAGAATTTTCATAATTCCTACCCTAAGAGGGTAAAATAAGGTATAAACGGTTGTATGGAAGTTCGCCATTTTCAAAGTTGGAAACATAAAATTACGTACACGTGTTTTCGGTTACAAATAAATGGACACGTGTTTAGCGGTTTTGGCTAATTTTGCCTGTAATGGAGCAAAATAGGGATTCTTACATTATATGGGAGATTCTTTGTTTTCAAAGATAGCAATATCAAAACTTCACATACCGACATCATAAGTCAAATCAATAAATACGTGTTTCAGGATATTCCAAAATTTTACCATTAAGGGTGTTAAATAAAGGATGCAAGTTTGAGTGAATATATTTAAAAACTAGTAAGGAGCAAGGCTTTGAAGAGTGGGGAGCGGGAGTTATAACACGGGTGAAGAATATCTATATTCAACTGCTAGGGTAACAATTTATATGGCAGATACATTATTTTCAAAGATAGCAACACCTATATTTGCATACCTATTTTTGATTAAAAATCAATTTACACATGTTTCAGGATTTTCGAAAATTCTACCCCTAAGGTGTAAAATATCAAGTTTGTATGAAAGTATTTGAAATCTATTAAGTAGCATGTCTTTAATGTGTGAGGTAACGGGTCTACGAAGGATGTCAAGAGCGAAGCCGGAGGTCACAGCTAGTCTGAAATAAATGCTTATTATTATACATAGTAGTGTCTAGTACATCAATGTATGACATTTTTTATAATTGTATAAAGAAGACTTTCAATTAAAGGATGTTTTCCCTTGATAATTTGTGAAAATTTGATTAATAGCGTCCCATTAACCAGAAGTAGAAGTTAATTTAGCGGTATTTGGTTAGATAGGATAATTGAAAGGGTTTACCGCTAAATATCATACTTGTTAAGAATACTTATAAGGCATAGTGTAATTGTTATTTAGTTTGGATGGTGGATTTTGAAAATAACAGAAAAATGTTGTGCGTTACTGAAGATTTTTTACACTTTCTTTTTGTGTTTTAAAATTCATTAGGTTTACATTTTTTTTTGGCGCCTACCTGATTGAAAGCAGAGACTACGATCCGTGATTAAGGGCCGCTATCTCAGCCGGTAGGGCCCCGATAGCGACCCTTAGGTGGACGTCCCAGAAATATGCCGTTTTACGGTAAAATGTAGCTAAGCTGACGACCGTTCTACGTTTCAAGACTGCCAGTAACCTCTGGGCCATCAATAATACGATTTACGATGCTGCAACGCGTCGTGAGTTTCAAGCAAGTATTTTGCGGAGATCCACCCCAGAGATGTGAGCAGTGAGTATTCCACGCACGGACGAATCTGACACTTATATAATAAGCATTTCTGTTCCGGCATGAAAAACCGCCTCATCCTGGTAAGGCTTCAGAGCTTGCGAGAGGTCAAGCTGATGCACCTCTCGATGTAATTTTTGTTGTTAAACTCTCGACGAAGGTCTACCCGAGACTGCAGAGGTAATTTTGCAGCTGCAATTTAATGTTTTGAAGAGTTGGAAGGGTAAGGAAAGACCAGATTATGGGAACCCCATCGATCGATGCAGTGGGATGCGGTCCAGATTCCGATCGAGCTCCACCACAACTTGTGGCGTCGTAGCCTCAGCATCCGTCCGTCCGTCCTCATGATATCATGATTGGCGTAGGTGACGGCTATGGGGCCTAGTTGCCCGGGTCTGACCTATCCCCTTTCTTGGGGATTGGTTGCAGGTTGGCCTCCTTCCACGCATCCGGCACACTGCCCGTAGAGTAGGACAGAAGATACAGGATTATTTATTTTTATACATCACTCGAAAATAGTTATGAAAATTTATAACACGTGGCGACAGTGTCCTTCGCTGTTCGCGCCAAAAAACTCAAAAAACCTCCTACTTGTGTATGTAAGTTAACGTTTTAGGTAACTTTCATCCTTCTTTCATTGACTTGTGATCTTAATTGATAGAATCAAATTAGGGACGATTTCCAAGTAGTTGTTTGATCTATGAATAGATAGATTATATAAGTCATTAACTGTTTATAAATTACGATAAAAGGGTACTTTATGAAGGATATCAAAGCAAATCCGAATATCTCCTTTTATTACAAAGGCTGGCAGTTGAATTAATCCGTGCAATTGCTCTTGATAATCCTCTATTAATTGAAAAATTTTGTATTGCAGTATTGGTTTATGGTTTAATTGAATTGCTATTTGTACACAACTGTGTGAATAAATATTAATAAAAACGTTTATGCTTTTTAAAATATTCATGTAAAGCAGCCATAAATCTCCAAAAAATATATAAATATGTAGGCTTTTTAGAATGGCTTACCCAAAGAATAAATAAAATAATAAATAATGTGGATATTTTTTACTGAACGCCATCTAGCCCAAAATGACCACTAAATACTTTTACTATATGATCTACTCAACATATTTATTTATATAGTTAAAGCTAAAAATATGATTATATGTCTCACTAATTTTCTCTGTATTGTAATAAAAAAAATGGTTTTATTTCATTTGAAGTAGCCCTCTAATGAATAAATTAAAAAGAACCTTAGCATCTCTTACATTTAGGTACTTGTCTCTAGCTTAAGAATAGCCATGTTAGATTGTGTCTAGAATTTTTTACAGTTAATTAAATGTAACCTTTCTACTAACCTTCAAAGAGCTTACTAGAGCTAGACTAAAACATCTTCATCTGACAAAGCAACATCCTTAATTAATAAAATTCCTCAGGCAAAGAAAGTATTACTTTATCTTCTTTTCACGTTTTTCATTCTCATCCTCTTCTGGTCCACATGGTCCACTATGATCCAAATTTTAAGTCATACTTACAACTAACTAACTAACGACGTGACGGGGTAGTCAGAGAGGACAGACCGCCAGGCTTCGCGATCGCGATCCATACTTCTTTCGCTTCATGCAGATTCATTAATCGCTTCATACATGCGCGCCTGGGAATCCAAGAACTTTTGACTTTTCCGTTTTTGAGCAATTGATCACATGGTTTTCAAATGTAAGTCTCGGCCTACCCTGACTCTT
The DNA here is from genome assembly GCA_948477245.1 of Thumatha senex. Lineage (NCBI taxonomy): Eukaryota > Metazoa > Arthropoda > Insecta > Lepidoptera > Erebidae > Thumatha > Thumatha senex. The sequence goes on along the minus strand of OX419741.1, from coordinate 10,569,251 downwards.
TCTACCCTCTACTTTCGCACAATATATCTTCTTCGTCAATCCTTCCTCACTCATTCGTTAGATGTGTCCAAACAAACGAAGCATGCCCTTTTCCAGCTAAACGCTGACACTTTCATTCAAACCTGCCATATTGCGTATCATTTCGTTACGTATTTGTTCGGCTTAGGTTACTCCGCACAATTTTTGAAGTGATCGCATCTCCACAACATTCAAATTACTTTCAAGGATTTTCTGACATACCCAGGTTTCGCTACCAAAAAGCAAAGATGGCACTAGCACTACGTTATGAATCGCTTGTCGTGCATCTTTTACGATGCTTTGTCGCTTGAATAACAAATTATAGGAAAGTTACTATTAAATCCACCCTTATTACCTAGGGGCGTAATAAATAGCATACAAAATTCTCAGCTCCTACGAAATAACAAAATTTGTAGATACCTTCTGATTTAGTTGTTATTATTGTTTTAATTAGTCTTGTTTCTAATTATGTGGGCTTTAAGCTTCTGGCAAACAAGCTTATTGGTATAAAAAAACATAAAGCTTTTCTACCCAAAAGTGTGCCTTTGCTAGTTTGTGACGTTTCACAGGATGTAAGCAATCCATAATTTTTATTAATTGTAAACATGACTTTAAAAATAAAGCGGTTCATTAAAACTTTTATTTGTACGCTAAGTTTAAGCCGTCTCTGGGATCCGGTGTAGACTGTATGTTGCAGTTTTTGTACTACTTAAGAGGGTAACTTACTTTAAAATTCTACGATGTTTTCAAAAGCAGCTACTCTAGGCACTGGGTGGTAAAAAGAACACTAGCTGTTTTCGAAACTAGCAATTAAGAGTACATTGTATAAGGCTTGTTTAGACTTACATTACATATAATAATTTCAATGAAACTATAAATGGTGGCTGAAATCAACGAATGACACAACTTTTAGTATTGTAATATATACATATACTTAAAATGTTATTATTACTAAACTATAAGACGCCCGCGTAGTGACGTTTCCCGTACCAGTGTCCAAAAGTAACCTGATTCCAGGATAAAAAGTAACACCAAATTGTATCCAAATTTGTCCAGTCGTCTAAGGTTCACTTATATGCACCCAATAAATGGACTTGTAGTATTTATTTAGGATTTTTTTACGCGTTAGTTTTTTTTTGAGATAAGGATGGCAAGAGAATTCATTCGCTCACAGTTTAACAATAGTCCAAGGCTTTTTCTTTACAGTCTGGTTTAACCTTTTTCTCAGGATTGTCTGAAGCTTTTGAGAAAGCTTATTTATTATAATTTACATTATGCGAAAAAATATATAACCTTAAAGTAAGAATTAGTCAAATACAATGTAAATACAGTCCTCAGTCCATGGGTTTCAGTCTTTATTTCAACAAATTGACTATAAATATAAGCATCGTATGACTTATTATCGAAAATCTAGTGACTATTAAATCGTTCCATTAGTTTTCCTCTTCACCTACAAATCTTGTTTCAAATAGCGTAAATTACCTGTACAAATAATCACTGACATCAAACAGTAGCACATCTAACGTGTACAACAAATTCTCTAGAGACCAGCTATCGACTTTTACACATCTTATATAACTGTGAGTCGTGAGACAAGAGCGACCAAGAAAAGAAAAATCTTTTAGTTGTTATTCCCGGGTGTGCTTTTAAGTGTATAATAAATAGTTGGTAAAAAAATTTACTTTACTCCCGCTATGAAACATCAATTAATAAATATTGTGTGAGACTTTTCACACAGCGCCATCTAGCCCAAACTAAGCTTTCAGCTTATGCTATAGGATCTAGATAACTGATAAACATACTTATGTATTTCTGAATACATACATATTATACATAGGAAACACCCGAATTCCGAAACAAACATTTGTGGATCACACAAATATTTTTGCCGACCCGGAAATCGGAAACCGGGAGGCGAGGTAAACCTCAGGCGAGTCAGCGCATATACTTCAATCCTTTTATATTAATTATTTAGCACGCAGTTAAAGAAAAAATAATCTGAGGTAGCGCCAAAATTTACCATACATTCATCTTTAACATAGTTCCGACACAGATTATGGTATTTTAATTGTTCATTCCTAATGGTATGTTAGAAAAGGTAAATAATAGCAGATTGCTCAAAAAAGGAAAAGTCAAAAGTGCTCGGATACCCAAACGTGCATGTATGAAGCGATTAATGAATCTACAGGAAGTGAATGAAGTATGTATGGATCGTGATGCCTGGCGATCTGTCCTCTCTGACTACCCCGTCAGGGATACAGTGTGAAGATAGTTAAGTCAAATATCGCACTAGCATGCTAAAACTGCACTATAAAGTAACAATATCATTACCTATGACCACGACCGCTGTACCACTCACTGCATTGTTTCAGGCCACTGCCGTGTGATATCACAGTCCCCTGGACCTCTGAGATCTTTGATAGCCATTTTACATCCTAATTTTGTCGTACAATTAACCTACAAAAACATAAAACCATTTCAATCCATTTGTAAGTTAAGACTGACAACTGTCTTTTATCAGCAGCTAGGACTGCAGTCGGCGATGCAAAGTATCCTTTAGTAATTGGTCTCTGAGAAAACCATTTTGAAGTATTTGTAATTTCTTTTCTAAATACTTTTTAAAACCTTGTAGCATCTGCACACGAATGTAAAGCTTGCAATTTCAATGTATTCAGACGAATACGTACTAATCTGCACTAGTGTACCGTTGAGCTTAACTCTCGTCTTGTGCAGGTGGTTGTAAAACAAGGCGCTCGGGTACAACGACCAGCTTGTAGTCATGAATAAATGTACATATTTGTACGCTTACCTCGTAATATCCACTGTTATGAAACCCGAGGAAATTATGAAAATAATAAAATGAACGCCGTGGAGTAAGATATTATTGCTTTGCGCCAAGAGGTATACCTAAAATGAACACTTTAAATCTTTATATACATTTGTTATAGTAGGTATTTATGTGTATGTTGCAGGTGTGTCGTAGTTTATCATTCTGGATGACTTTCATAGTCATTTTTTAATGACAGATATGAGAAAGCAGATTATAATCATACATTCCGAGCTGAAACGAGGTATAAGAGACCCCACCAAGATTTCTGCGGCCCAAGCGACTTCACCTACTAGCGGTGTACCTTCTGACTAACGGACGAGGCAACGAAGCAGGGGGTTTTGTTAGGGCCCCCTTTGGGTTGGAAGGTCAGACTGCAGTCGCTCCAAAAATGTCACAAATTAAAAACCAAACGACAGTTATATACTTCTGCACCCATACAAAGTGGACCCTAGGTTTTAAATCCTGGTAGGGTTTTAAAGCAACTGGGAAACAATTTAAGAAGATTTCATGCATAATCCAACTATTTTAAGAATCCTCAATGTTCCCTGGAGATCATTAGATTTAGAGTTGAAATATCTTTAAACCACAGACGTAGAAGAGTAAGCAGATTAAACATATTCCCTTCCTTTAGGATCAATACTTCATCCTTGTCACTCTTGCCATTTGTTGTATAAAGCTACTTTGTTATTCCTGTGTAGCTACATCTAACGCACAGTTTGACATCGAACAGCGCGTAGTCAATTTTTCTACTACAACTAAGCTACAAACTTATAATGACAACCGCCGCTATCATCTTTTAATCAAAGAATTATGTGTCTAAGTAAAAATATTACATAAACTTATTGAAAAATTTTACAAAAGTAGACAAAAAATATACAAAAAGGTTTGTAAATAGAGTGATGACGATGAAGTTTAATTATCAATATATCACCAGAAATAACTAAGCTATTTATATATATGTGTGTAATAGGCTACGCTATTATTCGATAACTTTGGGTCTGCTTACTGTCATTTATTACTAGCACAGTAATATTTGACAGTTCTAAACCCATAAAATCAATCAATCAATAAAGTCATCCTATTCAAAGTCTACTGCTGTTTGTAGGTCTTTCCTATTATAATTATAGGAGGGTTATTGACCTTACTGTATCATTATGGCCAAACGGGTTGGTACAAGGTTTCGTTTCGACTTTTCTCTTTGCCATTACTTTGAAGATGAGGCTGGCCAGTACTGAAGATCTCTTTATCTCCATTGCAACCAAATAAACTTTTATTTTCTTAACGGCTTTTTATTATTGATTATGGTTTTTATCATATTTTTATCGTGTTTTGTGCCTACCCCAATGGGAGACAGACGTGATAATATGTATGTATGTACGTAATATTCATATCGATAATACGTTGGGTTGGCTGGTTACTGGCCATCACTCTAATAAATAATATTTTGTGAAAGTGACCCTACTAAACAACACAATGCCTTCCAATATAATACCCAATTAATGACTTCCAAGAACAGAAATTTGCTTCTGTTATTACAGATAGAATATAAACTTATATAATGTGTTACATAAGTTGTGACAGATCTGAATGCCGACATCCAATAGTTGACAGGCCGAACGAAGTTAATAATCTATGTAAACAAATATGGCTACTAACCGATCCTTTTGTGTTCATGGAAATAATTTTCCTAATACAAGTGTGTGAAAATTTTGATAAGGAAATGAGTAGGAGTGTTACTTTATAGTCTCTTGTTTGTGTGTTGCTACTAAAGGCAAAATAATGTAAGAAATATCTAACTAAACTAACTAACTATCTTCACGCTGTATCCCTGACGGGGTAGTCAGAGAGGACAGATCGCCAGGCTTCGCGATCCATGCATACTTCTTTCGCTTCTTCGAGATTCATCAATCGCTTCATACACGCACGTCTGGGTATCCGAGTACTTTTGACCTTTCCGTTTTTGAGCAATCTGCTCACGTGGTCTTCATATGTAAGTCTCGGCCTACCCTGACTCCTTCTACCCTCTACTTTTGAACAATAAATATTCTTCGTCAATCGTTCCTCACTCATTCGTTGGACGTGTCCAAACCAACGGAGCACGCCCTTTTCCAGCTTAACGCTGACACTTTCATTCAAACCTGCCAAATTGCGTATCACTTCGTTACGTATTCGGCCAGCCAAGGTAACGCCGCACAACTTTCGAAGTGATCGCATCTCCACAGCATTCAATTTACTTTCATGCATCTGCTGACATACCCAGGTTTCACTACCGTAAAGCAAAGTTGGCACTAGCACTGCATTATGAATCGCCAGTCGTGCTTCTTTTACGATGCTTTGTCGCTTTACTAACTGGGACAAAGCACCGTTAACTTTGTTTCCGGCAGCTACTCGCCGTTCCACATCCGAATCACATCTTCCATCCGCGCTAAACATACTTCCTAAATACACAATTTCATTCACTTGCTCTAGACGTTCCTGGTTTACCCTAATCTCGCATTTAGTTCTTACGTCACCTCTTTCAAATACTAGAACCTTAGTTTTACTTGCATTCAAGCGGAGACCCTTACTTTCACACCCCTCTTTCATATTAGTGACTAATGCCTGAAGGTCGGCTTCTGATGAGGCCATGAGCACCGCATCATCAGCGTACAGCAGACAGTTTACTGTAAAGTCACCCAAATTCACACCCATATTAAAATCTTTCAACTTCTGCAGGCAACTGTCCAGATACACTATGAACAGCCAGGCGGACATGTCACATCCCTGTTTGACGCCTGTACAGACATCAAAAAGAGGTGACACATCCACATTCATCAAGAAATATCTCTTTTTTAAAATAGAATAATTTTATTAAAACTTTATAAACTGTTTATGTGCGCAACAGCTTTGGCATTATACAATGACAGTATTGTAAATTGATGGTTGTAGATAATGAAATATGTTTCATTAATATTATACAAACATTTTGAGGTTTCGTGTCAACAAGGAAGCCTATAGTTTCGCGTTATCAATCCGTCTGTTCTAGACTTTTAATGCGAGAATACTGTAAGTGTAGTGTCGAATGCCGAATTTCACTTGTCCGATAAACTGTTTACTAAAAACACCCTTCTACGGTAACTAACCACAGAGTTCGTCTCTAGTGCTTCAACAGTTAATGGCATCATTTTAGTTTCTATTCTTATTTTTATTTTCTATATAGTTTCTATATTCTTTATTTATATAAGACACGTAATGCGTAATACTTATGAACTTCACTAGGAATGATATACTGCCAGACTCATCTAATTTTATTTTATCGTCTATCAGGAATGTGTTTAGCTGGATGGTCTCCACGACATAATAACCTATCTCAATGGGTTATCCAAATAAACCTGACAACGGATCATCAGGTAAAAATGCAATAAAATGTATTTTTTTTTACTATCTCCATACGCCTCATGTATGGTACTGTAGTATGGTCATCATCGCCAGGTGTTTCAGTTCCAAAAGTCTCCACTTCAAAGACAATCTTCGTATATGCCCTTATGACCCTGCTTTAGCAGCATTTCAAAGTTGTTGGCCCTTTCATGCAATTATTCAGGACCATTGACTGCACGATCCAACTGTAGAGCATTATGTAAGAGGCGTCAGGTCAATAAATTTAAAAGTTTGACTCGCAAAGGGTTTTGAAATTAGTTTAGTACTCAATTTCAATGTATGAACAATAAGGTTATCCAGCACCGGTCAGATACGCCAAACTACCGACGTACCTATGTCCTAGTGTCATTACGAAAATGTTCTTGGCATAGAAGTCAATATGAAACTGCTTAAAAACCGCTCGAAGCTGACAGTTATTGTCAATGTTCCATAAAAAATGGCACTTACATAAATCCCTGTGGAACACTGCATAAAACTTTATTCAAACTCTGTCTGGACTACTCGGATGATAGCAATTCATTCTGGAACCTAAATCTTGCCCGTTAGGATTTAGACATATACATCACACGATAAGCTAATGCCTACCTGATGCAACGTTAAAGAAAGTTCTTGAAAGTGTTACACCGTTGTGTACACTTCGAAAAACAATTCGGTACTTTAGAATGACCTTTCATAAATAAACATCGTAAATAAATATCGTTGGAACAACTCACACAAAGCCATTTGATTCCAAACAAAGCAGAGCTTGTACTATGGTAACCAGATAACTGATATACATACTTATATATTTGTAAATACATACATATTATAGATAAATAACATCCAGACACAGAATAAACCATCGTGCTTATTACACAAAGTTTTATCCTGAGTGGGAATCGAACCCACTACCTCTTGCGTAGCAGTCGGATACACTCCCACCGCGCCGCAGAGGCATGTATTAATTGTAAGGTATCTCCTCCCCACTCCGAAGTTCAGGGCGTCTATGCCACCAAGAATGACGATCGAAAAAGGGGTGTGGTCTTGACATAGCTTATTATGCAAAATGATGTAAATTAGAAATAATGAAACCATAAAATTAAACATCTCAAACGCAAAAAGGAAAAATATACGTAAAATAACTTGTATTTACAGTTGGTTAAATAAATGTTCGAAATAATTAAAAGCGTGAGCTTAATTAAGTGTGTAATAATAAGCACGTACATTTCATTTTCCAGTTGTGTTTTCCTGTCGCAGCATTTAAAAATTCATTATTTCAAAGTGAGTTTAAACGCTTTATATTGCATGCCTTTTTCATGTCGCTTTGCAATTTCATTAATTTTATTAATCTTTAATCATTTATGTCATTTTGTGACACAATTATCAGAATTTAGTATAAAATTTACTGCCTATTTCAATTCAATTCAATGGAAATGCCTATTCCATCAGAGGAGTGATCGCTCTCGAAAGTAATTTAAATTTGTAATAACCAATCTAGAGGTAGGAATTTTCTTATTACAGTGCAGCCAGAAGAAGAGCAGTAAGTAGAGTTGCCGAAACAACAACTAACTTTGTATACGCATTTGATTATGTTATGAAGAGGTCTTAACTGCAATTTTAAAGTGGAGTCAACTACTACCTCTAGATGTCTGAGCCTGAAAGCGCAGAGATGAGAAATTAGATGTCATATAAGATGAAAGAAATCCAGCGATGAGTGTTAATAGTAATGAACTCTCAAGTCTTAGTAAAATATTAAATAAAATAAATATCCATCACGCCTTATCCCCGAAGGGGTGGCAGAGGCATATTATATGCCCACTTTTCACCGTGTGGATTCCTGTCCCACGTAATAGGTGGTGAGCCCATTGCCGTATTCATACGTTTTGCCTAGAGAATCGCCTTAATCCAGAATGCAATACAGTATGTGTATCACGTTCACAAATTAACTGGCGATAAGACGCTTTCACTCAAGTATCTTGGAACAGCTGTCACACTGCAAGATTTTTAAATTGTGAGTTAGTATAATTTTTGATAGGGTATTAAACAATAATGATACGGTCTTAATCTTTTCGCATTTAGTCTTGAAAATTGGCGTAACTCGTTTGTAAAATTAGTATTATTTAATCACAATAAAATACTAGCCAATAATCTATCATATTCAAATTTAATTTTATAGGGCTAAACAGGTTAACCTTTTTTGTTGCCTGACTCTTTTACCAGGCAATATAGGTATGCAACGTTTAAGATATATTTACAACGGGTTTAGATTTATATTCAAATCCACTATATAGAACTTTATTTACATCGTCATAACATCCTAGATAGTACAGATATATTTCAATATTTTTTATCTACCGACCTAACCTTCGTTTAGTTTGATATCCAATAAGTAATATAATCTAGTCAATCTCTTCTGATACCTATCTGATAGAGTTTACGCTATCGACACAACTATATCTAGGCACTTACTTAATGTTATGAAGCAAATACTTGTTGTTCCAAATTTATGCTATCACTACTAGATTTTACCAATTTATTCAAAATTGTTGATTTCTATTACTCCGAAGGTTAGACTTGTGATAAACGTCGTGGATGTCACAATTACTACTATGTTAAAACTTAACTATTTTAAGCATATGCTATTGTGATGTTGTTTGTTTATACAATAAAGAATAAAAAAAAGGTGTAGGCGGAACCATACAATACGCTGTATGCTTTATTATCCACCGCAACAGGAAGTGAATTTGAAACGATATTTTTTACAATTTACAACCCAAATATCAAAAAATATCGTATATTAGAAATATATATTGCTAGATCCAACGACGACGTGTTTCATTTCAAAGTTGATAAATAGTAGTGCATGCTACATGTTTCTGAAGTATTTTAAATATTTCTATCTGCATTTCCACTGCATAAACAACACGAGTATAGTACAACGTTGACTTTTCCAGATTGTAACTTTATTAAAACAATATTATAAAGTCGAAAATGGTACTACAATTGTCAAAAATGGTCATAGACTAGTACTAGCTACGGGAGTCGGTGGTGTAGATGAAAAGTAACAGATGAGTCTCTGAGGGGCCGAAACGAATTCATTATAATAACAAACCTAATTTTTGAAATACTAAAGATGTTGGTTACCCTCAAATGCAAAATACATTTAGACGAAATTACTTTTCACGTACTCCAAATATCAGAGTTCAAATCTTATTCAATATAACAACGTATACTACCAGTAATTGGCATAGAGGCCAAATAAAACAAGTTACAAGCGAGCACAGTGTCGTATTTGGTTTCATTACACTGTATCAACATTACGCCATCAAAGCTCAGATAAACAAGAACAGGGGCGACCTACCTTAGAAATTGTTTAGTACACGTTAATATTTGTTGAGGTTTTAGATGTGTAGTCGTCGCAAGGCTAGGAAAAATAGATAACATTTAAGGGGATTGTATAGAGTCGATAAGGATGTTTTAAGTACGGTTTTAGATGCGATTGTCAGGGATAATCATTCTTACCGGTCTCCATGATCGGGCCTGAGAACGGTGAGTGGGCCGCTCGCCATCCTTACAGAAGCAGGCCCAAGACAGGGGCACTACGTTTAAAATATCACGCACGCCTCACGCCCCAAGAAGCGAGATAATACCCGAACCAACACCCAAAGAAGCGGGATAGCACCTGAACTCTAGATAAGGCCGCTGTGGTAGCCAAAGTCTGCCGGGAGCACTGGGACATCATTCTGAGGACCCGGAGCATCCGGCAATGGACAGGTAGGCAGGGATCGCGATTTTAGCCGGTTCGATCCACATCTTAAAAAAAAGGGATAATCATTCTACATTTTAATGGACTAATTTTATTTTAAAACTCTGTCAGCTTAGCATCGCTGAATTTTTATTAAAGTGTCAAATAAAGTTGCTTCCAGCAGTCTGTAGGTATGTGAGTACACTTAGATCTTTTAAATGAAACGAAATTTAATGCGTTTTTTATGATTAGGCTAGCTGTACGCTCGAACTTTCGTTGTATACATTCAATTCGTTACACACGCAAACGCTTACATCGCATATACGCAAACGCGTTAATTCGTTTTCAAACAACGTATGCAAGTCGACTTTATTTGTTGTTATTTATCATTACTGCCTAGCACTCTTTTTGTAGAAGCGTGACGATATTATAACCTATATTAAAATTTTTGACCCGATGGTACGAGTATACAAGCCGACGGCGGCCATAACGAATACTTTTTTATTTTCAGTGCAGAAACTAATAAATATTGTATATAATATAAATAGTAGTAAGATTATATTATTTGTAACAGAAGTCATGATCAGATTTAAATAGAATAATATTAATAGAATAGCATTCAAACTCCATTATAAACATTGTCAATAGGTACAAATATTTGAACTGAAACTGGATTATGTGTATAATATGTTTGTATGTACTTAGAAATATAAATATGTTTATCAATCGTCTACATCCCATCACACAAGCTTATATTAGCTTACTTTATGCTAGGCGGCGCTGTGTAAAAAGAAAATGTCCCACTATATTAAAACGTGAGACTACAGGAATGTAGGTTGCAAGACTACCTACTGAACTACCAAGGCAGTTAAATAAAAATAACCAATTTAAAACTGAGTAAAAATATTATTTAATCTCGAAACATTGGTATTGCCATTACTTATGCCAGCTATGACTTAATTAGGCTACATTACGAATTGATTACAACTGTGTCGCTTTGCTTCCTTAATGATGATGCTATGTGCAAACATCTATCTAATGAATGTACAGAGGTAATAAATAATAATTATGCGCTAATAATATCATGGAATATGTAACAGATGTTTGATTCTGTTGTTCTGCATCTGGGTTATCACGCCATGAAATGCACTGATAATCAGCATCTTCTAGTGCTACCTTAACCTGACGGTACATTTTAATCACATCTGCTACTAGACAAATAGGGTGACGTCGCCAAAGCACACCAACATTTTGAAAAAAGTTGATATTTTGACGGGTGAATCTTTGTTGGAAAATTAGGGTGCTTTTTAGATATTACGCCCAAAGATGTAAAAATAAATATTTCAATTCAAATCTCTTCCCTACACCTTAGTACTCGTATATTTGTTTTAAGGTTATGTAAAAAAAGTGTAAATACAAATGTTAGTCAAAAAAGTCATTTTACTACCTACAACTTTGCCATTTGACTTTTTTCAATAGGACTGTTTTGCCGGAAATCGAAATAAACCGTTTTTTACCCTTAGAAACTCACGAACTTACCCAGTACCTTTCCGACCTCAGATCGCCCGTAAATTATTTATCCTTTCATTTTTATAACATTATCTTCCTTTTCTGATGGATTTCATTCCACTATTTTTTTTTAATTTATTTTTTTACTATTTTTAAAGGCTTCTAACCTGGTCTTTAAAGCAGCAATAGTATTTTAATATATTATTAATGATATCGGTGATTTTATGTTATTATTAATTAAATAAATAATAAATAAATATCCATCACGCCTTACCCCAAAAGGGGTGGCAGAGGCATATTATATGCCCACTTTTCACCGTGTGGATTCCTGTCCCACGTAATAGGTGGTGAGCCCATTGCCGTGTTGAAATAGACAGACGCAGGTTGTGGCTACCTGCTGTTGAAATTTTTCAAGCCGCCCATAAGGCATTCAACCAGGCTTTACGACTGCCATTTTACTGGCAACCAGGCTTAACGTGCCTTCCGAAACACGGAAACGCTCGCAAATTTAAATGCCACAAAGTGGTCACCCATCCAAGGACCAGCCATAGTGAAAGTTGCGTAACTCAGTGATCTTTTACAGAACACGGAGACCGCGGGGCCACGAGCGCTTCATTCATTATTAATTCGGTGACTTATATATTATTATACATTACTTACAAACTAAACTATCACGATCCAGATTTTAAGATTACACCATCTAGCGAATGTGTTACTTCAAACTTGGTATAGGCTTGTACACATAATCCTACTAATATTATAAATACGGGCTAACACCCGCGAAAGTATGTAAGAATGGATGTTTATTACTCTTTCACGCAAAATCTACTGAATGGATTTTGATGAAACTTTAGAATAATATAGCTTATACATCAGAATAACACATAGGCTACTCTTTATTCCGGGAACAAGTTCCTGTAGGAAACGGGCACGGAAAACTTCTCTACGCGGGCGAAGCTGCGGGCGTCAACTAGTATTATAGGGGGCCTTACCAAGATTTCCAGGGCCCAAACGACCTGACCTGCTTGCGGTGCACCTGCTAACAGACGAGGCAACAATGCAGGCGTCCTTACTGTTCAAACGGCAATCCCTTCCAACAATGCTGAAAATCAAAAATCAAAAGCTGAGCCTAGCAGTCAACTAAAAGGGGATCAAAGTCTCTTATTCCGGGAAGGGCTTGGAAGCAACGAGGAATAAACTACTGGATACTAGATATAGAGTGTTAATCGTGTAAATTATTGTAGTCATAAATGTATATTCATATGTAACTAGCTTCCGCTCGTAGCTTCGCTCGCGTGGATTTCGGTAACCGTGACGCCCACTTCGCAACGGGCCGAAACGTCCAAATTTAATCATTCAAAGATCAAATATTATCTACATAAACTGTATTTAGTGATGAAATAATTTATTTTGATAAGGATTAATAGCATGAGTAAAATAAACGCGTTTAAATGTAGTCCAAAAAAAATTCAAGATTAATGGGTAAAAGAATTTTTAAAATCGGTCCTGTAGTTTTTGAGCCTTTTCATTACAAACAAACAAATATACAAACAAAGTTTTCCTCTTTATAATATTAGTGTAGATATAGACAAGTGAGCAAAAAGCGTAGATCTTGCGTGAACTGTAAAATATACACAATATGTTTTGCGAAAATGATTCTTTTATAAAATAATAAATTATTTTGCACTACACTGATATTTCTTTATACAATAAGTACAAAAAATTCATAAAATTGTGGCAGTAACGGGCAAAATCTTTGGCAGCCCACTGAGCGGAAAGTGCTATTCAGGTAAAATTATATTACGTTTGGATACTAGTAAAGTGCTTACTTGACGTCATAAATTTTAAATCACACTATAGGAAACGGCTCTACGCAAGCTTCAGTTCCTTCCCCTTTGAAATGAATCTTAATAATAAAATAAATTATAATTTATCCTAAAATTTGAGAATATAATATAATCAATTAATTGCTAAGGCGTTACACGCATAGACAAAGATACGTATCAATCACGCCTATAGTCCCGAAGGGGTAGCAGAGGCCTACGCCCACATTTCATTGTAAGCTATTTGCCACACGTAACAGGTGGAGAGCCCATTGCTGTGTTCAAAATAAAAAGAGTGTCCTGAATATGTAAGTAATGTCTAAAAAGTCTTCTGATTACCTACAAGGACAAAAATAATGATAAGTTACATGGCTGTTAAGACTGGTAGCTTTTTATAATTTTATAGATAAAGAGTGTAAACATTCAATGTTCAGAATGAGATTATGACACTACGTGGTGCTTAACTAACAATCTATATGAATGACTAATAAAATATTAAAGTCATTTGACTGACTCGGTGGCGCAGTGGTAGTGTATGCGACTGCCGCTACTGAGGTCCCGGGTCGGAAAAAATATTTCATATGTATAATATGGATGTATTTAGTAAAATATACGTATGTTTATCAGTCGTCTAGATCCCATAAAACAAGCTTATATTAGCTTAACGGCATATTGCGCCGGTATATGATAAAAGATTAGCCGCGTTATTTTTTCTATGTTGCATCGCCGATCTACATTGTTTTTATTTTAATAAGTTGTCTACCCTCCCCCCGCTTCCCTTAATTCCATTTCTCTTTCGCACCTACCTTGTCTCGCATAAAAGAGGAGCGAGACAGCTGTATTGCGCGCTAGCCTCACGGGCAGCGGCCACGTTTGTGGGCTGGCAGTCTGTTCCTACAACACCGCGCGCGCGCCCGCATCAAACCTTTCGCAATAATCCCGCACCAACTATCGCAATAATTGTATTTTCCATGGATAAATAGTCAATTCAAGTCCAGGGACGCCCCCGGCGGCATCCACCTCAGCATCTCGCAGCAAGCAGCAAGGTAGTGTGCATATTCCTGTTTTTCCATTACTTTTTCCGTCGACAATCGCGTGTAAATTTCATTTTAGTTTTTCCCCGCAAGTACAGTCCATTTTGAATTTATTTATCTCGCCCGCTCAACCATTTTTTTGGTCTCAACGATCCGGATTTTGATCCACCCGCTTTAGTAGTTTGCTAATAGAAACGCAATAGTTTTTTTATTCCACCACGGAATAAACGCATAGGTATAGGTTATAGTTTTTATTCTACCACGGAATAAACGCATAGATTAGGTAATAGTTTTATTCTATAGGGAATAAACGCTTAGATAATAGTTTTTATTCCATTAGGGAATAAACGCATACTTACCTACTGTTTTTCGCATAGGTAGGTACTAAATAGTTGGTAATTTCGACTGCACCGCATAGTAACAGGTAGACCACGCGCGCGCGGGCCCAGGTACCTACCTGGGCCCGCGCGCGCTTACCACCGCTGCCATTTTGATCGTTCGTTAGTTTTTCACTGTAGGTAGCTATAGTTGTTTTGTTTTAACAATGCCTCCGAAAGAGATTCCGGAGTTAAAACTATTACACGCTAATAAGAATAGCCTTTTTAAGCGTATGCAATTAATTTGTGATTATTCATCGAGGATCGCAGATGAATCAGTAAAAGAATTGTTTTTATCCTCGATCAAAACCGTAGATACTTTGCGCTTAGATTTCGAAAATGTTCTCGATAAAATTATCTTGCTTGAATTAAAATTGAATCCCGATTTCTAATAAAGTTATGACGCCATGTCATCTTTCGAAGATTTAATTTGTCGCATAAAACATGTCGCTAAGTCATTGCAAGCGCCCGTGCCCGTAGTAGTCACCGATTTGAAACCCGGGCCAGCCGGTTTTGATTTGCTGAAATGGGACCGACCTAAATTACCGCCCATACAAATATCCGAATTTGATGGCGATATTAAAAACTGGCCTTTGTTTTTCGCTAGTTTCGAAAATACGATCCATAATAATAATTCGTTATCGGATTACGAAAAATTACATTACTTAGTTAGTAAACTAACCGGGAAAGCAAAAACCGTATAACTCTTTGCGCCGAAAATTATAGTTTGATTTTGAATACTTTGAAAGTCAAATACGAAGACAAACGCATAATAACAACCGCTTATTTGGATCAAATATTTAATTTGAAAAATAGCTCATCGTGTAATAAACACGACTTAAAAAAATTCTTTGATATCTTTGCATCAGCTGTTCGCGCTCTAAAGAATGTCAAGGTCAATGACCTCTGTGACCTTTTGTTTTTGTATATCGGTTTAAAGAAATTAGATTCCGAAACCGTTCGCTTATTTGAAATGGATAGACGTGGCCATCAAATACCTAAGTTCGACGATTTAGAAACTTTCGTTCGTCAACATATTCCACTTTTGCAACAAACTTCGTTAAACCATGGAGTAGCGAAAAATAGTCCGACTAATCGTAGTAGTAATAGTAGTAAACCCACGAAGTCCACGCAGTCTTTTGTTAATTTTGAACCTACAACTTTGCAATCGCAAGTGTTGCATTCGAAAAATTGTTCTTTGTGTCAAGGTCACCATGACCAACTTTATAAATGTTCGGAGTTCAATAAACTCACTCCAAGCGATCGCTATAAATTTGTTCGTTCTAGTAATTTATGTATGAATTGTCTCAGTAAGAAACATCGTGTTTCATTCTGTAATTCGAATATTTTTTGTCGCAAGTGTAATAATAAACACCATTCATTAATACACTTCGAAAACAATAACGCCATGTCCGGTAGTTCGTCAGTCGATTCCAGATGCGCGAACTTCGTGCCTAACCGTCCGTCCGCTGTGACGTCACAGCCGCCCGCGGGGAGCGCTCTCGCGTGTTTTCGTCCCCGTCCGCGCCTAGCGACGGCGGCGCCACTGCCACGAACGATGTCGCTTTGTGCTCGCTATCAAGTTTGCACACAAGCCCTACTACGGTACTTCTGGCAACCACTCGAGTTGTTGTTTACGATTCGCATGGTAGGGGACATAGTGTTCGCGCACTTTTAGATAGTGCTTCTCAAAGTAACTTCATTAGAAAAAATTGTTGTAGTCGTCTTGGTTTGCATGGTTGTGAAGGGTATTGGGGGTTCCACTAAAGCCGTTCAAGGTTCTGTAGGGATCAAATTCCACTCGCGTTTTGATTTTAATGTTAGTTTTTCGATGGATTCGCTAGTTGTCGATAAGGTTACCGAATTTTTACCGACTGTCGCAGTCAGTAAGTCATTAATGACTAATTTTAGAGATTTGCCTTTGGCCGATGATACTTACGCCGTTCCAGGAGATATTGATTTGTTAGTTGGCGCTTCGATTTTCCCGCACCTTCTGTTGCAGCATAAGGTTCAAGGTCATGCATCACACCCCGCGCCGCTCGCCTTAGAGACGGTTCTTGGGTTTGTTATTGTTGGTTCCGCACCCGCTTATTTTGATTGTAACTCGACAGTGTCATATTGTTGCACCGTCGAGCCGCTGGACTCCGCTGTCCGTAAATTCTGGGAAATAGAAGAGGTGAACGTCCCTCCTATTGTCAGCCCGGATGATAAACTTTGTGAAGAGTTTTATAGTCGCACGACTACTCGCGATAGTGATGGTCGTTATGTTGTCGCACTCCCCTTTAAGGGTGATGTTAATTCGCTAGGAGATTCGTTTCAGTCCGCCGAAAAACGCTTCTTATGTTTAGAACGGAAAATGCAGACATCTCCAAAGTTGAAAGAGGCTTACGATAGCGTAATAATAGAATATTTGGATAAAGGTTTCATTTCACACGTGCCTCCCGAAACCGAAGAGACGAAGCACGCTCCTTCGTATACCATACCGCACCATGGAGTTGTCCGCGAGGATAAACTAACCACCAAGTTGCGCGTTGTTTTAGATGGCAGCGCCAAAACTAGTTCGAATGTTTCGGTAAACGATATTTTGCACAGTGGCCAAAATCTCCAAGGTAATTTGTTCGAAATTATAGTTAACTTTCGCTTATTCGCTGTCGCGCTTTCAGCCGACATTAGACAAATGTTTCTTTGTATTGGTGTTCGCGAATCAGATCGCCGATTTCAACGCATTTTGTATAGATTTTCACCGCAGGAACCTTTTCAGGTTTACGAATTAAATCGCGTTTGTTTTGAACTTAAATCCAGTCCCTTACACGCTCTTCGCACGCACTGTCAAGCAGCTCGCCGCCGATGAGGGCGACAGTTACCCGAAGGCTAAGGAGACTGTAGAATCTGGTCTGTACATGGACGACTATATTTATTCTGTGCAGACCGAAGATCAAGCTGTCGCAACTGCGACTGAAGTAATTGATCTCATGAAGGCTGGTCATTTTGATCTCGTAAAATGGACTAGTAATTCGCAAACTTCGACTCCATGGATTCGAATTCCACCGTCGCATCGCTTGTCGACTGTCAAGGAGTTTGATAGTAATGATACGCACAAGGTTCTCGGTTTGCGTTGGTCACCTTCGTCCGACATGTTTAGTTTGAAGGTTTGTCCTACACCGTCAACCTGCACTAAGCGCACCATATTGTCGTGTGTCGCACGCATATGGGATGTGATGGAATTTGTAGCACCTGTCGTCTTGTACGCAAAGCTTCTCATAAAAGAACTTTGGCTGTCCAACTGTGACTGGGACGACACTCCTCCTGACCACATCATTAAATTGTGGGACCGCTTTAGAGCCGAGCTTCCTATGCTTGAGCAAATTAGAATACCGCGCCATGTTGGCATCTCGCGCCAGGTTGGGATGATAGTATTGTAACTGTTTTAGGTTTCGCTGACGCTAGTGAGAAAGCGTATGGGTGTGTTGTGTACTTCCACGTTCGTAACGGTGATGACATTTCATTTCACCTTATCAGCGCTAAATATAAAATAGCCCCTAGTAAGGTAGTCTCTCTCGCTCGTCTCGAGCTGTGCGCTATATTGGTTCTAGCCCAGCTCATTAGTTCGATTATTAGTAGTTGTCGCAACCGCATTAATATAGATAGGATTTTCGCATTCTCGGACTCGACCGTCGCTTTGTGTTGGACACATTCTTCACCCCATCGTTGGGATACATTTGTCGCAAATAGGGTGGCAAAAAGTCGGAATCGGCGCCGCAAAACTTTTATCACGTCTCAGGTACGGACAACCCTGCCGATTGTTTGTCTCGTGGGTTAACACCTGCACAGATTTTGGATCATCCGTTGTGGTTCCATGGCTCTTCCTAGTGCCAAGCCCCACCTGATGAATGGCCTGTTAGCCCTTTCAACCCCGCTACTGTGTCCACGCCGCCAGAGGAAAATAAAGCCTCTTTGGTTGCTACCGCGCGGCTCGAAAAGTCGGCTATCTTAGAGTTGGCTAGCCGTGTTTCATCGTGGTCGATCCTTTTACGTAGTGTTGTTTTTATTTGTAGAATTTTGAAAATCCTTGCTCATCGCGAGCATGTTACCGCCTTTGACTTAAACAAGGCTGAGTTAATCGTGCTTCGTGAACTTCAGAGATTTTATTTTTCGTCTGAAATTAGAAATTTGGAATTGAATAAGTCTTGTAGTCGTGCTTTTCAGCATTTGAAACCTTTTTGAAGGATGGCCTCATTCGAGTTGGAGGTTGTTTGAGCCAGTCCGCATTAGAGTACAATCAAATGCATCCTATAGTTCTCCCGCGCAAGGATCATATCGTTGATCTTTTAGTTGAATATCACCATAGGGTGAATTGTCACGCTGGTCCAGATTTATTAATGTTAATCCTGCGCCAGAAATACTGGATTCTCTCCGCACGCAATTTGATTCGTTCGATAGTTCATAGATGTTGCGATGTTTCAAACTTCGCCCGAAGTCAATCGCGCCCGAAATGGCCGATCATCGTCCTTGTCGTGTTGTTCAGGCTGCTAAACCGTTCGTACACACGGGTACAGATTACGCTGGCCCCTTCAGGGTAACAGTTTCTCGTGGTCGTGGTATACTCTCTACGAAAGCTTATGTTTGTCTTTTTGTTTGTATGACGACTCGCGCCGTCCATATAGAGTTAGCTGGTGATTTGAGCACGCCATGCTTCATGGCTGCATTTAAAAAATTTTTGTCGCGTCGGGGTTCTGTATCTCGAATATTATTCGGACAACGGTACGAATTACGTCCTTTCCAAACTACATAATTTTTTGCGCTCTAAATACTTTATCACGGAATTTGCCTACGTCTTAGCTGAAAACCGCATTGAGTGGTCGTTTAATACGCCCGCCGCAAGCCACTTTGGTGGCTAATATTAAAAGCTTAAAAGCGCACCTGTTTCGCGTTATAGGTGAACAGATACTCACGTTTGAAGAGCTGAGCACCGTGCTCACTCAAGTCGAGGCCGTAATGAATACGCGTCCTCTTTGTAGAACCTTGTCTAGTGATCCCTCGGAGCCGCTCGCACTGATTCCAGCGCACTTTTTGAATGTTACACCGTTAAAATACTTACCGCTTTTGAACTAGAGGAAGATCGACTTCATCTCTTCTCGCGTTGGATAAACTCGTTCAATCGTTTTGGAAGCGTTGGAGGACAGACTATTTGCATACGCTACAGTCACGTCAGAAATGGAATACTCCATCGAGCCCTATTACCGTCGGTACTGTCGTAGTTATTTTAACTGAAAATATGCCTCCATTACATTGGCCTCTTGGGGTAGTAGAAGAAGATTTCCCTGGGTCAAATGGGATCACCAGTATAGTTCGCGTTAAAACCGCAACTGGTTCGTACTTGTGACCAGTTATTCATCTTTGTCCTTTGCCTAATCAACAGTAACTTCAATAACAAATTTAGCTTGTTCGATTAGGTTTAGTTTAGTTCGATAGCATTTTGTTTATTTAGCAGCTAAAGCTTAGTGGCAACTGTATAGTCAGTTGTTCCTTTTTCGAAGGTAACCCTTAAAGCCGGGGTGAAATGGTTGCGCCGGTATATGATAAAAGATTAGCCGCGTTATTTTTTCTATGTTGCATCGCCGATCTACATTGTTTTTAATTAATTAGTTGTCGACGCTCCCCCCGCTTCCCTTAATTCCATTTCTCTTTCGCACCTACCTTGTCTCGCATAAAAGAGGAGCGAGACAGCTGTATTGCGCGCTAGCCTCATGGGCAGCGGCCACGTTTGTGGGCTGGCAGTCTGTTCCTACAACACCGCGCGCGCGCCCACATCAAACCTTTCGCAATAATCCCGCACCAACTATCGCAATAATTGTATTTTCCATGGATAAATAGTGTTTCGTGCAAGGAAACCAGGAATTCAAGTCCAGGGACGCCCCCGGCGGCCTCCACCTCAGCATCTCGCAGCAAGCAGCAAGGTAGTGTGCATATTCCTGTTTCTCCATTACTTTTTCCGTCGACAATCGCGTGTAAATTTCATTTTAGTCTTTCCCCGCAAGTACAGTCCATTTTGAATTTATTTATCTCACCCGCTCAACCAATAAACAAACGGCGATATGTAAAAAAAATATCGAAATATATGTTACATATTACATTAATAGCTAGTTTGTTCAAACTTCGATTAACATTAAAATTTGAGTTATTTGTAGCAGAATGTTGAAGCGCTCTGAAGTGGTGTAATTGAAATAGAATAAATTAATTTACAGAGTGGTATCTAGAAAATATTTCAAAATTTACAATAATACTGAATTAGGATAAATTGGCTAACTTTACAACTCCCGTGGGTGTCTAATAACCAGAACGATTCATTTGAAAATTCATTATTCTGTCTGGCAATTTAGAATCTGAAGTTGCCATCTAATTCAAAAGGAGTTTATACAACAAAATCTTTAAAATCTGAAATAAATATTTTCATTAAAATAGTCATGCTTGAATGATGGATTTACTTTTAATTATATCCTTAACTAGATGACCCCTATAGCTTCGCCCGTGAAATATTTCGACGTCCCGTAGCACCTATTTAATCCCGTCGTCTACAATGATGCATAAAAAATTGCCCGATTTGTCGACATTTATGACTACTGCTCTGCTCCCCAGTGTAACAGCGTAATGATATATAGCGTATAGCCTTCCTCGATAAATAGGCAATCTAACACAAACAGAATTTTTCAAATCCGACTTGTAGTTTCTGAGATGAGCGCGTTCAACCAAACAAACAAACTCTTCAGCTTTATTAATATTGTATAGATTAGTCCTTACAATATTGCAACATTTACTCAGTAGCTGTACAAGATCTGCAACTTATATTGGAACTTTTTTTTTATCGGGTAATGCTTTTTGCACACTATTATAGTAAATCCGTCCCCTGCTACCCCCTGCCTCGGGGGTAGCAGGGGACGGATTTACTATACAACTAACATAATAGATCATAGTATAGTAACGTATTTAATTAAAGTGAGCTAGTTCAATTTATAAAGTAAAGAGTTTGTAGATTGGTAGGCGAAATTTCATTTTTCTTGTATGTTTAGGATCCAATTTTATGTCGTAGCTACCTTTTTGCCATTGCAAATTCTACTGAAATTTAACCTTCTTCAGAGCGATATTCAAATAGGGAACTATCACATACCCTCGGTTTGATTATTCCAATGATCACAATAACTAAGCATAACTAATTGAAAAGTAAGAGAATGACAAATATTCTATGAATTCTAAAATTTAATCCGCAAACAAAGAATAAAACTACTTGTGGTGTACCCAAAAAGGGTATAAACTGTAATTTTCTCAGGAGTTGGGTATCACGCAGACTACTTGATGCAGCAGCAAGTTCCTGGTTACCTACCATGTCAAGGAAATAGGATCAAGGTAATAAACATACCAATTTTCCGATCAACTGGACTTGTAAATTCCAGTGATGTCCCTTCATTACCTCATCATCACTTAGGAATAAATTTAGTCATCACCCTTGCCCTTGTCCCAATTTACTTGGGGTCGGCGCGGTATGTCTAAATTCCATACTACAAAATAAATATAAATAAAAAAAAATCAGTACGTACTCCGAATCTTTCTGAAGGGCAGGTTGCTTTTTCACAGGTGGAGGTTCTTCTTTGGTATTAGTAGTCGTTTTCTATACAATGCATTGACGTCAGCCATAGCTATGCTATGATCCCTGTCGTGCACCATACGGGCTACTTGTGCAGCCCGCGCTCCTTATACCATGACGTCCTTCGTGCTAGGTTCTTCTTCCATATATTTACGGCTCCTTTATTATCTAACGCTTCAAGAAATTGCCTCTGACCATCTCTAGTAAATCTGATCTCTCAAACTTGCAATAGCAAGGAGACGATCCACTTTGACGGACTATTTCTTAACTAGACGTAAGAATATCTAATTTGTTATAGGCATTTGTTATTTAATATAAATTTTATATAGAAATCATGATATTTAAGTAAAAAATTCTGTTTAGTTACTGAAAATTTCGATGTCAAAATGACAATAAGGAATAAATTTAGTGATATTCAATTTTTTTAACTTAAAAAAATTAAACTATCTTCACGCTGTTTCACTGACGAGGTAGTCAGACAGGACAGATCGCCAGGCATCGTGATTCATTCGTATTTCTTCCGCTTCCTGTAGATTCATTAATCGCTTCATATATGCACATCTGGGTATCCATAGTTAAGTCTCTGCCTACCCTGACTCCTTCTGCCCTCTACTTTCGCACAATATATATTTTTCGTCAATCGTTCCTCACTTATTCGTTGAACGTGTCCAAACCAACGGAGCACACCCTTTACCAGCTTAACGTTGACACTATCATTTAACTATTTATTTAACTTATTTAGGTATTTCACGTTGAGCTCGACCTTTTATAATCAAACCTCTCTCCGGTATTTCAACCTGTTCATGATGCATAAGGTGTAGAAATTCGGAAATTAATTTGTTCATTCCTAAGCATAAATCTTTGTTGCATAATCTTCTTCTTTATTTTAGCGTATTTCTAATTGATTTCAAAGCCTACCTAGATTTGAAGTCTAGGGTCTATTTTAATTGACTGCTAGGAACAGTAGTCGTTAGATTTTTTATTTTCAACACTGTCTAAACCCAACCCTGTAAGAGCGCCTGCGCCTTGCCTCGTCCGTTAATCAGCAGGTACATCGCGAGCAGGCGCGGTTGCTTGGACCCCTTAGATCTTGGTAGGACACTTTAAACCCTGATGTTTGTTGCATATATAATTTTACAATGCTGATTCTATTGTTACCATTTCAATTGTTCTTGCTGATTAATATAATACAACTTAAAATTTAGGTTATTTAAATATTTACATACATACAAAATACAAACTTATGTACCACGGTTATAACATTCTTTGAAACCCTTATAATCAGTTTTCATAAATCAGGCATTAGTCACTAATATGAAAGAGGAGTGTGAAAGTAAGGGTCTTCGCTTGAATGCAAGTAAGACTAAGGTTCTAGTATTTGAAAGAGATGACGTAAGACCTAAATGCGAGATTAGGGTAAACCAGGAACGTCTAGAGCAAGTGAATGAAATTGTGTATTTATGGAGTATGTTTAGCGCAGATGGAAGATGTGATTCAGATGTTGAACGGCGAGTAGCTGCCGGAAACAGAGTTAACGGTGCTTTGTCCCAATTAGTAAAGTGACAAAGCATCGTAAAAGAAGCACGACTGGCGATTCATAACGCAGTGCTAGTGCCAACTTTGCTTTACGGTAGCGAAACCTGGGTATGTCAGCAGATGCATGAAAGTAAATTGAATGCTGTGGAGATGCGATCACTTCGAAAATTGTGCGGCGTTACTTTAGCCGACCGAATACGTAACGAAGTGATACGTAATATGGCAGGTTTGAATGAAAGTATCAGCGTTAAGCTGGAAAAGGGCGTGCTCCGTTGGTTTGGACACGTCCAACGAATGAGTGAGGAACGATTGAAGAAGAATATATATTGTGCGAACGCAGAGGGTAGAAGAAGTCAGGGTAGGCCGAGACTTACATATAAAGACCTCGTGAGCAGATTGCTCAAAAACGGAAAGGTCAAAAGTACTCGGATACCAAGACGTGCGTGTATGAAGCGATTGATGAACCTTGAAGAAGCGAAAGAAGTATGCATGGATCGCGAAGCCTGGCGATCTGTCCTCTCTGACTACCCCGTCAGGGATACAGCGTGAAGATAGTGAAGTTAAGTTATTTTCTAGTCGACGCCTACACTTAATGAAATGAGTTATTCAACGGTTTTAACTGTGCCTTCATAGGCCAGTCAGTCACAACTCCCTATCTTATGTTAGATAAATCGTTGTTATGTGCATTATAAACAAGAAGGATATTGGCCCAACAACATCTGTTTATGGAAAGGAATGGCACAACAGTTTTGCGAATAATTCACTCTATTTTTCAATTCCACTGAGCTTCAAGTGAATTTTGTCGGAATCGTTTCCTTATTCCATACGATGTACGGCCAACGGTTTTGGCCTTGAAAATAGAAAGCAGTATATGTACTTTACTTATTTAGTGACAGTAGTTACTTTATGAGCTTGTAGTTTCGTTACGTCTTTGATAAGTGATTTTTGTTTTTTCCCAGTTACTTTCAAATCTTACCTGGAATTGTAATCTGGATTAATCGATATAAGTTTTTTAGGAGCAGCTATAAAAATCTATAGATATAATATTTTGGAAATTTTTGGAAGCACCGATCTCACTAGCGCAATAATCTCGTCTATTGGTCAGTAGATACATAAGTGGCAGGTGGAGAGTGACTATATACTCGTTCTACCAAGATTAATCATTTGTTATTCCTTCGCTGAAAACTTCAAGATAATATCAGTAACTAATTTATTGCTTAGCTCGTCCTTCACTTAATCTACTATGAATAAAAATTATGAATGCATACGGAACCATTGCAAAATTTGTTTTTTTAAAATTCAATAAGTCAACAAACGCTGCTTGTTATAAAAGTCAAATATGTGGATGCTGAATTAAATATAGCGTTGTAAACTAGAGCATTTTGTACAGGAAACTGTAGATTATTAGCAAATTAATCGCTGCACTTTAATCGTATGCCACTTTAGTTGACATGTTAATTAATAATAAATAAGAAACACTTACTTTATAGAATTTATTAGTAAATATCAAAGAGTTTTTTATAGCTGAATATTGCATGTGTCTAGAATGAATTCAAATTAGATCGCTGAGTTTTTTTCATCTTTAGTAGAAATACTAAAAGAGCTATAGTGAGATAACATTTCAACTAAAGCGACAAAATATAGCAAACATGTATTATGTTTACCTGTTTCCTCATAAATTCTAAACTATTTATCAAAAGAAATAACAAACACAGCAACAAATAATTGCGTATTATTAAAACGCTTATTTTTTTAGAAACGTTTGTAAATAGTATCTACGCTGCTACAGGCTAAGTAATAGAGATTCCTTAGCCTACAACGATAATAACGAGAAGTTAAAAATAATTTGATCACCAAGCTGTTTTGAAAATGAAATTTAACTAACTAGCTTCACACTGTATCCCTGATGGGGTAGTCAGAGACGACAGATGACAGATCGCCAGGCTTCGTGATCCGTGTTTTCTTTCGCTTCCTGCAGATTCATTAATCGCTTCATACATGGGAATTAAAAAAGGGATACTTTAAAATCTTTATTTACACACTTTGTATAAAGAATAGGTATTGTACATACATAATTACTGGGAATCATTACTATTTTTTTTATTTGAGTCAAACATCTAATCCAAAAACCACATTATGATGGAAAAAATCAATAACTAACATCCCACTACAAAAAATGACAAGTAAAAATTTTGAAGAAATAATCACTAATCTCGTTCATTCGCTATTCTTCAGATTCTGTATGTATAAATTACGGTAATAAGATTGCTCATTCAACCCGTACATTCATTCATATTCATCGAATTGCACAGAATGTACATAGATTAACAGAAATGAGACATTTAAAGACGTACATGTAATACGTATAAAAAAGAAATTAATATTTTATGTTAATGCTTTATGAGTACTTTTTATTCTCTAAATGAGCAAGATCCAAAAATCTTTTGTTGCTATTTGCTGGAAATGTCCAAGGTCTGAGGCGGGACCTTATTAAAACATCAGACATGATAGAGGTATAAAACACAAATGTTTATCCTCGTAAAATATAATCGAGCTTTCACGAGACAGTGCTAAATTAAGTAAGTTAAATCAGTTGCTCACATTTTTTTTGAAACATACAGAACTGTGAAAATTAAGACAAAATTGGAACGAGGATAGCTGCAATAGTACTTAACAAGAATCTAAACACTGTGGCGCAGCCATCAACGCTATTTACCTGATAAAGAGGATGATTTTGTTTCAGAAGTAATTACTTGTATAACTAGAACAATGATGAGTATAAAGTTTAAGGTGAAAGTGTCAGTTTATGTGTATTTTTGTGTGGTGTGAGTATTGTTTGTGTGTGTGTTTATAAAAGAAAATCATATTATCATATTAATTGATAATAATGACAAAATCATCCTTATTTCTTGTAAATACGCTGAAAAATCTTTTATAATTACTGTTAAATAATATTGTATTTTTAATTAACCTCATTTTCAAAACTCCGTATATTAAAATTTAATTAAACTTTGACAAAAGGTGCAGATTAATATAAACAGGAACTTTTTGTTTTGATTCTGTTAACAGACATTATTTATTTATTTATTTTGTATATTTATTGTACGCCGAGATATTACAAACAATTAAAAAAATTGATACAAAATAGCAGTACATGGGCGGTCTTATCACTTAAAACAGTTTCTGCCAGGTAACCTTTGGATATTTTTATAATAAAGGATTATAATATCTTTGTTAGTACGTAAGTAATATCTGCTGTGTTGTAACGGTTAAGTTCATATTAACAGCTGGTCTATTTAATCTGTACTAGAAAATAAATTGAAGGAGTTTAAAGAATAAAAGTTTAGTAGGTACTCCTTCAAACTTCCAAATTCATCTTCTGATTTATATTTATGTCTATTCCAAGACATTCCAATGTCTTCTGAGGCTTAATTAAGTTTAAGTTCGTAATATATCTGGTCCTGCTCTTTGCTATGGACCCTATGACCCTGGGTTATATATGAAACTAGCTGACCCGCGCAACTTCGTTTGCGCCACATAAGAGAAACAGACAAAGAGAGATTAGTTAAGGATGGTGTGATGGTGACTGTTCTTAGAAAACAACTTTTGAAGTATCCCCTTCTAACAATAAAGCACTGAATCGGAATACTTGTTGATGAGTTAATACTGAATAATATACACGCGGGGGAAACTGCGGAAACAGAACATACATTTTACAGATATTTCATCCTCTCTCGCAAAGAAACCGCGCAGAATATCAGTATTTAAATCTAAATCATGCCAAAATTTATTCAGTATTCTCGACTTAATGGTCGATTATAGAAAGTGCTACAAAAATAATTTTCAAATGTCTCCAATAGTTGATGCCCGCGGCTCCGCTCACGTGAAGTTTAGTTAGTGGACAAAAAGGATTTCTCGCGGGAAAATGATGATTTCCCGGATAAAAATCCTATGTATTAATTCAGGAAATGTTCTATCTACATGTCGATTTTCATCTAAATGTGATTAAATAACAAACGTCCTAATAATATAAAACTTTTCAAACTTGTACATTTATAATATTAATAGGATTAAATTCCTCTAGGAATACCGGGAATTCCTTTCTTTGTGCTCATCTAACGTAGGTACGTAAAAATACATTCACCAAATTTCAGGCTGTGTATGATTTTACCCATGTAGTTTCATTCCCGTGATTACCAGGTATTCTTTTCTTAGTGTTGATTCAAGGTAGATCTAATGAGTACTCTCACTAAATTTCAAGTATGTACCAATGTTTGATAGTTTAGGCTGTGTGTGGTTTCACCCGCAGAGTTCCCATTACCATGGAAATATCGGGCATACCGTTTTATTTTCTTTTCCAAAGACTTAAAGTATACATTCACCAAATTTCAGGTTTCTATGTTTAATGCTAATGCTTTGCGTGGTTTACCCGCATAGTCGGTTCCCGTGGGGACGCCTAACTCGCTGGTAATACAGGAGCTTTCTTTTAGTCTTATGAGATTCTTCTAAAACAGGTGTATGTAAGTTCATGTTACTAACTTTGAAAATGACAATCTTTCATATCAATCGTTTATCCCTTATTTACGTCCTTAGGGGTAGAATTTCAAGAAACCCTTTCATTGGAGTTGCTTCGCATGCAGGTTGTTATCAACACCTACGTGTTGATGCGAATTGACGCGACCCCATGCGAAGTTTGGGCTTCATAGCTCCGTTAGCTTCGTAGATTTCATGATCAATGAGTCAGTTGGTACAAACCCTGTTCTACCTCCTTTTAGGTAAAATTTTTCAAAAAACGCGATACACGTGCCCATTTATTTGTAACTGAAAATAGGTGTACGTAAATTCATGTTTCTAACTTTGAAAATGACGAATTTCCATACAACCGTTTATAGCTTATTTACTTCCTTAGAGGTAGAATTTCAAAAAATCCATTATTAGGGGAAACCTACGTTTTTAAAGGAACTCCCATGCGCAGTTTGGGCTTCGTAGCTTTGTTAGTTTTATAGGTTTCGTGATCAATAAGTCAGTAATTAAAACTACTATTTAACCCCCTCAAGGGTAGAATTTATGAAAATTCCTTATCACGTAATTTTTTTTTTATACAGAAGCAGGTATAAGAAATTTGGTGTTGCTATGTTTGAAAATGACGAATTTCCCATATAAACTTTCAAACCTTGTTTACTCCCTTACGGGTAAAATTTTGCGAATCCGCGATACACGTGCCCATTTATTTGTAACCAGAAACAGGTGTACGTAATTTCATGTTTCTAACGTTGAAAATGACGAACTTTCATACAACCGTTTATCGCTTATTTACTTCCCTAGGGGTAGAATTTCGCAAAATCCCTTCTTATCGGAAACTTACGTATTAAAAAGAATCTCCATAGGAAGTTTAAGCTTCATGGCTTTGATAGTTTCAGAGATATCGTGATCAGTCAGTCAGTGATATTGCCTTTTAAATATATAAATTAGTAAAAAAAATCTAGTAATTTCGTTTATGAATCAGTATATTAAATTAAAGAATCTAATAAAATAAAACAAAAAAGCCGATTGCTCTAAACGGAAAGGTCAAAGTACTCGGATACCCAGACGTGCATTTAGGACGTGATTAATGAATCTGCAGAAAGCGAAATAGTATGCGAAGCCTGGAGATCTGTCCTCTATGGCTATCTATATACCTTAACTTTTAAAACTCCATATTTTTATTTATTTATATTTAAATATGTTTATCATCATTAAAAAATACTGATATGTTACATTAACTTAGGCTCTGGCTTCAAAATTCTTGCAAGAAAATAAAATATATATTTTAACACGCTATAATATATATTGTACGTCTATGTAACGGAATCTTTGAACGTGATTTTCACCTCTTTTAAAAGGGGGATTGAGGGGAGATTGATTTAAAACTTTGCATACCTTACATACAGGCATATAGGCACATAATAAAAGCCTTGTGACGTCCACTAATATAGAAAAGATCAAATATTGTATGTTCCTCTAATACCCATCCTGGAAATAGTCATGAATATTAATATCGAGAAATCGTAAGCGGACATGGGATCTATGGACATAAGAGAATAATTCATACCCGCAATTCCGTTCTAGTTTAGTTTACAAAGGCGGTGCTTTATGCGAGGAAACCACATGATACTATTATTCAATTTCGACAATAGGTTTTAGAACCTACCATGTGATATTGTTATTGGAATAAAGTATATTATTTTACATTTTTATAACAGTTGTCTAATTGATTCTATAATAATTAATGTTAAAAATTTTGTAACTGAATAATTATAAAATGAAACGACATATGCGATCATATTTAAACATTAAAAAATAAATGCAACTATAGTTCATAAAAAAGTGAGAGTTATCCGTAACAATTTTTATACTTGTTTAATTCCTGAAGGCATCTCCACTGATGGCTCGTTGCTATGCATGAACCGGGGAACTACCATGTCATACCAAGGAAAATACCCTTGATTACCGGAAGACTTATCTAATGTGTTGTTTAGAAAAACTACCGTTATCTATAAAATCTATGCTGCATATAATTATAATATTATATTACCAGGCAGAAATACAAATCAAGCTTATGAGACATTCTTAATAAATTCAAGCTTTAAGACATAAAATTGCGAGCAATACCCACGTACCAGTTCTGCAACTTGGTGATTTTGACCCATATTTACTTTTAATATCCCCCATTTTCTACTCGAACAATATCGCGAACGACAATAAAAGTACTACTAAATCAATAAACGCATATGCTGAATTTAAAAAAGTTAATATGTCGAGATCTAGGAGGACAAAGAAGCGATTACTGCGTTCAACAAATTTCTATGTGGTTAGTCTGAAGATGGATGACCATTTGTGCCATTTACCAGTGCTTCTGAAGGCACGTTAATCTGTTGGTACCAGGAAGCTTGTAGTAACATTGTAGTTGTAAGGCCTTCGAAATTTTCAACATCAGAAGCCACAGCAATACTTAGTACATATGTATTAGTCTATATGCTCTCATATAAATAAATTATTACCTTTCTGAAAATAAGACTTTTTCTTGTTCTTTGTTTAACATAGAGAGTATAAGAACATGATTTGAGAAGCTTAATAGTACAAGTAGGTAAGTGTTGAACAACATAATGATAATGGTTTCCACAGCCACAACGCCTTCTGTTGCTTATTCATGTTCCTAATTGTACTGAATCTGTGTACGCTCTGTTTGTTAATTATGATGTTAAAATAATTGGTGCCG
Source organism: Thumatha senex (assembly GCA_948477245.1). Lineage (NCBI taxonomy): Eukaryota > Metazoa > Arthropoda > Insecta > Lepidoptera > Erebidae > Thumatha > Thumatha senex. The sequence continues at coordinate 10,538,086 of OX419741.1, read as the reverse complement.
TACGGATACGTTATTCTCTATGTAGAAATTATCATTAAAAACTTTATGCCATCAATATAAAACTTTTAGCTGTAAGGGTTTTAGCCTTTTCCAGATTTTCGGCGCCTGCTAATAGACGAGGGTTTATCGCAGGTACCCTTACTGACTTAAGAAGTCAGACAAAAGTCTCTTCCGACAATCGCTTCAAATATAAATCTCTTAGCTATCAATGCAATTGAACCTCAGACTCCACATCTAAGTATAGTTTTAAAAAAATTGACAGAAGAATATGATGTTTCTTGGAAACATGAATTTAATTCCAAATTGTAATGCAATGTTAATATTAATCTTCAAATTTGCAAATTTGAAATTTATGTTAACATGAACAATTACATATAATAGCATATTTATTAAACACTGAGTTAAAAGCATAAATATACTCACTATAATAGACTTATCCATTAACAACGACGCACGTAGCTGGAGTAGGTTAACATCGAGTTAGTATGCCAATCAATATTTTATTCGTTCGATAGAAATAGACCATGAAATTTTGACAAATTAGGTATTACTAGAGTCTCTTTTGCAATTAATTGTTTTATGTGTCCGAGTATATAAGATCTCAGAGAGCAATCTAAGAAGTATACTGTACGCACACAGTTCACTATTGGTATTTTATCCTACAATAGAATAAAAAATAAATAAATATCCATCACGCCTTATCCCCGAAGGGGTGGCAGAGGCATATTATATGCCCACTTTTCACCGTGTGGATTCCTGTCCCACGTAATAGGTGGTGAGCCCATTGCCGTGTTGAAATACACAGACGCAGGTTGTGGCTACCTGCTGTTGAAATTTTTTAGGCCGCCTATAAGGCCTTCAACCAGGCTTAACGACCGCCATTTTACTGGCAACCGGGACCAACGGCTTAACGTGCCTTCCGAAGCACGGAAACGCTCGCAAATGTAAATGCCACAAAGTGGTCACCCATCCGACGACCAGCCATAGTGAAAGTTGCGTACCTCAGTGATCGTTTACCGAACACTGAGACCGCGGGGCCACGAGCGCTTCAATGGAAAGGTAGGATAAATTACGGAAAAGGATATGGCATTCATCTTGATTTAGCGACTACTATGTTACTGGCAACCAGGACCAACATCTTAACTTATTTTCCGAAGCACGGAAACCCTCGTAGATGGAAATGCAACAAAGCGTAAGATGCTTAACTCAGTAATTGTTTGAACACTGAGTTAACGTGACTACGAGCGCTTCTAGGGAGATCTGATGTGTATGTTTGTAGTCCTAAAATAACAACAGCTTTTCACTGAATAAAGTAAAATACAACAGTACATAAATATATTCTCGTATCAAATCGAAGAAACAAAGGTCCCAGATGAAAACTTTTCAACTTCCGACCAAGAAGTTTAGATGTTATTTGTACTTTGTCTGCTTTTGACACATTTTACATTTGCGTGCTTACTTCACAAAACAGAGATGGAGAGAAATAGAGAAGTTGAAGAGTTAGTTTGTTTAGTTGAAGGCGCTCAGGAACTTTTAGTTCGAATTAAAAAATATTTTAGTGTTGGATAGCCCCTTTATCACCCGGTTATTTAGCTACCACTACTCAGGAGAGCGGAGCAGTAATCATAAATGTTTATATTTATATTAGGCATTTTTAATGAGGAAATGAGTGAATCAATTAGACATCTTTGTGTGTTACACTCTTTATTATGGAATTTTAGTATGAAAAACAATAGTCAAAAATTTTATTTAATCAATTTACTAAATCAATAAACGCATATGCTGAATTTAAAAAAGTTAATATGTCGAGATCTAGGAGGACAAAGAAGCGATTACTGCGTTCAACAAATTTCTATGTGGTTAGTCTGAAGATGGATGACCATTTGTGCCATTTACCAGTGCTTCTGAAGGCACGTTAATCTGTTGGTACCAGGAAGCTTGTAGTAACATTGTAGTTGTAAGGCCTTCGAAATTTTCAACATCAGAAGCCACAGCAATACTTAGTACATATGTATTAGTCTATATGCTCTCATATAAATAAATTATTACCTTTCTGAAAATAAGACTTTTTCTTGTTCTTTGTTTAACATAGAGAGTATAAGAACATGATTTGAGAAGCTTAATAGTACAAGTAGGTAAGTGTTGAACAACATAATGATAATGGTTTCCACAGCCACAACGCCTTCTGTTGCTTATTCATGTTCCTAATTGTACTGAATCTGTGTACGCTCTGTTTGTTAATTATGATGTTAAAATAATTGGTGCCGTACGGATACGTTATTCTCTATGTAGAAATTATCATTAAAAACTTTATGCCATCAATATAAAACTTTTAGTTGTAAGGGTTTAGCCTTTTCCAGATTTTCGGCGCCTGCTAATAGACGAGGGTTTATCGCAGGTACCCTTACTGACTTAAGAAGTCAGACAAAGGTCTCTTCCGACAATCGCTTCAAATATAAATCTCTTACCTATCAATGCAATTGAACCTCAGACTCCACATCTAAGTATAGTTTAAAAAAAATTGACAGAAGAATATGATATTTCTTAGAAACATGAATTTAATTCCAAATTGTAATGCAATGTTAATATTAATCTTCAAATTTGCAAATTTGAAATTTATGTTAACATCAACAATTACATATAATAGCATATTTATTAAACACTGAGTTAAAAGCATAAATATACTCACTATAATAGACTTATCCATTAACAACGACGCACGTAGCTGGAGTAGGTTAACATCGAGTTAGTATGCCAATCAATATTTTATTCGTTCGATAGAAATAGACCATGAAATTTTGACAAATTAGGTATTACTAGAGTCTCTTTTGCAATTAATTGTTTTATGTGTCCGAGTATATAAGATCTCAGAGAGCAATCTAAGAAGTATACTGTACGCACACAGTTCACTATTGGTATTTTATCCTACAATAGAATAAAAAATAAATAAATATCCATCACGCCTTATCCCCGAAGGGGTGGCAGAGGCATATTATATGCCCACTTTTCACCGTGTGGATTCCTGTCCCACGTAATAGGTGGTGAGCCCATTGCCGTGTTGAAATACACAGACGCAGGTTGTGGCTACCTGCTGTTGAAATTTTTTAGGCCGCCTATAAGGCCTTCAACCAGGCTTAACGACCGCCATTTTACTGGCAACCGGGACCAACGGCTTAACGTGCCTTCCGAAGCACGGAAACGCTCGCAAATGTAAATGCCACAAAGTGGTCACCCATCCGACGACCAGCCATAGTGAAAGTTGCGTACCTCAGTGATCGTTTACCGAACACTGAGACCGCGGGGCCACGAGCGCTTCAATGGAAAGGTAGGATAAATTACGGAAAAGGATATGGCATTCATCTTGATTTAGCGACTACTATGTTACTGGCAACCAGGACCAACATCTTAACTTATTTTCCGAAGCACGGAAACCCTCGTAGATGGAAATGCAACAAAGCGTAAGATGCTTAACTCAGTAATTGTTTGAACACTGAGTTAACGTGACTACGAGCGCTTCTAGGGAGATCTGATGTGTATGTTTGTAGTCCTAAAATAACAACAGCTTTTCACTGAATAAAGTAAAATACAACAGTACATAAATATATTCTCGTATCAAATCGAAGAAACAAAGGTCCCAGATGAAAACTTTTCAACTTCCGACCAAGAAGTTTAGATGTTATTTGTACTTTGTCTGCTTTTGACACATTTTACATTTGCGTGCTTACTTCACAAAACAGAGATGGAGAGAAATAGAGAAGTTGAAGAGTTAGTTTGTTTAGTTGAAGGCGCTCAGGAACTTTTAGTTCGAATTAAAAAATATTTTAGTGTTGGATAGCCCCTTTATCACCCGGTTATTTAGCTACCACTACTCAGGAGAGCGGAGCAGTAATCATAAATGTTTATATTTATATTAGGCATTTTTAATGAGGAAATGAGTGAATCAATTAGACATCTTTGTGTGTTACACTCTTTATTATGGAATTTTAGTATGAAAAACAATAGTCAAAAATATTTTAAAATTTTTATGAGCTTAATCTTTAGTAAAAGTAGTTTATTATGAAATAAGTGATTTCTTTTCTTTCAGTAATTCTTAAAGTAAGCGGCGCGGTGGGAGTGTATCCGACTGCTACGTAAGAGGGCGTGGGTTCGATTTCCATCAAGGACAAAACTTTAAGTGATGAGCACGATGGTTTATTCTGTGTCTGGGTGTTATTATTCTATAATATGTATGTATATAGAAATATACTACTATAAGTATGTTTATCAGTTATCTGGTTACCATAGTACAAGCTCTGCTTATTTTGGAATCAGATGGCGTTGCGTGAATCAGATAGCGTTGCGTGAGTTACCCCAAAAATATTTATTTATTTTCATGCTCGTAAAACTTGTAATGAATATAAAACAAATTTTAATTGTTCATTTTTATTATAACCTCAATAACTTCATTATGCAATACTGATTGAAACAGATTCATGTTTACTTGTACACGAATGCTTCATGATTAATGTGAAAACAGCTGTTACACACTATTAAATTGAATTGCATTTATAGAAGCATGATGATGGAGGTCTACCAATGTTTAGGTAACATTAATTCATATTTGAATAAATCTTTGAACCGCTTGTGGCCCTGCTAACTCAGTGTTCTGTAAACGATGTATGAGAGTTTTCGTATCTCAAATGGCACTTTAGGTCATCGGTGGTTGCCTTTAACATGGTCCTACGACTGTCCATTTTAACACGGCAATTGGATCACCGCCTGTTACGTGGAACAAAAATTCATACGGCGAGCGTATAGTATGCGTCTGCCATCCCTTTTTTTATCTGCTTTTATTTTGTCTGATTTCTATTTTTGTTTGAATTTATATTTTGTATCACGTAACATGTGGTGGGCCTATTGTTTTTTGAAACAGACAAATGGAGGTTGTTATTCGCTGCTGCTAAAGTTTTTTAATCCCCATAAGGTTTTCAACGTAACTTACCGAATACCATGTTACTGGCAGCCGTGCGCAACGACTTAATGACAAACCTTCCGAAGCTTGGAAACGCTTGTAAATGTTAATACCACAAATGGTCACCCCTCTCAAGACTGTTAATGAAAGATGCGTTTATCAATGTTAATGCATAAAAGTAGTATATTGTTTTTTTTTTCATAGTTTGACACATTTCTACACAATGTTATCTAGACCAAATTAAGCTAATATAAGCGTGTGCTATGGGATCTAGACAACTCATAATCGTACAAATACCTAAACTCCGAAACAATTGTATATTACATAATTTTTTGTTACGACGAGGGCTTCCAAACCAAGACCTCATCGCGGTTGTCGTATACCTACTCCCACTTACGCCACCCGGGCATAAATTTGAGTCGTGACTATCATGATACACTTATAATTAAATGAACATAATAAATAAATTGTAACCATCGGAGCTTTCAAAAATTAAATTTGATTCCTCAACCAAATTCGCATATCGCTGTCCACTGCTGGACGTAGTCCTCTCTCAATCAGTTCGGGGGGTGATAATTATATCGGTGCTTCACAAGTATTCATGGTAATGTATTAATAGTTTTATGTATCTTCACGTTGTATCTCTTATGGTGTAGTCAGAAAAGACAAATCGCCAGGCTTCGCGATCCATGTACACTTATTTGTTCATTATTCGCTTCATACATGTACGTCTGAGTATCCGATGTCTTTTCCTTTTTTGTGTAATTTACTAATTCGGTCTTCGTTTATAAACCTCGGTCTACCCTCTACTTTCATACAATAAAATATATTTTTGTCAGTCGTTCCTCAGTCCTCACTCATTTGTTGGACGTGACCGAATCAACGGAGCACGCTCTTCTCCACTGTCATTCCAACCTGCCATATTGCGTATAACATAGTTCTCTTAGGAAATGGTATAGACGACACATTGCGGCAAATATTCAATATGCAAGCTTATAGTAACACCCCTATTTGCATAGACATAACATTGTCAGCCGTTAGGAGCGCCATATTATCACGATTTAGGATATAAGATTTTCCATGCGGCTCCTTTCATGTGTGACGTCATTGTTGGAAGTAAATTATCTGTTGTGAGACAGAGAGATTTAAAAATATGCAATACTAAGTCTTATTTTTACAAAGCTTCACTCGAACTAATTCAAACGATAAAATGTTATCTTTTTCTAAAACAAATAAATTTTAGAGATTTATAACTAATGCGATGTTATGAACTTGAACCGCCTAAAACCACATACTACCTATCTATCGTCGATACAAGAGCTATCCAACATAAAAGTAATATTTTACAAGCAAAGGTGGCAATAGATTTACATTATATTATAACAGCGTGGCTGTACTTACCATAAATAGTAAATATGTTAAATATATTGTTTAGTTTCGTTTGTTTAACAATTATGTTTTCCTACATTTAACAATTATTATAATAATATAATTGTTTATTTTACAACATTATTGGAACGAAGTTCCTTATCGCGCGTTGTTAAAGGGGGCTAGACGGAAAAAATTCTTACGAAAAGTTGTCACGACACTTTTTGCTATAGTAAGCTATTAAAAAATAAATAAAAATAAAATAAATATATATATATATATTTATTATAATATATATGTATAATAACAATATATATATTTATACTTTTTTTATATATATTTTTTTTTTATTATTTATGTATATATATATATTTATTTATTTTTTTCAATTCCTTCACTAATTAATCGAAAGGAACTTCGTTCCATCCGGGTGTCCCTTGACACCTCTCAAGTTTTTTTTTATCATGTATTGTTTTACAAATTTTATATTAATGTTATATTTATTTTATATGAGATTCTGGAAATTTTTATTTCCGAGAGGAGAACCATGGGTGGAGCTGTGAACAGTCACGCATGGAGATCAGTTGCAAAATCATCAACTCCTAATCGAATTAAATGACTGTAATCAATTTGAATGCCTAAACATATCGCGCAATAAACTACGTCTAGAATTGTATACGCTGTTGCATTTATTTTGGATTACAGCAATTATATTGAGATAATCGGATCGTGAGAATTACTCGCTTTGCTCTCCGACACTTTACGACGATAGTAGGTAGTAAATTGAAGAAATTGACAAGTACCTAATATTTTTCCACACACCAGTGCAAGTGAAATTTACATTCCCTTAAACATGTCTTTCATTGGGTAGTAGAATGCTTTTCTGGGCTTAATAGTAATTTTTTACAACACTCCTGACTATTCCAGTTCACCTGTGATCATAGCTGGTCACCGGGTCGAAACGTTAGAAAACATTAAGGTATACAAATAATATAACCACGCTCAGGTCCCTGAAAATTAATGCTTTTATTTCAATGAAACTTTCATTCGACGAGCGACGCGGTCTTATGATATTTGTATGTGGATGGAATAAATAAAAAAATATTTTCACCAAAAAAATACGTAATAATTAAAATGTCATCCATGTCTTATTTGTCAGCACCTTAGGCAATGTTTCGCTTTTCAAATGTTATGAAATAATTATGACGATTCTGTATTTTCATTAGCGGTAGGGTGAAATTCTTTGTAATTTCCAGAAACATGTAAAAATAATTATGTTTATTAAAATTATCTCGTAATGGTTTGTTTCGCAAGCTAAAGTACAGAATATCTTTATAGTATTTAACAAAGTAGTTTGGTGCCTGATGATTTTACTGAACATAAATTTGAACGTAGCCTAGAACATTACCAAAGTAATTTTTTAAATGACTGTTTTATTTTTTTCGCGTTGAATCCCTGACAGAGAGTTAGTCAGAGATGATAGATTGTCCGATTTATACTATACATGCATACTTTATTAGCTTCCTACAGGTTCATTAATTGCTTCAAACATGCACGTCTGGGAATCAGATTACTTTTAACATTTCCGTTTTTTGAGCAGTCTGCTCATGTGGTTTTCATTATGTAAATCTCGGTGTGACTCTTTCTACCCTCTACTTTCACACAATATATATTCTTCTTCAATCGTTGTTCACTCATTCATTGGACGTGTCCAAACCAATGGAGCACCCCCTTTTCCAGCTTAATACTGAACCTTTAATTTTTTTTTTGTGGAATTTAGTTAAAACTTACCTTGATTAGGCAAAAGATTACATTGTCACGTGAGAATTTCACAAGCATATAACCGCAAGCGCGATAACACCCGAACCATTCGACGAGGCGCAGTGGTAGTCTAAATCTGTTGGTAACCTTGGGATATTCTTCCAAGGTGTTACCCGGAGTGCCTGGCGCTAGGAGAATATGTAGGGATCATGTGGTTTTAGTTGGTTTCAAACCAATACAAAGTGCGTGGGGATTTCCACATGTCAAAATACAGAAAGAAATACTTCATAATTCTCGATGAAATAAAAATTGTGGAACACTTTTCACACAGCGCCATCTAGCCCAAAGTAAGCTAAGCTTGTGGACTGGGATCTAGATAACTGATTAGCATACTAATATATTTCTAAATAACATATTATGCATAGGAAACACCCAAACTCCGAAACAAACATTTGTGGATCACACAAATATTTGTTGTGACCCTGGAATCGAACGCGAGACCAGACAATACCACTGCGCCACCGAGGCGAGGCAGTCAATTTTGATGACGAAGACTAGGACAATAATATTAGTACACTTCTAGGATTTCTCGTAACAACAAGAAAATGTTTGCTACGCTTGATTATGACTATTTATATTGTGCTTACTTTAATGTCAACTGTCAAGACGCGTAAACGAAAGAAATTAATCTCGTCGACTGACGTACAAAATACAATAGCCAGTAGGTACTATATAAAACGGGACCCTGAGAAAATGTTTTAAGATGACATTACGATTAAAACATGAAAATATTATTGTAACGATGACTTAAATTGACTAGGCTTTGATAATTTTCATCTCATCTTAGTCATCATCATCATCATCCGAGCGTCTGTCCCAGTTGCGTCTCGCGGCGTCCGGGACCCACTTTCCTACATTTTCTCTTCCACTTCGCATGGTCGTCCGCATCCCTATCCGCATAACTATCTTCACACTGTATCCCTGACGGAGTAGTCAGAGAGGACAGATTGCCTGGCTTCGCGATCCATGCCTACTTCTTTCGCTTCCTGTAGATTCATTAATCGCTTCATACATGCACGACTGATACTTTTGACTTTTCCGTTTTTGAGCAATCTGCTCACGTAGTCTTCATATGTAAGTCTCGGCCAAACCTGACTCCTTCTACTCTCTACTTTCGCACAATGTAAAATATTTTTGTCAATCGTTCATTCCTCATTCATTCGTTAGACGTGTCCAAACCAACGGAGCACGCTCTTTTTCAGCTTAAAGCTGACACTTTCATTCAAACCTGCCACATATTGCGTAATACTTTGTTACGTATTCGGTCGGCTAAGATTACGCCGAACAATTTATTTCTAGGTTTATAATAAAGAATTTTGATGGAAACCCGATTGCTCAGTTGGCTAAGGGTTCCTCAGCTGGTTTAAATCTAATCTTATATACATTTTTACGTTCTCTTAATCATCATACTCAAAAGTGTTTCTCAAAGACGTATTTTAAACGTTATTTATTCAATGATAATTTTTACTTAAGGAGAGCTTAAAAAAAACCAAACTTAATTCTGCAATAAAGCTTAATTATCATCTCCTGTTTAGGCCCAATTTAGAAAATATTGTTGGCCATTTATTTAATGTTTACGGCATTATTTCTTTTTGAAAGAGATAAGGGTCGCGAGGAACCCTTAAAGGGGTGGCAATCACAAAGGACGACAAAATAATAACGTAAATTTTTGACATTAGATATATTAATTAAAATCTAATTTGTTTCATTCACCAACCGAAAAATTACAATCTCTGTAAGCTTTTAAGATTTACAAGTACCATCATTGTGATGTTGAACAGAAATAGAGATACGATGAAAAAAGAACGCTGTTTATTTTGCTTCTACGACTTCACGGCAGATAGAAGTACCTCAAATCACATAGACTTTGAGAATTGTGACCCAGAAGTTAGTGTAGTCAGCACTCCTTGCGACGGCTGTTCCGTGTTTACCTCATCTGTTTTTTTTTTTTTCAGGTTTTAGCGATGTCCGGCTTGGATGATTTGGTGTGTGTTGTATTTAGCCACGATGAATTTTATTGTATCTTCTACATTTTTTGTCTTCAAAAAGAAGATATTTTTTCTGTTCTTGTTCTTGTAAATAGCAGCATTTTCATGTGAGCTGAATTATGTTTTTGGAAAGTAATAGCAAAGTAATAGCACTTGCGCTCGTTGCCGAAGCTTTTATGTTTTATAATCCACCATTTTTCCAGTGTTTACACTGAATAATAGACTAATTGTAAAAAGGAGCGATAACCGCGTATTCCGCCTTTCCCGCCAAAATCATACCTTGAGACGTGTCTCCATTTAGGTAGGACCAAACTGTTCCCCTGCTGGTCTTGAAAAAGTTTACTTTTCGAGTTCATCCAGTCCCTTCATTTGATACTTTACCGTTGAAGGAGTGTCTGATTTGTTATTCTACAAAACCAAAACAAAATTTCCTTTTTCACAGTTGGTTGCTTTAACGAGTCATGACTAACCTGACCATTTTTTTCCGTACCCAAAACGGGACATTGATTTGATTCCTTTAGTTATTATAGACTATCTGATGCCCGCGGCTATACACCACACAATTTTTTGTATATTATTTTAATAATTACTGATTTCCATACTAAATTTCAGGTCCTATTTTCTCCCTCTAGGGGTGGAATTGTAAACATCCGACTTTCATAAAAGAATCACTGTGCAAACTTTTCAAGTTTCTAGGTCCAAGGGTACGGCTGGGCGATTATTGGGATTACCAGTGAGTCAGGACTTTAGATTATAAACATTAAAATAAAATAAATCCAATTTAACCCTACCAAACTTAAGTCTTGGTAGGTGTTACGTACATTAAGCGGGTTGAAGAACACTCTATGCATCTGCAACCATGGAGGTTTAAATTGGACTGTACTTCGAAGGATGGCTGATGATTATCAGTATATCTCGCTAAGTTGGAACAGGCGATCGGACGAATATAAAACCACGTACCTTGAGTCCCAGCCGTTGCTCCGGATCCTTGATCTTATCCGCTTCGTCTTCTGGTCTCAGAGCTGCTGGAGAACAACACGGCACTTATCCGACCATTGTTCGCGATACACCCGCGGGCGATAATAGTCACAGACACAATAGAAAGTCTTATGGCTGGCCTCCCTAAGGAATTGCCAAAATATAGCGGTTTTGCGTTCCCCCTAAATGAAACAATTGTTTTGCGGTTTGCGGTGGCACGACTTGATGCGCTGACGGCGTAGGACGTACTTGCCCTTCTTGTCGAAGTACTAAAAATGACGTTCGTCAATTTCCGTGGTTTATCGGGTCCGATTCACTGTTAAGAATATAGGTAAATATTTGAGGTAATTAACCTATCTTGCGAAAGATGGCGTTAACATTCTCCCGGCCTTAAAGGGTTGCCTTTAAGAGGATTTAAAATTTATCAGTAGTTAGTTCACCACTGTGCGGTCAGTACTCTGAGTAAGAGATACTAATAATGTGAGAATTCTTAAATTACTAAATTGAATGCGACTGCAAGCTACGCAATTTACTAAAGTACTATCGTATTTAATTAGAGTTACATTATAATACTAATATACTATTTAACTTAACTGTAAAAACTAAAACTAAACCCAACCAAGAAAAAAATCTTACTGATTCGGGATACAAACGCAAAACAGGGCGTACGTAAGTGGCCCTAGAAGTTCTCACAGAGACGATACGCGTCGTACCGTCTTTCGAGGAAAGAGAAATTTCATGAAAGAGGAGGGGCGTTGTCCGTTTTAATAACTACTAGAGTGCCCTTCTGTATAGGGTCTGTTGGGCAATTCCATTTGGATCTAGCTTGCAGTTGACACAGATACTCCCGGCGCCAACGCCGCCAAAACGTTTGTACAAGACTTTCGAGAAGAGCATGTCTTTGTAGCAAGTTTTTGGAATCTGCTTGCGGAGAAGGTAACGATAATAGTGGGATGGTATTCAAGAAATGTGCGGGAGTTAACGCTGACGGTTCAGCGGGGTCACTACTCAGAGCGACTAGCGGGCGCGAATTAACAAGTGCTTCCACTTGCGTGAGAACAGTAATCAGCTCCTCATAAGAGAGGATCTGATTGCCAATAGCTTTGAAAAGATGCCCTTTTATTATTTTTACAATACTCTCCCAGGCCCCGCCCATGTGTGCTGAAGCAGGTGGAATGAACTTCCAGTTTATACGACTTTCAGAAAGCTCTTCCTCTAGGCGAGAACCGTACTCATTGTTGAGAAACTTGTACAGGTCACGTAAATAGGCACTAGCGCCAACGTAACAAGTGCCGTTGTCAGTGTAAAGGCATTATATAGGGCCCCGCCGTGAAAGAAAACGTTTCAGGGCAGCAAGAAATGCTAATGTGGTTAAGTCTGTAGCCACTTCAATGTGCGTGGCACGTGTGGTTAAACACGTAAAGATACAAAGCCAAGCCTTGCGACTTTTAACACCTCGACCACGTACTGGTGTAAACTGCAACGGGCCGGCGTAGTCACAACCAGTGTGTGTGAACGCCTTCTCAACTTGATTTACACGATGGCTAGGTAGGTCTGCCATCAGTGGAAAGACTGGACGTGGGCGGAATTTAAAGCAAGTGTTACACTTGTGTATTCTATGCCGAATTATTCGGCGTGCGGCTAATATCCAATACTTATGTCTTAGTACGGACATAAGTACTTCTGGACCGGCATGGAGATACTTGATGTGATAGTAATCAACAAGTAAGTCAATAATATGGCCACGACGAGGTAAGAGGCAAGGATGTTTATATTCATACCATTCGTCTGAATTTTGCAGACGACCACCCACACGAATAAGACCATGTTCATCAAGAAACGATTTGAGTTTTGATTTGAGATACATTTATCCATGCGAGTACTATCTTCGAGTCACTGAACGCATAAATTTTACTAATGGGATAGTGGGGCGAAACTGTGTCTTGTACTTTACGAAGTAACTTAGACAACAGAAGGGCCGCGCACAACTCCAGTCTCGCCACCGAGATGGTTTTGACTGGCGAGACCTTTGACTTAGCACCCACTAACTGTACCGAATAACTACAGTTTTTATATACCTGCATGTACACAACTCCCCCGTAAGCGCATTCACTAGCATCGGCAAAGCCTATTAAGGTTACAGTACATCCTTCTACCAATCCCAGATGCCGTGGAATAATAATTTTATTATGTACTGGGAGCTCTGTACAATACTGTTTCCAAGTGGTGACTATATGGTTAGGCGGTGTGTCGTCCCACTCGCATTTACATAGCCAAAGCTCCTTAATTAAGAGTTTGGCGTATAAGATAGTAGGAGCAACGAACCCCATTAGATCCCATAGTCGAGCCACTGTAGAAAGCATTGTGCGCTTGGTACACTCGTCTTTGGGTACAGAGACGTCAAAGCGAAAAGCGTCACAAGTTCTATCCCAGCGTAGGCCTAGAACCATGTGAGGTATGGACTTCTCAAACTCAATGTCCGGAGAAGCCTTGTGAAAGTTAGGTATGCAAGCGAGTACCTCTTTAGAGTTACTTGTCCACTTGACAAGGTCAAGTTGCCCTCGCTTGAAGAGTTGAATAAGCTCTTCAAAACAAAGAGTAACTGCTTTCGGTGTAGACATGACACTGCAGACGATGTCATCCATATATAAAGCGGTGGTGGCAACGGAAGCGGCATCGGGGAAATTATCACCCTCGTCTGCAACCAGTTGATGGACCACACGTAACGCTTGGTATGGACTACACCTAAGCCCGAAGCAAACGCGGTTAAATTGATACTGTTTTATAGGTTCTTGTTTATTGAACCTGTAAAGGATGCGTAAGTATTTACGGTCTGATTTGCAAACGCCAATATTGAGAAACATCTGCTTACAATCAGCTGATAAGGCGACTTCAAATAGACGAAAGTTAATTATAATATTAAATAAATCACTCTGTAAGTTAGGGCCTGCGTGCAGTATATCGTTAATTGATTGACCTGACGTAGTACGGCTACTAGCATCTAAGACCACTCTAAGTTTAGTGGAGGTCTTGTCTTCACGGTAAATACCGTGATGCGGTATGATATACTCGGAACAAGAGGTATCGTTATCCTTTACAAACGGGCTCAAATACCCTTTATTTATGTAGTCGCGTATGACGTCATTATACGCACAACGCATGTTTGGAGACGCATCAAGCTTGCGTTCCAAACAGTGGTAACGCCTAAGCGCTGTGGCGTACGATTCGCCGAGTGACCACGGGTCACCCGAGAATGGCAACGCAACTACATACCTACCACTGTCGTCTCAAACAGTGGTAGTGCGGAAATGCTCCTCACACTCGAGATCATTAGAGCTAAGTGTGGGGCGTGTGGAAACTTCTTCCAGTTCCCAAATACGCTTAAGAAGCGACTCCATACCACTACCTTGGAGTACTGAACAACAAGAAGTCGTATAGGGCGGTACATGTACTGCAGGTACATTACCCATGATCACATACCCAAGTACAGTTTGAATAGCGGGAGGTATATTAATTTGATTGCTATGCACTATGCCGGGCAATAGCAAATGCGGGAAGATCGACGCGCCTATCAAAACATCAATATTATCAGGCTGCGCGAATGTCGAATCCGCGAGCGGTAACGATTTAAGATGATTGAACAATGAGGCGTCGACTTGAGCTGTCGGCAGAGTTTCAGTAATACGCTCCACTATTAAACAATTAAAATTAACCTCATGTTCAAAACGTGAGTGTATCTTAATATGTACTGAACCCCTGATGGATTTTTCAGTTCCACCGATTCCTTTAACTATTAGGTTCGAATTATGAATCTTACCGCATAGTCCGAGGCGCTTATAACAATTAGAAGTAATGAAACTACTCTGCGAAGCCGAATCAAGTAAACAGCGTACCATTTGCGGCTCATTATTTGCATCGTAAACAATGGCTTGAGCGGTGGCAAGCAATACTGTCGTAGTAGAAATATTACATTGCTGCCTTTGTATCACGTCTCGTTTAATAACATAACGAGCGGGCGAGTTCACACAATCGACAGACGTAGTGCACAGTGACACGTCCGATTGTGCTACAGCGATAGGCGTGGCCTTTGTACAGGCTAGCGGCGAGCGCGGCGATAACGATGTATTCGATCTATGGTTATCTTTATGAAGCAGTGTATGATGACTTTGTTTACAAACTCGGCATCTATATTTTGACGAACAATTACTCGTTATTGTTACTTTACGTTACTTGTTATTGTCTTTGACACATTTGAAACGATCAGAAGTATTTAAATTAATAAATGAGGGACATTTATAAAAGTGTTCATGCACAATATTATCACAGAGACATTTCGTATGATCATTATTATCTATAGAAATGCTCCGGATTGCAGTACCCGAAGTTACATAAGAGAGGGGATTAGGAACAGTGTTGTTATTGGGGACCTGCTTCTTAATAAAGCCTTTATTATTATTGCTAGAAGTAGCAGGCTGAGTGTTACGAAATATTCTACACTGATCTTTTATAAAAGTTGTAACACTTCTGGGTGTCGGTTATATATTCATAGGATTTGATTTACTAAACTTATTTTTATATACATCCCTTTTGTGGAAACAAACTCAATTTTCACAATACTTTAGTTATAACTCTAAAGTCACTTGTCTAATTATTTAAAAGTTTATAAATATTTCACATTGTTTGTTTTTGTTCTGAATGACATGAGTTTGACGTTGTCAAAACTGTCACGGTCGTTTCGACTCTTATGGCGCGTTCTAAAAGTAACGCGTGCGTCTATGGTGTCTTTCAGTTTGGTGCTGGACATTGAACTTAGATAGATTGGCTGTCCTGACTCACTGACCATAGGTGGATACCCATGGTGAGCGTGAGGTGTGACAAACAGGAATAGTGAGGTTTTCATGTTGGTTTTGTTTATTTATTACCAACCCCGTCAACCGTTATAAAGTGATAAAACTATCTAATGTGAGTACTTTGTGCTCGCGCTGCGTCATCTCGAACGCGCGAACGGTTTCCGTATCAAACTTTTTAATTGCGAGGTGCAATAAAATAAAATCGGATAGGTTTTCTAGTTTTAGATTTTTAAGGGAATTTAAAGCGGTGACGAAGTTGTCCATAAACAGCTGGAAACTCGTAACAGACGCGGGTCCATTTAATTTGAGATTTAATGCTTGATCCAAATAAGTGGATGCGAGCACGCGGTTATCTTGATACCTATCAAGGAGGGCCTGGAATATTACTGGATAATTTTCAGCGCTTGGGGTAACCCCGGCAAAGGCAGATTTTGCTTTCGGTGACAGCTTTCCTATTAAATAGTATAACCTGTCTGTGTCTGTTAGCGACTTATTGTCATGCACAGTAGCTTTAAAACTCGCATAAAATAAGGGCCAGTTTCGTATGTCTCCATCGAAAGAAACAAGTTCAATTGCTGGCAACTTAGGCTTTTGTTTGCACTGCACTGCCGCTGATTACGCCAGCTGCGACATTATACGCTTAATAAAACAATACAGATCCTCGAATGAAATGTAAGCTAGATAGTTGAGTGTAGCTTCAGGATCCAAAGCTAATAATCTAGCATTATACTCGTCTAACACCTTATGAAAGTCTGAACGAACGTAGTCAACTGTAGTACAATCGTTAAGGAAGCATTCCCTAATGGTTTCAGAAGTATTAACAATTTTTGCTTTATCATACACCGATTGAATACGTGCATACAGAACCTCACGTTTGGCTTCTAAAAGCATTAGTTGCGGATCAGAAGAGGCATCGCGTACTTGTGGCCATATTTACGAAAATATAATAAGTATTTGACAAACACACAAAACAAAATGTTGTACTTTTATATATATATATGGTACCTACACGAAACTAGGTACTCGTAAATATGTAACTTGCAGTCCGCAATCTATCAATCAATCGTATGATATTTATATATTACAGGTAATTAGGTACGAAAACTACTAGTAGTGAACTTAAACCAATAAAATATGTACTCAAATTGAATAATTTAAGTAGGTAGGTATATTTGTACATATGACCTACTTAGTGAGTCGATGAATCGAGAAGGTTCTCGAATTTTAGATAGGTACTAAACTACCTACTTATGAATATAGTAAATACGCGAAATAAGGAATAAATGTAGTAATCGTATCTACGGACCAAACTAAATTTAGTAATCCGGCTCGAAGGACCAAATAATGTTACGTACATTAAGCGGGTTGAAGAACACTCTATGCATCTGCAACCATGGAGGTTTAAAGTGGACTGTACTTCGAAGGATGGCTGATGATTATCAGTATATCTGGCTAAGTTGGAACAGGCGATCGGACGAATATAAAACCACATACCTTGAGTCCCAGCCGTTGCTCCGGATCCTTGATCTTATCCGCTTCTTCTTCTGGTCTCAGAGCTGCTGGAGAACAACACGGCACTTATCCGACCACTGTTCGCGATACACCCGCGGGCGATAATAGTCACAGACACAATAGAAAGTCTTATGGCTGGCCTCCCTAAGGAATTGCCAAAATATAGCGGTTTTGTGTTCCCCCTAAAGGGAAGCAATTGTTTTGCGGTTTGCGGTGGCACGACTTGATGCGCTGACGGCGTAGGACGTACTTGCCCTTCTTGTCGAAGTACTAAAAATGACGTTCGTCAATTTCCATGGTTTATCGGGTCCGATCGTCTCTTAAGAATATAGGTAAATATTTGAGGTAATTAACCTATCGTTCGTTAACAGTAGGGTTAAATTTAACGAGATTTAGTCTACCCCAATCCAGCACACTTGCGAGAGTAACCTCGAGTTGAGACAAGAAGTTATTCAAGGCTATTTCCACTCCGTACAGACCGGTGATACTGGTGCGACCTACGTAATACGTGTCATCTGTACCTAATCCGCATAGCAATGGATGTCATTAATAATAATAACTTTATTTATCAAAATTTTACACTTTTATCTAAGTACATAAGTGAAATGGCGACAACCATTTATTACGAGTGTACATTAGGTTGAGGAACTTTGAATTCCAAACTAGGTCCTGTATTTTGGAATTCAGTGAAAAAATAATGTCATCGATATGCAGCAAAAGCAGGGTGAGGTACAACAACGTGCCTTGTGGAAATCCAGCATTTACGGCCATGTATTCGGAACGGCGTAATTTTCTACAGCCCTAATGCATCTATTGGACAGAAAGCTGGATACCCATCCACAAAACTCCTTGGGTAGTCCTTCAAAGGTAATTTAGATGGAAGTTGACAACGACAGACGGATAAAGGACTTAAAAATATTGAGACTTACTGCCAAAGCCTCTCCTTTACTCCCGCTAGCCGTCGCCCAGCAGTGTGTAAGGTATTCAAGAAGTAGCTTGTCGTATTACTAAAACTGGTCGTTTTCTTAAAAGTACCTCAAGGGCTACGCTTTGATTATAAACTCCATTGCCTATATTAGCACGAAGGTGACGACTATAGTAATTGAACAAGACCCACCCCTCACAATTTTTGGATACAGAATAATCGTGTGCGGTCTGCCATAAAGTCGGAACTTGTTTCATGGAATATGAACGCCGGAAAAGACGTGGAAGTATTAGACACAACTCGGGACCATACTGGTTCAGTACTACCAGAAGTATTCTGAAAGGCCCACTCAACTTTTAAACATCGAGAATCTGAAGCTCCCGACGTACCTCTGGCTGAAAGAAATAAAT
This sequence comes from Thumatha senex, assembly GCA_948477245.1. Taxonomy (NCBI): domain Eukaryota; kingdom Metazoa; phylum Arthropoda; class Insecta; order Lepidoptera; family Erebidae; genus Thumatha; species Thumatha senex. The sequence continues at coordinate 10,519,283 of OX419741.1, read as the reverse complement.
TGCCGCAATGACCGTTCCACATCATAGGATACCAGGCGGCAAAACGCCCACGTTAAAAAAATAAAGAGTTAAAAGCAAAGAGAAATCCATAGGCCAGCTTTCTCCGAACTACCGTCGGGTATAATGTAGAGTAGATGTGGCAAACCAGAGTGACAGAAGTTTTTAACGGTAGTTTTGCCAAACGATCGGCACGATTTCCAGAAGATCTTGGTTTTTCACTTATTATACTAATTGTAATTTTTGATAACCACAAGTGTACGGGAATTTGACTTGTCGATTGTTAGTGTTAGTGATTAACTAGGTATGTCTCATTTGGGCGCAATCATCGGGATCTATAACTTTGTTCATGCTAATTTCACCGGAAAGAGAGAGAGACGTGACCCTGAAAAAGGGACGGACCCGTTCAAAACGGGACGTATGGTCATGTTAGTCATGACACTAAGAATAAAGGTTTAATCCTTTATTCTTATATCCTTTATGTTTTTAGAAATATTTGTAGGGAATACTGTCGCGTCTTCCTACGCATCTTAACGAAAAAGCGAATTTCTTTGATCCAAGTTAATCCGTTAAAGCAGCAAAAGGGTCCACTTTAGAATAACTCAATTTATAGAGATTAGTATTTAGGTTGGTAAAGTTGATGGGCAAATGAAAATTTTAAAGTAAAATTTATCAGAGTGGAGGAATTTGTCTTTAGAGAATTTAGAAAGGTATTTTTAATGTTCTTGGTGAACATAATTTATAACTCAATTAAAAAACATTAATCACTACTAAATAAACTAAGCTTACTAAATAATGTTATTGATCCTTTGATTATGATGTTAATTCTTTTATAGCATTTGATAATGTTCGATGGTTTCGTAAAAACTGTGGACTGTTAAGGTGGTTCCTGCTTCTGCAGGAACTACAAGGGGTCAAAATACGATGGTGGACCAGGAATGAAAGTCACTTACCGATGTTTTGCACTAAACCCGCCGTCTGAACCCTGCTCCGGAGAATGTTGAGAGTTCGAATACGTTATTTTATGCACAACTTAATACACAAATTAACGCACAACGCTCAAGGACGAAAACAGTGGAGTGGGGATCTCGTGGTAGTCCTGATCTCCGATGTTTAATGCAGGTGATTGGTCGGTGCACACGGTAGCGACGAACATACCTGAGGCGATTCCGAATCCACAGAAACAGGTATTATAGAATAACTATGTGCACTTGCCGTCCCCGGTAAATCTAAACAAGGCGAAGCTTTTTGCCGTTTTTCGAGTTCTTTTGTCTATGTCTATTTTCCTTTCGGTGATTATTTCTCCATGGTGTGTCCGATTTACGATTTTATTATTTGTAAACCATCTAAGGCTAGATGTTGGGTGGTTTGACAAAGCTAAAATCCGAATCAGGGTGTTTCCTATTTATGTATTAAGAAATATATGAGTATTTATATCAGTTGTCTAGATCCCATAGTACAAGCTTATAGCTTAGTTTGGGCTGACTGCGTTATGTAAAATGTTTCCTCCCGTATTTATTTATTTGGAAAAGCAAAGCAATGAAAAAAATACCTACTATGCATACCAACTGAGCGTTTTGAAGTCACAACGTTGCAACGAACGCCAGTAAAGAAAAAATCCGAATCTATAGGAAGAAATCACTTTACATAACTTTAGGAGAGGAAATGAAAGTGCTATGAAAATGTCATACAACGGAAATTATATCATACGTCTGAGATTTATTTGTACAAAGTGGAACATGTATCCTATGACGGCCTATTTTTCCGTCTGTATGCCGTCTGTGTAATGAAATAAGATCTAGTTTATGATGGAATCCATATTCCATATATTTTTTACTAGCTGATGCCCGCAGCCTCGCCCGCATGGTGAAGTTTTTCTATTCGAGATTTCGTATGGAACCCTAAAATTTTTGAAAATCCAATATAGCGTATGTTATTCACGAAGAATGTAATTATTTTTTTTTAAGCTATTATTATGCTAAATTTCTTATATTTTTTTATGGTTGAAATTTTCACCATATTTTAATCGTCATTTTAAGAACAATTTCAACTTGATTCGATACGGTTCGGGTAGATCAGTGGCTAAAACATTGCCCTGGTTAGGCAAAGGTCACGGGTTCAATTCCGGTCTCGAATCGGATTATCTTTTTTCACTTTATTAAAAAATTATAAGAATGTAGTTATTCTAATAGTAAAAGAGTTTTTTAAAATCGGCCCAGTATCATCTATCTGAACCTATGCATTATAAACAAACTTACAAATCTTTCCTCTTTATAATATTAGTATAGATTCAAAAGTGTATTTGTTTGTTTATTTGTCTTAAAAGACGCTCTTAGCACTGAATTGATTTGGCTGAAAATTGATATGCAGGTACTGACATTCTGGACAAAAACAGAATACATTTTATTCATGGAACAGGTTCCCATGGGAATCGGATACGGGATAATTACACTATGTAACTGGAGTCGAGGGTATTCTCCAATCTAAATTAAGTGTAAGTAAAACAAATAAAATATTAATTTTCTAGTTGAGATTTACAATATTATAAATCCCTATTTAGGATTAGATCAGCAGTCTGACTGTAATACATCAAAAAAACTTTTTTGAAAACTTCCATAGGCTATGACAACAACTTTCGATATAGGCATACCTATCTGCCATCTCAGTAGTATTAAAAAATATGCACCTGTGAACTATGATTAACATTATCGGTGTAAGTAAATATTATTTCGCGTGAAGACCCGATTATAATAAAAAGTATGAGTTATTCTTAATTAGTATTTCTAATTTTTGCAACTTCCTGACAGATGGCAACTATGGTCGGTAATTTCACCACATCCTTTACATACCATTCGGGACTTCCCCGAAGTTTAAAACCGCGAAAGTTTAAAACTAACTTTTGCCCACATTTTCTACTATACTTTGCTGTATCACAGTGAATAAACCTCTGGCTATTACACTTCGCGCACGACCGCTGCGTAGGGAGCCGATCAGCCGACCTCGCGTCTGAGCCGCGCGGGTACCTTACTCATATATCTAAACTCCTCTCCCGCACGCGCACCCCCGCCTTGGTGACACCCACTTCGCAAAGGGGAGGAAAGGTCAAATTGTAATCATTCAAAGACCAAATATTATCTACATAAACTGTACTTAGTGAAGAAATAATTTATTTTAATAAGGATATTGAGCATGAGTAAAATAAACACGTTTAAATGCAGTCCAAAAAAAATTCAAGATTTTTAAATAAAAAATTGGTTGTTGTGCCTCACTCGACATAGATAGGTTTTAGTGTGTCGCGAACTTTTTTGTAGATATTTAATTCGAATAAGATCTATAATTAATTAGAACATTTTATGAATCTATCTTTTAGTTTAGGCAGCGTACGCAAAATAAGTAACTTTTCTGGTTGATTTTTTACACCTTGTGTCCGAAAAACCCAAATATCTTACGGAACCCATTTTTTTTCCAAAATAAAATATAGCCTATGTTACTCGTTGATAATGTAGCTTTCAAATGGTGAAAGAATTTTTAAAATCGGTCCTGTAGTTTTTGAGCCTATTCATTACAAACAAACAAACAAAGTTTTCCTCTTTATAATATTACTGTAGATATGTCCAGAATAAGACCCGAAATATGAATATTAGTGAAAATCTCAGCAACTAAATGGGTTAGAAATCTAATTCTTTTTGTCAATTAAAGATTGAATTTGTCAAAAATTTTCGAAAAAAGAAGTATAAGCTCTAGAGCAATATTTTACGAAATATTCGCCTTTGAAAGTATGGCCGCGCAATCCTCCACTCGTTGTTTCTTTAATGTTGTTGATTTTTTAAACCTTACGATTTCTTAAAGTAAAATTAACACAAGAAGAAGGACCTTAATTTGTCGAAACTAATGAAAGTAATAAATACTACAAAAGTTTGGTTAAACAGGAGATATCGGTTCAATACAAAAAGCCCGTGGCCGCACGAACAAAACGCTACTTAGTAGGCTGATATCTCACTACCTATAATTGCTAGGATTTTGGTTTGAACTACTATTTATACGGCATATTAACCTCATTAAAATGACATATTGTTTTAAATTCAAAATAGTTTGCAACACGTGATACATCAAAAATAATGATGTCTCATACAATGTTCTACCAGGGTGACAATAATTTAGAATTGATTTGGCCTTTACATTAAATAACTGGAGGACAGCTATGAAATTGAACAACATCTAGATCGATCTGAAAACAAATATTACGATTAAAACAAAAAGTAAATAATTTTAATAACACAAAACATTAAAAATGTAATAATTGTAAAAATCAGGAGTAATATAAAAAATCAACAAATAAAATAAATGCGAGCTTTAGTAGATTCGAGGTATTTTTAAACTTTAATTGACAAAAAGAATCAGGTCTTTAACCCATGTAGTTGCTGTAATCTTCGTGGCCGCGCAATACTCCACGTTTCGTTCGCGCGGCCAACTTTAAACCCTAATATCTTCTTTATTTCTACTTTGACAAATTTTTGGTTTGTTGCATTCGGTTTTGACAAAGTCCGACAAATTTTTGACGAAGTGCTTTTTTTGATTGGACACCGTGGCGGAGCAATCGAAAAGCACACACGTGTCGTGGTCTGATCACTTTCCACCTGAAACAACTTATAATATTGATGTGTTAAATACCTAAACATAAGAATAAGAATGTTTAACATAATAAGATTACCTGTGGCACTAGAGACTGTGACTAGGTTAGATTTTATTCTGAATTGTGTCATATATCTCTGCGTTATATTGATTTTCCTAGCCAATGTTTAGAATGTTGTGATAAAATATGTGACAATGCTCAACATAAACAAGTAATAAATAACATGTATTACTCCATTGTGTCCATTCTACAGAAGTCTGCTATTTCTTCATATAAAAGATATAGATCTAAGAATGACAGACAGGTAAGTGGTTGGATCACATATGTGAGGGAAGCGCACTTGCAGGCACGGCTCAGTTTTCAAAGAAGGATCTGGGCGGGGAAACCAGTCTCTGGCATTGTTTACAATGAAATGAAAGTCTCTAGACAAAAATTTAAAAGTAACTTATAATGGTGCCAAGATCATGAAAACCAAATTAAAATAGACAAAATTGCCACTCTTCATGAAGAGAAAAAGTTTAGTTCTTTTTGGAAACAAACCAAAAAAAGGCGGTAGGTCTAAAAAGTTAACATATGTGTTTCTTTAGAAAATTTTAATAAATAATAGTATTTTTAAAATTTCTCAAAGTTTTACTGTACTATTTGTCATATAAAGTCACAATAAAGGAGTACTCACGTTTGTAGCATTTCATGTAAGCTAATTGTCTACTTTTTATAAGCCACCTACCAGCTTAATTCACACTACACTCAGTTATCACACTGTGGATTGCTGTACTTGATTATAACTTACTGCACTGTATTGAAGATGTCTCAGCTTGAGGAAATACAGACCGTGCAGAAGAGCCTGGAGGAAAACTTTATCCGCAAGATGGATGAGCTAAAAGCCCAGCTACAAGGTAGTAGTGCTGCAAAAGATACTGTGGCTAAGGTTGCTGATGAATTCCGCACATTCCGGGAGTTAATATTTAATATTCTGAGCCTACTACGCAAACAGATATCTGAATGTGCTAGGGCCACAGATGCAGTTGATAGTTGGCAGCGAAGAAAAGCTCTGGTTTTCAATGGGATCACAGAGACAGATCAGGAAAATTGCAAAGCCGCTATCATGGAAGTACTGCATACTAAGATGGCTTTAAAGGATATTCCAGCTACATCCATAAAGATCTGCCATCGCCTGGGAGCTGCGGGAGCTAGTCATCATCGTCCCATTCTGGTGAGATTGAATGATGCTGTCTTCAAATCTGCGGTCTGGAATGCGAAATCTAGACTCAGAGGGTCTTCTATATCAGTTAGGGAGTTCCTTACTAAGACCCGGCAGTCGGTATTCGTTAAGCCAAGATTACATTTTGGAATGCGCTGTTGTTGGACACAGGATGGCGTTGTAATGGTTAAAGCGCCGGATGGACGACGCCACAAGATAACTACTACCGATGAACTCTTGAATATAGTTGAAAAGCATCCAAAAGTGGTTTCAGATCCAAGTGCGAAAATAAACACTGCAGGCACACGTAAGACATAGTTCCCAATTGTATTCTTATGATCATGCTCACTGTGACTTTTTCTTCTTGTTATGTTTTTCTACAAGAGTTTATTTTGTTTAAATAATGAGCTATAAATTTGTGTGCCACTTGGCTTTGTTTATATATGCACATATTTTGTTATTGTACCTACTGAATGCGATTTGTAAACTTCATCAACAAAACATGACATGACTGACATAATTGACAGATTGTTTTAGGGTCATAACACACTAGTGTGATGGCCAACTTCCGCACTTGTTACTGTGGTAACTTTAATAAAATTTGTCTTCAGTAGCCACAGTTCATAGTCATATTCAGTAGGTGCATTATGTAATATTATAATATTTTTCTCTAGTGGTGTGTGTTTGCTGGTGGGTGGTGCAGAGATTGTGAAGAAGTTACTTCTACTTTGCATAGCACAGGTATATTATATTATTGTACTATTTGTATTTATTGGTATTTTATTTAGTTAAGTATTATATATAATATTTATTTTATCTTTTTACTATTATGAGTGATTTGTCTGATGATAACTTGTCATTTCACTCGGCCTATGATGGTGACTCCTTATCTGAGAATGACAGTTATGGCTCTGTAATGAGTACGTTAGGTGATCAACTCCTTAAATGTTTTGAGACAGAAATAGGGCGAACTCTAAATGTTTGTCATATAAATGCAGAAAGCGTGCCTTACCATTATAGTGACCTCCTTGAAACTTTTACCAACTCCCAGGCGCATGCCATTCTGATTTCTGAAAGTTTTCTTAAACCTAATCTTCTTTCTACATACTATGCACTACCAGGTTTTATTTTAGTACGAAATGACAGAGAGGGTAAGGGGAGGGGTGGGGTTGCGATATATCTTCGATGTGATTTTCCTTACAAAGTTGTAGCCACATCTCCCCCCCAGTACTCGGCTAGTGCGGAATTTCTCTTCCTTGAGGTGTGGGTTAAGGGGGTCAAGGTCCTTCTAGGAGTAGTTTATTGCCCCCCCACTGTTGACTATTTCACTGATTTGGAATCGGTTTTGGAATCTCTGGGGTCTGACTATGAGCATCATATCATCATGGGTGACTTTAATACCAATCTCCTCATTCCTAGCTCTTCGCGTGCTATCAGATTGCAACACATAGTTGAGTCGGCTTGTCTCCATGTGTTACCGCTACAAGCTACACATCACAATGTGGATGTACCTGATACATGGATTGATCTAATTCTAACCTCTTCCCCTTCTCTAGTTCACTCTCACGGACAACTTTTAGCTCCAGCTTTCTCTCGGCATGATCTGATTTATCTTTCCTATACTCTCAAACCCCCGAAATTGAAACCCAAAGTTCTGCACATACGTTGTTTTGGGAAATTAGACATCAGTTTACTACGTAACGATGCTGCTGGGATTGACTGGGAGTCATTGATAGAGGCTAACACTATTGATGAAAAGATTCTTGTATTTAACAAAGCTGTCATTGATCTTTATGATAGACATGCACCTATTAAGAAAGTGAAATTGAAGCGTCCTCCAGCACCTTGGATTACGACTGAGGTCCGACTTGCAATGAAATACAGAGACCGAGCATTTCGTAAATTTAAAAATAATAGATCCGATGTCCACTGGGATCTATACAAGACTGCTCGGAATCGGTGTAATCAGGTGATACGAAACACTAAACGCCGACACATCTTTAACAGTATTTCCACATCTTCACCTGCTGATATATGGAGATTTCTGGGTTCTTTGGGCATTGGTAGGACTAGGCAGTTGGAGTTGCCTAAGACTATTGAGTTGGATGCCATAAATATACATTTCTCCACCTCACAGACCATGGTAGGTCAACTCAAGCGTCAAACGGTGGACTCTCTGGCGGTTCTGCCCGTTCCCAGTTATGATCCGTTTAAATTTTCTTCAGTTTCCGAGGATGAGATAAAAAAAACTATTCTTTCAATAAAATCTAAAGCTGTTGGTTGTGATAACATTACCAGCCGAATGATTACCACTATCCTAGAACAACTCCTGCCTGCTATCTGTCACATCATTAACTTTTCCCTTGATTCCGGTCAGTTCCCTGCTCTCTGGCGTAAAGCTTATGTGCGTCCCTTGCCTAAAATTTCTAACCCCTCCCTTTCTAACCACTTTCGTCCCATTTCAATACTTCCTTTTCTGTCTAAAGTGTTAGAAGCATGTGTGCAAGGCCAACTTTCGAAATTTATTTAATACATATTAAGTCCATTTCAATCTGGTTTTAGACCAGGACACAGCACCACTACTGCTCTCCTGAAGGTAACTGGCGATGTTAGAGACGGAATGGAAAAGGGTATGGTTACAGTGTTAGTGCTGGTGGATTTTTCGAATGCTTTTAACAGCGTCAATCATGACATTTTATTGGCTATTCTTGGCCATATTGGGATCTCATCTGACGAGCTGGAATGGTTTTCCTCTTATCTTCGGGACCGCCAACAATCAGTTTTAGTTGATGATACTTCATCTCGCTGGTGCAACCTTGATGCTGGGGTCCCTCAAGGCGGTATACTATCTCCTCTTCTATTTGCTATATTTATTAATTTTCTCACTTCTGACCTTCAGTGTGCGTATCACTTGTATGCCGATGACCTGCAGGTGTATAGTCAAGCGAGTGTTGATAACATTGCGCAGGCTATTGATAGAGTTAATAGAGATTTGGATTCAATTGGGAGCTGGTGTGATAGGTTTGGCCTGACGGTTAACCCGGATAAATGCCAGTGTTTAATTGTAGGAAGCTCTCGGATGATGAGTAGGCTGGAAGGTGTAAGCCTGCCACAATGTATATTTAAGACCCAGGCTATCCCGGTTACGTCTACTGTCAAGAACTTGGGGTTGTATATTGATTCCTTTCTGGATTGGCGTTCTCAGGTTACCAATGTCAGCCAGAGGGTCACTGGAACACTACGGGCATTTTACAGACTGAAAAACTTTCTTCCAGTTAGAGCTAAGATAACGCTTGTGCAGACGCTAATCCTTCCTATTATTGACTATGGTGATATGTGCTATTTCGACCTGAATGCAGATCTGCTCAATAAGCTTGACCGACTTCTCAATAATTGCATTCGATTTGTTTTCAATCTCAGAAAATATGACCACGTCTCTACTTATCGGGAGCAGATGGGTTGGTTGCCCATACGTCGACGTCGCAGTTGGCGTGCGGTGACTATGGTCTATTCACTTTTAAATTCCCTTTATACTCCACCTTATTTAACTTCAAATTTTCAACTACTCTGTTCTAATCATAATAAACACTTACGCTCTTCTAACAATCTGCTCCTTCTCTGTCCCACTCACAACTCTAGTTTTGTACACTCTTCTTTCGTTGTGCAATCAATTCTTTACTGGAATGCACTCCCTCTTGATGTCAGGTTGTCTACTAGTCGGGAATCCTTTAGGGAGAAGGTACGGCTGCTTTATAGTGAACCATAGCTAAAACAATAATGTTTTCTTTTTCGTCACTATGTCCATTTTTGTGTATGTATGTATTTATTTTATTTATATATTTATGTTTGTGTATATATATGTATGTATGTCTGTGTATATGTATGTATTTATTTATATATTTGTGTAAATCGTGTTTATGTATATCATATAGTATGCTGTACAATTTGTCATATCCCTGAGCACCTACCTAATATCATCTCTGCATCACCCTAAGGTTGACTGGTAGAAAATGCCTAAGGCATTAAGTCCGCCTTGTACTTTGTGCTAAAGTTTTAAATAAATAAATAAATAAATAAACCAACTCTTTGAACTCGGAGCAGTGTTTGCCTATCAAGGAGGGCCTGGAATATTACTGGATAATTTTCAGCGCTTGGGGTAACCCCGGCAAAGGCAGATTTTGCTTTCGGTGACAGCTTTCCTATTAAATAGTATAACCTGTCTGTGTCTGTTAGCGACTTATTGTCATGCACAGTAGCTTTAAAACTCACATAAAATAAGGGCCAGTTTCGTATGTCTCCATCGAAAGAAACAAGTTCAATTGCTGGCAACTTAGGCTTTTGTTGGCACTGCACTGCCGCTGATTACGCCAGCTGCGACATTATACGCTTAATAAAACAATACAGATCCTCGAATGAAATGTAAGCTTGATAGTTGGGTGTAGCTTCAGGATCCAAAGCTAATAATCTAGCATTATACTCGTCTAACAGTGAATAAACCTCTGGCTATTACACTTCGCGCACGACCGCTGCGTAGGGAGCCGATCAGCCGACCTCGCGTCTGAGCCGCGCGGGTACCTTACTCATAGATCTAAACTCCTCTCCCGCACGCGCACCCCCGCCTTGGTGACACCCACTTCGCAAAGGGGAGGAAAGGTCAAATTGTAATCATTCAAAGACCAAATATTATCTACATAAACTGTACTTAGTGAAGAAATAATTTATTTTAATAAGGATATAGAGCATGAGTAAAATAAACGCGTTTAAATGCAGTCCAAAAAAAATTCAAGAATTTTAAATAAAAAATTGGTTGTTGTGCCTCACTCGACATAGATAGGTTTTAGTGTGTCGCGAACTTTTTTGTAGATATTTAATTCGAATAAGATCTATAATTAATTAGAACATTTTATGAATCTATCTTTTAGTTTAGGCAGCGTACGCAAAATAAGTAACTTTTCTGGTTGATTTTTTACACCTTGTGTCCGAAAAACCCAAATATCTTACGGAACCCATTTTTTTTTCCAAAATAAAATATAGCCTATGTTACTCGTTGATAATGTAGCTTTCAAATGGTGTAAGAATTTTTAAAATCGGTCCTGTAGTTTTTGAGCCTATTCATTACAAACAAACAAACAAAGTTTTCCTCTTTATAATATTACTGTAGATATGTCCAGAATAAGACCCGAAATATGAATATTAGTGAAAATCTCAGCAACTAAATGGGTTAGAGATCTAATTCTTTTTGTCAATTAAAGATTGAATTTGTCAAAAATTTTCGAAAAAAGAAGTATAAGCTCTAGAGCAATATTTTACGAAATATTCGCCTTTGAAAGTATGGCCGCGCAATCCTCCACTCGTTGTTTCTTTAATGTTGTTGATTTTTTAAACCTTACGATTTCTTAAAGTAAAATTAACACAAGAAGAAGGATCTTAATTTGTCGAAACTAATGAAAGTAATAAATACTACAAAAGTTTGGTTAAACAGGAGATATCGGTTCAATACAAAAAGCCCGTGGCCGCACGAACAAAACGCTACTTAGTAGGCTGATATCTCACTACCTATAATTGCTAGGATTTTGGTTTGAACTACCATTTATACGGCATATTAACCTCATTAAAATGACATATTGTTTTAAATTCAAAATAGTTTGCAACACGTGATACATCAAAAATAATGATGTCTCATACAATGTTCTACCAGGGTGACAATCATTTAGAATTGATTTGGCCTTTACATTAAATAACTGGAGGACAGCTATGAAATTGAACAACATCTAGATCGATCTGAAAACAAATATTACGATTAAAACAAAAAGTAAATAGTTTTAATAACACAAAACATTAAAAATTTAATAATTGTAAAAATCAAGAGTAATATAAAAAATCAACAAATAAAATAAATGCGAGCTTTAGTAGATTCGAGGTATTTTTAAACTTTAATTGACAAAAAGAATCAGGTCTTTAACCCATGTAGTTGCTGTAATCTTCGTGGCCGCGCAATACTCCACGTTTCGTTCGCGCGGCCAACTTTAAACCCTAATATCTTCTTTATTTCTACTTTGACAAATTTTTGGTTTGTTGCATTCGGTTTTGACAAAGTCCGACAAATTTTTGACGGAGTGCTTTTTTTGATTGGACACCGTGGCGGAGCAATCGAAAAGCACACAAGTGTCGTGGTCTGATCACTTTCCACCTGAAACAACTTATAATATTGATGTGTTAATACCTAAACATAAGAATAAGAATGTTTAACATAATAAGATTACCTGTGGCACTAGAGACTGTGACTAGGTTAGATTTTATTCTGAATTGTGTCATATATCTCTGCGTTATATTGATTTTCCTAGCCAATGTTTAGAATGTTGTGATAAAATATGTGACAATGCTCAACATAAACAAGTAATAAATAACATGTATTACTCCATTGTGTCCATTCTACAGAAGTCTGCTATTTCTTCATATAAAAGATATAGATCTAAGAATGACAGACAGGTAAGTGGTTGGATCACATATGTAAGGGAAGCGCACTTGCAGGCACGGCTCAGTTTTCAAAGAAGAATCTGGGCGGGGAAACCAGTCTCTGGCATTGTTTACAATGAAATGAAAGTCTCTAGACAAAAATTTAAAAGTAACTTATAATGGTGCCAAGATCATGAAAACCAAATTAAAATAGACAAAATTGCCACTCTTCATGAAGAGAAAAAGTTTAGTTCTTTTTGGAAACAAACCAACTCTTTGAACTCGGAGCAGTGTTTGCCTGTAAACGTTGAGGGCTTGTCGAATGAGCGTGATATAGGAAATATGTTTGTGGATAGCTTTAAGATTGCACTACAAGGTACACAGTCGTACAGGGGTGTGCAAGACATTCGGACACCGTGTGGGGGCCAACCTTATATTTAGTTTTCGACTAAGGAAATTGCGTTGATAAAAAAAGACATGAATCGAGGTAGGTCACCAGGGCATGGGTGTGCATCTGCCCAGAGTTCTGATGTTGTTGTTCAATTTATGTTTAGGACACTCATACCTTCCGAGTGATCTTATGAAGACTGTGGTAGTGCCTATTATTAAAATCATCTTCATTCATCTGATAAAAATAATTATAGACCTATTTCGTTGGCTACGGTTATTGGTAAGGTGCTGGATGGCCTGCTTGAGAGACGGTTGAAGAAACACATTTGTATACATGACGCACAATTTATCACGCAGCACGTGTTATCAACAGAAACAGCTATTATGTGTCTCAAGCAGACTGTGCAGTATTATACGGATAGGAAGACAGCAGTTTATAGGTGTTTTTTGGACCTGTCAAAAGCTTTTGACCGGGTTCCGTATGATATTTTATGGCAAAAACTGTCAAATGAGTCAGATATATGGGTTGGAATGTGGGGTTAGGCAGGGCGGGCTGACTTCTCCCACACTGTTCAATTTGTATATGAATGGGTTGATTGCTGAGTTGAGCAGCACAGTGGTCGGCTGTTCTATTTATGGTAAGATGATAAATAATCTTAGGGACTCTGACGATATTGTGCTACTTAGCCCATCAATCGGAGGTCTGAGAAAATTGTTGGCCATATGTGAGATGTATGCGGAGTTGCATGGACTAAAGTATAATGCTATCAAGAGTGAAATAATTCATTTTAAACCCCGTAACGCAACTGAGCCTGTAACGATGCAACCAGTGAAATTATGCGGAACTCCTCTACAGTTTGTCAGCCACTTTAAATATCTGGGTCACATGGTTACCGGTTGCCTCAAGGATGACCAAGATTATTGACAATTGACAGAGCGATATAGCGCAGAGCGTTGGCGGTTAGATGTAACATGCTGACTCGCAGATTTAGTAGGTGTACTAGCGGGGTGAAATTTACTCTTTTTAGAGCTTTTTGTCAGACGTTCTACACTTGGAGTCTGTGGGTCCGGTATACGCAGAGGGCTTATAACGCACTGCGTGTGCAGTATAATAACTCACTTAGAATGTTGTTTGGGACTGCCTCGGTATTGCAGTGCGTCAAGCATGTTTGCTGAAGTAGGATTAATAAATAAATTTAATTTTCTGTAGTTTGGTATTAATAATTGTATTTATGATTAGAACTTACTGTTTTTAATTATATATTACTTGAATTTATTGTTTTTATTTCATTTTATTAGGTTTTCAATTTATTTGATTTGATGTAATTTAATTTTATATGTTTGTCTATGGGTGTGTACTTACCTGAAATAAATGATTATTGTTATTATTATTCTCTTTATTTACAATACAGACATACTAATTAAATTTTTAAATATATCTAAAGTAAATACATTTAAAAATATAAAAAGTAGTGGCCCACCGGTATCGGGTACAGGGACCAAGCAACCGGTGGTTAGGGCTCCAGAGATAGGAACCTCCTGACAATGCGTGCCGTGTCGAGGAGAACTGCCTTCTGCATCAAACCCTTGATCCAACTGCCTAACGCGAGCCACATAAGATGTTGGTCGAGGCTCTTGGCAATCAACCCATGTGCTGACACGACTATCGGGACAATGATTGCCGAATCCACATCCCACATGTCAACAATCTCGTGAGCCAAGTCCAAATATTTCAATTGTTTTTCTTTTTCTTCTTTCACGTGATTTTCATCATGTGGGATAGTAATATCAACAATCATTGCGACGCTCTAATCGATCTATCACCACTATATCAGGCTTATTGGCAACAATAGTCCTGTCAGTAATGATAGTTAAATCCCAGTACAGTGTGATACGACCATTTTCAAGAACTGGGTCGGGTACATACCTGTAATAGGGCACCTCCATATCCACAAGTTTATACTTAAGAGCTAGTTGCTGATGGACAATCCTGGCTACTTGATTGTGTCTATGCATATACTCCCCGTTAGCAAGACGAGAACAACCAGAAATAATATGTCTTAAAGATTCACCCGGACGATGACATGCCCGACAAATGTCAATCGTACCATCCTTCAGAATATACTTTCGGTAGTTATTCGTCATTACTACTTCGTCTGTAATTGCAAAGACAAAACCTTCAGTTTCCCCAAAGAGGTCCCCAAACCGTAGCCAGGAAACAGATGCTGTTAAATCTACATCGAACCCATATAGGACCCGAAAAAATCGTCCATGCAGCTCCTTACTCTTCCATATCTCCTAGCGTTCATCAGTAGTGAGTATAACAGGTTTACGCCAGTTCTCTTTAGCCAGACTAAGCGGGGTAAGTCCATTATCCCCAATATCCACACACCGATGCATACCCATATTAGCCGACAGAAAAATATATTCTCTAAGGTTGCATATCTCGCGGTTGTGGAGAGTCTTAACATTCAAAAAGCCTCGACCCCCAAACTTCCGCGGGATATACAACCTCATAACAGACGAACGTGGATGGTGGTGCATTCGGTATGTAGTAAGCAGAGTACGAACATTTCTGTCAGGGTGTCCAACTCAGTTTGAGTCCATCTGAGTATGCCAAAGGAGTAGGTTAACAATGGTATGACCAAATCATTAAAGGAGCGAACCTTGTTTCCACCCGATAAAAGACTTTTCAGTACTTTCTTCAGGCGGCCCAAGAAACGCTCCACCAATGATTGTTTCATACCCCTGTCATCAATTCCTAATGCCTGTGACATACCCAAATATTTGTAGGTTTCATTTGCAGAAAGGGATCTAAGTTTTGTGGAATCTGAAAGTTATAAGTTATTTTTATTATTATTATTATGTATATCACTTCGAAAGGAGGATAGAAGAGGCCCAACAAGATCTCTAGGGCCCAAAAAACTTCACTTGCTAGCGGTGCACCTGTTGACTAACGGATGAGGCAACAAGAGGTAGGCGCCCTTACGGGCTTGAGAAGTCAGATGAAACTATCATCTATATCTCGACAATCCTAAAAATCAAAAGCTAAACGGATAGCTTTTGCTCCTAGCAGCCAAAAAAGGTAGGATACTGTACTATAAATGATAAATACTGATAGGTTTTGTAATAATAAGTTTATTGATAGAAGCTGTGGCTACTTAATATATTACAACTTATGATAAAATGATGTAATGTTAATGAGTATACGCGGCGCATACCTAACGCGAACTGGAGTTAAATGCGCACGCGGTGTAAAACTGCTTATTTTACATAATTGTTATAAATTGTACGAGTACAGATACTATGCTTTAATCACATGATTATTTTTTATATATATTTAGTTAATCGGCATTTATACGTTTCTTTTGTATAAAACTTGTATTTGTATAATTTGATTACTTCAGTTATAATTAATCATATTCTTGCGTACCTACATTGAGAATCTATAGAATTAATTACGTATCATTATATGATATTAGGATTGATATTTTGGTTTACTCTCAAGACTCTGGCACACAATGTAAATAATGCCACGATAGTACCTACCTACTGCAAAATTTAATTTAGGTAGGTAACGTAATATTGTTCACATACATTTTACTGTACCTACTGTGCACAGTACTGGGAGTTATCTAACTTTATAGATGTAATTTTGTCACCACAAGCAGGTCAGTTTCAGTCACGTTGTAATACAGGGGCAACCTAAGAAGTCCCTAATGCTCGTAGCAGCATTTAAACCCTTTTAGTTTTTTCTCTGAGTTCAGGGAAACACAATTTAGTATTTTCCTTATAATAATAAGCCGTTGGTCCCGGTTGCCAGTAAAATGGCAGTCGTTAAGCCTGGTTGAAGGCCTTATGGGCGGCTTGAAAAAGTTCAACAGCAGGTAGCCACAACCTGCGTCTGTCTATTTCAACACGGCAATGGGCTCACCACCTATTACGTGGGACAGGAATCCACACGGTGAAAAGTGGGCATATAATATGCCTCTGCCACCCCTTCGGGGATAAGGCGTGATGGATATTTATTTATTTTTATTTTATAATAAGATGACCTTGAAGATAATCCTTCAAGGTTATATTTATATAAAATGTACTTTCATTTTTCACGTATTTACATAATACAATATATCAGGGTAGTATGGATTTTGGACCGTTATGAAAGTTATATTTAATACTGTTATGAGTCCTTTGGCGGCCACGGGTATGAAAGGGTGCGGCCGCCACTTCTTTGTATGATTTTTCAAACGAGGGTATTTTCGAGTGTTTATGTGTGGAAGTGATGCTATCTTAAACATAAATGCCTCGACAAAGACATAATTAAAAAAAAACGACAATGACTGCCTCGGTGACGCAGCGGTAGTGTATGTGACTGCTGCGTTGAGGTCCCGGGTTTGATTCCCGAATCGAAACAAATGTTTGTCTCAACCACAAATGTTGGTTTCGGGATTTTGGTTTTCCCATGTATAATTATGTATGTATTGTTACGCCGGTGGACTAGTAAACAACTTCAAACCTTATTTTCTGGGTCTTGGAAGCATTTATAGCAGGCGTAAAGCTGTTTAAGACAGTTTTCAATGAGGATTGAGACACACAGAACATTCTAGAGCCATTGGACAGGGATAGCACAATTAGAAAGAGACAGCTACACTCAGAACATTCTGGAGCTATGTGATAGAGATAGCACCAGAAGGTAAGACAATAGTTCGAGAACTTTCTAGCACACACCGAAGGAGCAACAATTGTCGTGTGGAACTGTTTATTTCTCCGTGTTCTTCTTGCGTTGTTAATACTAATATAACAACAATAATAAACAACTTGTAAACACAAGAATTATTTATATATTTTCCTTTGAATCATTGACACAGATGGTTTTACTTTTTCTTTCTTTTCTCTCTGGCTCTGGGAGCGACAACGGAACCAAAACCAAAATACAGTGTTGCCATATACATTATATATTAACATCTCCCCCTTTACAAAAGTATATAATCCAAAATGTTTAAAAAGAAACTAAACTTAATTGGTTTCCTGACCTGGCGTCCACTACGCGTTACAATATCATTGCGAGATAGTATGCTATCATCAGCTGCCCGGTGTGCTACCTGTCTCCTGAGAACTACCAGTTTTCTGTGAGCAAGGAGTGGGTAATTTGATATCACTATTTTCAGATTTCTTAGTGATGGATTGCTCTAATGTATTTAGTCATGTGGTGTTGCAATTCTCATCGCAGATTTCGTTAGTATTTTTAATCTCATCTGGAAGAATTTCAGGTATATCAAGACACAAATCAGTACTTTCACCCGGTGAAATTTTAGGTGCATTATTATCTTTAGTAAATCTACATTTTATATACTTTCTATTTCTTCTATATCTATTCCCTAACTCATTCTCTACTAAATTTGAACGTGGCTCATTACATTTCTTTACTATCTTTCCTTTTATCCAATAAGAATCAAAAGCTTTTTTAAAATATATTGTTTGATTTACTATTAATTCTGGTAGAGGTTTTGATTTCTTATTTTTTTTTTTTTTTTTTTCTTTATTAGGGATAACAAACAGTTGTCACAATGTGTCTTACTTACTAATTACAGTCATAACAGTATTAATCATCGTGAAACCCACACCGTTATCCACAGATTGTTAGTGAACATGTTACAATATATTGCAAATAACTATTTGAGCTTATCAGTTTAGGTATTTATAAGTAAAATAAATGTGTTTTCACAAGGAGTGAAAACATTTCTAGCCAATATCATACAATATTGTTTAAAATATCTGAAGCTAATTTTTTGAGAGTTAATGCCGAGAGATAGACATGTTCTAGATCAGAAAACAAATCATTGTATGTGTCAACGAGATTGCGCAACGGCACGCGCTCGCCGGCGCTTGTCCTGTGGGGTGGAGTATGAAACAAACGGCGCGCACGCACCGTCCGGCACAGGGCACTACGAGGAACTACATAACACAGTTTATTGCTCAATTCGGTGCAGTCAAGCCTATTGTTACATAGATTGTACAGAAACATAGTACTTAACAAAAAACGTCGGTGCTCCAAACTAAGTAGATCATATTTTCCCAATAATTGTGTGTATGGAGGATGTTTAACGTCTCAGTCGAAGTTGATTCGCCGCAAGAATTTCCGTTGTATTCTTTCTAATGAGTTTATATATTTCTGAAATATTGGATTCCAGACCGGCACGGCATACTCTAATTGTGAACGTATTAACGTTTTGTACAAGAATAGTAAGGTTGAAGGACGCTTAAATTCGAGGGAAGATCTCACCACAAACCCATACATTCGAAAAGCCCTATTTGTAATAGCGTTAATGTGCTGTTCCAGGTGCATCTTGGAATCAAGTAATAAACCAAGGTCCTTAACCAGCTCCACAGATAACAAGTCGGAGTTCAGTAAACAGTACTTATGTGTTATGATGTGTTTTTTTTTTGAAAAGGTAATTGTTTGGCATTTAGTAAGATTAAGTGAAAGTTTATTATTGATACAGTAATTGGTAAATCTATTAAGGTCTTGTTGAAGTAAGTCAATATCAGCCCGACTTTCAATAAACCTGTAAATTTTTAGGTCATCTGCATACATTAAAAACCGAGAGTGATGGAAACAATCTTTTATATCATTTATGTATAAAATAAACAATAAGGGGCCTAAAATGGATCCCTGGGGAACGCCAGAAGATGCTTCAATTACAGTGTCTGCCTTAAATCCGTTGATGGCGACTACTTGGGTCCTTCTTGTTATATAAGATGAAAACCATCTAAGCAGATTGCCTCTAATACCGTTATAGGCTATTTTATTTAATAACATTTCATAGTCCACATTATCAAAAAATTTTTGAAAATCAGTGTACACAGCATCAATTTGTCGTTGTTGATCCATGTGTTCAAACAAGAAGTTCGTAAAAATCATAAGATTGGTTATAGTGGACCTACGCCTTACCAAACCGTGCTGTTCTGGTATTATAATATTATGTAGAATTGGATAGATAATGCCATGTACTAGGGATTCAAATACCTTTGCCAATATGGATAGTATCGATATAGGACGTAGTTCTCTACGTTTTGTTTATCACCACTTTTGTGTACTGGTGTAATGTATGCGTGTTTCCATAACGATGGAAACACACCTTTTTTTAAACATTTATTAAAAAGAATGTAAAGTGGTATTGATAAATAATTTGCTGTTGATTTTAAAAAGATAGGAGGTAAACTGTCAGGACCAGGGCCCTTCGAGAGGTCCAAGTTTTTTAACGCTCCAGCTATTGAGTTGGTGTCAATATGGATGTCAGATATGGGTTCACAGTTATCAGCGAAGTTAAGATACGGTACTCTGTTATTTATGTTTAAGGTTGAAGGTTCATAAACGGAGTGAAAAAAAGTTGAAAATAAGTTACACGTTTGAATTGGATCCTTTGAAATTGTTGTTTGGTGATACATTTGGGCAGGTATGGTAGATTTTTTTTTCGACTAGATATAAACGTCCAAAAATATTTAACATTAATAGGAATGCTGTCTTCAACTAATTTAATATGGGCGTAATAACATTTGACGCACTGCACCTTAAATCTAGAACGATAAATAGAGAATGTCTCGTAATCGTGAATATTTTTATATGTTTTCCATTTTTTCCAGGCCCTTTCCTTATTTTTAAAAATGTGGATCAGAGCTGGTGAAAACCAATAAGGAAACCCAGCAGGTTTACTCCGCGATGTAGGAATGTGTGTCTTGATAATTTCGATCTTGAATATTTGTCCACACCATGTCGGGAAAATTATAATCGCCTATGATATAGAATGTATCAACATTTTGTTGAGTTATAATTTGTAAGATGGCATTAAAATGCGCAGCGTAAGCGTCTGTGGAGGTGTCCGGCGGTATATATGCTGCACTTATAATATGTTGTTTATTATTACGACAACCCGACGGCAGGGCTACGACGACGTGCTCGAGAGCACCAACGGTGGCGTGTAGGTGGGGTATAGGGACACATCCTGGCCGGAGCTCCCGACGCACAGCTATCAACACACCACCGCCGTCTAGTTTGTCAGTAGCTAGCCGATTACGGTCGCATCGGAACGTTATGTACCTGTTATCTATGTATTCGTTGTCAGAGATGTAGGAAGTGAACCACGTCTCCGTTAGAATGATTATGTCGTATGAGTGTGATAAAATATTCATATATAATGTGTTAAGCTTTGTGCGAAATTGTGAAATTCATTACTCTTAACTAATATTTGTTGATATGCAAATTTGAAACGGAAATAGTTACGACACCGATTATAAGGCAGTGTACAATAAACACAACAACTTCGACCGAACGTTTTGTTTACAATGTTAATAAATAATGGTGTTCGTAGTAACATTAATAGCATAGCAATTATTATAAAATATATACACATATGAACTATTAGGCCACAAATAAACAGTTTGATCAATTGATTGACAGGCATTTTGAACACACAATGTTTATAATACATTTTGAATACATAACACAAAATGTAGTTGGCTATTAGGTATATGACAAAAGTTACTAGGGAACCCATATATTTATACATATAGTTTAGATATGTGAAAGAACATAATAGGCTTGTTAATTTAGTATTTACCTTATTTACCAACATCGACATTTTTTTGAGAATTACCTTCAGAATTACCTTGATTAAACTTAGATATATCATTTTTTGTTTGAAAGTTTCGAAAGTTTTTTTTAATACCACACATTCGTTGAATTGAAATTCTACAGATTCCTTTATACAGGATTGTTCCTCGGCTAAGGTTTTATACTTCATGTGAAGGTCTGAGATGTGATTACGTAGACTGGAATAATCAGCACGAATTTCATTAATTTCTATCTTGATTTCGGCGGTAGTGATATTAAGATCAGACAATTCCTTTTTTATACTGGAATTTATATTCTCATTAATACTTGTAGCATTTTCGTTTAGTTCCAGGCGTAATTCAGCAAACATTGAACATAACCAGTCCGTGAGAGATTTTTGGAGCGTTTCTATTGAACCAGAACTATCGTTATCGCAGCGTTTTCTTTTACGATCAGTATTTTTGTTCTTACCCGTCGCATTTGTCTCCGTAAGGTCGGGATTGGAATGATAAGGCTTATTAGGTGACCGAAACATGCTGTTTCCGTGCGCTTTACGTTTACTAGTGTTATTTTTTAGTTATAGTTCTTATAGTAGTTACTTCTTATCATAACTTTCCTTTACAGTCTGGTATTACAATTACGTTACTTTTCAATACTATGCCATCTAATAAATTGAGTTCATCTCAAGTCCAATAATGTCTTAGATTACTTTTTAACACATCCAAAGACAATTGCTAACATTTCTTTTTCTAGCTGACAATATTTTTATTCTGTGGAATTAAGAGATCGAGACCTATATGCAACCGGCTTACCATTTAGCAGAACTACTGCCCCCATTGCAGTTGATGAATTATCTACTCATAATACAATATCTTGATTAGTGTCAAAGTAAGCTAAACATGGACTACTACATAATGCCTTTTTCAATATTTTAACACAATTATCTTGGTTGCTGTCCCAGGTAAAGAGAGCATCTGTTTTCAACAGTACGCGTAAGGGTTTTATTATTAAGCTATGGCATAGTTTTTATTGCGGGATTGTTGTTGTTGTAATTGGGCCGTTTCTGCACTTAGCCACTTGATTGGGCCATTGTGCGTGTATTCTTCATCCATTCACTCCAACCATCCAAGGCAGTCCCAGAAGGTTAGCAGCCTTTTAAGGCCCTGGCATGCGTCCGGGAGTGTTTGCGGCGACTGTAGGATGCGCGCCCGGTCATCTGCCACGCTCCTGCACTCCATGAGCATGTGGTGTGGCGTTTCTTCTGCCTCCATGCATCCTCTGCACAGGGGGCTGTCTGTTACACCTATGGTGAAAAAGTGTTTGTTAAGAGGACAGTGGCCTGTTAAGCCTATGCTGTCTCTATTTAGCCTAATGAGGTTGCGGGTAAATCTTTTAGATATCTCCGGAATCGCCATCTTAGTTTGCCTACAACCTTCGAGGGTTATCCATGCGGTCTTATGTGCTTCTTCAGTGTTTCTGCGCAGCCATGTCTTTATCTGTGCCTGGGTTAGGGGTAGTAATGGTTCCGGTCCATATACTGTTTCTTCTGATCCCCTTTTGGCCAGTTCATCTGCTGCGTCATTTCCCATTGAGTTACTGTGTCCTTTTATCCATTGCAGGGTTACTTTGTTCTTATCCGCAATGTGTTGGAGTGTGTTGTGACATTCCATTATAAGGACCGATGAAATGTTATTATTTTGTAATGCTTGTAGTACGGATGCGCTGTCCGAGATGATTTTAATATTAAAACCACGTACGTCTCTGGCTGCAACCGCTTGTGCTGCCTTAATTAGACCTACACATTCTGCCTGGAAGGTTGTGTTTCGTTTGTCTAAAGTGGTTGATATTTTAATGTTTAAGTCGTCCAAGAAGACACCAGCTCCAGTTCCGTGTTTGGTTTTGGAGCCGTCTGTGTATATCCTAACTTCATCGATGCAAGAGCTGTCTATAGTTTCAGCGATAATTTGGATATTATATCTTCGGTCAAAGACGTAGTACCCCGAGGTTTTGTCCATGGGGGCCTCAAGAAGAGGGTATTTCTCGAGAATCTCCTTTAGGACTTTGGTATGTGTTGTTTCTATGTTTTGTCTCCATAGGCCGTTTGATCTTAGTCTTAGTGCAGCTGCTTTTGCTTCTTCTTGTATGACCATATCTAGTGGTCTCAAGTTCAGCAGATACTCGAGTGCGGCTGATGGGGTAGTTCTCATGCACCCAGTGGTTGCTACACTCGCCAAGCGTTGTAGGCTTTGCATTTTTGTTCGTGTTGTGGATAGTTGTGTTCTGGGCCACCATACAACTGCTCCGTAGGTCATAGAGAGTCTGATAACTGATGTGTAGAGCCAAAGAGTGATTTTCGGGTTCAGACCCCATCTTTTTTCAACCACTCTTCTACACTGGTTAAAAGCTATACATGCCTTCTTCGTTTTAGTTTCAATGTGACTCGCCCAGCTCATTTTGTTGTCAAGGTTCACGCCCAGATATTTCACTTGAGTTGATAGGGAAAGTTTGGTGTTGAATAATTTTGGTAGGTCCAGGTCTGGTAACTTCCTTCTCTTTGTAAAAAGGATGAGTTCTGTTTTTTTCGGGTTTACTGACAGTTTATGTTCGTCACACCATTGTTCTACTATTTGAAAGGCCGTGCGCATTACTTTGCATAACACGTTTTCCGCGCTGCCGTTGATTAGAATTGCTAGGTCGTCTGCATAACCAATAGTAGTGTATCCTCGGTCATTGAGTCTCTTTATAAGGCTGTCCACTAATATGTTCCACAGTAGCGGTGATGGGACGCCTCCCTGGGGGCACCCTTTTATTACCCTCGCCCTTGTGGTCGTATTCACCGTTACCTGAACCGCCCTTTTGCTCACTAGCTCTGTGATCCAATCTCTCAGTACCGGCGTGACGTTGAGATTTTTCAGGGCGTGGTTGATGCTACTGTGTATAGTTTTGTCAAAAGCTCCTTCTATGTCTATAAAGGCAGCCAACTTATTTGTAAAGCCAATCTTATTTGTAAAGGCAGTTTCAATTTTGTGCACCACCATATGTAGTGCTGACTCTGTCGATCTGCCCTTCCTGTAAGCATGCTGTTGGGGATGTACTGGTCTACTAATCAGTTTTCCATCCCTTAGGTGTCGGTCTACTAGTCTCTCTAGTGTTTTTAGAAGAAAGGACGTTAGACTAATAGGTCTGAAGGATTTGGCTTGTGTTGGCCCTTCCTTGTTTTGGCAGGAAAACTACTTTTGCTTCTCGCCATGGTTTGGGTATATATTTGTGAGCTATGCAGGCCCTAAATATTGGTATTAGGTGTTTGATGACTACGTTCGATTGCCACTGAAGTAGTGCCGGGAAAATGCCGTCGATACCCGCAGATTTGAAGGGTTCGAAGCTTTTCAGAGCCCACTCTGTTCTAACCTTGGTCACTATCTTGCTCGCAGCTTCCCATTGTTGTTTGTTTGGTGTGCAGTATTGATTGTCTGACCACTCGTAGTCATTAGTAATCTGACAGCCAGGAAAGTGTGTTTCAAGTAGTACTGCGGTGGTTTCAGAATCTGTGCTTGTACAAGTGCCGTCCTCCCTTTTTAGGGTTCCTAAAAGGTTTAAGTTGCCCTTGGCTAGGACTTTCTTTAACCTTGCGGCTTTGTTTGTTGAGTTTATATCACTACAAAAATTGCCCCAGGCCTCCGTCCTCCGGAATCTAATTCGCTTCTTGTAGTGAGATTGTGCTATTTTATAATTTTCCCAGTCTGTTGAGGATCTGGAATTTTTGGCCCGGTTAAAAAGAGTTCTGAGGCCCTTGCGAAGTATTTCGAGTTCTGGTCCCCACCATAAACTTTTATCGAGGCTTTTGGGGGTGGTTTCCGGGCATGCCTGCTGATAGTTTTCTACAAGGGCCTTGGTTAGGGACTGTGTGTTTAGTTCTATGTTGTCTGTACTAAGTGTTGTGTCAGTCATGTTTGTGTCACTTAGTGCTTTGTTTAGTAGGTTTCTGTACTGTGCTATATCGATCTTACGAGGGTTTCGATATGGGGTAGAGTTTATTTGTTTATGTGTAATCTGGAAACACACGCGGCGGTGATCTGCTAATGTTGGCTCGTTTGATACGTGCCATTTTTTTATGAGGTCCACCGCCTTATGTGTAATGCCAGGGTAATGTCGACAATTGTTTGTGACCATGACGTTACGAATGTAGGTTCTGTGCCTCTGTTCATGACGTATAGGTTTGTTTTAACTAGATATTCGGATAGCTGCTCACCTCTTATATTTGAGTCCTTACTTCCCCACAGCGGATGGTGCGCGTTGCAGTCTGCGGAGATGATCAGGTTCCAGCTCTGTGTGTCGCAGTGTTGCACCAGGTCAGCAAGCTCTTTTGAAGGAACTTCCTCGTCGCCTGGCATATACACTGAGGCGAACACCAGGGGTGTTTGGTTTTCTTGATTTTCACGGTTCTGATGTCTCTAGAACAGAATTGGTTAAGCAGGGTTGTCGGTATGGTTTTTGGCATATAACCGAGACATGCATGTTCTCGGTTTGTCCACTGTAGTGTCTACTAGTAACTTACCACCGATGTTGTTTAGACCGCATATCCTGTTATTTCTGATCCATGGTTCCTGGATCAGGGCGACGGTCCTGTTGTCGACCTCCAGCACTCTGCGTAGGGTTGCCGTCGCTATCTGTTTGTGCTGGAGGTTTGTCTGTATGATGTCTAGGGAGTTATGGGCTACGGAGGACGTCATCTTCGTCGCTGGTAGCGCTCCCTGACTTCGGCGATGGGATTGTGTCCATCTCGCTCGAACCCTTCCGGGGAGCCGAGGTGGACGGCTCTGCAGGGGGAGTCTTCACCGCGGCCTCACTCGTCGCCGTTGCTGTCTCCGTCTGGTTTGCGTCGTCCAAGAACCGGATATATCCGCTCCCGGACATGTGTGCTATTCGGCGGCTTTCTGGTCCTCAGGAATTCCAAGGATAAGGTGAACTACCTTCTCCCTGGACCCTGCCTCAGTTTGATCGTCCGCCGTCATGTCGTAACACTGCCACGTGTCAACTTTGTACCAGGGTTCTGGGCACGAAGGACCTTCTGCAGCGTGGCAGCGTCGGTGATGCGGGTGTGGAGGAGAAGTCCTGCCCTGAGCTTTTTCGTCATTTCTGACTGCTTTATGACAGTCAGAGCTGTGCCCGGGATTGGTGACGTCATGGTTTTTGCCGTATTCACGATCCAGCTGAGCGCGTTCTCATCCTCGCACCACATCGCTAGCACTTCATCCATAAGGAAGGGGCGACCGCGGAAAGATGGTGCTCGCGCATCGCAAGACGGTGGAGACAGAACTGCTTGCAGAATGCCATCATCAATGGCCTCCCTAAGCTGCTCTGCCTGCGCCTGAGAGAAGTTGCGCGACGGAACGGTGGTAACTGCTATTCTCAGATGCGACTGTGACGCATCTGCATAGCCCATCGTCCGCTTCGGCCTTCGGTTTTAGCGCGTTTGGAGTCCCCCCTCGGCGACTGGGTCTCGTCCAGACGTACCCGCTTCGAAGAAGCTTGTCAGTCTGGGACGCCGCTAGTCTCTTCAGGGTTATCCGCAGCTGCGTCCTGCCGACCGCGGCGTGCACTACATCCTCTCGGCTTCCGTCTGCGTTTTGGCTGGTCTGTTGGCGTTGGAAGGTCCGGCGTGGTTTGTGACGTGACCGGCTTTACAGTCGGCGTCGACTCGCGCTGCATTTCCGCTGCTGCGGTGGTCGACGATTCGCGCTGCGTTATCGCTGCTGCGGCAGTCGTCACGATGTGTTCTTTTTTTGGCTTAGGGGCTTCCCTCGCGCGCCTTTCCGGGCGACTGCGTTCCGGTTTACCCTTCAGCCTTTTCTGTTTCGTTTTAACCGCGCACTTGTGGGCGACTACGGTCCAACAATCTCCCTTACCATCTTCGTTTTTAAAATTAATGGCCTCTACGAGGCCGGACATGTCGAGGCTAGAGCTTGGCTTATGGCACAAAGTGTCCCCCCCAGAGTACGTGGGACTGACCGATTGCTCGGTGAGGGATTCTCCGCCTTCGGCGGTACCCTCCTGGGGTAGTTTTCCTTTAATTTGTGCTGCCATGGGTTTCGAGCTATTTAGACGCATACCACCAGCCCATAGTGAGTATGCGAGATGTGGGTATTGGGACGGGAGAAAGGAAGATGAAATAGGGTGCAAGAAGAATTTTAGGGAAAGGTAGGATAGGGTTTTGGGATGGGGTGGGGTTGAGGAGGAATCAACGGCCAGAAGTTTTAGTTACGTTAATTACAGAAGGTATTTAACCAATAACGGGCGGCAACCTCGAGAAGGATAGTCCACTGGCCTTGTCTAGGGGATCTTGGCGACCTGCGCTACTCCCTAGACCATTTGCCAAACCCAACATCGGACAGATGTTGGAAGTAGGGAAAATGCCAAGCACGCACCCAGTTGCTTGATCTTCCCCCTGCCCTATTGCGGGCTTAGGGTGGGCTTAAATCAAGAAATTCCGTAAGGAAAAAAACCTAAGACGAAGGTCGAGACGAGGTCACACGAAGTTCACCGAGCACGGCCGAGCGTTGGCTTAACGTGTATGTACATATATTATATAAATATAAATAAATAAATATAAATATTGTGGGACACAGTGTTTATATTGTTTCACACAGCGCCATCTAGCCCAAAGTAAGCTAATATTAGCTTGTGTTATGGGATCTAGATAACTGATAAACATACTCATATATTTCTAAATACATACATATTATAGATAAATAACACCCAGACACAGAATAAACCATCGTGCTCATCACACAAAGTTTTATCCTGGGTGGGAATCGAACCCACGACTTCTTGCGTAGCAGTCGGATGCACTCCCACCGCGCCACAGAGGCAGTCAATATGGTACGATTGTAGGAAGCTCGCAGGGATCGAGACGTGATGATAGTGAGTGTGAGTGTGAGGGTGAGGATGAGGGTGAAGGGTGAGGAGTGAGGGTGAGGGTGGGGGTGAGGGTGAGGGTGGGATGAAACGTGACAGATAAGTACACATTCCAAGAAATCTCTCAATCACTTGTGGGACTTAGGATGATGATGACTTTTTCAGTTTACCATTACTGGAAGGCTGTTCAATGACAGGATACGCCGATGACGGTATGCTCACACGTGTTTGCGCGTCGTTGCGGAGTGGGGCGTATGAAATAGGTTATTTTTTGCACCCAACAAAACATTTCAGTTGCTTTTAAAAGGAAGTTTGAAATTACCACCGCGCATTAAATTCAATAACGTTTACATTAAAAATAAAACTTCGGTTTGCTATTTAGGATTGATTTAAAGAGAAAAATTTTGCATTCGTTGAGCACATAAAAACTGTAGGTGAAAAGGTTAAAAATGTCTCACGGTTGTGTGGCAACAATGTGTTACGGGGCGCCGGTATGGGCAGATAAGGCTACTATTGGTGCTGCACGTTTAAAGTTACTGCAAAGTCAACGCCATGCATTGATATTTTTATGCAAGGCCTACAGGACGGTTAGCACGGAGGCTCTGCCGGTGATGGCAGGGGTCCTCCCGGTTGATCTCGAAATTCAGAGACGCGCGGCTTTATACTATTCGGCTAAGGCTGGCATGGATGATAGGTTTTTGTTAGAAAGAGATCGCCATAGAATTGCCAGACTGTATCGTGATAATGTACGTGAAAAACTTTTAGGGTCGTATTATAGAACCTTACTCAAGCCTCAAGTATTACTTAGAACTAGTTTTAAGCTGAGCTTTTATTATAGAACCTTACTCGATTCGTGAAACGTCAATCTAGAATCACCTGAGAGCTGTCACAGTGAAATGACGTTTGATTCATATTATAGAACAGTGCTCAAGTGTCTTTTCAGTAATCCTTTATTTTTAAACCATATTCAGCTCAGATTCGCTACTTGATTCAAGATTTGCGAGCAGTTTTCGTAGGTTTAGTCAACACCACGCTCAAGCAGAGATTTTAGTTAACAAAAATAAAAGATGGCCTCCTTTATCTTTCTAAAATTGATATTTTTGAAGATAAATAGACTATTACTTACTTATCATTCACGTGTTTATCCCCGAAAGGGTGGCAGAGTCATATTTACGCCCCTATTTCAGTGCCAGCACATTCTACCAAACAGCAGACCCGTACCAATCAATAACAATTACTTTACAAAGATATTAATTCAGTATTATATCAATACCGAAGACAGTGTGATCTTGTATTGTGTGGCAGTGTGGATCGTATTGCTTCATTCTTTTATTTCAACTACCATACTTTTAATAGAAATGTGAATGAAGAAATGTGATAATGAGAAACATAACATTAAACACAAGATAATACCTTAAATGATGGAACATTCGTTAAAGCAATACCAGCGTGGACATCCTTTTTATGCCACAGCATCCTTTCAGGATAGTACTGTAGCTTGTGCTGTACTGCACTATTGTGCCTATTATATTAATATCCCCATTGACTTCCAATACACTTTACCCCCTAAGAGAGTACTCCATATAATAAGAACATGATCATTCAATATGTAGGAGGAATAGATAAAGGAGAGGTTTGCATAAATTTTCAAAGCAATTTGTAGATGCTGACTTTCATATAATTGTTATTAAAGTGAAAAACATGACTTGGTTTAGGATGGGGTTTGACCCGTAACCTATATCTAACCAGGGCAATGCTCTATGCCACTGAGGTACCATAACCATACCAAAATAAGATGAAATTATTCACTATATTTTCATTGTCACTCGTTCAAGCCCCATCTTGAACCGAGTTATCTTTATCACAGTAATAACATTTATTGGAATGAGAGGTGTGTACACTACAACTTATAACAACCATCATCAATAGATAAATATTTATTTTGATTTATTTATACTATATTAATTATTCATATTAAACAATACAATTATATTTTATTTTATTTTTTTTAAAATAAAGAACCTAAAAATAATTAATCATTATTATTATTATTTCTTAAGATAATGATTTGATGACAGATTCTTTGGTACTTTCTTGTGGTGAATATTGTGCACGACAGGCTCGGTAAGTTTTTGGACGCTTGTGTCACAGTCGACTATCTCATTAATAACAAAAGGACAAGAGTTTCAACTTCTGTTCTCTGAGATACTATTATTTCCACAGTATCTGTTTCAGCTTACAATATCACTGTAACAAAAAAAAAATCTTCAGGTATGCATATAT
Source organism: Thumatha senex (assembly GCA_948477245.1). Lineage (NCBI taxonomy): Eukaryota > Metazoa > Arthropoda > Insecta > Lepidoptera > Erebidae > Thumatha > Thumatha senex. Next base: position 10,488,797 of record OX419741.1, on the reverse strand, counting down.
TACTGGCTCGGTGGTGTAGGTGATAGTGTATGTGACTGCTACTCATGTGAAGGTCCCAGATCGGAATAAATATTTGTGAGATCCCCAAATGTTTGTTTAGAAGTTTGGGTGTTTGCTCTATAACAATGTATATATTTAGATTTACATTATTATTATTATTATTTATCTATCACGCCTTATCCCCGAAGGGATGGCAGAGGCATATATATTATATGCCCACTTTTCACCATGTGTATTCCTGTCCCACGTAATAGGTGGTGAGCCCATTGCCGTGTTAAAATAGACAGACGCAGGTTGTTGCTACCTGCTGTTGAAATTTTTAAGCCGCCCATAAGGCCTTCAACCTGGCTTAACGACTGCCAATTTATTGGCAACCGGGACCAACTTAATGTGCCTTAGATTTACATAAGTATGTTTATCAGGTGAGTAGTTCCCATAACCCAAGCTTAAAGGGTTAGATGGCGCTGTGTGAAAAGTGTCCTACAATGTTTATTTATAAACTCATTACCTACATACAACTTTGATTCACGGTGTTAAAGCTTCTGTTCTACATGTGACTTTAAGCTCTATCTTTCTATCCTCTCATGGTTGTTTATGACAAAGCCCCGAACCCTATGCAACCAATGTTACAAAGTGTACAAAACTATATTATTTTCAACAAATAATAGGTAATTACCCGGTATGTGTCAATAGTCTCTGATATTTAAATTCAGTGCATATGTTAAATTAGATATCTGGATCCATATCGGCATCAGGACAAAGACCTCCACAGACAGTGGCTATATGGTACGCGTAAGTGCATCAAGCTGTCTTGCTCTGAAATTTTACCACAAAGCGGCTCAACTTCTCTGGATGCCTAGAACAAAAATAGAATGAATCTTATTAAACAGTTATCATGAATTACTAGATGGTGTATATCTGCACAAATATATAAGATATAAACCTCCAACACTTACCTTTTCGATAGTTTTTGTAGTAAATATACTTTTCTGAAATATTGGCCCAAGACGTTGTATAGCATCGTTTTTAATTTTGTATACCTAATATTCTTGAAAGATTTTAATATTTCTAGTAATAGATTCCTTTGGACGATCGTAAAATTATTCTTTTTTCAGATATGTACAGAATTATTAATTTACAATGTAAACAACACTGGCACGATAATATCAAATGTCAGTCAAGCAAAGTTTATTAAACTCGCGATCCATTTAACGCAGAGAAAAGGTTCATTTTATGAGTCCGGGACTTCCTCTACAGCAGTTTTTTGTTTAGTATTTTGAAGTAAGGATACTTTAAAGCAATCACAGAGGTGATTAAATCATTTCAATTAAAAAAGTAAATAAAAAATAAGCTTTTGAAACATAAATATCAAATAGTAAGCTGCGTGGAATGAAAACAAAATATGTAAGGAATAAAAATGTAATAGAAAACAGACTGTTTTTAGGCTTGCAACATTCCATTGCGTATTCTGGCGATTGGAGATTTGGATATTTACTCAAGGTTACTTTTTACCGATCTGAGCATGGGGATAGTTCTATAATAAACCACATGCTTATGTCTAGATTTAGCACTCAAGTGTCAATCTGCTAAATTCCGTTTATGTGTGACTTGAGTTAGTTTCTGTAATACGACCCTTAGACGAATGGCAGCTGCGTTGGAACACTTCCATCAAAGGGCGCCACTTCTACCAGTTTTTCCCAGACGTTCGTAAACGCCTGGGAATGTCCTGGCTGGAGGTTGATCACTGTGTTGCTCAATTTCTTACGGGACATGGTAACTTTAGGAGCAAATTACATTCGTTTAAGCTGGTTGAGTCACCGTTCTGTCAGTGTTCAACTGCTGACGCCAGATATGATCAGACCGCCCATCATATACTTTGGGAGTGTAGCATTTGGCAAAATGAGCGATATAATATGCTTAATCTAAGGAGGACTAAACTAAGGAGGGAAGAGGCATTACGTTAAGAATGGGTGAGGCGTTTGTTGTTGTTGTTGTTGACATCAAGAACCCTGTAGAACAGGTTTAAAACAGGTTTTGGAATGTTGTGAATTGTACTAGGTTATGGTTTTAAGTCACTACTTAAGTTGTACTTACTGGTGACAGTTGAATTATGATCACTTTGTGATTTGCCTGGATTTGTTTTCTACTATTTGTGTAAATTTTATTTCTCTATTTCTATTTGTAAATATCAAATTTTTGGGGTTTGTATTGAACCATGTCATGTCCAACATTGATCGCCATGTTTATTTATGTTATGCGGGCAGTCTGACCATAGAGGGTAGACGAACGACGCCACGGAGCAAGGCATGTAATCACTACGTTTACTATGCGTCGATTCGGTGAGCGCAGTTAGAATAATAAGCGCTGATTAGCCCTAAGCTTGTCAGGCAACGAAACTGGGCTCATACAGCCTTTTTCTTTTGCAGAGCACTGTAATTTTTTTTAGTATTTTTTATTTATTTCGAACTAAATTTTTTATTTTATATTATGTTTTTCTTTGTAATTGAGTTCCTGTTTATGATTAAGGTTACTTATGGGACAAGTTTTTTTTTATTCGTTTAGATTAAGGATTATTGTTTAATTTTGAAATTTTTAACTGTCGGATTGCCGTTGTGAGTGACGTCCCTCATAGGCGTCAGCTGAAAATCAGCGCTGTCTAACTTTTTTGCATAGTTAGTGCAGCTTGAGCTGAGATGGTGCCTTTTCGGGCACGCACAGTGTTGCGATAATTGTAAAATTTTATTTATACCAGTATTTGATTTTGTGCGTGTCGAATAAACGGTTAATTTAATTTAATTTAATTTAATTTAATTGTTTACAAGTAACGTCGGGAGTAGTTTACTATGCGAATCTCGTGGCATCGAGGGTAAATTTTCGTGCTTTTAAACGTTTCTGCCATACATATTACTGGAATCAAACATAGCTCACATAGGACCCGTAATATACTATTACCGTGGTGCCTCCCTATTTCTATAGGATTTACAACTAGTTGCTTTCCAGGTCTCCCGCTTTGCAAAGGAGGGAAGAGGCATTACGTTATTTTCTTACTTCCTCACATTATCTTCTGATTAATTTCGTTGCGGGTTCCAAGACATGCTAACTTCTCCTGGGACATCACCGAGATCGGGCTCGGTGTAACTTTTCTGGTGTTTTGGTCATTGCTGTAGATCCTGGTTTACAGGAGTCACAGTAATGGGAATGTGGGTGAGATTTGTCCCAATTAAAAAAAAATCCAAGAAATCTTTCTAAATCCTTTTTATTTTTAGGATGTTCAATTTTCATTACTGCTTGTACCTTATCAGGATCTGTAGACACGCCATTTGCAGAAAATTTATGACCCAGGAATAAAAGCTTGGAGACAAAAAAATACATTTTGACTCATTAAATTTGATGCAATTTTTTAGTGCAGTATCCAGCACTTTTATTAATCTTTCACATAATTCTTGGACTGATTCTTGACTTTCACTGATGTTCTCAATCATTTGAGTAATAATTCTACTAAATTCCTCAGATACGCAACTTACACCGAATGGTAATCTTTTATATGTGTATCTACCAAACGGAGTAATGAATGTACACAAGTATGAAATTTTCTCATTTAAATTAAGCATCCAAAACCCATATGATCCATCCAGTATAGCAAAAACTTTAGCATTTTTCATTTTATTTTTTATTTCACAAGAATCAATTATATATTTTTCCTTTGAATCATTGACACAGATAGTTTTATTTTTTCTTTCTTTTCCCTCTGGCTCTGGGAGCGGCAACGGAACCAAAGCTAAAATACTAGAGTATACTAGAGAATGTACCCGAGTGTAGGTACGAAAGGAATTCTCCCGAATATTTCACAACATTAATAGGCGTATATAAAGGACCGATCTCGCGGCTACGGGATCGGCCCTTTGACAAAGTGAACAGTGCGAATCCAAGTAAATCGAAGCTAAGTAGTGTGTCATCAATCAATCAAATATTGATGTAAAGAACCATTTAGTAATAATAAATACTGGTAAGTATTTTGATGAGCATTTAAAAATATCCCTATTAAATAACCTGACCTATCCGAGTCGTATGGTTCTTCATCATAGTGATGGTATCAAAATTTATTTTTTAAACGATATACCTAATGATATTCGACTAAACTAGACTACTATACTACTATACTACTAGACTATTCAATAATATTCTTATAAATTCAACATCTTATATAGACACCTTTTAATAAATTTATTAAAACCCTTTAGACCCACCCATAAACTACCTTATAAGCGCAGAAGCGCTCGTGGCCCCGCGGACTCAGTGTTCTGTAAACGATCACTGCGTTAAGCAACTTTCACTATGGCTGGTCCTCGGATAGGTGACCACTTTGTGGCATTTACATTTGCGAGCGTTTCCGTGCTTCGGAAGGCACGTTAAGCCGTTGGTTCCGGTTGCCAGAAACATGGCAGTCGTTAAGCCCAGTTGAAAGCTATATGGGCGGCTTGAAAAATTTCAACAGCTGGTCGCCACAACCTGCGCCTGTCCATTTCAACACAGCAATAGGCTCTCATCCTTAAATATGAGGGAGTTGAAAAAAAAAAAATTTAATTTCCCTCTCTTGCAACCTGGAGACCTGGAAGGCAAGCTATGCCTGCGGTAGAAATGGCTGACGCCGATGATGATTCATTCATTCATTCATTCATACTTTTCAGAAAATCTCTTTCTAAATACTGTAGAAAACTTACCTGTAATTATCCTTCACCAAATGTGAAGCGCTCGTATCACCCATTACACGGTGTTCTGTAAACGATCGGTCGGTCCTCAGATGGGTGACCGCTTTGGCATATTTCCATTAAAGAGCGTTTTTGTTTTTTTAAAGGCAGGTTGGTCTGGGTTGCCAGTAACACGGCAGTCGTTAAGTCAAGTTGAAGCTGAAATGGGCAGCTTAAAATATTTTACTAGCAGGTCACCCCTACCAGTGCCTGGCCATTCCAAAGTGATAATAGGCTCACCGCCTGTTACATGTGACGAAAATGCATACAGTGACATGTGGGCGTATACTTCTACCACCTCTCAGGGATAAAAGCTTGACTGATAAGTATCTTTCATCTATACCTACGCCTTCAGAAGTTGAAAAACGTGCACTCGCAATTTGGGTTAATAAATCACAAATATCAATATACGGTCTCAGCTGCTCGAAAAATTGGCTGAAAATTGTCGTTCTAAATTTCATTTCATTCAAGACGCGGCACCTTTATTGGTAGAATAATTTTCAAGTATACATATATGGCTATGCCCTTTATACGATATTTCCACAGTTATGACCATTATTGTTAAAATCTATACTAAAAATCTAAATAAAGCTAAAGAGTTTGTTTGGTTGAACGCGCTAATCTGGGCAACTACTGGTTTGAATTGATTTTTTGTGTTGGATAGCCCATTTATCGAGAGCTATCCTCAAGCTGCTGCTCCGGAGATCTCTCCGATTTTATATTCAAAACTCCGCAGTAGTAATCATTAATGTCAGCAATTCGGGCAAATATTCATACATTGTATAATTTATAAACGACGGGATTAAATCGCTGCGATGGGATTTCGAAGTTTGTCACGGGCGATGCCGCGGGGATCAGCTAGAGATTAATATATGCTTAATGTATGCACGTCAGAATATACTCATAACAGTGTGTTCTACGAAGTTTCCTAAAAAAAGTCTTCGTGATACTTAGCTATAAATTGTAACATACTAACAGTGGGTAATTTGTATTAGTCTGTGTTAAATTTTAGTAAAGTATCTATTTAACAATTTAGTAAATATATTAAATTATATTACAAACTTTTTACTCTAGGGCGAGAGAGGTCATATTACTATTTTCAGGCAAAGCAACATCACGTTCTAACGAAACGGGCTTGAATATAAAAGTTTACTAGCTTAGATAGCTAGTAAAGTTAGTTGACATATTTAAGTTAATTGAGAGAGTTTATTAAGGAAGAGACTGGGTCTTCAATAACTTTTAATTAATAAGAGTGAACGTCTGACTGCAAGAGGATACTGAATGTGACGAAAAGGATACCCTGTGGTACCAGGTTTGAAGACTATTTTGTTTATTTTGTTGCCTCTTCATACTTTAATACCCAAATCCGAGTAGCTTTGACTTCGATAATGAGTTTATTTTACTTACATTTACAATAATGATCTACACAGACATATTTCAAAATCTACGTTATCACAGTAAAGAGCAGTCATAAATGGCAAACGCCATTACTAGCCGAGACAAACGGGATGCTGGGTATTTTATTTTTGCAAAATAAAACATAATCGCCTTTACTGCGACTGGCCCTGTTCCAAATTGTGTGGCTTCACGGGTTTATTCATTTCACTTTGCTTCATTCGACAGCTACACTGATGCGACATTTCCTATTGCACTTTGGGCTTGTACGGAAAATCAAATCCCACATACGCACAGTTAAGTTACATTGGCAATATACGCCCGAGGTGAAGACTTCGGTAAAGATGTCTAATAGAATTCCCTTTGCCGTTTTATTACTTGCGCGCTTTGTTGAATTTCACTTAGACGGCCCGCATTTTTCCTCAACTGTTTAAAATGAATTTTCTGACTGGGTGTTTTTCTCTTTAAGCTTTAATAATACTTTATTGAAAATTTTATTAGATCTTTTTCGGTTAGTTATGACTATTATTAGCTAGCTATTTACAAAGTAGATAATAGTACTATAGAAATCAAATAACAAATCTAGCAATTTCATAGCACCAAGTAATCATTGCTAAAGTATCACTACTGAAGGAATTGGATGCAGAAAGCGCAAGATGGAGTATTTTGGCGAAAAATGAAAGCGACCTAGATCCAGCAGTGGATTACGTTAGGCTGAATGATTGATTGTTGTATATATTATTAGTAAACGTTACCGGGAAAGATATTGCGTCTATTTGACTGCCTCTGTGGCGCGGTGGGAGTGCATCCGACTGCTACGCAAGAGGTCGTGGGTTCGATTCCCACCCAGGATAAAACTTTGTGTGATGAGCACAATGGTTTGTTCTGTGTCTGGGTGTTATTTATCTATAATGTGTATATATGTATTTAGAAATATATAAGTATGTTTATCAGTTATCTAGATCCCATATGGTCGCTTTAAATATTTTAAATAGTGTATGACATTTTGTAAGCGCCGTTAAAATGGTCTATGCAAAATAAAGATATTTTTATTTATTTTTTATTTTATTTCATAACACAAGCTAATATTAGCTTACTTTGGGCTAGATGGCGCTGTGTGAAAAGTGTCCCACAATATTTATATTTATTTATTTATTTAGTCCCTGATTCCAATCGTACCTACTATGTCCCTCAAAAGGACCCTGTTGATTAATATTATATTTTTTTTATACAGATGAAAATTTACGTCTAAATTACTCAGACTCGTATTTTACTTTCTAAATTCAAATTAAAGCGTTTACGTATTCTAAAAGCTCTGATGCTTAACATCGCATTATGTTACCAAATTAAGACATTTCGCGTTTATAAAGTTTTTATGGTTATCATATTTTCAAATCATGAGTATGGCGCGGCCAATTTGTTGACGTTTTACGAAACCGTTTACCGTTAGCGATTTTATTTCTTTATATGTATATATTGATTCAACTTTTATAATGTCAGTATAGGTAGATCCTAATGACTGTCTCCTTGGCGTAAGGGTAGCAAGCCAGTACCACACTGAGGTTTCAGATTCGTTTTTCGGGCCGAAACTAATATTTGTGTAATCAGCAATAAATTAATGTTTAGGAGTTAAAATTTTTCCTATGCATGTATGTTTTAAAAAATTGAAATGATAAACAAACTGTTTACTCTAGATCTCATCATAGAAAAAGTTTAGAACCGTAATTTGGGCTAGATGGCAAAGAATAAGTATGTATAAGAATGTCCCAAATGTATTTCTATCTATACTAATATATAAAGCTAAAGAGTTTGTTTGTTTCGTTGAACGCGCTAATCTCAGAAACTACTTGGTCGGATTTGAATTTTTTTTTGTTGTAAACCCATTTATCGAAGAACAGGCATATTCTAATATTATTCTAAGCTATATATCATCACGCTACTACCCTGGAAAGCGGAGCAGTAATTATAAATAATAAAAAATGTATGCATTATTGTAGAATTTAAAAGCGACGGGATTAAATAGTAGTCAGTAGTACAACCATTACAGATTTAACAAGATAAAAGTAGGTACAAGCTTCAGAAAATATGGAAAAAAAATAGGAGCATCACGAAAGCCACGAAAACACGACTCGTCAGGGAATATGTGTTTCCCATATTTCTCTAGGGTGCTGAGACGTGGACTTTGCGAGAGAGTGAGAAGAAGAAGATAGACGCTGTAAAAATGTGGTGTTGGAGGAAAATGCTTGGCATACAGTGGGACACAATTCCGGACCAATGAATCTATACTCCAGAAACTATTTATCAAACAGCGTCTTTCCTTCATCGTACCAAGTCGTTTTTTCACTTTCTTTGGTCACGTTTAACTGGTGGTGAAGGGCAAAGTCGAAGGCGTAAGGGCTCGGGTAGAACACCAATGCGCTGAAACGACCATATAAAAGCGGCACTAAACGGTCCACTCCATGAGTGCACGAAGAAGGTCGCAGTAAGGAAAGAATGGCGTCGTTTTGTAAAATGTGCCACCGAACCTGATATGACGAATACGACCACTTTGTCAAGAGTGTAGCGCCGAAGAAGAAGAAGTAGATACTTGAAGAGGCTGACATCTTCACGAGTTTTCTTAAAACGGGAAAAAAACCGTTGAAAATTCACGAAAGTATCTACTATCCTTTTACATTTAATTTTAATCCGAGAAAAAGTAAAAAAAAAAGTTCTTAATTTAATCTAGTTGATACAGACACTTAAATTATATTTATTTGTGCAAAATAGAGATGAGTTATAACACTTTTGAAAATCCTGAGAAAGGAACAACATTTAATTCTTTTGTAACTTGAAAATAAAAACCTTTGTTATGCTTAGAAGTCATATTTAAGTTTTTATTAAAATTTTCAACATAAAACTAGGTAAAGTAGATTTATGTAATATTTTTATGAAGGTGCCTGTATATTTTTAATATCACGGCTGTTTTATAGGATAATTTGCCTGTATAATGTACTAGGGTCGTTGGATTATAGCATTTTGTTATTTACTAAGGACTTGTACAAAGTGGGGAATCAAATCAACGACGTCTGGTTCTGTAGTCAGGGACACTAATTAATATAGTTCGTATGGGTTAATGCAATGAATATTCATTTCTAAACTCCGAGTCCCTCAAGGAGCTTAGCTCTAAGCTTCGAAAAACGCTGAGTGAGTTGACTTCTCGCAAGGTGGACAGACCTATAAACGTCGCAGGAGTCTGCGGGATGAGGGCGGCACAAGATTGAACTTTGTGAGGATATTTTATACGCAGAAGTAGATTTCGAATCTAAAATGATGATGATAATAAAGCCTAAGCTTGACTCGTTGCAGCGACGTGCCAACCTCATTATAGGTTATCCAGAAGTCACTGGCAGTCTTGAACCGTTAGAAATGCGCAAAACGTTCACCAGCTTAGCTGCATTTACCGCATCTACCACGGTGAGTTTTCCGAAGAACTCTTCCAATTGGTCCTAACCTCCCCCTTCCGTTCCCGAAAAACACGGGAGGGGCAGAGACGTCATCCTTATACTGTGGACACCATCTTGCCCAGAACCGAAAGATCCCGTACGTCTTTCTTATGTTGCACCATAAAAGCATGGAACTCTTTGCCTTCGCACATGTTTCCCTCCTCTTACAATCCTATGTTCTTTAAGAGAAGCGTGAAAAGGCATATTTCTGTGCCGTCAAAATGAGGGTCGCTATCTGAGCTCTGGGGGTTGAGATAGCGGTCCGCTATCACGGGTCGTCGTCTTTGCTTACTATCAGGCGGGCGACGACATTTTGAAGTACTAAATAAAAAAAAAGCGTTGTGTTTAAAAATTAGATGACTATTACAAAACTTGAGGAACTTTCTTTGAAGGAAAATTATCATTAAATCTATACTATTATAAAATTGTAAAATTAGCTTTGACGTACATTGAAAATATAAAAAAGTAATTGTAACCGACTAATTAAGGGATTCTCGGAAAACTGTGATTTTTTTTTCTTTGTGTCTGTTTGTTTGTTTGTTAGGGGTTGGAGCAAAATCCAGGCGGTTGATCACAACTCTGCTATGACAATATTGTGGCTAATTGGCTTAACTACCTACTCAAACGTTCAAGCTGCTAAAGCAGCTGACTTTTTTTGCCTTTTCTTTTTTAGAACTGACCTCATTTCAAAAATTTTTAAAAAAATGTTGTCTGTGGTTTTAATGAATGAATTTTATACCATTAGAATCGTGGATAAAAAGCCCGTGTATTAGAGGTTTAATACCTATATGTCACAATATCAAAATTCAAAGTAAATGCGGTATAAACATTGCCGGCGGCCATTTTCCCGCCATTTTTTTAGTTTTGCGTTATTATTTAATGGGTTAACAAATTTTTAGTTTTTTTTAGAATAATTATAAGTTATTAGTGTCATATATCGTTTTAATCGTTATAATTCCAAGAATTTAATTATGTAAAAAAAATAATAGTGTTTTATATTAGTTTTTCGTGTGAGTGGCAAATTTTTGAAAAATAACGTTTATTTATTTTTTTACCGACTTTTTCGTGTTTATACCAATATATCAGTTAATTATGATTAAAATTCCAAATTATTATAGCTATAAGTTTTATCTTTATATATTTAACGATTTTTCAGTAGTTAAAATTTTTTGTCTAGATATTATAGTTTCCAAGATATCACGATTTTAGTTAATTAGGTCATAGGTTAATTACAAAAAATGCGCTGCTCTGGCAGCGCGAACGGATAGTGAACGTTTGAGTGGATAATGCGCTATATTTTATCAAAATCGGTTTAGCAGAAGAAATAATACAGCTTGAACTACGTCTTGCTAGACGCGCTATATATTGGACAGGTCAAAGTATTTTGGTTTTTTAATTAGGCTTTAATTAAGACACAATTTTTCACATGCCCACTGAATTTTCAGTTATGCACATCGTATCGAGTTGCCTTCACTGATGACTAAACGATGAAAGATAAGTTATCTAGTTGCGGTCAAATTTTGGATGGATAAACGTTTCAAAAGTAGGTGCATCACATCAGCAGACACGCTTCTTTTAGTTACAGTCTCTAATTCATAAAGGATCAGAATAAATAAACACCCTAAGCTCGGTCTACTTTTAGATGGGTCTGTTATGCACATCGAGTTAAAGACTAAAGTATCAACTTTTAGGCAGTGACCACTTTGAGAGAAAGTGAAACACATTTCAGCAGACATTTTGCTTTTAGTTACGCACAAGTTTCTGTCATTAATGGGAAAAAGTTCAGTGGCGTAAAGTAATCTAAGCATGGTCAACTTTTGGAAGGGTGAGGACGAGTTTGGAGAAATCTGCAGTTTCTAAAAACAACTGTGATTTTTTTGCACATAAGGGACATTCGCTTGGCTCAAGCCGGCTTTAGCAGCACCTGCTAACTGATAAAGGTGCACAGGAAAGCTCAGGAGGTCGGTAGGCCAGATGGCAATTGCCACTAACGTATAATGTTCAATGAACCAAATTAATAATAACCAACGGATAGATACTATGTTAAATTATACGAACAAAATTTTGTACCCTTGGCTCTACCTGAACATCATATTCATTTTGGAGTGAATATATTTCGTAACGATCATTGCGTTAAACAAATTTTGCCATAGCTGGTTACGTACGGGTGACTAATTTGTGGCATTTCCATTTATGGCGTTACCGTGCTTGGGAAGGCATGTTAAGCCGTTGGTCCCGGTTGCCAGGAATATATTATGGTAGTGGTTAAGCCAAGTTGAAAGGCCTTTAATATTTTCAACAGTAGGTAGCCACAACCTGCGTCTGTTTATTTCAACACGGCAATGGGCTCACAGCCTAAAACGTGGGATAAAATTCATACAATGGAATGTGGGCGTATAGATACCTCTGCCTAGCCCTTCGGGAATAAAGACGTGATTGACAAAAACTAACTAATTAACTATCTTCACGCTGTATCCCTGACGAGGTAGTCGGAGAGGACACATCGCCAGGCTTCATCCATGAATACTTCTTTCACTTCTTGAAGATTCATCAATTGCTTCATACATGCACGTCTGGGTATCCGAATACTTTTGATTTATTCCGTTTTTTTGAAGATTGCTCAATGTGCTCACTTATGTAAGTCTCGGCATAACCTGACTCCCTCGATCCTCTACTTTCGCACAATATATATTCTTTGTCAATCGTTCCTCACTTATTCGGCAGACGTGTCCAAACCAACGGAGCACGCCCTTTAAATCATTAAAATCTGCCATATTGCGTATCACTTCGTTATGTTTCGGTCGGCCAAAGTTACGCAGCACAGTTTTCGATGTGATCTCTTATATACTCTGGCTATATATCTGCTGATATACCCAGGTTTCACTACCGAAACGTGCTTCTTTTACGATGCTTTGTCGCTTTCGTAATTGGAACAAAGCACCGTTAACCATGTTTCCGGCAGCTACTCGCCAATTTATATCCGAATCACATGTTCCGTCTGCGCTAAACATACTCCATAAATACACAATTGCTTTAATTTTGTTCAAATTTCATTTTCGATTCCTAGCTTAAATCCTAGCTTAGGTAGAAGTTCAGATTTAGAAGTTTGATTTTTGTACAGTTGGAATGCATTAGGGCACTTCACTAACCTTAAGTCTCGCATCCGCAGCAGTCTTTGCGTCCGTGACATTGCAGATAAGCTGCAAGTGTGTCACCTTCGCTGGTATGGTCACGTCCCGCGGCAACCGCTTGACTCCTTGGGCAACAAATGCCTGGCCATGTCAGCCCGGTCGGGTTGAGGAAGTGTAGAAGACCCAAAAAGTGCTGACTTGACGTCGTCGGTCGTCGACAGGGGATGCCGACGACCGTGCGAAGTGGAGGACAAAAAGTAGGAAAGCGGACCCCAAGCGCCGCGAGATACAACTACTACAGACTTACCACTAAACCACCACATTGTTCCGCCTCACCACTATCGAAACAGGAGTTAAGTCACTACGTTCCAAGGGGGTGGAAAGCGGTAACACAGGGCCCCATATGACTATTGGTGGATGGGGTACTATCGGCTACTCCAGTCGTGGTCGCGCATGGCAGCCGCGAAGTGGCGTCTTCAAACCAAACGGCGTTATATTTTTCTTCTCGCTGCTCGACGGTTAACGATGGCATGGTGACCAAACTCGCCGGATTTGATATATCCAAACCAACGTTCATGAAAACACCCTTTGGGTTTATGGCTTCTACCAGTCAGCCTGGGAGTACCGCAATGCCGCAAGCCTTGCAGTTCCCCCAAACCACAATGTTCTCTTGCAATGGGTTTAGCTGCCGGGAATTCGTACAACGACTTATAGGGGCAGCGTTAAGCTCTACACCTGTTAACCATCTCTCCACGGTGCATCAGCACTCCTGCTTTCGCTGACCGCCAGCAAGCCCGTAAGGGGTATGAAACGCGGAGGTTTTTCGATGCCTATCTCATATTTCTGAAGTTAACTTGGCTAGAATTTACGTTTAGAGCTTTACATAGCCTTAATTTTTTTGTTTTGTATTTTCGTTTTACTTATTATTTATTAACTATTATTTATTATTACTAAGAATATGAATAAAACTAAAAAATAGAAACGAAATCCTGTCACAACGAGAAGAACGGCTGCCAACTTAGAAAGTTCTTCACCATATTTGATAGATGTTGGGCTAAAGGTTAAAGCGCAGAATAGCTCAATTCTCAAAGAGTTCATCACTCCTTTTTGAGAGAAGTCTTGATCAGTGATCAGCGAGCAAAAAGTTTTTAATCTGACAATAACCATTAATGATCTTTAAGAAGCGTTGAGATGAGTCAGCGAACAACGAAGCTCTACTTTCAAAATATTTAACAAATCACTCTAAAAGAAACCGTGTGAAATCAACGGAGTGATGTAGAGTGATGCGAATGATCGAAAACGCATAACTTGAACCAAAGAGCAATAAGATTTTTGTTGTGTGCTGAGTCTCGATTCAAGTTAGGTCTGATACAAGAATATGATCATTGGGGTGCATAGAGGCCCTATCTGTAAGTAGTGCTCCTAACATGGCTAAAAAAGGTAAACTCTAAATGAAACCCTGTACTAACTCGTATGGACATCGCGCGTGGCGTGGAACAGTAACTTTTAAAATAGTCCATATTGCCACAGGAAATAAGTATAAATGTTATTTTTTTTACAAGTTTTGAACTTAATGTTAATTACATACAAAAAACCACGCGAGCGTAGCCGCGGGCAAATGCTAGTAAATAAATAAATATCGTGGGACGTTTTTGTCACATCGCCATCAAGCCAAAAGTAAGCTAATAAAAGCTAGTGATATGATCTCTAGACAACTGATAAACAAACATAAATTTCTAAATACATACATATAAATATTTTCAGATCAAAGCAATACTTGTTCCGACCCAGGAATCGAACCCGAGACAGGCAGGCGCATACACTACCTCGTACGCCACCGTGGTAGTCGTTATGTATTCAGTCCGTATACTTTTCAGTTTTGTCACCGAAATCGTACTGAACGACTGACAGTTACAATTGACATTGATTGAATGACAATTGTAATTCGAAGTCTTTCGGTGTTTGTTGGGAGCGTACCTTCTGAATTTTCAAACTCAATATTTTGGGGGGGTTTTTGACCTTACTCTACGACGCCGACTATAGACAAGTTAGTATATGATTTTGTTTGAGGTTTTATTCTTTTCGCCAGCACTCTTTCTTCAGCATAATATGAAAAATGTGAAAGTTTTCATGCAAAATAGTTTTTAGTTCTCGCAATGTAGATTGTGTACCCTCAATGGATTTTAGACGGGGATAAAAATTTTACGTTATTATTTAATGTCATCTAAGATGCATAAATATGTATTAAACTTTGAAAATGCCGTACGTCAAAACCGGTCAGACATAATCCTACTAATATTATATCGCGAAAGTTTGTAAGTATAGATGTTTGCTACGTTTTCACGTAAAGTGTACTGAAAGGATTTTAATGATACTTTCCAAAAATATAGCTTACGCATCAGAATAACACATATGCTACTTTTTATCCCGGGATCAAGTTCCTGTGGGAAACAGGAACGGGAAAACTTCACCATGGCCTTTATAAGTTTAGTAGGATTTACAAAAATATTATTTTTCCAAATGACTATCGGGATACTGGCACATTAATAATACTTAAACCATTACGAACATTTTTCGAACACGTAATGCCGCAAATTTTATTGCACGTTTCTGCAGCACAATGCTATTGATTTTGGATTAAGGTCTTAAATATGGACTTGGATCCGAGATTCCGGAGAAGGTATTACGCTTTCTAAATTCCTATTGTCAAACGTATTATTGCTCTATTATAGTTTAGAAAAGACGGTATAACGGGGCCTGTCAATATCCTCATAGTCCAAGTGACCTCAACTGCTTTTTGGCGACGTAGCATGTGCTAGAGAGTCCGAGACTACCAGGAATTTAATTGGTCGTGCTAATTAGTGTCTAGCACATAAGGCCTTTTAACCTTTTTAACATCTAAAATAGACATTTTATTTTATTAAGTTTATTCAGCCCTTTAGACCCACCCCAGTTCCGTGCTTCGGAAGGCACGTTAAGCCGTTGATCCCGGTTGCTAATAAAATAGCGGTCGTTAAGCCAAGCTGAAGGCCTTATGAGCGGTTTTAAAAATATTAACAGCAGGTCGATACAGCCTGCGCCTTTCCAATTCAACACAGGAATGGGCTCACCACCTGTTACGTGGGACAAAAATGCATACGGTGAAATGTGGGCGTTTAATATGCCTCTGCCTACCCCTTCGGGGTTAAAGGCGTGACAATAAGTATGTATGTAGCATGTGCTAGTCACCTGCTGACAAACTGATTACCTCAACTGCAACCATAAAGCAATGACGCTGACGCCCTTACAGGTTAGAAGGTCAGACGGCACTCGTTTCTAAAAATGACAACATATTCGAGCGTTCCGTGCTTCGGAATTCATGGTAATGTGTTGGTTGCCAGTAACATGACAGTTAAAGGACTTATTTACAGCCAAGTTGAAAGCCTTATGTGTTTTAAAATTTTAAATAGCAGATCGCCACAACCTGCGCTTATACTTATAATACGTGGTAAAATAACGCAGGTACCCTTAAGGGGTTAGGAGGTCAAACAGCAGTCGCTCTCAACAATGCCGTAAGTCAAACGATAGCTTCTCTTAACAGTCAAGTAAAACTGGAACCTAGAATCTAAATCCTGGAAGGATTTGAAAGCAACCGTGAAAACCCTTTGGATGTGATATGCATATGGAGAAATGTCGGTGTATAAGTACGCCTCTGCCTACTACTTCGGGATTAAAGCGTGACTAAAACAAAATAAAAAAGTTGTGTAATATGGGAACCCCCGATAGGAACGAAGTTCCTTTTACGTTATGATCTATGTATCATTCTAACACAATTAACAACTAAGTTTTCAAAAAAATACACGTGTCTGTATAACCGTGTGTTGATAAAAAAGATTATGATAAAGAAGACAGAGACTGAGAGAGATAGAGAAAGTTGCTCGGCTGCGCACTCACTTGCTCGCGTGCTCATTTGCTTGTAGTAGGCTCGAAACACACACGCACGATTACGATTAGGTTAAATAACGATTTCTACTACTCGAAACTTCGATTCAAAAAAGAAGTAAAGCCATAATAATGAATAAACGTGTAAAATAATGTTATATTTCAGAAAATATACGATCTGGAAGTAATCGATATTGGCCGACAAGCCAATGCTTGGGCAGACATTGTTACAAAATTGCCGACAGTAATACGCAGTGTAGCGAAGGGATGACCTGACCGTATCCGAGACAAGGCGGCGCGGCGTTGCAATTTATCTGTCATTGTTAAATACAAAGGGTATCTGAACTATTAAATTTGTCGACACAAAGAGGTAACAATTATTATTTAAGACTTACAACTGTTATCGTAGCTTAATTTAGTTGTTATGTAAAAGATTGTCCTTTGTATTATTTTGCATGCTTCATGGAAACTCTAAATTCCAATTTTGTTATTAAAATATAGAATAATAAGTATGTTTATACGAATTATTTTGGTACGATAGAATTACTTAGTTATTTGGTATGATAAGCTTATAATAGAGACTATTATAATATCTAGCCTAGCAAATATCTGCTTCATCGCCCTTCTTGAATATTGATTCCGGTTCTGTGAACTGTAGAAATTTATTTCCAGAATATGATATTTACACTTAAAAAAAAAATATTTTAATAAAATTGGAGTGAATCATGAATGTGAATGAATAGTGAAATAATTAACAAATTATACTAATAAATGCTGTATACAACAAAGTAATTCTCTCGCTGGCACTTTCAAATTCCGTCAAATGTTTATGGAAATGACATACCTATTTAAAGGGACTAAACTGTTTGCTAGAGAGAATCCCTTAATCCGCAGACGCAGCACGGTGTACTTTGTTCAAGGTTTATAATTGAATAACACGTGTTTAAAATACGCAAACGTAAAAAAATTGACATTCGTAATTTTGTCTAGTGTTTCTATCTCTCTTTCTCCCTTCTTCCTCTCTATCTCTCTCTTTCTCTCTCTTAAAGACAAGACTTTATTCCTTAAAATGGGATAGAGTCAGATAACTTAGTTTGTTTGTGTTTTTTTTAAGTATTATAATATTACCGGAGCAGGTGTGTTTCTAAGCTACTCTAAACAACATATAAGAAGACTGACTAAATCTCGTGTCACTCTGTGACAGTACGATTAATTTATGTGCGATTCAATTCAGAGAGTTTGGATGTTAAGATTGATTTTCGGGATTCCCTATGTTTGTACCCTTGTATACGTAGTATGGTTGTATAGTGTTTAAACAATGGTGGATGTGCAGATGAGGTCAAGCGGCGTATGGCAATCATAAGGTCAGCTATGGACAAGCATCGGAAAATATGGAAAAATAGGAACATCACGAAAACACGACTCGTCAGGCATTAGTGTTTCCCATATTTCTCTATGGTGCTGAGACGTAATCTCTGCGAGAGACTATGTGGTTGGGAGGTCAGACAGCAGTCGCTACTAACTATACCGAAAAACAAAAGTCCATTGATAGCTACTACTTGTGGTCAAATTAAAGTGGACCCCAGGAGAGCAAGAAGGGCTTTAAAGCAACTGGGAATAAGTGAAGCGCTCGTGGCCCCGCGGTCTCAGTGTTCGGTAACCGATCACTGAGGTACGCAACGTTCACTATGGCAGGTCGTCGGATGGGTGACCACTTTGTGGCATTTACATTTGCGAGCGTTTCCGTGCTTCGGAAGGCACGTTAAACCGTTGGTCCCGGTTGCCAGTAAAATGGCGGTCGTTAAGCCTGGTTGAAGGCCTTATAGGCGGCTTAAAAAATTTCAACAGCAGGTAGCCACAACCTGCGTCTGTCTATTTCAACACGGCAATGGGCTGACCACCTATTACGTGAGACAGGAATTCACACGGTGAAAAGTGGGCATATAATATGCCTCTGCCACCCCTTCGGGGATAAGGCGTGAATGATATTTGATATTTTTTTTATTTTTAACTGGGAATAAATTAGGATAGCGAAATAGATGTACCTAAATAAATAAATATTGTTGGGACAACTCACACAATGCCATCAGTTTATAAAGTAAGCAGAGCTTGTACTATGGTAACTAGATAACTGATAAACATTCTATATATTTCTAAATAGACACAGTATAGATAAATAACACCCAAACACAAAAAAAAAGATTTTTCCGGGGTGGGAATCGTATCGAAGGAATCGAAACTGCTATGCAAGAGGTCGTCATAGCAGTCGGAAACACTCCCACCGCAACATAGGGGCAGTCTCTTATATAAGTTTAGATAATATGGATATAGTTTTAAAGCAATTACTTAGTTAGTTAACTTTTAATATTCTTGAATGGCGATTACATTTGTACGCACGGTTTTGTAGCTCAGTAGCTTCGAACATTGCCCTAGTTAGGCAAAAGTCACTGGTTGAGTCCCGTGTAAACCGCTTTGATTTTGTTCATACCTATATAGAAGCGCTCGTGGCCCCGCGGTCTCAGTGTTCTGTAAACGATCACTGAGTTACGCAACTTTCACTATGGCTGGTCCTCGGATGGGTGACCACTTTGTGGCATTTACATTTGCGAGCGTTTCCGTGCTTCGGAAGGCACGTTAAGCCGTTGGTCCCGGTTGCCAGTAAAATGGCAGTCGTTAAGCCTGGTTGAATGCCTTATGGGCGGCATGAAAAATTTCAACAGCAGGTAGCCACAACCTGCGTCTGTCTATTTCAACACGGCAATGGGCTCACCACCTATTACGTGGGACAGGTAAAATCCACACGGTGAAAAGTGGGCATATTATATGTCTCTGCCACCCCTTCGGGGATAAGGCGTGATGGATATTTATTTATTTATTTATTTTTACTTTATTGTACCCACTTTGAATCTAAACAGTCTTATACCTCTAAGTTACATTTTTTTAAGCACGATATGTATAATGTTGTATATATTGTATAACTTAAAAAAACTATTTAATTCTACTCGTGAAGCGCTCGTGGCCCCGCGGACTTAGTGTTCTGTACACGATCACTGAGTTACGCAACTTTCACTATGGCTGGTCCTCGGATGGGTGACCACTTTGTGGCATTTATATTTGCGAGCGTTTCCGTGCTTCGGAAGGCACGTTAAGCCGTTGGTCCCGGTTGCCAGTAACATGGCAGTCGTTAAGTCAAGTTAAAGGCCTTATAGGCGGCTTGAAAAAATTCAACAGCAGGTAGCCACAACCTGCGTCTGTCTATTTCAACACGGCAATGGGCTCACTTTCTATTACGTGGGACAGGAATACACATGGTGAAAAGTGGGCATATAATATGCCTCTGCCACCCCTTCGGGGATAAGGCGTGATAGATAAATAAAAATAAAAATAATTCTACTCAAACACATTTCTATTAGATCATTAGATGTGAAGTAAACAAAAGCTAAATGGTGAATAGAAAATTTGATGGGTGGGAGGGAGATAAAATCACTTTCACAAAACGTATCTAAACGTACCGTACATATTTTGTGGCACTATCGACCGAAACCAACCTAACTCTTTTAAAAGATTTACTCCGACGAAGTTATCTTCAATCGCGAGCAAGTCATGTCTTGGGACTTTTAGTCTTGATAGTAAGACGAGATCATCCGTTTGTCTACATAAAGTCAGAATTTATTTGAAACTTTATTCTGCTGAAAAAGCCATGTTTGCAATTGCGATTTTGTTAGGGTTTCAGCGTTGTCGTTTCAAGAACCTATCTACTTTCAGAAATCTAAATAAACTTAGTAAGTAAATAGATTTTAGTTTTGTTGATATATGTGCGACCTTATAAGTTGCTCAGTTCAAGTTCCGTTGAATATTCTTAGTTCATTATTAGCTCTATACGTCGAAGTAACACCTACTCACTAACGAAATGAATGTCATTAAGTTTAATTTTAGACACCCTTGCGGTACAACTGGTTCCAATTTTAATTCTATTTAATTTATATTAATATTGAGAAGCGGTGGTGATCTCGATAACACAATGTTCTGTAAAAGATCACTGCGTTAATGATCTTTCGATCGCGCTCGGATGGGTGCCTCTATATTTTTTTTTAAAGTCAGTCCTCCATCAATCTGTAAAATAGTTTTGTTCCGGCTAATATCTGAAACGGCTGGATCGATTTTAACAGGACTTCGTTGGTAGATAGCTGATGTTATAAGAATTAACATAAGCTACATTTACATCTCGTATTCTCACGGGAACGGACTATATACAGGCGTAACTGAGGGGCGACCACTAGTTCGTACTAATATAATCGTATCCATAGTATAAAATTAATCAGACATTCGAAATTTTACGTAACACAGCTATCAATTACGTCTTCAAACGTTCGGAAATTGAAGCATTTTTCAGAATTATACACGGTCTACGGCTAGGGGAGCAAATGCTGACAAATTTCTTTCAATATTTGCCTGATTGTATTAACCGTAGTGTAGTGTTGACGTGACCAACAAAAAATTATGTGTATTTGAATTTATGTAACTAAATTATGTGTTCAATTACATAAATTCTTTTTTTTATATCACTGAGGTGGCAGACAAGCATACGGCCCACCTGATGGAAAGTGGTCACCGTAGCCTATGGACGTTTGCAACCAGAGGTACAGCACTCGCGCTGCCGACCCTTACATTCGAATACATTCAGCCTTTTCTCAGCTGCTTACAAACCCTATCAGAAGTGAAGATCATGCTCAAACGCCTATGGTCCACTCTTACTTGGCTACTGGCAGCTTTTGAATTTCGGCATTATTAGGTGCCACTGTCGCCTGATCTCTCAACCTCGTAAGGGCGTCTGGGAAGTGAAATGTTAAAAAAATAATCAGTAACCAGTCTAACTAAGGAGTTATGATAAATTTGAACAATTAGTGGCCCGGTGAGCTTTGCACCGCCTTCCGTTCTTATGTGTAAAACAGGACTGTAAAAAGAATAAGAAATTCATTTTTATTTTTTATTTTTTCTGTTATTTCGGGTTCTGCACTTTAGGAGGAAAAAGCAGAACATTTACATGACCATTATCTCTTTTTCTTATCTCTGAAACTCGTGGAGGGAGCGACTTAAAGGCCTCAAGGCTACGAATAAGTAATGTATGGAATAGTAACTACGCTCCAAAAATGGCCGCACGAAATAAGTACCGGAGTGGGCGGGGCCAAAAAATGATACCTGGCGCGCTTTGAGTCTATGTTTACGCCGTTGTCAATGTAGTGGTTTGTGGACCGTATTTCTCATGGATTTTGTTCACAATTACTCTTCTATATATTATATTATATATATTCATAGCCTCAAAGTTACAAACTGCCTTCTCTTTTCCTTAATATCAATCTGCATTGCTGCCGCATAGGTTTCTTTTTAGGTATGGATATCCTCATCGATGCCTACCAACTAAAACGACATGGCGCCCTTCCATCTATATACAGCCCGCGTGAGCCCTCGGAAGACTTCCTCGTTTTCTGCAGGTTCAGTGTTATGCCGCTTCTTTGGAGGGTTTTGGGTGCTGTCCTACTTCATTGGGGAGGTTAAGGAGATGCGTGTAGATCACGCCACGCGTGGTTAAAATATGTTTTAAGGAAATAACTTATGAAAAAACTTGATGAGTCCCTCGGCTTGACACGTGACATACTAACATACGTCAAACCGTCGCGTCGCAACCATTTAATTTTACAATAATGTATGAAAAAATTACCGTTTTTTTTGACATTTATAATTATTGAACCGCTGGGTGATCATATTATAGAGTATAGCCTAGCTAGATAAATAGGCTATTTAATAAAAAACGTTTTTTAATTCGAATTAGTGGTTCCTGAGATTACTTCGTTTAACCAAACAAACTCTTCAACTCTTAATTTTATGCTGTCTACTATAAAGTTGTTCCTTAAGTTAGTAACAAAATCGAAACCCTTTTCTACTTGCAAACCGTTGTCACACCACGCCAACGCACACACCACGCCAACGCAACGCTAAACATAACTGTCCGTCTTACCGTGTTTTAGGCAACTAGCTACCCAGTATAACCAATTCACACTTGATTCTCTGTTCATTCTATCATTATCAATCAAGCAATAGACATTATAAGTTGTGCTGCCTAATGTTATGTCGTTTCTAAACACTATAAAAATATAAGGGTAACGTTACTAGCAAAAATAGATATCCTAAGTTTCACATATAAGCACATCGTACTGGATATCCAAGTAGAAGGGTAAATATAAAATGTTTAATTAATAAATGTTTAAGTAACAAGTTTAAATAACTCATTTTATACATACCTAATGAACAAATAATCTTAATTTAAAATGCAACAACAACATTGTTCCGACATATAAATTTATACGCACTTCGTTATAAAACATACAAAACAGAATGAAATGTGAATCTATCATGACATTTGGTTTAAATGTTTTCGCGTTGTACGATGGTTACATTATTTGGTTTATATTTGTACAAAAATACTAGAATCTCGATTAAATATGTAAGGTAATAAAGGTTGTGAAATAGCAGCATTTCACAACCCATTTTTATAACTGCCAAATATATAAAAGAATAACATCAGTTGAGCCATTTCAGAAGACGCACTCTTAAACATCGTGACATAAGATATTTAAATATCAGATTAATATCTTTTTTTTTATAATATTTAAAATATAAGCAAAAGTTTTAAAATTAACAAATAGTTTACCAAAAGGTTAAAAAAGTATAATTTATAATAAATGCGGTGTACCAGTACCCGATACAACAAGATCTCAACCTCACTTGCAAGTGATGCGCTTGCTGACCAATATATAAGGCTTTGGCACATTGGTCCTTGCGGGATCCGTAGGTCAGAATCCCCATAATAAAGGCAAAATTATAGCTATTTCTCAGTTAATAAAACGAACCTCAAACTCCAAATAAAGTAGGGTTTGGAAATAGGTACTGGAAAGTCATAATGAAGTAAAAAATATTTAGCCACATAAAGGACGGGGTGAGAGTTAAAGGTCACATCTAAAAGGTCAAAGTACAAGTCAAAAATTTTGATACAAAACTTTAATAAATCCGTGTCCAACAATACTGTAACACTGACCGACATAATCCTCCGAGTATAATAGAACAGAGTGAACTAATTTTCAAACACTGCCCAAATTAATATACGAAAGGCTAGTATGAATTTCGCTATGGCTACGACGCTGGTAACTTTACAGCCAATTAGTTAAGCCAGATAGTCTCTCTGTGGAGTAATAAAACCATAGAAATATTAATTTAGGAGTTCAAAGTTTTATGCATAATTTGTTGTTTTAAATTATAATTGTACTTAGGTAGAGATATTTTTTAAAGAGGTATAAGTTTTTTTTACTAAACGTTGAGCCCGGGCACATGTATTTGTCGCAAAGGTGTAGCTGTTACCTTTTTTGGGCACTAATAGAAGCTATTGTCATTTGAGTAACGCCATATCCAACTCTGCAAGGAAGAAGGGTGCACCTGCAGTAGTTACTTGTAGTGCGATATGATAATTGTGTAGTGTAGTGGTGCAGGTAAGGCTAGCTTATATTCCAGAGATTTTGATAGGGCCCCGTTGACACCCATTGATTTATTCTCTATTTTAATAGATTTCATACTGACATAGAATATGAATGATATAAATTTTCTAAAATTACTCGAATCACTCGACAATCGGATTTATTATATTTAAATCGCGTGTTAAAATTTAAAACAAATAACGTCAATATTTGTCTTTTCGTACGAGATTGTATAAAAAAAAAATATTTTGTACAAATAATATTTCATTGGTGTAGGTACACAATTGATCTGTAAGAGGTCAATAATATATAAAAAATAACCCTGAATATTACAGTAAGCACAGTTTATTCCATTCACGTCTGCGTTTATTAAAACCTTCCATATCGTGAGAGTATGAGGACCGACCCAAAAATACATAAATTCTCATTACATATGTTTTATCTTTATGAAAATCATGTATCAGGCTCAATTGAGTGCTGGGAAGAGAACGCAAGAATTGTACTTTACATATACACAACTACATATTTCAAGTCAATAAATAAATTAGCAATACCATCAAGTTATTTTCAATGGGTTATTTATTTGGTTTGAAAATCAAACCATTGAGCTTTTTCACTAACAATGAAATCTATACTAATATTAGAAAGAGGAAAAACTTGTATGTAAGTATGTTTGTTACTCTTTAACCTAAAAAATACTGAATTGATTTTGATGAAACTTTAGAATAATATAGCTTTTACATCAGAATAACACATAGGCCACTTTTTATTCCGTGAACAAGTTCCTGTGGGAAACGGGAACAAGAAAGTTCATCACGCGAGCGGAGCCGCGGCCGTCATCTAGTTCTAGACAAACCAATTATTATGAAATAAAATAACAAAAACTAGATACTATATAAATCATTACATACATGTAGGTAACAATAACAAAGTATTTTGGAAACTTATACATGAGTTATATTATTGTGTTTGATAGCGTTCAACAGTTAGAATAACTTTAATATTAGGAATTAATTTTGAGGAATTCGCTTTATATTATTCAAAAGTTGTTCAAAGTTTAAACATATAAGTAGGAGTTATAAATAAATATGTGTTATTCTGTTATAAATTTAAGTTTTTATACTAGTTTGTTAGAAATTTTAAAACAACATATAATCTTTTTTTTTAAAAAGATTATATGTTGTTGTTTTTTTTAGTTTTGTATATTTGAGTTAGTTAATATATTAAAATTCAAAAAAAGGAAGATTAGGATTGCTAGGAAATAGTGAAAATAATAAGGATATATTGTGGAAGTACCTATAGTCTTTTCTGCATTACTTCGAAAGTGTTCGGCTATATGTTAAACTACTAATTGCATGTCTCATAAGCGAAGCGTCGAGGTGGGTACTACTGTCACTTCGCGCATAACATCTGATTATTTAAACTTAAAATGTCTCTATTTATCATATATTGCACTTGTAAAAAAATATATACAAACACATATCAGGAAAAAACACTACTTTTAACACTCATGATATTTTTGATGCCATTTTTATTATTTAAACTAGTTAAAAAACTGTTTAATAAAGTTCCGTCTTGAACGTCCGTTTGTCTGTATGTTACGGATATTTTCTTGTTAACACGATAACGACCG
This sequence comes from Thumatha senex, assembly GCA_948477245.1. NCBI lineage: Eukaryota > Metazoa > Arthropoda > Insecta > Lepidoptera > Erebidae > Thumatha > Thumatha senex. The sequence goes on along the minus strand of OX419741.1, from coordinate 10,462,961 downwards.
AAATACTTTACTAATCGAGTCTTTTTTATTCTCTTACGCTTCAGTATAATTAGGAATTCAATTTTCACGGTCTGATTCGATGTGGTTTAATTGTTATTATCTTTACTTTATTTATTTCGTAACCCCTACGCGATAATTCATAGCAAAGTTTGTAAGCATGTAATTCAATTTTTTTTATAATATTATAAAAGCGTGTGAGGCGTGCACTTTTGTTTTTTTTTTTTAATTACTATGCCTAAATGATAAATTTGTTTATATAAATAAACAAATTTATCCTATATAATATTTTAACGCCGAAGATTGTATTTGTTTGGTTGAACGCGCTTGTCTTGGGTTAGCTGATTCGAATCGAAAATTACTTTGTGTTAGATAGCCCTACTATAATAATCACACTACTACCCAGAATCACGAAGCAGTATTTAATGTTAATTGTTAACGAATCGGGAAAATGTTCATAAATTAAGTAAAATTTATAAACGACGTAATTAAATGAGTAACATTGAAAATACGATTAATTAATCTAATTTTGAAATGAATGACTATCAGCGACTGTATGATATGTAAGATGTTTAGTTTCAAATGAAAGACTCTTTTCATCGTTTTATGGGCGCTTGTAATGTTTAGTTTAATTTGGAATCTTTTTACGACACTGACATATGGTAGTTCGGATGTTAAGGTGTTTTGTAAATTTAAACACGTTAAGCAACTTATGGAGCTGACTGTACCTCGGAAGTTCGGAGTATGTCGCGAGTAAAGCCACGAGACTCAGTACAGTAGTATAATAAAAAAGAAAATAGTCCTGACAGACGAAGGCCAAAAGGGATAACTTCGTATTGGTGTCCGAAAATAGATTAAAATTGAGATGGCTCTGCTGTACCCGAAATTCCTAAATTTAAAAGGAAGGCCGGTAGCGGGATAAAAAAAGGTTGACATGAGATAACAACATTTCAATTGGAACGTCACAAGTCAGAACGATACTAGAATTTTGCACAGACAACCAATGACTATTTCCAGCCCTGGATAAAATTTGTATTTTATGAGTAGAAAATACAAAGTCAATTTATAATATTTTTTCTTATGTAACACATACATAACATAAACATACTTTCACGCCTTCATCCCCGAAGGGGTAGGTAGAGGCGTACTATACGCCCACGTTTCACCGTATGCTTTTTGCTTTTTGTGCCACGTAACAGGTGGTGAGCCCATTGCCGTGTTGAAATGGACAGGCGCAGGTTGTGGCGACCTGCTGTTGAAAATTTTCAAGCCGCCCATAACGCATTCAACTGGCTTAACGACTGCCATGTTACTGGCAACCGGGACCAACGGCTTACCGTGCCTTCCGAAGCACGGAAACGCTCGCAAATATAAATGCCACAAAAGTGGTCAACCAAAAGAGGACCAGCCATAGTGAAAGTTGCTTAACGCAGTAATCGTTTACAGAACACTACGTCCGCGGGGCCACGAGCGCTTCAATGTTATTATGTAAATGTCTAATAAAAATAATATTTTGGTGATATCAAATTTAAGCGCTCGTATCCCTGCTAACTCAGTGTCATGTAAACAATCATCGCGTTAAGCAACTTTCTCAATAGCTGGTCCTTGGATGGGTGACCACTTTACATTTAAATTTGCGAGCGTTTCCGTGCTTCGGAAGGCACGTTAAGCGTTGGTCCTGGTTGCCAGTAAAATGGCAGTCGTTAAGCCCAGTTAAAGGCCAGGCTTGATAAATTTCAACAGCAGGTCGCCACAGGTCTATGTCCCCACGTTACAGGTGGTGAGCTCATTGTCTATTTCAATACGACAATGAGCTCACCACCTGTAACGTGGGAAAAAATGCATACGGTGAAGTGTGGGCGTATAGTATGTCTCTGCCAAAAATGTGGAAAAGCGCTTTTGAAATTTTTTAAGCTGCAAAGCCTTTAACTTGGCTTAACGACTGCCATATTACTGGCAACTGGGACAAACGGCTAAACTTTCCGAAGTACGAAACACTTGTAAATGTACATACCACAAAGTAACCTACCTGACTTATGACCTGACCTACCCTACCGAGGATCAGCCTAACAAAAGTTACTGAGTGTTTACGAATACGAATACTGAGTGTTTACCACGTTCGTTTTTTTTATTCTACTGAGGTGGCAGACAAGCATACGGCCCACCTGGTGGAAAGTGGTCATAGTAGCCTATGGACGTTCGCAACACCAGAGGTACAGCACTTACGCTGCCTACCCTTTAAAAACTTTTGTGTGTAAAACTTAATAATTTGTTATTTAGCATAGGTACTTAATCGTTCCTTAGTTACAAAAGTAACTAAGGAACTTATTATCTGGAGTTACCGGATACATTCTACATTTTCAGTTAACATGTTTCTCTAGCCGCTGAGTGGATGGGAAGAAAATAACATGTCAAATCGACAAAGGAAAATAGGACAGCAAAGAGATAAGCGAGACTGAGCCTCACAATCCATCTCTTAATGCATGATAATCATAACCATGTACTAGTAATAGGTTTTGTCAAAATTCCAGAAATAATATTCGGATAGAATAATTTCTTTTCTTTTAATTTATCCGTGTGTAATTTTGTAAATGATTTTTAAATTTAATTTTTTCGTTTTCTCTATTATGACAATGGAGAACATGAAAAAAGCTATAACAAAACAAAAAAAAACAAAACAGCAAAAACTAAAAATATAGAAGAAAAGTTACGTTAACAAATTAAAACGAAAAAAAAAAATTACGTTAATATTTAAGTCTTACCTTATAAAATAAATTAAAACAAAAAAAAAGTATTAAATAAAATAAAAGTATAAATAGATAGTAAACGTAATTTGTTTTATTCAAAAATATTTTCATTGCATTGATGGGAGGGTTCCTAGAATTATTGGGCTGAACCTATAGTCATCAGAGCAGTGGACTGTCTGTGATTGATGATCTAACTGTTTGATGGAAACAAAGAAAGTGATAATATTTTGAGTTTTTAAAATGCTTAAGCTTTGCAATGTGAAACGAGAAGTACTTTATAAGTTAGTCCCTTAAGTACAAAAGAAAGATATACAATCTACGCCGCATTCCAGGGACCACTTAAACTTAGCTTACGTATAAAACTTTTAATGAACTGTTTTTGTTTCAAACAGCGTTTAAGGGAACATATAAAGTCTCACCCAAAATTACAAACCACATCCTTAAATTTAATATTAATTATTATACTTCTGTTATATTCTGTTATCTTATTAGTCTTATAGAAACTTTTATTTATCTTTTTTATGTTATAACAATAGACTCACCACATATAAAGTGAAACAAAAATATTACTCGTAAAATGTTGACGTTTGTTTAGGAAGTTAGTAACGGCACGAATGCAAGAAAAGTCTGAAAGGTATTTATGGGAGGCTCAATGCGGATTCCGACGTGGAAGAGGTTGCATGGATCAAGTGTTTTCTCTCCGCATGATCGCGGAAAAGTTTCTGGCTCTTAGCCAGAAGGTTTTCTGCGCTTTTGTGGATCTAGAGAAAGCATTTGATAACGTTGTAAGAGAAACGCTGTGGGACTTGCTGCCAGGATATGGTGTGGACGGCTCGCTACTGCGGGCAATACAGTCGCTTTATAAGGACTGTAAGGCTTGCGTGCGAGTAGGGGGGGATGTGTCACCTCTTTTTGATGTCTGTACAGGCGTCAAACAGGGATGTGTTATGTCCGCCTGGCTGTTCATAGTGTATCTGGACAGTTGCCTGCAGAAGTTGAAAGATTTTAATATGGGTGTGAATTTGGGTGACTTTACAGTAAACTGTCTGCTGTACGCTGATGATGCGGTGCTGATGGCCTCGTCAGAAGCCGACCTACAGGCATTAGTCACTAATATGAAAGAGGGGTGTGAAAGTAAGGGTCTCCGCTTGAATGCAAGTAAAACTAAGGTTCTAGTATTTGAAAGAGGTGACGTAAGAACTAAATGCGAGATTAGAGTAAACCAGGAACGTCTAGAGCAAGTGAATGAAATTGTGTATTTAGGAAGTATGTTTAGCGCGGATGGAAGATGTGATTCTGATGTAGAACGGCGAGTAGCTGCCGGAAACAAGGTTAACGGTGCTTTGTCCCAGTTAGTAAAGCGACAAAGCATCGTAAAAAAAGCACGACTGGCGATTCATAACGCAGTGCTAGTGCCAGCTTTGCTTTACGGTAGTGAAACCTGGGTATGTCAGCAGATGCATGAAAGTAAATTGAATGCTGTGGAGATGCGATCACTTCGAAAATTGTGCGGCGTTACCTTGGCCGACCGAATACGTAACGAAGTGATACGCAATATGGCAGGTTTGAATGAAAGTGTCAGCGTTAAGCTGGAAAAAGGCGTGCTCCGTTGGTTTGGACACGTCCAACGAATGAGTGAGGAACGATTGACGAAGAATATATATTGTTCAAAAGTAGAGGGTAGAAGGAGTCAGGGAAGGCCGAGACTTATATATGAAGACCACGTGAGCAGATTGCTCAAAAACGGAAAGGTCAAAAGCACTCGAATACCCAGACGTGCGTGTATGAAGCGATTGATGAATCTCGAAGAAGCGAAAGAAGTATGCATGGATCGCGAAGCCTGGCGATCTGTCCTCTCTGACTACCCCGTCAGGGATACAGCGTGAAGATAGTTTAGTTTAGTTTTAGTGTTTAGGAAGTTCTAAAATAAAAAAAATTAAACAACATTGCCTAGCCTAAAGTAAGCTAAAATAGACTAATGAAATGTGATCTAAATAGGGACTCATTGTATTTGAAAATACATGCATATTATACAAGAAAAAAATGTGGATCTCTCATATATATGTTTTGGCCTGGGAATTGAACCCTGAATGGATCTCAGCGCTGCAGTCGCATAAACTGCCACTAACGCCGCGGAGGTAGTCAGGTATGTATGTTAAAATTGGCTTATATATCGATGGAGATGAAAATAAATATCCGGTTGTATAAAATATTCATTTATTATTTATTTTTCTTTTCTGCTGCATTTATAATTAAGATAACTTAATCTTTTTACAAAGGAATGCAAGTTAACTACTAAAATGTATCATTAAAACATTAAGACTAACTAAGCTTGTAAGCTGTAGCTGCGAAAACTTTAATTAGAATACTAAAATTTTTGTTAGCATTTTCGAGGTTTTAAGAAAACTGGGTTAAATTTGATTAACCTTTGAAATGTTTTACGTCATAGCTACCACTTCAAAATACCACTAAATGCATTTTTACAACATTCGAGGGCTTAAAACATAATATTACCTACGTGATATTTTTGTTATATTTTTATTAATGTTATTTATTAAAACATATAAAAGAAACCCGACTAAATGTTATTCCTATATTAATAAAGTACTAAAATAATTAAAATTTGATAAGCGGGTCTGTAGGACCTACCGTCTACGTTCATGTTACCTACCCTCGGTTAAATTAAATGTTTTCGGAACTTTGACGCTGGCTGCGGTGTGTGCCTATAAATAAGGAATTAATAAAATTTATAGAGTTGATGGTTTTTTTTTTTAAAGTTAAGTGAAACTCTTTGTATATTGATAATTTATACAGGATGGCCCATTTAAAACAGTGAGTATGATCAACTCTGAAACTATAAGACATAGAAAGATCTCTTCTAAGGAACCATGTCACCGATTTTGATGAAAAGAAAAACTGCAATCATAGATTTAAAAGAAAACTTGTACTCGAGTCGGGAATCAAACCCGGAAATATCGAAGAATAAAACTTGCATTATTTTTAAATGAATATTGATTGAGTAGATCTTAAGCAGTAAATATAACTATGAGACATGATATCTAAAATGAATGATAGTCATTGTTTTTCATATCATTTAATGTAATTTTGTAGGTGTTCGAATTGATCACCTGCTTTTTCAGTATAACATAAATTTTACTTAGGCGCGTAAAATTGTGTCTATGGTCGGTGTTGCACCTTATAACATACACTGCTTTCATATTTTCAATAAGATGGAGCACCGGCCCACAATAGTCAAATCGCTAGAGACTTTTTGAATCATAACTTTTCCCAAAAATGGATTGGTACCAATGGCCTTATTAAAACTCCCGCGCGCGATATCTCCCAACTAGATTATTTCTTGTGAGGTTATGTTAGGGACTAAGTGTATAAAACAAGCTATTATGTCACCATGAATACTATAGATTAAATTTTAAGTCTTATTTACTACCTGAAAATACAAAAGTCAATAATAAAATCATTAGTTAAACGAGTTAAATGTTGTACTGAAAATAAAAGATGGTCATTTCGATCACCTACTAAATGAAATGATGTGAAAAAACAATGACTTTTATTCATTTTAGATATCTACTGTAAAATTTACTGCTTAAGGTCTACTCAATCGATATTCATTTAAAAATAATGCTAGTTTTATTCTTCGATTATTCCAGTTTCTATTCCCGACTCGAGTACAAGTTTTCTCTTAAATCTATGAAAAATCGGTGACATGGTTCCTTAGAAGAGATCTTTCTATGTCGTTTAGTTTCAGAGTTGCCCAAACTGACCGTTTTAAATGGGCCACCCTGTATATTTGTTCTAGTTTCAAAACCACTGTATCAAAACTGAATATTTGAATACTCAGTTGTAATATGTAATTTCGTACTATAATTTAATATCATTTTTTATCACAGGAAATTTGTGCACTCTCTAAGCACTGAAATATTTTAATCTAGAGATAATATTCTATTTAATGTGTAATTTGAATATATGCGTAACTATGATTATCCTAAAAATATAACTAAAAAAACAGTGAAATAAGTTTTTTTACAAGCCGGAAAATATGCGAAGTCGGTGATGTATAAATCACGGCTCAGTTCGGTTTCCTAAAGTCATGTTTGGAGTCTTTGAGTGAAAGTAAGTCGATGATCCGATAATATTTTTGGGGATTTGTTGACTCTATATGCATTGACATACACATAAATCACAAGAATTTAGGCAACATTTTGTGAAATTTAAACAAATATGTTTAAATTATTCAAAATTTCAATAAATAATTATATTAAAATTACACAAAATGTAGGTTTAAAACTAAATTCATGCCAAATAATTTTGAAATGTTTAAGACTTAAATTATAAATTCGTAATTAAATAACAATTCCTTTTTGTACAAGTAAAATGCTGCATGATATCTTTGGAATACTAAGAAGGTACCTTTAAGATTACCATTTGTCATAAATCTACCTGACTAGGGGAAAGGAATTTAATCAAGTAGTTTGTTACAAAATTCAGGTGCTTAGGAACATGTGGGTTACACATGCTTCTACTTGATAACGTTATCTGCTAAGTTATATCGTACATAGTTAGAAAATAGATTACTTTGTAAAGATAGATAAGTTTTAGCGCTATTGCAATTCGCAAGCTTTTTGACATAAACAATCCTACGACATTAAATATTTACCAACTTTGGTTATTATGATTTAGACTCCTTAACAGCATCTCTGTTAGGGCTGATAGGTCAGCATTCCCGAAACGCAATTATTTATTTAAACAAAAATCAAAGGCCAGATGTGTTTTATGTGTCTGTATAGTGATGAAAACCTTTTTTGAGATAGAATAAAGACGACGAGCGAAGCCGAAGCAGGAAAGTAAGTACGCAAATTAAATTGAATTCCGGTAAATCTAGTAACAAGAAACAAAATCAGCAGTACCACAAAATAAGCTAACACAAACATTCTAGCTCGCCGTGTGAATGAACCAAGAATTTCTCTGGAGGCTAGCTTTCGACTTTTCTAACACATCTTATATTATTGTTGGTCTACCAACGACTCTAAGGTAGAAAAATGTTTAGTACTTGGTATTCCACTGGGTGTGTTTTAGCGTAATAAACGGCCGTGAATGATATTCGTTTTACGAAATATTGTCAACAATGTTGACACCATCAATTGTTGAAGTGAATAACATGAAAACTCAGATCGTATAACATAGGTTAGAGATATTCTAAAGCAGTTGTATAGAACTTGCAGTTTAAAATAATCTAGAGATGCTAATATTATAAAGATGAAGAGGTTATTTGTGGTTTGTTTGAACATGCTCATCTCAGGAACTACTGGATTGAATTGTGAAAGTCTTTAATATTTAATAGTTCATTTATTTATCCATCACGCTTTACTCCCCGAAGGGGTGGCAGAGGCATATTATATACCGAATTTTCACCTTTTGTATTCCTGTCCCACGTAATAGGTGGTGAGCTCATTGCTATGTTGAAATAGACAGACGCAGGTTGTGGCTACCTGCTGTTGAATTTTTTATAGAAGAAGGCTATTGGCCATATATCATCACGTTAATACACGGGAGAGCTAACGTCATCAAATCGGGTAAATTTTCATATATTTTTGTAAAATTAATAATACAATAGAAATGGGTGCCACGAGCGATTGAAGTTTATCATAAGCGAAACCGCGGGGCTCCACTAGTTTTGATCATCGTCATCTTCCGAGTATCTGTCGCAGTTGCGTCTCACGCCGCCCGGGTAAGCGTTCCTGCTTCTTCTCCTCCACTTCGCATGGTCGTTGGCATACCCTGTTGTGAGACCATTTGCACGCATGTCATCCCTTACGGCGTCAAGCCAGCTCTTCTTGGGTCTTCCTTTACTACCGGGACCCGGTGGGGCTCACATGGCCAGACATTTGTTTGACATGACCATACCAGCGAAGGAGACACTCTTGTAACATATCTGAAATGTCATGAACGTGAATGCTGCTGCGGATGCGAGAGTTCCTGACGCGGTCTATCCGCGTGTCTCCACACATCCACCGCAGCGTCTTCATTTCTGTGACACGCAGATCCTGCTTATGTCGCTCCAATATTGGCCACGTCACGTGTCATGTAACCTTTTACATGACACGTGACGTGGCCGGTCAAATGATGATTTTATAGACCCTTCAACCGGATCGGCATTTTTGGGTCACAAATGACACCAGTCATCTGCCTCCATTTGGCCTACGCGGCAGCAATGTTTGATTTGACATTGCAATCGATGTGTGAAGTCTTTGCTCTGCTAGTTATGATAAAGTTATGAAAAATAATATTATTTACGTCCTAAACTAATGTTTCCTTTCATAAATGATCTTCTCGCCAACAAAGCGTCCTACTGTCGAACCCTACAAGCGAAACCCGAATACACTTCAGATTCAGAGAAAAAGACGTGAGGTTACGCAGAGACATATAGGTACCACGAGTGTTTTAAACCATGAAACTTGAAAACTAAGCATAAACTTTAAGCTTAAGGCTCTTTAAACTGTCTTCAAGTGACCCGACAAGGCTTTTCTTGCCCTGAACCTGTTTTATTTACTAAAAAACTGTTTTACAGAGCTTTCCAACTGAATCCCACCCTCTCCTTATGATCCTGAACAATACTAGATTTTTACCTGATCCGAGTAAATCAAAAGATAATTGTTCTGGCAAAGCATAGAAACTTATAACGCTCAGCCAGCGCACGTGTTTCTCTTGTCTTACGACCCCGGGTTCTTAAAGAAGAGCTAGAAGCGGCGCATACTTGGCCCAACTTGAGAGCCACTGTCAATAGTCTTGTGGACTGTCAAACTGGCCCTCAAACAGCTATATATGGCTATGGCTTTCCATTAGGAGGATAGAATCATTTTGGCGAGCTATATATAAAAGAACATAACGAAGGAATCTTACAAAATACATTTATTCATGACCACAAACTGGTCACTTTGCTTTGTGTTGTATTATACTAGACGATTATTTATACTAGACGACAATGTTCAAATGTACGCCAGTAAATGTGCAGACGTATTCATCTGCAGTCATAATACTTACTATTTTAATTCGTACCGCAGTGCATTCAAAACTTATAGTTTTAGCAAAATGTAGAAAATGTTCACTTCGCACAATGTTAATTTGGATTCTTGAGTCATAACCGTTACATGACGCAATATGCCAACAAATTTTTATCTTGGCATTGCTTTAATGGTTAAAATAAAAATAATAACCATCCAAAATATAATTATTATAGACAAACTATGATACTTGTATCAATCTGTCTTGAATTACCTGAAATGTACAAGATACAACTGTACAATTAATGGACCTAACAAATTGCAAATTAATTCCATCGCATTTCTAGCTCAGACTGCTCAAATTAAAGAAAGTGAATATTAAATTAGTGATCATTAGAATAATTGAGTGAACAAATAAAGGGGAAGGATCCTGACTTCCTTGCTTGGTCGGCAATTAAGTTAATTTTATCCAAATTATAAATATTGTAATAATACTTCCAAGGATGAACCACTTCACTGATTGCAGTCATAATTATTGATGGAGAGTTAATTTGAGAAACCCAAAATTTGTTCTCTTTTGTTTATACATGATATACATGATCAAAGTAACGGAGGTTTTGATGATTCTACGAATTGAATAGCGCGATGTGTAATGATGATAAATTTTTGACTTTTTGACTGAAAATTGACTGAGGAGGAGAGCGCAGCGAGCCGACGAAAATCTCCGTTTTAACTCCAGGTACGGGAAAAATGCTATTTATGTCCGACCGTCCGTCCGTCCGTCTATTGATTTGATGATGAAAAATGCGACCTGTGACCGAATGCGACTGAGGTCGCATTTCTCATCGGATCGGCATTCAACTTGGCATGGACAATTCTTGATGTAGACAACAACTTTTAGCGAGGGGGTTTTTCGATCGGGGGGGAAATGGAGGCCGGGGAGGGGAAATGGTCCCGTAGTGGTTGGGAAGAGCGCTCAAAACGAAGAAAACTGTTCACAGTGTTCACTTTTTACGTACTGCATGGGCTGTATGGCACAAAGGCATAAAAAATAAGTGTGAGGTGTAGCGTTCTACGCTTTGGTACCTTTGTAGGATCGAGAATCTTTACGCACTGGTGTGGGTTGGGAACATTTAAGCGATATACCTGTGAACGAAAGCGGCAACGCAGGATAGCATTCTGCATATTCATTGCTATCCATAGGACATGCCGTCGCATGATGTTAAACATTTTGTCACATGAAAATTTTTAATTTTTACTATTCATGTCGTGTATGTAAAGCTTCAATTCAAATTTCTCATTTTGTGGGATTTATTAAGGTTTAGTAATATTAATATTCAAATTCCATTACTTTTGGAATCAACATCTTACCAAGAGTTTCCAATACCAGACAAAGTATTTACGACCACCGAGCAAAATACATATTTCTTTGGCATCAATACCTGCCTTGTATTTTACCAAGTCTGTACTAGACTAAGTACAGACTTGGTAAAATACAAGGCAGGCATTGCCTATGCGTGGAATTTTAGTGGAGTTATCAGTTGAAGTGTTCTTAAGCAATAACTTTCATACGTTCACACATTTACATTACTTGACCTAAATATCACTTTTAACAGATGCAAACTATATCGATAAGAATCCGTTTAAATAATATTAAATACTAGCAAATGCCCCGTGGTTTCACCCACAAAGTTCCGGTTCCAGTCTGATTACGGGGATAAAATGTAGTGTAAGTTACTCTATAGATGAAATATAAGATCAGCTATCTGCCAATAAAAGTCCAGTTAAAATCCAAACAGACAGTCAGACAGAGAATAAAAGAATGTGTGTGTACTTATGTACACGCGTTAGAAGTTATACTTATTTGACGTAACAAAATAAAATCTTTAAAAAAAATATCTTTCGCCTTGTCCTACGTTTGTAGAAAAAACTAAAATGTTGACTATAGCTAACTTCAAGATTTGAAAACTACTTAATGTAGTTCTAGGTTGTCATGGAAAAGCTTATTGCTAACTTCAGGGTGTCGGTTTTCGTGACGGTCTGTGCGCGCATAGTAAAAATTTACTCCATCATTTTCCTTAACGTTCCAAAAGAAGTAAAACTTCAAAAAAATAATATTGTTACGTTCGTAGGGTATGGGTACTTATAGGAATTGCACTAATACTACAATTTTAAAAGAAACACTTTAATTACTCTAAATAAAATCAATATACCACAACTAATAATCGCCACTAAACACACTAAACACAAATCCTTCTCTAAGATAATCGCACTGTAACTAACTAACTATCGCACTATTTAGTTTCGATCACTTCGATTCGCTTTGATTCGCACTGTTCGCTTCCTCAAAGGAGACTGTCCAGTAGCCGCGAGCTCGGCCCTTTATATACTAGTAATGTTCTGGAATATTCGGGAGAATTCGTTCGGTACCTACACTTACCTCGGTACGTACATTCTCTAGAATGTTCCACAAGATACTAGTTACTCCTTCGGTATGTGCCGGAAAGTTCTCGAACTATTGCTGTCCCTTCTGGTGCTATCTCTATCACATATAGTTCTAGAATGTTCTTAGTGTAGCTATCTCTTTTTAATACTGCTATCCTTGTCACTCCTTTAAATTTCACCATTTACTGAAGTCGGCTTCAAAGGCCCATAAGGGGACCTGAAAAAGGGTTTTCAGGTTATGATGGCATGTGATAGGGGGTGGCCTGAAACGGACTGAAGGGGTGAAATTCAGATAATTTGGTATTTGATAGAGCCTCCTCGGAAACGGCCTGAAACCGCTTTTCAGCCTGCTGGAAACGTTCCCAAGGGCCAGAAAATGACGTTTAAAGTTGTTGACTAGTCCGCCGGCGTAACACTACCCCCTCCTAAGACATGCTCGTCCCGAGCATCGTTGTCTTCATGATATCTGGCAAGTCGGTCAACGTGAACTATCTTGCAGGGACTACGAGGACTCCGCTGTATTCGATACGTGAGGTCATTGATTCTAGTAACCACTCTATCCGGTCCTTCCCAGTTACGGGATAGCTTTGGGGACTACCCTATCCGCCGCCTAGGATTATGTAACCACACTAATGAGCCTTCATCAAACCCAACTTGGCTTGATCTCCGATCATATCGAGTTTTCATCCTTTCACTAGCTTGAATCCCGTGTTCACGAACAAGTTTGTGAACATCATCGATTCCTATAAGTCTGACACATTCCTTGTCCTCTTGCCGTAGACGATGCTTGCAGTCGTCAAGACAATGTCTTCGTGCGAGAGCGTCTGCATTTTCATGTGTCTGCACGCTACGGTGTTCTATGGTACAGTGACGAGGTGTTCCACCAATTTCTCCTTTGACAACCTGACTATTCCCATCGTTCGCCTGTGGGATCATGACTGGGACATTTTGACCACCAGTCAGCACTCGTCCCATAGCCCTGGCTGTAACTCGTTTCACATGCGCAGAGCCTGAGGTCCTCGTCATGGGGCCGGGTCACAAGCTTCCTTCTTCCTCTTGGGGCAACTAGACTGTATGTGCCCTCGTTCGCCGCAATTGTAGCATCGCGGTCCAAAGTCACGGCGTGGAGCAATTTTTTCACAATGTACTCAAACGTTATCCACCTTCAATGCTCCTTTGATGCGTGTATGTGGACCCTTAACTGATGAAAAGGTACTACACGTTCTAGAATGTTCACAAGATACTAGTTACTCCTTCGGTATGTGCCGGAAAGTTCTCGAACTATTGCTGTCCCTTCTGGTGCTATCTCTATCCCATATAGTTCTAGAATATTCTTAGTGTAGCTATCTATTTTGAATACTGCTATCCTTGTCACTCCTTCTTAAAATTTCGCCATATACTGAAGTGGGCTTCAAAGGGTCCTTCCAGAAGGGGACCTGAAAACGCCTGAAAAAGGGTTTTCAGGTTATGATGGCCTGAAAACCTGAAAACCACGGCAACTGGGGTGAAATTCAGATTATTTGGTATGTGATAGAGCCTCCTCGGAAACGGCCTGAAACCGCTTTTCAGCCTGCTGAAAACGTTCCCAAGGCCCAGAAAATGACGTTTAAAATTGTTCACTAGTCCGCCGTCGTAATAATATCGTATTTTATGTGAGTATTGAATTATACCTATACTTTCGCAATTAGTAAAAGCTGTTAATTTGGAATTAAAACAGACAACTTAGGGCCGTATTTTAGAACGTGACTCAATACTCAAGAAACACTTGAGAGTTGTATTTATAAGGAAAAACTAGCCTCAAGCGTTTCTTGAGTGTTGAGTAACGTTCTAAAATACGGCCCTTAAAATTCAATATAAGTCATCTGTAAAGATGGATAGATATTAGAAATATTTATATAAAAAATAAAAAAAATATCCATCACGCCTTATCCCCGAAGGGGTGGCAGAGGCATATTATATGCCCACTTTTCACCGTGTGGATTCCTGTCCCACGTAATAGGTGGTGAGCCCATTGCCGTGTTGAAATAGACAGACGCAGGTTGTGGCTACCTGCTGTTGAATTTTTTTAAGCCGCCTATAAGGCCTTCAACCAGGCTTAACGACTGCCATTTTACTGGCAACCGGGACCAACGGCTTAACGTGCCTTCCGAAGCACGGAAACGCTCGCAAATGTAAATGCCACAAAGTGGTCACCCATCCGACGACCAGCCATAGTGAAAGTTGCGTACCTCAGTGATCGTTTACCGAACACTGAGACCGCAGGGCCACGAGCGCTTCAATATTTATATACATTTATATAAATAACAAACTTCTTTCAATTCAGATTTCTCCACAAAATACGCTAGGAGCATCTATCTATCTTTGTCTTCAATGAAATTATTGTATCCTTTAAATGGAGATTTCCGACAGACAGTGCGCGTAAAAAGAGACATAACACCGAGCTTATTGAGCCCTTTCAAGATTCACACTTGTCATAAATCTGCCCTAACAACTTGACGATCGCTAAGGAATTTAATCAAGGAATTTGTTTAGTACAAAACTTGGATGTCTTTGCTTTTTTTGTAATGTTATACTTTAAGATGCATTACTTTATTACTTTAATAATTTACATTCAAATACTATGATAGTAAAATTGTTAGTACAATATTAGAATAATACTGCAACTTAATATAAATAAATATATTTTGTATCCACAATAAAAATTTGATGGCAGTAAAATTATTATGAATAAAATTTTACCTTTCTTAACTATCTTCACGCTGTAGTCAGAGAGGACAGGTCGCCAGGATTCACAATCCATGCATACTTCTTTCACTTCCTGCGGACATCCATTCATACATACACTTTGTTACGTATTCGGTCGGCCAAAGTTACGTCGCATGGAAGTGATCGCATATCCACGATCCGAATGCATGCAGGGTGCAGCGTTCAGTCGTTGTTAATTTAGCTTTCAAAAATAGATTCCTTCATTATTTTAGTTTAAAAACCTGATAATGTTAGTAAAATAAAAAAAAGTTAGAACTTCATTCTACAAATAAAGTGCCAACAAAGATAAGAGAGATCAATTTGTGAAAACTAAGTATTATTTCTTTCCTTAATGTACTTCCCGCTACACATACGTCTGTACCATTCAAGAGGTAGGCACTGAACCAAACACAATTCGCAACTTGTTTGCAGTGTCACGTACAAAGACAGTAGTATCTCGTACGTGATGTAAGGCAAGCGGCCCGAGTGTTGCAGTATTCTATTACGAACAGTTACTGTTGACTATATGTCAAAGGGAGGTAATGACACAGAAGTTTACGAAACAATTTTATTGAGTTGTGTATCAAAGAACATTTAGGTATTGGTTAAAGTTCTTATTTTTCAAAGTTCACATTAATATTCCATAAAAGCTACTAATTGACTTCTTTCTGATATAACCGAAAACCGGTGATTGTGAAGGATTTATTATCCAGGGTCACCTCGCGAATACTCAGAAACGTTTTATTAACGTTTTTCCTGCTATTAAAAAATACCTGCCATTTTATTTAACAGGATAGTACCTATATATTACAGTATTGAAATTGATAAGCGCCATCTAAAGGTATTCATTACATTATTATATACTCGTATGAGTGGAAATTTATTCTTAAAACAATCATTTCTGACCGTAAAAAAACATTTGAAAATCTTGTTCTTTCTATTTGAATTCACAATAAACAACGCTAGAGCAAACTTTCCTTATTATTATCTCCTTAATATTATTATATATTTTTGATCGGTAAAATCAGTAAATTTAAAAACCACCATATAGATTTTTACAAATGGGAGAAAAATTTAAGAGAAAGTTTAAATGTATAAATTTTATGCGAGTGATGCCACGGGAATCCACTAGCTCCTTTTGGTGAATTTTTCTGTTATGGAAAGTTTGCTAACAAGCCTAAGTCTCACTGACTTTTCCTATTATGTTAAGTATTTTACCGGTTTTCTGTTCTCACCTTATTTCATTTTATTGAGTACTATGGCTTGACA
Source organism: Thumatha senex (assembly GCA_948477245.1). Classification (NCBI taxonomy): domain Eukaryota; kingdom Metazoa; phylum Arthropoda; class Insecta; order Lepidoptera; family Erebidae; genus Thumatha; species Thumatha senex. The sequence continues at coordinate 10,446,739 of OX419741.1, read as the reverse complement.
AAGCTTCTGTCCAACGTAATGTATTTTCTTTGTCGAAAGAAAACTATTTCGTCGAATGAAAACATTTCTATCAAGCTTCTTTTCCTTTGTTTATATATATCTTTAGTATCCTCTTTTTGAAGAGTACCTTTATACCTAAAGAATATTTCATTTGATTATATCACAGTTGTGCAAATCGCAAATAGATTTATTAAGTATGCAGGTCGGTTATTTGTTGTTTAACCGAACTTATTGGCAATATTTTTTTGTGCAAATGAAGATCAAATTTGAATAAGAGAAATCAGAACAAAGAGTTATACCTATTATTGTTGGTTTTGAGGTCAGATGTCACACAACCGTTTGTGTATGTGATGTTCAATACAAATCATGATGACATCAAAAACCCTGTTGGTCTAGACTTTGACATCTTATACTGACAGTTATCAATATAACACTAATGTATCGTTCCACCTAAGGCTCGTGGTCGCTGCGAGCGATCGTATGACGTCATACGTGACGTCACTGTTCGCAGCCGCATGACGCCCACTTCGCCCACAAAATATAGGTGGGTCCAAGTGGGCTTACAGCGCTCAAGATGTGCGTTCCACTTATAAATAAATTCAGCGGTCGCGGTCGTAGGCGTTGCGGGCGATAAGTGGAACGCGCCCAGTAGGTACGATTTGTGTTAATATTCTTTTCATATTTTTCAATGGCATTTGAAATATTTAACAAACGGGCTTCTGCCATGATAAGCAATCATAGTAACTTATGAACAGTTAGTTATATACGAGTACAACCAGTCGGCAAAAAGAACAATAGCTCCGGAAAAATGAAAGAAAGCTATCGAGTAAAAATGTTATAAATTCTTGCAATGCAAATCTGCTTTTTTATGTTTGACACGTCAAAATGGCGCCGCACGCCTGATGGAAAGCAGAGACGACGATCCGTGACTGAGGGCTGCTATCCCAGCCGGTAGGGCCCCGATAGCGACCCTCAGGATAACTGCCCAGAAATACGCCTTTTTACGCTTCTCTTAGAGGACCCAGGGTTGTGAGTGATCGTGTGTGATTTTCAATGTTTAAATATATCGTGACTAAATAAAAAATAGAGTATTGTAATTATATGTAGACGAATGCGCTGTTGTATTTCTGCAAGTGCTAACGCTTACAACCGATGGATCGTGACAATTTTTTAACCGCTCAGGAACTTCGGTATGTACATTATTCATCACTACATATTATAAAACAAAGTCCTCTGCCGCTTCTGCCTGTTTGCGATAAACTCAAAATCTACAGCACCAATTTTTCTGCTGTTTCCACCAATGAATAGAGGGTTGTAGAGGAATGTTTTAGTTTTTAATTTGTTAAGTTTTTGTATATATTGGTTAAAATATAAAGTGTTGAAGGTGTCGGAAAAAAAATGTCTGGGAGTTTTCAACGAAATTGCTGACTAAGCCTATAACAAAATAATGTACGGTGGAATTGTGTAGGCCTACAGAAAAGTCCGCAACCGCATTATGTCTATCTCTTAAGGATAATATATTAGCTTACTATAACACTGGATGAAACGGGTATGGGAAACTTCACAACTCGGGCGAAGCTTCTAACATCTCCACACGCGGGGTGAAGTTTTCCCACAAGAATTTGTTGCCGGGATAAAAAGTAGCCTATGTGTTATGTGTAAGCTATATTATTGTAAAGTTCCATCAAAATCCATGCAGTAGATTTGGCGTGAAAGAGTAACAAACATCCATACTTACAAACTTTCGCGTTTATAATATTAGTAAGATCCTCAGCAATTTTGCAGCCACTATTTGTAAATGAAAGCAATCAGTCTTGTCTTTGAAATGTTTAAACTTAGACAAACGCTCATCATAACAAAAACAACATCGTCCAGTTCTACAACTGCCTATTTGGATTCAGAAAGTTTGTTTAAATTGCTGATGAAGTAAGTTCATTTCATCGGAAGTTTATTTCAAGTCTTCATCGAGGTAGAGAGATAAATAAATGCAGTAATTTCATAGCTTATAAGATCTAATAAAACCATTGCATAATACCCAGACTTCTTCTGAACTGGTTTTCAAAAGTACCCGAGACATAACTACTCTTTGCATTCGATATTATATGTAGTTAAATGTAATTTTTTTAAAAAGTGGCCATGTGCGATCCGGATCCGCTCATGAAGGGTTCCGTAGCAGCAAGTAATTGAATGAAAGGTAAATTGCGGTTTACGGTTTATGACGTATCAAAAAGAACTACTTACTAGATCTAGTTAAAATCAATTTACGGTGGAAGTTTGCATGGTAAAGTACATCATGTATTTTTTAGTTCTATCATTCTCTTATTTTAGAAGTTGCAGGGAGACGCTCACACATTTTACCACTTTGGAAGTGTATCTCGCGTAAACTATTCATTTTAGAAAAAAAAGAATTAGAAACCTCAATATCATTTTTGAAGTCCTATCCATATAGTATGGGTATGATAAAAAAAAATCAGTTCTAAGTATGGGGAACCACTACATTTTTTTTTCCATTTTTGTGTAAATATCTCAATGCAGATCACAGAATACATCTACTTAGCAAGTTTCAACAGTATAGTTCTAATAGTTTCGGAAAAAAGCTGTGACATACGGACAGATAAACAGACAGACAGACATGATGATTCCACAAGGGTTTCGGTTTTCGCCATTTGGCTACGGAACCATAAAAAATGTTATAAGTAAACGTTTTCGTAAAAAAAAAATTGTCATAAATCTAATTACGTACCTTTTTTGCCACATTATGTGACTTTAGTAAAACTTTCTCTATATTAATATTATAAATAGGAAAAATTTGTAAGTTGTTTGTATTGTATAGGCTCAGAAGTTAGTGAACCGATTTAAAAAAAAATCTCCATAACAAACCTAAGAATGTGAGTAACATAAGCTTTATTGAATTTTCATAAAGTTTTGGGTTCCTTACGAAATCTCGAATAAGAAAACTTGACAACGCAAGCAAAGCTGCTAGTTGTAGATAAAGGTACCGATAGAAAGCATTAATTTTCGTATTTATTAAGGTGAGTTTAGTACCGAACCCGAATTGTGTCAATCCATAAACTGTCTTGTTTATTACTATTAGTACCAATAGTATATTAGGAAACGTAATATTGTACTAACAGTATGATTAGGTACAGGAGGTATCGGACTTTCTATGAGTTGATAAGTTAGAACCCATTCGTTACAAAACCAAAACCTCTCTTTACATAATAATAATATCCCCGAAACAACCTGGCAATGCAGTCGGTTCGATTAGATCCACCGTCCATCCCATTTTGATCAATTCTGATTCGAATTTTTCTTGACCAAATTGTAAAACACGATTCTAATACAGTACTAACATTATAAAGGCGATAGTTTCTGAGTGTATAGGTTTATTTCTCGTTATTGTAGTACCTACATGCAGTAGGTACAACAATATTTATATAAGTACTAATTTATTAGTGTGTTTGATTGTTACTTCTTTACGCTCAAATGGCTGAAACGATTGCTAAAATTTGGAGTGGAGTGGAGATAGCTGACATCCTGAAATTAAAAAGTTGCTTCCCGCTGTCTGTCCCTATATATTCTTCTTGTATATTCTTTATCTTTAAAACTACGCAATGATTCAAAAGCAAGGTTTTTATGTATAATTTGTTATGATTTACATACATGACTAATTTATAACGATATTTTTAGGGGGAACGAAAACCCTTTGAGATATAACAAAATAATGTATGGTGAAATTGTGTATCTAATATTGGTCTGCAAAAAAATTTGCGACGTTATATGTCTATCTCTTAAGGATAACATACTATATTCATTTTAATACTTTAAAAAACCAGCAATTATATAGCGGTCATTGGAAGGCTATTTATCGTTTGGGACAAGTCACACAACTCCATCTGATTCCAAAATATGCAGAGCTTTTACTATGGTATATATTTACACAAAATGTTATTAATCCTTATCATTTTTAATACGTTAGTTGATTTCAATATTTTATAAAGTTTATGCTGTCCCTTTACACCGTGCAAATTGAATTGATATCTTAGGAGGTGTAACAAAATCAAAATAAAATAATGCGCTAGGAAATAATTTCATGTAATCATAAGCTACGCGGTCAGCTTGTTAAATTACAATATTATGTGTTAGTAAATTTTCTGACAGATATGCTCGTTCGATGTTCGGTGCATGACTTCCAGTCTTATAATCTACTTCATCATGTGTCAACCAATCTATAAAATTAAAATAAAATGCTGTTTAACATGCGTGATTGTATACTGTAGGTATACAATCATGCATATTTTTACAGCATTTATTACTAAAGCCTAATGTTTCAAACATAGAATTTACCTGAAGTATTTGAATATTCTTTCTAGTCAAATAAGATATATCCATTTACTGTGTATTTGTCAATTATATGTCAATTTATTTGTAGGTAGTACTATCGTAATAATGAATGTTATAATAGTTCTGATGCTGACGTTATGAAACATGCGATATTTCAAGAAGTTCTGAAGAAACAATACTGCAAGGATACACAACTCAGGAGAAATATTGATAAACTTTTTCCATTCACCTGATTATACGCTATTTTTTGTTATTTCTCGACGAGAAAATCTTTTGCAACGATGGCTATTTGTATTTATCCTTACTTTAATCCATCAAAAGTGGAAGTATTTACGTAGTAAGAAGGTTTGAGCTTAAGAAGCGAGCAAAATGGAGAATATCTTCAATAGTCTTTATAGGTACACGATGTGCCATTTTCTAGATCTTTTTCTATTGGTAAATTTTTAAAGCAATTATTTGCTAAATTTCACATAAATTTTTAATAAAGTGGAAAAAGACCATTCAATTCGAGACAGGGATTGAACCTGTGACCTTTGCCTAACCAGGGCAATGTTAAATTATTTTCTATTGGATTTGGAGTTTTTTGACATTGATAAGAGCGATTATTCTCTGATCTCCCAACCACGTAAGGGTGCTGCAAGTTTTTATTTATTTATGTATCACGCCTTATCCCCGAAGGGTTGGCAGAGGCTTACATATTGTATGCCTACTTTTCACCATGTGTATTCTTGCCCACGTAATAGGTGGTGAGCCCATTGCCGTGTTGAAATAGACAGACGCAGGTTGTGGCTACCTGCTGTTGTAATTTTTCAAGCCGCCCATAAGGCCTTCAACTTGACTTAACGATTGCCATGTTAATAGTAGCCAACGGCTTAGCGTGCTTTAAATGTCAATGCCACAAAGTGGTAGTGGTTACAGAACACAAAGCTCGCGGGGCCACGAGCGCTTCAACGGCGTTCGACGGTCCTGCATCAATGTCTGTTAATCAGCTGGTGTACCGCTGGCAGGTGAGGTCGCTTGGGGCCCAGAGACCTTGGTGGAGCCCTTTTCATAAAATATTACCTTTCACTTGATAGTTCGTTTTTAACATATTTGCATCGCATATTAGTTTAAAGGCTAAATAACAATGTCCTAAATTAAAAATTTAAAGTGTAAAAAATTTTGAACAAAAAGGTGGATTAATTCGTCAGTTTCAAGTAGGTCTCAGCGGTTTTGTTGGTAACGCGTCTGCTGCGTTAAACCATAAGACTCTGATTCGAGTCCAGCTCGAGACTGAAAAAAAATTTCACTTTCAATTTTAATTTAGGATAAAGTTATAATTGCTTTTCAAATTTGTTTCTAAATAACAGTATAAAATATAACAAAAAAAAGTATTATTTTTATCTGCCCCACGCCACCAAATAGTTGTCCCGGCTGCCACATGTGGTAATCGTTTCTTTTATGCCAGCATTGTCAACTTTTCGATTTCATCAAAATTTTAATTTCAAATCTAGAATTATTATTGTTCATTCTTTTTTAATTTATGACTTAATATTTGCTACTGAATAGGTATTAATTTTGTGAATAAAAAGTTCCATCAAGTTATTGATAACCACCAAACAGCCTTACCCTAGTATTTTTTGAAACACATCCTTAGTTTTTGAATATTTAGATCTTTAACCTTGCTTGTTGGTCTGACTATTCATATGAATAATGAAGGCGATTAATGACCTAGTATTAACGTTATCTTCCTACATATTAAGGCAGTATTACTACCTATGTGTATTACCTAATTAATAACTAAACTGAATGTCGATACTACACATAACAGAATATTATTTAATGATTGTACAATTGTATTACTGTTCATAGTAGTACTTCCCTTATTTACTCATCTCACGTTACTCACTAAACAACTAAACATCTATTAAATTGATATGCTAATAAACGATATCACATCAATCTAATTAGTAATTAATCCCAAGCAGATATCCCAAATCAGTTGAAATAGATGTTAATCTCTACAAAGAATGACTATGCAGCTATAAAGGTAAAGATTAGATGGTGCGAGATGGAATGGAAATATTGTAAAATTGTCTTATTGTTTTGAGTCATGCATCGTAAGTGCAATGAAATATGAAGTAAATTATTGTGATAAATTCAGACGCTACTTCTATAGTAATAATGATGAAGGCTATAGTAATAATGATAAATTATAATTTTAAAATTGCATTATAAAATTATTGAACAATAATATTACAACAATACAGACCTCTCTTGAGTTCTGTAGTCTTGTAGTACTGTTATAAAAATATGTTTTACTCGTATAATAACGTCAATATTCTTGGTCCTTGATGACCTCCAAAGAGGCTTTTTAATGCTTTATACATTTGTTGTTTTTGTTCTATATACTTGAAAGTAATATAGCATTGAATTTTAAAATTCCATTGTAAAATTGAGAATATGAGCGCTCTTATATAAAATGCAAGCTTGTAGGTATGGTATGGCAAAACAAAGTGAAATTTGACCATTGAGTCTATGTTCCTACTTGCTGTTACTATTATATTCTTTGTGTGTAAATAAACCAATAAAAATATATTTGTAGATATATCCATGTTACCTGTTCCGACGTTTCAGAGATAACATGGTCGTATATTATTAAAATTGTCAGTCCTAAACTCGTTTGTTATAACGTATCCTCCACGATCATTATAAGGGTTCATAGGCGAGGCCGAGATTCATTCACGAGAAATGATAATGTGATGCGGTCGTGATTTTTTTTTGTGCAGCTTAATGTTAGGTACCATGTTATTCCGAGTTACCTGTACCGTATATTATAATTTTCGATCATTTTTTTACGATCAAAGTAACGATATTACATGTTTTTTTAGAAGTACTACAATACCTACCATTGCTATGCCATGGATCTAGAAGGAGAACGAGCGGATTGACTCTACTATTACATGATTCTATAACTGTGTCTCAATTTCATTTGGATTATAAATTTTACTTGCATCTTGCAGAGATATGTGCGGCCATTACATATGGCATAAAAATATGTATCAGGGTTTCAAAACATTTATAATTTAATTTCACGTATATGAATTGGTCAGAATCTTAATTTATCTATGACGGCTCCGTGCTTTCTATCGATTCGTATTCCATACATATTTTTTACGGGTTCGGAATTTACCTAGTCAGGTCATAAATTCTGTCACATGTTTAATATAAATATATTGAAACAAGTTTATTCATTATGTAACCATTTATATACCAAAATGAACTTAACAAAACATAGATTCTTATGACAATAAAGTTTATTCAAAATGACCTCCGTGATTTTGAATACAGACCTTCAATCTGCGCGTCCAGTCGTCTATCGCAGCACGAACGAGGCCCATGTCAATATCGGCGGCTGCCTTAATCAAGGATGTCTTGAGTGACTCCAAATTGGGATGAGGCTTTGAGCACGCCTTTTCCTCCAAGTGTTGCCATATCTTGTAATCTAACGGACTCAAATCTGGACTGGAGGAGGGCCAGTCTTCGTGCCGGATGAAGTCGATTTCACGCGCCGCCAGCCAGTCTTGTGTGCTCTTCGCTCTATGAGCTGGCGCCGAATCTTGTTGGAATACCCAGTGCCTGTTATTGAACATGGTATGAGAAACAGGTTCCACAAGGTTCGTCAGGACTATATTTTGATACACAACTGCATTCGTTTTTACACCTTTCTCACAAAAATGTACCTCTGTTAAGCCCCAATAAGAAACTCTCAACCATACCATGAGCGAGGATGGAAAATGACCTCGTTGGACACGCGGAACACAGTTGCTCGCTTCTTCACTACTGTGTGCGTACACCTTATCATTTTGTTTGTTGTAGCTCTCTTCTACGGCAAAAATTTTTTCACCCGAAAAAAGAATTTCCCGCTACTTTTTTCCCGCGTACCGCTTCAACAAAGCGCGGCATCTCTTCCGTCTCAGGTCCATTAGACGAGCATTTAAACGATGTCCTGTTTTTCTTCGATATGACCGAAGCCCTAAGTCTTCATTTAACATCCTTTTCACCGTGGTTCTGCTTAACCCCATCTGAAGGGCCAACAGATTCTGCTTACGTTTGGGATTTCTTTGAATTCGCGCCTTCACAGCTTTTATCACTGCTGGAGTCCTAACAGACCGAGGGCGACCACTTCTTGACCTGTCATCTTCACTAGAGTCTTCATTGTATCGTTTGATGGTACGATAAACGAATCTTTTGGTTATATTCAAATTTTACAGTATGTCAAAAATTTGAATTGACGCGTAACCGCAACGATGCAACGCAATAACTGCAATACGGTCTTCTTTAAACGTCCACTCCATATTTAAAAATGAGTAAAATTCTCAGCAGCAGCTCTTGCAGTTATTTTCATAAACAATTCGAAATTCGAATTCAATAAACTATTTTGTGGCCAGCATTCTAAAAGAAAAGTTTTTACTGTGTGACAATACTTATGACCTGACTAGGTATAACAATTTTGTACAGAAGTTGTAAGAACCAAAAATAATGTAGAACATAAAATGTATTGATTTTAATTCAACTATCCATCACTCGTGGCGTTCGTATCCCCTCTGACTCAGTGTTTTGTAAACGATCACTGCGTTAAGCAACTTTCGCTATTATTTTATTTTCGCTATTTATTTATTTCGCACCTATTACGTGGGACTGGAATGCACACGGTGAAATGTGGGCATATAATATTCATCTCCCGACCCTTCGGGGATAAGGTAAGATTGTTTAAAAAAAAGGGTGTGTGTACTTTTGTACACACGGACGAAGTTATACTGCTTTAGTGTAATAAGATTTCATTAAATATACCACAACTCTTTGTTTGTAATAATAATGAGAAATTAGTAAGAAAAAAAAACATCAAAAGAATGATAACTACTTTGAATGTAGTTATAACATACATACATATTGTCACGCTTTTAGCCCCGAAGGGGTAGTCAGAGGCATACTATACCCCCACATTTCATCGTATGCATGTTTGCCCCACGTAACAAATGGTGAAAACATTGCCGTTCTGAAATGGACAGGCGCAGGCTATGGTGACCTGCTGTTGAAATTTATGTAATATATAATAAGGCCTAAAGCCAGGCTTAACGACTGCCATTTTACTGGCAACCGGGACCAACTTAACGTGCCTTCCGAAGCACGGAGTTATTAAAAAAAAAAAAAATATCCATCACGCCTAAGGGGTGGCAGAGGCATATTATATGCCCACTTTTCACCGTGTGGATTCCTGTCCCACGTAATAGGTGGTGAGCCAATTGCCGTGTTGAAATAGACAGACGCAGGTTGTGGCTACCTGCTGTTGAACTTTTTCAAACCATAAGGCCTTCAGCCAGGCTTAACGACTGCCATTTTACTGGCAACCGGGACCAACGGCTTAACGTGCCTTCCGAAGCACGGAAACGCTCTTAAATGTAAATGCCACAAAGTGGTACCCATCCCAGGACCAACCATAGTGAAAGTTGCGTAACTCAGTGATCGTTTACAGAACACTGAGACCGCGGGGCCACGAGCGCTTCACGGAATTATTATATTTTTATTATATTTATAATATTATCATACTTTGAATTATTTTAAGATCCTTAAGGCATTTCATATTTTCGTAATTTTAAATGCGTAGCGTTTATTTAGGACATCGTGCTTAAACCCAAATGTTCATCACTTCATCAAACATGATGCTGACAGTATTTACCTAATAAGATGTAAAATTTTACGCAATTCCAAATAACTTGTGAAGGATCTTGAACTAGATAATGAAATCACGATTAGAATGAAATATGCGATTTCATTCATTCGTTATGCTAATGTTCAAGAACGGAAAAGGTGTGAAATCTCACAGATTAAAATACTTTTTCACAATTTCAAACTTAGCATTTCAATTGAATTCCAACTTCTATACCAAATTAAAGATGTTGGTATACGTTGGAATACTTTTTTATTTATGTGTAATTGAGGCATTACTCCACAAATTTCAGTTGTATTTAAATCGATACTGTAGTTATTTAATGTTGACTTTATTGCCGTGATCAGGACATTAGGAGTAAAGTGAAAGATTTTCACAAATTATGCTGAAATATTTGGAAAATAGTAAGATAGATACCTCTTATACGACAAAGAGATGCTTCTAGAACTATAACTTAGATTTATTGTTTATACTACCATTGAAACTTAGAATATTCCACTATCGTCTGTTATTACTTCTTCTCCTACAACCATGAGTTTTTCAATAGGTTCTTTAGAGCCGCTAACTTGAAGATCACTCCTGTGAAAGTGGCCCAGAATCTCTGGAAGTTGCCATTGCTTTTATCTGGCAAACGACGTCATTTGTACGAGCTAAGAAAATAATAAATGCAGATCTTTTAATAAACATTGCCGGTGCCACCTAGCCCAAATTAAGGTAAGCTTACGCTACACGATCTAAGCAACAGTTAAGCTGTACTTAAACGTACATAAATAAACTAAAACTCCAGAGCAAGCATTAGCTTATCACACAAATATTTATTCCACCGTGAAATATTAAAAAAACAGGACATATAAATAAACGCGTATGAAGATTCGAACAAAGACCTTTTAAAAAAAATTGAAAAATGTGTTACTCAGCTTAGAATAAGCTTATAATTAAAAAAATGAGATGAACCATATTTTAACAATGTACTAAAATAACAATGTCTAAATACTTTTTCTTTTTTCACATTTTCGCGCATTGTCATCCACTTCTGGTCCGTTAAAAAAAAATCTAATATCCAGCTCTTCAAAAAACTAGTTTAAAGAATTTACAAACTCCAAGCTTATCAAAAGATTAGTAAAAAAATATTTACGAAATTCCTTAGAGATAAACAAGAAAGCGAATTAATCAAAATTTGATGCCATTCAATGTGGTAAAGGACTGATAATGACAAAAGGTGCCCGCCTAAGTGCGTTTATAAGAAAATAGTCCTTTACTTTTCGAACACTTTTATGACTCAATGGCAGATTAACGGACGATACTTTTTATACGCTCCATCATATTGAGGTCAGATCGATATGACGTTCTGAGCGTGAAATCGTTTTAATACTAATTTTGTCGCTATAAGTTTTTTTTTGTTTTAACACATTCAATGCGGCAGCATTAAATCTAAACTTTCTGCTAGTGCGATACTGCCCGTATCTATATTTCCTGATATGCGTTACGACTTCTATTTTGCCGTACCAGAACCTGACTTTCACAGTCCATACAGACGTGGAAACCGCCCATATCAATGATTTTTATCAACAAATCGATAGATTACATCCTCGTCTATACCTTGCTGCAGTAGCCCCGGGTTCACTGTAATATTTTGAAAGATACAGAGATTTTTCAAAATCAGTTATTCGCGGCAATATATACGCCGTATAGCGTAGAAGTGAAAATATGCTAGGGATGGGGTTTACTTCCGAAATGATTATCGATATGTTAAAAATATTTTTAAGCTATTACATAGTTTTGATCGCGGGCTTTGAGTGGGCTTTAATCAAGAAATTCAGTAAGGAAAAAACCTAAGACGAAGGTCGAGACGAGGTCACACGAAGTTCACCGAGCACGGCCGATCGTTGGCTTAACGTATATGTACATCACTACTATAAAACAAAGTCGCTTTTCGCAGTCTGTCCCTATGTATGCTTAGATCTTTAAAACTACGCAACGGATTACGATACGGTTTTTTTTAATAGTTAGAGTGATCCTCATAGAAGGTTTTTATGTATAATTTTTTAAGTTTTTCTATATATTGACCAAATTATAACGATATATGTTGGGGATGTCGGAAGAAATAAGCTGTCTGGGAGTTTTCAACAAAAACGCTGCCTAAACCCTTTGAGATATAACAAAATAATGTATGGTGCAATTGTGTATCTAATAAAGGTCTACAAAAAAGTCCGCGACGACATATGTCTATCTCTTAAGAATAACATACTATATCCATTTTAATACTTTAAAAAAACAGCAATTATTAAGCGGTAATTTCCAGGCTATTTACACAAATATGCTATTACACCTTATCATTTTTACTACGTTAGTTGGCTTTAGCATTTCATGAAGATTATTTTGTCCCTTTGCACCTTGCAAATTAAATGAATATCTTACGAGTTATCGCAAATTCAAAATTAGGCGCAAAGAAAATAATTAAATTCGACCGGGCCGTGCGGGTAGGTAGGTACCTAGGTACTGGAGAGCGGAGAAGTAATCAATGAATTTGGAAAATGTTTATACATTATTGTAAATGTGAAATTATTAAACAACGGGATTAAATGGGTGCCACGGGGTTCGAAGTATGTCACGGGCGAAGCCGGGCGGGACAGTTAGTATATTAAACACATCAACACGGTCTAGGGATATTTCATACTCAATTAAATAACTCGAAAAGTACTGGCCGCATTGGGATCTTTTATACACCGATTTGTATGTAATTTATCTTAGACTAATTCCAAATTCAAATTTTTGAAAATTCTTTTGTTTCGGTGGCATAAAAATGTCTTGATGTGTAGGAGAGGGAATTTTCATTTGTGCGAAATTTAGAAAACCATACGAATTACGTTTATTTACAGTTTTTTTTCATTTTTAAACGAAAGATAAAGTTAAAATTGAGGTATTGAAGCCATGCAACGCCAACATTTGACGAGGGCGGAGATGTTACGAGCTGTGGGAATGCTGGAAGCTGGGTCTGTTCAGCGTAATGTTGCTGAGGCCATAGGGACCCACCAAAATGTAATTTCAAGATTGTGGACACGCTATCGTGCCACAGGTGAAGTAGCGGAGAGGCACCGGGGACCAAGTCGCATCACTACCCCCAGACAAGACCGATTTTTGCAAATTACTGCGCGAGCTCAACCAAATGCAACGGCGACTCAATTGGTCCAAAGGCTGCGAGTGGAACACCAAGTGCTTGTGAGTGACCAAATTGTAAGAAGGCGACTGCATGAAAGCAATCTACGCTCTCGTAGACCACTCCGGGTCCCACCTTTACGGAGAGGCAATCGTGGACGACGATTAGAATGGGTTCGGAACCACGTGGACTGGGGCCGTGAGCAATGGTCCAATGTGCTGTTCACGGATGAATCCAGGTTCGCTTCCATCCAGATTCACGAAGGACGCGTGTTTGGCGAGTTCCTGGACGATGGAGCCGTCTTCAGAACCCTCAGGAAGTTCACCCATACCAAGGAGGAACAATTATGGTTTGGGCAGGAATTCGTCTTGGAGGACGGACGGATCTCGTTTGGGTGCGGGGCAATATGACGGCAGAACGATACGTCCAACAGGTGCTGGGGCCCGTAATCTTGCCCCACAGAACACAAATGGGGCAAGATTTCCTGCTCATGCACGACAATGCCCGGGCACACACGGCGAGAACGGTAGCAGCTTGGTTACATACACACAATGTTAGGGCCTTAGACTGGCCTGCTCAATCGCCAGATCTAAATCCCATTGAGCATGCGTGGGATATGCTGCAAAGAAGAGCTCTGAAGGAAGTTCCTGAAAATCTGGCTACAGAAGATCAACTTTTTGCGCACCTCAGAAGGACATGGGACAATATTCCGCAGCAAGACATTGACAACCTTGTTCTGAGCATGCCGAATCGTTGCCGATGTGTTATGAACATCATGGGCGCTTTCTCAGACTACTAACTTCAAGTTTATAAACACAAATTAAATGATTTTTCTATTTTTTTCAGTTTTTACTCATAAATTAAAAGTTAATTCATGTACGGTTTCCGTCTATGCTTCATTTTTTTCCATAAAATCCTGAAGTTTTAATCGAAGTACCTTAACCATTATTAAAAAATGGTAGAATATTAAATAACGTATCTTTTAAATATATACATTTCATATAAATAATTAACACATTGATAGTAATTCGCTTTTTTAAAAATATCCCTAGACCGTGTTGATGTGTGTATATGAAACGATTGCACGAAGCTCGCAAATATCGAGACGTGATGATAGTGAGTGTGAGTGTGAGGATGAGGGTGACTGTGAGAGTGAAGGTGGGGTGAGGGTGAGAGTGAGGGGTCAGGGGTGTCGGATGGCAACACTATACTGCCCCCCCTGACCTCTACACCTTGTGATTGCGCTCTGACATGGCGTCGTCGATATACCTACGAAACTGTCATATATCAATATCCTTTGTAATCAGTGTTCTTTAATGTCGCCTTGTAAATACGATTAAAGAGTATCTAATAATAAAGTCGTAGAACTTATTTAATTATTTATCAAGACCTAACATGGTGTCAGAAGAAGAGACGGACAAAGCCAAAATGGAGATCACAGGTACGTCGCAAACATCTAGATCATGCGTGGGTTCAGGCACATTGAAACCACTAGATCTAAAAAATGGAAATATGTCAATGACGTGGAAAAACTGGATCTTAAGATATATTTGCGAGCGAACAATTTGGAAAGTGAAAAAGATAGCCGCAAGGTAGCCATCTTGCTACACTTCATCGGGCCAGATGCATTAGTTATATTTTATTCATTTAATACAGACATCGATGACATTTCATTTAAGGAATTGATAGAAAAATTTACCAAACACAGTACGCCGCAAGTAAATATAACAATGGAAAGGCATAAACTGTTTAATAGACGCCAAGGTGTTGACGAGAAAATTGATGACTATCTCACGGACTTGAAAAACATTAGTAGACAATGTAATTTCTCAGAACTGGAAGATAGCCTACTAAGAGACATCTTCAGCTGGAATTTAAACTCGAATAACCAGTACATCAAAGAAAAGATACTCATCAACAAGCCCTCCACATTAGACGAAGCTGTCTTAGCAAAACATTTAGAAATGACAAAAATGCAAGCTAAAACACTAGAAGGTACATTTGTAGGTCGTATTGAGTCGAGACCAGGACACAGTCAAAGTAATCAATCACAAGGACAGACAAACGGTCCAAGGCAAACAAACACTTCCAAACAGTCAACTATGCCTAAGCCAAATAATCCTAGATATGCAGGTGCTTCCAAACAACAGTCAAAACAAAATACATGCAGTCGGTGCGGTCAAGTACACATATATAGATGTCTAGCAAAGGGAGTCAAATGCAAGAAATGTGGCAAGTACAATCACTTTGCTGTTGTGTATCGCAATCGTCAGGTAAACCAAGTACAAAATGATTCTGATGATTCACTTTTGCTCATAGACTCAATCCATATAAATAATATAGAATGTCATCCATGGAAAGCAGACCTATTGATTAATAATATAAGTATAACTTTCTTATTGGACACAGGTGCAGATACCAATATTATAGCTAAAGACACTTTTGACAAATTACAAATCTCACCTAATGTTTTGTCCACTAGTAAACATAAGCTGTCTACATATAGTGGTGAGTCTATACCAACATTAGGTCAATGTCACTTGATATTATATATCATATTATGATATTATATTTCATGTTGTAGATTTACACAGTCAAAATATCATAGGCAGGGACACATGTAAAACTTTAAATCTTATTCAAAGAGTGTATAAAGTGAACATCACAGAAAATAACTTTTGTCAAAATCTATTGTCTCAAAATTCTGATCTTTTTCAAGGACTAGGATGCCTAAGAGATTATGAATGTGACTTAAAGCTTAAACCTGATATGATGCCTTCTCTAGATGCCTGTCGCCGTGTTCCTTTTCAATTAAGGCAAATTTTAAAGTCTGAATTAGAGGCACTCAATAAAAGTGAAGTTATCTGTCGTGTCGAAGAGCCCACTGAATGGGTTAGCTCTCTCATACTGACCTCCAAAAAGAATGGTAAGTTACGCATTTGTATTGACCCCCGTAAGCTTAATCGAGCAATAATGAGACCACACTACCAGTTTCCTACTCTAGATGAAATCAAATCTGATCTCGCTGGAGCAAAATTTTTTACAACCTTGGATGACAACAAAGGTTTCTGGATGCTGAAGCTCTCTGAAGATGCTTCTAAATTGTGCACATTCATTACACCGTTTTGCCGCTATAGATTTCAACGCCTTCCATTCGGGATCAATGCGGCTCCCGAAATCTTTCACAGGGAGATGGTAAAGAGATTTAGCGATATTGATAATGTTAAAATAATGATGGATGATTTTTTAATCTATGGCAGAACTCTAGAAGAGCACAATGAGGCACTTCGTAAAGTTCTATGTAGGGCCCGTGACATAAACATAAAATTTAACAAAGAAAAGTCAGTAATATGTTCAAACGAAGTTAGGTACCTAGGACATATTTTTAGTCAAAACGGTGTACATGTAGATCAATCTAAAGTCAAAGCTATTTGTCAAATGCCTAGACCTACTTGTGTCAATGACCTACTAAGGTTCATGGGCATGGTCAATTATCTCAGCCCATTCATACCAAATTTGTCCAAAGAGAATAGTCTACTTAGAACTCTCTTATCTAAACAAAATGAATGGTCTTGGTCAGACAAACATGAAACGGAGTTCAACAAAATCAAAAACCTAATTAGTTGTGCCCCAGTACTCACCTACTATGACTCGAATAAAGACATCACTATGTCCGTTGACGCATCAAAAGATGCTTTAGGTGCTGTTATATTACACGACTAGGAGAATTTCGCAGAAACCGTGAGCACATATTGAAGTCATCTTCGTTGCCTGGTGTTGGGTCTGCAAACAAAACTCATATTAGTGACACACTAACAAACAAAGATGTTCCTAACACAAATAAAGATAGTGAATATAAAACACGATCTGGACGTATTGTAAGACTTCCAGAACGATATCGTGATTGAAATAGACCAATGTTCCTAGTTATAAAGTTATTTTATGTCAGTCTAACTTCTTAAATTGTAGCTTGTAAGTTTGTTAATCCAGTCAAATGTCAACACCTATTGTATTCTAATATTGTCATTGTCATATTTAACGTTCCGATTCAGTCAAGGGGAATTCACGGCATGGATGCTAAGCATTATGCCCCAGTTCATGTTAAAAAAAAAAAAAAGTGAATAAGTTCATACTTACAGGACGGCCGTGAGTTCTTCTTTTTCAAAAAAAAAAAGGGAGATGTCGGATGGCAACACTATACTGCCCCCCCTGACCTCTACACCTTGTGATTGCGCTCTGACATGGCGTCGTCGATATACCTACGAAACTGTCATATATCAATATCCTTTGTAATCAGTGTTCTTTAATGTCGCCTTGTAAATACGAATAAAGAGTATCTAATAATAAAGTCGTAGAACTTATTTAATTATTTATCAAGACCTAACAAGGGGGAGGGTGAGGGTGAGGGTTTGGATGAGGTTTTTTTTTGTTTTTTTAGTGTTACTTTAATTAATATCAAATAAAAACAAAGGTATGCTATGCAATAGCTTTACCGCGGCAGTCTCCGAGTGCCACACGTCTTTTTTTTTATTTTAGATTCAAAATCGCTCAAAAGCGCTCGTGGCCCCGCGGTCCCAGTGTTCGGTAAACGATCACTGAGGTACGCAACTTTCACTATGGCTGGTCGTCGGATGGATGACTACTTTGTGGCATTTACATTTGCGAGCGTTTCCGTGCTTCGGAAGGCACGTTAAGCCGTTGGTCCCGGTTACCAGTAAAATGGCCGTCGTTAAGCCTGGTTGAAGGCCTTATAGGCGGCTTAAAAAATTTCAACAGCAGGTAGCCACAACCTGCGTCTGTCTATTTTCAACACGGCAATGGGCTCACCACCTATTACGTGGGACAGGAATCCACACGGTGAAAAGTGGGCATATAATATGCCTCTGCCACCCCTTCGGGGATAAGGCGTGATGGATATTTATTTATTATTATTTATAGATTCAAAATTCATATTTAACAGTGTAATATTTATAAATCAACATAATTATTGACCTAATTCTCATAATTACTTTGAATCATTTTGAAGATGAGATCACACAATATTAGGAACTTTAATTTGACGAAATAATATAAATTAAAAAAATATAGAAATAAAGCTACATACTGGGTGTCCGAGTACTTTTGACTTTTCCGTTTTTGAGCAATCTGCTCATGTGGTCTTCATATGTAAGTTTCGGCCTACCCTGACTCCCTTCTAACCCTTTACTTTCGCACAATATATCTTTTGCAACAATCGTTAGTCACTTTTTGGACGTTGGACGTGTCCAAATCAACGGAGCACGCCCATTTGTAGTTTAACGCTGATACTTTTATTAAAATCTGCCATATTAAGCATCAAAGTGAGCTACACTTCCCGGTATGGCATCTCTGTCTTTTCTTGCATACATCTCTCTATAATATTCAGTCCACCTCTGCAGAACGTCAGTTTGGTCTGTTAGGACGTCATTGTTAACACTAAACACTTTATTCATATTGCAGATTGTCGAACAACTTCGAGTCTTGCCTACCTCTTTCCAGGAGAGCTTGGCATTATTCCGGAAATTTTACGACAACCTTTTATCCGCTTCATTCTGCAATTTTCACGAGCTTCTTCTAACAGTGCCTTCATGTCAACTTTTTGCAGCTTGTATCTCTCTTTCATATTAAAATCATTCCGCGAGACTAAGCAGTTCAACCATGCTTTCTTCTTCATTCGAACTGCTTCTGTCACTTCCTCATTCCACCATGCATCACGTTTATTACTACTGCCTCATTCCACTTTTCTCCTTACACTTCCACAGCGGCATTTACCATACTATCCCTAAGGTTCTGCCATACACTTTCCACATTCTCACTGTAAGGTAGCCGTAAAAGAAATTATGACACTCTTAGGCACAATATCACTATTTCTAGGGTTCTGAAAAAAGAGTAGATTTCGCGAGTCATAAAAAAATAAATTTCTTGGTTATAATCTCTTGTGTTAATCAGTAAATGCACCACTTGCGGGGAACACTGGTATAATTTTGGGGCTCGACCACGATTAAAGTCTCACAAAATCTCGAAAGGGTCCAAAGGCTAATCTATGTAAATAAATAAAACTGAATCACAAAATATGTTGCTAAGCGCAAAACTCGAAGATTTTTTTTTATACCACTGAGGTGGCAGACAAGCATACGGCCCACCTGATGGAAGGTGGTCACCGTAGCCTATGGACGTTTGCAACACCAGAGGTGCAGCACTCGCGCTGTCGACCGATTTTGAAGAACCCCATACTGTAGACGTTCGGGAAAACCCAGGCAGGGAGCTCATTCCACAATCTAAGCGTACGCGGAATAAAACCTCTATCGGACCTAACCGTATGTGAGCGCTCCGGACGCAAACTGTTAGGGTGAACACCCTGTCTATGGCGAGCGGTGCGATGATAGAAGGTAGCCGTAGGCATCATGTCAAACAATTCCTCAGAGCACAGACCGTTGTACAGGAGCTAGAACACACATAAGGAGCCGAAGTCTCTCCTATCACGAAGGAGTTCAACACCGCCTGCTAGTAGAGGATCGTTGACAATTCTCATAGCACGCCCTTCTACCGAGTCAAAAGGTCAAAGCTGGTATTCAGGTGCACCAGCCCAAAGGTGACAGCAGTACTCCATGTGTGGCCGCACTTGCGACTTATAGAGGAGCAGTGTTTACTCCGCAGTGAAGTACTGCCGCGCTCTGTTGAGCACGCCGAGCTTTTTGGACGCCAGCTTCGCCTTGTCCTCTAAATGACTACGGTATACGCTAGACGTCACTAGAAATCTCAACACCAAGGATCCCAATACTAGTAGAGAAGGAGAGAGTGTTTTTGCTGCATTGAATGCCTCAATGCAGCAAAAACAGGGTGGGTAAAAACATTGAGCCCTGTGGGACCCCAGCATTTATGGTCATGTAGTCCGAACAGCAGCCGTCAACAACGGCTCTGATAGTCCTACCGGCCAAATATCTGGATACCCATTCGCAAAGTCCCCCGGGCAGTCCACAGTGCCAGACCCGATCAAAGGCCTTTGAGATATCAAGACTCTATTTTAAGTTAGCATACTAATTGCTAGAGCGTCTCCCTTACTCTCGATAGTCGTCGCCCAGCGGTGGAAGAGTGGAAGGGTCTCTTCCACTCTTCCACCGCTGGGAAACCGTACTGCCGGTCACTGAGCAGGTCGTGTTCTTTCAGGTACCTCAGGAGCTGTGTATTAATAACACGCTCCATCACCTTAGATAGAAGGGAGGTAACGGCTATCGGCCTTATAATTGGACGGATCGGTCTTCTCTTCCTTCTTAGGCACAGGATGCACATTCACGTTCTTCCATGAAGCCGGGACTTGTTTCGTGGAATACGAAAGCGTGAAAAGACGTGTAAGTACCGGACAGAACTCGGGACCACACTGCTTTAGTACCACCGTGGGTATACCGTCTGGCCCACTCGACTTATGAACGTCGGGGGACTGAAGTTCTCGCCAGACTACCCGCTGTGTGAATTTAATTTCCGGCATGGAAGTTCCACACCATGGGATGCCAGGCGGTAAAGCACCCCCTTCGTCCATAATCGAGTTAGAGGCAAAGAGAGAAACCCAAAAGATCGGATTTCTCCTTGCCACTCTCAGCCAGACTACCGTCAGGTTTAAGTAGAGGTGGCAAACCAGACCGACAAAAGTTGCCCTCGGCAGCTTTGGCAAGCGACCAGAAGGGTAGCCTGCTAGTCGTTCACCAATTCTGCCGACGAAATCGAATTTAGCCCTGGCAATCGCTCTTTTGCGTTTTTTGTTTTTTTTTTATTATTACTATTTTATAATTTAGTTTGCGTTTCACTTAAGAGATGTTGTTGTCGTTATTTGCTCGAGCCATGGTCCAAGCTCTGTAGGCAGAGTCCTTCAGCAATTTGGTTTCTCTACAAAGCCAATTAAACCACGGTCGCTTTTTGGCCTCTGCGGGAATCCAGCGGTGAGGAATATAAGATTCCATGCCCGCCAAGATCCCCTCAGCAACTGCTGCAGCGCAGGAGTTCACATCATCTGAAGTGAAGCAAAGCCGTTTCCACTGTTATGACGCGAAGAATTCTCGCAGTCCATCCCAGTCTGCCGACTTATAGTGCCATACATGCCGCCACTCCGAATGTGCCAAGCGGCGCATCCACTGAGACGGTGTATCCGTCCGGACGCGTAGTCAGCAGCAGGTCCAGCAAGGCGCTCCGCTCGTTCTCCTTATCTGGTATCCTCGTGTGAGAATTGACCAGTTGGAAGAACCCGTAGGTCAGAGCAAATTCGTGAGCAGCTCTCCCGCAAATTCAGTGCGCAGAGAACCCAACCAATCAACATTGTGACCGTTGAAGTCCCCCAGCTTCACTATCTCTGCGGAGGGATACTGCTCAATGACTTTTTCAGTTGTTTTTTGCACCGCTGTGAGACATGTTAATGCATGCGTAGATCCGGGTGTGACCTCCGTGATCCACGCGCACCCACAGTGTAGACAGGTCCCTGTCTTTGAGGCTTAAGACGGCGACAGCAGATATCATCCCGGACGTACATACATATCCCGGGTTGTCGCCTGAAGTTGTACTCCAGCTTGTAACCAGGGTACATCAAGTAAGATGTATCGGCCGGGCATGATATCTTCGTCTCCGTTAAGAAAAATAGGGTCGGCTGCGCAGTCTCGAGGTGGTGGTGGACTGCGTTGATGTTGGTGTGCATTCCTCTGATATTGCAAAAGTTCACATGTAGTGTGGACTTTTGCTGTGGTAACCATTTTATTTTTCTTTCGTGCCATGTTTTTATAAAGGAGGGTTAAAAAGGGAAATGTGAAGGGGTGCCTGTGTACCGGTGACGCAGAAAACTAAGCGAGGCTCTAACTCTCCAACGGCAGGTAAAGGTAATGCGGCTGGCTGGCACGGCGGGCGGAAGGGCCCCCGGTCCCCCCCTAAAACAGTGGCCGGGTCCACCCCGGTCTCCTTCTCCGGCACGACCACAGCATCAGGGACTTTACACAGGCTGCTGGCAGCCTCATGGGGCGGAGATTAAGTGATCCCCAGGTTCGGGTCCCGTACAGCCTGCGGGCGGCCAGTGGACAATCGTTTCACCGGGTCTCCTGACCGCCGTACCAACATTCCGCGCCTATACCAGCTAATGGAGGAAGATAAGCCTACGGTCTCGCCGTCACCGGCACAGAGTTACCCCAATGAGCTCTGGAACCCTGCTCACCGACGGAGAACATAACCCAGCAAGGCCAGGTTACTATTACCGCGGTTTTCTGCAGGGTGGAGGTGCTGCGCCAGGCGGGCTGCTCGTGGAACGGAGTACCGTTAATGCCCTCTCTCCTAATGTAAGCTTTTTCGTCGATCCCTAAGATGGGATGGGATGGGATCTTAGAGCTCTAATTAAAGAAGCTAATTTCACTGTGCCCTCAGGGTGTTGCGTTAACCTCATGATGAAGTAACGTATAACCCCTGATCCCCGAGGGTAATAGACTTATATTAATTTATTCCTTGAACTCTAAGGAAGGGTTTTAATGAAGAGAAAAATTGCAACGGAAACGAGAAAGCTTCATTACACCGCGGGCATCAACTAGTTTGTAATAAAATTAATTAGATAAAAAAATTTAGAAAAATTCTTTATTTTTTATTAATTTTTTCGTGTGAAAATCCTCATTCATGTTATGCCGGACGCCTACCAACTACCACACGATGCCCTTACATCTGCTATGGTTACCTTTAAGCTGTAATAGATATGTTCAGTATAATTTCATTGCCAGATTTTACATTGTCGATTCAAGTTAGATGCATTAAATAATTTCTGTCATCTCGTTGGAACTTACTCTTGAGTATATAAAGGATGATGCGCTTTTAGTTAGAAACTTTTATTCGTGACATATCGAAAATGCATCGGATAGTAAGAAGGCTTATCGAGCTGACTTTAAAGTAGTTTCAAGCGCTAAACGCGACTCCCATTTGCCCCTCCCACTACATTATTCAGAGGGTGATCTATCCTGCATTGAACTGTAAACTACTAAAGTTACGAAAAAATCTCTGAAAACACACTGACAACTTAATAAAATGGCTCCATAGTTTTGTTTTCCCATGTAACCGATTATTTTTATTTGCGGATCACACAAATATTTCTTCCGATTCAAGATTCGAACCCGAGACCTCAGTGCGGCAGTCGTATACACTACCACTTACATTAACCAGGCAGTACTTTAAATAGCCTATAAACATAATCTGTGGCGCGGTGGGAGTGTATTCGACGGCTGCGCAAGAGGACGTGGGTTCGATTCCCATCCAGGATAAAATTTTGTGTGCTGTGCACGATTCTTTATTCTGTGTCTAGGTGTTATTTATCTATAATATGTATGTATTTAGAAATATAAGTATGTTTATCAGTTATCTGTTTACAATAGTACAAGCTCTGCTTAGTTTGGAATCAGATGGAGTTGTGTGAGTTGTCGTAACGAATAGTTACACTACACATAGTATTAATCCTAGCATAGCTAAGCACCACTACACATCTTCTCATACATTTTAACTACCTAATTTCCACACAAATTGTCCCATTAGTCGCTCGGCTACTACTGGCAGTAGGTACAAATTACGATATACATCCACTAACATAGAAATCAATGATAAAAAGTATGTTAGGAGAACTTAAGTTAAAAGTGTTTAAGATTAATCTTAGATACTTTTGTACAGTCAGTCTCAGAATTTGATTAACACAA
The DNA here is from genome assembly GCA_948477245.1 of Thumatha senex. Classification (NCBI taxonomy): domain Eukaryota; kingdom Metazoa; phylum Arthropoda; class Insecta; order Lepidoptera; family Erebidae; genus Thumatha; species Thumatha senex. Next base: position 10,422,813 of record OX419741.1, on the reverse strand, counting down.
TCCAAACTTACAGAATTTTTTTTTTTTTTGCGTTGTTTATACTCATCACTACATATTTTAAGACAAAGTCCTCCGCCACGTCTGTCTATTCGTCAACGATAAACTTAAAAACTACTGAACGGATTTTCATGTTGTTTCCACTAATGGATAGAGTGGTGGTCCAGGGATGTTTAAGTTTATATTTTTTTAAGATTTTGTATTCATTGGCCAAAATATAATGATATTTGTTTGAGGTGTTGGAAAAAACTAAGCTAAGTCAGAGAGCTTTCAACAAGAAATTAGGGTTCTTGTATGGTTGATTTGTTAATCTAATATAGGTCCTCAGAATAGTGGTATATGTCTATATTTTAAGGATAGCTTACCCTATGGGAAATGGGTATGGAAAAACTAACACCATGCGGGTGAAGCTGCGGGATCCGCTAGTATTTTATATATCCCAGTCCAGCCGCGACCACGGGTGCTGCACCGAAACCACGGTGTATGTAAGTAAATATTATTTTGCTTGAAGCCCCGAATAGTATATAACGTTACAATTATAAACGTAACACACTGAATCCTATATTTGAATTTTAGGTCCTTAAATAATGTTTAGTTATGCTAAGCGGCGGTATATAAATGTATCTTAGATTCGAATCAAAATTTTGGAGTGGAAATTTTTTTCAGTCACGTTCTGACTCGAATCAGCGTCAGCTGGTTCAACGCACCAGATGCGTTTACCAACACGACCATCGTGACCTGTTCGAAACTGACGAGATAATCTACCTCTTTACGTCTTAAGGCGAAGAAAGCTAGTGACAAAAATAAATCTCTTTAAAATTTAAAATTTAGAAATAGTTAGCATACTAATTGCTTTTCAAAATTGTTTCTAATGACACATAGTCACAATAAAAACATAACTGCTTTCTCTTACTACTTGCCTTTTAATAGCCGTAATAATATTTTTAAAAGAATGCAAATTCTGTTTCTACTTTGTTTGTAAATCACAAAAATTGTATTTCCTGTAGCTTCGGATTGTTCTGGATGCTTCTACTAATCAAATAGCCATAAGTTATCCTTATCGATATCTCTGAATAAATTTCGTAAATCCACTTACTCTTAAACCTTTTAGGATCTGAAATTTTTGGTACAAAATATTGTACTGGGGTGCCTGTAAATGATAAACTATATTGAATGTAAATCTAATCGGGAGCCCTTTCGATCGCATAATTTTTTTCAGCATAATGTAGTTTGTCATATTTCAGCCTAAATTTTTCTCGCATAAATTATGATAATCAGAGTGTTATAAACGCAAATGGTTTTATTGGCATAATTTTAACTTACTCTAATTTTCTTTATCATAAACGGTAACAGCCATATCATAATTTTAATCAGCATAAATGTAAAGGGTATATTATACACCAAAAGATAATTTATCATTAAATACATAACCGTATGTATAACCGCTAAGCGTTAATTCATAGCAAAGTTTGTAAGCTGTAAAATGAAATGATACTTTAAGTGTTATTATTTTAGACTAGTCTAGGTTCTAGTTGGGCAAAGTCGTAAATAAGTACGAAAACGAGCACCATCTATTTATGTGTCGTTTGTTTATTATGTGCGTAGATTTATAGATTTCAGTTACATTGCTAAGTATAACAGCACTATGAACTTACTTATTAACCTTGCTAATTAAGTATAAACAGCACAGTGTCAAACAAACAGCACACCATTATTTTCTACTAATAATTTTTCAATACACTTGTTCCCCCGTTTTCCACTTAATCAAAAATCAATTAACAAATATAAATATGTACATCGAAAAAGTCTATTAAACTAATGAACAAGAATAATCACTAACGATTATGAAACTTGCCTTTGACAAATGTTTCTCTGTAGGATGAGGCGACCATAAACAAAAATACGAAAATAATGTAGCCATTTTGAAATTTAGACTCATTCTGCGTGGAATAAATCTAAACTATTTGGTGGGACATTTTTAACACAGTACCCATCTAACCCAAAGTTAGCTAATATAAGCTTGTGTTATGGGATATAGACGATTGATATACATACCTATAAATATCTAAATACATACATATAATTAACTAACTATCTTCACACTGTATCTCTGACGGGGTAGTCAGAGAGGACAGATATTTTACATACATATTGTACATAGAAAACACCCCAACTCCGACAGAAACATTTTTGGTTCACAAAAATGTTTCTTAACCGAATTTCTAACCGGTTAATCGAAACCGGGACCTCAGTCGCGGCAGTTGCATGCACTACCACAGCGCCACCGAGGCAGTCAAACAATAAATATGAACAAAATTAATTATAATTATTATCGTACTATATGAATGCCTTGGGCTCTACCCGCTTGATAAAGTAGTTCGGTACCTGTATACCAAGGAAACATGTTTCCAGGATAAAAAGTAGCCCATATGTTAATCCATCCATATGTTAAACCTTTACCCCAAATTACATTGTCCCAGTTGTTCGATCTTCTTACGCCATATAATTTTATGGCAATAATTGGAGGAGCACGTTCAACAGTGGAGAGAGACTGATTTGATAGATTGATTATAATTAATAAAGTTATTTTTATTTTGTTTCTTGCAGGAAATTATGTATTTGAGCCGTTTGCGGTCGAAACTCTTGGTCCGTGGGGTCCTAGTACAAAGCTTCTTTTCAGAGCTCTATTTAAGCTTTTGGTCGATGGTTCTCATGATCGGAAAGCTGGCTTGTACTTGGGTCAAAGGCTCAGCATTACAATTCAACGTGGCCATGCTGCCAGCATTCTGGTTACGGTTGTGGCTGACAGCGATGTGGAAGAGTTTTTTGATGCTTAAATATTTCTATTTTTTTTTTGATATTAGTATGTAAATATTCCTTACCTTCCTTTTGTAATATGTGTAAAGTTTATAGTATTTGTATATTTATAAAGTAAAGAGTTTCGGAAATTGGATTAAAAATAAAATTTTCTGGTATATTTGGGATTCAATTAGTTTTGCACTTGTTGCTAAGGGAAATTTTATTGAAACGCAAACGCTGTTGTTGACAACCATTCATATTAAAAAGTTTATTTTTATGAGGAAATATAAAATCGGTAATTGAAACTAAGTTTTCGTCAAAGTTCTTATCTAAATAAGTATATAATTAATACTAAAAGTTAGTAGTTATATATGATGGGGATGAAGAGTAGAAGCGTGCACGTCGCCATCCCTGCCAGCTACGGCTGCAATTCTACTCCAACACGAGTGCCACCAGGGCGAATGATGCTAGGGCGTGCCCCCGAGGCAACGCGCACCAGTTCGTCCCCGCTGGTGCGAAAAGTGTGTGCCAGAGCGGCGTAGGGGACCGCCACCCTACACGCGCGGCCCGACACGGCGGGAAGTGGAGGATGGAGTGCAGGGTAGCTGCGTGGAATGTTAGGGGAGGAATGACAGATAACATGAATGAGTTGATGGATATTATGAATGAGAGAAAATTAGATGCAGTGTGCTTGACAGAGACCAAGCGCAAGGGCAGCGAAGTCTTGGAGCTCCCGGGTGGGATGCTCGCGCTTTGGTCTGGAGTACCAGAGAGCGAGCATGGCAGTCGGGGGGTTGGAATTTTGCTGTCCTCGCGATTGGCCTCCGGTATGTATGAGTACAAACTGGTAGGTCCTAGATGATATGGAAGGATAGAATCCTCTGGATCCGTGTAAAACTTGGTTTGACGAAGATTTTCCTGGTAGCTGCTTACGCGCCAGTATCTTCGTCGAACGCGAGTGAACTAGAGGACTTCTGGGAGAGTATGAGAGAAGCTCTAAATGTGATAGAATGAAATGAAAGACTTATAGTATGTGGAGACTTGAATGGATGTGTGGGTACCGCTCGCGATGGTTTTGAGTCGGTACTCGGGAAGTATGGGGATAAAAGGGTGAACGACGCTGGCAAGCTAATACTGGCATTTTGTAAGGAAAAGGATTTGTTTGTGGCGAACACAATGTTCAACCACAAACAAATTCATATGTATACGAGGAGATGTAAGTCAAAGAGAAGCATGATAGATCTATTCCTAATGGATAGTCGGCTCCGTAAACAGGTGATGGACACAAGGGTTTATCGAGGCGCTGAGCTGGGATCAGACCACTACCTAGTCATAACTAGGATTAGGGGTCTGTTCGCGGGTTGGCGTCATCGTACCGAGTGTCCTGAACCTGAGCCGACTTATAGCATCAAAAGCTGGAAGCTGCAGGATGCATCCATTAGGGATAAATATAATGAAAGGGTAGCCGAAAAGCTTGGCGACGTCAATGTAAGCAGTGAGAATGTGGAAAGTGTATGGCAGAACCTTAGGGATAGTATGATAAATGCCGCTGTGGAAGTGTGTGGAGAAACGAAAAGAGGCAGTAGTAATAAGCGTGATGCATGGTGGAATGAGGAAGTGAAAGAAGCAGTTCGAATTAAGAAGAAAGCATGGCTAGACTACTTAGCCTAGCGGAATGATTTTAATATGAAAGAGAGTTACAAGCTGCAGAAAGTTAACACGAAGGCACTGATAGAAGAAGCTCGTGAAAGGTGCAGAATGAAAGCGGATGAAAGGTTGTCGTCCAATTTCCGGGATAATGCCAAGCTCTTCTGGAAAGAGGTAGGCAAGACCCGGAGTTGTTCGGCAATCTGCAGTATGAATAAAGTGCTTAGTGTTAACAATGACGTCCTAACAGACCAAAGTGACGTCCTGCAGAGATGGAGTGAATATTATGGAAAGATGTATGCAAGAAAAGACAGAGATGCCACATCGGGAAGTGGAGCTCACTTCGATGCTCCGGATCCCGATGTCATTGAAGTCATTAGTATGAAATAAATAGAACAAGCGATAAGAAGTATGAAATGTGGAAAGACTGCGGGAAAAGACAGAGTTACTGCTGAGATGATCAAGTACGGTGGGACGCGTGTCTGGGACACACTATGTCTGTTATGCAACTTGTGCTGGCGGACGGGTGAGGTCCCAGATGACTGGCGAGTAGCAGTTGTAGTACCTATTTACAAAGGGAAAGGCTCGCGCCTAAACTGCTCCAGCTACAGGGCGATCAGCTTGGTCAGCTTAGCTAGTAAGGTGTATGCAAAGGTTATAACGGCACGAATGCAAGAAAAGTCTGAAAGGTATTTATGGGAGGCTCAATGCGGATTCCGACGTGGAAAAGGTTGCATGGATCTAGTGTTTTCTCTCCGCATGATCGCGGAAAAGTTTCTGGATTTAGCCAGAAGGTTTTCTGCGCTTCTGTGGATCTAGAGAAAGCATTTGATAACGTTGTGAGAGAAACGCTGTGGGACTTGCTGCCAGGATATGGTGTGGACGGCTCGCTACTGCGGGCAATACAGTCGCTTTATAGGGACTGTAAGGCTTGCGTGCGAGTAGGGGGGGGATGTGTCACCTCTTTTTGATGTCTGTACAGGCGTCAAACAGGGATGTGTCATGTCTGCCTGGCTGTTCATAGTGTATCTGGACAGTTGCCTGCAGAAGTTGAAAGATTTTAATATGGGTGTGAATTTGGGTGACTTTACAGTAAACTGTCTGCTGTACGCTGATGATGCGGTTCTCATGGCCTCATCAGAAGCCGACCTTCAGGCATTAGTCACTAATATGAAAGAGAGGTGTGAAAGTAAGGGTCTCCGCTTGAATGCAAGTAAAACTAAGGTTCTAGTATTTAAAAGAGGTGACGTAAGAACTAAATGCGGCGTTACCTTGGCCGACCGAATACGTAACGAAGTGATACGCAATATGGCAGGTTTGAATGAAAGTGTCAGCGTTAAGCTGGAAAAGGGCGTGCTCCGTTGGTTTGGACACGTCCAACGAATGAGTGAGGAACGATTGACGAAGAATATATATTGTTCAAAAGTAGAGGGTAGAAGGAGTCAGGGTAGGCCGAGACTTACATATGAAGACCACGTGAGCAGATTGCTCAAAAACGGAAAGGTCAAAAGTACTCGGATACCCAGACGTGCGTGTATGAAGCGATTGATGAATTTCGAAGAAGCGAAAGAAGTATGCATGGATCGCGAAGCCTGGCGATCTGTCCTCTCTGACTACCCCGTCAGGGATACAGCGTGAAGATAGTTAGTTAGTTATAATAAGTATATTTCTCTAGGTTTGTTCTAGTTGATGTCGAGATTACATGGTCTCCCAATGCACATAAAATGCGGTTATTTCTTTCAGTCAATAAGTGTAGCTATTCATATATATAGCTGCTACCGTTTTGGGCACAATGCCGCGGAGGCCGTATTTAAATTTAGTTTAGTTAGAATTGGTGCTAATTCTGTTGTTGAAACCACTGAACTAAATTTCTCTAAAATTTTATTATTTTTATTAAGAGATTGCCAATACTACATACATACATATTCTGTTATTATGTCGAACTAAATCATAAACTGCACTAAATTTGTATCTGACATTACTAAAATTCCTTTTATGTGATAAAATACAACAAAACATGTATTAAGATGTCGACTAACTTAGTGATTGAACTGTCTATGTACATTTTTCAATATATGTTGAATTTTATCACATAAAATTAATTTTAGTGAAATCAGATACAAATTTGATGTCACACTAAATTTAGATAATTTTCTTTCACACTAAATTTAGACATTTCACTAAAATTTGACGTCACCTAAATAGGTGATGTCTAATTTTAGTGGGACGTTTATTAATTTTAGTAACCATTGGAAACGTGAAAACGTGTAAAAAGTTGTAACGTGAAAAATGTACATAGGCATTTCAATCACCAAGTTAGTCAGCATGTGTTTACATTCGAATGCCTACATTTTTCACGTCTTGTTTAATTTTATCAGTTAAAATGAATTTTAGTGATATCAGATGCAATTTAAGTGCTATTTATGATATCACCGACTTTAGTTCGACTTAATAACAGAAAACCATTTGGCAATCTCTTAATAAACATAAGGAAATTTTAGAGAAATTTAGTTTGGTGGTCTCAACAACAGAATTAGCACCAATGAATCATTGTGTGGCGAACCAGCGCCACATAGAGAAAGAGAAATACAAGCTGCAGAAAGTTAACACGAAGGCACTGATAGAAGAAGCTCGTGAAAGGTGCAGAATGAAAGCGGATGAAAGGTTGTCGTCCAATTTCCGGGATAATGCCAAGCTCTTCTGGAAACAGGACCCGGAGTTGTTCGGCAATCTGCAGTATGAATAAAGTGCTTAGTGTTAACAATGACGTCCTAACAGACCAAAGTGACGTCCTGCAGAGATGGAGTGAATATTATGGAAAGATGTATGCAAGAAAAGACAGAGATGCCACATCGGGAAGTGGAGCTCACTTCGATGCTCCGGATCCCGATGTCATTGAAGTCATTAGTATGAAAGAAATAGAACAAGCGATAAGAAGTATGAAATGTGGAAAGGCTGCGGGAAAAGACAGAGTTACTGCTGAGATGATCAAGTACGGTGGGTCGCGTGTCTGGGACACACAATGTCTATTATGCAACTTGTGCTGGCGGACGGGTGAGGTCCCAGATGACTGGCGAGTAGCAGTTGTAGTACCTATTTACAAAGGGAAAGGCTCGCGCCTAAACTGCTCCAGCTACAGGGCGATCAGCTTGGTCAGCTTAGCTAGTAAGGTGTATGCAAAGGTTATAACGGCACGAATGCAAGAAAAGTCTGAAAGGTATTTATGGGAGGCTCAATGCGGATTCCGACGTGGAAGAGGTTGCATGGATCAAGTGTTTTCTCTCCGCATGATCGCGGAAAAGTTTCTGGCTCTTAGCCAGAAGGTTTTCTCCGCTTTTGTGGATCTAGAGAAAGCATTTGATAACGTTGTGAGAGAAACGCTGTGGGACTTGCTGCCAGGATATGGTGTGGACGGCTCGCTACTGCGGGCAATACAGTCGCTTTATAGGGACTGTAAGGCTTGCGTGCGAGTAGGGGGGGATGTGTCACCTCTTTTTGATGTCTGTACAGGCGTCAAACAGGGATGTGTCATGTCTGCCTGGCTGTTCATAGTGTATCTGGACAGTCGCCTGCAGAAGTTGAAAGATTTTAATATTGGTGTGAATTTGGGTGACTTTACAGTAAACTGTCTGCTGTACGCTGATGATGCGGTGCTAATGGCCTCATCAGAAGCCGACCTATAGACATTAGTCACTAATATGAAAGAGGGGTGTGAAAGTAAGGGTCTCCGCTTGAATGCAAGTAAAACTAAGGTTCTAGTATTTGAAAGAGGCGACGTAAGAACTAAATGCGAGATTAGGGTAAACCAGGAACGTCTAGAGCAAGGGAATGAAATTGTGTATTTAGGAAGTATGTTTAGCGCGGATGGAAGATGTGATTCGGATGTAGAACGCCGAGTAGCTGCCGGAAACATAGTTAACGGTGCTTTGTCCCAGTTAGTAAAGCGACAAAGCATCGTAAAAGAAACACGACTGGCGATTCATAACGCAGTGCTAGTGCCAACTTTGCTTTACGGTAGTGAAACCTGGGTATGTCAGCAGATGCATGAAAGTAAATTGAATGCTGTGGAGATGCGATCACTTCGAAAATTGTGCGGCGTTACCTTGGCCGACCGAATACGTAACGAAGTGATACGCAATATGGCAGGTTTGAATGAAAGTGTCAGCGTTAAGCTGGAAAAGGGCGTGCTCCGTTGGTTTGGACACGTCCAACGAATGAGTGAGGAACGATTGACGAAGAATATATATTGTTCAAAAGTAGAGGGTAGAAGGAGTCAGGGAAGGCCGAGACTTACATATGAAGACCACGTGAGCAGATTGCTCAAAAACGGAAAGGTCAGAAGTACTCGGATACCCAGACGTGCGTGTATGAAGCGATTGATGAATCTCGAAGAAGCGAAAGAAGTATGCATGGATCGCGAAGCCTGGCGATCTGTCCTCTCTCACTGGGTAGTCAGAGAGGACAGACGCTGTATCCCTGACGGGGTCGTCAGGGATACAGCGTGAAGATAGTTAGTTAGTTATAATAAGTATATTTCTCTAGCTTTGTTCTAGTTGATGTCGAGATTACATGGTCTCCCAATGCACATAAAATGCGGTTATTTCTTTCAGTCAATAAGTGTAGCTATTCATATAAATAGCTGCTATCGTTTTGGGCACAATGCCGCGGAGGCCATATTTAAATTTAGTTTAGTTAGAATTGGTGCTAATTCTGTTGTTGAAACCACTGAACTAAATTTCTCTAAAATTTTATTATTTTTATTAAGAGATTGCCAATACTACATACATACATATTCGGTTATTATGTCGAACTAAATCATAAACAGCACTAAATTTGTATCTGACATTACTAAAATTTCTTTTATGTGATAAAATACAACAAAACATGTATTAAGATGTCGACTAACTTAGTGATTAAACTGTCTATGTACATTTTTCAATATATGTTGAATTTTATCACATAAAATTAATTTTAGTGAAATCAGATACAAATTTAACGTCACACTAAATTTAGATAATTTTCTTTCACACTAAATTTAGACATTTCACTAAAATTTGACGTCACCTAAATAGGTGATGTCTAATTTTAGTGGGACGTTTATTAATTTTAGTAACCATTGGAAACGTGAAAACGTGTAAAAAGTTGTAACGTGAAAAATGTACATAGGCATTTCAATCACCAAGTTAGTCAGCATGTATTTACATTCGAATGCCTACATTTTTCACGTCTTGTTTAATTTTATCAGTTAAAATGAATTTTAGTGATATCAGATGCAATTAGTGCTATTTATGATATCACCGACTTTAATTCGACTTAATAACAGAAAACCATTTGGCAATCTCTTAATAAAAATAAGGAAATTTTAGAGAAATTTAGTTTGGTGGTCTCAACAACAGAATTAGCACCAATGAATCATTGTGTGGCGAACCAGCGCCACATAGCGAAAGAAGCTATCAAACTCCATTTGTACTAAGAATCCTACATCGCGCTAAAAGAGTTCTCGAGCTAAAGAATGATATATGCAACAGCCCAACATCAACCATTGGGCTGCAGATTATTATTACTTTTGCCTCTATTAGGGCGCGGGTGAGAGAGAAAATGAGCAATATTTGTTGCTCTGTGTGTAAACATAGCTATGATACCGCGGCGAGCGTGTCTCAATAAGGCACAGATCAATATTATTTACCAAACATATACAATACAAACATATACAAAAAAGACCCGAAAGGGGCACATACTCGTACTATACATAACCAATAAAAAAATAAAAATCATATTATTTATAAGTATTATTTAGTTAAAATTTTTTTAAATGCATGTTTTTAGAATCAGAAATAGTCCAATTTCCTTAAAATATAGCAAATTTTCAAAAACTGAAAACACCTTTGTTAACATGCGGCGACGAGTGTACAAGTATGTGATATCAAATGAAATCACCGGCAGGTGTAAGCTGACCTTTTGACCTTGCATTTCCGAATAGCCATTTCCCTGTGTTGCCATGTAAGCTACCACATTATATTAATTTTTAATTTATTTTATTCGGGGTAAATTTTTGGGGTAAATTCTAAACACGAATAAAATCACATCTCGATACCTACCAATACCTTCACGGATCGGACAGGGTTTTCTAAACACATTGTATTTGTATGTTCACCCTCAAAACATATCTTAAATGAAGGTACAAACAAAATACATCAAACCTTGAAACCTTTTAACCATTAATTTTTAACGGAACTTAGATTAAGACCTTTAATTGCCTACTCTAAACCTGTGAGTAATTGCCATCGTTGGCTCACTGAATTTTTCTTTTATATAGCTTTTTATAGCCTATAAAATGGAACTCGTAAAGCCCGAAAGAGTCAATAGAGACTTTTTAAACACGAGGATTTGTTAGTGGTTTTTGGCCTACACCAACAACTACAAACAAAACTTTGTAAATTTGCTATATGTAGGTATGTTTGTAATAGCTGTTAGTACAAATATACATACATATAGTCACACATTTTACCCGAAAGGGCAGGTAGACACCCTAGGGTTATCCTTCCTAGAGCTTACACGAGACTCCCATGGGAAGATGGCCAGGCATCGGATGATTTATTGCTAAAAGTATGGTATGAGATCCATAAGGATTTCCACATCTAAAAAAAATGCATAGGCATATACATTCTGTACGCCCACATATTTATCACTTGTATTTGGTCCCACGTAATAGGTGTTATGTTTACTTGTCTAATTGGCTTATTGGCTTGGCTAAACGATTACCATGTTACGAGTACTTACAGATCAACGGTTAAACGAGCCACGAAAACGTTCGTGAAATATAAATAAATGCGAATACCACAAACGGGCACCCATTTCATCATAGCGTAAAGTGCTTAACGCTGTGACCGTTTTACAGAACACTCATAAGCGGGGCTAGGTAAGCTTTAAGTGCACGTTAAGAAGTCGCAAAAACTGGCAAACCAAAAGTGCAGAGTCATGTTTATGACTTTTGGACGGACTTTAGACTTTGGCACACTCGCGACTACGCCAGCATGGTAAGTTTGTCCTGTACTTGTTTCCCTCAGGAACCAATTACCTAAATAAAAAGCAGGCATGTTGTCACATATCCATCCATCCACTGTGTCAGCTCAACTACATCTACAACAAATTGAAAAATTACAAAATAAAAAAACTTTGTTTCTTACAAACTCTGCAACCCCTATTCTTTTTCTTAGTTACTTCATTTAGTTACTCATATATTTATTGTTACACAAACTGTACCTAAAACTTATAAGGAATAAGAAAATGCTGATTGAACATTGTAACTGGGTTATTAATGGTCCCGACAGTGATTTATAGTAACTAAGACATCAATAGTAACATATTATTTCTTTTGTTGCTGAAAAAGGTTGAGAATTTATTGCGATATCAATCCTGCCTTTTTGGACCCCAGTTACCTGACCAAATTGACTAATGATAAAATTTGTAAGGATTGTCAGTTTTTTAATGAGGTTTCAAAATTTTCTTATGTTGAAATTTAGACATACAACGTGTCAGGTTTATTTGTTCTAAAACAATAAATAAAGGGATGGGCTAGGTATAACTTGTTTTAATTTTTCTTCGAGTGGAGCGTAAAGAAAGAAACAAATCTCTAGGTAGGCAGAAGCATAAATACACCTATATTTCAGCAATGTTATTTGTCCTATGAAAAATAATCCTATTACCTGATGTTGAATTTTACCAACCACCCCGTGCCTTCAACTTGGCATATAGACTAAAATGTAATTGGCATTCTGATTATATTGTGCTATGACAATTTTAACCATAACCTTACATGTAGTTATAACAGAAACTCCTTATATGAAGCCATTTGCCTGTGTGAAGACTCGTAAAATGTCGCGCTTTGCAATATCACACTCGAAACCACTTTTATAGTGATCTACCCTCATCTTATTAAGTCAGCATCCCGACCCTTTTCCCTAAAAAAACCTTGAAATGTTTATATAAATGAAAATCTCTCCTTGTCCTTTTTGAAATTGAATGTGAAATATTTTGAAGAGTCATAAAAAAGGAATTAAATTGAATATATATTATGAGAAACAGCATTTCTTTCTTTCCCCTAATTTAGTTTGATGTTTTGGGCTAATTAAGCTAATTTTTCATCAACTTTAAAAAGGAGTAGGTATTTAATAATAATAATTTGTATGTTTATTAATTATAATCAAATGTCATCATCATCATATGCAGAACATGTAGAAACAGAAATTACTAAATTACTACAATAGTAATTATCAATATGTCAGATTACTTATAATGTCAGAAAAAAGAAAATTATTTTAATAATTTGAATTTACAATGATGTCAATTATTTAAAAATATTAATTTATGATAGACTAGTTGACGCCCGCGGCTTTGCCCGCGTAGAGAAGTTTTCCCTTTCCCGTTTCCCACAGGAACTTGTTCCCGGGATAAAAGTAGCCTATGTTTTATTCTGATGTATAAGCTATATTATTGTAAAGTTTCTTTAAAATCCATTTAGTAGTTTTTAGAGTAAGGGTAGAAGAATAAGAAGAGGAGAAGAATAAGAGAGCGAGACGCAACTGGGACACACGCTCGGATGATGATGAGAGTAACAAACATCCATTATTTCAATCTTTTGCGTTTATAATATTAGTAGGATATTGAATTAAAATTATTAATTTCTGCAGAGATACACTTTTGGGTCCAGTGTGCAAGGAAAGGTGAGTCTCACCGGTCAACCAGTGTCCCCAGAATAGAGTTTAAGCCACTCTGCAACCTGCAGAGCAAAGAGCAAGAGCAAACATGCCAGATGCACTAGCGAACCGAGGCAGCCCCATCAGCATCCTGAAGGCATTATTACATTGAACTTGCAAGACGCTGATTTAATTCGACTATATTTTTTATGTGTGGTTACCTCTTACCTTTTTTCTGGGAAATCACTGAACTCATATCGATTTTAATGACTTTTTTTTTTTACTTCTAAACCCTAAAGGTAACAAAAGTCTTATAAAACGGCTCAGTCTGTCCATCCGTCCGTTCGTTTGCACCCATCCATTTTTATCAAACGGCACCCTAATAAGATCACTTTGTTGTTCGTCTGTCTGTCCATGTGTCACCATCAATATTCTCAGAATTTTCAAATATTATACCATATATTATTATACTGAAGTTATACTGAACTATATTATACTGAAGTTTATAGTCCCTATTAGGTGTATAAAAATAAAGGTCCGGAGTCAACAAGAAAAAAGATATAAACAAATTTAGACGTTCGCTAAAACTTGTAAACTAAAAAGTGCCAATATTTTTCACCTCAATTTTTAACTTGACTTTAATATTCAAGATATTGCATTTAACTGAAATTGACATTTCTGGGTCAACCGAAAGTACCTTATAGGTTTTGGCTCGAAAACCTATAAAGCTAACATTTCACATTCTCACATTTCGACCCAAAACTTATAGGGTACTTCCTATAAAAAAACGTTTAAAATAAAGGGGCCACATACATACATAAGGCACATTAAGCCTAGCCCAGTAACATGGCATCATCATGTCAAGTTGAAGGAATTTCAACAGCAGGTCGCCACAACCTGCACATGTCCATTTTAACATGGCTCACCACCTTCCACGTGGGACAATAATGTTTATGGTATAATGTGCCACCTCATCGGGGGTAAAGTATGTATGATAAGTATAATAAGTCCATGTGTTTCATGTTCATGTTGTTCCATGTTTGTGTTGTATCATAAGTATATTATTTATATACATCATAGTAATATTGGTAGTAGGTATTCATATTATAAAATTGCTTATAATGTTCATTATTTCTTTCAAACGTAATTCACTATCGAATACCAACTAGTTTTCTATATTATTTTCGAAGAGTTTTTTCTATTTATTTATTTGTTTATAGGTTTGTAATTTATCCGAACAACTAGTTGCTGTAAAATATGCAGAGAGTCGAAAAAATACCGGGAATTTTTAATGCAACTCAACGTTGCGTGCCTTTCAAATCACGTTGCATTTATTTTGTTTTAATCCTGAATAAATATTTTGTGAATTCAATGTAAAATACGTTACTAACTAACTAACTATCTTCACGCTGTATCCCTGACGGGGTAGTCAGAGAGGACAGATCGCCAGGCTTCGCGATCCATATATACTTCTTTCGCTTCTTCGAGATTCATCAATGGCTTCATACACGCACGTCTGGGTATCCGAGTGCTTTTGACCTTTCCGTTTTTGAGCAATCTGCTCACGTGGTCTTCATCGGCCTACCCTGACTCCTTCTACCCTCTACTTTTGAACAATATATATTCTTCGTCAATCGTTCCTCACTCATTCGTTGGACGTGTCCAAACCAACGGAGCACGCCCTTTTCCAGCTTAACGCTGTCACTTTCATTCAAACCTGCCATATTGCGTATCACTTCGTTACGTATTCGGTCGGCCAAGGTAACGCCGCACAATTTTCGAAGTGATCGCATCTCCACAGCATTCAATTTACTTTTATGCATCTGCTGACATACCCAGGTTTCACTACCGTAAAGCAAAGCTGGCACTAGCACTGCGTTATGAATCGCCATGCGTGCTTCTTTTACGATGCTTTGTCGCTTTACTAATTGGGACAAAGCACCGTTATCTCTGTTTCCGGCAGCTACTCGCCGTTCTACATCCGGATTACATCTTCCATCCGCGCTAAACATACTCCCTAAATACACAATTTCATTTACTTGCTCTAGACGTTCCTGGTTTACCCTAATCTCGCATTTAGTTCTTACGTCACCTCTTTCAAAAACTAGAACCTTAGTTTTACTTGCATTCAAGCGAAGACCCTTTCTTTCACACTCCTCTGTCATATTAGTGACTAATGCCTGAAGGTCGGCTTCTGATGAGGCCATGAGCACCGCATCATCAGCGTACAGCAGACAGTTTACTGTATAGTCACCCAAATTCACACCCATATTAAAATCTTTCAACTTCTGCAGGCAACTGTCCAGATACACTATGAACAGCCAGGCGGACATGACACATCCCAGTTTAGGCGCGAGCCTTTCCCTTTGTAGATAGGTACTACAACTGCTATTCGCCAGTCATCCGGGACCTCACCCGTCCGCCAGCACAAGTTGCATAACAGACATAGTGTGTACCAGACACGCGACCCACCGTACTTGATCATCTCAGCAGTAACTCTGTCTTTTCCCGCAGCCTTACCACATTTCATACTTATCGCTTGTTCTATTTCTTTCATACTAATGACTTCAATGACATCGGAATCCGGAGCATCGAAGTGAGCTCCACTTCCCGATGTGGCATCTCTGTCTTTTCTTGCATACATCTTTCCATAATATTCACTCCATCTCTGCAGGACGTCAATTTGGTCTGTTAGGACGTCATTGTTAACACTAAGCACTTTATTCATACTGCAGATTGCCGAACAACTCCGGGTCCTGCCTACCTCTTTCCAGAAGAGCTTGGCATTATCCCGGAAATTGGACGACAACCTTTCATCCGCTTTCATTCTGCACCTTTCACGAGCTTCTTCTATCAGTGCCTTCGTGTTAACTTTCTGCAGCTTGTATCTCTCATTCATATTAAAATCATTTCGCGAGGCTAAGTAGTCTAGCCATGCTTTCTTCTTCATTCGAACTGCTTCTTTCACTTCCTCATTCCACCATGCATCACGCTTATTACTACTGCCTCTTTTCGTTTCTCCTCACACTTCCACAGCGGCATTTATCATACTATCCCTAAGGTTCTGCCATACACTTTCCACATTCTCACTGCTTACATTGACTTCGCCAAGCTTTTCGGCTACCCTTTCATTATATTTATCCCTAATGGATGCATCGTGCAGCTTCCAGCTTTTGATGCTATAAGTCGGCTCAAGCTCAGGACACTCGGTACGATGACGCCAACCCGCGAACAGACCCCTAATCCTAGTTATGACTAGGTAGTGGTCTGATCCCAGCTCAGCGCCTCGATAAACCCTTGTGTCCATCACCTGTTTTCGGAGCCGACTATCCATTAGGAATAGATCTATCATGCTTCTCTTTGACTTACATCTCCTCGTATACATATGAATTTGTTTGTGGTTGAACATTGTGTTCGCCACAAACAAATCCTTTTCCTTACAAAATGCCAGTATTAGCTTGCCAGCGTCGTTCACCCTTTTATCCCCATACTTCCCGAGTACCGACTCAAAACCATCGCGAGTGGTACCCACCCATCCATTCGAGTCTCCACATTGGTTCGACGAATATACTGGCGCGTAAGCAGCTACCAGGAAAATCTTCGTCAAACCAAGTTTTACACGGATCCAGAGGATTCTAGGACCTACCAGTTTGTACTCATACATACCGGAGGCCAATCGCGAGGACAGCAAAATTCCAACCCCCCGACTGCCATGCTCGCTCTCTGGTACTCCAGACCAAAGCGCGAGCATCCCACCCGGGAGCTCCAAGACTTCACTACCCTTGCGCTTGGTCTCAGTCAAGCACACTGCATCTAACTTACTCTCATTCATAACATCCATCAACTCATTCATCTTATCTGCCATTCCTCCCCTAACATGTATCCCCTAGCGTGTAGGGTGGCGGTCCCCTGCGCCGCTCTGGCACACACTTTTCGCACCAGCGGGGACGAACTGGTGCGCGTCGCCTCGGGGGCACGCCCTAGCAGTATTCGCCCTTGCGGTGCTCGTGTAGGAGTAGAATTGCAGCCGTAGCTGGCAGGGATGGCGACGTGCACGTTTCTACTCTTCATCCCCTCAATCAAATAAAATAAAATCAAAATACGTTACCGTTTATACCGTAATATTCATAGTGACGGATAACACACCTTGAAGCGTGGTCTGTTAGTCGATTGCAGTATTAGTATACATATACATAGCCAAATAATTAAGTACATACTGTAATATTCATTGAAATTATAACGAGTACAGTTGCCAGTAAACATTACCTACCTCACGATATAGCAGTTATACTGTTACAGTATTGTAGTCTTTGCTGCGATGTATCGACTTGTGTGTACACAAGTTTAAATCTGGAAGCTGTGTCTGTCAAAGTTCTCCTTGACTTTGAATAGCAATAAGTCTCAGCTAGTGAGTAGTTAGTAGTAGCGATTGTATTTAATCCTTCTGTAGCCATCCATGAACACTTTTTGATCATTTAATCCATTTTTCGTATTATGATCAAAGAAATGTTCCACCTCACATCCTCATGCTTTCGTATTGTGTCAACCAATCCAATCAGTAAATTGCAGCTTACTGCGAAACGTAGGTCTCTCCCAATTTTCCATTTTAGAAGGGCGATTAGCCTTACTTTACCGCACTGGCTTGAGGGGTTCGTAAAAGGTTCGTTAGTCAGTACGAATACATAACATACTGTTCAAGTCTCTATAAGTTCGCGCAGATAGACACAGATCGCGAAAGACACAGATAACAAGATTATTCAATTAATTAATATTCACCTACGAGTATTAATATCTATCGAACAGAAAGGATCGCGGATTACCAGAAGTAGGGTGTTTAGAAACGGTTTTTCACCAACTAATCATGTAAATACGATTTGAATGAGTCAATAGAAACATCGAAAATTTAAGAAAGGGTTTCCTTTAAAAACATGTTCGATTTTCAGATGAACTTGAACCGAATGGTTTGGCGCGCGACGACGTCTAGAGACTGAACAGTATGTCTTTAAAGCCTTGGAGGTTGGGTAAATGCTTAGTGTGGGACGCTTCGTGCGTCGACACTCTTGCTTCTCTCATCTTTCAGGTACTGCTGGCGGGAGCCCTTTCGATCGCATAATCTTTTTCTGCATAATGTAGTTTGGCATAACAGCTGCAGCACAAAGTTTTCTTGCATAAATTATGATAAGCAGAGTGTTATAAACGCATAATGGTTTTATTGGCATAAGTTTAACTTACTCTAATTTTTTTATCATAATTTTAATCAGCATACATGTAAAGGGCATAATTGTTATACGCCTAAAGATAATTTATCATAAAATACAAAACGCATAATGGAGGTATGGATAACTGTTAAAATCAAAAATGAATAATAATTTTGGCTAAGAATACTTAAGAAATGATAAGACATCATTGTAAATAATCATCTCACTCATAGCCAAGTTTGTAAGCTGTAACATATGAAACGATATTTTAAGTGTTATTAATTTTAGACTAGTCTCGAGCAAAGTCGTAAATAGGTACGACGACGAGCAAAGCGAGGAGGAGTGTTAGGTCACTTGTGACCACAAAGCAGCGGCCAGCGATGCGCCAGAACTGAATCGCTCCTTTTAATCTACCTACTACTTTTTGTATTTTATTTATATATTCAATATAGAAGTGTTGACATTTTGAACTTCAGTATAGTGACTATCGACATTTTTAATCAGTGGGTCGACGTTTTTAATCAATTTCAATCTTCGACAGTTCAAGTTTCGATATAAAAATAAAAATATGTACTTGTTAACATTATGGTATTCTATATGTATGACTTGTAATCTTTATGCGAGAGTGAGTGAGATGCCAATAAATGTTATGATTAGTAATCGTTATTGTAAAAAATATTATGCGTAAACATTTTATGCGGGGATATCATTATTATAAAGAAGTTATGGGAAAAGAAAGTATGCCTAATGATTTATTCTGTTTGAACGTTATGCGAAACGAAAATTTATGCAACCCAATACGGACTCCTGCTGGCTGTACCGGAGTCTTTTAAACGGTAAAAATATTAGCAACTCACAAGTGATTACGTTTTAGAGCCGTTTCGGGTCGAGACCTTAGGGTCATGGGGTCTAAGCACTCATAACGTTTTTCAAGACATTGTAAAGCGTTTAATTGATACTACTCGTGATGGATATTCCTTTTTTGTAAAAAGTACAAGCATTTTCATACAACGTGGCAATGCTGCCAGTGTTCTGGCAACGCTAGCACGTGACGACAGCGATGCGGAGAAATTTTATGATGCATGTTAGGTTTTTGATTTTATAATTATATTTAGTTAGCCAAATTTGGAATTTATTAATTAACAAGCTTATAATATAATATAATTCCTTTTAATTTATTATATTTTATATTAACAGCAGAATAAAATAGAAAAATCTTTCATTTTGCTTCATATTTAAAACTAAATTTCCAATACTGCATTGATAAATTAAGTACCATCAAAAACTTATAAAAAATTGAAATGCTTTGTACACTGTAGTCCCTCTGGATGCACATTGAAACCTTAGGATGAACAAGTTAATAAAAAAGCTTGACTTGAACTAAAAGCTCTAACATATCCTATGAACTCGATTGTACTAACAGCGCGTTTGCAACATGTAAATATTGACTGTTTTCATTTAACAGCGATGTCTTTTATGATATCCATTCTGTTTGTTCATTGTTTACATTTCATGCGCATAAAACTTTATAGCATAGACAGATATAAAATGAAACCTAAAGATGTTATTTTTCCATTTCATAAAGAACTACAACTTACTTCAGCCATTTCATTTACAATCTTGATTACAGTTTTGCAAGTATTTGATTAAAACGATCGCTTCATCGTTCAGTTGCTTCATGACTGAATTTATGAAAGTAGCTTGCAAATTATTTGTTAAATATTTGTTATGGAACTTAGATTCATAGATATTATTTTGTTGCATAGTTATAAGATAGGTGTTGGTTCTGATTTTTTATAGACTTTTGCTTCACTGTCGCATTGTCGCAAAATATGTGTGTACGAGTACCAGAGTACACAGGTAAGAAGTGAGACTTCTTTACGACATATATTTTTTCTACTATTTACAACTTCACGAAAATTGGGTAGATGAGGCTTAAGCCTTAAGAAAAATAAAAACGTGACGATTTTTTTACTGTTATATGTTTTTTCTCAAACGTTGATAAAAGTAGATGAAAGAAGTTTCACTTCAAAACAACATGGCGCGTTACCGTCGATAATTAAGTCACTTCAAATCAACATCACGCGTAACCGAAAAACCTGACGATTTTTTTTTCACAGTTTTAAAAATCTCTAAAATGTCGATAAAGAAGTATCACCTCAAAAAAATCCTGTAATGATAGTGTTAAGTTTTGGAAAACAAATCAATGAAAATCAATGGTCCTCCTTATCTTAGTGTATTTCCAGTTACTTCTAATCTATACTTGGATTTTGAATCTTTTAAATTAGCAGAGGCCTACGTCCAGCAGTGGACTGCTATAGGCTGATTTGATTGATTGATGTGTATATTATACCCTTGCCTACCTTTTTCTTGGGAAAAAGACATTACTTATGTACAATAGCGAACAATACTACAAAATTTAACTAATTATAATCAGTTCTTTAAAATTGTAAGTGCTTGAATTTCCTTTGACAGCTACACTTAAAGTTAATCACGGATTACTTTGACTTAGAAAAGGGTTAGACAGATTCCCTTAAAACACTCATTAACTTGGTTAATAGAGAAGAAAACTCTAAAGTTGTTTAATTTGTTATCTACAAAGGATGTTAGAATTGAATTCCATTACAATTCCTTTATCATTATTAATGAATAATTGTTTACAAATTAAAAGTATGTTTTGAAGAAGAATGTTTTGTTGATATTGATATTTAATTCTACTTTTTTTTTCAGATAAATTAGCTTATAGTTATCGTGAGAGTTATCGTAAGACCCTGGGTGTAAGTGACCCTGCCAAGATCTCTAGGGCCCAAGTGAAATTACCTGCTCGCGGTGTATCTATTGATGAACGGTGCAGCGATACAGGCGTCATTACAGGGTCGGGAATTCGACAGCCGATGCCAACAATGCCGAATATAAAAAACGAAATGATAGCTAGTCCTAGCAGCCAAATATAAGTGAATTTCAAGTGAGTAATCCAGCTAGGGTGTTACGACATCACTATTTTATATCTTTATTCCAAATTCAAATCTTTCCGCCATTCGAAATTTCAAACATGCCGTCCCGCGCGCAATAAACTTAATTCATTGTGCGCGAACAAAATACACAACTCGTGCCGCTCTTAAAAGTCCGAGAAATAAGAAGAAAACTTACTGGTGATCGTCAATCGTCAAAGTCAACGTTCTGTCTTCCTAACCGTCAAATTTAACGTAGATTGCGTTTGTTTTATTCAACAATTTCAAGTCAAGAATTTCAAGAATTGGGTCCCCAAATATGTATCAAATCATCATCACATCGGTAAGTCCATTTTTCCTTAATTCTTTAATAGCAATAGTCAACAAACAGGTCTACCTACTGAAGTTCCTAGGATTTGTAGGGACAGAATCGAATAAGACCAAATGAATGTTCAAGTTTGCTCTTCGTAGTGGTCTATAACCATCCATAGGGTTTGAAAATGACTGAGAAAAGACTTAAAAGGAGAAGAGAGTGAAGAAGAACAGAAGCAATCTCTAGATCTAAAAACTATATCTACTTAAAACTTTTTTCGCTTTTATTTGGTTCCTAAGAGCAACTATTGTTAGACTTTGAATTTTTGAAATGAAACTTTTTTATCGACGTTGAAAAAAAATTACCTATATCTATAGAACGTATGCACGTACGTATGAACGTACACAATACATCAGTAAACACCATAAAATGCTGGGTGTAGGCATCATCTCTGGAAAACCACGAAGTTACAATAAAGTCATGTCATCATGCAAAATTATACGGTCGTAAAACGAAATGTTCCCCTCGGAGTTCTTCACATTCTCAACGATACGTGTCTAAATCTTGATGTACTATAATTGCTTGTAATTCGATATAAATTATCTGACTTCTTGTAGCTTGTTTTGAGCTGTAGAAGAATAGAGACTGAAAAAAATCAATATTGTGTAATGGGACAGTTATGAAAATCATAATGTTTAAAGTTATTTAGATAGTTTAAAAAGTTTAGACTGTGATTCATTTGTTATCCGTTCAAGTACGAGAACGTACGGTAGCGAAAATTCACCCATGAGAAGCTAAGAAATTGTTGCTTCGAAGCCATGCCAAGCCGTGACAGAATTGCGTAGCATGTCTACGGCTCGCTACGACATCAACTTTATGCTACGTACAGTGTTCATAGACTTACGAAGATTGTTTTAAATTAGTTTCTACCGTTGCAGCGTTGCATCATCATCACTATATATTATAAAACAAAGTCAATTTTCGCTGTCTGTCCCTATGTATGCTTAGAGCTTTAAAACTACGCAACGAATTACGATGCCTTTTTTTTATAATAGTTAGAGTGATTCTTAGGGTAGGTTTCTATGTAAAATATGTTAAGTTTTTGTAAACATTGACTAAATTATAACGATATTTGTTGGGGATTCGGAAAAATAAGCTATCTGGGAGCTTTCGACGAAAACACTGCCTAAACCCTTTAAGATATAACAAAATTATGTATGGTGCAATTGTGTATCTAATGTAGGTCTAAAAAAAGTCCGCGACATATCGTATTATGTCTTTTTCTTAAGATACTATATCCATTTTAATACTTAAAAAAGCTAGAAAATATAAAGCGGTAATTTGAAGGCTATATACACAAATATGCTATAATTACTTATCATTTTTATTACGTTAGTTGGCTTCAGCATTTCATGACAATTATTTTGTCCCTTCTCTTCTTTCAAATTAAATGAATATCTTACGAGTTATGGTAAAATCAAAATAATGCATAACGATATTAATTCGAGCAGGCCGTGAAGCGCGTACTGGTGAACGGAGAAGTAATCAACGAATTTGGAAAATGTTTATACATTATTGTGAAATTAATAAACGACGGGATTAAATGGGTGCCATGGGGTTCGAAGTATGGCACGGGCAAAGCCGGGGGCGGGTCAGTTAGTAATTATATATTTGGGATGTAGGTAATTACTTAATACCAATTAAGTATTGATTATAATGTATTTGTACGACTGTAAGCATAATTAGTAGTAATTAAACATTCATCATACTTTTGTACCACTTTAATCAGTAGGAACTCGTGACTTTATACTAGTATTGTACAGTTGCGTAAAGTTAATGGTGCGAAACATAGGAAACGCTACCTTCACGTTGAGCTCGATGGCCTTATAGTGGTGGAATGAATGTGTTGATTTATTTACACGCTTTATTTACCTTTAAGTACGGGTATATCCGATTCAGTTTGATTTATTTCTGAAGTAGCTTCATAGATATGAAAAAAATACTAACGTTCTTTGAATCCACATTGCAATAAATCACATGTAAATTTGTTCTGAAAATATTGAACTTTTCGCACTTCTATTGATGTCCCTTTCTAGATTTATAAACTTAGTTCGCCAAAATAACTTTGGTGAAATTTGGCAAGTTTTGTGCCGTTCTCATTAAAATTATATTTGACTAAAAATATACTTATCATCCGTAAAATGTAGAGACTTATTAAGTAAATATTGCTTAGTGATATAAAACCGATGAATTTGTCGGTTTAACAATCTGCAATGTGTGTTGCTTGCCAACAAATGATTTCCAGTATCAATGTACATTCAACGAATCCTCTTACAGAAATACTGAGTAAAGTGTCTTAATTGGATTTCTGAAGTTTCTCGGTAAATCGAAGACCATTAAATTCTTACGCGAAGATTTTAAAATTGTAATTGTTAGTCTAGTACTTTTTGCTTGGTGCCTATGTAAAAACTGAGTTTTATTTTAAAAAGCGTGGGCTGCTTGAAGTCAATTATTGAATTAAATATTTTCTTGGCAGACATCGGTAAACGGAGTTATAGTGAAAATTTCTTAATTTTACCCTTAATTGAAATTTATTGCAAATAATTTTTGATTTTGTAAAAAGCTTGTCTGATAGTTTGTTAATAAATATTATTTATTAATACTAATATTATAAAGCTAAAGAGTTTACTTGTTCGTTTATTTTTGTGCGAAGTTGGTCATTTTTTTATACGTAATAACAAAATTACTAAACGGCAGGGATTACTAGGGGAACAGGGGAACCACGGAGTTCAAAGTATGACACGGGCAAAGCCGCGAGGTTCAGCTAGTTGAGTACACAACGCATTGTAAATACACCAAAAATACAATAGATATAAAATCATTTATTTTTTTAGTTTATCATTGCAATCAGAATAATTTGAATACAATTTCTACAAATGTATATACGTATGTGAGGCACTTCGTACAACTGTTTGTCGTTTAGCGCCGGCTAATCGTTGGCAAACTCTGTAGTGCGATTACATGTGCACAAATTATGGTCAGCGCTGTGCAAACACTTCACTCTTGCCATTTAGTGGATGAATCTATATAAAATTAAGAGCAAATGAACGCTATGACATGAAATCGAAACCAAAATTATAATGTTCTTCATATATCTATAAGTACTCGGATACCCAGATATGCATGATATGAAACAATTAATGAATCTGCAGGAAGCGAAAGAAGTATGCATGGACCACGATGCCGGCGATCTGTCCTCTCTGACTACTCCGTAAGGGATACAGCGTGAAGAGAGATATATACATATCTTCTAAAGATATTTTGATTAAATTTTGTATATTCAGCAATAAAATCCGTTTAGCTTAGCAGAATATCATCTAATCAACTATACTGTATATTTGACGGGGTAATCAGAAAGGACAGATCTCCAGGGATGGCGATTCATATATACTTCTGTCGCTTCCTGCAGTTTCAAATACAGGATCTACAACTGTAAAATCTAAATATAGGATTTAAGGTGTCATAAATGTATGTACTACTAGCTGACCTGGTAGATTCAGTGGTGTGATAATAAAAACAAAAACCTTCTAACGTACCTACGGTTGGTGTAAAAAGTTTCTCTTATACAGTAAATTAGGTGATATACTGACAGCAGTGCCACCCGATCCAATTGAATTTTTAATCAATGTGAAATTTTAATAAAATATACAAGCAAAATATTATTACAATTAGTCCTGCTGTTTTGGAGGATAACTTGTCCAATTTGGATGACATTTTGTGTGTATATTTCAATTAAAATTTCAAACTGTAGAGATTTACATTATGTATCGAGTTTTAACGAGACTTAGGAACAGCAATATTTTTTTATAAATTTAGTAGATTTTGAACACTATTCTTAAATATATTGACATAAATAAGAAATTAAAACGTGTGGCACTCGGAGACTGCCGCGGTAAAGCTATTGCATAGCATACCTTTGTTTTTCTTTCAATTCAAGTTACACTAAAAAAAAACACAAAAAAAATAAATAAATAAAATAAAATAAATATCCATCACGCCTTATCCCCGAAGGGGTGGCAGAGGCCTATTATATGCCCACTTTTCACCGTGTGGATTCCTGTCCCACGTAATAGGTGGTGAGCCCATTGCCGTGTTGAAATGGACAGACGCAGGTTGTGGCTACCTGCTGTTGAACTTTTTCAAGCCGCCCATAAGGCCTTCAACCAGGCTTAACGACTGCCATTTTACTGGCAACCGGGACCAACGGCTTAACGTGCCTTCCGAAGCACGGAAACGCTCGCAAATGTAAATGCCACAAAGTGGTCACCCATCCGAGGACCAGCCATAGTGAAAGTTGCGTAACTCAGTGATCGTTTACAGAACACTGAGACCGCGGGGCCACGAGTGCTTCACAAAAAAAAAAGAATAAAAAAAACAGCCTCAGAGTTATGCAATAGCTTAACAATAATAGAAGAAATATTTTCTGTAACTTTGGATGTGCATTACTCTACTTGTGTTCCATTACACTGGAAACTGGATAGATAAATTAAATAGAACATATACTTCATCTAAAAAAAGATATTTACGTAAAAGATTTCGATGTAAACCAGTGAAAGGATCGGATTAAGTTCACACCCTTTATACCTAGGCCTAGTAATACATCCCAGGCCACCCCTGGGATGTATTACTAGGCCGTCTATTTTAGTAATAATAATATATGTAGATCTTCTTCTTTACTATCTTCACGCTGTATCCCTGACGGGGTAGTCAGAGAGAACAGATCGCCAGGCTTCGCGATCCATGCATACTTCTTTCGCTTCTTCAAGATACATCAATCGCTTCATACACGCACGTCTGGGTATCCGAGTACTTTTTTACTTTTTTTTTTACTTCTTGTTATACTTTATTCTTTGCGACAGCTTCAGCAGTTTATTAGGAATCCGTTGAATAAGGTTTCCCTTCTGGTTATGCTTTGTCCGTCTATCTATCTGTCAAAAATTAACAATAGCGCTTTGCTTTAGAATGTTGTAATTTACAGCATTGTAAAATTATTTAAATTTGTTCTTTTTTTCGTATATATATTTCGTATATATTTTTTTCTTTTTTTTTTGTGTTTTTTTTAGTGTAACTTGAATTTGTTACACCTTGAATATTTCGTTTTTTTTTTAGTAAAAATAGTAGAGCTAATGTTTGTTTTTAATCTACCCATAGTGTGGGATTTATTTTGACAGGTCTGATAAAAATATTGCTTATATAGTTTACTAAATCCATTCTGCTGTACAAAATGACTCGTTTGTGAAAGCGTTTATTAAAAAAATACAAAATAAAATATTAATTAAATTTAAATATGCATTACAAAACCTTATTAATTAAATAACCTGCTTCGACCAAACCTGACTCATTTATGTATTTACGTCACTCTGCCTAGCCATAGTATCATGCTGAATTGCAATGACCAACCTTCGCAGTACGTTTCGACGCGGCGAAAGAGTCAGCGTTTTCATCCGCAATCAGCTTCGAATTTCCATTGCGCAGACTTTTACTGTTACCTGTCGCTGCGTTTTCCGACGTAGAAGCCGACGAATGGACGGATACATCCCATGTGACTATCGGCGAATGTAAGTTGCATCTGACACAAATATTTACCGCTCCTCCATGGCAACAAAGTCAGACCGTCTGGTCTTTTGCCATCCGAACGGGAGAGACCAGGCGATTTTGGCACAACAGAAATATCCACCGACGCTAAAGCCATTACATCCGATAGGATAGATGCCTCCCACGCAACAATGATAGTTCAGTCAGTCCTGACCATCAGCTTCCATCATAAAACCACAGATGGCCTATGTGTGGTTCGTATACCTTGCAGCACTATAAAAAGAGTTACCGCCATACGCAGAGGGTCATTATCTATAAAAGTAGCCAAATAAGGTGATGAGAGGACGTGTAGTCATGTTCTGGATTCCATCGGCGCGAGTGCTCGAAATCTAGCCAAGTCCATCCTGGCGGCACCATCTAACAGCAGCCTATTTGTGTGTTTAGCTCCAACGTCATCCCAAGCTCCCTGGGTTTGGGAAGCATCTGGAATTGGCGCAACTAAGTGGAACAGGCCAAAAAAGTTTCTGGATAGTAAGGTATGCTCGCCTCCTTGCCGTTCAAACGAAGAACGAAATTTATATGATTTTTGTATACCTTTACTAAGAATATCTAATAATAGCTGATGCTCGCAGCTTTGCCTGCGTGGTGAAGTTTTCCTGTTCAAGATTTCGTACGGAACCCTACACTTTTTAAAATCCAATTTAGCCTATGTTACTTACGAAGAATGTAGCTTACTATTGGTGAAAGAATTTAAAAAATCGGCCCTGTTGTTACTGATCCTATTCATTACAAACGAAATTACAAATCTTTCCTCTTTAAAATATTAGTATGTCTATGTATATAAGACATGTTTATTGATGTTTGTAATAAAAACGGTTAGTCATAGAGTTTTTTTTTTTTAATTAGATTTTCCATGCTTCGGAAGGCACGATAAAACGTTGGTCTCGGTGGCCAGTAACATTAGCAGTCGTTAAGCTAAGTTGAAGGTCAAAAGGCGGCTTTAAAAATTTCAACAGCAGGTCACCACAACCTTCGCCTGTCTATTTCAACACATGGAACAAATGTGAAATGTAGGTAAATAGTATGCCTCTCACATCTTTGGGGCTAAAGGTGTGACAGACTGATATTAAACATGAAACACGGAATCATTTGGATCTCAGAATCGCACCTGTCATAGTTAATTACAAATGCCATATTATGTAGAAATATTTCTTTATACTTTGGACTTGAGGTCTGTAATCTTCACGGTTTTACATACATTTTTACTTTACATATTAAACAATAATTATTCCAAACTTGATAATTCTAATAACAAACTTACAATATAGAAATCGGTATTATAAACAGCACTATGAAAGAGTCGGTTATAAAAGACCCTTTGTTATGTTTCTAACCAATATTTTCCCACTCCTATTCAACTTTTAGAGAATAAAGGCGTTCGTCTAAAGATTGATCACCCTGTCTAGCGAACGTGTGAAACGCTTCAACAACGACTTTGGTAAAATAACATTGCTATTTACTGAAAGTGAAACACCAAAATGTGCATATGTTGATCATAAAGGCAATAAAAACCGTCAAACTACTTACGTAGCGCTCCGATATTGTATGCGATAATGTTTGCAAAAATTCTATTGATAGCCACCATTCCAAATATACTATTATCATGGCGTTTTTATAGGTTATATTATACCTAGTTGCTTTCCAGGTCTTCTGCTTTGCAAAGAAAGGAAGACCTATCTGTTAACTCTTTCGTATTTACTTCTAAAAATCCCTATGGATATCGTGTCGGTTAGTCGGTTCAAGTCCAGTATGGACTGGACTTGAACCGACTAACCGACACGATCTCGACCTAATTATCTATTGCCGGCAGGTAACTCCTTTGAGGGATGAAACATTATTTTAATTTCAAGTTCTAAATATATCATTACAAAAGATAACTCATAATTAATAAAATTTACATTTATTTAAACATGTTGTTTACTCATTAAAGATAATGTTTTCGTTCACATCAAAGATAATAATATTAATATTGTTTAATGCCTGAAGCGCACTCCCTCAACTTTTGTTTATCATATTTTTTGAGGTTTCTCTTTAGTAGAGATAAGTAAGTCGAGGAACAACAAAGGGTCGCAATCACAAAGGCTAACGAAGTAGTAAAGTAAATTTTTGTCATTATTATAATTAAAAGCTAATTTGTCACGTTTACCAAGCGGAAAATTACAATTTCTTTTAAGTTAAAAAAAGATACATGCGTAATTTGTTGCCATGGTTTACAAAGGACAATATTACACATGCATACATATTTACACACGTTCTTCTCCGAGGTGGTAAGCAGAGGCATATTATAGACTATTACATTAGTTGTGTCATGTCCCATATATAAGACAGGTGGTGAGCAGTAACGAAACGAAGAGAGACAGGTTGTGGCTATTTTTTTTAAATTCAGGAGTTCCATAGTCGTGAAAGGGGTTTATCACGCGGAAGAAAATCCTTATCGGATCTATAGGTGCCTTAATTTTGTTCTACAAGTACGTAGAAATGTGGAATCGTGGATTGTGGAATGATTTGATTTTCCCGAATGTCAGTACAGTATGGGGTCTTAGAAGGGTTTTGCAGGGACAGCATCACTTTGAATTTTATGGGTTGTATGCTTGTCTGCCACTTCAGTGGTATAGAAAAGGTCTTCAACTTGAGTTAACTGTTACTATGTTACAGGTTTAGGGTAAGGGTCTAAGGTCAAAAGAGCGGAAATGCTCGTAAATGGTAATTTCACAAATGGTCACCTATTTCAAAACTAATTGTGTCGTAAGATGCTTAGCGCAGTGATCATTAACAGGAAACTATGAGTTTGCAGCCCCAATCTACGAGCTCTTAATTAAAATAACTCTAGTAAACCGCTCCAACTATTCTCAGATAGTGTAGGTACGATTACAACGAGGTTATAGAGCAGTATAGAGAAATGATATTACAGTAAGTATGTCAATGTTTATTGCTTGACTTACAACGACTGAATGACAAAGAAACATGTCCACACGCTATTTATATACTATTTACAGGTAAGCATTGCCGCCCAATATGGCGTAGTAGGAAACGACGTCACAATTTGTGTCGACTATTAAAGATGTTGTTTGGCGTGGCGTTACAGTACCTACATTATAAAC
This sequence comes from Thumatha senex, assembly GCA_948477245.1. Lineage (NCBI taxonomy): Eukaryota > Metazoa > Arthropoda > Insecta > Lepidoptera > Erebidae > Thumatha > Thumatha senex. The sequence goes on along the minus strand of OX419741.1, from coordinate 10,392,456 downwards.
TTTCCTATTGAATCTCTATTGGTGTAATGAAAGTTCATAACTTATCACGTTGAGACAGACAGACGGCCGAGACATGCGTTTCATTTAATTTTGGGCTAGTTTATGTCTTAATACGCACATCTCCTTAAGGTACGAGTTTTGAAAAAAATGAATGAATTCTTTCGTAGTTTTTTTTTGTTGTTTTCGCGGGGCATTCCATTAGTTATCTCTGCTGCGGGGGCAACACGGACGGTGTGTAGGGCTCCCGGCCCGTGAGAGTGAGGCCGTCCTACCCACTAAACCCTGCGGTGTTCCGCCTCACCTTAAAACCGGCTCGTAGGGTAGGCCTGAGGTTAAATCACTGCGAGCCGGCAAGGGGCACCCCATAGTAGAGGGGTCCGTCTCGGGGAGGCCGGAAAAGCGACCACTTATTTGTATCCGATGTCACCGTTTTTGAGCCCAGCCTCAGGTTTTCATATCAAATCCACCAAACTAATAATTACCCTGATACGCCCTTATAGATACTGATAATCCGTTACTGCGTACTGTAATGGCTGCGGATTTCTATGATAATTGAATCTTATTTTTGCAATTTTTCACAGCTGATGCATGATAAGTTTTTTTTTCACTAAGATGTTACGACAAGCTTTTCGTAAAACTAATCGAGTGTGGTCACGCTAGTATAAGTACGTTTACAACCTTAGAGGTCCCAAACTCACTATGCCGACGCTGTAACACCTTTTTTGACTTTCAGAAAGACCTAGGCAGAGAACTGATTTCACAAGTTACACGGGAGGAATTCCTTACCATATACGAGCGCTCAAGACGCAAGTATGAGTTCGAACAATGTGCAATAGAAAATAACCGTGGGTATCATATCAAACATTGATTCAGTGTACAAACCGTTGTACAAACGGTAGAACCCTCAGGGAAATAGACAATAATAATTTGGTTTCAGTGTATCACGGGAACGGAATTAATATTTCAACAGCTTTTAGGCTTTGAATTTTAAATGTTTCGTCTACAAATACAAACGCTTTTATATCGACTGCAATTATGACGGTAATTGTACTTTTTAAGATGTCAGAAAGAACAATGCAGACTGAGTGATTCATCGAAAACGCTGTCTAAACCGTAAAATATAACACAACAATGTACGTCATTATTCAATTTTTATAGGTCTACTGAAAAGTGCGAAGTAGCATATGTCTATCTTATAAGGATACCCCGCGGGTACAAAACTGGTACAGGAAAACTACGCAAGTGATGAAGTGTTCGTAATGGATTTAGGTCTATCCAAGTGTGTCTTGTGAACAATTTACTGTACCTGCATTTGACATGAAACCTAGTAAGTGAGTACTTAGTAACCAAGTAATTGAGTTTTGCGGAAGAAATGACATATATTTAGGTACATATACAATGTGTTAAAAAAACCCTGTCCTACCCGAAAGTGGCACATAGGCACTTCAATAACAAAACCAAAATAATCTTTAAAATCATATAATTTAAAAGTATATAATAGTTATAATTTTTTTAAATGCGTGTTTTTAGTATCAGAATTAGTCAAATTATCTTATAAAATAGCAAATTTTCCAAAACTGACAACACCTTTCTTGGCATGCAGCAACGTGTGTGTGTGTGATATCAAAAGAAGCCGCCGGCAGGTGTAAGCTGACCTTTTGACCTTGCTTTTCCGAATAGCCCTTTCACTGTGTTGCCATGTAAGCTACCACATTATATTATATTTTTAATTATTTTATTCGGGGTAAACTTATGGGTAAATTTTTTGGAGTAATTTTTTGGGGTAATTTCTAAAAAGGATTACACGAATAGAATCTTTTCTCGATACCTACCAATACCTTCACGGATCGGACAGGGTTTTCTTAACATATTGTATTTACATACAGTTACCAAAATAATCAAGTAATCTGTAAATTTGGACCTTGTAACTTTGCCAAGTACTGATTATGTCACCTTAAGACGGAAGAGGTAAATTAATTCGTCGATTTCGAACAGGCTTCGGTAGCTTAGTTGTCTAAGCGTTTCACCTAGCAAGTGAAAAGACACTGGTTTGAGTCTAGCTCGAGACTAACATTTTTTTTAGTCAACTCACCTACTTTTAGTTTAGAAAAGCTTCAAGTTTTCAGCTTGATATACTTACAAACTTTTTTACACATCGTCACTTAGCCTAAATTATGTTTATATAATCTTATGCAATACTATCTATACAGCTGATAAACAAACTTAAATACTATAAATAATTTTTGTTTGAGAATTTAAGTATTTTCTTTGTATAGTTCCACTCAAAAACTACCAAAAAAAATATACACGAATCACACAAATATTAGATTCTACCCAGAATTCAAACGAAAGACCTCACCAACGGTACTCGTACAAACTACCACTGCCACCATATCGGTTATGCATATAGATTCTAATCTAAGTAAGCTTCAAGTAGAGTGGCGGAAAACTCCGTTGACATTAAGTCCGCCTTTAAGCTAGACATTTTTATCCAACTACGGCAAAGCTGACAGTAAGGATAATGAACTTAGCCATCTGTATATATATATTTGTATTTATTTATATTTCTACTCTACTCAACAAATATTGAATAAGACTTAGTATTCAAGGCCATGATTTTGAGTTGTTTAAAACAATCTAAATCGTAGAAAAAAGGGTTTAAGATCCTGAAAAAGAGAAATAGGATCTAGGCTAGTCAAAATCGCATTTAGTAACAAAATCGAATTAACTTTACTTGATAGAAAAACATCTTAAAGTTAAAAATGTTTTTAAACTGCCAAAACTAAACAACTTATAATATTAATATTTTTTACACAAACTTATAATGAAGCGCTCGTGGCCCTTCCAGAACGCAGTGTTCTGTAAACGATCACTGCGTTAGCAAGTTTCACTATAGCTGGTCCTTGGATGGGTGACCACATTGTGGCATTTACATTTGCGAGCGTTTCCGTGCTTCGGAAGGCACGTTAAGCCGTTGGTCTCGGTTGCCAGTGAAATGTCATTAAGCCAAGTTGAAAGCCTAAAAAGTTTGAAAGGGATTAAAAAATTTCAACAACAGGCCACCACAGCCTGCGTCTGTCCATTTTCAACACGGCAATAGGCTCACCACCTGTTACGTGGGACAAATATGCATACGGTGAAATGTGGGCGTTTAGTATGCCTTTGCCTACCCCTTAGGGAATAAACGCGTGAAAATATGTATGTATGTACTTATAATAATAATAATTAGGCTATGAGCGCTTATATGTGATTTACTTATAATATATCAATTATAATTTGGATTAAAACAAACTGTTTGAATAATAGTGGATGGTCAGGCCTCTCTCAAGGGTTAGAGGTACCTACTAAAAGATTCCCTGCTTAAAAAGATCCACAGCGCCCAAATGCATTCTATTACGAACAAAAAAGGTTTATGTGTCAAACGAAAAGGAATAAACTGTTAATCTAGAAATATCGGTCAAAACTTATAACTGTTCGAAATTTGATTCGTTGAACAATAACAGGTTAAATAAAATAAATAAATAAAAGAAATCCTTTGTTCGTTTCCTTATCAAGATGATAAGGTACTGAGAAAAGCGTTTTCTTGCAATCGGTTTGAGGGGATTATGCCGCGTTCTACTAAGGCTCTCAGCAATGATGAGGGTATTTGTTTGATCCAAGTTAATAAAGCTAAACCGGAAAAAGGGTCATCATTTAATTTAGAACAATGCGTATTTTAGATGGTTTCCGTTAGTGGATATCCTGAGTAAGAGCGAATTGAAATTTCAAAGTGAAGCCGACTATGTTTGTTAACTCAAGTGCTTCCAACAAGTGCTTCGTGAGTTTCGAAAACATTTTGTTTTCTCGGAACTGTATTACGAACATTACAATAGTACTGAAGCTATAATCTGCTGATTTAAATAATTTGTTATTGTGTAGTTCTTTTATTACGAACACGATCTACGATTGCATATGAAGTTATCATTATCATTAGTTATTTATAAATTTATATAATCACCGTCGAGTATGCCTCTGCCTGCCCCTTTAGGGATAAAGGCGTGATAATACGTATGTATTATAATGCCCCTGTTAGATCTTGATTCTGAATATATTTAAAAATTAATGGAAGCAACGGAAACAGAGTATTACTTTCCGTTGGGTTTATTTTCTATAAAGATATGTCACGAATAATTTTTATGAGTGTTTATCATAATAGTTGCCGTGTAGTAAAAATTTAAATAAGTTGCGTGGGTGTTGATACGTTAATGCCTCGATAATTTAATGCCTCTTTTAAACGAATTGAGTAATAAAGCATGCGTAAAAAGTGAACATTTCTACGACTTCGCTTTTTGCTATCTTTCCATACAATTTTAATACTACGAGTATCTGAAGTGGTCATAGCACAAAGTGTTATGATTCTCAAATGTACAGTGTTGATGAATTTGCTCAATCCCTTACCTAACAAGTTTCATTTAAGCCTATTTCAACATACGGGTGATTCGATTCACTGCTAAACTCTCAACATACATTTATTATCTACATAAAACGGAGCAAGTCACTCAGAAGTGTTTAGTAGTAGAATCGAATGTATTTGATTTTGTTTTTAATTGACTTAAAACCCAAGGCGTTAATGGGCCAACATAGAGTTTTTGGTTTATGTAACTAAAGATTTTTGTTAAATTCCTGAGACCCTTTAAATTCTGTACGCATAAAAGATACACTCGATAGAGAAATAGACAATTTCATGGCATAATTTATCCTTGCTTATAATCACTAAGCTTTCGATGTTTTAAAAAAATAATTTATCCTTTAATTTACATAAAGAAACCCTAAATAATGTTCCTACAAAATTCCCACTTGTATTTATGGATTGTAGTAATTCATAAGAGTAGACGGCGCTCACCAATTTTGACAACAAAATATGACGGATCTCAAGTACCGTGGATTCGATGATTTCACCATGTGGAAATCTTTAGCGCTCTTTAAAGTAAAATAAGACATCTACTCGATAACAATAAATGTTTACAAGTAATTTTGTAGGTTGGTACATAGAAAATACAAACTATATGTAACGACTCATTTGTGTTCGGATCGACCGTGTGAAGTCTTCGTATTGCAAAACTTATATTATGCATCCTATGTTGAATATATGATGGAAATTAATTTAATAAAAACCTGTGTTTAGCAAGGAGCCATCACTGAAAATAAACCTTTTCCATTTCGCCTTACCTGTAAGGTTATTACACCATCATTTACTGTGCTTTAGCTTCTTGAAGATATGGTCCTTCATATACTTTGAGGCCCCTTTTTTACCATGAATTCAATTAGAAGTTTACCCCGATTTTTCCTCTTTTCAAATTACCTCTTACCATAACTCTTAACATTACCATAACTACAACGTTTACTCATCTCAACATTGTAGTCTCTCATGGTACAAGTCGTAGGTCATCTAATATAGTAAAATACAGAATATCTGTAATCTGTAAAGTTCTAATGAATCTGCAGGAAGCATAAGAAGTATGCATGGATAACGATGCCTGGCGATCTAGGATACAGTGAAGATAGTATGTGAAATTTATATTGAAGTGAAAAAAGACAACATGGTTCGAGACGGGGATTGAACCCGTGACCTTTGCCTAACCAAGGCAATGTTCTAGCCACTGAACTATATTCATGGGCGTACCCAGGGGGGGGGGGGGGAGAGGGGTGCAGCTGCCCCCCTCTGGATTCGGTTCATGACCTCTACTTTTGTCGATAAAAGTAAAAAATAATAATTTTTATATGTTCTTAAATAGATAGATTATAGTCGTATCTATATAAAATGATAGAAAGGCGTAAGGGCGTGTGTTATGGCGTGAATAGGCTGATTTGACTGATCCATTTTCGTCTACATTAAAATTTTTGTTAGCACTATATGTTATTCTGCCACGAACACGTCATAAACCGTTTTGCCGAAGGCCTTTGGAAGTTACTTTTAAAACAACATTTTTAATTTGTGGAAATCCCATAGATATATTAACTTTTAGTTATGATATACTTAATCCCCAAGGATGTTGTGTGTGATGTGTGTGCGCCGTTCAACACCAGGCGCCCCGGGTAACTCCTCGAAAGGATGTCCCAGATTTTGTGGCTACCATCGTGGCCTCGCCTAATGGTTTGGTGTTATCCCGCTTGCATAGAGGTTGATTTCGGTGTTATCCCGCTTGTTGAATCATGAGGCGTGCTTGAATTTCTCACGTCAAGGCGTCGTCTTGAGCCTGTTTCTGTAAGAACAGCGGGAAGCCTGGCCACTGTACTTTTACAATAAAATAGCTAATTATTAAAGAAATTATACAAAACAATTACCTATTCTAATTTATACAAATAATAGAATAGGGGGATAAAATGTAGCCTATGTTACTCCTCGTGCGAAGCGCTCGTGGCCCCGCTGACTCGGTGTTCTGTAAGCGATCACTACGTTAAGCAACATTCGCTATTGGTGGTCTTTGGATGGGTGACCATTTTGTGGAATTTACATTTGTGAGTGTTTCCGTGCTTCGGAAGGCACGTTAAGCCGTTGGTCCCGGTTGCCAGTAAAATGGCAGTCATTAGCCAAGTTTAAGGTCTTATAAAAAATTCAACAGCAGGTAGTCACAACCTGTGTCTGTCTATTTAAACCTATTTAAACACTGCAATGGGCTCACCACCTGGGAGACAAATGCTTACGAAGAATTAGGAAATTTTTTTCAAAAACCACACAACACACATGATATTCTTACATTTATCTACACGTTTTTCATTTATTTTGAAACTCAATGTATAAATTATTAAAACAGGTAGTTCTAAGCTTATCAGTCATGCCTTTATTCCCAATGCGGTGGTGGAGGCATATTATGTGCCCACATTTCACAGTAAGCATTTTTCTCCCAGGTGGTGAGCCCATTGCAGTGTTTAAATAGGTTTAAATAGACCGACACAGGTTGTGACTACCTGCTGTTGAATTTTTTATAAGACCTTAAACTTGGCTAATGACTGCCATTTTACTGGCAACCGGGACCAACGGCTTAACGTGCCTTCCGAATCTTCCTTATCTTCCGAAGCACGGAAACGCTAGTAAACGGAAATACCACAAAGCGGTCACCCATCCGTAACCAGGCATGGCGACAGGTGCTTAACGTAGTGATCGTTTACAGAACACCGAGTTAGCGAGGCTACAAGCACTTTATGCGCTTAGGAAAATCTGATTTGCCCCCCCCTGGCCCAGAAACTGGGTACGCCCATGACTATATTCTTCACTATATTTTAATAGTCATTTTAAGAGTATGACCAATAGATAGTTAGTTACTCAAGTTCTCAATTAGAGTCAGGAAATGATGAAGGCTAAGTAAAATTAAAACCAAACAAAAATAGAATAAATAATAATCTCATCTACACAATTGCATTGGATTTCGAGAAGATCTACATGGACATTTCTTTTCACAAAGTTAATTAACATGGAAGAGTCCCCTTTTCCTTTATTCTGTGTCTTAGTGAGTATAAAGAGAGACACAAACGTATTAAACCAATTGATGTAGAGAAGCGATTTAGCATGTACATATTAAATAGGATCTAAGATGAATCTCCGTCAATGATATACCTACCTACGAGAAGCTAAATTTAAAGTGACAATATATTTAATGTTTTAGTTATACAAAAAAAACCGGTCAAGCACGAATCGAACTTGTGCGCCGACGGTTCCGTAAAACATAGGCCCAATTAGGTTAGACCTCCAAATTTTATAGGCGCCCAACAACTCAGAGGTCTAGATTAATTGGTAAATTCTATGTAAGTATACACTGGGACACTCTTTAATTTTCCTTTTTTTTTAACTTTTAGATTTTTTCCTTATTAGTGCTGTAAGACTTTATTTTTTGCCAAATTTCCTGATTCTAGGTTGGGACCCATAACCTAGAACTGTCAATTTTGGTCATAAGCAAGGTCTTATAACACAAGTAAAGAAATAACTTAACTTAACTTAACTATCTTCACGCTGTATCCCTGACGGGGTAGTCAGAGAGGACAGATCGCCAGGCTTCGCGATCCATGCATACTTCTTTCGCTTCTTCGAGATTCATCAATCGTTTCATACACGCACGTCTGGGTATCCGAGTACTTTTGACCTTTCCGTTTTTGAGCAATCTGCTCACGTGGTCTTCATATGTAAGTCTCGGCCTACCCTGACCTCTTCTACCCTCTGCTTTCGCACAATATATATTCTTCGTCAATCGTTCCTCACTCATTCGTTGGACGTGTCCAAACCAACGGAGCACGCCCTTTTCCAGCTTAACGCTGACACTTTCATTCAAACCTGCCATATTGCGTATCACTTCGTTACGTATTCGGTCGGCCAAGGTAACGCCGCACAATTTTCGAAGTGATCGCATCTCCACAGCATTCAATTTACTTTCATGCATCTGCTGACATACCCAGGTTTCACTACCGTAAAGCAAAGTTGGCACTAGCACTGCGTTATGAATCGCCAGTCGTGCTTCTTTTACGATGTTTTGTCGCTTTACTAATTGGGACAAAGCACCGTTAACTCTGTTTCCGGCAGCTACTCGCCGTTCTACATCCGAATCACATCTTCCATCCGCGCCAAACATACTCCCTAAATACACAATTTCATTCACTTGCTCTAGACGTTCCTGGTTTACCCTAATCTCGCATTTAGTTCTTACGTCATCTCTTTCAAATACTAGAACCTTAGTCTTACTTGCATTCAAGCGAAGACCCTTACTTTCACACTCCTCTTTCATATTAGTGACTAATGCCTGAAGGTCGGCTTCTGATGAGGCCATGAGCACCGCATCATCAGCGTACAGCAGACAGTTTACTGAAAAGTCACCCAAATTCACACCCATATCACAATCTTTCAACTTCTGCAGGCAACTGTCCAGATACACTATGAACAGCCAGGTGGACATGACACAACCCTGTTTGACGCCTGTACAGACATCAAAAAGAGGTGTCACATCCCCCCCTACTCGCACGCAAGCCTTACAGTCCATATAAAGCGACTGTATTGCCCGCAGCAGCGAGCCGTCCACACCATATCCGGGCAGCAAATCCCACAGAGTTTCCCTCACAACGTTATCAAATGCTTTCTCTAGATCCACAAAAAGCGCAGAAAACCCTCTGGCTAATAGCCAGAAACTTCTCCGCGATCATGCGGAGAGAAAACACTTGATCCATGCAACCTCTTCCACGTCGGAATCCGCATTGAGCCTCCCATAAATACCTTTCAGACTTTTCTTGCATTCTTGCCGTTATAATCTTTGCATACACCTTACTAGCTAATCTGACTAAGCTGATCGCCCTGTAGCTGGAGCAGTTTAGGTGCGAGCCTTTCCCTTTGTAGATAGGTACTACAACTGCTATTCGCCAGTCATCTGGGACCTCACCCGTCCGCCAGCACAAGTTGCATAACAGACATAGAGTGTCCCAGACGCGCGACCCACCTTACTTGATCATCTCAACAGTAACTCTGTCTTTTCCCTCAGCCTTACCACATTTCATACTTCTTATCGCTTGTTTAATTTCTTTCATACTAATGACTTCAATGACATCGGGATCCGGAGCTTCGAAGTGTGCTCCACTTCCCGATGTGGCATCTCTGTCTTTTCTTGCATACATCTTTCCATAATATTTACTCCATCTCTGCAGGACGTTAGTTTGGTCTGTTAGGACGTCATTGTTAACACTAAGCACTTTATTTATACTGCAGATTGCCGTACAACTCCGGGTCTTGCCTACCTCTTTCCAGAAGAGCCTGGTATTATCCCGGAAATTGGATGACAACCTTTCATCCGCTTTCATTCTGCAACTTTCACGAGCTTCTTCTATCAGTGCCTTCGTGTTAACTTTTTGCAGCTTCCTCATTCCACCATGCATCACGCTTATTACTACTGCCTCTTCTCGTTTCTCCACACACTTCTACAGCGGCATTTATCATACTATCCCTAAGGTTCTGCCATACACTTACCACATTCTCACTACTAACATTGACGTTGCCAAGCTTTTCGGCTACCCTTTCTTTATATTTATCCCTAATGGATGCATCCTGCAGCTTCCAGCTTTTGATGCTATGAGTCGGCTCAGGTTCAGGACACTCGGTGCGATGACGCCAACCCGCGAACAGACCGCTTATCCTAGTTATTACTAGGTAGTGGTCTGATCCTAGTTCAGCGCCTCGATAAACCCTTGTGTCCATCACCTGTTTACGGAGCCCACTATCCATTAGGAATAGATCTATCATGCTTCTCTTTGACTTACATCTACTCGTATACATATGAATTTGTTTGTGGTTGAACATTGTGTTTGCCACAAACAAATCCTTTTCCTTACAAAATGCCAGTATAAGCTTGCCAGCGTCATTCACCCTTTTATTCCCATACTTCCCGAGTACCGACTCAAAACCATCGCGAGCGGTACCCACCCAACCATTCAAGTCTCCACATACTATAAGTTTTTCATTTCCTTCTATCACATTTTGAGCTTCTCTCATACTCTCCCAGAAGTCCTCTAGCTCACTCGCGTTCGACGAAGATACTGGCGCGTTAGCAGCTACCAGGAAAATCTTCGTCAAACCAAGTTTTAGACGGATCCAGAGGATTCTAGGACCTACCAGTTTGTACTCATACATACCGGAGGCCAATCGCGAGGACAACAAAATTCCAACCCCCCGACTGTCATGCTCGCTCTCTGGTACTTCAGACCATAGCGCGAGCACCCCACCCGGGAGCTCCACGACTTCGCTGCCCTTGCGCTTGGTCCCTGTCAAGCACACTACATCTAACTTTCTCTCATTCATAACATCCATCAACTCATTCATCTTATCTGCCATTCCTCCCCTAACATTCCACACAGCTACCCTGCACTCCATCCTCCACTTCCCGCCGTATTGGGCCGCGCGTGTAGGGTGGCGCTCCCCTACGCCGCTCTGGCTCACACTTTTCGCACCAGCGGGGATGAACTGGTGCGCGTCGCCTCGGGGGCACGCCCTAACATAATTCGCCCTTGCGGTGCTCGTGTTGGAGTAGAATTGCAGCCGTAGCTGGCAGGGTTGGCGACGTGCATGCTTCTACTCTTCATCCCCAGTAAGTAAAGAAATAATTCCGATATAAAAAAGTTAAAAATTAAGGTAATTTTGGTACTTATGTTATATAATGCTTAAAATGATATATGACGTTGCTTCATACCAAATTTCAAGATTCTGGGTTCACGGAAGTACCCTGTAGGTTTTGATTTCCTTGCAAGTGTCGAAAATTTGCGGAAAAGACAGTGACCACTCTCTATGGGGTTTTGGCCTAGATTAGGACAATTTTGTAGCGCCTTAAAAAACTGCTATGATGCTGAGTTTTCCCAATTCAAGACATTTGTTTCTGATGTTATGGGAAATCTTCAACAACAAGTCACTATATTGTCTCAAACAATTTATGCCATGGAGATGCGATCCCGCAGGAAAATGTTACTCTTTCATGGCATACCTAAGGTGCAGAAGGAAGACACAAAAAATGTGCTCATCAAACAGGTCCATGACAAGTTGAAGTCAACTTTAGCGCCTGAAGATATTCGTCGCTGCCACAGAATGGGTATTCCGAACATAAGCCGAGGCCTATTGTGGTTAAATTTAATAACGTTGCAATACATGATGGGCTATGGTATGCAAAAACCAAGCTCAAGGGCACAGGAATCACACAGTCAGAGTTTCTGACAAAAGAGCCCCGGCACCAGACATTCATGGCTGCACGGCAGCGTTTCGGTTTGTCACATTGCTGGACTAAAGAAGGCTTCATACACATTCTACAAAATGGAGTTCGTCATCGTATTGTCAGCTTAAGCGAGTTGAACAAAATTGATGTTGAAAAGCCACACACTCCAATAAAACCGAATACGAAGACAAGAGGTGCCGTTTCAAAAAAATAATCTATGGTGTTATCCTTCATTCGGGTACGTAGTAGATACTTCCAGTAGTGTATTTTGTTTATAAACTTGATAAATAACTTTCTTTAATTGTAGGTAATTTCTAGTGAAATCATAAATAGTAATTCAATTCAATTTTTTGGGTATGGCACTCAAAAATCAAAAAATCAAAATCAAAAATCTTTATTCATGTAGGTCACAAAGTAACACTTATGAACGTCAAGATTACTGCTTCTACATTTACATTTACTGCCAGATTCGCAAAGCAATAGGTAGAGCCAGAGGAAGAACCTGGCAATAAAACTCATGGCCACTCTTTTCTAACCGCCATTTGACACAGTTTGATGTTTGGGTATGGCACTCAAAAATCAAAAAATCAAAATCAAAAATCTTTATTCATGTAGGTCACAAAGTAACACTTATGAACGTCAAGATTACTGCTTCTACATTTACATTTACTGCCAGATTCGCAAAGCAATAGGTAGAGCCAGAGGAAGAACCTGGCAATAAAACTCATGGCCACTCTTTTCTAACCGCCATTTGACACAGTTTGATTAACATGATATTTGACCAATTATACAGTAAAGAAATTTTACAAAAAAAAAACAAAATCAATGTTGTGTTCATTAAAATTACACTTACATAGTTCCTTTGAATTTATGTGAGAACAGTCGACTAAACTTAGTTTGCCTTAAATTTAAATAATATTATTTGTAACAATTGCTATAACAGCTATGAGCTGACCAGTCCCAACAGACGGCACCCGTTCACGGGTATGACGTATATATCAGCCATCGCCCTATTCAACCGTATTGTAGGGAACAAGGCGACCCGATACATACGCCACCACTGCCAGGACACTTAGGCGAGCATGACATACCCTAAAACTACACAGCAACTATCATGTCAATTTCAAAATTATAAATAAGTCTACATAGTGCTCACACAATAACAAAGTCAAATTACATATAATTATGTATATTAGTTATTACCGGGACTAAACGCAGCCATACCTTTAGTTGCCTGGCGTTTCAAATTATTTATACTATTATGTAAATAAAAAAAAAATATAAATAAAAAAAAATTACAACATATATATGCAAATTCAAGACAAGTAGGTAATATAACACAAGATTCATTCGAATCCTAAATAGCTCGAGCGAAGAGCAAGCAACTCATTTCCATTTATTTTTATCATTCAAATAATCATTAATTGTGTAATAAGCCCTTTTCAAGAGGTGCGTCTTAATTTCCGCCTTAAATTTATGTAACGGCAGGTTCATAATGTCTAAAGGAATTTTATTATATAGGCGTACGCCAATTCCTGCAAAAGAGTCGTGAACCTTTTGTAAACGATGATGCGTTCCAATTAATTTATGCTTATTTCTAGTATTTATTGAATGTATGTCACTGTGTCTATTGTATAAATGTACGTTCTGTTTAACTAACATGATATTTGCAAATATATACTGTGATGCAACCGTTAAAATGCCAATTTCTTTAAATTTCTCTCTAAGAGACACTCTAGCACTCATTTTATATATTGCACGTATAGCTCTCTTCTGGAGTACAAAAATTACTTGTAGATCAGCTGCTTTACCCCACAGCAAAATGCCATAAGACATGACACTATGAAAATAACTAAAGTATACTAGTCTGGCAGTTTCTACATCAGTGAGCTGCCTGACTTTACTAACGGCAAAGGCTGCCGAGCTGAGTTTACCTGCAAGACACGTTATTTGGGCGTTCCACTGCAGTTTGCTATCTAAAGTGATCCCCAAAAATACAGTTGATTCTACAATATTAAGGGTATCACCGTTCAATGTTATATTTGTACCGCAATTCCTGACATTAGGCATGCTAAATCTGATACATTTTGTCTTCTTAGCGTTTAGTAGCAAATAATTGATCGTAAACCAATCTACAACTAGGGCAAGTGAACTATTAACGCCGTTAAAATCAGAAAGCGTACGATCTACTTTAAAAATAAGTGACGTATCATCAGCAAATAGAACAATGTCGCACAAGTTCTGTATATAGAATGGCAGATCGTTAATATAAATTAAAAATGGAAACGGACCTAGAATTGATCCCTGCGGTACGCCCATAGCTACAGATGCTCCAGAGGAGCGAATTTCATTAACATCAACATGTTGTATCCGATCATTTAAGTAGGAGGCAACAAGATCCAGTGCCAGAGTCTTTGATACCAAAATAAAAGAGTTTTCGCAATAGTGTTGTATGTTCAACGCAATCAAATGCTTTGGAGAGATCGCAGAATACACCAATAGCATCTTGTCTATTCTCCCAGGCGTCATATATATGATTCAGAAGTGTCACACCTGCATGAATGGTAGAACGACCCCTTGTGAACCCATACTGCTCTTTGTGAAATGTGCTTGTAGTTGTTGCAATATAATTTTTTCAAAAATTTTGCTAATGGCAGGTAATATTGAAATAGGTCTGAAATTACCAGGGTCGGTTTTGGATCCAGACTTAAATAGAGGTATTACCTTACTACTACTACTACTAGATGTGGAGATAAATTAACAAAAATAGACTGTATCAATTTCACAGAATACCTCACAAGTCAGCTGTCTTTTTTGAGTTAAGCGACTTGAATACTTTAATGATATCGTTGGGGTTAACACATTTAAAGCTAAATAAGACATTGCACTGATATACGCTGCCCCCAAGAATGCGTTGAGCTTTGATTGGACAAGAATTTAAGGAGCTAGTTGTTTTCGCGGGTATGTCTATAAAATAGTTGTTAAAAGTTTGTGCTACATCTAATTTATTATTAATCACCTTGTTATTTATAATTAACTCAAAGTTATTATCACGGCGTAGTAATCGACCGGTTTCAGTATTGATTACATTCCAAGTCATTTTTACCTTATTTTTTGAATCTTTAATCTTATTACTGATATGTAACGACTTGGCAGCAGCACAGGTCTTTTTGAAGGTCTTGGAATATTTTTTTACATATTGAATAAAAGCAGGATCAAAATTAAATTGCTTCATACCATATAGTTCGTACAACTTAGCCCTACTTTTGTAAATACCTGTAGTTGCCCACTCACAAAATTGCAGGTTTTTGTTTTTATAAAATGTTTTTGATTTAAATATATTGTTGTACTCAGCTTTAATTGTATTAAATAAAGAGTTATATAAGCCGTTTGGATCTTCCTGATTAAAATCTAAATAAGTGACTTATGCTGAAACATTAACATTAAATTGTTTAAGTCGATATGCACTCATTGGCCTACATACAATTTTATTTCCTTTGGAAGTGACATTAATAGGAAACGCTGCTTTTTGACCAAGATGATCTGATGGAAAGTTACTTAGTATCTCCCTTGTTGTTGTTGCATAGTTGCAGAATATATTATCTATACATTTTCTAGAATGTGAGGTGATTCTAGTTGACTCACGAAATACATTTTGTAAGCCAAAAGACTTAAACAAATTTATAAATCTGATACATTTTGAAGACTGCACAAGTTTGTCAACATTAAAATCCCCACACACCACAACATATTTTCTACTAGTAAACAAACGCTTCAATACATTTTCCATTACAGTTTCTAATAAATTATAATCCCTTTTTGGAGGACTGTAGACACAGAGGACAATGAGTTGCTCAAGCTCAACACAAGAAAATTCAGCAGTACACTCAATAGAAAGGGCTACAATATCTTTACGTTCTTTACATTTTAAATTATAACATACTCGTCGAACGAACTCAACGATTCAGCCAAAAACAGACATGCGATGGAGATTATTTGTAAATGTGAAATCGTAGGAATAACAATTCAGCAATTTACTATTAATAAACATAATTTGGCAGAGTCTCTGACAGTGATAGACTCTTTATGCTGTGGGCGCGTTTCACTAAAGGCCCGCAACGATCGTAACACCCAATATGTCGTTCCACCTAAAGCTTGCGGTCGTTGCGGGCGATCGTATGACGTCATACATTACGTCACTGTTTGCGACCGCATGACGCCCACATCGCCTACAATATATAGGTCGGTCCGAGTGGGCTTTTACCAACACTTAGCGGGAATATTCAAAATAAGAACAATGGCGACAAAACTAATTACATTTTTGGATCCAGAAAGTGATGTTGCAGTGGAACTGATACTGTCAGTGGACGATGCGTTACGTGCTGAAAAATATTTTTTCTCTATCGAATAACATTTATAGGGGTACTAAATATATATATCTACAGCTAACCTCAAAATGAACTTATTTTGTGTTCGAGAGGTCTTTTTAAATCCCAATATTCTATTTATTTATTATAAATTTACGAGAATCCATATAGAAATAAATTTTAAACAGTTTAAAGTTTCGGTTTTTAATATCGATTTCGCACTCGAAGTGCGTTCCACTTTAAACTTTCGCCCACAACGCCCGCGGGCTTTGTTACATTGGTGGAACGGCCATTTTAGCGGTCGCGGTCGTCGGCGTTGCGGGCGATAAGTGGAACGCGCCCTGTGGTGATAGCTAGCTAGTAGTGTGGTATTGTTGTTGTGTTTTGTCTGCGCTCATCAAGACAGGCAAAGGAAAATCAGTTCATACAGCATTGTCTTTCTCTTCTTCGTCATCTTTTAAAATTGTTTTGTTGACATGCCCGAACCTTAAACTGTTGTTTATTTAGATCATGTATATACTGACGCAACTGACAGGTGGTTTAAAAGGGAAAATAGATTGATTAATTGTAATAATTATTAATTAGATAAGACATTTTATTAATTCCACTATTTAATTATTTTTATATTATATATATATATACATATATATATATTATTTGGGTTGTTGTGTTATACCTATTTATTATGACTGCCTCTGTGGCGCGGTGGGAGTGCATCCGACTGCTACGCAAGAGGTCGTGGGTTCGATTCCCACCCAGGATAAAACTTTGTGTGATGAGCACGATGGTTTATTCTGTGTCTTGGTGTTATTTATCTATAATATGTATGTATTTAGAAATATATAAGTATGTTTATCAGTTATCTAGATCCCATAACACAAGCTAATATTAGCTTACTTTGGGCTAGATGACGCTGTGTGACAAGTGTCCCACAATATTTATTTATTTATTTACAATATTTATTATAAATACGTAGGGTTTTAACTTTAATGCTCATGTCTCAAAATGACAGTGATACCGAAAGCTTTTGTTCAATAACTAGCTCTGAAGACAGCTTCGTCAGTATTCCATCTTTGTCAGAGAGCCTCAAATCGCAGTTTTCTGATGTTTCTCGGCATTTCAATGTGGTTCATATCAACGCCCAAAGTATTCCTGCTCATCACTCTGAAATGCTGGCTACTTTTGACTGTAAGAATATACATGCTATCCTTGTTTCAGAATCATGGCTAAAATCTTCTCATTCTTCCAGTACATATTACATTTCTGGGTTTCAGCTCATCAGAAACGATCACACAGATCAAAGGGTTCGTGCTGGTGGTGTTGCTATATTCCTTCGATCGTATAGACCTTTTACGGTTATAGGTATGTCACAACAACCGCCACCATCCGATGCCGGTGAGCATTTGTTTCTGGAAGTTGAAATCAATCATACTAAACTCCTAATCGGCGTTTATTATTGTCCCTCAATGACTATTAATTACTTTTCCTCCTTCGAATCACTTTTAGTGAATCTCATGCCTTCTTACAGTCATTCCATAATCATGGGGGATTTCAATACATGTTTACTCAAGAATGATTCCCGTTCTTCCTCTCTTCTTAATCTTACAACATCTTGTAACCTTTCCATACTTTCCACGGATGTAACTCACCACTTTCCAAACTGTAAACCCTCTCTAATTGATCTCATTATGGTCTCTTCTCCTGATCAGGTCACTAAGCACGGACAATACTCGGCTGACCAGTTTTCGTATCATGACCTACTCTATCTTTCTTACAATATCTGTCCTCCTAAGGCTAAGCCTAAAACCCTTCTGCAGCGTAATTTTTGTGGCATGTGTCTTGATGATTTGCGTGAAGATGCCCGTAACATTGACTGGACATCACTAGTTACGTCTGGTTCTGTTAACGATCAAGTTAATATTTTCACATCGAACCTCATCCTGCTGTATGACAAACATGCTCCTGTGCGTCCAATTAAAATTAAGCATCCGCCGTCTCCGTGGTTAACTAGTGAGATCAAATCTTTGATATCTAAGAAGGCTGCCGCCAAATTTAGATATAAAATCAATCCTACTGTAGCAAACTACGAAAAATATGTTTTGGCTCGAAATCGCTGCGGAAGGGCATGTAGGAATGCGCAACGCCAGCATATTCATAATTCAGTTCAAAATAGTGACCCATTAAGGGTCTGGAAATTTCTAGGAACATTGGGGGTTGGGAAATCAAGACAAGAATTAAATCCTAAAGATTTGAATATTGAGATTCTGAACCAGGATTTTACTACCATGTCCAATTTTGATAGCACTATAAACCCCCAAACATTCGCCTTTTGATTTCGATCTATTTACTGCTAGTGATGTTAAGAAGAGCATTATGGCGATTATATCCAAAGCTGTTGGTAGCGACTGTGTGGGCCGAAATATGATCCTCCCTATCCTTGATGAAATTCTACCCATAATTTGCTACATTCTCAATTATTCCATAACAAGTGGTCTTTTTCCGTCGTCATGGAAAAGGCCATAATCACTCCTTTGCCGAAAAAATCTAATCCCCAGTTGTTAACAGACTATCGTCCTATATCCATCCTTCCATTCCTCTCTAAGGTAATTAAACGTCTTGTTCACATACAATTAAGTTCATTCATTAGCAAAAATAATCTCTTAAATCCTTTCCAGTCAGGATTTCGACTAGGCCACAGTAGTGCTACAGCTTTGGTAAATATAACTGAAGACATTAGATCTGGTATGGAAAATGGTAGGTTAACAATTCTTTGTTTGTTAGATTTCAGTAACGCCTTTAATACAGTCGATTTTGATATTTTACTTTCGATATTTTGCTCTCTTAACATATCTCCTACGGTAATAGAATGGTTTCGTAGTTACTTGTGTGGCCGCCATCAACGCATACGTATTGAAGATACTGTTTCTAGTTGGCGCAATACCAGCGTCGGTGTGCCCCAGGGTGGCGTTCTCTCTCCCCTCCTCTTTGCAATTTTTATAAATTTCATCTCTAATGAAATAAATTCTTCCTACCACCTTTACGCAGACGATCTTCAAATCTACACACAGGCACCGCTGGATCAGCTTTCGGAAGCGGTGGATATTATCAATTTGGATTTGTCTAGTATATCGTCATGGAGTAAGTCATATGGACTACAAGTAAATCCATCTAAAACGCAGATTATCATTATTGGCAGCCCTAAAACTACAGCAAAAATAAATTTGTCTCAAGTTCCACCGTTTGTTTTTGATGGGACAACTATTCCTATTAGTAAAGATGTCAAGAACTTGGGTATAATTTTGGGTTCTAATTTGACATGGGGTCCGCAACTCCAAGAGTTAAGCAGGAAGGTTTTTGCTTCTGCAGGATCAATTAGGAGACTGCAGTGTTTCCTTCCCACAGCCACAAAAATTGCACTTGCAAACTCCTTACTTCTCCCAATCTTTGATTATGCAGATGTCAGTTACTTAGATCTTGCCGAGAACCAATTTGAGAAACTTGAGCGTCTCCAAAACGTTTGCATACGATTTATATTTGGTTTGCGCAAGTATGATCACGTTTCACAGTTTCGAACACAGCTCAAGTGGTTACCTATACGACTTCGCAGGAATACTCATATTCTATCCTTTTTATATAATATATTGTTTAACCCATCTACACCTTCCTATTTAAAAGAACGTTTTAAGTTTCTTCATGCTACGCATGACAGATGTTTGAGATCATCGGAAAACTTAGATTTAAAAATGCCACCACATTCCACAAATTTTTTGGATCGTTCCTTTAGTGTGACAGCAGTTCACTTGTGGAATAATTTACCAATGGAGTTAAGGCAATCTCTTGTTAAAAAATATTATTTGGCAGGTAATTGAACAAATGAAATACTCCTAGAATTTATAGTATTGGACACATAATTTTTATATTTATTTGTGTAAAGTATATAATAAATAAATAATAAATAAATAAGGAAATTATAAATGGAATTTGCAAATCAGACATTGCTGTAGTACATATTACATATACTTTGTTTATTGTACTCTTCTAAGTCACCTAAAAACTTAACATCTCTCTTCATAGTTACAGTTCAGGAGAAAAAACAGTATAATAGAGTATCAGCGACTCTCTTCAAATCTGGCAAAAAGATGGTTCCTTCTGGGTTCTGCTATTTGACTTGAAAATTATTATGTCCTTACAGATTGCAAGTAACCCATAGGGCCAATCCAACAAGTATGACAGGTTCTGTTAGATGCTCTTAACTGAAACAAAAAGGCAATGAAAAGTACTTGAATAGTTATATGTAACAAACCTGTTGGTAAAAGTTGATTTAAGAGGCTCCAAAATAATCTATGGCCATATCACCTGCAGGTAATGTAGCTACTTGCTAGCCCACTGAACCGATTAAAAACAATTCTTTTAACATTTAAAAGCTATGTTGTGTAAAAGTAATACAGTAGTAATTATAAATATCAAAAATCCATCACGCCTTATCCCGAAGGGGTGGCAGAGGCATATTATATGCCCACTTTTCACCGTGTGGATTCCTGTACCACGTAATAGGTGGTGAGCCCATTGCCGTGTTGAAATGTACAGCAGGTTGTGGCTACCTGCTGTTGAATTTTTTCAAGCCGCCCATAAGGCCTTCAACCAGGCTTAACGACTGCCATTTTACTGGCAACCGGGACCAACAGCTTGACGTGCCTTCCGAAGCACGTAAAAATCGGGCAGAGTTTAATACATTAATATGCTGAATACATTATATTTAATAAATTATTATAAATGGGAAGTCAGGAGTGAGGCACAGTTAGTCTATGTATATTGGTCACTTTAATAATACATAATAAAGTAAATCCTATAAAAACAATAAAAATCAAAAGATTTTTTCTTTTGATTTTTATTGATTTTGTAGGATTTACTTTATTATGTATTGAGTACCTCAAGTGAAATAATACTTTTCATTGTTTGTCTACACACTATCCGCCAGGTTTTGCGACAATATTTTTTCGGTTTCTGCAGATTTATTGGTCGTCTCATACATATACATCAGGGTCTCCAAGTACTAAAAGTAAGTAAGCGACCATTTATAACAACCTATTTGAAATTAAAAAATAACTTACTACTCAGAGTACAATCCAATGAAGAATTACATACGGCACTTCCATCAGGTCAAGAGTTTGACGATTTCTGTGTGTTATACCATTACCACAATAAATTCAACAAACAAAAAAATGCCATTGTCTTTATTACAGGCCCCAAAAAGCCTTGGTGGTCGTGAGAAGTTGAATTAGTTATTATGATACAAAACACTCGATAAATACAAACGCGAACTATATAATTATATAGTTGAAAATATAATTTGTTTACATTCGTCGTTCAATTCAAGGTCGTTCGACTTCGATGACAGATCACAGGTTTAATCAGTGTTGCTAAAAGATGAAAACTAAAATACCCAATACGTTTTATCTTTTATAAAAATATGCATTTTTTTAAACATATTTTTAAACATATTTTAAAAATATAGAAGTATTTTAAATAAACAATATAATAATTAAACAAAACATTTAGCACAGTATCAGTTATTAAATGAAATAGTAGTGACTAATAACTAAGGAGTTTCGACATATTTCTCCCTACTCTTGTCATTACTTTTATTTTATGCAACACAAAGGTGACAATCAAAATAATATCCGTTTGTAAGCCAAGACAAATATTTTTTTAGTTCGTTTTGAATATCTGATAAGTGGCTACAACCAAATTGTCATTAATATTTATTGTATAATAAATAAAAATTATTACAAGTTTTATAACTTTCCAAAGCTGCTGTCCGCGCTCAGGCCAGATTCGTTCACTGTCCTTTGTGGCAATACGGTTATATCTTTTGATTGCGTTGGCTTAGAGGTTTGATTTTATTACAACTCCAAGGGACAGTAGACCCGAGTGATTTGATATAAATTTCAGCTTGATACTTCCACGCGTCCCTGAGAAAGAGGATTGTGACAGACAGGCAGAAGGACGGGCAACAAAGTAATCCTAATAGGGTTCCGTATTTTTCTTTGAGATACAGAACCCTATAAACAACAAAAAAGAGGAATTCAAAATAGCATATCTTGTAATATACTATTTTAAGATATGTATTATGCGATTTTAGAGAGTACCTAAATAGAAAATGTTAAATTAGAAAAATTAATTTAGCAAATTTGTAATTTTGCTAGATCTATATAAAACTTAAGAGAAAAATTCTAATCTGTACTTCATTAGAACTTTTTCTAATTTTCAATTAAAAATAAACAGATCAACATTAAATAAAAGACAGTAATAAACACGTAAAATGTATTTATTTGCAAATATTATATTTACAATTTCTTCGTACACTTTTAAATGTATCACTAAAACTTGTTTTCAAATCTATTATTACATTTTCAGTTAATAAGAAATTTTAGTAAATTATGAATTTGATGGAAAATAATATCTGCAATAATGAATTTCGTTATTTTGAACATAATTTTGAAAATAAAGACATTATTTACAATATTTAATTTGTCTACTAAACTCTATTCAATATATTTTTGGACAAGTGGTTGTAATTTAGTTATTATTATCTACAAATATTAAAATTATAATTACAAATTTTCACTGTAGGTTAATGATATTTACAGCAATTACAATTGACAGAATGGTTAATCATGACAGTTAATTAAAAAAGTAAATTATTATTTTTATGTAATAAGAAACGTACTTAACAAACCATAAAAGAATTACATAATTTTGAACATTTTATTAGGTACCTTTTGACCTTGAAATTAATTGCATGGCATATGTATATTTCAATTTAAAAAAAAACGTGATTGTTTCAACAAGATGATATATAGGCAAAGAAGAGATATTGTCTTATGTCTTAACTAACACCTTTATACATACACATTCACTGTTGCACATGTAACTTGAAAGTATTTACAGTATTAATTACGATAAGAGATGTCTATTACGATAATTCGTTTCTTTATACGTCATTTAGACTTAATCTAATTTAAAAAAAACTTTTGTGTTAACACTATGCATCGAAACAATAGTATTTACTATTATTTTACTTGTCATCTCATGTCAATACATCTTATGTAATAATTATTTAATAAGATTTTAGTTTTAACTATGAAATAAAAGAAAAGATCGTAAATTAACACTACAATTTGTAACAATGTCTCAGGAGATATTCTCTTGGGACATGATCTAAACGAAAGAATTATCAATAACGGAAGGGGTGATAACTTGTGAGTGTTGCTCTGCATAGCAGCGGGGCGCTCTCCATTTACAACGTGAACCACCACTGATGCTGAATCTGTGGTACAATATAATCGACTTTACACAAGTTTGAGTGGGGAAATGAAAGTGCAATGAAAATGTCCTACAACGGAAATTAAATCATGCATCAAACATTTATTTCTACGAAAACGTAAAAAATCACGGTGATAACTGGCTTTCTCATTTACATTCCATTCACGTAACGAAATAAGACCAGGATTTTTCAAAGAATTGTAGCAAATATATAAATGGGGTGTAAAGAATACAAATGACGATACGAGCTCTGAGTGTACAGTGAATTTGAACACGTTGATTCAGTACTTGGGGGGGCAAAGGCGTGGAAAAAGACAAATGGTTTTAACACGCCCCTACACAGAGAAAAGTAGAGTGTATAAAGTGAAAAATGTAGAAGAGCTGTAATTGCCTGGATGAAGGTTTCAGTTAGGCGGTGTACTTTTAAATAAACTTAGGCAGAATAATAGTTAAGTTTCAAAAAGATCTACCTATTGCAAATAGTAACTTTTTTGAAAGCTTTAAAAAGGAAAGATTTTTATATGATATAAGGAGCTATGATGAAGGATTGCTTCACTTTATAGCAACTTAACGTAGAATTGTCAAGAATTATTAAATTAATTCTACCATTAAATGCCTGTACCGTACCGTAAATAATAACTCGATACCGTTAATATTGTGTTATAATTTATTTACATAGTTTACTGCTATAGGCAAATTTGATTAATGAAATTAAAGTAATAGTAAGTAATTATAACTAACTAACTATCTTCACGCTGTATCCCTGACGGGGTAGTCAGAGAGGACAGATCGCCAGGCTTCGCGATCCATGCATACTTCTTTCGCTTCTTCGAGATTCATCAATCGCTTCATACACGCACGTCTGGGTATCCGAGTACTTTTGACCTTTCCGTTTTTGTGCAATCTGCTCACGTGGTCTTCATATGTAAGTCTCGGCCTTCCCTGACTCCTTCTACCCTCTACTTTTGAACAATATATATTCTTCGTCAATCGTTCCTCACTCATTCGTTGGACGTGTCCAAACCAACGGAGCACGCCCTTTTCCAGCTTAACGCTGACACTTTCATTCAAACCTGCCATATTGCGTATCACTTCGTTACGTATTCGGTCGGCCAAGGTAACGCCGCACAATTTTCGAAGTGATCGCATCTCCACAGCATTCAATTTACTTTCATGCATCTGCTGACATACCCAGGTTTCACTACCGTAAAACAAAGTTGGCACTAGCACTGCGTTATGAATCGCCAGTCGTGCTTCTTTTACGATGCTTTGTCGCTTTACTAACTGGGACAAAGCACCGTTAACTTTGTTTCCGGCAGCTACTCGCCGTTCTACATCCGAATCACATCTTCCATCCGCGCCAAACATACTTCCTAAATACACAATTTCATTCACTTGCTCTAGACGTTACTGGTTTACCCTAATCTCGCATATAGTTCTTACGTCACCTCTTTCAAATACTAGAACCTTAGTTTTACTTGCATTCAAGCGGAGACCCTTACTTTCACACCCCTCTTTCATATTAGTGACTAATGCCTGTAGGTCGGCTTCTGATTACCAAAATTCACACCCATATTAAAATCTTTCAACTTCTGTAGGCAGCTGTCCAGATACACTATGAACAGCCAGGCGGACATGACACATCCCTGTTTGACGCCTGTACAGACATCAAAAAGAGGTGACACATCCCCCCCTACTCGCACGCAAGCCTTACAGTCCCTATAAAGCGACTGTATTGCCCGCAGTAGCGAGCCGTCCACACCATATCCTGGCAGCAAGTCCCACAGCGTTTCTCTCACAACGTTATCAAATGCTTTCTCTAGATCCACAAAAGCGCAGAAAACCTTCTGGCTAGGAGCCAGAAACTTTTCCGCGATCATGCGGAGAGAAAACACTTGATCCATGCAACCTCTTCCACGTCGGAATCCGCATTGAGCCTCCCATAAATACCTTTCAGATTTTTCTTGCATTCGTGCCGTTATAACCTTTGCATACACCTTACTAGCTAAGCTGACCAAGCTGATCGCCCTGTAGCTGGAGCAGTTTAAGCGCGAGCCTTTCCCTTTGTAAATAGGTACTACAACTGCTACTCGCCAGTCATCTGGGACCCAGACACGAGACCCACCGTACTTGATCATCTCAGCAGTAACTCTGTCTTTTCCCGCAGCCTTACCACATTTCATACTTCTTATCGCTTGTTCTATTTCTTTCATACTAATGACTTCAATGACATCGGGATCCGGAGCATCGAAGTGAGCTCCACTTCCCGACGTGGCATCTTTGTCTTTTCTTGCATACATCTTTCCATAATATTCACTCCATCTCTGCAGGACGTCACTTTGGTCTGTTAGGACGTCATTGTTAACACTAAGCACTTTATTCATACTGCAGATTGCCGAACAACTCCGGGTCTTGCCTACCACTTTCCAGAAGAGCTTGGCATTATCCCGGAAATTGGACGACAACCTTTCATCCGCTTTCATTCTTTTTTATAATTATATAGATAAATAAATAAATGATTGAATTTGAAAACAAATTTAGATAATGAAGTTAAAGTATAAAAAACTATTATGATTGGCTTAGAAATGAATGTAGCAAAATATTAGGTTATATGATTTGGTTCGATGAGCTCAACCTGAATTGGGTTTTAAATATTAATCATGTTTATAATAAGATTATTTCAATATAGGAGGTATTATACCTGAACTACTTGGCGCGCAAGTATAGTTGCCTGAGTCTCTAGGTGAAGCGCGAGCTATGAGCAAGCGACTGGTGCGCGTGCGCTGTTCCGTCTCAACGCTGATACCTCCACGCTGGGCGTAGTTCACAACATTAGATCCTCGGTACCAGTAGATGAAACTGTTGACAAATATAGAATCTCAGTATTCATTTACATAAGTAGATTTATCAGTTAACTGATTACCATAGTACAAGCTCTGCTTAGTTTGGAATCAGACGATATTTATTTATTTAATTTAATTTATGCAATGTTTTTTTCTATCTGGGACATGTTTTTCAACTGTTAAACACAGTGTTTTCTTAAGTTGTTCTTGTTCCCATTTGCTTTCAAACCCCACTTAGATTTAAGTCCTGGGGTCTACCTTTATCTTGCTGCTAGGCTCTACAGTGTCATCTGCACCAAATTAACTTATTATTAGCTTGTGTTGTGGGATCTGAACAACGGACTGATAAACATACTTATAAATTTCTAATTAAATATATTTATACAATTTATAGATAAGTTACACCCAGATACATAAAAAAAGAATCTACGACCTCCAGTTTCGTAGTCAGGTACAGTCAGCCTCAGAAGTATACCTACTGTCACAGTACAAAGTTACATAATAGATTTGTTAATAAAAATTTGCATGGATGTTCGTATGTTTAATTGTTTATGGCAATGTACTTGTTACTGCAAGTTGTTGTAGTCGTAATGTCTATTGCTCTCATTTTGGTCAACTGTTTTATTGACAAAGAAGATTCTGATATGGTAATTTACATACGTGTTGTATTAATACTATGCTTAAATATTTACTTTCATTTTTTTTTTTATAAAGAGGATGACGACAATTTAATTCGAGACGGGGATTGAATTCGTGACCTTTGCCTAACCAGGGCAATTGTCTAGCCACTAATGTTTTACAGTTCCCGGGTAGGAACAAATATTTGTGTGATCCACAAATGTTGGTTTCGAAGTTTGAAAATAATATAAGTATGTATATCAGTTGTCCAGATCTCATAGTAGGAGCTTATAGCTTAGTTTGGGCTAGAAGGCGTTGTGTACAAATTGTCCCTCAATATTTATTTATTTATATAGAGAGAAAATTACTGGATAATAACGGCTTACTGAATATAATATTGTATGTGATGATGTTATTATTTATTTATTAGGATTAAGAGTAGGATGGGCTTTGTAAGAGCTAACGGTGAAATGAATACGTCTAAATTGGAAACAGTTTCCTTTGGCAATAATACTGTGCCATACCTATGTAGGTGCAGCATAGCATAATTTCAAATTCAATATCCTGGATAATATTAGAGAAATCACTGACCTGGGAGGATCTGGTGCGTGTCTGGCAATGCAAGTTAGATTAATGTCCGAACCCGCTCTTACGAACAGTTCTGGCCCTGAGAGGATTTCAGCTTTCGAAACTGAAACAATGTAGGCAACTTTAGAATCACACACTGGTTTAGACATTCTCTCTTATTAGTTTTGTGTATTAAAACTAAATAGTAGGTCAAAAGTAATATAGTATGTAGGAACTAAATTTCTTAACGTGAAATTTGGGTACTTCACATTATGGACTGTCTAATTTTGTCCATGTAATTTGCTCACCACGTGCAGGTTACCTTTCATATTTTAATATAACACTGTTCTCAGAAGCACCTATTGTTATTCATAGCCGAAACATTTTCCACCTTACCCTTGCTATTGTAATGAGGAAAAGATATTTTTTATTTTATTTAAATAGTTTTTAATGTCTTGGTTGCTAGATATTGTATGAAGTTGTTGGCATAGGGATTATGGGAGCGATTTTGGATAAGAAACGGAATTTGTGCTACAGGAAACCGAGGAAGCGTGCGCTGTTTGATTTGACCAATGAGCACACTCTGTGACGAAGAGATAACATGTAAGACTCGCTTGTTTATTTTTTTATATTACCATCAAATCTTAAGTAGTTACCATAGAATAGATGTTAGCAACACCAGAGGTGTTACACTCGCTCTATCCTATAGCCGATATGAAACAGGGATAGGCAGTGGCTACCTATTAGTACATTTTAAGAAACCTCACAACATCCCTTAACTTGGCTAACCGAGTACTATGTTAATGACAAACAGGAACTACGGTTCAACGTGTCCCCCGAAGCATGAAAATGTTCGCAAATGGTAATGCTACCATTCGGTCACTTATTGTGCTTAACGCAGGGAACACTTACAGATAGCTAAGCTGGCGGAGTTGCGAGAACTTCAGGTTCATTTAGATATACTTTTTTAACAACCTTTTTTGCCCCTTAGAAGTTTTTTGAATAAGTTCGTTTTTCTTTAAAATATACATACATACATACATATTGTCACGCCTTTATCCCCGAAGGGGTAGGCAGAGGCATATTTAACGCCCACGTTTCACCGTATGCATTTCTGTCCCACGTAACAGGTGGTGAGCTCATTGCCGTGTTGAAATGGACAGGCGCAGGCTGCATCGACCTGCTGTTGAAATTTTTTAAGCCGCCCAATGGGCCTCCAACTTGGCTTAACGACTGCCATTTTATTGGCAACCGGGACCAACGGCTTAACGTGCCTTCCGAAGCACGGAACTGGGGTGGGTCTAAAGGGCCGAATAAATTTAATAAAAATAAAATAAATTTAATAAATCTTCAAAATATAATGTGTAAATATATGTATACATGGTAACTTACCAACAACGGTGAGCCTAAATGATAAACTTATTTTTGGTTCTGTAGATACTTGACATTCATAGGAGCCTGAGTCACGTGGCTGCGCTGGTGCCACACGTAGCGTCCATTCATTGGAACCATCCGTATGTAGTGCTGCAAAACGTGCATCGCTGCTGTATGTATGTACACCGACTGTCAGAATGTGAAGATCACGCTTGCGAATCCAAGATACCTGAACAAAAGAAAACGAAGATTTTATCACATTATAACAGGTAACATAAACTGGAATCTTCTTAAAATATCACACCAGAGTCAAACAATTTGTTTCTTCTAAAAAGGGCCTGTGAGGACGAAAAATTACCGACGTTAATCCGTCACTTTACATACTTTCAACACAGTTTATTAAAAAGTTACTTTCTAAATCTATTCCTATGAAAATAAATTAATTTCGTCGTTACAATGTAAAAAACTAAAAAAAAAACAGAATTTTATGTTAATAGTATTACAAAAAGTATGTGTATTTAGTAGGGGATGAGGAAAGCTGGCGAGCATATAGGGAAGAAAGAAATTCGTTCAAAAAAGAATGCAGAAAGGAAAGTAGGAACTGTTGGAGAGCGTTTTGTGAGGTGGTCGAAAAGCAACCAGATGCTGCACGACTGATGAAAACGCTATCAAAGTTCAACTCCTGCAAATTAGGCAGCATAAAGAACGAGGAAGAATTAGTGACTGATCCCGAAAAGATTCTGGAGATCATGCTCAAAACTCACTTCCCCGAATGCAAGAGACACACAGATAATACAACGCCAGTCGACTCAATTAACATCGAGAGCGTAAGGCTGAATAGTTGTATAACAGAGGAACATCTTAGATGGAGTGTCCAATCGTTTCAGCCTTATAAGGCTGCTGGACCAGATGGGATACTTCCGAAGATGCTGCAGACGGTAATAAACCACATAAGCGAAGACCTACTTGCTCTGTACAACAGTAGCATTAAGTCAAGATACATCCCAAAGAAATGGAGAGAGGTCAGAGCAGTCTTCATACCGAAACCTGGTAAATCATCTTACCAGGAGGCAAAGGCCTTTAGGTGTATCAGTCTCTCCTCTTTCCTACTCAAGACACCGGAAAAAATACTAGACATGATAATAAAAGAACAAATAGATAAAAGTGAATCACCTCTGCACCTAAACCAACATGCGTACATGGAGGGCAGATTAACGGATACAGCCCTCCACACAGGGTGCAGAGTTCGATATAAAACAAGGAATATGCACTAGGATGCTTCTTTGACGTCGAGGGAGCCTTCGACATGGCCACTCCCGAATCGATAGAAGCTACCCTCGACCGTGAAGGAATAGATAAAGACATATCAGAATGGGTGAAACTAATGTTGAGGCACCGACTGATACAGGCAGAGATGGCAGGCGTGACCCTAAAAGTAGAGGCAAGCAGAGGTTTCCCACAGGGAGGATGCTTATCGCCTTTACTATGGTGCCTTCTAATAGATGAACTTATTAAGAAAATTAACAGGATGCACATACATTTTATGCCACCATTTTGACCATTGACACTTGGAATGGTCAAGAGGCTTTAGTTCTTAAGTAAATTACAACTTGTAAGAGTGAAAATGCAAGTCTTTATGCCTAATGTTCCTCAATGAGGAGCGTGAGAGGTGCAATTGTTGGGCACGACGAGTTGAGGTGGACTTCAGCCACACTATTGCGAACAGCAGCAATCTTTTCTGCAGTTCAAGCTGTACGAGCATGCACTGGTGTTTTTACATCTCCTACAGACATTTTTCCGATTGTACGTACATTTGGACGATTAAATTGACCGAAAAAATCACGATGTGCGCGATATGCATTGTGATTTGAACACCCATTTTCATAATAAGCCTAGATAACTTTAAGGCGTTGCTCGGTTGTGTATCTTTCCATGGTTCAAATTGAGTTGGTCTTAAATTGAGAAATGTCAAATGAAATGCAGAAAAAAACTTGACGTTTAGGTGTGGTTCACATTTAACATCGGCCCTTAAAATTTAACCACCCGTTATAAAGTCAACAGTTATAAATGCAACTTTATGCGAATTCAACTCAATGGTCCTATAGGCTATTGTTATTGCTAAATTGTTATTGAGACAAGCCGTATAAATTTATTTCATTTGATTTTTTTTACTCTTTATACTTCACAAAAATATACCGTTTGTAAAGAAAACTCTAAATGTAGTTTTGCACACTACAAAATTAAGCCAAGCAATAAAAAAAGGTGCCGTGCATTTAAGACATGTGCTAGATGTGCAATGTCTCATGAATTATAAATGTTATTCCAAGGAAAGAATAGATGTAAACAAAAAAAAATATGCGTTGCAGTCTGAGAGTGCCGACTGGAGTGAAAACTTATTTTGGCGCATTAGAAATTTTTAAGATGGGTATTAGGGTGAATCCCAATCTATTTAAAAATACATAATAAAAACACTATAGTTATTTATAATTTGACTGTGTTTAAATACACAAATTTATAACCATCTACAGTCCACCGCTCTACCAACTGAGCTATCGAAGGTTGATAACTGAGTTCATAATTATCAATTTCACAACTTTTTATATGCACACACTATAGCTGCTGATCTGCTGATGATCTCGGTAACGGTGTTGCGGGTCCAGAGATTTCATCTCATCTAAAAATATGCGTACCACGCTAAAAGACGTTTTCACTTCAATAAAAAACTGTAAATTCCTGAAGTATTTCTCACTACTACAGGAATTTAATGATTTTTTTAAAAGACACAGAAAGAGGTTCATTTTTGCGCTCAGCCCAGGCGATATTAGATAAATATTCGTACCAGCTTAATAATATCGTTCGATAACTATCTGTGCATAAGGTCTAACCATATGTGTCTGATTGCAGGGTTCTCCTCCTACTATTTTTGGGTGCTTATAAGTTTGTCCTCATACTTTTTGGTTGTTTCTCCTAGAGTGATGGATGGTTCAAACACTTCAAGGGTGTTCGCGAAAATGCTTGCTTACCCTATGTTTGCTGTATCCAAGATGTGTGACGAGTTAAGTTCGTTCCAACACTGGTATGGATATCTAACATACAACGTTTTAAGTGTGCCTGTATGTCAGGTCCTACCAGGCACCGAAGTATTTGTTTTATTTTACATACATACATACATACATACATATTGTCACGCCTTTATTCCCGAAGGTGTAGGTAGAGGCATATTAAACACCACAATTTTACCGTATGCATTTTTGTCCCACGTAACAGGTGGCGACCTGTTATTGAAATTTTTTAAGCCGCCCATAAAGTCTTCAACTTGGCTTAACGACTACCATTTTATTGGTAACGTGCCTTCCGAAGCACGGAACTGGGGTGGGGTGTCTATTTTAGATGTTAAATTTGTAAGAAATTATGAACCCGTTGCCTTTTTAGTGAGGTGGTAACAAAAAGGCTAAAAGGTCTTATGTGCTAGACAATAATTAGCACGACCAATTAAAGTCTTGGTAGTCTCGGACAAAAGTCCTGGTAGTCTCGGACATGTTTTATTTTAATGATAGAAAAATATCTATGCCTCAGTCAGCTTGCCTACCTATCTTCAGATAAGTTAAATAAGTTAGTTAGTTAGTTAGTTATTCTTTATTGTAACACCAAAAATACATTTAACATATTTACAATGTGATACAAAATGGTTTTACAATTGGCGGCCTTATCGCACAGAGGCAATTTCTTACAGGCAACCTTTGGATGGAGAATTATTATGAGAACTAAATTTGGGGCAGAATGGTGTTAAGTACATTAAAATATTGCCACTTCGGTAATTTTTATATTTTCAGTGACATAAATGTATACATATACAATACATACATACACAGATACATACATAATATATACATACATACATATACACAAATACCTACAATACTATAAATATTAACGGTGTCTCTCTGAAGGCAGAAACGCTAGATATAGCCAATGGCTCGCAAGTAATGGTCGTTTACTAACTTTTTGAATGTGGCTAGACTTTGCGCACGTCTGATAGATACTGGCAGTGTATTCCACAACCGAACCGCTTGGACAGAAAAAGATTTGTCCAGAAAATTAGTAGAATGCCCAGGCATCTTCAATCTCAGGTTCTCTGATGATCTTAGACATTTATTGTTGGAGTCACTCAGAAACTCAAAACGTTTTTTGAGATAGGTAGGAGTAAAGGGGTTAAAAAGAATGGTATATAATAAGAAGAGGATGTGAGTATTCCGGCGAAGGCGAATAGGTAACCACTTGAGTCTTTTTCGAAATTCAGAAACATGATCATATTTGCGTAATCCAAATATAAATCTTATACAGAAGTTTTGGAGTCTCTCAAGTTTATTTAACTGGTCCTCATTATAACTCCTAAATAACTGACGTCTGCATAATCAAGAATGGGGAAAAGGAGCGATTGCACAAGCGCAGCCTTAGTTGTAATAGGTAAGAAATTTCTCAACCTGCGCAAGGACCCAGCCGCAGCAAACATTTTGCGTCTCACCTCATTCAACTGTGGGCCCCAGGATAAACATGAGTCTAAATAAATGCCCAAGTTCTTGACCTTATCACTGTAGGAAATATCAATGCCGTTGCACATAACTTTTGGAAGTTGTGACCAGTCAATTTTAGACGTCATCCTAGAGCCACCAACAACGATAACCTGAGATTTACATGGGTTCACTTTTAAGCCATACGATTTACTCCAGCTGCAAATAGTTCGCAGATCATCATTGACATTGTCAATAGCCTCGCTAAGTTGATCTAACGGAGCTTGGGAATATATCTGGAGATCGTCTGCGTAAAGGTGGTAGGAAGAAGTTAAGTCATTTGAGATTGAGTTGATAAAAACTGCGAAGAGTAGGGAAGATAAAACGCCACCCTGTGGCCCGCCAGCAGTTACATTGCACCACGATAAAGAGGAGTCTTCAACATTAATACGCTGCCGTCGGCCAAACAGGTAACTATGAAACCAGTCAATCACTGTTGGAGATATATTTAGGGAGGCCAGTATACTGAGTAAAATATCAAAGTCCACCGTGTTAAAGGCATTGCTGAAGTCCAGCAGTGCTAGTACTGTGAGCTTGCCATTTTCCATGCCCGCTCTGATGTCGTCCGTAATATGAATTAGCGTAGTGGTTGTACTATGACCAGTACGAAATCCAGATTGAAGGGGATTTAAGAGATAGTTATTAGAGAGGTAATTCATGAGTTGAGAGTAAAGGAGCCGTCCGAGAACTTTTGATAGAAAAGGGAGAATGGAGATGGGGCGGTAATCAGAGAAGGAGGAGGGATTTTTCTTTTTAGGGAATGATCTGAGCGTTTTTCCATGCCACTGGAAATATGCTGTTGGTTATAGAGAAATTGAAGATGTGACAGATGACAGGAAGAAGTTCGTCAATGATAGGAATAATCATATTACGGCTTAGACAGTCAGTACCTACCGCATTAGAACCGATTGACATTATACTCGTTTTAACATCACAAGCAGATAATTGACTAAAAAAGAAAGGAGAACAGTCGGGAGGGGATATAGTTGAAAGATGTTTAAGTGTCTTTTGTTTTATCATTCTATCAAAATTCGACGAAGATGAGAAATGCTGATTGAGTAAATTCAGATCTAATGTTTTAGGCAAGGACTCTTGATCAGACTTTTCCACTCCCAATGACCTTAGAAATTTCCAGATTTTTGCTGGATCTCCGTTTTCAACAGAACTGTGAATATGTTGGCGTTGAGCATTCCTACACACCTTGCTGCAATGATTCCTTATGAGTACATATTTATCCCAATTTGAGGCTGTAGGTCTATGCTTATATTTCGACTTGGCTGCAGCTTTTTTAGTGATCAGTACCTTGATATCATTCGTGAGCCATGGCGACGGTAGATGTTTTATTTTAATTTTGCGAACTGTAGCATGTACGTCATATAGCGATATTAAATGTGAAGTGAGCAGTTCTACCTTATCATCGACGCAATTTGAGCGCAAAAGTGGGTCCCAGTCAATGTCATCGGCGTCCCCGCGCAATTCATCGAGAATCATACCATTAAAAACACAATATTATTTATAAGTAATATAAATTATAATTTATAAGTTTGTCTGAATACCTACTTTTATTGGTTATAAATAAATGTGTGAACATTAGGTGTTTCTACGTATTGAAATGCTATTTTGCAAGCTGATGGTCACGAATCGTTGGTAGTGGAGTGGAGTGGCGCCTTATTACAAATATTCTCCCCATTCCACTCCTATCATCTCGCTTTTGTTTAATATTAAACAAAAGCGAGATGATGTCAACAACCGATTTAGAAATCTTCTGTGGCTTCTGGGCAGGCAGTCAACTCTATCTCTAAGCAACAAACTCAGAGTGTACAGCTCGGTCATCAAACCAATCTGGACCTACGGCATTCAACTTTGGTCTACTACCAGTAAATTCAATGTCCTTTGTCTACAAAGAGCCCAAAACTCTATCTTGAGAACCATTAGTGGCGCAACGTGATTTACCCGCAACTCGGAAGTCCACGAATATCTCAACATGCAAACTAAAGAAGAATAGGCTAAATCGTATTCGGCCAAATACAAAACTAGATTAGAGCAACACCCTAACCCTCTGACGGGCAATCTCTTGAAACCTAACAAAATCAAGCGCCTCAAAAGAGCCAATGTGCTGTTTGCCCGGGATGAGCAAATTAGTCCATAATTTGACCATTTAAGGTCAATGTATACCACAACCAATCTGATAAAAGTTGACTGATGGCAGATAAACGAAGTAATAAAAAAAAACACTCACAGAGCAAGCCCTTGTGACACACACCCTGAAAGAACTAGCTTCTTTCACGGTGTGATTCACATTGGACAGTGTGTATATCAACACCGATGAGTTGCCAACCACTATCTAAATTAATCATTAATAATTGGTTTAATATAAAACCAATACACATGATTTTGTAGGTATTTTTATGGGTTAACACATTAAAAAGCCATCTCGTATATAAAACATTAAAATACGATATATTTGAGTAAGTACTCACTTCCCTTCTAATGGAAACATGTAGCATTATGGAATTTACTTTTTTTTCTTGCTCTGTGGAAACAACAATGTTTTTACTTGCAGAAAAATCGAAAAACATTCACTAAATCCTCACTTCTAAATATTTTACATAGACACGATAAGACGGGTACTCAGTATTGAAATTTTCTCAGTTCCTAAGCCCTTATTGCGTCTTTGCGCATTTTTGGTATATCTTATTTATTTTTTGTACATTTCAAAGCTTCCCCCTCACGGTTTCGCCCGTGACACACTTCGCACTCCCGTCGTCGCATCTATTTAATCCCGTCGCTTATAAATTCTACAATATTGCATATAAATTTGCCCGATTTTACGACATTTATGATTACTGCTGCGCTCTCCAGGGTGGTAGTGTGATGACATATATCCTATAGCCTTCCTCGATAAATGGGCTATCTAACACAAAATTATTTCTTTAAATCCGACCTGTTCCTGTTAATAGCGCATTCAACCAACCAAACAAACAAACAAACTCTTCAGCTTTAGCTGCTTGTTACTTTTTAACAAACTCTTTAGCTTAGTATAGAATTTCATTTTTCTATTTTATATTCATTTTAGTTTTTGTGGACCTTTTCAAACTTTGTAATATTGTTGCCAATTTATTTGCTTACATTTATTTTATTGCAACTTGCACATTATACTACTTGCAGCAACTTGCACATCTCTCTCTCTAAACCCTGAGAGCGAGTCATAGTATCATATGCAATCTGCGTCGGCAGCGTCTCCAATGAAAGCCCGACTCGGCTTAATTTTTTCCAACATGTAAAAATGTTTGAGTAACATTTTTACTGTTGCAAATTGATTTTGTAGTACATACGAGTATTGTCACGCCTTGATCCCCGGACGCGTATATATATGCCCACTTTCACTGTATGCATTGTTGTCCTACGTTACAGGTGCCCATTGCCGTGTTGAAATGGACAGGCTTAGGTTGCGGCCACCTGCTTTTGAAATTTTTCAAGCCTTCAACTTGGCTTAACGACTGCCATGTTACTAGCATCTGAGATCAACGGCTTAACGTGTCTTATGAAGCACGGCAACGCTCACCAATGTAAAAACTACAAAGTATTCACCCATCCGTGGCCATAGCCAAAGTTGCTTAACGCAGTGATCGCTAGCAGAACACTAAGTTAGCGGGGCCTCAAGCGCTTTTTTATCAAATAATTTAGAAATTTCATTAAACCGTGTAAAACAATCACAATTTCAGTATACTTAGCTGGGGCAGAGCGTTATTAACATTTTTTTTGTTATTTAATAAGTACATAAACCCCGCATTTTCGTTGAAAACATTTTGTGGCAGCGGGTAAAAATATTACACATTTTGTAAACGCACCTTCCAAATCCATATCCCGGGCGTCCCGACCTTTGTAATCTGTTTATTAACCTTAAAAGTCTAGTAAATAATCCTTACCGAACGCCCTATAACCACTGTTCCATTGTGACACGGTCATAAATGGCAAACGCCAGTATAAAATGGGACTAAATCGTTTTGCAGTATTTTATTATTACAAAATAAAACAAAATCGCCTCCACTGTGGCTGGCTATGTTCCAAAATGGGTGGTCTGACTTGTTTCGACTCCATTATCACGACTATAACCGACAGCGACGTTCATGCGAAATTTCCTATTGCACTGGGACTCGTCCGGAAAATCAGACCTCACATACGAACTATTAAGTCATATTGGCAATTTTCGCCCAAAGCGAAGTGTCGAAGACTTTGGTAGAGACGGCTAATAGAATTCGTTTCGCCGTTTTATTACACTCACGCTTTGTTGAATTTCACTTATGGTCGATATTGTTTTTTCTAAAATAGTATTTCTGTGTGTGAGTGGTCGGTTTTTGACATTTTTTTTTAAATAAAGTCTACTTATAAAGATGGTTTAGTAATTTTAAAAAATCGCTCGTAGCCCCGCTAACCCAGTGTTCTGTGAATGATCACTCCGTTAAGCAACTTTCGCTATGGCTGGTACTCGGATGGATGACAGCTTTGTTGGATTTACCTACATGTACGAGTGTTTCAGTGTTTCGGAAGCCACGTTAAGTCGTTGGTCCCGGTTATCAGTAACATGGCAGTTGTTAAGCCAAGTTGAAGGCCTTATGAGCAGTTTGAATAATTTCAACAGCAATTCACGAAAACCTGCGCCTGTCTTTTGTGGTCTATGTAATGGGGCAAAAATACAAACGGTGAAATGTGAGCGTATAGTATACCTCTACCTACCCATTTGGACTTTTAGACGACCAGCAATTACCTTAAAAATGATTTGATTTTTATTTTTAATTGTTGATAAAATTTTAAGGACATTGTTTGAGGCAATCAAATTTCTAAATATGTAAACAGAAAATACCCAAACTCTTAACTTAATATTAAATCCAACCAGGCATTTCAATCCCTAAATTTCATGACCCCAGCAGTAATACGCACAGTAATAGTGCCTTTATATCAAATCAATTTTCTTTTTTTACGTCCTTATTTATCTGTAAATTTCATGATGTCCCATTTTTACATTAAAATCGCAATTACGCTATGTTCTAGTAATATTTTATTCGTACCTTGATAAAAACAGATTTGATATAAACTAGTTTTATTAAAATGCCCGTGTATTAAGGTTTTCCCGTATCCCAGAAAATCCTAGGAATACCGAACATAGGAACTTAGGCCTGGGATAAAAAGTGCCTATGAGGTAAGCACGGATTAAAATTTTAATAAAATTGAATCAGGAGTTATAACGTGATTGGGTGAAAAAAATTCAATTAAAAAAATGTATTATCTCTGCCACCCCTTCGGGGATAAGGCGTGATGGATATTTATTTATTTATAATTTTTTAGACGGATTTTTTTTCGACTATAACGAAAAAAATACCCAATTTGTTGTACCTAGTTGTTTAATAGTTATGCGCGACCATTTCGGCTATTCATTGTAGTTTTTTTTTTGATGGTAAGGTGATAAGGTATGTTATATATAAGTACAAATCATAATTTTGATCTTATTGTCAAACATATTATATGTACATTACATATCATATGTTTGACAAGGAGATCAAAATAATGATTTGTAGGTTACCTTGATGTAGCTGGAAGGCTGAAGTCCTGCTACAGAGGTGCCACAAGTGGTTTCCAAGGGATAAGTACTCGTATATTGTTCAGATTGTAGGTTAACAGGTTATTTAAAGTCTCCTCAGCAGATTTTTAATAATATTTAGAGAACCATTTACTTAACCATATATTGTGTGAATCTAATAAAATAATTTGAAAGTAACAGTGATATCAGAATTATTTCAAAATTCTTTAAAGTTAGAGCTTTGCAAAAACTACCTAGAAGCTTTCAAGTGAGGATTTTGACAGGTCTTTTTTTGAATAAAATTCTCAGTAAACACGCTTTTACGTAGAATACCTTCTATATACTTAGTCAGTTACTGATCTATGGCGACATTTCATATGCCAAATCTGGCATTTTGAAGCAGGATTAGGGTTTATTATTATTTTGTATACAGATTTAGCAAAGGTAGCTATTGAAATATTTTTACTTGTTGAAGCGCTCGTGGCCCCGTAGTCTCAGTGTTCTGTAAACGATCACTGAGTTACGCAACTTTCACTATGGCTGGTACACGGATAGGTGACCACTTTGTGGCATTTACATTTGCGAGCGTTTCCGTGCTTCGGAAGGCACGTTAAGCCGTTGGTCCCGGTTGCCAGTAAAATGGCAGTCGTTAAGCCTGGTTAAAGGCCCTATGGGCGGCTTGAAAAATTTCAACAGCAGGTAGCCACAACCTGCATCTGTCTATTTCAACACGGCAATGGGCTCACCACCTATTACGTGGGACAGGAATCCACACGGTGAAAAGTGGGCATATAATATGCCTCTGCCACCCCTTCGGGGATAAGGCGTGATGGATATTTTTTTATTTTTCCTTGGGCAATAAACATTTAGAAGCCGGAATATTGTCAAGGCTTCGCATATGTAGGTTGTTTTAAATATAAGCAAGTGAATTTTAACAACAATCTTATTAGATAACTAAATTCTTTCTTCTTTCTTTTTTGTGTTTTGTGGGAGTTTTTATTGTCGGCAAGATAGATAGTGTTTTAACTTACTTTCTCTGTTCTTCCTGGACAGCTGCTCAGACCACACAATATACCTCCTAGACGGTTACGTTTTCCTATTATTTACCAAATTTTTTTGTTTAGAAATTTATTATTTATTTTTGAAGAAACGTTATAAAGCTTACTAGACCCATTCGCACTTAGCAGAACTCCGAGGAGAAGAGGAAATGTTCAAACGGAACCCTCAGTTTGTGGTGTATCGTACATATCCGTTATTTTTTTTATAAAGTATATCATCATCATCCGAGCGTCTGTCCCAGTTGCGTCTCGCGACGCCCGGGGTCCGCTTTCCTACATTTTCTCCTCCACTTCGCACGGTCGTCGGCATCCCCTGTAGTGAGACCATTGGCACGCATGTCATCCCTTACGACGTCAAGCCAGCACTTCTTGGGTCTTCCCCTCTTACCGGGACCCGGCGGGGCTGACATGGCCAGACATTTGTTACCTACGTAACCCGACGGTTTCCGCAAGATGTGACCATACCAACGAAGGCGACACTCTTGCAACTTGTCTGCAATGTCACGGACGTGAAGGTTGCCGCGGATGCGAGAGTTCTTCACGCGGTCCATCCGCGTGACTCCACACATCTACCGCAGCATCTTCATTTCCGTGACACGCAGCTCCTGCTTGTGTCGCTCCAATATCGGCCACGTCTCACTGCCATGTAAAAGGACAGGTCTAATAATGGTTTTGTAGACCTGTCCCTTCAACCGGATCGGCATTTTAGGATCACAAATGACACCGGTCATCTCCCGCCATTTGGCCCACGCGGCAGCAATGCGTGACTTGACATCGCAATCAATGTCGATTATTCGAATCGATATTTAACCTGGTCCGTGCGCTCGACCAAATCACCGCCTTTGCGGACGGATGTGGGATCTGTCGAGTTTAGTACCAAGTACTCGGTCTTCGCCACATTTAGTTTCAGACCGCCGTACTCAAGCGTCTCCTTCCACGCCTTTACACGTCGCACCAATCTGCCTCTGTCCGCGTCTGCCAGCGCAATATCGTCAGCATACATGAGCAACCATGGAGGCTGCTCATGCGGGTTTCTGATGCTGTCCGACAATTCGTCTAATATTACACTGAACAGAAGCGGACTAAGGACAGAACCCTGGTGTACCCCGACGGTGATGGGGAAGGGTTTCGTGTCGCCAACAGCAGTCCGAACCATTGAATCGGAGTCACAGTACATGTCCCGGATAGTGTCAATATAGACCTCTGGACCCCTTTTGGACCGCAGTGCCCACCAGATCATCGCACGAGGAACACAGTCGAAGGCCTTCTGCATGTCTAGAAACAAACAGAGCAGAGGCGTGTTCTTCGACCTGTATTTCTCTGCGACAACCCTCAGTTCAAAAACAGGGTCCGTAGTCCCATGACCAGGGCGAAACCCATATTGACACTCCGAGAGAGAGTACACTCCTGCCGGATCCGAGAGTCTATAATCCTCTCGAAGATCTTCATGGTGTGGGACATCACCTTTTTTCATAAAGTATAATTTATATGAAACTATGAAAATTTTTAAGTACACGTTGAACTTCAAAAACTGACATTATTCATTAAAATTAATAGCTTCTTTTTTGGAATCATTTCCTAAAAACGTTTGTTCACAGAGGTCTGAAGGTTACGTCACACTTCACAGTCGAATTACTTTTTCATTACAGTTGGTTTGCTTACGTACCTACGCTATGTCTTTTTTACAAAGAAGACCTCACTACAGTGATGATGAAATTGCTGACGTAATACGCTTTGAGCCCATTGTCCAGTGTGGAGTACGTACGTATACGGGTTTTCGTTATATTTTCAGGCTGGGTGTACACTTACATAATTATAAACTTCTACAACACTATTCTGTTCTATAGCACCAATACCTCTACTTCAGTCAACTTGTGGCATGCAAATACACTAAAGTGAACGTGATATTCCTTTTTTTAAAATTGTCGTAAATAGCAGCGATTCAAAACTCATGGACAGAGTACAATGAGATCTAAGGTTCAAGATTTATGGTTTTTATTTTGCGTGATAGAGTAACAAACATTTATCTATACTTACAAACATTCGCGTTTAAAAAAAATGTGTTACTGTAGGCCTGAGAGAGGAGATGTTGTACTGAGGTTGATAATAATACATGTAATAACCGAATCTGCAGTACATTTTACCAATACTTTATTTTTATATAAAGACGCTGCGCTGCACGCCTGATAAAAAGTCTTAGCAATAAGGATTCAGGGTGCAGGATGAGTCGTATTGCTAGGTTTTTCCTCACGCAATACCTATTGTCTTGCGAATGTAATTGTCATGTTAATATAGAAGCAATAATCTTGCCGTTTGTAAGTGTTACTTTGTGACCTACATGAATAAATATATATTCCAATTCCATTCAATTTATGACACGAGAGAAGCCGTCAGCTTGTTATAAAAACGCCTGTCGCATCTGTATGTGTGAACGTGAAAATGGGAAAAAACTATAGTAACGTCGGATTTTGACAATATTTTAACCTATGGGGTTTGTTTCAGAGAAAGTGATATGGGTATGATTCCATGCTTGTGAAACCACTGGCGGTCACTTGCATGGTACAAAGTGACTATATCATCACAAAACCATTATTTTCATTAAGGTTAAAGGGTATGTGTTTAGTAAAATAAGCTAAAAAGGGTTTTATGCATCGCTTTTATGTATTTGTACTTGAGGCAAAGGTCACAGGTTCAATCCCTGTCTCGAATCGAATTGTCTTTTTCCACTTTATTAAAAAATTTTGTACTTGATATCTGGGAATTATTGGGTTTGAAATTCCCGAACTATTTCCTAATTCAAAATGTAATCCCCTCGGCATTCAGGACCTACGGATCAAAACTCGTGACACGCTTGTGAAAATCGTAAAATCCATTTATGGACATCGGCAAAGCTTCTATGGTCCGTATTCCAGAACGTTTCTTAATACTCAATCGACGCTTGAGAGCAGATTTTATAAGGCAAAATCTAGCCAAAAGCGTTGATTGAGTATTGAGAAACGTTCTGGAATACAGACCTAAGTGTTTCTTTTTATAAATCACTAGCGGTCCGCCCCGGCGTCGCACGGGTGGCAAGCTAGTGATATTATATTGATCATGTTCTTAATTTCGTAATACCTCTAATATGAAATATCTGATTTTTAAAATTCATAAAGCTATAGTAGTTGCTAAACCATACTTGACAATAAACTAATTTATTTGGATATAAGAACTAATACCAAAATACAAATAACATGGTTTGAAAAATTACTACCGATTTTAATAATTTTATAACATGAAAAAGTAGTTATAGTGACGAAGCTATTATAGTAATACATACTTTATATGTTATTGCGGACTCTTTTATAGATTTTAATCTGTTTATTAAAATTGTAGAACATTAATTTGTTCTATCGTCAACAGTTTTAGTAATTATATTACACCCTGGGTTTTTACATAATTTGATTTGTTTACACATTAATTGAGATTGCGTATGGAATCCTAAACTTTTTAAAAAAAGCAATATAGCCTATGTTACTCATAGAGAATGTAGCTTTCTAATGGAGAAAGAAATTTTAAAATCGGCCCTGAAGTTTCTGAGTCCATTAATAATAAACAAACTTACAAATCTTTATAATATTAATTTAGAAGTTTATACTAGTGGACGCCTCGAAATGGTTTTATTTTAACATTCGGGATAAAAAAGTCTGATGAATCCTACTAATATTATTCACTTGCATTTACGTTTGTGGTGGCACTTTGGATTAACACAACTTTTTATCCCGGCAACAAGTTCCTGCGGAAAACGAATACAGCAAAGAAAATTTTTAATATCATACACTAGTTAACGCCCCCGGCTCCGCAGGCGTGGTAAAGTTTTACCGTTCCCGTTTCCCACAGGACAGCGTGATATACTCTATCACGCTGTCTTGTGGGAACAAACATCCATCCATTCTTACAAACTTTCGCGTTTATAATATTAGGAGGATTATTTAATACTAGTTGTCGGCCGCGGCTCCACGCGCGTGGTGAAGTTTTCCCGTTCCCGTTTCCCACAAGAACTTGTTCCCGGGATAAAAGTAGCCTATGTGTTAGGTACTCTGATGTGTAAGCTATATTATTGTAAAGTTTCATTAAAATCCATCTATTAGATTTTGCGTGAAAGGTAACAAACATCCATCCATACTATCAATCTTTCGCGTTTATAATATTAGTAGGATTATTTAATATTTCTAAAGAAATGTGTTCAGTAGGCCTGAGAGAGGAGATGTTGAACTGAGGTTGATAGAAATACATGTAATATAATTACACATGAATTGCAGCCGAATCAACAGTACATTTCATCAATACTTTCTTTTTTATAACGATTTTTTTTATAAAGCCGCAGCGC
Source organism: Thumatha senex (assembly GCA_948477245.1). Classification (NCBI taxonomy): domain Eukaryota; kingdom Metazoa; phylum Arthropoda; class Insecta; order Lepidoptera; family Erebidae; genus Thumatha; species Thumatha senex. The sequence continues at coordinate 10,348,080 of OX419741.1, read as the reverse complement.
TGCACGCCTGATGAAAAGTTATAGCAACATAAAAATTGAGAACCACTTTCAAACTCAAAAAGAATACAAAAGACTAAAAATCTAAACACGTGTGAAATAAGGTAAACGACATGAAGAAAAAAAAATACTTCATGATATCTGACAACAGTTGACTTACCGCTCTATCAGCTAGGTTCTTGACCCGACAGTGCAGATAGGCTGGTTGCCCCACCGCGGCTGTGTAATCTCGTTTAGTTGCATTGTCGAAATACGGCTGACCGACGCCCTCGGTCGTAAGCGTAGAATTAACATCGTAGGCCACTGTAGTGGTACTGCTGTCGGCAGTTTCACCACCGCCTGCTGATAAACCTGTAAAAGAAATCATGGTTATGCAATATAAGAAACAGTCTATATTTTTTTAAGTTTCTGACTATTTTACTGGACTTATCAAGATCTCCGGGGCTTAAGAGACCACACCTGCTACCAGGTGCACCTACTGTTTATTTATTTACACTTTATTGTACGCCGGAAAATACAATTGTACATTGAGATTGTAAGTTAGGGGAATAGTACAATGGGCGGTCTTATCGCATAAAGCGATTTCTACCAGGCAACCTTTGGATGGCGAAATTTGGTAGCAGGTAATGAGTGGTAGCATCATGGCGTACTAATTATAACAATATCACTACATATTATAAAACAAAGTCGCTTTTCGCTGTCTGTCCCTATGTATGCTTAGATCTTTAAAACTACGAAACGAATTACGATGCGGTTTTTATTAATAGTTAGAGTGACTCTCATAGAAGGTTTTTATGTATAATTTGTTAAGTTTTTGTATACATTGACCAAATTATAACGATATTTAGATTTAGATTTGTTGGGTATTTCGGAAAAAATAAGCCGTCTGGGAGCTTCCAACAAGAACGCTGCCTAAACCCTTTGAGATATAACAAAACAATGTACTGTGCAATTGTGTATCTAATGTAGGTCTACTAAAAAGTCCGCGACGATATATGTCTATCTTATAAGAATAACATACTATATCCATTTAAATACTTTAAAAAACCATCAATTATAAAGTGGTTATTTGAAGGCTATTTACACGAATTGCTATTAGTCCTTATCTTTTTTTCTATATTAGTTGGCTTCAGCATTTCATGAAGATTATTTTGTACCTTTACACCTTGCAAATAAAATGAATATCTGACGAGGTATCGCAAATTGAAAATAAAACGCAAAGAAATTAATTTCGTGTAACCATAATTCGACCGGGCGGGCCAGGCGGGCCGTGCGGGCGAAGGTAGGTAGTTAGGTAATGGAGAGCGGAGAAGTAATCAATGAATTTGGAAAATGTTTATACATTATTGTGAATGTGAAATTAATAAACAACGGGATTAAATGGGTTCCACTGGGTTCGAAGTATGTCTCGGGCGAAGCCGGGCGGGACAACTAGTACATTATATATTACATAATATAACTACAAGAAGATTATATATTTTAACTGAAAAATACTATAAACAATACAAATATAAATAAAATAAAACAAATATGGCATAATAATTCTGACAATTTCAAAGATAACTTAAAATTTTATACATTTATGCATGATAAAGAAAAATGTGTGTAAGTACTGACTACAGAAACTGTGCTCCTTTAATATTGCCTTAAATTTTAATAGGGTTTGAGCTCGTCTCACCTCAATTGGAAGTTTATTCCACAGACGTATTGCTGTAATAGTAAACGATTTGTCGTAGAATGCCGTTGAGTGTGATGGCATCCTTAGGCTTAAGCTCTCCGATGATCTAAGACATCTAGTATACGTTTCATGTAGGAAATCAAAACGTTCCTTAAGATAGGAAGGAGTTGAAGGGTTAAATAATATATTATACAGTAAGGAATGTATGTGAGCATCCCGGCGAATCGGTAACCACTTGAGTTGCGTTCTGAATTGTGAAACATGGTCATATTTTCGCAAGCCAAAAATGAACCTTATACAGACATTTTGAAGACGTTCAAGTTTATCTAACTGCACCTGCGGATCCCAAGACAGTCTAGAATCGAAAAATATTCCTAAATTTTTAACCTTATTGTTAATAGGAACAACCACACCATCAAATGTAATAGGAGGAGTATCTGTCCACACAATATTTGATGAGATTCTGGAACTGCCCATTATGGTCACTTGCGTTTTTAATGGATTTACTTTGAGGCCATGGTTGCTACTCCATTTGCTGATTTGTATGAGATCTCTATTAATAACCTCAATAGCGTCGTTTAGATGTTCGAGCGGTGCTTGACTGTAAATTTGTAAGTCATCTGCATATAGGTGGTAGGAAGAGACAATATGACTGGAAATAGAATTAATAAAAATTGAGAAAAGAAGAGGAGATAAAACGCCGCCCTGGGGCACCCCAACGGTAGTATTGCACCAAGTAGACAATGTGTTTTCAATACTTATTCTTTGCCGGTGACCACACAGGTAACTTTAAAGCCATTCAATCACTTTTGGATATATGATAAGAGAGCGGAAAACATTAAGTAATACATCAGAATCAACAGTGTGGAAAGCATTGCTGAAGTCTAACAATGCGAGCACTGTCAGATTTCCGCATTCCATACCAGACCTAATATCATCCGTAATATTCACTAAGGCCGTAACCGTACTATGTCCAGGACGAAAACCGGATTGAAATGGATTGACGATATTGTTTTTGCGTAAAAACGAAGTGAATTGGGTATGTACAAGTTTTTCAAGGCCCTTCCAAAGGAACGGTAAAATAGATATGGGACGATAGTCAGTGAAAGACAGTGGTTGGGGTATTTTTGGCAAAGGAATTATTTGACTGTTTTTCCAAGAGGTTGGGAAAATTCCACTGGTTATAGAGGAATTGAGAATAAAACATATAATCGGAGGGATTTGATTGAGGATGGGAAGGATCATATCCTGTTGCTGATACGGTCATCGCCTGTTGCATTCGATGTAATCGATGTGATACTCTTCTTATCATCACAAGAAGTGAAAAGATCAAAGACAAAGGGTGAAAAGCTGGGTTTCGGAAGAGATGAAATATATTTTATTGTTTGTACCTTGGTAGTACTATCAAGGTTGGACGTGGCAGCAAAGTGTATGATTCAGTAAATCAATATTTAAATCATTTGGAACATTATCCTGATGTTGTCTTCCAACCCCCATAGTTTTAAGAAAATTCCAGACTTTACCTGGATCCCCATTTTGAATATTACTGTGAATGTACTGGCGTTGTGCATTCCTACACACCTTGTTACAGTGATTACGTATTGTAACATATTTTTTATAGTTGATGTCACTGGGCTTTATTTTATACTAAAATTTTGCTGCAGCTTTTTTATGAATAAGGCTTTTAAAATCCGCTGTAAGCCACGGGGCAGGCGGATGTTTAATTTTGATTGCACGGATAGGTGCATGTTTATCATAAAGTGCGGTAATATTATAAGTGAAAATTTCAATTTGGTCATCCACTGACCCACTGGTCATAAGGGGCCTCCAGTCAATGTTACTTGCATCCTGACAAAGATTTTCTAAATTCATGCCACCAAAATTGCGCTGCATGATTATTTTTCGCTTAGCTTTCGGAATACGGATTATGTAGGATAGGAAGTGTATTGTCTGATAACTCAGGATATGAATTTAAGTTAGATCCCTGGAAAATAAATGGCTTTGGGCCCCACTTACCCGCCTCCTCGACCAGCTCTGCGCCTGGATAGACCTCGATGTCCCGGGACGGTCCAATCCATTCGGAGGGTGCACAATTAGTTAGGGTCGACGAATAACCGATTTATTTAAAGGATCTTGCTGGTTTTCTTCTGTTTTACATAATTTAGGCGCGGAGCGCGTGCCGGTTGAGCGCTCGAATTTTTTGAGACGGTGCGCGGCTTGACAGCGGAACTACGCGGTTCGCGTAGCGCGATGGCGCGTAAGCATTGCGGTTGGCGGGTGATTTAAATAATAGGCCCAAAACCCTACATTCCCCCCACCGAAATCCGCTAGGATTTCCCAGTTATAGAACCAAGGAAAAATTACAAATTGTTGATAATTAAACAAACTGTTGAATGTTAAACAATTGTTGAAAGCTAAATTAGATTGTTGAATATTAAACTAACAATACTTGTTGAAGTTAAATTAACAAATAATTGACAACGTTTTATGGGAGAAGTGGACTGTATATTCTGTAAAAACTTAATAGTATTCTAAGATAATAGACTAAATTATGAGAATATGTAAGTACAAAATTGTTTCGCGTGAAGTCCCGAGTAGTATATAAAATATAAATTATGAGATTAAATGAATTACAACATTAAGATTACTCAGACTCAGCCAAGGGGAGAGGACTGAGTTTATTTACTGGCCTCGTAAGCTCTCCTCTTTTGGTGTGCACACTGACCACGCGCACAACACCATCCGGACCAGAATGCAATTTTATAATCCAACCTAAAGCCCATTGAAGAGGAGGTGTGTCAGCGTTCACGAGCACTAAATCATCGATTTGCAAGTGTCGTCAACTATCGAACCATTTTTGACGCTGAAGGAGAGTGTGCAAGTAATCTTTTCGCCACAGACGCCAGAATTGTTGAGACATTTGCTGTACTAGTGGCCAGCGGCTAAGTTTTCCTGATTGAGCAGTGGTAATATCATACTCCGGTGCATCTAATAGATCTCGCCCTATCAAAAAATGTGCAGGTGTGAGAACTTCGAATTCGCTTGGATCTGACGACAAAGCGCACCAAGTTGTCGTGGTCGTGGGTCACTGCTTCGACTCTGGCAAACAATGTAGACAGTTCTTCAAACGTGAGAGACGGCTCGCCAACAGTTCTCTTCAATAGCGTCTTTGCAGATTTAATGGCCGCTTCATAGAGGCCTCCGAAGTTACTGCCTGCTGGAGGGTTATATTTCCACTCAACTTTGCGTACGGTGAGACTGCGAGAAATCTCATCAACTTGAGACTCAAAAAACTGTGAGACCGCCGCTATCTGCTTACCCGCTGCAATGAAGTTGGTACCGTTGTCTGATATGACTGCATGGCATAGACCACGTCTTGCTGTAAAGCGGTCGAACGAGGCCAAGAAGCATTCAGTACTCAATGACGATAAGGTCTCTAAATGTACAGCTCGAGTAGCGCAACACACGAATACACACAAGTACGATTTAGAGATGGAGCAATTTTACGAGTTGACTATTTTGTATAGAAGGGGCCCCCAATATCAACACCGACAGTGTGAAATGTATGTATATCTTGACTTCTAAATTTCGGTAACTGACCCATAAGAGGTTGCCTGGTTACGGGCCTTGACCTTGAAGCAGGATATACATTTGGTGGTCCGCGATCGTATGACGCTGCGTGCTGAAACGATCCAGTACTTTTGACTAAGAATACCTTGAAGTGTTCGTGGATCCGCATGCAGATTAGGCAACGTTACATTTTTTGGGCAACAACATGGGATGTTTTTTATCAAACTTAATAGACGATTGCGAAAGACGACCCCCCACCCTGAGGAAACAATCCGAATCAATGAAAGGGTTGAGCTTTCGCAAACTCTGCTGAGGTTTCAGGCCTTTAGATAAGGCTGAAATGTCATCCGCGAAGTGTTGTTGCTGCACCACCCTGACCACAATATTATGTGCCTTACGGAGGTCACCAATTGAAAGCCCATTGCGGTCATGTTTACTTGCTTTGCAATTCCGCAAGAATTGATACAACCGAGCAACGACTTTGATTAATTTATTGAATTTTGAAAACCTTTCTGTGAGATCATAAATGATATTTGAACAGCCAGTGGTCACTAAAACCTTCGACTCTATATAAGTTTTGATTTCTGGTGGATTATCGTCTTTGAACTCGTCTATAGAACGAACTGGCCATGAGTCACACCCCAGCCATATGGGACCGCTAAGCCATTCAGGCATTACCAAAAGAACTGAAGGTAATGTGCCACGGGAACATACGTCCGCTGGGTTGCTTTCTCCACTCACATGGAACCAACTATCACTGGGAATCATGTCCAGTATCTTGGTCACGCGAGTTGCTACAAATGTTTTTAATTTGTAGCTGGGGGTATTCAGCCACACCAATACTACAGACGAGTCAGTGAAGAGCAAAGTCAAGTCGATTGTTACGTTGCGATCTTTCAGCATAGATGTTACATACTTGACTAGTTTGGCCAGCAAGTGTGCAGCCATCCACTCCAAACGGGGCACGGAAACCGTTTTCAATGGAGCAACTTTAGATTTTGCTATAAGAAGACTGACTTTCTGTTCATCTGCACTATTGGACGTGTGCAAATATACTACCGCTGCATACCCAAGTGTCGATGCATCGCAAAAGCCTAGAATCCGACAGTAGGTATTTTGCTTGACCATGACATGTCGTTCATGTCTTAGTTCTGACAGGAGGGGTAGTTCCCGTACGTATGCAAGCCACTCTGTTTCAAGGTTTGCAGGCAAACGTTGGTCCCAGCCTAGCTGGAGAGCCCAAAGTTTCTGCATAAAACACTTGGCATAAAACACACTAGGGGCTACAAACCCAAGTGGGTCGAACAAACGTCCTATATGTGAGAGAATGGACCGCTTTGTGACTTCTTGATTTAATGGCGCCGTTCGAAACGAGAAACAGTCAGTGGCTGGTTGCCACTGAAGACCTAAAAACTTGAGTGACAAATCTTGATCATCGTCGAACTCAATGGGTGTCTCTCGGTGATCTACCGGCACAGCTGCTAGGATCTGTGGACTATTACTTGACCACTTGCGTAGAATGAAGCCAGCACTTTGAAACAGTGCGCGAAGAGCAGCCTGAAGCTGTAAAGCGTCCTCTACCGTGGGTAATGACCACAACAAATCATCCATAAAAAACCGGTTTTTAGAGTCAATGCCGCATCGGGATACTTCTCAGCCTCGGACTCTGCTAACGTGTGCAGCACCTTGATTGCTAGGTAAGGACTACTTGCCACACCATAAGTAACTGTATTGAGCTCGTAAACCCGCATAGGTTGATCTGTTGAGTCTCTCCACAGTATGTGTTGATACTTGCGTTGCTCTTTGTCCAAAGAGATAAATCAAACATCTTACAGATATCCACCGACAAGCAAATCTCGTACAGCCTAAAGTTGATTAAAAGCTAAGCTACAAACAGACCTAAATAGGTCTTTTTGTAGCTTGGGACCCGGTAGTACCACATCGTTAAGCGATTTTTGATTGGTTGTTTTGCAAGACGCGTCAAACATCGTTCGCAGCTTCGTGGTACTTCTGGAGGGTTTTACAATGCAGAAATGCGGGATCAAATATTTGGAATCCACGTTCTCCATTTCCCCTAAGCAAGTTATGTGACCCATGGACTTGTATTCGGCCATGAATTCGTGGTACTGGGTCTTTAATTTTGGGTCGCGGTTGAGCTTCGCTTCTAAATTTATCAGCGTACGGAGGCCATTTGTCGAGAACCACCGAGTTTATGGTCCGGACGAAATGGATACTTGACCGTAAATCGGTTTACTGTAAACCGAAAAAGTTAAAGTTCAGAAACCGTAAACTGGTTTCTGAACTTTCTCCAAAGGTATGCTCTCGACCTCCCAGAACGCATTCATGACTTGCTCAATATTCACGGTGCTTGTTAAGCCGCAAAAGGCAGCCCGCTGGCATGGCAACACTTTTATTTATCTATACTATGTATGTATTTAGAAATATTTAAGTATGTTTATCAGTTATCTAGATCCCATAACACAAGCAAATATTAGCTTACTTTGGGCTAGATGGCGCTGTGTGAAAAGTGTCCCACAATATTTATAATATTATAATATTTATAATTCAATTCAATTCAATTCACTTTATTTGCTTGAAATATGGTTCACAAGATGTTGTAGTTACAAATTTAGCTCAATACATATTTCGCCATTTAATCAAGGCATGCAAATGATTAAACACAACAATTATTTAAGAGACATGGTAAAATTGTATACGCCTAGAAAAACAATCAAGTCAACATGAATAGATGTAGGTACATTAGCAAATAATAGAAAATAACTATACGATAGAATGTCAGAAGTAATAAGATTAATCAATTAAAATTACATGTTAATTATACAAATGTCAATTCATAACTATACAAATGACGTCAATAAAATTTTGCAAATAAATTATTTTATAATACCTATATGTCAATTTATAAAATAAAAAATGTTAATTTAAATGTTTTACTCTTCGTAAGGCAAAAATAAATTTGTTTATTTTCGCACAAATCAGTATTTGTGCGAAAATAAACAAATTTATGCCGCAAAATTTTTAGGTATAACCTTAGACGCACATTTAACGTGGAGGGAACACGTTGACAGTTCAACGTGTTCCCTCCACGTTAAATGTGCGTCTAAAGTTATACCTAAAAATTTTGCGGTTGTTATTTGATGGACTAATGTACTATCATAAGTTATATTAAAATTTATATGTTTACCTTTAAAAGTTTTAAACGGAATAAGTTTAGTTTTCTCGAGATTAATTTTTAATTCATTAACATCAAGCCATTTAACAACATCCCGTAAAGTACGATTGACTTCTAATTCAAATGTGTTTTTATTTTTACAGTCTAGAATTATCGTTGTATCGTCGGCAAACATAATACAATCATGCAAAATGGCGTATGGAAGATCATTAACGTAAACAAGAAACAGCAAAGGACCCAAAATACTGCCCTGAGGCACGCCAAGTAAATTATTTCTTGGCTTTGAATCAGCAGTTATAATAAAATTTGATACAGCGTCATAGTTAGTTACTCTAGTAAATTGATTTCGGTCGCTGAGATAGGATTCAAACCATTTTATAGCTGGGCCTCTAATACCATATCTGTCCAGTTTCGCTAGAAGTCTTGGATGTTTTACAAAATCAAATGCCTTACTAAGGTCCAGCAGTAAAGCACAAGTCGGAATACCATCATTGATATTTTTAATAATTGACTTCACCAGCTTAAAAGTTGCAAGTTGTGTGGATCTATATTTTCTAAATCCATACTGTTCCTCAGTCAAAATATAATGCTTATCCAAGAATGCTAGTACTCTTCTATACATAACTTTTTCAAATATTTTTGAAAGAACAGGAGTTAAAGCAATGGGTCTGTAGTTATTTAAATCAGATTTTGACCCTCGTTTATGTAGAGGCTTAATTATTGATAATTTTAGTATTTCAGGGAAACAACCCTGCTCTAGGGATAGGTTTATAATATGAGAAAGAGGTTCTGCTATATATAGTGCTATACGTTTTAATAGATCTGTAGTGATATTATCATAGCCAGAACATTTTGAGTTTTTAAACATTTTAATAATATTAAATATTTCAATAGGAGTCACTGGTTCTAAAAATATACTGTAATTATTACTCTTAATGTTATTACAATTATGGTCAGCTTGTTTATCAATACTATTATTTTGTATAATGTCAATGAAAAAAATATTTTAAGAATTAGCTATGTCAGTTCCAGATGTACACCAGTTACCATTGTCAGAAACGCTATCAATATATGTCCTAGTTTTCGCAGTGCCTACATGTCGGTTAACGATATCCCACGTTGCCTTACCCCTATTGTTTGAATTCGAAATGTATCTTTGGTTACTTAATGATTGTGTATCATTTATGCATTTCCGTAATATTTTTGAATATTTCATAATTCATTTTATTTTCATGATTTCTATTTAGGTAGTACTTGTATCTCAGTGAGCGTTTTGTCTTACAACTTATCTTTAGGCCTTTTGTAACCGAAGTTGGTTTACCAGATATACATTTATTCTTTATAATTTTTAGGGGAAAACACAATTTATAGTATAACACTAAATCATTGTGAAATGCTTCAAAAGCCATATTCGTGTTAGATAAACTATACATTTCAGAGAAAGAGAGGCTACTGATGCACTCAACAAACTTACAGATAATACTTTTGCTGAGATCATTAACTGCAGTAAAGTGGTATTTAGCTAGAGTAGTTTTTGGTTGTTGTTCAAATTCAATAGTTTGCGCTGTGTTGTGATCAGATAAACAAAAATTATAAGTTTTACCTTTTGCTGTAGGAATATTACAAATTATATTGTCAATACATTTATGCAGCCTCGTTGGTTCAAGGATATGACATTGCATACCGTGGTTTGAGAGAAGCTCCAAAAAATTTGTACTTCTGCTGTTCCTAATCAATATATCGATATTGAAGTCGCCACTAATTACAATTTGACGTTTTTTGTTTTGCAGCATAACTAATACGTTAGTAAGTGTTTCAAAAAAAATATGTATATTGGAGTCCGGTGTTCTATAAACACATATTATAATAAGATTTAACGAACTAATATCCACACCACAGACTTCAAAATGTTTTTTGATACTTAGCCTATTTATTTCATTTAATTCTGAGCCTTGCAAGTCATTCCTCAGCAAAATACATTTACCTCCTCTACGTAGCCTTTTTTTGGCTCAGTGTGATTTCAACGGGGCGACAGTAAATAGAGGCTAGATGCAAGTTATGTATTTTTAAAAATTGTTCGTCTTCCTCTACCAGAAAATGTTCACATAAGCATAAAGCGATTAAATTATTATTGAAATTCTGCGATTCATTTATAACAATGTATAATTCATGCATTTTGGATAAGACCCCTCCTATATTTTGGTGCAATATTACACTATTAATTTTATTAGGTTTAATATTTACGAAAAAGCAAGTCCTTCTTGTGTTCCGGAGACCTAACAATAGATTTGGTAGTATCTTTTTTAAGTACTGTAAAGTAATGTGGTATAGTACCTTTCAGAGGCTTTAAATCCTGAGGACTTTCTTCAGATACTGACTCGATAATATAATTTTTCATGTCGGTAAATAAGGTCTTTAGACCAAAATTATTTAATGTGCCATAATATTTGTGAAACATTGTATCATCATATCTAAGATTTAAATTGGAATCTATTAACAATGCATAATTATAGTTACATATATCATTATATAATAAATTATTAAAAACTTCCACCCTACAATTGTATAAATAACTCGAACCACTGAATTTATATACTGGTAAGCAAATTATTATATTCGTATGTTGCAATTTCATTAAAATATTCCTAGTGTAAGTAACAAATTCATGGTAGTTACTAGTTTTCTCAAAATCCTTACCACCAATAAGAATTATACATCGATCAGTTTTGTTAAAATCCATCAATTTTTTATCCAAATTATATAGTAATTGCTTGATTCCACAGTAACTTAAAATATAATGGCAGATATCGTAGCAGGGAAAGGTATTTTGTGCTATAGATAATACATTATTCACGTTATTACTACTTAATAAACAAAGTTTGTTTCGACGTAATGGATTTGACGATGGTATCTGATGACAAAAAACTAGTGGCGCCATCTAGGTGTTGGGCAGGGTTAACACAACCTGAAGTCATTCTGCTGCGAACGTTATCATAATTAGAGCAAGAGGCTCCATTAGCAGTATTATCCTGACTACCTGTAGCAGTCACTACGACATTACAAAGCCCTAGGTCTGTACAGCTTGTGTTGCCTTCATAGTCTGACGATAAGCTGATATGCCTAGGTTTTGAATTACTAGGTGTACTCTTACATCTGGGTGACTTCTTTATTGTTTCTGAAAAGATCCTTTGGAGATGAATTGATTTATTCGTCGCTTTGCTTAAGGCATTTTTCAATTTCATGTTTTCGCCGTTCAATTTCTCAATTTCCTGATGAGCACTCTCGAGCTCATTTTTCAGATGTATTATTTCCTCTTTCAAGTCATTGACATCACTGTCATACACCGTAGATAGATCAGGTAAGCTGAGTCTTCCATAATCTGAATTTATTGAACTAAATGACAGATTCAGTGATGTATTTTTACGTCTCACTGTCACATTTTCGTCGCCCATGTTTGGTGCAGAGTAGGATCAGTTCTGTATCCGTTTAATGGCCAAGCTTGTTTAAGACTATAACCACGCAGACGTTTATGATTCAATTAAAATAACAAAAAAAATGTTCAAAAGGTAACATAAAAACTGGGATCCGTACTTGCGCCACTTGCAACGTATTTCAATTTCATTACCTCAAGACCAAAGTCGATTTACTGTGTGGCGATAAAATTACGTTCCACAATATGCATCAAATTTTTCTACCATGATTAGAATGCGTCATAAACAAGATTGTTGACAACACTTTCAAATCAGTCACTGAATTTGAATTAACATTTTTTCACTAACGGACACGGTAATGTTTGCGTACTAATAATATTTGTTTTTCTGTTTTTTGTCCGTTGTATATGTTGATTAGGTATCAAAGGCACTGTCACTTCAAGTATTTAATAGTTTATTACTATTTTATTTATTAATAGTGAAGATTTTGTACACTGTTTCACTTGGATGTTTGACTTGAGTTTATTTAATATTTATCGTAAATCACTTTGAGATAACATTTGCACCTGTAATAGGCTTAGTCACAAACACAATTTGTTTTTCAAATTTTATTAATTATTGTATTTCAAATTTTTAAAACAAAGAATAACAGGAGCCTATGTTGGCACATTGGCACACTAGCTTTTATAAATATTTATAATATTTGCGAGGTAGAGGATTTGGATAAGAGGTTTGTGAATTGCGCTACAGACATGATTGAAAGAGTTCTCCGGCCAACAGTGGACAGCGATAGGCAAATTTGATTGTATGAATGACTACCTAGTTTAATTCAAATATAGCAAAATTTTGTGTATACTTTACACCAAAAAAAGACCACGTGAGCAGATTGCTTAAAAACGTAAAAATCATAAGTACTCGGATACCCAGACGTGTATGTATGAAGCAATTGATGAATCTGCAATAAGCGAAAGAAGTATGCATGGATCGCGAAGCCTGACGATCTGTCCACTCTGACTACCCCGTCAGAGATACTGTGTGAAGATAGTTAGTTATAAAAAATCTTCAACTGCTGATTTACGGACGAGCCAATGATGTGGGCTGCCTTACGGGGTCTGTAGTTCAGACTGCAGTAGCTCCTAATAGTGACAAAAATCAACAAAAACATAAACAATAGATAATCCCAGCAGCCAAATTACGAATTTAAGACGGAACGCCTAAGTAGATTTACTATAGGGACAGAGATGATCTCGTCTTACTATCAAAACTAAAAGCTTGTGATACTTGACTAGCGATTAGAGGTGCCTTCTCTGGCGTATACAAAAGAAAGACCGCAAGTAATGTTTGATAAATGAATTACACGAGAAAGCTTTCTTTATTTCTGTTGTTTGTGGAATAAACATACTGTTGGTTGGTGTTTGGGTATATTTGTACATGCAAAATTGTTTCAGCTGGTTTAATTAGAGAAGTTAGAAAGACTAGTTAACTATGGTTTTGAATGTGTACAATAACTACGAAGAAAATCTCGAAATAAAGAAGTTTCACAATTCGACAGTGCTTTTTAAGTTTGTTACTCCATAGGTACAGTTTATGGAATAATTTGAAACTTTTTGAGAAAAGAAAAACAATCCTTGTTTGAGAGTATTAGGTGGATATTTTGACGAATGACAATTTGAAGAAAAATTTTATCTTTGATATTAATTTGCCTCGGTGGCGCAATGGTGGTGTATGCGACTACCGCGACTGAGGTCTAGTATTTGATTCCCGCGTCGGAAGAGATATTTGTGTGATCCACAAATGTTTCTTTCCTTGTATGGTATGTATGTATTTAGAAATATATAATAAGTATATTTATCAGTTGTCTAGATTAGATCCCATAACATAAGCTTACTTTAGAATTGACGGCGTTGTGTAAAAAAAAATGTCCGACAATTATAGACAAGAAAGTGTTTATTCCAATATTATGTCCTTTTATGGCGAGTCCAATCAATTAAATATGATAATAGAGTCGAGACTTAGATAGATGTACTTAGCTGTGGTTACTAGTAGTTTCCTCAAGATTTCTCATAAAATTTGTTATAAGGAGAGCACAATCGATTACATGGTGATGAGAGTTGCATGTTGGAACCGGGTAACGGTTAGAGGAATTTTTCAGTGGTTCTAAGTGATCTCGTTGAGTTTGAATTTATATGAGTTTTTACAACGAGAGCGAACAATCAGATTAGGTGATAATCTGAAGATGCAACTATAAGTTACTTACCAGTGGTTACTCTTATTAGTTAACATATTGACTGTACGTTATTGCAATCTTTTTTAGAATTTAATATTTCAAGATCAAAGGAAATGGAATAGAATAGAAAAATGCTGTTATAGGTTTTGAAATGTACAATGAGTGGCTTTATTGTAAAGTAAAATTTCTTACAGACAAACTACTACAAAACTAGAAAAAATACTGCTGTGTGACCAATTACCACAACATAGTTTGTATTTACGTCGGTAAGTAATAATTTAATACTTTGAAATACATAAAGCTGTATGTTGAAAAGACCCCTTAACACAATGATGCATAATTACGAGTATGAACCTCAATTTTGTATAACAGCGAACTTCGTACACATTAATACGATCTGTTTATAACCATTGCTTTGTTTTCAACCGTCTAGAACTAATTTTAATCGCTATCTTAGTGCTTTTCAAAATAATCTTTAGTACAAATCCCTTCAAGTATTAATTCAAGGTTTATGTAGACTCGACCTGTCTACTTTTAGATTACGAAGCACACTATCTTAGAAGTATGGCGGTCTATTCCACGAGGAGTATTTATCGAACTACGTGACTGTGACCTCCAAGTAATACTCGATATATAGAATATGTTGTGGGATGTGTCATGTTACAGACTTGAGCGTCCATCATTCTGACAGCTGCCAATATCACTAACCTTCTCGATTTTCACAGCGAAAATTACTATGTCACGTCACCAATTTATCTCCTGACATGTATGTCAGAAGATAAATTGGTAAAGATTATATTACATTACAATAAAATTCAAGGAATCGCTGAAGAATTTGAGTGGATTTCTTAAACAGAATCTGTGTTGATGATATTCGTCGACAAAGATTAAAAGATAAAAGTTGAGGTTCTTGGAGATTTAACTTTTATTGTTATGATAATAGTAAGACAGTCTGAGAACGTCTTAAAACCTTACTGATCTACCGGGGGTTTAAGATTGAGATCTGTTCTTTTGCACAAAAGCTTGGATTGTACAAGCCCTATTTTAATAATTTCAAAACAATTCTTTGATGTTCAATTATATTATATCAACTAAGTTTCAATTTTCAAATAATTGTTTTCTTGAACAATATAAATCTTGTTATTATTATAGATAGATTTTAAATCGAAATATATTGAGGTTGGGTGTATCGACAATTTATTTACTCCTGACAGATCTATAATAATAATAATTAACCCTCGAGGACAGTCGTTATCTTTTATAGGATTAACGCAACCCTATGAGGGCATAGTAGATTCGCTTTTTGAGTCATCCACTTTCTGATATCAACAAAAAAATGTATCAGAAAGTTATTAAAAAGCTCACATCCGCAGGGCAGCACGTGGCTACACATCGGTCCCGATTCCTCAGAGTTTTGTTCCTCTTCTGCACCGGTTACGATTTAATGGCCTAACGGGAGAGCAGTGAGGGTGCTACTCCCGAGAGTGCAGCAAATCTCAACTCTGGCTTGCCTTAATTGGCGGGTCAGAGGGAGGGAGCCAGAGCTATATGCTCGGGGGTGGAAGTGTCATTTTCAAGGGCATAACTACGGGGAAGCCCGCTCCGGGCCTGGCCAGCGAAGGTGAAACCGGCGCCGCACCGCTCGACACCCCAAGCCGCTCACACCGGTGTTGCCCTCTGTCGCCTTACAGGCTTATCATGCCTACGGTGACTGTATAGGGGGCCCATCTAGTGAGTTGGCAAGTCACCATCTGCCAGTATTTTGATTATAATATATTAAAATGGCAGACGCCGTCTTCATCCATAGTTCTAATCACTCAGTTCATTTAACCTCCAACTTAATAGCCCAATAGTAGTTAGCATATTGTACAATAGTTTAACTCCCATTGGAGATGGTCCATTACCGTTCTTCTGCATAAGGCGGACGTGGATTGTCTGCAGTGGAAGTCCCATTCCCTGTTACATTAAAATTTTCAAAAGGCCTCTGCGTGTTGGACCTCTATGTCCCCATGTAAGCTTCCCAAAAGACCGGGTATCTTCGTAAGAAAAAAAAAAGAAGATACCCGTGAAGAAGAAACAAATAATAATAATAATAATAATTCCCCCTCGAGGACAGTCGTTATCTTTTATAGGATTAACGCAACCCTATGAGGGCATAGTAAATTCGCTTTTTGAGGTATACACTTTCTGATACTAACAAAAAAATGTATTAGTAAGTTATTGAAAAGCTCACATCCGCAGGGCAGCTTGTGGCGAGCTGAATGTGCGTGGCTACACATCGGTCCCGATTCCTCAGGGTTTTGTTGCCCTTCTGCACCAGTTAGGATTTAATGGCCTAACGGGAGAGCAGTGAGAGTGCTACTCCCGGGAGTGCAGCAAATCTCAACTCTGGCTTGCCTTAATTGGCCGGTTAGAGGGAGGGAGCCAGAGCGATATGCTCGGGGGTGGAAGTGTCATTTTCAAGGGCATAACTACGGGGAAGCCCGCTCCGGGCCTGTCCCGCGAAGGTGAAACCGGCGCCGCACCGCTCGACACCCCAAGCTGCTCACACCGGTGTTGCCTCCTGTCGCCTTACAGGCTTATCTTGCCTATGGCGATTGTATAGGGGGCCCATCTAGTGAGTTGGCAAGTTACCGTCTGCCAATATTTTGATGATATTATATTAGAATGGCAGACGCAGTTTTCATCCATAGTTCAAGTCACCCAGTACATTTAACCTCCAACTCAATAGCCCAATAGTAGTTAGCATATTGTACAATAGTTTAACTCCCATTGGAGATGGTCCATTACCGTTCTTCTACATAAAGCGGACGTGGATTGTCTGCAATGGGGGTCCCATTCCCTGTTACATTAAAATTCTCAAAGGGCCTCTGCGTGTTAGACCACTATGTCCCCATGTTAGCCTACCAAAAGACCGGGTATCTTCGTAAGAAAAAAAAAAAGAAGATACCCGAGAAGAAGAGACAAATAATAATAATATTTACTTTATTGTACACCAAGAATAGCTATTACAGATTAGTTATTATGATATAAATCAAGTACAATGGGCGGCCTTATTGCAAGCAGCAACATTTGACTTCGTCTGATAGTGACTGGTAGTGAATTCCATAGTCGCGCTGCTTCAACAGTGAAAGATTTATCAACGAAGTTTGTTGAATGTACCGGTAAATGCAGTCTCAAGTTGTGCGATGATCTCAGGAACCTTGAGTGCGTGTCACCTAGGAACTCAAAGCGTTCCTTGAGATAAGAGGGAGCTAGTGGGTTAAATAATATATTAAATAGCATAGAAAGGATATGAGTATATCGTCGAAGGCGAATCGGGAGCCACTTGGGTTGGTTGCGGTATTCAGAAATGTGGTCATATTTGCGTAACCCAAATATAAACCTAATACAGAAATTTTGAAGGCGCTCAAGTTTATTTAGTTGCTCCTCCGTAAGATCAAGATAGTTGGCGTCAGCATAGTCTAATATTGGAAGTAGTAATGACTGCGCAAGCGAAATTTTTGTTGGAATCGGGAGAAGGCCACGCAATCTTCGCAACGAGCCTGCCGAGGCAAATAATTAGCGATTAACTTCCTGCAATTGAGGTCCCCAGGACAGAGTTCTATCAATATATATCCCCAGGTTCTTAACTCTATCACTTACCGGTAACGGATTAAAGATAATTTGTGGCAACTGTGCCCAGTCAACTCTGGAAATCATCCAGGTACTGCCTATCAGGATTACCTGAGTTTTAGTGGGGTTCACTTGCAAACCAAAGCTGTTACTCAAAGTACATATCCGTTCCAAAATTACAATTTGTTACTCTAAAAGCTTCGTGTATGTCATTGAGTCCAGCTTGTGAGTATATTTGCAGATCGCCTGCATAAAGGTGGTAAACTAATTGTTTTGTAATGGAATTAATGAATATTGCAAATAATAGAGGAGATAAAACGCCACCCTACGGTACACCAACAGAGATATTGCTCCAGGAGGAAACTGCGTCATTAATGCAAATACGTTGTCGGCGACCAGTCAGGTAACTGCGAAACCAATCAATCACTGGTGAAGATATGTTAATAGAGCGTAGAATCTTAAGCATAATACGAAAATCAACTGTATTAAAAGCATTACTGAAGTCGAGAAGCGTCAGTAATGTAAGCCTTCCTTTCTCCATGCCCATTCTTATATCATCTGTAATATTAATAAGAGCAGTAACTGTACTATGCCCCGGGCGAAATCCTGATTGATTGGAGTTAAAAAGATAGTTTTTACTGAGAAAGGAGTTAAATTGTGTGTGAAAGAGACGTTCAAGGATTTTAGATAGAAAAGGTAAGATAGATATAGGCCGGTAGTGAGAGAAAGACGAAGGGCTAGACTTTTTAGGTAACGGTATAATTTGAGCTTCTTTCCACATCGATGGGAAAACACCACTGGAAATTGAATGATTCAGAATATTACAGATGATCGGCAACACTACATGAAGAACAGGAAGGATAATGTTTAAGGAAGGAAGGGTCGTGAATTGATCAAATGCGAAAGATTGATATTTGGGATGTGGAAGCTGTGAAAGACAGTTAAGTGTGTTAGTTTTGGTAGTATCTATAGATGTTATGCTCTTCTTAACATCATAGGCCGTGAATTGATCAAATGCGAAAGATTGATATTTGGGATGTGGAAGCTGTGAAAGACAATTAAGTGTGTTAGTTTTGGTAGTATCGTCAAAACTCGAAAAAGATGAGAAGTGCTTATTTAAAGCATCGAGATCAATATTTTTTTTGAATTTATATCTTGTTTTGACTTAACAACTCCCAAGGTTCTAAGAAATTTCCATATTTTAGCAGGATCTCCGTTTTCTATGGATGTTTGAATGTGCTGGCGTTGTGCATTCCTACACACCTTATTGCAGAGATTTCGTATTTTCACATATCTTGCGTTATATTCATCATATTACGTTATATTCACATATCTTACGTTATATTCATCTCCCAGTTATATTCATTAGGTTTGTATTTAAATTTTGTTTTAGCCCGCCCTTTTTTATTAATTAAATCTTTAATTTCATTGGTGAGCCAAGGCGACGGAGCATGTTTGATTTTTACTGCCCGGATTGGTGCATGAATTTCATAGAGGCCTGTTAAGTTACGTGTTAAAATGCTAACCTTGTCGTCAACTGAACTTGAATTGTATAAAGGTGTCCAATTAAGTTTTATTGCATCTTCTCTTAATTTATCTACACTCATCCGAGTGAAGTTTCGCTGCATTAACACCTTAGATTTTGCTTTGGGAGGACGAACTTTGTAGGAAAGGAAGATAAGATCATGATAGGAGAAAACATCAGCTGAACATTGCCCGTGTTTGACTACATGCTCAGCTGACGAAACGATAATAAGATCAAGAAGGGAAGGAACACAGTTAGGAAAATGGTGGGTAGTATTCAAAGGAAAAATGGTAAGATCACAGGATTCTAAAATATTGCAAAGCTTGGAAGAGCGGGAGTCATTCTTTACAAGACACGTATTAAAGTCACCTAGTATTATAGTATGTTGATAAGATGGCACCAGGTTTTCCAATATATTCTCAAAAGAAGCAAAATAGTCAACTCTTAAGGAGTTTCTGTAGTAAACACCAAGGATTACCTTAATGTGATGAAGTTCCACTTCTACAAAAATATACTCGCCCGAATTTGACGGCGGTGGCTGTGCTGATACCTGTATTATATTGTAGGGAATTTGTGAACGTAAATAGATAGCAACACCTCCACCCTCGCGATAATTCCGAGCGATAATTCCTAATTAGCTTGTATCCTGGTAGAGTAAAAGGAAGAGGAGACATATGTGGCCTCAACCAAGTCTCCGATACGAAAATTGCGTGGATGTTGTTACAGCTTAAATTAGCCATATCAGGGAAATGGGCGGTAATACTCTGGGCATTAATATGTACAACATTGAAATGCATGGGTATATTAGAAAACTGTGATTCGAGCTCGTCTGCGAGTGAAGGCTCAAAGCTCACCAAACTATTATTCGGGCTACATGTTAAATAAGTACTAGAGCTATTATAAAAATCATCATCCACTTCAGACGATGACATCAACTAAATATATATATACAGCAATAATATATATAAATAATAATAAAAAAAATAATAAAAAAATAAGAAAAAATAATAAAAAAATAAAATAAAAATGATACTGGTAAGTAGGTACCTATACAGTCCTGTTCACCCACCAGCCGAGTCTAAATACCATCAAATATCAGTTTATCACTCTAAACAATACTATTTAAAAATCCTATTAAGAAAAATTAAATAATATCGAAACGCAAATAAACTAAAAACTTACAGATCACAGATCATCGTATTGTCAAGTAACCCTATTTGTTTGTAGTTATAGGACTTAGATTCTATTTGACTATGACGTGGAAGTCGAAGGCGTATTACGAAGACACTAAGAAAAAAAATATAAAAAGTATGGATCTAGTTTCCTTTGCTTGCCCAAAATGGGCTAGAGCAAATAATAATGTCATCTATAAATTGACGCCTCATTTGACACCTCGCTCGCTCGGGTTGTAATTGTACTTAGTTTTATTTAATCTATGGTTGTAATCATAATGTTATTATGTTATTTTTAAGTTAAAAGTAAACATGTAATTTTATGAAACTGTAAATGAATAGCAGTGAAAGTGAAAAATCAACACTACAGATAGTGTTACCCGAAAGTACATAATTTCGCGACGATGTCAGAAACAATCACCCTACAGAAACAATCATCATTGTTTTTTGGTCGTCGCTGTGCGTCTGGGCTTTGCACTGGCACCTTTCGACCTTTTGAGCAGTAATAATCTTCTCAGTTTCCCTTGAAGTAGCCGCAGGGATTTTTAGTTGATTTAGCTCGTGAAGCGAAGTGATGCGATGACGCGTGCCATCAGACCCAGCTATGTGGATATGCCCCTCTCTTGTCCAGCACTTATTTACACCAAACCGTTCCCGTGCAGCCATGAATGCTTCATGCCTGGGCTTTGTCAAGAACTCCGAAATTGTAATACCCGAGCCCTTGAGTTTGGTTTTCGCAAACCAAATGCTGTCGCGATCAGAAACCTTGTATAATTTTACCAGTATGGGTCTGGGTTTATGGGGAGCAGATGGTCGCCCCATTCTATGACAGCGTTGGACATCAGCTACTACAAAACAATCAATCTGCAGCTGCTGTCTTACCACACTCACCACCACTTCTGAGACATCCTCCGTAGTTTGCTCCTTCACACCATGCAAGAGAAGCATTTTTCGCCGACTGCGTGTTTCCAAGCCATCCACCTTGCGTGCCAGACATTCCACTTGTTGTTGTAGCAGTTGTAAGGCGGACATGGTAAATGTCTTAAATGCAGCAAACTCAGAAACCAAACCGCCACTATCATGTGCAGTGTTGCTGGATAACTTTGACTCAAAAGCGGCCATTTGATCCTGGAACAGAGCTTTCAAGTTTGCAAGTGACTCCTGTATGCTTGACTCCATGTTGTTGTGTTGTAAAGTACTGCAATCTGTTTTGTTGAAGGGAGATAACACTCACACTGGTAGGTGACTACTATTAGTTATTGATTTTTACCATTAAAGTGATATTAAACGGTTATACTATTTTTTATTAAATATCGAGTGATGCAAAAAATGTATATACGTCACAACTACCCACATCCAATTATGATAATGCTAATATTATAAAGAGGTTTAATTAAAGATTGCAAAAATAAAAAGTTTTATTGGGTTGTATGGCAAATTTATCGTGGACGGTTATAGCATTGCAGAGCGGAGCAGTCAACATGAATATTAACTAATCGGTAAAATTTTCACATATCTCTGTAAAATTAATAATCGACGGAATTAACGGAAGCCAAGGGGTTCGAAATATATCACAGGTGAAGTTGTGGGGTTCATCTAGTATAATATTAGTGGTGTCGTTGGTTTTTGAACTGGCGATCTCACGTTCTCTCTCTACGCCGTCAGGGATACAGCGTGAAGATAGTTGGTTAGTTAGTTGGTTTTTTGAAGGTCTTTAATACCAGAACACCTAACCTCGGCAGGGAGGGAGTTTTATATGTATTTTAAACAGCTATTAATAATAAATTCAGCCAATATATTTCAGAGGCGAGAGCGTTATTAAATATTCTCTCAATATTTTTAGAAAACTCTGCAATAACATAACATTATTTAGATTTTGTGTGAAAGCCATGATTGCCAATATAATGAGTCATAAATAAAACAATGAAGTTTGATATCTTATTTCCAATGATTCCACACGTTCTTAAAAAATAAAAATATAATATTTGATATTTACTTGTACAATAGACAGAGTTTTGAATTACACTATGTAATCTGTGTGTGGGGATGAAGAGTAGAAGCGTGCACGTCGCCATCCCTGCCAGCTACGGCTGCAATTCTACTCCAACACGAGTGCCACCAGGGCGATTACTGCTAGGGCGTGCCCCCGAGGCGACGCGCACCAGTTCGTCCCCGCTGGTGCGAAAAGTGTGAGCCAGAGCGGCGTAGGGGACCGCCACCCTACACGCGCGGCCCGACACGGCGGGAAGTGGAGGATGGAGTGCAGGGTAGCTGCGTGGAATGTTAGGGGAGGAATGACAGATAAGATGAATGAGTTGATGGATGTTATGAATGAGAGAAAGTTAGATGCAGTGTGCTTGACAGAGACCAAGCGCAAGGGCAGCGAAGTCTTGGAGCTCCCGGGTGGGATGCTCGCGCTTTGGTCTGGAGTACCAGAGAGCGAGCATGGCAGTCGGGGGGTTGGAATTTTGCTGTCCTCGCGATTGGCCTCCGGTATGTATGAGTACAAACTGATAGGTCCTAGAATCCTCTGGATCCGTGTAAAACTTGGTTTGACGAAGATTTTCCTGGTAGCTGCTTACGCGCCAGTATCTTCGTCGAACGCGAGTGAGCTAGAGGACTTCTGGGAGAGTATGAGAGAAGCTCTAAATGTGATAGAAGGAAATGAAAGACTTATAGTATGTGGAGACTTGAATGGATGGGTGGGTACCGCTCGCGATGGTTTTGAGTCGGTACTCGGGAAGTATGGGGATAAAAGGGTGAACGACGCTGGCAAGCTAATACTGGCATTTTGTAAGGAAAAGGATTTGTTTGTGGCGAACACAATGTTCAACCACAAACAAATTCATATGTATACGAGGAGATGTAAGTCAAAGAGAAGCATGATAGATCTATTCCTAATGGATAGTCGGCTCCGTAAACAGGTGATGGACACAAGGGTTTATCGAGGCGCTGAGCTGGGATCAGACCACTACCTAGTCATAACTAGGATTAGGGGTCTGTTCGCGGGTTGGCGTCATCGTACCGAGTGTCCTGAACCTGAGCCGACTTATAGCATCAAAAGCTGGAAGCTGCAGGATGCATCCATTAGGGATAAATATAATGAAAGGGTAGCCGAAAAGCTTGGCGATGTCAATGTAAGCAGTGAGAATGTGGAAAGTGTATGGCAGAACCTTAGGGATAGTATGATAAATGCCGCTGTGGAAGTGTGTGGAGAAACGAAAAGAGGCAGTAGTAATAAGCGTGATGCATGGTGGAATGAGGAAGTGAAAGAAGCAGTTCGAATGAAGAAGAAAGCATGGCTAGACTACTTAGCCTCGCGGAATGATTTTAATATGAAAGAGAGATACAAGCTGCAGAAAGTTAACACGAAGACACTTATAGAAGAAGCTCGTGAAAGGTGCAGAATGAAAGCGGATGAAAGGTTGTCGTCCAATTTCCGGGATAATGCCAAGCTCTTCTGGAAAGAGGTAGGCAAGACCCGGAGTTGTTCGGCAATCTGCAGTATGAATAAAGTGCTTAGTGTTAACAATGACGTCCTAACAGACCAAAGTGACGTCCTGCAGAGATGGAGTGAATATTATGGAAAGATGTATGCAAGAAAAGACAGAGATGCCACATCGGGAAGGGGAGCTCACTTCGATGCTCCGGATCCCGATGTCATTGAAGTCATTAGTATGAAAGAAATAGAACAAGCGATAAGAAGTATGAAATGTGGTAAGGCTGCGGGAAAAGACAGAGTCACTGCTGAGATGATCAAGTACGGTGGGTCGCGTGTCTGGGACACACTATGTCTGTTATGCAACTTGTGCTGGCGGACGGGTGAGGTCCCAGATGACTGGCGAGTAGCATTTGTAGTACCTGTTTACAAAGGGAAAGGCTCGCGCCTAAACTGCTCCAGCTACAGGGCGATCAGCTTGGTCAGCTTAGCTAGTAAGGTGTATGCAAAGGTTATAACGGCACGAATGCAAGAAAAGTCTGAAAGGTATTTATGGGAGGCTCAATGCGGATTCCGACGTGGAAGAGGTTGCATGGATCAAGTGTTTTCTCTCCGCATGATCGCGGAAAAGTTTCTGGCTCTTAGCCAGAAGGTTTTCTGCGCTTTTGTGGATCTAGAGAAAGCATTTGATAACGTTGTGAGAGAAACGCTGTGGGACTTGTGGCCAGGATATGGTGTGGACGGCTCGCTACTGCGGCAATACAGTCGCTTTATAGGGACTGTAAGGCTTGCGTGCGAGTAGGGGGGGATGTGTCACCTCTTTTTGATGTCTGTACAGGCGTCAAACAGGGATGTGTCATGTCCGCCTGGCTGTTCATAGTGTATCTGGACAGTTGCCTGCAGAAGTTGAAAGATTTTAATATGGGTGTGAATTTGGGTGACTTTACAGTAAACTGTCTGCTGTACGCTGATGATGCGGTGCTCATGGCCTCATCAGAAGCCGACCTTCAGGCATTAGTCACTAATATGAAAGAGGGGTGTGAAAGTAAGGGTCTCCGCTTGAATGCAAGTAAAACTAAGGTTCTAGTATTTGAAAGAGGTGACGTAAGAACTAAATGCGAGATTAGGGTAAACCAGGAACGTCTAGAGCAAGTGAATGAAATTGTGTATTTAGGAAGTATGTTTAGCGCGGATGGAAGATGTGATTCGGATGTGGAACGGCGAGTAGCTGCCGGAAACAAAGTTAACGGTGCTTTGTCCCAGTTAGTAAAGCGACAAAGCATCGTAAAAGAAGCACGACTGGCGATTCATAACGCAGTGCTAGTGCCAACTTTGCTTTACGGTAGTGAAACCTGGGTATGTCAGCAGATGCATGAAAGTAAATTGAATGCTGTGGAGATGCGATCACTTCGAAAGTTGTGCGGCGTTACCTTGGCTGGCCGAATACGTAACGAAGTCATACGCAATTTGGCAGGTTTGAATGAAAGTGTCAGCGTTAAGCTGGAAAAGGGCGTGCTCCGTTGGTTTGGACACGTCCAACGAATGAGTGAGGAACGATTGACGAAGAATATATATTGTTCAAAAGTAGAGGGTAGAAGGAGTCAGGGTAGGCCGAGACTTACATATGAAGACCACGTGAGCAGATTGCTCAAACGTTTTTGAAAGGTCAAAAGTACTCGGATACCCAGACGTGCGTGTATGAAGCGATTGATGAATCTCGAAGAAGCGAAAGAAGTATGCATGGATCGCGAAGCCTGGCGATCTGTCCTCTCTGACTACCCCGTCAGGGATACAGCGTGAAGATAGTTAGTTACTATGTAATTAAAAGAAATGAGAACATAATTATGTGCGAGTGGGGCTGGTGCATTGGATGTACTGCGAACGATTTTAGAGAAAATTCTGTGCCATATCATATTGTCTCATAAACATTTTTTAATTCTCGCGGGGAATGGAATCAATACATCAAACTTTTAAGGGTCACCCCAACTTCACAGTCGGGGGAGTTCTCTAGTTCTCGATAATGTTCTGCCTTATCCGTTGAACAAGGTCAATGAAAAAAAAATTACATAAATTTGTTGCTTTTACAACTTAAAAACTAAAAAATAATAAAAAATTTAAGGACAAATTTTATAAACACATGAAAGACAGTGTTTACACGTTTTCTTTAGAAAATCGACAAGTGGAAAATAAAGTCAGCAGTATACAAACAAACAATGAGTCTTATGGAAGGCTTATAGACACTTAAAACCGTGTTAACGGCGATACGTGAACACTTGAGCTTAAACAAAGACTTTGAAAGCTTCATCTAATTCGCTTAATCGCTTTCTTGTTAGGAATATCTCAATTAAGAAGCGCAGTGAATACTGTAACAATACAGTATTTATTTGTTCTTAACTAAAGACGAATGAAGAAAACAGAGTCAATAAACATTTTTATAGGAGATTTAAAAAAAGAAAACATATACATTGAGTAGATTCAACACGATTAACTTTAAAGGGATACATTTATTATTACGTAGTATGTTTCGTTTTCAATTACTAAGTTGGCAATAAAGCATACGGTTTACTTCTGATCGGCTGTGCAATATTTCATTTGCATTGCTGCACATATGGCCGTGCACAATGAACAAGGACAGACTGTGGCTACCTACTTTTATTTTATGCATATTATGTTATTCGGGTCTTTTTCGCGTAATATTTTAACTTTTTCTTACCTCTCGACGTTTCGGCTATATTGCAATAGCCGTTGTCACGAGTAGACTGACAAACGTCGAGAGGTAAGAAAAAGTTAAAATATTACGCGAAAAAGACCCGAATATCATAAAATTCATAGTATAAGTCGTGTGAGTTTAAAAAAAATTACCTTTATTTTTTTTTACTTCCTCGTGATTTAACGACTACTATGTTACTATGTTACTGGCTTAACGTGTCTTGGAAGTAAGGAAATTACACAAATGTATCACAAGATGTTTAACGTAGGGCTCGTTTACAGAATACCGAAATAACGGAGCTACTAGCCGTCTTGAATCCATGATAACAATCATCAAACCCAAAAATTGGTGTTAATGGAGATAAATTTACCTTGTATTTTTCGTGTGAAAATGAACATGATAAGCATTATTTATTATAAGTTATTAGGATAATGAAACGCTCGTAGCCCCACTGGTTTAGTGTTCTGTAAACGATCAATGCGTTAAGCATCTTTCGATATGGTTTATCCTCGGATAGGTGATTGCTTTGTTGCTCTTCCATTTTACAAGCGTTCCGTAGATCTCGTTCTTAACTACGATAATGATTTATAATCCCTAAATTTCATTGTAACATACCAGTTGTATAATATTATAAATACTATTATTATTCGAAGTGCTATATTTTACAGTTTAATTAATTCCACTGAAATCTTCGTTTAACTTGCTGGAAACCTCATAATTTATTTAACCGATTCGTCACTGGTAATTTAATGTTACGGATGCCAATCTAAAGCTCACATTAGCCTTATTTGAATATATCTTAATCGGCGGGGCGACACCGAGACCCAATAACGTAATGAATAATTTATAAAGTTGAATATGGATGTAACCCTTCCATTTCAAATGGTTCTAATTGTGATACCGTTGCTTTTAACATTTACACAATTACCTAGAATTTTGTGTGCGACTTTTTAAGGTATTATTTTTAGGCAATATTATGATAATAAAAGCTTAAGTTACATACTTTGCTTCGCCCGTGACAAACTTTGAACTCCCGTCGCACCTATTTAATCCCTTCACTTATAAATTCTAGAAAAATACTTAAAATATTCCCCGATTTGTCGACATTTATGATTACTGCTCCGTTTTCCAGGGTAGTAGCATAATGATATGTAGCTTATAGCCTTCCTCGATAAATGGGCTACCCAATACAAAAAAAAATTTCGACTAGTAGTTCCTGAGATTTGAGCGTTCAACCAAACAAACAAATAAATTCTTCAGCGTTACGAGTATAATATAAGTATGATTTAGTTAGCCCTAAAACTAATTCTCTCTCTGGAATTCAAGAATTAAATAATTATTCCATTAAGCCAGTTAGAAAAGGTGTTGATTTGTTTACCCGTTATTAAATTGTATTACAGTAGGCCACCCTTCACCTTTCCAGCGTATCTTCGCTCGGAATAATAGAACAGCTGTTGTTCCTTTCCATTTTACGCAATCAAATCAGATCCAACGAAATCGCAAATTAGAAACAAATATTTACAATAAGAAGATCAGCTTTTCACTGGTACGGACGTAGCATAATGACATCAAATATGAAATAATTATCGTCCTCGCTTTATATAAGGAATTTATTCAAAGTCTTTGCTCAATTGTTCGCTTCATTTGCATACTTATAGGGATTCTTGGCGGTATTATAAGCATTTAAATAGCTAAAACTTGTAGGTATTATATTGCACAATTTTCTTTGCTTTGAAGTTTAATACAGATCTGACAAACTTGCTAATCTATATTCATAAAAGGCGAAATCAATGACTGACTGATCACGAAATCTCTGAAACTACTAAAGATATGAAGCTCAAACTTCGTATGAAGATTCATTTTAATACGTAGGTTTCCGCTAAGAAGGGATTTTGCGAAATTTTAACCCTGGGGAAGTAAAAGTAAGCGATAACCGGTTGTATGGAAGTTCGTCACTTTCAACGTTAGAAACATAAATTTATGTACACCTGTTTTGAGTTACAAATAAATAGGTACGTGTATCGCGGTTTTGCAAAATTTTACCTATATGGGGGTAAACAAGGGTTGAAAGTTTATATGGAAAAATCTTCATAATTAAAGAGAATAAATCAA
Organism: Thumatha senex; assembly: GCA_948477245.1. NCBI lineage: Eukaryota > Metazoa > Arthropoda > Insecta > Lepidoptera > Erebidae > Thumatha > Thumatha senex. The sequence goes on along the minus strand of OX419741.1, from coordinate 10,319,411 downwards.
AAATTAAATAATAATAAGATAAGATAAAAATCAAAAATTCTACCCTTGAGAGGTAAAACAGAAGTTGTAAAAACTGACTTATTCATCACGAAACCTATATAACTAACAAAGATACGAAGCCCAAACTTTGCATGGGGGTTCCTTTTAACACGTAGGTTTCCTATAAGAATGGATTTTTCGAAATTCTACCTCTAAGGAGGTAAATAAGCGATAAACGGTTGTCTGTAAGTTCGTCATTTTCAAAGTAAGAGACATGAATTTACGTACACCCCTGTTTCTGGTTACAAATAAATGGACATGTGTATCGCGGTTTCGCAAAAGTTTACCCATAAGGAGGTAAAACAGAGATTGTATTAAATGACTCATTAATCACTAAATCCATGGAGCTAACGGAGCTATGAAGTCTAAACTTCGCATTGGGGTTCCTTTTAACACGTAGTTGCTCCCTATGAAGGAGTTTTTGCAAATTTTTACCCCTATGGACGTAAATAAGGGATAAACGGTTGTATAGAAGATTGTCATTTTCAAAGTTAGAAACATGTACTTACGTACCTACACCTGTTTTAGAAGAATCTCCTAAGGCCTGTATTACCAGCGAGTTCGGTGTTCCCACGGGAACCGAAATTAAGTTAGTAAACAACGCACAGCCTAAACATTAAACATGAATACCTGAAATTTGGTGAATGTATACTTAAAGTCTTTGGATAAGCAATAAAAACGGGATTCCAGATATTTCCATGGAAACGAGAACTACGCGGATGAAGCCACACACAGTCTAATCTAAACATAGGTACATACCTGAAATTTGGTGAAAGTGTTTATTAGGTATCTACTTTGAATCAGCCATAAGAAAGGAATATTGAAGTGACACTTCTTTATCATAAGTGAATGTTCTTTATCCACGTATTAGAGAAATTTTATAGCTGTAAAATAAATGTCGTCTGTGTTCTTAAGCAGAGAGTCAAAACATATGGTCCTCAGGCTTCTAATTTGAGACCCACGTATTCCCCCGGGTATACACGTATTCCCGGTATTCCCACGGGAACGGGAACTACGTGGGTAACACCATACACAACCTAAACTCTGGCGAACGTATTCTTTACGTACCTACGTTAGATGGGCACCTAGAAAGAATTAACGGTATTCCCACGGCAATGTAATCTTACTAATATTGTAAATGTAAAAGTTTGTACAGATTTCTATATTATTTGGAGGTTTGTTAAGTAATCACAGTTTGATGAATATCAAATTCGGCATACATTAGATAGTGAAGTCACAAAAAGGTTTTCTCGCGAGAAAAAGATGTTTTCCTTTGATATAAGGTAGGTACCCTATGTATTAATTCAGGAAATGTCTTGCATATGATATTCCGTTTCGCCCGCGTGTATATTATTCAGTTGTAAGTATGGATGTTTGTTACTCTTTCACGCAAAATTTACTGAATGGATTTTGATAAAACTTTACAATAATATAGACACACTTACACATCAGAATAACACTGCTACACGCTACTTTTTATCCCGAGAACAAGTTCCTGTGGAAAACGGGAACGGGAAAACTTCACCACACGAGCGGAACAGCGGGTGTCCATAATAATAAGCAATATTAATATCACTGAACCTCATCCTATTTGAAATGATGAGAATCTGATGCTTCCGTATACAGTAAATAGAATTATATCAAAATTAAAAAGTAGTTCAAATAGTAGCCGTGCGTTTGCTCACTGCTTTTATTTGTAGTCATAACGAACAAACAGCATCTTTTTACTGTATTAAGTTTTATTACATAGTCAATATCGGTATCTGCTAATAAATATGAAGGACCAAATAATGGTTCGGCCGCATTGTTGTCGAGCAAATAGAACGAGATGTAAGATAACGTATAATGGAATAAATTTATACGGTGTTTTATTGTTCTGAGCGTATTTTATGAGCAGTGTAATGTTTTCCTCTATGACCGAATCATTCATTCATTACTCACTCACGTTTGCTATTATGAAACTTGATTATGAGTGGAATTTTGCCGGAACCTTACCACAGATGCACAAATTCTTCAGACAGTCCATCAAAGTATGCAATATGTCTTTGACTCTCTGCTTAAGAACACATAATGTGTTTACCAGAGTACACAGGTAAGAAGTGAAACTTCTTGACGACATTTATTTTACAGCTATAAAATTTCTCTAATACGTGGATAAAGAAGATTCACTTATGATAAAGAAGTGTCACTTCAAAACAACATGGCGCGAGACCGAAAAACGCAACGATTTTTTTACAACTATAAAATTTCTCTCAAAGTCGATAAAGATGTTTCACTTCAAAATCCTTTTTTGTTATTAGTTGCACCGTGCAGCTACATGCAGAGTTAGCACCTATATAAAAACTTTTTAAAACGGGAGTGATGCAGCATATAGATATAATGTGAGTATTTCAAATTATATCTATATGCTGACTATATTGTGTCATAGTATCTATATTGCCAAATTTGAGTAATTTCTGTTTAAATATTTAACATCTTGTTGTGCATCAAGAAGCATAAGTAATCAATCTCCATATGAATTAAATTTACAGGAAGAGTGGCTAGGATACAAATGAGAACCCCTGATAAGTACGACTGGGATTTACAAATTTCTGTATGTTGTGTAATTAAGTTGAATGACAAATTATGCTGAATGTTTAAATTAACGTTAATGAAGTCATTAGTATGAGAAGTAATGGTTGTTTGTGTTTGTCAAGTAAACATATTTATTTCAGCTATCTCTTTTAGTTTCAACAAAGATTTAGTTGAGTGGAGTATTTAAGAAGAAGTGAGACAGTAAATAAATAAATAAGACAGTGACAGTAAGTTTTCTGTAGGATGCCGATATTGAAACAACATTAAACCTTATTCTCAATACCAAGCTTGCTGTTGAGACATAATGTAGATACTCTTCGATCGAGTAAAAAGGACCAATAGTTTTGAATTACGAAGTACGATACTCTGTAGTATGAAATATATAGTCTTATTAAGCATAGAAAAAAAACGATGTTTGAATGTAAAACAAATTAATATAAGGTATAGTTTGTAGAATTACGCTGAGGCAATATTAGGGTCAAAAACGAAAACCTTCATGTGAATTTCTCGTAATCAAATCAACTATGCAAATAACTAACCCCTTTATCAGTTCTAGTGATAAAGTAATTTTGGCAATTTAATCTCACAATTCAATAGTAACTTTGATACAACAAAGGTACGATACCTCTCAACTAATATTGCGATTGAAACAAGATTAATTATCAATATCTTTAGATTTATCGACACATCTTGGTTTCTATCTATTCAGACCCATGAAATATAATTTATTTGAGATGAAAAGCAGACATCTATAATTTTTATTTTATATATAATAAATCAAAATGTTTACAGTAACTTGAAACATCGCAGCAGTTACGATAATATTAATATTGACAGCTTTCAAAATCTAGCAGACACTTTTAAACTATCGCGTTTCATGCCGTCTAATAATACAGGAATAAGGTACTTACATCTTAAAATTCTATCTCTGGGTAGATTCCATTTCGTTATCGAAGTAAAGTATATATCCTTAGAATATTTTAAGCAATAATTAAACAAATACTGTATTATAATAAACTACCTGACCCCCACAGCTTCGCCTGTGACATACTTTAAACTCCTTTCGCACCTATTTCATTCCGTCGTTTATATATTTTACATTAATGTATGATAATTGCCCGATTTGCTAACATTTATACTGCTCCGCTCTTCTGGGTAGTAGCCTTCCTCGATAAATTTCTACTAAATACAAAAATATTTTTAAATTCGACTTTGTAGTTCTTGTAGCGTGTTCAACCAACCAAACAAACAAACTATATATATATATATATATATATATATATATATATATATATATATATATATATTAGTGTAGATATAGGTGAAAAATACATAGGAATATTTATATTAGATACTTGACAAATTTTCACAGCAAATTTTTGATTACAATATTACAAGTTGCAACTTGTGCAAATGGAAATGAAACACTACGGATATAATCAGATGAAGTTCCTTACTCCCAAACCTTTTTATTTCCCTTGAGAACAAATAGAATTTCGTTATATCACACACGTGTGTTTACTTTCCAACTTTCAAATAAATCAGTAGATTGACTTTGTTTGTTTTATACTAGATTTGTTTATTCTGTCCATTGGTAAATATTTCCTAATATATTGCCGAGAAAGCAATGTAGTTAATAATTGAATATTGTCTATTTTGTAAAACTTATTGTAAGTGAGTAAGGGGATGTAGAGCAGAAGCGTGCACGTCGCCATCTCCTGCCAGCTACGGCTGCAATTCTACTCCAACACGAGTGCCACCAGGGCGAATATTGCTAGGGCGTGCCCCCGAGGCGACGCGCACCAGTTCGTCCCCGCTGGTGCGTAAAGTGTGTGCCAGAGCGGCGTAGGGGACCGCCACCCGACACACGCGGCCCGACACGGCGGGAAGTGGAGGATGGAGTGCAGGGTAGCTGCGTGGAATGTTAGGGGAGGAATGACAGATAAGATGAATGAGTTAATCTCGAAGAAGCGAAAGAAGTATGCATGGATCGCGAAGTGTGGCGATCTGTCCTCTCTGACTACACCGTCAGGGATATAGCGTGAAGATAGTTAGTTAGTTATTGTAAGTAAAAATATTACTTTATTTATTTTCTTGAGTGTGCAAAGGGTATTTTCTCTAGTTAAGTACAGTTACGAACTTTAATTTTGGACCCATCTATGGTGAAATATTTTATGGCATAATTATCGTCAGCACCAAGGGATGTGATATGTTCGACTTTATTGCATTGTGAATGTTATAGCTGCATGTCGAGGGAGGAAATTACTCCTAAATTAATGTTTGTGAGTTTACTTGGTTATGAAAATTTATTGACAGTGGTTGTAAATGTTTTCCTTCAAATAATCCACTGGGTCCATCTATAATACGGTACTGTTTGTTGTACAAAAAATATACGTATTGTTCAATTATCATTTACCTACATCATTTTGATGGAATTTCATTTATTCTGCTATAATACTTTTTTTTTATATTTAAGACATGAAAGAAGAATAAATAAACAAATATTTATAATAAATAAAGAAATAACACATTCCCTATTTATAAAAATAAAATTATGGTAGTATTTCGAATCAATGGATTGATATCATTTTAAAAATGACGGTAAATAAACATAAGTAATAGACTATATTTAAATAGTGGGTTTAAAGGGCCCCACCCTGATCTCCAAGGCCCTAACAGCCACCCCTGTTAGCGGTGCACCTGTTGGTTAACAGATAAGGCAACGGCTAAGCACCAATAAAAGAAGTTCGTACGTCAGTAGCTCCCGACCATGCCAAAAATCAAAAGCTAAAAACGATAGCAGCCACATAAAGTACGGGTGGGATTTGAAAGCAACTGGGAGTACGCTTAGACAATGAAATAGAAGAAGAATTATTATGAACTAGCCGATGCCTGAAGCTTCATCCGAGTGGTGAAAAGTTTTCGTATTCGAGATTTCATACGGAAACCTAAACTTTTTTTGTCAATTAAAAGTATCCTTTGTTACTTCTAATACCTCCAAAAATATGTTAACAAAGGTCTATGATTATTAGTTAGTAGTTTTCAACTAACAAACTTACATTTACATTTATAATATTAGAAGGGATGTGGGTCCAATGAATGTAAAACCCGTTTGATTCACTTCAGTTATTGCTACGGTAAATATTAGCGTATTTCCCGATCACTGTGTCACGAGCAGATTGCCGTTGTTAAATCGTAGAAAAAGGTTTTGGAAAATAAAATATAGTCTGTATCCCGTAGAAGATTGTTAAGTTAATGAAAATTATTTTTATTAATTTATTATAGTATTGTAAATATAAACAAAAACTTAACAATTATACATAAAAACCTTCGTTATGAATCACTTTATCTATAAAACCGCACTAAAATCTGTAACTTTTTTTTTTTTTTTTTTTTATATATGAAAACTATATCATGCAAAATCTCGGGCGCCCGTTAGTTAATATATTATGCCATTTTAAAAACCTAAAGCTTTTAGCTATTATCAATTTACGTAGTTACAGTAGTAAGTAAATCTCGAAAGCTTTTCAGCACCAAAGCAAATACGACTATTCATATTGAAAGTAAATGAGACCTTGATATGCGATATTACTTTGATATATTTTGAGTGAACGTGCGTTAGTCGATTTCCTATTACCGTGTTCATGATCGATCGCATATTGAGACGGAATATATTACATAGTAGATTATAATTTATAACCTACATATATATATCTCGATCAGTTTGTAATAGTATCTCTCCCTCTCTCTCTCTCTCTCTCTCTCTATCTTCATTTCTTCATCGTTTGGCCTCTTACGGGCGCCAGCGTCGCGGTATTATTCGTTGGTCAGTTGGTGCACGAGCTCTTAGGCCCCGGAGGGCCTAAGCAACCTCACCTATGAGCTCCAAGGGGCCCCATAAAGACCCGAAGATTTTGATCTTGGAAGATATTTATGACAAATCGTACTTAGTTTGGGTTTGTGTAACGATATCTCGTTTTTTTGCGAGCAAGATACTACAAGGTTTATTACTACTATTTTAGTAGTCTATCATATAGTAAGTAGTTTAGTGCTAATATTAGTTTATTCGTATTATTATATTCATATATCAATTCTAATTATTATATTATATTATATTTATAATTATACACACGTTGGTTTGGACGGTAACGCCTGGAGAAGTCCTGACTGCGCTTCGCCGCATGAAGAATCGGAAAGCTGTCGGACCCGATGGAGTCCCCATCGAAGCCTGGAAGGCGATGGGTCCTCGCGGTGTGGGCATCTTAGTAAACCTTTTTAACCGCATACTCCTCAGCGGGCAGATCCCAAACCAATGGAGACTGAGTATTATTACTCCAGTCTTCAAAGGTAAGGGGTCAGTGCAGGAGTGCGGGAGCTACCGCGGTATTAAGGTGATGTCCCACACCATGAAGATCTTCGAGAGGATTATAGACTCTCGGATCCGGCAGGAGTGTACTCTCTCGGAGTGTCAATATGGGTTTCGCCCTGGTCATGGGACCACGGACCCTGTTTTTGCCCTGAGGGTTGTCGCAGAGAAATACAGGTCGAAGAACACGCCTCTGCACTGTTTGTTTCTAGACATGCAGAAGGCCTTCGACTGTGTTCCTCGTGCGATGATCTGGTGGGCACTGCGGTCCAAAGGGGTTCCAGAGGTCTATATTGACACTATCCGGGACATGTACTGTGACTCCGATTCAATGGTTCGGACTGCTGTTGGCGACACGAAACCCTTCCCCATCACCGTCGGGGTACACCAGGGTTCGGTCCTTAGTCCGCTTCTGTTCAGTGTAATATTAGACGAATTGTCGGACAGCATCAGAAACCCACATGAGCAGCCTCCATGGTTGCTCATGTATGCTGACGATATTGCGCTGGCAGACGCGGACAGGGGCAGATTGGTGCGACGTGTAAAGGCGTGGAAGGAGACGCTTGAGAACGGCGGTCTGGAACTAAATGTGGCGAAGACCGAGTACTTGGCAATAAACTCGACAGATCCCACATCCGTCCGCATAGGCGGTGATTTGGTCGAGCGCACGGACCAGGTTAAATACCTGGGATCTGTTTTTCACACGTCCAGTGACATCGATTGCGATGTCAAGTCACGCATTGCTGCCGCGTGGGCCAAATGGCGGGAGATGACCGGTGTCATTTGTGACCCTAAAATGCCGATCCGGTTGAAGGGACAGGTCTACAAAACCATTATTAGACCTGTCCTTTTACATGGCAGTGAGACGTGGCCGATATTGGAGCGACACAAGCAGGAGCTGCGTGTCACGGAAATGAAGATGCTGCGGTGGATGTGTGGGGTCACGCGGATGGACCGCGTGAGAAACTCTCGCATCCGCGGCAGCCTTCACGTCCGTGACATTGCAGACAAGTTGCAAGAGTGTCGCCTTCGTTGGTATGGTCACGTCTTGCGGCAACCGCCGGGCTACGTAGGTAACAAATGTCTGGCCATGTCAGCCCCGCCGGGTCCCGGTAAGAGGGGAAGACCCAAGAAGTGCTGGCTTGACGTCGTAAGGGATGACATGCGTGCCAATGGTCTCACTACAGGGGATGCCGAAGACCGTGCGAAGTGGAGAAGAAAATGTAGGAAAGCGGACCCCGGGCGTCGCGAGACGCAACTGGGACGGACGCTCGGATGATGATGATGACACGTTGGTTTGGACACGTCCAACGAATGAGTGAGGAACGATTGACGAAGAATATATATTGTTCAAAAGTAGAGGGTAGAAGGAGTCAGGGTAGGCCGAGACTTACATATGAAGACCACGTGAGCAGATTGCTCAAAAACGGAAAGGTCAAAAGTACTCAGATACCCAGACGTGCGTGTATGAAGCGATTGATGAATCTCGAAGAAGCGAAAGAAGTATGCATGGATCGCGAAGCCTGGCGATCTGTCCTCTCTGACTACCCCGTCAGGGATACAGCGTGAAGATAGTTAGTTAGTTAGTTTGTTATATTTATACATTTTAATATTATTTTGTATAGATTATGTTGGATGATTTCAACCTTAGTTTTGTGTCAAGCTCCTCTTCTAATCACAGCTTTGCAAGCGCGAATAGTTCTGTTTGCTAAATTCTCCCGGTTTCCAAAATTTTTCAATGTGGTTCATGTAAATGCTTAAAGCATTCCAGCTCATTACTCTGACTTTCTTTCAACTTTTGATTCTCATGTGGTCCACGCTATTCTTGTATCTGAAAGTTTCTTAAAACGTGCGGTACTTTCTACACAATATTCACTCCCGGGCTATAAACTAGTGCGAAATGATAGAACGAGCAAGAGGTATGGAGGTGTAGCCATTTATCTCAGGGCCGACATACCATACCATATTGTGGATCGTTCTCCGAATGAATACTGTGCATTGGCCGAACATCTATTTATTGAGATTAAGTTAAACAATAATAAGCTTCTACCTGGGCTATACTATAATCCTTCGAGTAAATTTGACTACTTTTCCTCTTTAGAATCAATATTAGAATACTCCTATTTTAACTTCGTGTACGACAATACAATCCTCCTCGGAGATTTCAACACGTGTCTAAGATGTAAAAAGATGTAAAAGATGACTTACGCAGCTGCAGACTGAGAGCTCTTGTCTCCTCTGTCAACATGCAAATCCTTGATCTTAACGCTACTCATAAAGTTCCTAACCGAACACCATCTCTTCTAGACTTAATTTTCGTCTCTGATCTTAACAAGATAGCCGCCCCTGGGGAGGTGCCAGGAGGCAGCTGCCAGCCTGTTTCTCATATCATGATCTCATTTACCTTTCCTATAAAATTCGTCCTCCTAAACGCAAGAGTAAATTTATTTTCCTTCGTAGTTTTAAAAACATTGATCTGAAGCGTTTGAGGGAAGATGCTGGTTGTATTGACTGGTCCTCAGTGTACGACTACGGTGACTTGGATGCCAAGGTTACTACTTTTACCAAAGCCATTCTTGGCTTATACGACATTCATGCTCCTCTTAAAAATGTGAGGTTCAAATATCTGCACGCACCTTGGCTCACTCCAGAAATAAAAAAGCATATATCACAGCGGGATAAGGCAAAACGTAATTATAATAAATCACCTACTACGGAATGCTAAAAGGCGTCACATTCACAACTCAATTCAAAATCTCAATACATCACAAGTATGGCAATTTCTTCGTTCCCTTGGTATTGGTAAGGAGGCATCCCACAATACGGGTGCAGATATTGACTTGAATAATCTTAACACTCATTTCTCAAGATCTCCAGTCACTATTCCAAGTGATATTAAAACTAATACTTTGAATTATCTCTCTAATCTTCCCTTGCTAATAAATACTTCATTCTTTTTTCACCCAGTTACGGAGGCAGACATTAAAAAATGTATTAAATCCATTACATCAAAAGCTGTAGGCTATGATGGCCTACAGCTACAAATGCTTCTCCCCATCTTAAATTTCGTAATTCCAGTTAATACTCACATCATAAATTATTCCCTGTTTAGTAACATTTTTCCTTTGTCTTGGAAAAAAGGATTTGTCTTCTCTTAATGTCTCACTTTCTGTAATTATGTGGTTCAAATCTTATCTTCATGATCGCTCGTCTGTCTGTTCGCTATGATAAGGGTTCTTCAGAGTGGTGTGATCTGACTGCGGGTGTCCCACAAAGTGGCGTCCTATCTCCTCTTCTCTTCTCCGTTTTCATTAACGCTATTACGAAAGTCATTACTTCTCAATACTATCTCTATGCAGATGACCTGTACCTATACCGACACTTCAAAACAGATGAAATTGGAGAGGCAGTGACTGCTATCAACAAACACCTTAACAATATTAGCAAATGGGCTAAGTCTTTTGGACTTCTAGTTAATCCATCTAAATCGCATGCTGTTATTGTTGGTAATAGACAAATGCTAAACGCAATAGGTGATCAGCCACTTCCACAAATTTTGTACAATACGGTACTGTGGTATTCGTCACCATATTATGTATAGAGGACGCATGTCACGGTATGGGGCCAAGCGTGCTGGCTGGTCGCAGCGATAGCCATTAGGCAAATAAATAATAATTGTTTTAAAAATTAAGAACGGAAAATAAAAGAGGATAGGCTGATGTCACTTCGGAAAGATTGGATGGCTGAGCTCCGTGGCGACGACTTCGCTGCCGATTGCCATCAGTGAAAATCCGGGTTAGATACTGCATTGAACGTGCAGTCGCGTTTGTGAACCGTATAATAAAGTTCCATGTAACATAATATCTCGCGATAAACCCAAATAAACACTTTCGTTCATTTCAGTGCATTGTTCATATTTAAAATACCTGTGTATCCCACGTCCCTAGCTCAGGAGTGGGCGTGGACTAGCAGTGTTTCCAGTACCAGACAGTTGCAAGCCCACACCTCGTACTCCTGTTACTGTTGACTCCGGAAGGGCGTCACAGGTTCTATAGCGTATTCTAAGTATGTTAAAAATTTGGGTTTTCATATAGACTCAAATCTTACTTGGGATACCCAAATAGCAGATGTTAGTAAGAGGGTGTTCTGCGCCTTTCAATCCATTAAACGACTCCAGAAATTCCTCCCACTTCACACTAAAATTACTCTTGCTCAATCCCTTCAACTGGCCACTCTTAGACTATGCTGATATCTCTTACCTTAATGCAAAGGAGGAACACCTTAATAAACTAGAACGACTACAGAATCTGGGTCTCAGCTTTATTTTCGGTCTCAGAAAGTATGACCATGTCTCAGAATTCCGAATGAGGCTGAAGTGGTTCCCATTAGGCAGCGCCGTAAGTCCCACATTCTTTTTCTTCTATATTCTATTCTTTATAATCCTGAATCACCTTCTTATTTGCGTGATCGGTTTGAGTTTCTGGTCCCGAGAGGCAAACCCTGTCGTACACCCTCTTCTCTTCTTCTTCGAACTCCTCTTCACACTTCTAGTTGTTATGACAGTTCTTTTACCATTCGTGCAGTACGCCTATGGAACTCTCTCCCTCACACTATACGTGCAAGCCCGTCGCTGAGCATATTTAAGAGAAGGGTAAAGGACCTGTTTTTATCACAGACCAGGTAGGTGATTTTGGTTGTTCCTACCGACTTATTATTGTAATAGGTATATGTAATTATTTATGTTGAATGTATAATAAGTGTATATATGATTATATATTTATATATGATTATAATAAGTGTATGTATAGTATATAGAATTACAATAATAGATTTAAAAAACTGTTCTTTGTGCAAATTATACCCATCCTTATGTACACTAATATAAGTCACCTTGTATCTATATGTTTACTGTGTACAATAAAGAATAAGAATTAGAATAAGGTTTAAGTTAATAAATAAATAATTGTAATATTTTTTGCAAAACATTTTTAAACACCACCATTAGGTTTAAGAATCTCATATAATACATTGTTATTGGTTTATTTAAATAGTAATCAGGTCATCTAATAGTAAGTAATGTCGTTGTTGTCGTTTTTTTATACCACTGAGGGGCAGACAAGCATACGGTTCACCTGATGGAAAGTGGTCACCGTAGCCTATGGACATTTACAACACCAGAGGTGCAGCACTCGCGCTGCCGATCCTTTAAAAACCCTTTTGAAGAACACCATACTGCTTATTGTTTTGTACTCACTCTATATAGTCACTTATATTTGCAGAATAAAACACATATTCTGTCAATTTTTTGTTTTTAAGTAAGCTAATAGAAGTTTTGGCCCAAAATTTAGACCACTCATTAACATACTTATATATTCCCAAATTCATACATAAGAAACACCTAATTTCCGAAACAAACATTTTAGGGTTCACACAAATATTTGTTTCGTGCCGGCAATGAAATACGAGACCTCAGTGTGGCAGTCGCACACACCGCTACTTTACGAGGAAATCACATAAAAAATATTTCAATACAAATTCTAATGACAAGTTTCAAAACAGTCTCTCAGCACCTTTATCGCTTTAATCCACCCAGGGATAATGTATAAATGTCCCCAATAAATCACCTTTACATGGAGGGGGTTGGATCCATTCCATTAGTATCAGCCAAAGATATCATAGTTATGATTATCTGTGGTAGCTGATACTAATGACAGTGTATATAAAATTAACTATCTTCCCATTGTATTCCTTACATAGCCTGGTAGTAAGAGAAGACAGTTCACCAGGGGGCCAAGTCTACTATTTCAATCGCGTCAGAAAAGAATCGTTATCGTCGCTCAATAGAAAGCCACCAGTACAAATTTGAGTTTTGTTCGTAACCTACTATCACAATCGTACTCCAATAGACTTCTATCGGTCGGCCGATAGAATTCTACTTACTTGTACCGCGCCAGTGGCCGCTATTCAGTTGCATTTTCGATAGTCTACTAACATTTTGACAACTAAAAACAGCGATTCTGGTTCTATTCTACGACTTGTCAATAGTAAACTCCACCCCCAGGCATGGCGATCAATGCATACTTATTTTGCATCATGCTGATTCATTATTCGTTTCTAACATGCACGTTATTCATGTTCATATTCGAGTTCATTTACAAGCTTTCTATTTGTCTATCACGCCTTATCCCCTAAGGGGTGGCAAAGGCATATTTTATGCTTACTTTTTACCATGTGTATTCCTGTCCCACGTAATCGATGGTGAGTCCATTGCCGTGTTAAAATAGACAGACGCAGGTTGTGGCTAGCTGCTGTTGAAAATTTTCAAGCCTAGGGCCTTAAACTTCACTTAACGACTGCCATGTTACTGGCAACCGGGACTAACGGCTTAACGTGTCTTCCGAAACACGGAAACGCTTGCAAATGTAAATGCCATTAAGTGGTCAGCCATCCATGACTAGTCATAGCGAAAGTTGTTTAACGCAGTGATCGTTGACAGTTATGTTTAGCGCGTATGGAAGATGTGATTCGGATGTAGAACGGCGAGTAGCTGCCGGAAACAAAGTTAACGGTGCTTTGTCCCAGTTAGTAAAGCGACAAAGCATCGTAAAAGAAGCACGACTGGCGATTCATAACGCAGTGCTAGTGCCAACTTTGCTTTACGGTAGTGAAACCTGGGTATGTCAGCAGATGCATGAAATTAAATTGAATGCTGTGGAGATGCGATCACTTCGAAAATTGTGCGGCGTTACCTTGGCCGACCGAATACGTAACGAAGTGATACGCAATATGGCAGGTTTGAATGAAAGTGTCAGCGTTAAGCTGCAAAAGGGCGTGCTCCGTTGGTTTGGACACGTCCAACGAATGAGTGAGGAACGATTGACGAAGAATATATATTGTTCAAAAGTAGAGGGTAGAAGGAGTCAGGGTAGGCCGAGACTTACACATGAAGACCACGTGAGCAGATTGCTCAAAAACGGAAAGGTCAAAAGCACTCGGATACCCAGAGGTGCGTGTATGAAGCGATTGATGAATCTCGAAGAAGCGAAAGAAGTATGTATGGATCGCGAAGCCTGGCGATCTGTCCTCTCTGACTACCCCGTCAGGGATACAGCGTGAAGATAGTTAGTTAGTTTTTATCGTTGACAGAACACAGAGTCCGCGGGATCACGAGCGCTTCTTTTGTCGTCAACGTCAATAGTTTTGAAACTATTGACGTTGACGCTAACTTACTAGTTGACGCATGTGGCTTCACCCGCGTAGAGATGTTTTCCCGTTCCCTTTCCCACAGGAACTTGAACCCAGGATAAAAGTAGGCTAAGTGTTATTCTGATCTGTAAGCTATATTATTGTAAAGTTTCATAAAAATCCATTTTGTACTTTTTCCGTGAAAGAGTAACAAACCTACATCAATGCATTATTACAAACTTTCACGTTTATAATATTAGTAGGATATATTTCATTAACTAAATATATTATATCTAGTCGATAAAATATTAATCATAAGTTCCAGATAACTGTCATACTTCTAGGGGAAAGTAGGGAAGGAAATTACTTATTGCCTTTTAACACAGGACCTTTTATAGGCGATTAGCTGACCCGCGCAACTTCGTTAGAGACTATAAGAGAAACAGACAATTATCTTTCTTTTTTTTAAAAAACCGTGTCCTATGTTACTTCTAATACCTTCAAAAATATGTGTACAAACTTTCATAATAATCGGTTAAGGAGCTTTGGCGTTCTCAGCTTAAAATAAAATCTCTTTAGGTTGAGTCAGCCGAGTAAATAACCTACGTACAAGATACAAAAATAGAAAAGTACTCGTAAACTCACAAAGCCTTCATCGTATTCTGTATACCTATGTAAATGTTTTCTACCTACTTGCGAGTCGTGTGCTTGTTTTCCAAATTTACAGTAGGTATAAAAATGTGATAACACAAAGGATATCCCAAAAACTAAACTAACTAACTATCTTCACGCTGTATCCCTGAGCTGACTGGGCTGTCAGAGAGAACAGATGGCTAGGCTTCCAAATTAATCGATGCATACTTCTTTTGATTCCTGCAGATTCATTAATCGTTTCATACATGCACGTCTGGGTAGCCGAGTACTTTTCACCTTTCCATTTTTGAGCAATCTGCTCAAGTGGTTTTCATATGTAAGTCTCAGCCTACACTAACTCCTGCTAAGCTCTACTTTCGCACAATATATTTTTTCTTCAAACTCATTCGTTGTAAGTGTCCAAACCAAAGGTATCCCTTGTAAAATAAATTGAAGAAGTATTAAAATACTGTCACAGAATGAGTTTTACAATAAAAACACATTAAAAGAATTGTCTGGCACTTTAGTAGCCTGAAAGGCCTCTTAGATCTCTTAGTGGATCTACAAAACCGAAGGTCATGGGTTTAATTTTCATTCAATGCAAATCTTTTTGTGAGGATTAGGTTGTGTTCTTCTAAAGATACAGAATTTTGAAAAATCAAGCATTGTACATTAGGTGTTTTAAAATGGTTAGTTTTTTTTTGTTTCGCAATTTATTATAATATTCATATAAGTATGCAGGACAGGACGTGAGCCACATTTGTTATAGTTATTTAATGTGTTACCATGCAAATATTGATAAAAATATATAAAGCATATTTCAAAATAGAATCTTGTCCTGTAACTCTACTTATTTATTTTGCCCACTATACCTATTCTACGTATACTACAGTAACTTAACATCTGGTCTATCTTGTGACGGGGTAGATGCGAGGCTGAATAATTGTAATATTTTTTATTGTGGCAACACCTGGTTTACTGAGTACAATAGCCTCTTTTAAGGCCAATACCATACAAAGTCACCCTCTTATCCCAGCAACAGGGTTGTATGCCTAAATGCATTACATCACATAAAAAATCTTGACATTTATAAGCACGACTTCTTATATTGACTGTTCAAACTTTCTCCACAAAGAAGAACACCTATCTATCTTCTGTCTTTTCACCCTAGTTAGCAAAGTACACTTACAAGGAAGGGCAAATTAATGATGTTGGTCGGCTTTAGACAAGCAAACTGTCAACTCCCTGTGCTCTATCGAGATCATTAATACCGATAACATAGTGTACATGTTCAAAGTAAAGGCACGTAACTCAACTTGTAGCTGTTAGAGGCTGGTACTAAGTAAGCAAAGTGACCGTCGGCTATTAAGGTAAAAGTGGTTCCATTACAATTTGCGTACTTTGGTTTTGGTTTTGCCTCGGTGGCGCAGCGATAGTGTAAGCTACGGCCACGACTCCCGGGTCGAAAAAAATATTAGTGTGATCCACAAATGTTTGTTTCGGAGTTTGTGTGTTTGCTATGTATAATATGTATGTATTTAGAAATATATAAGTATGTTTAGAGGTCTAGATCATATAACACTAGCTTATATTAGCTTAATTTAGGCTAGACGGCGCTATGTAACAAAAAAGGAAAAAAAAAGTGTTATATACGTATACTAGCTAAGTATAAAGAAATAACACTTACAGTTTAATATATTTTAAAATAATTAAATTGTATAACAAATCTCTAGCGTTTAAGAAACTAAAATAAGTAAAGCATCGATTAAATATGACAGAATTTTACAAGATATTAGGTAAATAACGAGAATAAAGGTTAACTTGAAGTTTAAAATATCGTGGTCAAAAATCTCTTGAAACCCAGGCGTGCATTTATGAAACGATCATACTAACATGCAAGAAGTATGCAAGAATCGTGAAGCTTGGCGGGTGATCTGTCCTCTATTGAGATATAGTAAGAAGTTAGTAACTTAACATATCGTGTAGGTAAAAAATTATGAGCAGTATTTTGCCTGCTTTATGCACAGTTCTAAATACATTATTAATCATTATTCTCATCATCATTGAATACAAAAACAACGGTTTTCAAAGCTTCACTTCGTCATACCATCAATTTAATAAAATATGCTTATAACTTTTTAATATTAATAATTTTTATAAATTTATAAAACTGTAAAAATTTAAGTATAATCATACTAATATTCAAATCGATTATTGAATTGGAACGTATAATTAAAATCAGGTTACACTAAATCAAATCTGTGGTTTATAATGAAACACGTATCGGGACTTTTCACGGTGCTCTACCGAACATGGCTATCGATTACGTCTTTATACGCTCGGAAATTGACTGAGACACTTTCCTGAATTATACGGGCTAGGGGAGCGCTTTGCTGATGGACTTTACCCAATATTTTCCTGTTCGTACTAAGTGTACCGAAACTGAATCCACAGCCAATCATCCAGTGTGATTTTGTTTTATTTGTAGGCTGTATGTACGTAAGGTTGAAACCATAATTGGATTTGTATCTTTGAAGTTCTTTTTTTTGAATGAATTAAACTTTTTATTTGTAAACAATTTTTTTTATGCCACTGAGGTGGCTTATTACTGTTTTATTAGTAAGCTGATAATGGAGGTGTTGGACACGTCCAACAAATGAGTGAGGGTAAGCCCCCGACTCATATATGAAGACCACTAGAGCAGATTCCTAAAAACGGAAAGGTCAAAGTACTCGGATACCTAGTGTATGAAACGTTTAATGAATCTGCAAGAAGCGAAAGAAGAATGCCTGGATCGCGAAACCTGGTGATCTGTCCTATCTGACTACCCCGTCAGAGGTACAGCTTGAAGATAGTTAGTTAGTTTATAATTTGATAACAGAGATTTTTGTTGTTTTTATGAAAATTCTGCTTCCAGTAATGTACTAATGTTCCTGCCTCTGAAAACTCTAAAAGATTAGGTAACGGGACTAATTTTGCGATGAAGTTAAAATTTTTATGATAGATTTCGTTCACCTACTAAAAACACTAAAAAATAAATTAATCAGCTACTAATTAAACGTTTCTATTTCGGGATAGCTCGGAAGTATAATTTGGGGTAATAAAGTAAGCAAAACTTTTTAGTTCGTAATTGCGAAGCACCTCTGAAAATACTCCTCAATCTAAAAACCGAATTATAGAATTGCTCAGCGGAAGATTCTTCCCCATTTTAGTGTATTCCAAGTTGCTTTCAAACCCTTGAAGCATTAAAAGCCTAGGGTCCACTTTTATTAGGGTGTTATGAGCAGCTACAGATTGACTTTTGATTTTTGATATAGCCAGCAACTGTTGTCTGACCTCCGGACCTCTTAGCCTGCATCGTTGCCTCATCTGTTAATCAGTAGGTGCACTGCTAGCTAGGTGAGGCTGCTTGGGCCCCATAGATCTTGGCGTTACAGCTCTTTATTGGAGCAAAGCAAACGAAATGAGTGTAGCTCCACTCTTCCGCGATTTGAGTTTCGCTTTGTCCTCGAACTCCTCCCACACCACTCAACACTTTTAATCAAATTGATCTAGCCATAGATGGTTTAGAAAAATTAAAATCTTAAATCGGACATACCATGGAGGAATAAACACCGAAAGGAAAATAAACATCGACAAAAGAACTAGAAATACTGCAAAACGCTTCGCTCTATTTAGACTTACCGGGGACGGCAAGTGCACCTAGTTGCTTAATATTTTTATGTGCATTTAAATAAATGTATTTACACAGCTGCACCTGTTCAGCATTTTTTTTGTGTTTGTAAATTATCACGATACGTTTTAATAACTCCTTTTCTTCTAAATTAAATATTTTGTTACATAAATCAGGATGCAATATTCAAATAATAACGCCGACTTACGTAATGCCTTATTGTCTCGCTCACACACTGCCACAAAAAGGTTTTAATAGCTGGTGAAAGTTCTTAACTATATTTAAGTCACGTCATTTCCGTGCATAGCGTTTTGAGTGGCACTCCGCATCCCCCATTAATTTTAATTGTACTACGTGACTTGGTATTGTCCGGCTAAAATTATATTAAAAATACTTATTAAATGGCTTACATTTAGCACTTTACCATTGGAAGTGAATTTTCCAGGTTTTAGACTTTTCTTTAATCATAACATTGTGCTGACAGGATACCCAGACGTGCGTGTATGAAGCGATTGATGAATCTCGAAGAAGCGAAAGAAGTATGCATGGATCGCGAAGCCTGGCGATCTGTCCTCTCTGACTACCCCGTCAGGGATACAGCGTGAAGATAGTTAGTTAGTTATAATATTGTAATCAAATATAGTGCACGTAGAATCTGAAATATACAATAACCGTGGTGCTTCCTTTGATCTATTAGATTTAAACATAGTTGCTTTCCAGGCCTGACACTTTGGCAATTAGAGACTTTACTTACTTTTACAACTCCTTCTAATTATATTCTGATTAATTTTGATGCGGGTTTCAAAACCTTCTAACTTTTCCTGAGACTTCACCGAGTTTAAGTTTAGTGTAACTTTTTTGGTCTTGATCTGATTTACAGGAGTCACAGCAATGGAAATATGGGTGTTATAATTATTACAAATAATATTATTTATATTTAAGGCAAAATTAAGTTTGGTCGACTGTTTTCACATAAATCCAGGAGTCACAGCAATGGAAATACGGGTGTTATAGCAATTATTACAAATAATATTATTTATATTTAAGGCAAAATTAAGTTTAGTCGACTGTTCTCACTTAAATCCAAAGCAACAATGTAAGTGTAATTTTGTTAAATAGTAGCAATAATGTTGTAAGCCATACCTACATTTTAAATGAGCATCTATTGACTTTTATGCAAGATTCTTCTTCTTCAAGGTTAAGCTGCCCTTAGTACTGGCAACTAGGATCGCTCTAATTTTGATATGATTTTAAACACAACATTGATTTTGTTTTATTTTTGTAAAAATTCATTACTATATAATTGGTCAAATATCATGTTAATCAAACTAATGTAATTACTGGCGATTAGAAAAGAGTGGCCATGAGTTTTATTGCCAGGTTCTTTCTCAGGCTCTACCTATTGCTTTGCGAATCTAGCAGTAAATGTAGATGTAGAAGCAATATTCTTGACGCTCAAGTGTTACTTTGTGAACTACATGAATAAAGATTTTTAGCTTTCATTTTCGATTATATCTAATGTACTTTGCCATGTGTATTTTAAGCGCCCTACAATATCATAATTATAATGATAATTACAATATCAAGCAGTCTGCAAGTAAAAGATTAATTATCATAATTTTATTTCTTGAATATCAGCTTGCCACTATTAAAAAAATGTATTATATATATAAGTAATTATTGCAGAATAAACGGTAGTAATTTTGTTTTTACAGGAAGGACCATTTTTTAGTCAAGAAAAGCGTGGCAAAACCTACAATCTACAAAGAAAATTATGTGTAACGTTCTTCTACGTGGTGTTGTATATTGTGTGAAGAAAAAAAGTTAATCTATTTGGGAAAGTATACTATAGTACTTTTTTAGGATTGAGGATAAACAATATAGAGAGTATTATCATTTACGAGCGTTTCCGTGCTTCGGAAAGCACATTAAACCGTTGATCCCGGTTGCCAGTAACATGGCAGATGTTAAGCGAATTTGAAGGCCTTATGGGCGGCTTGTAAAATTCAACAGCAGGTAGCCACAACCTGCGTCTGTCTATTTCAACACGGCAATGGGCTCACCACCTATTACATGGGACAGGAATACACATGGTGAAATGTGGGCGTATAATATGCCTCTGCCACCCCTTCGGGGAATAGGCGTAAAAATTTGTAAATATCACAAGCTACATATGATAAATTCCGTACTGTAGAGAAGTAAGTTTCTTTTTTTATACCACTGTGGTGGCAGGCAATCATACGGCCCACCTGATGAAAAGTGGTCACCGTAGCCTATGGACGTTAACAACACCAGAAGACCCTGTTAAACCCTTCTAAGACCTTTTTTAAAGAAGCCCATACTCTAAAAGTTCGGGAAAACCCAGGCAAGGAGTTCAATCCACAATCTGTCTAAGTAGCAATGTGTTAAACTATTACTACCAACTAGATAAATACAGGTTGTCAAACCAGACGTTGTTTACAACCAGAACGCACAATTTCATTAAAATTTAGTCCAAAACTACAACAGTGACAGAACACTGACTAACATAATCCTTTGAATATAATGGAACAAAATAAACTAATTTTCAAGCTTTGACCGGATTAATATACGAGTTACTATTGCATTAATTTGGTTGTACAATGTTGATTATCAATCAACTTTATGCCCGAAGGGGTGGCAGAGGCATATCAATCGCCGAAACTCGTATCTTTCCATCAGCTGGGCCGTATGGTTGGATGCCACCTCTGTAGTATAAGAAAACCATTTCACCATAATATGGTGAAGTGGTTCTCAGCATATTATGCTTGTAAATAAAAATGACACAAAGCAGTAATTTATCTGAGGACAAGCCATACTAAAAGAAAGTATGTGTGTGTACTTATTTAGAAGTTATACTGTTTAGTCAAATAAGATTTCATCACATATATCATAACTCTATGTTTGTAACTAAACTCGACAGATCCCACATCCGTCCGCATAGGCGGTGATTTAGTCGAGCGCACGGACCAGGTTAAATACCTGGGATCTGTTTTTCACACGTCCAGTGACATCGATTGCGACGCATTGCTGCCGCGTGGGCCAAATGGCGGGAGATGATCGGTGTCATTTGTGACCCTAAAATGCCGATCTGGTTGAAGGGACAGGTGTACAAAACCATTATTAGACCTGTCCTTTTACATGGCAGTGAGACGTGGCCGATATTGGAGCGACACAAGCAGGAGCTGCGTGTCACGGAAATGAAGATGCTGCGGTGGATGTGAGGAGTCACGCGGAGACCGCGTGAGGAATTCTCGCATCCGCGGCAGCCTTCACGTCTGTGACATTGTAGACAAGTTGCAAGAGTGTCACCTTCGTTGGTATGGTCACGTCTTGCTGCAACCGCCGGGCTACGTAGGTAACAAATGTCTAGCCATGTCAGACCCGCCGAGTCCCGCTAAGAGGGGAAGACCCAAGAAGTGCTGGCTTGACGTCGGAAGGTGCGTGCCAATGGTCTCACTACAGGGGATGCCGACGACCGTGCGAAGTGGAGGAGAAAATGTAGGAAAGCGGACCCCGGGCGTCGCGAGACGCAACTGGGACAGACGCTCGGATGATGATGATCATTATAACTCTATGTTTGTAACAGGAATGATAAATTAGTAAAAAAAAACATAAAAAGAATTAACACTACTGTGAATGTAGCTATAAGTTGTCATGGAAACACTTATCAGCTAACGTTATGGTGTCGGTTTTTTCATGACGATTTGCGTATCGTAAAAATTTATTGTCACCATTTTTCCCTAACGCGCCAAAAGAAGTATAACTTCTAAAATCCTTAAGATAGTGATCGTTTACAGAACACCAAGTTAACGAGACTACGAGGGCTTCAACTGTACTAAGTTGGTAACTTTATAGCCAATTAATCTAGATTGTCTTGAAGGTAATCAAAACTATGAGAGCCTTTAGGACTTAATGGTTAACTGAAATTAACTATACGAACACAATTCTACCATATATCTGAACATTTAAGAAGGTGTTTCAATATCATACTGACGATTTTCCGATGAGCTCGATACTTTAAATTTGGACCAAATAGCTAAGACCTGAAATGCAATGCATGAAAATGTGAAAAGGGAAAGTACTTTTTAGTCCGATATAGAAAAGTGGTACCTCCAATAAATATTTTTTTAATTATAAGTTGTTGTACGGCAATGGGTTCACCACGTGATGTGGTATAATAATGTGGCAAATGTGGGCGTATAGTATGCCTCTGTCTACTCCTACGGGGATAAGGCGTGACAATATGTATGTATGTATGTATGTAAATGATATATAGATCGACAATCGATCTATTTTTCCGATATCTATGATCGACTTCAAACAATGCAATAATAGAATAAAAACCGTATGGCTGTAAATTGATAAGAATTAATATGAATGTTTCAAGCATAGATGTTTTGACGGGAATGAGAAGTGTGGAGACATCTGCACTCCATTGTACCTTTGTTTATTTTACAAAACTAGTTTGTATTTATATTGTATAAAAATGGCGGGTGCTTATGTATAAAAGGTTTCGCACATCATTCTTAGGTGTTAGAACGTGATATAACAAATGGAAACGTGTGTTTGTTGTTATAATATACACTCCCGGACACCTAAATCGAGCCATCTTGATTTTTTTGGTTTGGAGTACTGTAACTTATAAAAGATGTGGTGTGTTTTGATGCAGTTTTGGAGCTAGTATACTCATCATTCATTTAGAGTGCCACTGTTCTAAATTTGAACTACAGTTTATTAAAAAAGTCGAGTTACGTTGAAACAAGTCCATATTTGCTTTTTTCAAGGAAAAAAGAAATGTTTATTTAGAAACTTGTATTGCCTCCCAGTGCATTTATGACAGCTCTCATACGGTTTGGCATAGAATTAATCAATGCCGTTATGACATGTTGAGGAATGTCCTCCCATTCTTCCAAAATTACATTTTTGAGCTCCTGCATGGTTTGCGGGGCAGGATGATGAGCTCGAACACGCCTCTTCAGCTCATCCCAAAGATGCTCTATAGGATTCATATCAGGACTTCGCGCTGGCCATCTCATAACAGTGATACCAATGTCATTTAAGTACTCCCTGACGATTCCCGCAGTATGGGCCCTTGCATTATCATGCATTAAAACGAAATCTTGGCCAATAAATCCAGCATATGGCATCACGTGGTTCTCTAAACATTGGCGAATGTATCTATGGCCATCTAGGGGCGGCAGTCGTGGTCCCGTCACTACCTCTAGCTCAATTTTGCCTTCCATAGAGATTCCTCCCCAGACTGTCCATGATCCTTCACCATAACTCACTTTCTCGTCAATACAGCATTGCGCGAAACGCTCGTTCTGTCTTCGGTACACCTTACTCCTTCCGTCATTACCGTATAGCATTATCTTGGACTCATCTGTGAAGAGAACCTGGCTCCATTGATGTCGAGTCCAATTTAGATGTTTGCGCGCAAACTCTAGACGGGCTATTCGGTGTGCTCGTGTCAATTTGGGTCCATTGGCTGGCTTATGGGGCTTTAAACCACGTTCATTGAGTCGCCTTCTAACGGTCCGAGCACTTACAGCCACTCCGTGAAAGTCCCTGAGCTGTTCTTGTATCTGAACAGAGTTAAGGCGTCGATTTCGTAAGCTAGTACAGACAATGTATTCATCTGTCTCGCCGTTGTCACTCGGTAACGAGGTCCTCCTGTTCGCCGAACGAAGCCGCCAGTCTCCAGGTATCGGTGGTACACTCTTTGAACAGCGGAACGACTTATGTGAAGTTGTGAACTCACATCTCGCTGACTTAGCCCAGATTGAAGAAGTGCTACTGCTTGCGCGGCTACTTCAGGTGAAGTATCCATAATTTTATAGCCAAAAAACGATTCAAATTATAGAAAAATAACTAAACTAAACTTTGGTTAACCACTATTGCGAAAATTCAAACCAAATCGACATTAAATTGCTTCAAAAGCAACTTTCAACAGTCATTATTTTTTTCAAATCAGTGACCAAGCTCGGCTTTTGTTCTTTATTTTAAATTCTAAAACTCAAATTTGGAATAATACATACGGGAAAGACGATGAATATGCCAGCATTAAAAATGCATAAAAACTTTTTTGTTAAATTGTATATTTTTTGTGTGTTGGGCTTTTAGGCCCGGGAATGTAAGGTGGCTCGATTCAAGAGTCCGGGAGTGTATATCAAACTACACTGAAAGCACCAGTGAACTTCCTTCGCTTTTCTAAAAATAAATAGTTCAAATGAAGAAGATTCATAATTATTATTTTCATAAAAAGTACCAAACAAATAATAATTATTATTAAATTATATATATATATGTTATTAGGCGTGATGGATATTTATACATAACAAGGGAGATTCAAATTAAGTCTTTGGCCGCGGAAAAATCTCGAAACGAGATGAAAGATATGAATTTAAAAGACCTACCTCTAACTATAACAGGGTAAATTGCCCATTGTTACGAGGTATTTCAACTCCCAAACTTTGGCGTGTGCAAATAGAAATCGAGATAGAGTGTTACACTCCAATACAGTAATTAAGAAGTCACAACGCAATGCATGTTGCATTAAGCAACAATGCATGCATTGCACCAAAGATATGCCGCATTTCGTCCTTTTTTTTTAAATAATATTTTATTTATTTATTGATCACGCCTTATCCCCGAAGGGGTAGCAGAGGCATATTATATACCTACCTTTCACCATGTATAATTCTGACCCACGTAATAGGCGGTGAGCCCATTGCCGTGTTGAAATAGACAGACGCAGGTTGTGTGACCTGCTGTTGAGATATTTCAAGCCGCCGACACAGAATAAACCATCGTGCTCACACAAAGTTTTATCCTGGGTGGGAATCGAACCCACGACCTCTTGCGTAGCAGTCGGATGCACTCCCACCGCGCCACAGAGGCTGTCAAGCTTTACTGCTGTAATATAGATATTAAATGCAAGTGTTTACTGAATATAACTCAAAAAATAACGTGACGTCGCTCTGAACTGAATATATATTGAACTACTAAAGATGAGATTAAGTAATTGAAATTTACCTACAATATGGGTGACTTACTGAGAATTATTCGTTCCAGCGCCTTTAAGGCCAGGTAGTCCAAGTCGCGAAGGCAACAAAACGCTTCCTCAGCCCCCGCCAAGATAGATTGACGATGTATTTTTCGCTGGCACGCCACAGTAAAAGTGATTGGCAGTAGCAATCGAAATGGAACATCTCTGTTATTGTGTTGGATTTTATTATAGGTTTAAGATATACTAGTAAACGCCCGTGACTCCGCCCGCGTGATGAAGTTTTCTCATTCCCGTTTTCTAAGGGAACTTGTTCCCGGAATAAAAAGTAGCCTCTTTGTTATTCTGATAGATAAGCTATATTATTGTAAAGTTTATTTAAATTCCATTCAGTAGTTTTTATATGTAAGTATCATCAAACATTTATACTTACAAACTTTCGCGTTTATAATATTAGTAGGAGTTAATGATGATATATTTAATAACAAATTTATGCTTTATGTACAAGTAATAAATAAAATGTCCCGTACTCATTATACTCATCTTTTTATTTTAAATAATATTAAAATCAAAAAATCATAATGTTATGTATTAAACTAAGGTTCTAGTATTTGAAAAGGTGACCTAAGAACTAAATGCGAGATTAGGGTAAACCAGGAACGTCTGGAGCAAGTGAATGAAATTGTGTATTTAGGAAGTAAGTTTAGCGCGGATATAAGATGTGATTCGGATGTAGAACGGCGAGTAGCTCCCGGAAACAAACATGGACATGCTATCACTTCGAAAATTGTGCGGCGTAACTTTGGCCGACCGAATACGTAGCGAATTGATACGCAATATGTCAGGTTTGAATGAGAGTGTCAGCGTTAAGCTGGAAAAGGACGTGCTCCGTTGGTTTGGACACGTCCAACAAATGAGTGAGGAACGATTGGCGAAGAATATATATTGTTCAAAAGTAGAGGGTAGAAAGAGTCAGGGCAGGCCGAGACTTACATATGAAAACCACGTGAGCAGATTGCTCAAAAACTGAAAGGTTAAAAGTACTCGGATACCCAGACGTGCGTGTATGAAGCGATTGATGAATCTCGAAGAAGCGAAAGAAGTATGCATGGATCGCGAAGCCTGGCGACCTGTCCTCTCTGACTATCCCGTCAGGGATACAGTGTGAAGATAGTTAGTTAGTTAGTTTTAATATTATGTCCCGGTCTCAGCTTTACAGTCCGTATAAAGTGACTGAATCGCCCGCAGCAGCTGGCCGTCCACACCATATCCTGGCCGGAGATGGTGTGGACGGCCAGCCAGGCCACACGGAGGAGTACCACAGAGTTTCTCTCACAACGTTATCAAATGCTTTCTCCAGATCCACTAAAGCGCAGAAAACATTCGGGTTAAAATGTTGGGATTATTAATTATTGGTTACATGAAATGTTATACATTTTTCAAGGTAACATAAAGTAAAAATATAAATATAAAAGCGCTGGTAGCCCCACTAACGCAGTTCTCTGTAAAAGATCACTGGTTTAAGAAACTCTCTCGGACTTTGGATGCATGACCGCTTTGTAGCATTCTCATTTACCATTTCGTCCTTCGAAGGACACGTAAAGCTGTTTGTCCCGGTTGCTAGTAACGTTGCAATCGGCACTCGTTAAGTCAAGTGAATACCCTTTCAGCGACATAAAAATTACAACAGCAAGTCGGAACAATCTGAGCCTGTCCATTTGAACACAGGCATTGAGCTCACCATAATATGCCTCTGCCACAACTTCGGGGATAAATTCTTGGCTATTAAATTTATAAATATACATAAATAATTTATACCTCAAGAATAAAACAAAGGTCTTGGATACAGTTCAAAAAAAATATGCGAAGCGAAGCGAATCTTAAATATATGCATTGATTACTTCAGCCATTGGCAGTCGGTATGTTAAGGCTTCAGAATCTATTGATAAAATTTGTTTAGTAACCAAATTAAAAAGTACGTTACACAAAAAAAAATTGAAATTCGTCAATAATAATTTCGGAAAAATAGGTAAACATACATTGAACAGCCCACTGGCTCAGTTAAATATATAACTGCCTTCTAACCTGTGGGTACCGGGTCCGATTTTATACTACTTACAGGGATAATTCTAACGCTTCTGTGAAGTGTACGTAGCTCATTTTATATTGAAACTCTCATATACACGTTATATGTATACAAAGTGAACTCCGGGGGTCGCGAGATGCAGCTGGGACAGACGCTCGGATGATGATAGAATGCTTACTGCTCTGATAAATATACTGTGCCATTGCGAAGAAATAACAAGAGGAGCGCACCGAAAAAACCTGACACAGGTCCTACCTCAGTAAGCGCCAGCGCGCGACTGGTCAGGCGTCAGCGGCGCGAATCTGGTATTATTTAAACATTTGTACTGTATATAGTCAAAGTAAGCCATTATGTCTATAAATATTTAGTAGCTATAGTTGGGTATAAAAATTTCATAACAATTATCTGTAGTTTAGATTTGGCATTGAAAAAACATTTTGAAAGGGGGCAACTTTGGAATGTTTTTCTATCAAGTGAAGTTTATTACATTTTGTAACAGAAAGCCATTTTGACTAGATTAAATCCTTAACTATCTAATATATTTTTTTCAGAATCAAAAACCCTTTTTTCTACGATTCGCATTGTTTTAAAATACTCAAAATCGTGGCCTCGGCAGGAATACCAAGCCTGAAATAAAAGCTTGTTTTATAAAAGATTTAAAACTATTAATTTATTTTACAATCCGCGATTTCAGGTTTAAATGACAAGAATCTTACCAACATATTAAGTGAAAGTAGCGCCGCTAATTCAGTGTACTGTAAACGATCACTGCGTTAAGCAACTTTCACTATAGCTATTGACGGATGGGTGAACGCTCATTTACATTTTCGGGCGTTTCCGTGCTTCGGCAGCACTAGTAACGACGGTCTCGGTTGCGAGTAAAATGGCAGTCGTTAAGCCAAGTTGCAGGCTTGTATAAAGTCGCCACAACCTACGGTTGTTCAACCATTTCGCCACGGGAAGGGGCTCACCACCTGTTACGTGGTACAAAAATGCACACAGTGAAATGTCATCATCGTTATCCGAGCGTCTGTTCCAGTTGCGTCTCGCGACGGCGACGCCCGGGGTCTGCTTTCCTACTTTTTCTACTCCACTTCGCACAGTCATCGGCAACCCCTCTAGTGAGACCACTGGCACGCATGTCATGCCTTAAGACGTCAAACCAGTACTTCTTGGTCTTCCTCTCTTACCGGGACCCGGCGAGGCCGACATGGGTGTATAATATGCCTCTGCCACAATGTCCGGAATAAAGGCGTGATTCATAAGCAAACTGGGGTTGTAGACTGTAATGACACCCAACACACTTATATGCTTTCTATTTTAGGAACGCTATTTAAACTTACTGTAACACAAGGCTTTTCCTTGCCACGACCTCCTAACTTAGTCGGCAGGTGAACCACTAGCAGATTGGGCCCCATCCGACGTATTGTAACCTACATAATGTAACATTACGTCATTTTTCTGAAGAACACTAAAATTTTAGCAGTGATGGAAAGTATATACAGAGAAAGTATATAGAGGCATACTATATTTTACACATTTCACGTAATGCATTTTTGTCCTACGAAACAGGTGTGAGCCCATTGCCGATAAATGGAGATTATATATTGCATCAAAATAACGAAGACTGTCTCGTGTCAAACCTGACAGTATGTGCATACGCTCTATACGATAATGCACGTTCGATACCACGCTTCAACGCTTGGTTGCACGGAACGCTGTTCGAATTTGCAGCTTTGTGCGCTTTGACACCGAAATCTCGAATATTGTACTTTCTAGCTAATATCTAGAGCCCAGGATTATTTTGGCTGTAAGTTTGGCTCTAAAAAGTTAAATAAAAAAAATAAAAAATAAATATCCATCACGCCTTATCCCCGAAAGGGTGGCAGAGGCATATTATATGCCCACTTTTCACCGTATGGATTCCTGTCCCACGTAATAGGTGGTGAGCCCATTGCCGTGTTGAAATAGACAGACGCAGGTTGTGGCTACCTGCTGTTGAAATTTTCAAGCCGCCCATAAGGCCTTCAACCAGGCTTAACGACTGCCATTTTACTGGTAACCGGGACCAACGGCTTAACGTGCCTTCCGAAGCACGCAAATGGTCGCAAATGTAAATGCCACAAAGTGGTCACCCATCAGAGGACCAGCCATAGCGATAGTTGCGTAACTCAGTGATCGTTTACAGAACACTGAGACCGCGAGGCCACGAGCGCTTCATTCATTTCAGTCTAAAAAGTTAAAAAATAAAAGTGTAGTGAAAGTACATATTAGACATCCAAAGATTGATATGGGTCAGATTTTGTCCAATGCTCGTACAATAATATTCTATACATTTTAAATTTTTAATCGGTTTGTAAAAAATCTGATTAGGAGTTAAGATATGGAGGAGACGTAATAATGGTTTCTACAAGGTCATTCTGGCTGTAAAATATATTACAAATTTATATACAGTAACGTAACTCTTCTAATTAGGACTATGGCTTAAGGTACTGAAATTCCAAAGTTGTCTCATACAACATATATACATACATACTGTCACGCCTTTATCCCCAAAGGGGTAGGCAGAGGCAACATACATAAAAGAGTAGAACATACACAAGAAAATCGGCTACAGTACAGACAGCGGCGTCATACTTAGTATTGACTCTGACTATAGGTACTCAGTGTAACTACTTTGATATTTATTTTTATTGAACGCCTCAGGTATTGATGAGTTACGTAAGTAAATTACTTTTCTACTGGAATAGCTAAAATAAAAGTTACAAAGACTTTCCTACTCATACGAATATGTGTGGGAAAAACCTTGTAACTTTATAAAAACTACTTAAAATAATAACTGAATGTAGTATCTAGAGCTTTCCTTATGAAATCTAAAGTTATAGACTACAAATTAATATTACTTTTCTCAGGGCAAACAATACAACTTAGATATCTTTTTATAAATTATAAAGTATGAATATTTTAGTTCTAATGTTTTAAGACTTTCATTTAAGTTTTACTTTTTAATTTAAGTTGCTGATACTATTTGAAATCGATGAAACTTATCAGACTTAGAAACAACAATGAATAAAATCACATTATTAAATATATCTTACTTATGTGAGAGATAAAATACACCAACGCCGCCAGCCGCATCGTGGTTGTCTCCTTACATCATTAGTGGGGCTTCGCTAAGTCACTTGTCATCGTCAAAAGTCACTTTCAAGTGTCATTAGTGTCACTTCACTGCACACAACTTGTTACTCTAAAAACCTGTAAAGAGAAATTTCTCTCAATCATTACTTATATTTTTTCTGTTAACTTAAGGCTCAGGTTTGGCTGATCGGTAGATAGATATAAATAAATATGAATAGTGTGGGACACTTTTAACACAGCGCCATCTAGCCCAAAGTAAGCTAATATAAGCTAGAGGTAAGGGATCTAGATAATTGATAAACATACTTATATATTTCTAAATACATACATATTATACATAGGAAACACCCAAACTCCAAAACACATTTGTGGATCACACAAATATTTGTTCCGAGCCGGGAATCGGACCCAGGACCTCAAGCGCGGCAGTCACACGGCACCAGGCAGTTGAGATACATATAAGTTAAGTGACTTTTTATATTTTATTTTATTATATAATTTTTATTATTTGGGCTGAGAGGTCAGAGGTCACAATAATTGATACTAACAAGACTAAAAATTAAAAGCCAAACTTTAGCAGCTTCTAGCAATCAAGTAAAAGTGAAACGCAAGCTCCATATCCATATAGGACATGGAAGCAACTGAGAATTCAATGATATGAAGAGAAAAGAGAACTATAGCTAATGATGGAAACAAGTTCCAAAGTGAGAGATATGGGATAGACTGAATGTGGAAGGCGTAGGCCCATGTTTTGTGAAAATTGCGAGAAAACATCTCTATACTCTCAAAGACATCGTTAGAAGAGAGTTTGATCAAATGAAAAAAAGGCCGGATGGACTGACCTTGGTCATGAAATAAAAAAACCTGGTTTCGGACGTCATGTACTTCAGTACCATTGTCACTAATTACTTTGGTTCGTACCATCAACTCACCTTCTGCAATAGCAGGAGATATAAAATAAATAAAGAAATTACCTAAAATACACTAATTTTTTTTTGTCTGTGATTATAAAACTGATAAAATGGGGTGTTAGGGATCAGAGCCTAAACAATTTATGTGGTAACATGGCTAAGTAATATGGTTCCTATTACACCAGGAATGGTTAGAGGAGGTTATTTGAGAGAAAAGACGTCCTTATTTCATTAATTATTTCGTTGTTTAAAATCACTTTGTATTTGAGGTTATACTGAATATTCCATTCCAAAATCTAGAAATGTATGCTTTACACTTGTATAAGTAATCAACCACTCTTCCGAGTATTAGATCAAAATAAACTCAAATATCCTGACTGAATTATACTGCCTTTAACATATAGCTGTCATAAGTAAGAAGTGGATTAACTTGATTTAACATAATAGGGTTTCATTCATGTTTTTCCTTATTTTTTTATTTCCTGCGCCTGTCATGTTATATTATTCATATTTATGGATTTTCATTTTTTTTTCAACATCTAACTGGATTTGAGGCCTGGGATCCACTTTTATTAGCATTATTGATAGCGACAGCCATCTGACATCCTAATTCAACTCAATATTTTGTGGTTAAACCTCCCTCCAAAGACTGAGGTTCGTTAGGTACTTGAATACGCTCAAACAGCTCGAGCAATTTGGATAAAATTTGGTGTCGAGGTTGTTACCATGGAAGTGAGGCATGGCAGTAAGGTAGCCCAGAAGTTTTAAAGGGGTATTCCCATCGAACCCCACACAAGTCAGCTAGCAGTAGGTAGTAGATAAACAGATAATTCCTCATAAAAAAGGCTGCTTAATATCCTGAAAATGCGAAACTTTTGCGGGAAAACCTCACCACAAGATGGGGTACATCAAATGAGGCAATGGAAAATAAGTGGTCTTTATAAAATATGTACTACTTGTCTCGAAGCAGCTTTACAATAAGCTTTACAGATACTTAGATAATCAAATAAGTGAAATTCAAGCAAAATATTATCCCAAAGAGGTCGAAGGCGTCGTCATTAAAGATTCTTTTAAGATATTATCCGATGTACTATGATCCGATAACTAGATAATTTTAATCACCTAAACCTACCTACCCCGTTTCAGTAGAAAATTGGAGGCACCTGATTTTATTGGTGATTAAAATTATCTAGTGATATAAACTAACTTATTATTTTGATTTATAACGGGTATATTTTACATAGTTAAATTAAGGTAAATTGGTGTCTTGTTTTATTTATTTATCTATACTTGTTGTACTTTCTATATATGTTTGGGCCGCGTACTGATGCGGACGTGTGTGCTCACTATAGTTATAATAGTGTAGCGTGGCGAGAGCCGTTGCACGTATCGCGATGAGTCGGAACTTGTCCCAAATGAACTACTGGCGTTCCTGTAGCAGAAGCTGGATGTGATGGACGAGCTGTCCGCTATCCAGATCTGTGCTTTTAGCTTAAGTCAGGAGGATATAGCTGCATCCAAGCGGCTACTATACAGTGCTCTCAACAAGAGCGACCAGATGGTGTCCTGACGGCGTGACAGGACAAGGAAGAGTATACAGGACATCATCACGCTACTTAAGGAGACCGATCCGGATGACGTGCCTACGTTTGTGGCGAAAGACTTGCACAAGCTTCCTCCAGTCACTTTCGACCACGTCGACGTTACGTGCCTCTTAAAGGACATAGTGTCCTTAAAAGCAAGCTTGGCGGACGTTCAAACAATGTTGGCAAAAACCGAGGATCTCGTTGTAAATTTGCGTAAAGAACTCGTTGCTTTGCGTGATACTACAGCGGTATCTAGGTCACCACCTAATGCGAATATAAACACGCGTCGCGGAGCTGACCTCAACATGAGTTTCGCGTCAGCAGTTTTGTCGCCGTCATCGTCACCGAGTGCTGACCGCGTCGCTTGCGCAACCAGCGCTCTCGACAAAGTTTCGCTAACGTCACCAAGAGCGCTCCGACCGCTCCACCGAAGCCACTACCAGAGAAGGTATTACACTTGGATGCTGATGGTTTTGTGACGGTAGAAAATAACCGTTGCGGCACTGCACCAGTTCCTGTGCAGTCTACCTAAGCGCTGCGTGCCGCAATACCGACCACACCGGTGTACGTCTCCCGCCTACACTTCACTACTAAGGCGGAGAACATCGTGGAGTACGTGCGCAAGAACTACACGGTGAGAGTGCAGCAGTTGGAGTCAAGCCGAAACGTCAGTTTCCTGTCATTCGTGCTACGAGTGCCCAACGGCAGCTTTAATTTAGTCATGCAGGAGAACTTCTGGCCACAGGGCGTGGTGTTCCGTCGCTTCCGCGGACAGTTACCACCGGATCGCAAAAAGATATAGTGCGACAGTGAAGTTATACTTAATATTAGTATTAAGATTGTATATACTAACACAGTGTGATGTATTTTTATGTTTTCTTAGTTAGGGGATGAAGAGTAGAAGCGTGCACGTCGCCATCCCTGCCAGCTACGGCTGCAATTCTACTCCAACACGAGTGCCACCAGGGCAAATACTGCTAGGGCGTGCCCCCGAGGCGACGCGCACCAGATCGTCCCCGCTGGTGCGAAAAGAGTGTGCCAGAGCGGCGTAGGGGACAGCCACCCTACACGCGCGGCCCGACACGGCGGGAAGTGGAGGATGGAGTGCAGGGTAGCTGCGTGGAATGTTAGGGGAGGAATGACAGATAAGATAAATGAGTTGATGGATGTTATGAATGAGAGTAAGTTAGAAGCAGTGTGCTTGACAGAGACCAAGCGCAAGGGCAGCGAAGTCTTGGAGCTTCCGGGTGGGATGGTCGCGCTTTGGTCTGGAGTACCAGAGAGCGAGCATGGCAGTCGGGGGGTTGGAATTTTGCTGTCCTCGCGATTGGTCTCCGGTATGTATGAGTACAAACTGGTAGGTCCTAGAATCCTATGGATCCGTGTAAAACTTGGTTTGACGAAGATTTTCCTGGTAGCTGCTTACGCGCCAGCATCTTCGTCGAACGCGAGTGAGCTAGAGGATTTCTGGGAGAGTATGAGAGAAGCTCTAAATGTGATAGAAGGAAATGAAAGACTTATAGTATGTGGAGACTTGAAAGGATGGGTGGCTCGCGATGGTTTTGAGTCGGTACTCGGGAAGTATGGGTATAAAAGGGTGAACGACGCTGGCAAGCTAATACTGGCATTTTGTAAGGAAAAGGATTTGTTTGTGGCGAACACAATGATCAACCACAAACAAATTCATATGTATACGAGGAGATGTAAGTCAAAGAGAAGCATGATAGTACTATTCCTAATGGATAGTCGGCTTCGTAAACAGGTGATGGACACAAGGGTTTATCGAGGCGCTGAGCTGGGATCAGACCACTACCCAGTCATAACTAGGATTAGCTTACGCTGGAAGCTGCAGGATGTATCCATTAGGGATAAATATAATGAAAGGGTAGCCGAAAAGCTTGACGACGTCAATGTAAGCAGTGAGAATGTGGAAAGTGTATGGCAGAACCTTAGGGATAGTATGATAAATGCAGCTGTGGAAGTGTGTGGAGAAACGAAAAGAGGCAGTAGTAATAAGCGTGATGCATGGTGGAATGAGGAAGTGAAAGAAGCAGTTCGAATGAAGAAGAAAGCATGGCTAGACTACTTAGCCTCGCGAAATGATTTTAATATGAAAGAGAGATACAAGCTGCAGAAAGTTAACACGAAGGCACTGATAGAAGCTCGTGAAATGTGCAGAATGAAAGCGGATGAAAGGTTGTCGTCCAATTTCCGGGATAATGCCAAGCTCTTCTGGAAAGAGGTAGGCAAGACCCGGAGTTGTTCGGCAATCTGCAGTATGAATAAAGTGCTTAGTGTTAATAATGACGTCCTAACAGACCAAACTGACGTCCTGCAGAGATGGAGTGAATATTATAGAAAGATGTATGCAAGAAAAGACAGAGATGCCACATCGGGAAGTGGAGCTCACTTCGATGCTCCGGATTCCGACGTCATTGAAGTCATTAGTATGAAAGAAATAGAACAAGCGATAAGAAGAATGAAATGTGGTAAGGATGCGGGAAAAGACAGAGTTACTGCTGAGATGATTAAGTACGGTGGGTCGCGTGTCTGGGACACACTATGTCTGTTATGCAACTTGTGCTGGCGGACGGGTGAGGTCCCGGATGACTGGCGAGTAGCAGTTGTAGTAACTATTTACAAATGGAAAGGCTCGCGCCTAAACTGCTCCAGCTACAGGGCGATCAGTTTGGTCAGCTTAGCTAGTAAGGTGTATGCAAAGGTTATAACGACACGAATACAAG
The DNA here is from genome assembly GCA_948477245.1 of Thumatha senex. Lineage (NCBI taxonomy): Eukaryota > Metazoa > Arthropoda > Insecta > Lepidoptera > Erebidae > Thumatha > Thumatha senex. The sequence continues at coordinate 10,283,449 of OX419741.1, read as the reverse complement.
AAAAGTCTGAAAGGTATTTATGGGACGCTCAATGCGGATTCCGACGTGGAAGAGGTTGCATGGATCAAGTGTTTTCTCTCAGCATGATCGCGGAAATGTTTCTTGCTGTTAGCCAGGAGGTTTTCTGCGCTTTTGTGGATCTAAAGAAAGCATTTGATAATGTGGTGAGAGAAACGCTGTGGGACTTGCTGCCCGGATATGGTGTGGACGGCTTGCTACTGTGGGGCAATACAGTCGCTTTATAGGAACTGTAAGGCTTGCGTGCGAGTAGGGGGGGATGTGTCACCTCTTTTTGATGTCTGTACAGGCGTCAAACAGGGATGTGTCATGTCCGCCTGGCTGTTCATAGTGTATCTGGACAGTTGCCTGCAGAAGTTGAAAGATTTTAATATGGGTGTAAATTTGGGTGACTTTACAGTAAACTGTCTACTGTACGCTGATGATGCGGTGCTCATGGCCTCATCAGAAGCTGACCTTCAGGCATTAGTCACTAATATGAAAGAGGAATGTGATCACTAATGTGAAAGTAAGGGTCTTCGCTTGAATGCAAGTAAAACTAAGGTTCTAGTATTTGAAAGAGGTGACGTAAGAACTAAATGCGAAATTAGGGTAAACCAGGAACGTCTAGAGCAAGTGAATGAAATTGTGTATTTACGAAGTATGTTTAGCGCGGATGGAAGATGTGATTCGGATGTAGAACGGCGAGTAGCTGCCGGAAACAAAGTTAACTGTGCTTTGTCCCAGTTAGTAAAGCGACAAAGCGTCATAAAAGAAGCACGCATGGCGATTCATAACGCAGTGCTAGTGCCAACTTTACGGTAGCGAAACCTGGGTATGTCAGCAGATGCATGAAAGTAAATTGAATGCTGTGGAGATGCGATCACTTCAAAAATTGTGCGGCGTTACCTTGGCCGACCGAATACGTAACGAAGCGATACGCAATATGGCAGGTTTGAATGAAAGTGTCAGCGTTAAGCTAAAAAAGATCGTGCTCCGTTGGTTTGGACACGTCCAACGAATGAGTGAGGAACGATTGACGAAGAATATATATTGTTCAAAAGTAGATGGTAGAAGGAGTCAGGGTAGGCCGAGACTTACATATGAAGACCACGTGAGCAGATTGCTCAAAAACGGAAAGGTCAAAAGTACTCGGATACCCAGACGTGCGTGTATGAAGCGATTGATGAATCTCGAAGAAGCGAAAGAAGTATGTATGGATCGCGAAGCCTGGCGATCTGTCCTCTTGACTACCCCGTCAGGGATACAGCGTGAAGATAGATAGATAGATTCTTAAAGGTATTTATCTATGGGCCATAGAATAAGTTAATAACATCTGTTACTTTTCTAATGTTGCCTAAAATAAATGAATATTATTATTATGTCTGTTCTTTACACGGGTATCTTCTTTTTTTTTTCTCATGAAGATACCCGGGCTTGTGATAGGCTTACTTGGGGACATAGGTCCAACACGCAGAGGCCCTTTGAGAATTTGAATCTAATAGGGAATGGGATCTGCAGATAGTCCACGCCCGCCTTATGTAGAAGAACGGTAATGGATCACCTAAAATGGGAGTTAAACTATTGTAAAATGTGCTTACTATGAAATGGGCTATTGGTTTGGGGGTTAAATGGATCGGATGAATTAAGCTATTGATGAAAACGGCGTCTGCCATTTTAATATATTATTATTAAACTACTGGCAGACGGTCACTCGCCAACTCACTAGATGGGCCCCCTATACAATCACCATAGGCATGATAAGCCTGTAAGGCGACAGGGGGCAACACCGGTGTGAGCGGCTGGGTGCCCTTTCGATCGCATAATTTTTTTCAGCATAATGTAGTTTGGCATAACAGTTTCAGCATAAAGTTTTCTGGCATAAATTATGATAAGCAGAGTATTATAAACGCATAATGGTTTTATTGACATAACATTAACTTTCTCTAATTTTTTTATCATAAACTTCATCAGCATAAATGTAAAGGGCATAATTGTTATACGCCTAAAGATAATTTATCATAAAATACAAAACGCAAAATGGAGGTATGGATAACCGTTTAAATCAAAAATGAATTATTATTAAATAAATAAAAATAAATATCCATCACGCCTTTTCCCCGAAGGGGTGGCAGAGGCATATTATATGCCCACTTTTCACCGTGTGGATTCCTGTCCCACGTAATAGGTGGTGAGCCTATTGCCGTGTTGAAATAGACAGACGCAGGTTGTGGCTACCTTCTGTTGAAATTTTTTAAGCCGCCTATAAGGCCTTCAACCAGGCTTAACGACTGCCATTTTACTGGCAACCGGGACCAACGGCTTAACGTGCCTTCCGAAGCACGGAAACGCTCGCAAATGTAAATGCCACAAAGTGGTCACCCATCCGACGACCAGCCATAGTGAAAGTTGCGTACCTCAGTGATCGTTTACCGAACACTGAGACCGCGGGGCCACGAGCGCTTCAATTATTATTCATTTACTAAGAATATTTAAGTTTTTAAGCTTTAACACATAAAACGATATTTTAAGTGTTATTTTTTTTAGACTAGTCTTGAGCAAAGTCGTAAATAGGTACGACGACGAGCGAAGCCAGGAGGAGTGTTAGGTCACTTGTGACCACAACGCGCGAGCCGAGCGAGCGAAGCGAGCGTGCCGCGGCAGCGGCTGGCGATGCGCCAGAATAGAATCGCTCGTTTTAATCTATCTACTTTATTTTTGTATTTTATTTATATATTCTATAAATAAGTGTTGAAATTTTGCATTTCAATCTTAAAGCCCTCGCGCGCGAATCTCACTGCGAATCGAGGCGCAAAGCGCGGCGCAAATCGCGGCACGAACTGCCAACTGCCCACACTCGCAAAGATTCGCGCCGGGCTCACAGTGTAGTTCGCGCTCTTAACGCGTAGTAGTTATGGAAAGTGAAGTCACTACAGCAGCTGTTAGGCTTCTTTGCGCTTTGGCAATTTATAGTAGAATGTACTATAAATTGCCAAAGCGCAAAGAAGCCCAACATAAATGATAATTCTAATTCATTACTCCACATGATACTCATTTTGAATACAAAATCGTAATCTTTATTATAAAAATGAAAATACAACCATCCGTGGCAATTGCTACAGAGCGACTGAGCTACCCGCGAATGTGGTGTCTTGTCGTGTTCGCGCCGCGCTTCACGCCTCCAAGTCCTTTGTCGCGCAACAAAAACCGACAATTTTCGGGAAACACGGCGCGAACGAGCCGCGAAGTTGCAAATAATATGCGAACCGGATCCATATTCATGTTTCGCAGTCGCTTTGAGACTTCGCGCGCGAGTGCGGATAGGCCTTTGGACAGTTAAAGCTTAGATATAAAAATATGTACTCGCTAACATTATGGTATTCTATATGTATGGCTTGTAATCTTTATGCGAGAGTGAGTGAGATGCCAAAAAATGTTATGACTAGTAAACGTTATTGTAAAAAAAGATATGCGTAAACATTTTATGCGGGTATATCATTATTATAAAAAAGTTATGGGAAAATAAAGTATGCCTAATGATTTATTCTGTTTGAACGTTATGCGAAACGAAGAGTATGCCAAAAATCGTTATGCAGTTTTATGTTATGCCTCTAAAATTTATGCAACCCAATACGGACCCTGAGCGGCTTGGGGTGTCGAGCGGTGTGGCCTGGGGCCTTTTAGGCCCTTGAAAATGACACTTCCACCCCCGAGCATATCGCTCTGGCGCCCTCCCTCTGACCGGCCAATTAAGGCAAGCCAGAGTTGAGATTTGCTGCAGTCCCAGGAGTAGCACTCTCACTGCTCTCCCGTTAGGCCATTAAATCCTAACCGGTGCAGAAGGGCAACAAAACTCTGAGCAATCGGGACCGATGTGTAGCCACGCACATTCAGCTCGCCACAAGCTGCCCTGCGGATGTAAGCTTTACAATAACTTACTGATACATTTTTTGTTGGTATCAGAAAGTGGATAAATCAAAAAGCGAATCTACTATGGACCTTCCGTCAGGCGATGGTGATGATTTCCCCCACCACGCAACATGACGGTAACCACCAGTGGTCTACCATAACAACAAAAGCGTCGCAAATGTGAAGGTTTACCGAGCTTCGCATTCACGACACCACTCACACTGCCAACCCTGTAAATACCATTTTAAAATTAATATCCTTTTTAAGAATTTTTATATAGTTAATTCGGCTGGCAGTGTTAAAGTCGTTAAATCAATTTAAATGTTTTCCAGACGAATTGGAAATTTACAACAACAGGTCGAATTGACAAATTTACAACAACCTTTGTCTGTTTCAACACGGACCTAATATTTCTGGAGAAGTGTGACTATGATATATCTCTATCTACTCGTCTCTTAAAAGTGATGTAACTAGTGTTTATTGTGTATATAACATAGTTTTCAAAAAAAATGTTTAACATTATTACCACATAGATAAACAAGTAATGACATAAACAATACACTAGGTCCATGGGGTCGCAGCGCACATGGTCTTTTTACGGCTTTAAGTAAGCGTCTGAGGGAAGAAACTGGCGATCCTCGTGCAGGTAGTTTTCTCGCGCAAAGGCTTTCCATAGCTATTCAGTGTGGGAATGCTGCCTGCATCATGGGTACCCTACCGAGGGTACCCAGTCTAAATTATAATAAATAGGTTAGGTAGTTTTTTTTTTTATTTAGATATAGATTTAATTGTTTTTTTTTTTTAACTAAGATTAATGTTAAATCATATTATTAATAAATTTTTGGTAAGTTGTTATACAAGTGAAGATATGTGTATATGTATATATTATATTAACAATTTAAATTATTCATTTAATATTCTATAAATAAGGTAAATTTATGTGTGGTGAGAAAAGACAATCCGACTCGGAATCAAACTTGAACCCATGACCTATACTTTACTGGGGGAACGCCTTGCCCCTCTGCAATTGTTGTTTTATGGTATTTTAATGTAACATTTATGTGTAATGAGAAAAGATAATTTGACTTGAAACCAAAAGTGAACGCGTGACCTTTACTGGTCTCAGGGAACGCCGAGCCCCGCTGCTATCGCTTTTTTATCATTAAGCAAATTTATTGCTTAAATATATTCATAAATCACAGCACTGAATAGAAAAGAATACTTCCAATAGATATTGATTCAAGGAACGAACTACGAATATTATATACAGTTCTCAATATTAAGTAGTCCAACAAATAACTGTTACGCCCGAGTGCAAATATCGGTCAAGTTATCATAACAAGGAATAAATAACTACAAATAACAATATAGAAAAAGTAAGATATCCTGTAGAAAGGAGAAACTTCCCTAGTTCCTTTATTCATACTTAAACAAAACTTTAGCTAACTTATTTTCATTTGCTTGCTGAAGTGACTGAAGAAAAGTTACAGTCGGATAATAATTACATCCGTCTTCGTTAGAACTAACAGTTAACCAGTTTATTAGTGAATGTCTTTTCCTTACATTTTATAAAACAAAGTTGTCCCGCTAGCGTCTGCATAGCTGTTCGTGATGGGCTTAAAAACTATTGAATAAATTATCATTTGAGTGCGATTTATAAGGAAAGTACATATATTATTTTTCAAGATTTTGATTGAAGTAGTGAACATAATACGATAATTGGGGTCAAATGAAGCAGGCTGAGGGCTTTCACCGAAAACGTTGACTAAACCGTGAGTGATATAACAAAACAATGTTAAGAAAAAAGACTATATATTATATTCTATGCATTTATTGAAAAGCTGCTAATTTAGAATTACAAACATACACTTTTATTTTATTTATCTGTATAGAGTATGTTAGGCTGTATGGCAAGACACTCCTTGCCAATCGAATAATGGAAAATGGAATAACTTTAAAAATAGACTTACATTTTGCCAACGTGGTTGCGCGCGTACTACCTATATCCATCGCATCAATATTCAGAGTATTTGCAATATCCATATTGCTTGCGACACTTAGCTTGTATTGTAAGGACAACATAATCCATCACAGCAAATGATCTTCCGTATCTCCCTTACAGTGTTATCAGACGTCGTCAGCTTCAAATCCGAGTATATGTCTAATATGTTAACTATTTCATGCTTAAACAATGTGCTTAGTCTGTTTTCAACCCTTAAATGGATATCTAGTTGACTTGTGGTTTAAACTAGTTTTATTGTTAACTTAATTTAGTTTTTGAGCCTGACCTATTGGGTCTTACCTGTAGTGATAATGTTAAGGTTGAATAAATAACTTAAAAGTCTAGCTTAGTTAACTTTCAGGAAAAGGTAGGTACATTTTTATAAATACCATAATAAAATTAATATTCAACATTTTTGAATAAAAAATAATATTAATTATTAATAATATTTAAAATAATTAATTCATATTTAAAATTTGCTACGGTGACCGCTTGTCTGCCATCTCAGTGGTATAAAAAAAAAAAAATGTCGCAATTGAAATCATTGGCAAAGAACGAAATTAGAATTTCTAGAACAATTTTTTCGGTCACGTCAACGTTTATTAAAGATCCCGAAGTAGTGAAAATGTGACGCACGCCTTAAAAAGGAGCCTTAAAATTTACTGAACGTAGTGTATGTACCTTTTGATCACGGTATGGAAGGCTAAAGCTATTCCATACGTGTTTGTGCAATCACCACGAGTGCGGAAGTGTGTTTCAGTTCTTGGGAATTCCAATTTGAAATTCCTTTTGTACGCTATAAAATTTATCGCACATAAAAATATTGGAAAACTTTGTCAGCAATCAAATCCATACAGATATTCCATATATTCTTGTAATAATGGTAAATTCACGTTTATGTAAAAGAAGGGAATATTCAAAATAAAAAATTCATAGAAATTGGACAACCAGAAAAATCTCACGTCCAATATCTTTGTAATAATTAAACAACAATATTGAACAAAGGGTTTCTCAACTTTTTGATGAGAGACGATGGGTACAATAAAGATGTACTTATTGTACCACCATCTACACATATAAATAAAATTAATGTGTCTGTTTGTAATTCCAATATAAGAGCTTATGAATGTGTATACGGTACTTACATGAAAAAAAAATGTTTTTTTCTGTAGATCTTGCCTGTTTCGGCAAATTTCTTCAATTCAGTGAAAAAAAAACAATTTTCACTGGCAAATAGCTGATGTTTTAAGGAGTAATTTGGGCTACAACTAAATCCCACTATTCTTACGAAAACGGCCACTGCGCAAGTGTAAACGCACAAACGCACACGCTAGTAATACTATAAGTAGATCGTCTCTATAATTTCGTCGTTTCTATGATTGTAATGGTAAGAAACATAACATTTAGTGTTGAGCAAATAATGTTTTGGGAATACTTAATTTTAAAATCATTATTTAGAAGGTAGGGATAACATAAGATATTAACAAAAGTTATCAGACAGTTTTATAACCAAAAGAAACATCGCCCATTCACCAATAGCCAGTGTGCAGCAGTAAAAGTTTTATGCCCCACATTTGTGTAATCAGACTGAAATGCGTCGGGTATCTAAGCTAAATCCTTTTAAGAGCCGGAGGCACAGTAAAATATAACTGAACGCCTGAATCTGATTACATTTACAGTTATATTTTCTTTGCGTTTCCTTGTTTTAGTATTTAGAAATTATTTTGTAACAAAGTAACAGAATTCTATTTCGTTCAGTAAAGTTCATAAATGATGGAGTTAATTTACTCCGGTGTCTGAAATCAGCTATTGCATTGTTTATTATGTAGGTATTTGGGATAGAATCCACTTTGAAAGTAAAATAACTATCAAAAATTGATTGTCGACTATCTTATGCAACCTCGCAACGCCAACGCGCAACGCCTATGTTTGTAGAAAAAAACTTAAATATTGACTAAAGCTAACTTCAGGGTGTTTGAAAACTACTTTGAATGTAGTTATAAGTTGTCATGGAAACACTTATCAGCTAACATCAGGGTGTCGGTTTTCAGAGACGGTCTAGGCGCACATCGTAAAAAAATACTCTCATCATTTTTCCCTAATGTGCCAAAAAAAGTATATCTTCAAAACCTTAAACAAATGGACGCACTATACAGAAAACTGATGACTGCCCGATTGGTGATGTTTTTTCGCAACTGTTTACCACAGTGAACAGTAAGGTATTCATATAAGGTAGACATAATAATCGCGGATTTTTTTGTAGACCTATGACAAGGAATAATATCGTAGTATTTCTTAATCTTAATAATATTATAAATGCAAAAGTTTGTGTGGATGTTTGTTACTCTTTCACGTAAAAACTACTGAATAGATTTTGAAACCTGAAGTAGAATTTGATAATGAAACTTTACAATAATATAGCTTTTATCCCGGGAACAAGTTCCTGTAGGAAACGGGAACAACGTAGCCTATGTGTTATTCTGATGTGTAATCTATATTATTGTAAAGTTTTTATCAAAATCCAATCAGTAGATTTTGCGTGAAAGAGTAACAAAAATCCATTCTTACAAACATTCGCGTTTACAATATTACTAGGATTGTTTTGTAGTACCTTTCAGAATCCTCAGTCTGCTTGATTATTTTTTCCGATATTTTGACTAATATAATCGTCACATGTTCACTATTTAAGATAAAGTTTACACCTTGAACCTTGTTCTTGACTCATTCGATGTATTAGAAAAACTCGTATGTTAGATTGTTCAATAGTTTTAAGTTTATCGCTAACTGATTTATATTTTTACAAGAAGTGGTAGGTTACTTTTTTTATAATACGCGAAATTAAGGATAATGAGTTGCAGCGCGGAAATACGGATGAGCAACACCGCATTTAGTGAGAATTTTTTATTGATGTGTAACCTCTTTATCGACATTGAGAGATTTTTTATAGATGTAAAAAAAATGTCGTAAAGAAGTTTAACTTCTTACCTGCACACACATTTTTTTATAAATATATTGATAAATTTTCAAGACCTCATCAAGAAGAAAGTAATGAATGTTCCATTTAGCCATTCCTCATTGTTCATGATGAAATCAAAACACTTATTACTTTTACGTGCCTGTCTAAATTTCAATATCCAATTTTCATGATTGACAAATCTGCCAACATTATTCTCCGTTGAAATTCTATTATTGCCTAAAATTCATCACTGTCATAGCTCTTAGCAAAAGTGATATGAAATACTATGCTTATTCTTAATCACAAGAGTCTTATTTGAAAAATGTGTGATTGAATTGCTTTTATTTATTCGCTCGTGGCTAACTAAGTGTTCTGTAACCAATCACTGCGTTAAGCAACTTTCTCTATGGCTGGTCCTCGGATGGGTGACCATTTTGTGGCATTTACATTTGCGAGCGTTTCCGTGCTTCGGAAGACACGATAAGCCGTTAGTCCCGGTCGGCAGTAAACACGCACCTGTAACGTGGGACAAAAACTGCATTAGGTGAAATGTGGGCGAATAGTATGTCTCTGCCTTCCCCCTTCGGGGCATGACGACATACATGTATGTAATTTCTTTTATATCTTTTAAAGTGATATTTCTGTTGGCGCGTTAGGGAAAAATGATGAGAGTAAAATTTTACGAAAAACCGACTCCATGGAGTTAGCTGATCAGTATTTCCATGACAACTTAGTAGTGTTTTTCTTTTGATGTTTTTTTTTCTTACTAATTTATCATTTCTATTACAAACAAATAGTTGTGGTATGTAATAAAATCTTATTATTCTAACGAGTGTACATAAGTACGCAAACAACTTTTTTACCTTAAGTGTTTTCCCAGTTCCTTCCAAAACCCTAACTGGATTTCTAGCTTGGGTTTTACTTTTATTTCGCTGTTAGAAACAGCTATCGTTTGCCTTATAATTTTCTGTATTGTTGAGAGTGACTCTGCTGTTTGACTCTTTAACAAGCGCACCGCAGACGTCCATATATATGAAGCTATTCATGAATCTGCTAAAAGCGAAAGATGTATGCATGGATCGCAAAGTCTAGCGATCTGTCCTCTCTAACTACTTCGTCAGGTATACAGCGTGAAGATAGTTAGATAGTGTTATAGATTTTTATCTCTAAATTATATAATTCAATTTAATCACGACTGACATCATTACAGTATCGGTTATACCTCGAAAGCTTCTTTGAAATTAAAATCCCATCTCCTTTTATTATTCATCGGTGAAGCAATACAATTTTGAAAATTATATCAACAATATAAATGCCATATTGATGAAACCTTTCCAATAAACCTGAAAGATTCATGATGAGTTTCAATTAATGGCTTCTTCAACAAATCAAGAAACAGAGTACATTTCTACTCCTGCCGGGTTTGAATCGGGTCTTAACAAATATTTGAGTGATTCAGAACTGTTTGTTTCGAAGTTTGGTTCGTTATTATGTTTATATAATATTTTACAGAGTTATTTAAAGTTATCTAGATCTTATAGTACAAGCTTATATTAGGTTAGGTTGGTTTAGATGGCGCTAGCGCTGTGTATATATCCTACAATATTCAGAAAAAACAATGCAACTAGCGGATGTCGCTTTCCTATATTCGTAGAGCATTTTTCATTCATATCGGAGATAATGAAATTATCAATTTTAATCGATCATAATATTAGTCACTTCAGCTACAATAAAAGTCACTGGTAGTCTTAATTTAGTTAGTTAGCGCTTGTAGCCCCGCTGTCTCAGTGTTCTGTAAACGATGAATTCGGAGGCACGTGACGCCGTTGATCCCGGTTGCCAGTAAAATGGTAGTCGTTTAAGCAAGTCAAGTTTAAGCACTTTTGAGCGGCCGGAAATATTTCAATAACTCTACCTGCACTTATTCATTTGAACATGGCAATAAGCTAACCATATATGTTGCGTGGGACAAAAATGCATACGGTGAAATGTGGGCGTGACTACATATAAGACGTAGGTGTAGTATATTTATGACTATATATGTTTTTTTTTCTCGCATCTCTACCGTTGGCGGAGCCTTATATATACGTATGTATTTTTGTGGTAGAATAATATTTGTAATAAAACTAAGGGGTTTCTTAACTTACGTTTACTTAGCTTATTTTCCTACTAGTCCTCTTTTATACCACTATCTTTTAACATATCACTTTTCCATACTTTCCTTTCATACTTTTAATTCTAAAATAAAACGTACCTCACTCTTATATATTTATGTCTTCTTTCACTCTAGCTCTAGTATTATATTATATTCGTCAAGTTCGTATTCATATCACACTTTTACTCTAAACTCTCATGCTTTCATACTTTGTCATAATTGCGATTGGAGTACAGTATACAGCGTATCATTGGTCTTACTTTTCAAAAATAGTGTTCAACCATAAATTTCATATTTTTTTACATATTATTAAATACTATAGTAAGGTACAACACAATGTTATTACACTATGCTGTTGCTCACTATCATATTTTATTATTTGTAGTTTTTTAATTTTAAATTATATTATTGTTACAATTTACAAATTACTTACTTGTTTTAAATTTTACTACTTTTATTGTATTGCTTAAAGCTAATATATAATAATATTACTTAAACAATGTTTCATGTGCTGTTTCTTTTATTTACTACCTTAATTATTTTATTTGCAAATTGCAGGAACCGGTTTATATTAGACTTTATTAAATTTTGAAAATTTTCTGCACTTATAACTAGACCAATTTCTATTTCTAAATCCATCCTGTCCGCGAGATGAATAGGGCGCTCGGTCAGGAGATGGGCGACCGTCTCCTCTACCCCGGGCTCACAAGTGCACGATGGGTTCCCCTTACCCTTGAAACGTGTCAAGTATGAGGAGAACCCACCGTGCCCCGTCAGCAGTTGGGTTACAGTGCCGGCGATCGTCATTTTGCGGACGATACTATACGCTTCCACTGCGCATGGGAAGAAAAGCTTAGTAACGGAGGCCGTCCCGCCCTCTCTGTATCTCTTGTTCCACTCGTCAAGCGTGTCCCGCCTAAGGGCACGCTTCACGAATGAGACAGGATACAGACCGTAGTCTGGTGCTCTCTTCAACGTCAGAGCCGCTTCCTTCGCGAGCTCATCGGCTCGTTCGTTACCCTCCAGCTCTGCGTGGGCCTTGACCCAGAATAAGGAAATTTCCTTACCCTGGGCCAATCCGCGCTGAAGTGCGGCCCTGGCTTCCACTGCCAAGGGGTGGAGGGCATGACGGTTGATTACCGTCAAGAGGCTCTGCTGTCGCTGAAGATACCGAACGTGGACGCGCCACGCCTGAGGACCTCACTGGCCGCTTTGCATAGCGCCAGGAGCTCGGCCTGGTAAACGGTGCATTGGGGCGCGAGAGCAAGTTTGCGGGCCTTAGTTTCGGTCCAGCTATTCCAAAACGATAGCGCGGCACCGACTCGGCCCTCAATCTTGCTCCCATCTGTGCACACCTCAAAGCGGTTTGCATCTTCCAGTTGCCCCTCGTCTACCAAGCTGGTGAACTCCAAAGGCACATGCTCTACGGGGTAAGGAGCCTCTATCGCTGGGGCCATTCGCTTGACCTCCCAGTCTCCCAGCCATGGCTGGCTTACTCCTCTCTTGGCCTCATACAATGAGGCCACCTCGTGAACTCTGAGGTCCAGAGGGAGCAAACCAGCCAGGACCAGCGCTGAGTTCAAGGAGACCGTGCGATAGGCCTTGCACAACTTTTGGGCGAAACCGCGCTGCACCACGTTCAGCTGCTTTTGGACACAAAGCTTTTCTGCCGATGCGTGCCAAGCACTGGCAGCATACAATATCGTCGGCTCCACGGCCGCAACGTAGATCGTCTGGATCACCTCGGGGTGTAACCCCCAGCTGATCCGGGCCATCGTCTCTAACTTCCGGTAAATGTCGATCGCCTTTCTGCAAACATTGGTGACGTGTGTGTTAAATGTTAGTGCGTGGTCAATGGTGAACCCTAGGATTTTTATATCTTTGGACATTCCAATGTCTATCCCCCCCATGCTAAGGCGTGGGACGTCGTACTTTAGCCTCCACGTGATTACCATCGCACTGGTTTTGTGCGGTGCGAATTTCAGCTTCATTCCGACGCCCCACTCCCGCACATGTTCAAGAGAGGCATTGGCGTGTCCCTCGATCTCCAGAGCCGTGTCCCCATCGAAGACCAACACCACGTCGTCCGCAAAAGCCTGTACGTGCACACCCTTTCGCTCAAGCTCTTTCAGCAACGGATCCAGAAGTAAGTTCCACAGTAAGGGACCGCCGATCGACCCCTGGACGGACCCTTTATTTGAGTTTAGCCACTAGGTCTGTACGATTTGGGAACAGTGTACGAGTCCTTACCAGGCTTTTTCAACACCACCACCATGGCTTCCTTCCATATCTTAGGAAAGTAGCCGTGGCGGAGGCACTGATTAAGCAGCTCCAGGAATAGTGAGGGGTCGGCCCTAATGGCGTGGGCACAAATATCAGCTGTAAAGCCGTCCGCCCCCGGCGCTTTTTTCGGGTTAAATCTATGAAGTGCATCGAACAGTTCGCCCACCGTAAAAGGTGGGTCATCATCATTGTGACCCTCTCCATCTTCAACCTTTTCGGCTCTTTCGCGTATCTGTCCATGCACCTCAGTATCCTCCTCGATTCGATCCTTCGGGTAGAAAGTCCGAGCGAGGAGTTGTACTGAGCCGACTATATATGTTAGTCATATGTCAATCATGCGATAAATACAGCACCGGTCCTGTACTGTGAAACTTTAAACCACTAAGAAATGGGTCAACCAGGTCAGAATGTCTGTTTCTCAATATAAAAGGTAATATTTTGTAATATTCAATGACGGACGAAGGGTAAGTAAGAAAGGTCGTGCCCAATCTAAGTGTCCGAAAATAGATTAAATTTGAAACGACTCTGTATCCTTGGGTTACAAATTTATATGGAAAGTCAATATAGTGTTGATAAAGGATCATACAAGAAAAACGAATTTACAATTTTAGAAGTAGTCGTAACAGTAAAATACCTTTTCCTATGATAGAACTCAGATTTTGATTTTTTAATGGAAATATCATTGAAGGAAGAAAATGATCATTTTATGTTAAATAATTTTATTGCCTTCGTTTTAAGTACACTGGTACGGGAAAAATGCTATCGATGTACGACCGTTCTTCCGTCCATTTAGTCTACAGGTCGCATTTTTCATCGGATTTGCATGCAACTTGGCATGGACAATCCTTGATATAGCCAAAAACTTTTAGCGAGGGGTTTTTCGTTCGGTTGGGGAAATGGAGACAGGGGAGGGGAAACGGTCCTTTTTCCTCAATTTACTCCGAAGTCTACGGTTCACAGAACCACTAGTAATAACTTTGTTTTTTTAATTTAATATAGATAGTTTCACTCCTTTTTACCAATCTTTATTTAACGAAAAGATTTTTCAAAAGCTAATCGCTTATTCATCTCACATCAAAGAAATTAAATGAATAAATCGGCCAACTGGTCGTACAATTTATTGGGCAATATTATAAAAGGTCGCACTGTTGACCTACGAACGTATGAGTTTGCTACGGTCAAACACATGTGTGCAACGACGATGTAATAAAATAAAGGCCTATTTCTACTTCAATGCTGTTTAGTTTGTTACTAAATATGACCAAAAAGGACGGCTTGTACTAATATTTTGTCCTATTAAACAACTACTTACATTAGTGACTACTGACTATTTAGAATCGACTGTAACTATTGTATTGACTGCCTCAGTGGAACAGTGGTAGTGTATGCGACTGTCGCGACTGAGATCCTGTTCGATTCCAGTGTCGGAACGAATATCTGCGTGATTCACATATGTTTGTTTCGGAGTCTGGGTGTTTCCTATGTATACCTAATATAAATATATTTAGAAATATATAAGTATGTTTATCAGTCTTCTAGAACCCATAACACAAGCTTATATTAGCTTGCTTTGGACGACAGATCCCACAATATTTATTTATTTATTAAAAAAAAATTATTGTAAAAGTTGTAAGTCCTTAATTATTTTTCGTTGAATTTGTAAATATTTTCAGGGTCAGGTTTTTATGAAAATAAATTACACGGCAAAGTTGATTAAATGCGTGTCGAGCCATTAGCTGAGTTCGGTTATAGACCCTATGTAATGCCAGGTTGAAATTTTACCTATGAGAACTGTCTCTGTAAAAACATAAAAATACCTACTGCGTAAAGTAGATTTTTTAAGTCTTGGAAATACTACTATGCTCTGATAGTTTCTATTAAATATCTCCTTGCAACATATGGGCAAGAAATTAAAAAAAATGTAATATACCCAAAAAAAATCCTTTAACTCGAATGTGCACATTTGACACTGACAAGAACTAAATATATTAATAACTAGTTGACGCCCGCGGCTCTACTTGTTCTCTTGATAAAAAGTAGCCTATGTGTTATTCTGATAGCTATATTATTGTAAAGTTTCATTAAAATCCATTCTGTACTTTTTACGTGAAAGAGTAACAAACATCCATACTTACAAACTTTCGCGTTTATATTATAAGTAGGACTAACTGATGCCCGCAGCTTCGCCTGCGTGGTGGTTTTAGTATGGTAAAGTTAAATGAGTTTTAGTAAACTTGTAATATTTTTGACCGATTTCACTAATTTATGCCAAACAGGTACCAGTACTCAGAGTGTCTGAGTAGGTAACAAATCTTTAGAAGAACATACGTACAGAGTAATTTATATTGTTTACCACAGAATCGTAAAATCTCCACATTAAAGGGGGAATATTAAATGACACTTTTTAATAGTTCCTTTTAGCCCAAATTATAAGCCTGTGCTAGATAACTGACAAACGTACTTATATATATTTTATAAATACATACATGTTATATTTAGGTAGAGGAAACATCTAATAAAAGATTTGATCTCTTTTTTCCATTTGTTAGTCTCATATCGGTCGAAGGGCAACTAAGGTGATATCACAATAAATAAAAATCTCGGCTTTTCTCAGACGCTCGACCAGATTCGGCCTTTGCCAATAATGGCTTTGGCTTTCATTGTAGTAACACTGCATTCTTACAATTCTTTAAGTTATATTTTTATACTTGTATTGTATCATTTTCTATGTATCAATTCCTGGATAAACGTCAGTGATAAATAATAAATAAAAGTGTATCCAATTTGACCCTGAGTGTACAAGGGTACACTCAGGGTCAAATTGGATACACTTTTATTTAGTTAAAATTGTAGTTACTTTTATTTATTAAAATGTAGCTAAAATTTCTACAATGCAAGAAACAATACACCGAATAGCTAACAAGTGCTGCATGTTGATAGAGCATGGCGAGATCGAGAGTGTACTATGAGAGATTGTTGCAAATTGCTTAGCGTTTCTGCATGCTTAAGCAGAAAATGTGTTGACTGAAATATTGATATTGTATCTATGATACTCAATTTCCATGACGTATTCTATAAAGACCTATAAAATTATAGACAGGATTTAATACGCGTTGCTATCGTATATTACGTCCCAAAACTAGGACTTTTGTTGTTTTTAAAAATAGTGAAATAGTGGATTCTTAGACATAAGTGTTCTAAAAGGTGCATAGAAAAGTGTTGCAAATAAAATTGATCCCCAAATCTTCATAGAAAAACCCCATAAAATTTTGATTGCTTTACTGGAACAGATACACTGAACTTAGAACTGGACTGGACGAAAACAGAGTAAACATGAACGCTAAGTACGAGGCTATATGAACCGAGGTGCTTTGCCTGCCCGAGTATAGGGTGATAATAATTTTAAAAAATATGAATAGACCGTCGTAAAGGATGCCTTAAGTGACTTGGTCGAATAGATGTTGCTTCTGTTGAAGAAAGCTTACGAAGATGTTAGACATCTACCAAATTTACACTAGTTATTGGAGGAGCAATAGTATCGCCACTAGAACAAAAATATTGGTTCTGTATAGAAATTTATTTTATCGGTAAGTGAAGTTTATTCTCTAAAATGTCTTTGGTAAGCAACGGAAATTTATGCCCAAATCATCCGTGACATATAAAAATTCAAGATCTTTCAAGCCAATTTACCTAACCTAGCTAGATATGGAACCTAAGGACCACTTTTAATTTGCCTGCATCATGACTCGTCCGTTGTCGGTCAGGGTAAGTCAGCCCTAGTTAATAACCCTGAAGACTCCTGACCATTGTTTAGTGAGACAATTGCCTCTTCTCCCATAGAAAAAATTGTACTGGAAAGATTGAATCGCCAGCACCCAGTGCGTTTTTTGAGGATATGGGGGAGGTACTTATCTTTTCGTTTTCAGTACAGTTTTTTACAGGAGTCGTCAGTTCCCTTAATTGGGCAGAAATAGTGAAATTATTTGTGGAGAACTACCTCAAAATTCTGTCACCGAATATGTTTAATTACTAGGTAAATCTAAGCCGTCGCCTTCGTGGTCACCTCATGATACGTCTGACCTCGTGCTGTCACGAGGGTATTATTGACGTAGCACTTCACCA
Source organism: Thumatha senex (assembly GCA_948477245.1). Classification (NCBI taxonomy): domain Eukaryota; kingdom Metazoa; phylum Arthropoda; class Insecta; order Lepidoptera; family Erebidae; genus Thumatha; species Thumatha senex. The sequence continues at coordinate 10,266,025 of OX419741.1, read as the reverse complement.
CGAACTCCTTTAAAAGTTGTCCCAGAAATGAATTTACACAGAGCGCTACGGAATACTGTACGTATTAATGCAATTCCTCTATCCTCTAACTATGTAACTACATAGCCAACAATTTAAAAAAAGTATCAATAAACGTAAACAGCAGGACAAAAGATTGGTACTCGAACTAAGTGGAACTTTGTTTAATAGCCCAAAACGGACCGAAACGGTTGCAACTATTTCTGGTTGAGGTTATTTTAGCTCGAGCAAATTTGAAATCAACTTCGCTCCAACCTGCCTTTTATGCAATTTACAAAGAGGTGTTCGGAGCTTCAGATGTTAGTGATCATAATCTTCTGTCTCGATTGGGACAAAACTAATGTTATAAATTGGATGGACTATTATTATTCTTATAAATTTAACATAAGGTATTTTTTTTGTTCTGTTTTTAAATAAGCATTTCGTTAAAATGTTTATTTAAAAACCGGATAAATTCGAGTCGTGCTCGCCCACAAATTTGTTTGCGTTATAAACGACTTTTACACTTTTTACGGTAACTTGAACATTTGACCTATTCACAGCAACAAGGGACTGTAGATTTGTGTATATAGTTTTAATTTCAACTTGATATTTTTACACGTGCTCGAGATAAAAGGTCAACAAAGGTTTACAAAGGGTCTTTAGGGACAACAAAGTGATCTTATAAGGGTTTAGTATTTTCCTTTTCAGATACGAAACCTAAGAATATAAAAAAAAAATTGATAATATTATATAATTGAAATGACACCTCCTGAGTTGTTTATGGTAGTTTTAGGGTTTTCGATGGCTAGTGCCTGTCCATCTCAACACTAAAACGGGCTCACCACTTGTTACATGGGATAAAATGCTTTCGGTAAACGATATGCAACAAGCTTTCCTGTGACCTGATAAATTTACCATTGAATAAATTCAAAAGTTAATAAAAAAGCTTTGTGAAAAAGGTTATTGGTTTATTTAAAGACTATTTGCAGGGCCGGGACTCCTGGAAATGATCTGCTGGTAATGTGTAATAATATTAAATTGTAAATAGGCCATGAAAAAAAGCCTTCCTAAGTTTCTTGCCGGTTCTTCTCAGGTTGGCCGCGTTCCGAACCGGTAGTCACTTGAAATATTTTAAATAGTGTATGACATTTTGTAAGCGCCGTTAAAATGGTCTATGCAAAATAAAAATATTTTTATTTTTTATTTTATTTATATAAAGGCATGAACATTTTGAATAGTTACTCATAAATAAATAAACATGTTCAGGTTTTCGTACCACAAAAGGTCATTTTCTTATTCGTCTCACCGTCCATCACCGTCGTCCATTTTGCTAAAGAGACACTTTATCTTGAGAACGCGTTTAGGCATCAGATTAAAATGAAAACCTCAGTCAGGTTACACAGTACCTTGAAGCGTTGAATGAATCAAGATTTTAACTAAACGTAAAAAAGATACGACTATTTACGCCGGAAACCGTACGTACATTCTTAAGGGAATTAAAATTTATAGGGTATTTTGTGTTTATCTAAAAAAATCCTCCATATTAACTTTAAATTTGACAGTAGTTGGAAGGTGGAAGGTGAATGAAATGTGTTTTTTTTATAGTATACAAATTTTTACGGAACCGGATTGTATTTGTCTGTTTCTTTTTTAAATTTTCCAGAAGAAGTCTGGCGCCATTAGATTTGGCAGTCTCGATTCTTGGTTAAAATCTTCAAAACGAGAGATTTTCTAGGCCCTGAAATTTGCCAAATATGCAGTAGCAATAATTTCATGATATTCAGGTAGGTATGTACCATGGCATATAGATAGATCTATGTTGTAGAATAAAGTATAAAAAAAATTAAACTACAGTGAGATTTTGTTATAATTAGGGCACATTAACAGTATGACATTACTTAAGGAGGTTAAGGTTATTTATAGGATGGTCCATAAGCTACGGTGACCACTTTCCATCAGATGGGCCAAATGCTTTTCTGCCACCTCTTTAGTATAAAAAAATTGTCATTTGCGCTGCCTAATAAAGATTAAGCAATTCCGCTCGACCGCAATTTTGGGCGTACATACTGACCTCACTTACGCCGGGTGTCTAAATAGGGATAGGTGGTTTTGATCGACAGTCACTTCCAAACAATAGAAAATAAAAATAAAAATCTCAGCTACGGCTCCTAACAGCCAATTAAAGTGGATCTTAAGACTGCTAGGTTGAGGTGGTAGAAGTAGCTGGAACTTCTTACTCCGACTTAGACGAAGCGCAAATGTAAATATAAATACGCACCATATCTCATACCCAATACATCATAACGCAAACTACGCACATACACACACATGCATACACACACACACACATGCATACACACACACACACACACACACACACACACACACACACACACACACACACACATACACACACACACACACGCACACACAAACATACGCACAGACACACACACACTAACAATACGCACGCACGCATGCACGCATACACGCACCCACAAATACACATACTACCCATAACACTTTTTGAATAGTATTGTTCATTGTTTTAATAAGGTAGACAGCCAACAAAGACTATTCGCTTAAGACTATTATTGAAGGGACACTGGTTGCCAAGTCACAGGCCTAGTTTGGGAACCAGGATACCTAATTATTGATTATGTCATTTCCTTTAATCGTAATATTGTGTGGACTTTGTAATTTTCTTGGAAATAAACTATTATTATTATTATTAACTTTATTCTTGATGAAGAACAAAGATAAATCTGTTGATATTTATTAATGGCATGTGGTATCCTTTGACCCTCCATCAAGACTACCAACCTCCATCAAGACTACCAACCTCCATGACCGGAGGCCTGAGGACGGTGGGTGTCGCAGGACAGTGGAGTGGCGTGAGAGCTACACGCAAGCTCTTCACTTCTCAAGGAAATGGAATAACACCCGACTCCCAAAGAAGCATGACAACACTCGCACCCACAAAAAGGCAGGATAACACCCGAACCCACAGTAGCGGACAAAGTATGTCTTGACAGGGCTCCCGACAGGCTTATTCTTCCAAGGGCTTACCCGATTCTCCTGGAACATAGACTGATGGAAGTAAAAGTGTGGTTTTAGCTGGTAGGAGTCCGGCATAATATCCATGAGGATTTCCCCACGAAAGAGTAAATGATGGTCCAGAAGGCTAATAATCACATAAACCTTTTAATAAATACTGATAAGGTCTTACGATACAATTCATAACATTTGTCTACGTACCACATTATACTTATAATAATAGTGATAACCCTATCTATATTCTGCCAAAATCTAAAGTGAGAGTGAGGTAATTGTACATTATGGTGTTTAAATTAAAACGGACAGTATTACAAAACTTATTCCCATAATAACTTACAGTCAGACCTTTGCTAGCTGGTAAGCACTTTATATGAAAAGGGAAATGAGGGCTAGAGCTAGGGAGATTTCATAAAAAAGCAAGTGTTGAGGGAGGTTAAGGATGTTGAGAGTTAATTACATATTGGTTTAATAAGCATATATTTAAAAAAACCGACTCACCTCTTCAAACTGATTTGAATATCACATATCCATACCAATATATAAACCGAGACGAATTCAACAATCTTTCACTATAATTATCCAATTTTTCATTCCCATTTCTCTTTATTAGCAGTAATACCTACATACATACATATTGTCACGCCTTTATCCCCAAAGGGATAGGCATAGGCATACTATACGCCCGCATTTCACCGTTTGCATTTTTGTCCCACGTAACAGGTGGTGCGCCCATTGCCGTGCTGAAAATGGACAGGCGGAGGCCTTCAACCAGGCTTAACGACTGCCATTTTACTGGCAACCGGGACCAACGGCTTAAAGTGCCTTCCGAAGCACGGAAACGCTCGCAAAAGTAAATTATAAAATGAAGAATACGTGGCCTTTACTGGACAACACTTATCTTAAACTTATAAATATAAATGTGAACTACATTAATACGACTACGACTACATTATTACGACATTGATAAACTACGTGATGTTTTTTTTATCTTATTGGTATAAATAAACTTCATATAGACTTAATATAAATTTCTTTCTTACCAAATAAAAATTGAAAAATGATCCAGAAACATTTCATCACCTCACAATTATTTTTAAATAAATCACAAGTATGGCAATCAAAAGTTTTCTTTCAAATTGTTGTAGGTCACGTGCACTGACAAACTTAAATGTGAAATCTTCTAGAAAAAAAAAACACTATATTTTTCACACAACAATAGGTACTGGCAACCTATAGTTATTTATTAGTTATATTTATAAGTAGTTCGAGAGTTGGATTAGAAATAGGAACATGGCGACGGCCCGTTCGGAAAGATCACGAGCGTCGAGCAGACTGGTAGCCTCAGCCGGCGGAGAGCAATGCGCATGTGCAAAAAACTACTTATAATTTGATATCTCACATCACCGCCCCTGTGACATTCTGTGGTAAAACCTACTCGTAAATTATTCAATTTTATTTACTTATTCGCTTCTGTGGAATATTCTAACGATGGATGCTTTGATTTTTTATCTGTGGTAGTAAAGAGTAATAGGGTACTTACTTTATTAGTATTGAGATTTATATCACGTCTTTATAAAAAAATGACTTTAAATAAGTACTTCAACTTGATTTTTACGAGTCTTTTATTCTTTGTAATATGTCCCTATTATTTTTGGTCGTAAATGTTTACAAAATTTTAAGTAAAAGTTACATCAACTTCATTTCTCAAGCTATATAAAATCACAAAGAACAAATATGCGCAATTATTGTATTAAAATAAAAATGTATAGAATACTGTTACAATATTAAATTTGAAAAAGCTTCTATAGACTACGAACTACTCTAGATCATGAGGGTATAATTACCGACTTATTATACTCTTTGATCACCGTGCAATTATTGTCTCCTCAGTTATAGAAAAACAAGTAACTTATATATTATTGTGAAAAAACGGTGTCTAAAAGATAAGTAAACGAATGAAATGAATCGCCTGTAAAAAAATAAACCTTAGAAAAATCTAAATCAGGGCAAATACGATTGCCGATAGCATAGAATAGGTTAAGTATTTGTCAGTCTACTCTTTTTGTGCCGATACTTTCAATATTTCTTCGTTTGTGTCAATTTCCAAAGAGCTTGTTAGGGATTTACACAATACGTGCGTAGGTAGTGTGTTCTCCTCCTGGTATTTCGGAATACCTAATGCATTGTACAATATATTAACTTCACGCTGTATCCCTGACGGGGTAGTCAGAGAGGACAGATCGCCAGGCATCGCGGTCCATGCATACTTCTTTCGCTTCTTGTAGATTCATCAATCGTTTCATACACGCACGTCTGGGTATCCGAGTACTTTTGACTTTTCCGTTTTAGAATCTATTAATTATTACAAAATTTAAAACAAGTTCGAGGTTAAGATCTTCCACCTATAAGTAGGTATAAGTTAGGAACTTAGAAATAAGATATAGATTGTATCTTACTATATCATTAGTAAGATACAATCTATATCTATTCTATAGAGATAGTATATTATAGTAGATAGTAATTGAAGTGTATAATATAAGTAATTCCAAATTATCAGCTTTTTAGTTAATACTTACACATAGTAAGTATAAGTGCACGGAACATATATATTTCTTTGAAAATTTTCGCAGTCTGTCTGTCTCTCTGTCGCTATGTTTCTCCCGGCTAAATTCTGAAATGGCTGAACCCATTTTATCAGCACTTGCCTGGCAGATAGCTGGTGTTATAAGGAGTAACTTAGGCTTTATTTTATCAGCATTCCCGTGGGAAAGAGAACTACGCGAGTAATACCACGGGGCATCCCCTAATATAAGTGTAGCTGATGTAGGGTGCCGCACAGCCCTACTACTATCTCTATAGTACAAATATAGATTTTATCTTACTAAATCATTACTAAGATATAATCTATATCTATTCTATAGAGATAGTATATTATAGTAGATAGTAATTGAAGTGTCTAATATATGTTATTCCAAATTATCAGCTTTGCAACGCGAAAGTTTGTAAGAATGTAGAGATGTAGGTATGTTTGTTAATCTTTCACGCGAAAACAGTAAATGATTTTTAAGAAACTTCACAGTAATAATGCATGTCTTAACATAGGCTACTATTTTACCAAGTCTTTTTGTGATGTATAGTAAACAGGTACGGCAACACTTCTCCACGCGGTTGACCGAAGCATGGGCGTTAGCTAACTAACTATCTTCACGCTGTATCCCTGACGGGGTAGTCAGAGAGGACATATCGCCAGGCTTCGCGATCCATGCATAGTTCTTTCGCTTCTTCGAGATTCATCAATCGCTTCATACACGCACGTCTGGGTATCCGAGTACTTTTGACTTTGTGGTCTTCATATGCAAGTCTCGGCCTACCCTGACTCCTTCTACCCTCTACTTTTGAACAATATATATTCCTCGTCAATTCACTCATTCGTTGGACGTGTCCAAACCAACGGAGCACGCCCTTTTCCAGCTTAACGCTGACACTTTCAGTCAAACCTGCCATATTGCGTATCACTTCGTTACGTATTCGGTCGACCAAAGTGAAGCCGCTCAATTTTCGAAGTGATCGCATCTCTACAGCATTCAATTTTTCTTTCATGCATCTGCTGATATACCCAGGTTTCACTACCGTAAAGCAAAGTTGGCACTAGCACTGCGTTATGAATCGCCATTCGTGCTTCTTTTACGATGCTTTTTCGCTTTACTAACTGGGACAAAGTACCGTTAACCTTGTTTCCAGCAGCTACTCGCCGTTCTACATCCGAATCACATCTTCCATCCACGCTAAACATACTTCCTAAATACACAATTTCATTCACATGAGTCACGTGTTAACGTGGAACTTGCTGCAAAAGTGAAGCATTGAATCATATTTGAGCTTTTTAGAATGGTCTCAACGAATAGTAGTAAGTTGATGTTGGTTCTCAAAATTTTTAATTTTTAAATTAACTTACCTATTTTAACGCTTTATTGACAGGTAGTCAGAGAGTATAGGCCGCCAGGTTTCGTGATCCATGCATACTTCTTTCTCTTCAATCTATTAATTAATTTTTAATTTAATCTTAAATAAATTATTATCATTCTTGGCTTTATCCCCGAAGAGGTGGTTTACGCCCACATTTCACCATTAACATTTTCATTCCACATACAAAGCCGTTAGCCGTGTTGCCATGTAAAAAAAGGACAGGTACGGGTTGTGGCAACCTGCTGTTGTAAGAACAGAGGCCTTATCACTAAAAAGGTCTCTTACAGACAACCTTTGTACGGAGAAGATTGTCAAGGATCATGTAGGAAATAGACATCCTTGTATGTATCGAACAAATTACATAATCAGTATAGATAATGAAATCAATATTATTACCCGAGGACGATCAATTACACAATAATTAGTTCTGACTACATAATAAACCCTGAGTGCCGTTTAAATGTCTTTGTAGGTTAATCGATAACAGCACGGTTGATATAATTTGATTTTAATACTGGGTATTCAGATTTGATTTGATAAACGCCTACTTTGGTCAATTGAAATCGATTCGAGTGAATAATTAAATAAAGCATTTGTAACCATCGACTAGCGTAGTAATTATATTTCAATATTATGTACAATCAGTCTCAGAAGTAGATTAACACAATTGAAGTAACAGAATAGATTTGTGAATGAAAAGAAAAAACAGTGTTTATTGGTTTAAAATAATTCGGTAATGTAGTACCGAATCATATATTTAGATTTGTAGATAATGTTCTGGTTTGATAAGGGACTTCTGTAGCTAACCGTACCTAATTTGCTTATAATATAACTTTCTTCGCTAAGAGACTCGTCGATGCTTCTCATAACTATAATTTCAGCCCCTTTCTCACTTTAGATAAAATGAACTGCAATCCAACATGACAATGCGGTAAAACTTACCGTTTATACCGGGTTCTATAAGGGTTCTATAGACAAAAACTAACTAACTAACTATCTTCACGCTGTATCCCTGACGGGGTAGTCAGAGAGGACAGATCGCCAGGCTTCGCGATCCATGCATACTTCTTTCGCGTTTTTTCGAGATTCATCAATCGCTTCATACATGCACGTCTGGGTATCCGAGTACTTTTAACCTTTCCGTTTTTGAGCAATCTGCTCACGTGGTCTTCATATGTAAGTCTCGGCCTTCCCTGACTCCTTCTACCCTCTACTTTTGAACAATATATATTCTTCGTCAATCGTTCCTCACTCATTCGTTGGACGTGTCCAAACCAACGGAGCACGCCCTTTTCCAGCTTAACGCTGACACTTTCATTCAAACCTGCCATATTGCGTATCACTTCGTTACGTATTCGGTCGGCCAAGGTAACGCCGCACAATTTTCGAAGTGATCGCATCTCCACAGCATTCAATTTACTTTCATGCATCTGCTGACATAACCAGGTTTCACTACCGTAAAGCAAAGTTGGCACTAGCACTGCGTTATGAATCGCCATTCGTGCTTCTTTTACGATGCTTTGTCGCTTAACTAACTGGGACAAAGCACCGTTAACTTTGTTTCCGGCACCTACTCGCCGTTCTACATCCGAATCACATCTTCCATCCGCGCTAAACATACTTCCTAAATACACAATTTCATTCACTTGCTCTAGACGTTCCTGGTTTACCCTAATCTCGCATTTAGTTCTTACGTCACCTCTTTCAAATACTAGAACCTTAGTTTTACTTGCATTCAAGCGGAGACCCTTACTTTCACACCCCTCTTTCATATTAGTGACTAATGCCTGTAGGTCGGCTTCTGATGAGGCCATGAGCACCGCATCATCAGCGTACAGCAGACAGTTTACTGTAAAGTCACCCAAATTCACACCCATATTAAAATCTTTCAACTTCTGCAGGCAACTGTCCAGATACACTATGAACAGCCAGGCGGACATGACACATCCCTGTTTGACGCCTGTACAGACATCAAAAAGAGGTGACACATCCCCCCCTACTCGCACGCAAGCCTTACAGTCCCTATAAAGCGACTGTATTGCCCGCAGTAGCGAGCCGTCCACACCATATCCTAGCAGCAAGTCCCACAGCGTTTCTCTCACAACGTTATCAAATGCTTTCTCTAGATCCACAAAAGCGCAGAAAACCTTCTGGCTAAGAGCCAGAAACTTTTCCGCGATCATGCGGAGAGAAAACACTTGATCCATGCAACCTCTTCCACGTCGGAATCCGCATTGAGCCATTGGTTCTATAGACAACCTTTCTAATATGAATACTGATCTTCCTTTTTCGAGGTGGTCAAATTTCAAACTTAACTTTTACTTACTTCAGGGGCAGTAGGGCAGCTTTGTGTGAGATTATATACCCAGCAGAGAGACTCATATTCTAAACCGCAAGATAGGCCAGAGTCTAGAAATCTAATCCAATCAAGTAGTCCAGGTCTCAAACTACATCCAGGAGGAACTAAAAGGTAGCCTAGAAGTTATAGTGGATATTTCCAGTGGCAATACGATCAGGTGTTTAACAAAATCACACAAGCCAACTGCCTAGCCAGTAGTGGGTAGTCTGTAAAAAAGTATTACTACTCATTTAAAAAGGGCCCAGAGATCTAGTTTGGAAGCACATGTCATGGGTATATTATCTTCCTCAACTACACTGCTGAGACTTTCCTGAAGTCAAAAAGCAAGGAACCATGTCCAATTTAAATACGATTTTAGATTTTATGCAAATTAGTACAAAATAAATACATGTTAAAGTAGAAAAACCCCTTCCGTGTCAATAAATTACATTGTAACGACACTATAAATCTAGCTGAAAAGAAATTGCGTGCACCAAACATGACAAACGTAAATTAAGCTCCCGTTTTGAAGCTTACGCTTTACTAGTTGAGGTCAAATTTTATCAGATCGGTCTCATCAGCTCTCTTCAAAGAAGTACAAAGTAACATGAATTCATTCAGGCATTGTAATTCTCTGACTACTGAAAATAAAATAAAGTTTGAAAACTTAAACTTAAAATGTAGAATTCAATCTTAAATACATATATTGGCTCTACATACAAACATATCATCACGACTGTCTCCCATCGGACTATGGCTATCCACTTGCAACGATCTTGGGACACAACTGTCTCTTTTGCTTTCACAGTGTTTTCATACACGCTCGCTGGTTAAGGGTACTCTTGACCGGGCCTTTCCCCAAGAGGTCTTTAGCTCTTTAATTTTTAATAAAATTTTGTTATCTGATTTAGCCGTGTTCACAAGTTGACTACTTGTGACCACGGCTGGTGCAACCCAGTCGAAACATCAAGCTATTTAAGGTAAATAAGCATGATCGAGTTAATACCTGTATTTTACACTTATTTTTATCACGCCTTATCCCTGAAGTGGCAGAGGCATATTATATACTATATGCATATATATACTTTTCACTATGTGTATTCCTGTCAAACGTAATAGGTGGTGAGGCCATTGCCGTGTTGAAATAGACAGACGCTGGTTGTGGCTACGTGGTTACCTGTTGTTAAATGTTTCAAGCCGCCCATAAGGCCTTCAACTGGGCATAAGGACTGCCATGTTACTGGCAACCTGGACCAACGGTTTAACGTGCCTTCCGAAGCACGGCAACGCTCACAAATGTAAATACCACAAAGTGGTCATCCATCTGAGGACCAGCCATAGTGAATGTTGCTTAACGCAGTGATTGTTTACAGAACACTGATTCCGCGGGGCCACGAGCACTTAATATAAATCAGTATAAATGTAAATAATTTAAAAACCTCATCCACGTCATTGTCGATTAGTTATGGTTGACAATGATGAGGTTTATAAATTATTTACATTCCTTATCACAATGAAATTCCTTATGACATGTCAGCCATTTTTTTTTTAATTGATATAAAAAAATGAAAAAAAATACTCCGATGTCTACAGTTCACAGAACCACTACTAATTAACTAACCCAATTTATATTTTTTACTGCAATGGACTCACCACGTGTTACGTGGAACAAAAATGCATACGGTGAAATGTGGGTGTGCCTCTGCCTACCCCTTCGGAGATAAAGGCATTATGTATGTATGTATATTTTCTTAAGTAGTGAGTAGAAATAAGAATATTCCTTATATCAATACTGCCATGTCTTTAGCGAGATAACATTACTCCAAAAATGATTTACGAACTTTAGGTGATAGGCCGAATTTTAATATTCGTCAAGCAATCTTGAAACGGTCAAGGGGCAACTCAATCTATCACGCGATGTCAATGCAAGGTCGGCGTTAACTACACTCAAGCTGAATTCAAGCTAATGTTGAGCATTAAAAACCTTTTTTCATCAATGCATGATGTATGACTTTTACAGAATCTTTAACTTTTAATAGAATTCTCTATTGATTGGTTAGTAGTAATAATTGTGCATTTGATTGAATATTATGTTTCAATGTTTTATTCTATCCGCCACGCATTTATCCTTATAGGGGTGGTAGAGGCATACCATACGCCCACACTTCACTGTAACAGTATTTTTGTTCCAAGTAGCAGGTTGTGAGCCCATTTCCGTGTGGAAAATGGTCAGGGTCTTCCTTGAGAGCCTTTTATCTCATTTATTTATTTCCTGAATACACAATGCTATTTTACAGGTACTTAATAAAACAACATTGTATTTTACCTTATAGTAAATGAAATACTTCTGTAGGTGAACTAGGCAATGCTTGTATTCCGACTATCATCGCCCACCTATACCATTAAGTGTATATCACTATTATTAATATATGTTAGTGAATTTGACTTATATTAATATCTATAATTTTATTAAGCTGAAGAGGTTTGTTTTTTTGTTTGTTTGGTAATCTCAGCAACAACTGAATTTGAAAAAAAAAACACTTAGAGAGAGAGAGTTAGATAACCCATTTGTCGAGGAAGTCTACAGGCTATATATCATCACGTTACTACCCAGAAGTTGTAGCAGTAATCATAAATGACTATCAAAAGTTGCTACAGAGTTTAACTTTTCAATTTCGGAGTTTGTAAATATGGTTGAAAATAAAGATAGTGTAGACGTGCTTCTGTCTATTCTTTCGTGGAAGGCGTGACTATATATGTACGTACGTAAATATCAATGTTGATTTATTTCTTTGTCTTGAATAGAGTTTCCATTTGTCTCTGAAAAAAGCTCTGGTGTTATTTATATCAGGACCCCAAGAACTTATTGCGATAACTGTCGCGAAATACGTTCCTGTCTCCCTCGAGGCATTTGCAAAGGTAATTGGATTTATTTTTCTGCTTATGTAATGTTTGTCTTTATTTTATCTGTATGTTTATGTACTGTTATGCAGCAATATAACACTTTGATCCTCCTTATCTTTGCTTATCATTCACGCCTTATCCCCGTAAGGGTGGCAGAGGCATACTATACGTCAAAGTTTCACCATAAGCATTATTGTCCCACGTAACAAATATTGTTGTTACAAAGCTTTCTATTAATATATTTTTTACGAAATTGGAATATTTTAAAAGAAGTATGTAAATCCTGGCGAACTGTCTTCTTTGACTACCCCGTTAGGGATAGAGCGGGAAAATAGTTAAGTGAAATTTTGTGTACTTAGAATAATAACATATTAATTACTAAACGGTTTTACTCACGTGTATATTTCGGAATTCCCCGACTAGTTTCTGACATCACGGAGGTATTTTGGAATAGTAACATCATCACAGTATCAATTATTCTTGAATGAGGGTTTCTTGTATATCAGTGCATTAGCCATTTTTTTTCTAGATACAACATTGATTCCTGGCTTTATTGACTTTGTATGACTATAATACAATAATCTTAAAACCATAAGCCAAGTTTCATTGCAACCCTAGCTCTCCTCACAAAGCATATAACAAATATGATGCATAAACAGGACTTTTTACGTCATACAAATCTTAATCTTAATCTATACTATTATAAATTTGTAAAATTAGCTGTGACGTACATTTAAAATAAATTCAAAAAATATATTGTAATCGACTATTTAAGGGATTCTGAGTCTGAAACTGTGATTTTTTTTCTTCGTGTCTGTTTGTTTGTATGTTTGTTCGGGGTTGGAGCAAAATCCAGACGGTCGATCACAACTCTGCTAAAAGAATATTGTGGTTAATTTTCCAGCTTAAATACTGCGCTATATTTCATCAAAATTGGTTCAGCAGAAGTGTAAAATAGCTTGAATTACATCTTACTAGACGCGCCTTGCATTGGACAGGTCAAAGTAGTGTGGTTTGTTGGTTTAAATTAACACACCATTTTACACAGGCCCTCTGATTTTCCCATTTATGCACATATTCATATCGAGTTTCCTTCACTGATGACTAAACGATGAGTGAAGTTAAGTGACCTCAGTGCATTCAAATTTTGGATGGGTGACCAATTCAAAAGTAGGTGCATCACATTTCAGTAGATATAAGCTTCTTTCAGGTATAGTCTCTAATGGGTAAAGGATCAGTAAAGTTAAGCGTTCTACATTTAGATGGGTGACCAGTTTGAAAGAATGTGAATCACATTTCAACAGACACTTTGCTTTTAGTTACGCACATAATAAGTTTCTGTCATTAATGGGTCAGTAATTAGTGGCGTAAAGTAATTCTAGCACGGTCAACTTACGGATGGCTGACGACTTTGTTATAATATCTGCAGTTATTTAAGAACAACTTCAGTGATATTTTTGCACTAAAGGAACACTCAGTCAGTAGCCCAAAGACAGTTGCTACTAATGTAATGTTTTACATATATTTACACATATTGTCACGCCTTTATCCCCGAAGGTGTAGGCAGAGGCATATTATAGGTCCTCTACCTAACTAAAAATGTTCACCGTAGCCTATTTACATTTGATTTTTGCAAAACCAAAAAGGATTATTCACTTGCTTTGCCGACCACTATTTAAGGATCTAAAATTATAGTTATCTATGATTATGGCTTATACCTCTGTCTATCCCTTGAATAATTTAGTGATTGTATGTGTGTTACTATAGATTATAGTCCAACGCTAATATATATCGATTTTATAAAAGTGTCTCACAATATTCATTTAATAAGGGGTTGGCAGACGCATACGCCCACATTTCACCGTATGCAGTTTTTGCGATGAGGTCTTTGCCGTGTTGAAATGAACAGGCACAGGCTGTGGCGAGCTGCTGTTGAAATTTTTCAAGCCACCGATAAGGCTTTCAGTTAGACTTAACGACTGCCATTTTATTGGCAACCGGGACCAACGGTTTAACGTGCCTTCAGAAACACGAAAACACTCGCAAACGTAAATGCCACAAAGTGGTTACCCATGGTAGGACCAGCTATAGCGAATATTGCTTAACGCAAAGATCGTTTACATAACACCGAGTTAGCGGGGCCACGAGCTGGGTAAATATATCGTTGTCATTATTTTATTTTCTGATAGGTAGATACTTATTTACTTCAATTCTATTCAAGCTTCATTTTCGATTGAATTCCTAGCTTAAGTAGATGTTCAGATTTTTAAAGTTTATTTTTTATACGAGATGGAATGCATCAGGGCCCTTCACTTAATGGCTGCAGGGAGCAGAAAAGCGGCTTCGTGGGAAACTCCCAGTCGTGGAGACCTGACCGCCCCAAAAAACCACGACATTGCTCCATCGCCATTACCGAGACGCAGGATAGGCTAGAAGTGAAGTCACTGTGATTCAAGGTGGTGAAAAGCGGTTGAGCGTGCGCTAAAATGCACGCCTGAAACACGGGGTCCCATATGAAGCGCCGCACCTGTAGAATTTTTCTCCTCGATACCGTCACCTCACCGGCAAGCTAGACCACGGCGACCAATTTTGACAGCTAAGATACATCCAAACTAACGATGTCGCATACACTTACTGTCTTTCGCTTCTATCTGTACGGCCGGGAGCGCCTCACTTCAGCAGGCCTTGCAGGCCCACCATACCATGATACTCTCATGCAATGGGGTTAGCAGCCAGGAATTTGTACGATGATTTTCATGGGCAGCGTTAAGCTTTACACCAGCTAAGCGGCGGCGGTGAGGGTGCGGGAGAGATCCTTCTCAAATTCCACAATTTGACCTTTTTGTTCTCCCTGAACTACAGGGCTCCATGACCGGAAGCGGGAAAACAGCGAGAGGGCTGCTTGGCGTCCTTACAGAAGCAGGCCCTAGATGGTGGCGTCGCGTGATGAACTACACGCACACCCTTCATCCCTTTAAAAAAGTGCGATAACACCTGAACCCCCTGAAGACGAGGCCGCGGTGGTCTGTCAGGTGCTCTGGGGCTATTCCGAGTGCTCACGCGGGGCTCCGGGTTATAGGCAGATGGAAGGGTACCGTTTGGTTATTTTAGTCGGTAGAATTTCGGCATAGCATCCATGAGGACTTACACACGTGAAAGAATGCTATCAGTGCAGGGTGCCTCAGTGGTCCTGCCTCCGCTGACCCCGAGCCAGCCCAAAAGGGGCAATAAACTGAATCGCTAACGTGAAAGTTACCCGATTTGCATCTCATATTATTCTCAAAGAGATCATCAATCCTGTTGAGAGATGTCTTGATCATCGAGGATCTTTGAAAAGAGCTGAGACCGTTCAACGAACAACTTAGGTTCTACTCTGGAATTAGATATTATTGTTATTATATTTAGATATCCAACAAACCACTCGAAATGAAATTGGGGGCTTTTTTTATTATTTTCTTAATTTATTTGCTAGTAGTGTACCTACTGACTAATTGACGAGGTAGTTAGAAAAATAAAATTTAAAATAACATCCTGTACCAACTTATCACTTTACAAATTACCACATGATAATAAGTAGGTATCAAACGTATTTATGGAATCTATTAGTATGCCGGTAACAATCGATGCCGACAAGTTATGAATTTAATGTTAAGTTACATTCAAAACACCAAGCAAGCGAAGCCGCGGGCAAAAGCTAGTATTATTATAAATGCGAAAGTTTGTATGGATGTTTGTTACTCTTTCACGTAAAAACAACTGAATAGATTTTAATGAAACTTTACAATAATATAGATTACTAGCTTTTGCCCGCGGCTTCGCTCGCTTGGTGTTTTGTATGTAACTTAACATTAAATTCTACTTAAGCTAGGAACTCAATCGAAACTAAAGCTGGAATAGAATTGAAGTAAATAAGTATCTACCTATAAAAAAAAAGACAACGAAACGATATATTTCCCCCCGCTAACTCGGTGTTATGTAAAAGATCTTTGCGTTAAGCAACTTTCGCTATAGCTGCATGGGTGACCACTTTGTGGCATTTACGTTTGCGAGTGTTTTCGTGTTTCTGAAGGCACGTTAAACCGTTGGTCCCGGTTGCCAGTAAAATGGCAGTCGTTAAGCCCAATTGAAAGCCTTATCGGAGGCTTGAAAAATTTCAACAGCAGCTCGCCACAGCCTGTGCCTGTTCATTTCAACACGGCAATGGCCTCATCGCAAAAACTGCATACGGTGAAATGTGGGCGTATAATATGCGTCTGCCTACCCTTTATTAAATGAATATTGTGAGACACTTTTATAAATTCGATATATATTAGCGTTTGACTATAATCTATAGTAACACACATACAATCACTAAACCATTCAAGGGATAGACAGAGGTATAAACCATAATCATAGATAACTATAATTTTAGATCTTTAAATAGTGGTCGGCAAAGCAAGTAAATAATCCTTTTTGGTTTTGCAAAAATCAAATGTAAATAGTTGTGCGGGCGAGATAAATAAATTCAAAATGGACTGTATTTGCGGGGAAAGACAAAAAATGAAATGTACACGCGATTTTCGACGGAAAAAGAAATGGAAAAACAGGAATGGGCACACTACCTTGCTGCTTGCTGCGAGATGCTGAGGTGGAGACTGCCGGGGGCGTCCCTGGACTTGAATTCCTGGTTTCCTTGCACGATAACACTATTTATCCATGGAAAATACAATTAATGCGATTGTCGGTGCGGGCGCGCGCGTGCGTTAATTGTAGGAACAGACTGCCAGCCTTCAATCGTGGTCGCTGCCCGTGAAGCTAGCGGCGCGAGCGTAGGTACTTGCGCGCGTAATACAGCTGTGTCGAAGGTGTATGCCTCTGCCTACACCTTCGGGGATAAAGGCGTGGCAATATGTGTAAATGTATGTAAAACATTACATTAGTAGCAACTGTCTTTGGTCTACTGACTGAGTGTTCCGTGCGTTGTGCAAAAACATCACTGAAGTTGTTCTTAAATAACTGCAGATATTATAACAAAGTCGTCAGCCATCCGTAAGTTGACCGTGCTAGAATTACTTTACGCCACTAATTACTGACCCATTAATGACAGAAACTTATTATGTGCGTAACTAAAAGCAAAGTGTCTGTTGAAATGTGATTCACATTCTTTCAAAGTGGTCACCCATCTAAATGTAGAACGCGCATAGGGCGCTTAACTTTACTGATCCTTTACCCATTAGAGACTATAACTGAAAGAAGCATATATCTACTGAAATGTGATGCACCTACTTTTGAATTGGTCACCCATCCAAAATTTGAATGCACTGAGGTCACTTAACTTCACTCATCGTTTTGTCATCAGTGAAGGAAACTCGATATGAATATGTGCATAAATGGGAAAATCAGTGGGCCTGTGTAAAATGGTGCGTTAATTTAAACCAGAAACCAAACTACTTTGACCTGTCCAATGCAAGGCCCGTCTAGTAAGATGTAGTTCAAGCTATTTTACCCTTTTGCTGAACCAATTTTGATGAAATATAGCGCAGTATTTAAGCAGGAAAATTAACCACAATATTCTTTTAGCAGAGTTGTGATCAACCGTCTGGATTTTGCTCCAACCCCGAAGAAACAAAGAAACAAACAGACACACACACAATGGGCTCACCACCTATTACGTGGGACAGGAATCCACACGGTGAAAAGTGGGCATATAATATGCCTCTGCCACCCCTTCGGGGATAAGGCGTGATGGATATTTATTTACAATCAGACACGAAGAAAAAAAATCACAGTTTCAGACTCCGAATCCCTTAAATAGTCGATTACAATATATTTTTAAAATTTATATTAAATGTACGTCACAGCTAATTTTACGATTTATAAGATAGATACATCATAGTATAGATAAGATAGATACGTCAGAATAAAACATAGGCTACTTTTTATCCCGAGAACAAGTTCCTGTGGGAAACGGGAACAGGAAAACTTCTCTACGCGAGCGAAGCCACGGGTGTCAATGAGTATTATAATAATAAAGTCTAATATCTTTACCTTATGTTATATTATTCTACAAAATGGAAACGCGCCGATATTCTTCAAGTTATGGTAATATATTCTAATTTAAAACAACAAGCATCGTTTGCTCTGCAGATTTGTTAACAAGCTTTAAAAATGATTTCGAGGGTCGGTTATTGACTAAGTAAATGTACTTCCTTCTTACGTCTAGATATCTACAGTAATGAATTCACTTTTTAAAAAAAGGCAGAATCTAAATATATTAAACTAGTTGATGCTAGCGGCTCTACTCGCATAAAATAATTAGTAATTTTCCCGTTCCGCTTTCCCACAGGAACTTGTTTTTCAGACAAATAGTAGCCTATTTTCCCAGGCTCTAAACTATTTCTGTACCAAATTTCATTTAAATTAGTTCTGTAGTTTTGGCGTGAAAGCCCAACAGACAGGCATACAGACATACTGAGTTACTTTTGCATTTATAATATTAGTAAGTTTATAAAAAAACAATATTTATCTACTCATACACTACTATCTAACCCAAATTAAGCGAATATAAGCCATGAGATCTAGATCAGATATCACGGGTTCAAATTCCATACTAGATTTTTTTTCGGAAAAGTAAGTACCTACACCTAATAATGAAAGTATAAATAGATCCGTTGACTTGTAATATTTTTAAAAACTATTATTCTTTCAAAAAAAGCCTGGAAGGTAACAACAAAATCAAAACGGCGAGGGGATTTTGAAATAAAATTATTTCATGAAATAAATACACCTTCAATAACGATCTTAATTCTCTTTAATCAATCTATTAAAAGATGAATTAATCTTTATAATAAACCCTACCTGTCTAAATAACATATGAAAATTTCTATCAAAAGTATACCCGACGAAAGTCGTTATAATCTTACAAACTTTGTTGGTGGGTGGCGTCAAAATAAATCAAAATAAAGTCCGTCTAACAACTGGTTCCATTATCATATTTAGAAATACTTTCGTTCTAAACTTATTACTTAAATGAATATTCACCAAAACTGGCGATAGCAATCAGAATATTTTACACAAGTATTTTAAATAGCTTTGGAAACAGCAACTTTGTGGAATAATCTTGTTTTCCGTAATTTGAATTGTAATTCAATTTCAGTTAATGATTGTATTACACGTGCTACTTTTTCTGTATAAATTAAGGATTGAAATTATTTTGATAAAACTGTGCCATCTGGATATAATTATTGTCTCTCCCCAATCCATTCACAAAGCAAAAATATTTGTAAGGGAATAAAGTTACGAACGCAATGCAAAATTTTACAATTTCATCAGATTAAAATCGACGCAACCAATAATAATTATGCTAGTCTCGTTTGGTAACCCTGATAGAATTAATTTATTACCAATTATATTTGCGAAAATGTCGAAACTTAGCCGTTTAATAATTTATTCGCCTATTTAATGATATAATATACAGTCTGGCAAAGTATAACAACACAGTATAAGGATTAGTATACGCCATTAAATATTAATCTGAGGGTTTTGTCTTAACAAGCTTACCTGTGTATAAAGAAATAGGAGATACTTAATTTCCCGGTGGAAATTAGGGACAAACTTGGGTAAATGGGGCTGTCGTGTCATTTTATATCTCTTATGAGATAACTAGTTACTACCCTAAGTGTCATATAAAGTATTTCACTGTTCATAAAGCAAAATAATAACGATATTATATGACATAATTATAATTAAGGCGTTAGAGAATATTGGAGAAATTATGTTACTGTACTCGGTACTTACAGAGCAGTAACAAACTGAAAGAGCTAGAAGAAATAAAAGCTTGTAACACGTAAATTGGTTTCCTGTATAGAGTAAGGAATTAATGTCACTGGCGCTCTATTAGAAAGCGAGTCTATTCATACGATGGACGAATGGTAGGTAACTAACTTGACTTGGGGTCTGAGGTCGGTGAGTGGGCTGCTCGCCGTCCTTACAGAAGCAGGCCCAAGAAGGGATAATTCCCGAACCAACTCCAAAAGAAGCGGGATAACACTCGAACCCTTAGGTGAGACAGCGGTGGTAGCCAAAGTCTGCTGGGAGCATTGGGACATCTTTCCGACGAGTTATCCGGGGCGTACGACAATAGACCATTAGGCAGGACCGTGTGGTTTTAGCCGGTTTGAGTTCGGCATATCATCAAATGTAACTGACGGGCCGCGTATGCGATGCGGACGTAAATTTGGCAGGCAGTATTATTATTACTTTAATCTTTATTAGGGCAAGAGCGAGAGGGAACGAGCGATATTGTTTGCTTTATGGTTCCCGATGTTTAAAATCTAGTGGCTTTTCAACAAACCGAGAGAAAAGTAAGGTTATACCAACCTTACTTTTCTCTTGACATGTTTAACTTTTGCTCATCACAGAGGGTAACTTATACTTCTAACATCGGTACTCCTATAGAATGATCGCTTTAAGCAATCTGACTAACACGCTCTAAACCTAAAACTCTAAAGTATTTAAAAACTTTAAGTCTGATTGGCATCTGACACGGATAGCCACGTTCTCTACATAGCGACGAGACGTGGTAGAACAGTTCCTGCAGGATTCAATTTTAAGTTTACTCACCTATCGACTTTTCAGCTATATTGTAATAGCGGTCACAACAAAAACCAAAATTATAGTCACACTATACTATAATTATATAATATAGTATAGTGAGCTAAAAGACATTGTTTTTAACCGACAGTTCAACCTCAAAACCGTAAAGCTGATTTAAGCTGGCTCATTATTAAGATTTAATGTAGCGCTCTCTGAGGAATTTATATTAAATAGAATATAGCGTTGCAAGTATCATCGTAGCAACAGTATTGCTACATACCGGTTACGATTCTGTTGTCTACGGAGCAAACGGTAACTGCTACGCTACTCGTAGCACTAAATTCTGAAAGAACACAATTTTCAAACAACTCGGGCAACCATAAAAGTAATTGAGAAAGCAAAGCTCAGGACTGGTTATTAAACTAAAATATTTTTATTAAATATTTAATTGTGTTTTTGCTAGAAGCGCTCGTGCCCTCTCTAATTCGGTGTTCTGTAAACCATCTCTGAGTTATGCAACTTTTACTGTGGGTGGTCTGAGGATATGTGACCACTTTGTGGCATTTACATTTGCGAGCATTTCCGTGATTCGAATGGCACGTTAAGCCGTTGGTCCCGGTTGCCAGTAACATAGCAGTCGTTAAGCCAAGTTCAAGACTTTTTGGTAGGCTTGAAAATTTTCAACAGCAGGTACGCCACATCCTGTACTTATCCATTTCAACACCGCAAAGGGTTCACCACCTATTACGTGGGACAAAACTGCATATGGTGAGTTTTGGGCGTATAATAGGCCTCTGTCTATCCTTTTGGGAATAATACATACATACATACATACATATTGTCACACATTTATCCACGAAGGGGTAGGCAGAGGCATATTAAACGTCCACATTTCACCGTATGCATTTTTGCCCCAAGTAACGGGTGGTGAGCCTATTGCCATGTTGAAATGGACAGGCGCAATTGGTCGTACCATATATTTAAAAAAAGAACATCAAACTTAACAAAAAGCAGCAACAAACATTGTTCTAAATTCACTTTGTTTACAAATAAGAAACACGTTCAATCCAAATAATATTTGAAAATCTCACAATATCACAAAAATACTTGTGCTGTGTGTGCATGTGACAACCAATAAGCTCTGTTAGAGGCTTCAAAGGCAGTCCTGATTCTACACGAAATGTTTCATAAAATACTTTAGTTTCAACAGAAAGCTTACAAATTGTGAAGCGATTGGAAGCCACTAAACAAAAAGGATTCGTAGACCGAATATGAAATAAAATATATTACAAAATACAGCCAATGTTATTTTTAAATATTCGCGGTGTATACTCTTTTAAAGTATACTAGGTGACGGCTTCATCCGTGACATATTTGAACTCCCATCGCATATATCCCATCGCATATATCCCATCGCATATATCCCATCGCTTATAAATTAGAATGTATATCAAATAGAACCACTGATTCCATTGTTTGTAGTCCGTAACGATAATGTAGTCAACTAGGTTTGTGTAACATTTTACATACTTTATTCAACTTCTTCAACCTAGCCTCTTTTCGATTGCAAACACACCAGGCTTAAAGACCAAAATTCAATTTCATTGACGCAAAAAGCAACTGCAACGTGCTATCTGTACTTTCAATTCCATTTGAAGCGCCTTGATTGGCTTTGACTGTAAGTCAGCCGGCTCTCAATTTTCCAATTCCTCTATTTTGTCAGCGTAAGCCACTGTAATTTCATTTTCGCTCCAAAATTTGCTTTCAGAAATATAATTTAAATTATAGTTAGAGTGAATAAGCTTAAAAAATATCCAATGTTCTTATAACGAACTAAAAAGCTTTCTTCTTTTTTCACATTTTCATACAATTTCATCCACTTCTGGGCTATGATAAAATTGATAGTATTTAGTTCATCGAGAAGTTATTTTAACATGAATAACCTACAGAATTCCACCCGGATATATTTATAAGAAAAGGAAAAAAATACTTCACTTTGAGTTACACCCATATAGTGCATTTATACCCGACGGGTAGACAGAGACATACTATACGCCCGCTCTCATCATGTGCGGGTTAAAATGGACGGAAGGCGCTTGTGGCTACCTGCTATTAATTTTTTTCTAGTCGCCCGTATAGCCTTCTTATAAGGTGGTGTTTTGCGTTTGCGGAATTGTACGTAGGTGGTACGTAATTAAAACTGACTAACTAACTATCTTCACACTATATCCCTGACCGGGTAGTATATACAGTAAAATTATTCCTACTAATTAGCAATAGACCACAAACTCGGGAGTTGGTGTTTTGAGTATAAGGTTTTATGCAGCTAAAGCCTTCAACTTGGTTTAACAACTGCTATGTTCCTGGCAACCGGGACCAACACTTAGCTTAGCTTACAATAGCAGAATTAAGGCCCAATTTATAATATATAGGATTGTTCAGTACGGTAACATAATAAAATATAGACGACTTGCACAAATATTAGTTAAATGAAATTTGACTGTTACTAGTAATACGAGTATTTACTAGTAGGTTACAAGATTGTAAGGCAAGTAAAGTATATCCGATCGGTGTTGGTAGGAGCGACAGAGCCGACTATCGCACGTACGATGCTTGTTGTAGGTTCAACATTGTTCGAGGCGCCAAGAAGGATAAGATAGATTAAATTTTGTACAGAGAATGTGGTGGAGTCCGATGCCTTCTTTTTTCAACTACATTCGAACTAATAGAGAATAATATCAGTTAGTCCATAGCTAGATCACAATACTCAACGGTATTGAATTATGAACAATAAGCGATTCATGCATTAGTGACAAATGTTTGCAACAATCAGACGCGGTGTGGCCGGACATTGGTAATTAATCAACACATATATTCACTTAAATGCGATAGATTTAGCCCTGTTAATAGATGCTCTGTGATATGTAACGATATAGGAGATTAATATTTTCATTTAAGGGATACTAGCCAGTCATTTTTGCATACAAACTTTGATGGACGATAACTCATAAAGTTGAGGTCGTATAACCAAAAATAAGATATATATGAGTTATTCACGTTAATGACTATATTTGTATGGTCCCAAAATTACAATATTTAAAATAAATCAAAACATAGGAATCACAAAATCTCCATATTATACTGCAACTTTTTATGGATATATCATAAAAAATGCGTTTAAAAAGGCGTTGTAAAAGTATGAAACAACAACCTGAAAAAGTAACAAACATTCACAAATTTGTACTTATAATTGTATTGTATGGTGTTTGTTTTGCCTTACTCATTTATCACAAAAACTTTTTCTAGGGATAAAAAGTAGACAATGTGTTACTCCAAGGTATCACCTACCTCTACAAAATTTTTATCTAAACTGGTTGAGCTTTTTGAGCATCTTTAAAACAAACAAACACTCACTTATAAACTTTCGCTGTTATATTATTAGTATTGATTAATTAAAAACAGCGTTAGATAGTTAGT
This sequence comes from Thumatha senex, assembly GCA_948477245.1. Lineage (NCBI taxonomy): Eukaryota > Metazoa > Arthropoda > Insecta > Lepidoptera > Erebidae > Thumatha > Thumatha senex. The sequence goes on along the minus strand of OX419741.1, from coordinate 10,241,709 downwards.
TAGTAAATAAAACAAAAGTAGTAACTTATATTTTGTAATTATAATTTGAGTTTACTATAAAAACCAAAACCAAAGCAAATTTAGAATTTGCAGCATCCGTTTCAAAATTTAACTGCCTAAAAGTATAAGTTATAAAATATACTGTCTAGGAGATTTCAACGAAAACGTTGCCGAAACCTTTTGTGAAAAATAACAAAATAATGTATTGTGTATCTTATATAGCTCTACAGATGTGCGGTGGCATTATGTTTAAGAATAACATACAAGCTTCCTATAACGCTGGGGGAAACGCGTAATGGAATACTTCACCACGCGGGCGAAGCTGCAGGAGTCAGCTAGTACCAACATAAAGTAATGCCCCTGTAATTATGATATTTCGGATCTTATTCTTATTATCTTATTAGGTACAAAGCTTACCTTATACTTCCCGACCACCCGTCCACAAACTCTAGACTGACCTAAAAATACACAAATAAGACCCAAAATACCATAAATATGAGTGAAAATCGCGTTTAAAGTTGAAAAGTAATAAGTTTACAAACATTAAAACCCATGTACACGATTTAAAGGAAAATAAACATTTAACTTGAAAGTTCAATTCATAAACGTAATAAACATCAATTGAAAATATATTTTAGTTATGTTTTGAAGCGTTCGAAATTCGAGCAACGGTTTTTGGTTCAATTGAGTGACTTTGTGTTGACTGATACGTTTTATACAAAACATTCAACGCTCTCGCTTCGCAATTCTCCTCTATTTGTGATCAATGGCAGCTCGTAATAATATGGAATAAATAAGTTTTCATTTAGAACCTTTTTTTTTCGAAATTATGTTAGAACATTTTTTACAATGCAATACGAAGATTTTATGTCAGTAAACAATTACCCCTAGACAGTATTGTAGAACCCCAAATAATAGAATAAGTAAAAATTAATAAGAAAAGTTAAAAGTATTATGAAAACGTTATTTTACTCCTACATTTTTTATGAAAACTTAAGCGGTGCAAAGCTTGCCAAGGCTACTCGTTTTATTTATATTATTATTATTTATTATTTGAGTCCGAGACTACCAGGACTTTAATTGTTCGTGCTAATTAGTGTCTAGCACATAGGACCTTTTAGCCTTTTTGTTACCATCTCACTAAAAAGGCAACGGGTTCAAAATTTCTTCCAAATTTAACATATAAAATAGACACATATTATTAAATTTTTTCGTCTCTTTAGACCCACCCCAGTTCCGTGCTTCGGAAGGCACGTTAAGCCGTTGGTCCCGGTTGCCAATAAAATGGCAGTCGTTAAGCCAAGTTGGAGGCCCTATGGGCGGCTTAAAAAATTTCAAAAGCAGGTCGATGCAGCCTGCAGCTGTCCATTTCAACACGGCTATGGGCTCACCACCTGTTACGTGGGTCAGAAATGCATACGGTGAAACGTGGGCGTTAAATATGCCTCTGCCTACCCCTTCGGGGATATAGGCGTGACAATATGTATGTATATGTATGTATGTATTTATTATTTATTTCAGATAATCCATATTCTGTTAGTATTATTAGTTTATAGAAAACATCAAAACCCTAAACAAACATTTGTGGATCACAAAAAATATTCTTTCCGACCTCACTAAGGCTGTTCATTTCATAATGACGGCATAGAACAACATGAAACGTCAGCATTTATAACTTGGCTGGACACTTAGTTTAGTGTTATACATAAATAGCAAACTTAGCGTTAAAACATTACTTCTGAATGGATATTTTTTTAAAGCAATGAGTATGCTAAATTTTGTATTAAAGAGAAAATAGACTTGGTTAGGCAAAGGTTACGTTCAATCCCCGTCTCATGTGTCTTGTCTATATTAACTTTATTTTAAAAAATGTGAAAGTTAGCATACTAATTACTTTCAAAATTTATCTATAGATTGAGTGGAGTCCATCGCGTCAATGTTTTAAAAATGGTTGTAACACTGCCCATTGGTATCAGAGTTGCTAAATAGCTCAATAGATGGCTCTGGTCATACTCTTAAATGACGTTTAAAATATAGTGAAGAATTTCAACTTGTTTGGGTACAGTTCGGGTAGTTAAGTGGCTAGAACATTGCCTTGGATAAGCAAAGGTTACGGGTTCAATCTCCGTCTCGAAACAAGTTGTCTTTTTCTAGGATAATAAAAAATACTTCTGAATAAATGGGCATTCCAAAGAAGAAATATATTTTAAAATTAAAACAGCGTTTGTAGGTTTACGTGCGAAATTTTCGAAGATAGCTACTCAAAATTTCGTATATATGCTTCTGATTCATACTAAATAAACACGTGTTACTAATAAAGACGTGCATTTTCCAAATATCTATAGTTCATTGATTGATTTATCTCTTTATTGTACACCAGAAATGTATGATAACAGGAATAGATTGCTATTAAACACTTAACGGTAAAACAATTGAAGGCATTTTTTTACAGGCAACTCTTACTTAAAACTAGTTAAGGGTGTAAAATAGGGAAAGAAAGTTTGTATGAAAATATTCGACTACTAGATTTCGAAATATCAAACGAGAGAATCCGTGGAGAATATCTAGTATATTTTTAGGCAGCAATTACGTTAGGTGGACACATGGCTGGTATGGTGTAGCTCAACCATAAGTCTGTGAATTAAGAAATAAGTTTATTAGCTCAACGCCACTCATGTTCTGGTACGTAATTGAATTTTATCTCCGATATAAATGTATGGAACAACACAATATCAAGTGTTGAAGTATCCACGGTAGCCTAAACAAACATTTGTAGCTTAACGTGCTGAAAAGTACTGACAAAGCTTATCCGTTTTGTTTGATTTCAATTTTGGTTATATCCGCATCTTGTAGGTTGAAGATTTGTATACTTATGTAACATCATAAGTATTATAATCATAATATCGTGGCCCCGCGGTCTCAGTGTTCGGTAAACGATCACTGAGGTACGCAACTTTCACTATGGCTGGTCGTCGGATGGGTGACCACTTTGTGGCATTTACATTTGCGAGCGTTTCCGTGCTTCGGAAGGCACGTTAAGCCGTTGGTCCCGGTTGCCAGTAAAATGACAGTCGTTAAGCCTGGTTGAAGGCCTTATAGGCGGCTTAAAAAAATTTCAACAGCAGGTAGCCACAGCTTGCGTCTGTCTATTTCAACACGACAATGGGCTCACCACCTATTACGTGGGACAGGAATCCACACGGTGAAAAGTGGGCATATAATATGCCTCTGCCACCACTTCAGGGATAAGGCGTGATGAATATTTTTTTATAATATTTTTTTGAAGCGTTCGTAACCCCGCGGACTCAGTATTCTGCTAACGACCACTGAGTTACGCAACCATTACCATGGCTGGTCCTCGGATGGGTGACCACTTTGTGGCATTTACATTTGCGAGCGTTTCCGTGCTTCAGAAAACACGTTAAGCCGTTGGTCCCGGTTGAAAATAATATAGCAATCGTTAAGTCAAGCCGAAAGCCTTATGAGCGGCTTGAAAAATTTCAACAGCAGGTAGCCACAACCTACTTGCAACAGATGAATAGTAAACAGTTGAACGTAAATTTGGCACGTGCTGTTATTATTACTTTCTCTATTAGGCACAAGCGAAACAAAACGAGCATTGCCTTGCTTTAACGTTTTAACCAGTATTTAAAGTACCAGCCAAAGTACCGAACATAAGTAAGGGTCGACGTGTGATGGGGTCATTTCAATCGCAGGTTTGTACTTGTACTAATGTTCTGAGTAAATAGGCAAAGTTAGAAGGTGCGAAGGTAGTTAAGTGAATTTAAATGTACCGTGAAATGTTGGGTAATCAATTTAGTTTACGAGTTTATTTTCCTAATAGACATCTAAATGTTTTCTGGAGTAAAGAAAACGGTTGTTTTAATGGGGAAATCCGCATTGATGATTTGCTACTTCCATTTAGTCAAGAGTCCAGGTTGAACCCTCGGAAGGATAATCCTAGCTCTAGACAGGGATGGATTAAGTAACTTTCAAAGAAATATCTTCATTAAATAAAATATTAAATTGATTCGGCGAGGGTAATGCTCTATGCTCTTACCATTAAAATTCGACGGTCAAAGATAAGTTAACGGTGATACATAGTAAGTAGAATTTATGAGTATTGCAACTGACTATTTTGATTATAATGTTATAATAATATCAATATTAGACTCTATCCCAATCATAAAGAGATAAATAAACAGGTGTTAATAAGTTCTTTCTGTCAGCCAGCCAAACCAATAAAAACACAACCCACAACTTAGGTAATTAGGCTATGGTCAAATAAACATTTAGGTAAAAAATTCACCATCATTCCTCACCTTTCTTATCAATAAATATGTCGTAATGATAAATGAACCTGATCCGGCATAAATCTGATGACGGTGAGTCACCATTTTAAACTTCAAAGCAGAGAAATGCTGACTCTGCGAATCAATTTGAATTTTTATGAATAATCTTGATTTCATTGTGAGGAATATTCTAATTATATTAAAGAGTACGACGCTAAGCATATAAATTACAGTAATAATCGTAAGTCGTCGCTTTGTTACTATGCGATTAGTCGCATGTTATCAGATCCAGTTTTTAAGCTTGAGGATTTGTAACACACGCAAACTTTACATTTTTCATGACTGTTATGTGGCTAACACAAAATTAAATACAACTCAAATTAATATTACACTTAAATTTCATGTGCATTATGTTCATGGCGATTGTAGTTACCGTTATAGCAGAGTTTTTTAATACTCCAAAGGCTACCACTCGACTATAGTACTCATAATTTGTGTAATCGTAGTGAAGGAGAAAAGGATGACGCCTGCTGACACGCAGTTGTATGAAATCTATACAAATATTATATAGCTGAAGAGTTTGTTTGTTTGGTTGAACGCGCTAATCTCAGGAACTACTGGTCGGAATTGAAAAAATATTTTTGTGTTAGACAGCCCATTTATCCAGAAAGGCTATAGGCTATATATCATCACGCTACTACCCTAGAGAGCGGAGCCGTAGTCATAAATGTCAACGAATCGGGTAAATTTTTATGCATTATAGTAAAATTTATAAGCGACGGGATTAAATAAGTGCAACGGGACGAAGTATGTCACGGGCAAAGCCGGGTGGGGTCACCTAGTATGAAATAAATAGAGTTATGCGTCTCTAGTACAGCGCGAGCGACACTGATTTCTTGCTCTGTGAAGAGACGTTTACACGCGAAGCTAATAATGATGTAACTCTATTCTTTAGTGTATTTTATAACCAGTATGAATTAAATAAATATATACAGGGGAAGGATAGTACTTAAAATTTATATTAGTTTTCTTTTCAACCGTTCTCTAAGTGACTCGGTTTCACTTTAAATGGATATCGAAAATTTATTTACATATTTCATCTCTAGTGCTACTAAAGCTATTCATTTTAATAAATGCTGGATTGTTACCTTCTGTCTTTCGGTGAACTTTGAGGATTATGCTCATATCGAATAAACTGTAAGTAAAAAAAATCTATTTAAAAGGAAAAAATAAAAACGGTTATTCCTTAATATCTTGGGGTTTTAAATGAAATTGAAGGTAAAATAATTATCTTTAGACTGTCATACTTACTTTTTAGAAATTATAATTTAATTTCACGAATTTCATGATAAAGCGCGCCAACTGCACTTGGCGCCATCTGCAACAACAACACTTATCAAGAGGGTCATAACCCTATTGATATAAGCCGGTCGCTACAGCGTTTTACTTCCAAGATTCTGCTCTGCAGCCCCACGGAAAGCACCACAGCCACCTCGTACTCACCACCAGGTGCACCCGTGTAGTACAGCTGGTAGTGCATTCTTTCTGCAGAGGCCAGGCTCTGTTGCCTTTCCATTGAGTCTCCTGCAGGAACGCCACGTCCACCCTACGCCTGAAGAGTATCTCAGTCAACTCAATCGCGCGCCTAGTCTGCGTACCAATGTTCCAGCCCACTTCCTACAGGAGTCGGGCGGGGCTCCTGCGCGCCGTTTTGCGGCGTCGCCCTATCCCTAGCTGCATTCCATTTTACACTTTCCATTTTAGTTTTGGCAGTTTGCTTTTTACTCACCCCATTCTATCCCGCATCGAACATTTGCAAAAAACTGATTGTCATCACCACATTTATAATTAATTTAAGAAACGAAGAATGTTAGTGTTAAATCTATTAATATAATTAAAGAAGCTTATTTAGTATAGTAAAAGACAATACCACCTTTTGTGCAAAGTTAGTTCTCGCGTAATGCACATTAAACCAATTGTAAGGAACCAAAAATACACGAATAAACGTGCAAACGTCTATTACCTAAGCTAAATAATAGACGACCAACTATAGTTTATAACATTTTACTGTTAATACATGTTTATTCTTGTATAATAGAGAATGCATTATACGTGTATAAGTTGCATAAATGTATTTTCTTGTTAAAAAATTTATTTATATTTCCGTGGAAAAAAGGAATCAAGTGCGATTGTAAGCATATTATTGAGACAAAAATTATAAAAAAATTTAGAGGGTAGGAAGACGACCTAAAGAATCGAAAAAAACGAAAATATTTTTTGGGAAAGAGCTCTTACACGTTTATTCGATGCGGCCATCGATATTATGTTGTCTCCTTTAATTCCGATATAGCCACTCTTGTTCCACAAAATTAGTAAAACTAGCGTACGTATTACGTACTTTTAGGCTAGTTTTACTAATTGTGTGGAAGAAGAGTGTCTATATTGCAATAATAGGAACAATTACGTGTCATAAGGTGCAATTAGGTGTCGAGTTTAAGGTCATTGAAGTATGTCTCGTGTGAAACAAAGTGTGAATTAGGTTTTTTTGTTTTAAGAATAATGAATAGTGGCCTAATTTGCCTTTCAGAATAGTGGCCTCAGCCTTTTTGAATGTACATTGCAGTCAAGCTCTTTAAGCGAGCCTCAGAGATTTTGCAGATTAATAGGAACCGGTCTACCGCGCATGGATATTCTCGTTGTTGACTCTAAGTGTATCTAATCAAATATACAATAAGTCTTTGTGAGTTTGGTTAAATTTTATTTTATTTATTTTTCTTGCATTTTAGGACAACTTACATTTAACAAATCTATAGGTGTGTTCAGTATGTACACATAAATAAAAATGAAGTATCTGATTATAATTCCAAAATAAAACAGCTGTTCATCAAATGTATGTGAACATAATATGTGGTACTTACATGAAAATAGTTACATGAAGGTTACATGAAGTCAGTTGGCTAATATTTAAAGGAGTAACCTAGACTATATTTTATTCACGTATTCCCACGGGAATGGGTAAATCCGTGAGGCATACTCTCATTAAATGTTTGCCTACGGTATATACCTACTTACTGAATGTCAATGATTTTACTATTGTCTATAGTTTCTTTATTTCATAGATTTTACTTTTCATTTTTACTTTTAAAACTAAATAAACTAGTTTCAATCAATTCTTCTCTCTTTCCCACAAATAGGTTCAAACTTGCATACTAGTAGGAAAGGAACGAATCCCACCCACATTCCTATTACTGTGACTCCTGTAAACCAGGATCTGCAACAATGCTTGGTCATTAGCTTGCTAGATGTACACTAGAAAAGTTACACCGAGGAGTAGTTAGAATGTCTTGGAACCCGCAATGAATTCAATCAGAAGATAATTTGTCCGAGTTGGAAAAAGAATAACATTCCCTCCTTTGCACAGCGAATACTGGTAGAAAAATGAATAAAGCCAATATTGTAGCTGACTGTACAATCTAGATTATGTTAAAAGCTCCACCCCGGGTTACTTAACTTACCTCAAATATCCATTATACGCGCTCAAGCGTTCAGCCACTTTATATTTTATGCTATTTCACTTTTTTACATTGCATATCGTACAGTGAAATTATATCTTGGAATCACGAGAAATAATGATGTGTTTGGTAATAAAGAACTGAGCATTTAAATAAAATTTAGGTAACTACATACTTAGTTGTATTATTTTTGGGCGGATTTAAATATTTCAACAGCAGGTCGCCTCACCATAACTTGCGTTTCTCCATTATCAACACGGCAAATTGGGCTCACCACCTGTTAGGTGGAAAAAAAACATACTGTGTAAATATGGGTATATTGTTAGCATTTAAACAATTAGATAATTATTTTCTAACAGGTTAATGAGGGTAGTCTAATTTTTCATTATACATTTTGATTCTAGAGTAAGTTAATAGTTTATTGTGAGTAAATTATTATTAATATAGGGATGTACTAACAGTATATTATAACCGCAAATAAAGCCCTGAAAGTATTTCTCGAAATATGACTGTCGGTGCATTTTATATTAATGAGGGTGGTTTTACTTATGCTGATTATTCAGTAAATTTATAAAAGAGGCATTTTGGAGCAGGACACTTCAGTCGACATCATTTAAAACATGTAGACGTGTAAGGTTAGCATTAGTGTGATCAAGATGCAATATACGGTTATACTGTTAACAAGTATTTAATTTTTAACGTGTAAGTCAATAATATGTATGCCTCTGTCACTCCCTCGGGGTTAAAGAGTGACTGATATTTAAAAGTATACATCTGAAGTTTACTGTACAATGACATTTATTAACGTTTTGTTCTGTAAATTACGCCATTTTTGAACAGAGATGGTAACTACTGTTAGCATTTAAACATTTAGATAAATATTTTCATACAGCTTAATGAGGGTAGTCTAATTTTTGATAATACATTTTGATTCTAGACTAAGTTAATAGTTTATTGTGAGTAAATTATTATTAATATAGAAATGTAATAACATTTTATTATAACTGCAAATAGAGCCCTGAAAGCATTTCTTGAAATATGACTGTCGGTGCATTTTATATTAATGAGGGTGGTTTTACTTTTGCTGATTATTCAGTAAATTTATAAAAGAGGCATTTTGGAGCAGGACACGGCATTCAGTAGGCTTCATTTAAAGAGTGTAGACGTGTAAGGTTAGCATTAGTGTGATCAAGATGCAATATACGCTTATACTGTTACCAAGTATTTTATTTTTAACGTGTAAGTCAATACTACCTACTTAAAATTCAGTCACCACAAATCATAGGTTCATCATCACACATCATATAAAGAATTTTATTACATCACCGCTCTTTATTGAATATTCCATAACAAACTCAACGAAATTGCCTGCAATTATATCGTATCATGACATAACATAAACCTCTTTACGTCACTTTTATGTGTTCGACGTGCAAATGCATCCAATTTGCAGTAAAGAAGAGCAGGAGTGGTAGTAAGTGTCTGCAGTTCGATTTTTGTTCATAATAGTGGGTAATATTCGTTATGTACAATAAGCGGCTTATATTATTGTGTATGTACATCTTGATAAAGTACTATTAATACAAAATACAAGCTATAATTTGTACTGAAAATACAGGTCATGTGTACATTAAATCAATACGGATAAGTAAAACTGAAGTGTCTGTTTAGATTTTTTTCAAATTTGGCAAGTAATACCGTCTTAAACAATAAATATAAGATAATTCTATATAAATAGAATATCCTTAATATAAATAGATTTGTGTTCCGCATATAAATTTGAAAACTATCGGGCAAAGAGGCTGAGTATAAAATCAATATAATTTTATCCGTAACTAGGACCATAGAGTATTGAACTAATGAAAATTATGTGATTGGCGCCAAAAAGATAGGAAATAAAAACTCCTTTTCTATTCAAAGCCGCCCGCCCTTTATCTGAGATCAATGGGAATTACACTTTTGTCTTTGCTTCGTTTAATGTATTTCTTATTAATTAGATAGCTATGAACTAAAACATCCCAAAAAATACTACGTAATTATTATTTACTATAACGTAACAGGAAGACGAACGTAGAAGCGGTCGTGGCCCCGCGGTCTCAGTGTTCTGTAAACGATCACTGAGTAACGCAACTTTCACTATGGCTGGTCCTTGGATGGGTGACCACTTTGTGGCATTTATATTTCGGATTTCTATTCGGCAGGCACGTTAAGCCGTTGGTCCTGGTTGCTAGTAAAGTGGCAGTCGTTAAGCCTGGTTGAAGGCCTTACGGGCGGCTTGAAAACCTTCAAGTTCAAATCGCCACAACCTGCGTCTGTGTATTTCAACACGCCAATGGGCTCACCACCTATTACGTGGGACAGGAATCCACACTGTGAAAAGTGGGCATATAATATGCCTCTGCCACCCCTTCGGGGATAAGGCGTGATGGTATTTATTTATTAACAGGATAAAATGAATTAAACCTTTTAAGATATTTCGTATCCTTAAAGGTATTCCATAACCAGAAATGATTTAAAAACAGAACAAATATCAGTTTACCTTACTTGAAAGATGTCGGTATGTTGAATATATTATTTTAGTTTAAATAAAAACATGTTCTTCTAAAACTTAGAACATTTTATTGTCAAATTTTGAATTAACTGGATTTTAAGATACACGAGAAATCCTAAAAGGTTCAGAGCCCTGATGGCCTAACTCTAGTGTTTATTTATTTATTTATCCATCAAGCCTTATCCCCGAAGGGGTAGCAGAGGCATATTTAATACACCATGAGTATTCCTGTCCTCCGTAATAGGTGGTGAGCCATTGCAGTGTTAAAATAGACAGACGCAGGTTGTGGCTACCGGCTGTTAAAATTTTTGAAGCCGCCCGTAAGGTCTTCATCTTAACGACTACTATGTTACTAGCTACCGGGACCAACGGCTTACCGTGCCTTTCGAAGCACGGAATCGCTCTCAAATGTAAATGCCACAAAACGGTCACCCATCCTTGACTAGCCATAGCGAAAGTTTGTGTGGACACAGTGATCGTCTACAGAACACTGAGTCCGCGAGCGTTATGGGGTATGTATGATGTTGGTTATAAAAAAGCAATTGAACATCATTTTACTTAACTGAAATCAAGATTTCAAAGCAAATTGACAAAATAAATTTAATAAATCTAAATAGCAATATCAAATTAATTGCTTTTGACATCTGTAGTAGTTAAGTAAATAATTTGAAAACAGCATTTGAGGTCTAAAGCGTTAGGTACCTTCTTCCAACTTTACTTTACCCTTCCAGTCATAAATCAAATACTTGCAGCGACAGTTAGAATGTGTAACTTTACACTTACCACCACGAAAATGATTTATAATAGACCATATTAATGAAAATACTTCGTTTTATTTAAGTTAAGAATCACACATACACATCTTAAAGGTTTCTAAGAAATAAACTTAGTTCCTATTCGAATTAATGTAATGTTGATAGAATAGTTCTTTTTTCAGGAGAAGTTTATTGTTCATCAATCACGCCTTTCCGTGGTAGAAGCGTATTATAAGCCCACTTTTTACCGTGGGTATTCATGTCCTACGTAATAGGCGGTGAGCCCATTGCCGTTTTGAAATAGACAGAAATTTTTCAAGTCGCCCATATGGTCTTCAACTTGACTTAACGACTGCCATGTTACTGGCAACTGGGATCAACGGGTTAACGTACCTTTCGAAGCACTTTCGGTCACCATGCGTAACCAACCATAGCGGAAGTTGCTGAACGCAGTGATCGTTTACAGAACACTGACTCCGCGAGACCACGAGCGCTTCAATTATAGTAGACTGATAAAAGTGGATGGATTGACGGATTGATTGATTAACGGATTGATTGATTGGGTACATGATGACTTTTATACAGACATGTCTAGTTAGTAAAAAAGCTATGATAAATATAATATCTAATGGTTAAATAATACCAGTCACGATCCAATTAGGTCGAACAAATCTTCGCGGGCTCCATTAAGCTAACGTATTAAAGCTATTAGATTTGAAAGAGAAGGCCAGAAAGTGCACACTCACTGTATAAACACTACATTCACACACTACGAGTTACAGTCTCATGACTCATGGTTCTAATATTAGCCCATTCATGGCATGACAATAATAAATATAAATAAGAGAATATTGAACATTTACTATTTCTTTAGCGATAATTACCTATCAGTAGGTAAATAGAACATACATTTTATCTAGTTAACTAGGTGACCACCCCGGCTTCGCCCGTGACATACTTCGAACGCACGTCGCACCTATTTAATCCCGCCGCTTATAAATTGTACAATATTGCATAAAAAAATTGTCGATATTTATGGCTACTGCTCCGCTCTTCAGAGTAGTAGCGTGATGATATATAGCCTATAACCTTCCTCGATAAATGGGCTATCTAACCCAAATATATTTTTTCAATTCCGACCAAGTAGTTCAAACAAACTCTTCAGCTCTATTATATTAGTATTGATAACAACTGATTTGAGATTCCGAGAACACACGGTTTTTCTTAATTTTGAAATGGGTGTAATATAGATCTCGAAAGATCCGAAAATATTGATTGTTAGAAATTAAATTTTAAAAAGTTTTAAGGGGTGTTTGAAGCTGCAGAGTGGACGAAGCTGCGGGCAAGCTTATGTTAATTAATTTGAAGTAGTACATTGTGTTAAACAATGTCTGAAAATAAAAAAGTTAGTGGAAAGCATAATAAATACAACATATAACATTTATAAATATTTAATTTTATGTACACATTTTATGTATACTTTTTTTTAAAATGTACTCTTTAAAAAAAACTAATTAAAAAACACATATGAGCAGATTGCTTAAAAACGGAAAAGTCAATAGTACTCGGATACCCAGACGTGCGTGTATGAAGCGACTGATGAATCTACAAGAAGCGAAAGAAGGATGCATGGATCGCGAAGCCTGGTGATCTGTCCTCTCTGACTACCCCGTCAGGGATACAGCATGAAGATAGTTAGTTAGTTTAGAATATCAGAAACGATCTATCCTAGCAGTGTGTCATGATAAGCTGATTTGTGGAGCGGAGGCTATATTTTAACAAAACTTACGAGTTGGTGCCGACAGAGTTCCTAAATCTTATCAAAACGTCAAATCTCCCAATCTATTATATCTCCATTTTCTTTCTTACAACTAAAAAACTTACAAACTCTTTCGTAGCACAAAAGTTTCTTACACATCTGTTGTCACGTCTCGTATATATATAACCAAACGTTTTATTTTCTAACTTTCTCATGGCTACAGATATATTTTATGAAATGATATGTATTTAAAAAGTAGCCAAATTTAATGAAATTTTCTGTGTGTCCGCTGATGAGGAACGAGGGGTGTTATTGATATAAATAAATAACGTGGGAAAAGTAACGCATGGCACCTAGTTAGATACAGTTTTTGTTCCCAGAGCTGGTGAATTAAATGTCATATTAAAATGATCATCATAATCAAGTCAAAAGTACTCGGATACCCTGACGTGCTTGTATGAAGCGATTAATAAATCTACAGGAAGCGCTTTCGCTATTTTACTTCTTTAAGTATGCCTGACTACCCCGTCAGGAATACAGCATGAAGACAGTTAAGTTTTATCATCATCATCATAAATTAGAAAATTCTGGTTTGTTTTAAAGGTTATATGATTTTCACTTGGTCCCTTTTCATAGCGATCAGTTGAAATAAAGAAATCAAGTTTAATTTTGTTTGCTGTACTTTTTGTGACAAGGAAATTGTATAGGACCTTTAAAAGCATTCGTGTTATATGTTTAACAAAGAAGTCTAAGTTTAGAACGTAAGATATTTGAAAGTAAACAGTAATACTGACATTGGCGATGAAATAAAATGATATGAAAATGCACTGCGACTCATTACGTAGCTTATTTTTTTAGTAACGTTATAAATCATGTGATTTATTGCCGTTGATAAAGACTTACATTGCTTCAGCAGTAACATTTTGCAGCGCCATAAAAAAAGCTCATAAAAATGTCTCTGTCAGCTTTGTACTACAACTAGTTTGCATCTTTTCTCCTATCAGTCGAATATTTGTAGAGTAAACTTGTCTGATTTTAAATTCCAAATAATCAGCATTTATAAAAGGTGAATAACAAGCACTCGATGTCGAAAGAAGAAGGAGATAGAGAGCGGCCTCTATCAAACATTTATAAAAAATAAAACTAAACATTAGATAAAGACGATATAAAAAATGAGAACATACAATTTTTATATTTTGAATTGTTCTATTACTTTTTTAGTGGTAAAGACTTACATTATATAAATAAATAAATATCCATCACGCCTTATCCCCGAAGTGGTGGCAGATGCATATTGCATGCACACTTTTCACCGTGTGGATTCCTATCCCACGTAATAAGTGGTGAGCCCATTGCCGTGTTGAAATAGACAGACGCAGGTTGGCAGCCGCCCATAAGGCCTTCATCCAGGCTTAACCACTGCCATTTTACTGGCAACCGGGACCAACGGCTTAACGTGCCTTCCGAAGCACGGAAACGCTCGCAAATGTAAATGCCACAAAGTGGTCACCCATCCGAGGATCAGCCATAGTGAAAGTTGCGTAACTCAGTGATCGTGAGACCGCGGGGCCACGAGCGCTTCTTTTTTTTAGAATTAAACGATAAATAATAAATAAAAATAATTAAATAAAAAAATGTCAGATTATGTTTTTAAGTTTTATCAAAGCAAGTAAAAGAAAATAATTTAACACAATTGGTAACTTATTTTACGACAAAATGTCAAAAATTAAAATTAATAATTGTAAACCCGGTAAGTGTGAATTCACGAGGCTGAAAAACTTTCCACCATAAATTTATTAATAATGATACTTCATAGTTGCTTACTTTATAAAAAAAGCTAAGAACAGTCTCTAGACTGACCTCGAAATTCTAAACCTTTTATCCTGTTTTCGAGATATGACGGACGATCATGGACACAACGAATTCTACGTCTCCTTGCCTTCTTCAAGCAATACAATTATTCATTTATAGATATGTAACTGTTTGGCTGCAAAGTTTACCTGAGTGTAGGTAAGTGGATTGCATTGCGGCTAAATATACACAATTTTTAATAGATCTTTTCCTTTTTATTTATTTTTGAAGTTATGCTTCTTTTGGAGCGGTAGGGAAAAATTAAGAGAGTAAATTTTTAAAATGCGCTCGTAGACCATCACTAAAAACCGACACCCTGAAGTTAGCTGTAGTCAACATTTTAGTTTTTTCTACATACGTAGGATCTGGCGAAAGATATTTTTTTAAAGGTTTTTATCTTCTTACGCCAAAGAAACTTCTAACGCGTTTACATAAATAAATACACACTTTTTTTTCAATAATAAGTACTCATAAAGCACTCTATATAATGGGGTCCTATTTAAATAGCAACCCAAGTGAATTAACTGAGAATATAAAAGAGGGTTTACTAAAATTTCAGCCGCCGTCGTCTAGTCCTAGTAATAATATTCAATGATAGATTGTACACCGTATATTTTACCACCGCCTATTATAAGTGTTGAGGTTCACTTTCATAGATTATTTTACATAAACTCTGGTCATTTGCAAGCAATTGAATATGGTTATACAGGGTCATTTGCAAAACACCAGCAACCTGCTAGGAGTAGATAGCCAAGGTCATAACCAACAACGTGTTTTCTACCACTTTTGGCAATTCGTTACACAGCGAGTACTATCGTACATTGAAACTTTGAGCTTCGTCATAGGTTTTCGCTCTTGGATTCGCTTAAAAGGACTCCTGTGTCACCTTTTTTGTCACGTACTGCATAGCTCAATGAATGATGGAAGTGCGCGCATCAATGCGGTTGGAACCACCATCCCCTGTGATTTTCACGAGTTGCGTATTACTGTTATTCAATCAGTACATAAAATTAGGGTTAATCTATTAAAAAAAATTCAAAAAAATAAAAAAATAATAAAAAAATACGTCGAACATGTTTTTATGATGTTAGCTACCTAGTCCTAGCCCTACCCTGCGAGTCGGTTTAAGGTGCGGTGGAACACCGCGGGATTTAGTGGGTAGGACGGCCCCTCTCTTACGGGCCGGGAGCCTCACACACCGTCCCTCTTACCCCCGCAGCAGGGATGACGGTGCGTAAAGGCATCCCCCGCTAAAAACAAAAAATAAACCTAGTCCTAGCAGGTTTCTGGTGTTTTACAAATGACCCTCTATATAAAAATTGTTAATTATATCATTTTATGAACATTCTTTTGTTACTATCTTTTAAACTTACTTACTCAGTCTGCTTGTGACCACGGCTGGTGCAACCCAGTCGAAACGTCAAGCTATTTAAAGTAAATAAGCATGATCGCGTTAATACCTGTATTTTACACTAATTTTAATCTTTTTTTTGTTATTTATAAGATGAATGATTTTACTATCAGGTTGATCGTATAAAACTAATTATTTTAAAATTTTTGTTTAGAGTATATGTAAAATATATTTAAACGCTTGACAGTTGCAAGCAATTAATATGATAATATTCTTAATTATATAATAATTTTCGAACAATATTTTATTATTTACAAGATGTTTGTTTTCACTATCAGGTTAATTGGTTACAGTCAATTATTTTTAAACTTTCGCAGTTTACTTATATACTCTTTCTGCGATGGTCCGCTTGATTTGGCCTATGTAGGAACGTCCACCAGCTGTAATCTACTTTATAGACACCTTGTTTTTATATTCGCAAGTAGTTCACTTTTATTTCCAAGAGTCTAAATATCGTCTGAATGAATGTTTAAACTGGTGATCAGTCTTCGGACCCTCACCGCGATCAAACTGTAACGGTTGCTGTACCGTGTCCGAAACTTCAGTGTTAATTAGTAAAAAATGTTTTGGATAAAGTCCCGAGTAGAATTTAAGTATAGCTAACTAGTTGATACCCGTGACACCTCCCGCGCAGTGAAGATTTCCCGTTCCCGTTTCGCACAGGAACTTGTTCCCGGGACAAAAAGTAGTCTTTCTTTTTAATTGTGTACCAAATTTCATTAATATCAGTTCAATAGTTTTGGCATGAAAGCGCGACAGAGGACAGACAGACAGACAGATTTACTTTCGAGTAAGGATTAATTTAATAAAGTTAAACATGTTAAAAATACCGATATTGTTAAACCTTTTAATCTTACAATTAAAGGAAAGAAATAATTCGGTAAAATAGTATATATAAATAGGTCAATTCTTGTATAAGATTCCTTTTACTTTAGTGTTCCCGAAAATGACATAATTTGCACAACAGTAACGATTTTTGTTACATCGCCATACTCGTATCATAAATTATTTAGTCACTTGCATTTTTTTCGGGCTATTTAGAGCATTCCTTTTTTTTTACGGATACAAATGTCCTTCATTATAATGAAAAACTAAACTTAAAAATTGCTGCAAAATTAGTAAATTATTGCAAAGGCCGGGTGAACGAAGAATGCTTTTCTCAAAAGAATGCATGGAAATAAAACATGCTTTTTAAATTATACTTTTAATTAATATTAAAAGTTACATTAACCATATTGGGCAATTAAGTACTAAAGGAAAATATTGTTGACTGCTCTTCAGTGAATTGTACGCAGTAAGATAGAAAATCTAAAAAAAATAATAGTATATGCGACTGCCGCGCTGTTCTCTAGGGTTCGATTCCCGGGTCAGAACAAATTTTTGTGTGACCCATAAATGTTTGTTTCGGAGTTTCGGTGTATCCTTATATTCATATATGTATTTAGAAAAATATTCAAGGTTCTTTATTATCTCATAGCACAAGCTTATAGCTTACTTTGGGCTAGATTGTTATTATGTGAAAAAGTGTCCCAGAATATTAATATACCTATTATTTATATTTAAGGTACTTTATCAGTTGTCTAGATCTCATAGCACAAGCTTATAGCTTACTTTGGGCTAGATTGCTTTTGTGTGAAAAAGTGTCCCAGAATTTTTATTTAAGTTTATAATAATAATTTAATTTTATATAATAATTTAATTTTATTTTAATTTATTATTTATATTTAAGGTTCTTTATCAGTTGTCTAGACCCCATAGCACAAGTTTATAGCTTAGTTTTGGCTAGATTGCGCTGTGTGAAAAATCGTCCCTGAATATTTATTTATTATTTATAGCACGTTGACACAACTTTTATGTCCCAAAATCCAACACTCCCACACATAAAACAAGATAAATGCACTTATTTTAGAAAATTTTATTTTACTTACGAAGAGAATGATAAAAGAGATTCAATCAAAGAGTATCTAATAGTCCCAGCGCGCCGTTTCATACAACATTGCTGGAGCATTGTATTGTTCCAAATTCAAAAACTACGCCAGCAATGAATTTCATCTTCTCTGTCCGTAAATGCGGTACTTCGCGTATTCTTTTTTCGAAATAATGACAGTATTTCCATGCATGTTTGAGAAAATCATTTTATTTATTTATCACGCCTTATCCCCGAAAGGGTGGCAGAGGCATACATATTGTATGTTCACTTTCACCGTGTGTATTCCTGCAAAAAATCATACTTTCATAATCACACCATCGCTTTCATAATCTAGAAAGTTTTGTAAAATACAGTTAATCAATCAAGCCTATAACAGTCCACTACTAGACATAGGCGTCTCCTAATTCAAGCAACGACATACAGTCTTGCGCCTTCCGCATTCAGTCCATCCCTGCGACCAATTTCGGTTCGTTGGCCCATCTGCCAGGGGGTTGACATACCGTAAGTTTGCCGAGTCGCGGTCTCCACTCCAGAACTCGTTTGCTCCTGATGTGGCCAGTCCATTACTACTTTAACATGCTTACTCTACGAGCTATGTCGACCACTCTTCCAATTGGTCCCATCCTCCCCCTTCCGCTCCCGAACAACACGAGTGGGGCAGAGATGTCACCCTTTTACTGTGGATACAATCATGCCCAGAACTGAAACATTCCGTAGGTCTTTCTTATGTCGCACCATAAAGACATGGAACTCTCTGCCGGCGCACGTGTTTCCCTCCTCTTACCTAATCCTTTAAGAGAAGCGTGAAAAGGAATATTTCTGGGCCGTCAAAATGAGGGTCGCTATTGGAACCCTGCGTGCGGGTTAAGATAGCGGCACTCATTCACGGGTCGTCGTCTTTGCTTACCATCAGGCGGGCGACGCCATTTTGACGTGCCACATATAAAAAAGACTATAAACAATTTATAAAATACAGTACCATTTATAAATCCTAAAGTGCAATTCATAAATAATTGTAAAACATGTTCTCGCCGACATACAAACATATGCACAAACAAATAACAAACTGCGATGTGCACATCATATATCTACGTCCCCGGGAAATGGGTGCCAACTGCCAGGTGCTTTCCGCTGAGAATATTATAATAATAGTTTAATTTTCGTGCTCGTTCGGTCGAAAAATGTAAATGGCACTGAACTTTTAGTTACTAGCCACTACTTTGAATTGTTAATTTGTTCTTTAAAGTTGTATTATGTTGCATTTATAAGTGAAACATAGTTACGTATTTCTAAATACGAGTACTATTATACATAGAAAATACCGAAACTCCGAAAACAAACATTGGTTGTAGCAGTACTGATTCCTGAAGGTAAACAAAACTGTTTTGATTCTTTACAGTATTTTTTTAATAATTATTTACAATTCAAATATATGTATATAAGATCTTATATAAAATAAGAGAATAGTGGTCGTTTACAAAAAAAATATCGGCTGATGAGTAGATTTTTTTTTTGTAAATGAACACCTTTCTCTTATTTTATTTTAAATTGAGTAGGAATCTTAAAATTATTTTATGTATTACAATTTTTTTTTAGGAAAGCGTGTCTTTTATAAAACTAGCTATTAAAATATTAATAAAATAATATAGAAATTAGTTTTATGGTGGCATGCATTAGACGTTAGGTAGCACCCTAAAACGATTTAACCAATGGACGCGCTATCTTACCATTTGCCAAGTACCTTTTAACTCTATTCCGTGGACTCAGTCTATCGTACACGTTTGGAGGGTAATTTATAAAGAAAAAATTACGAAATTTGCTGTGACATGGTGTAAAAGTAATAGCGGTCGAACTACTAATGTTTCTTTTCACTCGTAAGTAAAATTTTATATCATTTCATAACAAATAGCAATATACTTGGGTTAGGGTACGATGGGATTGACATCGTCACAATGTGTACAAAAATCCCTAAATAAATAACGAGAAAAAAAAAACAAATTATACCAAAAACCATTAATTATTAGAACATACTAACAACTTAATCGGCCTATTATTCAATACATACAATACATAAGCATTATAAAAAGATTTACCTTCTCAAATTAGCCGAATAATATTGTGCCAAATTCGTATTGCATACCTTCATTTTTCTATGTGTTGTATTTGCAGTTGTGTTTTTATTGATTGTCAGACAGTGACAACATATTATAAGGCAGGTTTCTCATGCAAGAGTAACAAAACAATATGTGTGTAGTTTCCCCCCCGCACGAAAGTTGGTTGAACGTGATCTTATACTTTATTGAGTACATTATGTGTCCAGTGGTTAAATCGTCCTAGGTAGCTCCTTAATGACAAAAAACGGTCAAGTGCGAGTCAGAATCGCGGGTTTCATTATCTATAAAAACGGAAAAATATTCAGCCTTAAATATTGACTTAATTCTGTTTTTAATATTTTTTGTTATAGCGGCAACAGAGATACATTAACTGTGAAAATTTATTTATTTAACAGTTTATGTACACACATATATTATAAAGAAACAGTTATAAGAAAAAGAGTACAATGGCACTGCTTATTTCTAAAAGAAATCTCTTCCAGCAGGCCGGCGAGAGGAGAGCATAAACTAAAACTATTGAAAAAGGTAGAAGTGTGAAAGATAACTAGAAAGGATAAATTGTTTATTCAAATACTCTAAATAAATACATATATATATATAAATACAACATATAAATGCATACATACACATATACATACTTGCGCATTATATTATGTTCATAAATATACATAACAATACAGATATACCTATAGGACAAGACGAATTTAGGAGTTCGAAGTGGTAGAGAGATAGTATTCGCGGACTTTGTTTTTAAAATTCACGACAGTATTAACCTCTCTGATATTTGGCGGCAGAGAGTTCCACAGCCTCACCGCATGAACTGAAAAAGAATAGGAGTAGAAGTCAGATTTGTGGGATGGGAATTTAAGAATGGAGCGAAGGTGGGACCTGCAAGGAGCATCAGGAGAACCGCTCCCTCAGGTAGGACGGGGAATTTGGGTTAAACAGTATATTGAAGAGGAGACAGAGTATCCGAGTGTTCCTGTGAAGGCGGATTGGGAGCCACTTGAGTTCTTAGCGGAAATGTGAAACATGGTCATACTTTCTTAGATTATAGATAAAACGAATACACAAATTTTGCAGCCTCTCAAGTTTATCTAACAGCTCCTCTGTGGCATCTAAGTAGCAGGCATCAGCATAGTCTATAATGGGCTGAATAAGTGTTTGGGCAAGAGTGATTTTAATTTTCAGGGGCAGGAAACTCTGGAGACCTTTCAAAGAGTGAAAGGTGTAGTGTACCTTTTTGCTGACCTCATTGACTTGAGCACTCCAAGATAGGTTGCAATCCATTAGTACTCCCAGATTTTTTACTTTATCGAAGTAGGGAATACGCGTTCCATCCAAGACAACAGGCGGTAACTCCGCCATAACCAAATGGCTACGCATGTGTCTGCTGCCTATTATTATGGCCTGTGATTTTTTTGGATTAATCCTTAATCCGACCGACCTGGCCCAGTCTGCAAGGCAAGCCAAGTCCCGATTCATAACGGCAATACTAGACGGGGCATCGCGAGCATTGAAGTGATGATAAAGCTGCAGATCGTCTGCGTAGAGATGGAAATTGCAAGAAATTAAACATGAAACAGAGTTAATAAAGATGGAAAATAAAAGAGGAGAGAGCACACCACCCTGAGGTACACCCGCAATGAGTTGACACCAGTCCGAAGACTTTAAATCCAAATGGACGCATTGCGAACGCCCTCGAAGATAGGAGTCGAACCACGATAAAGATGATGAGGATATGTTAATAGACTTCAGTGTACCCAGCAGCATATCAAAATCTACTGAAGTGAAAGCGCTACTAAAGTCCAGCAATGTCAACAAAGTTAATTCCTTCCTTTCCATAGCCAAGCGAATATCATCAGTTACCTTGATGAGAGCTGTAATCGTGCTATGACCTGTACGGAATCCTGATTGGAATGAGCTAAGAAGGTTGTTAGCGAAAAGAAAGTTGGAAAGCTGCCTATGTACAATATGCTCAAGAACTTTTGAAGGGTACGGGAGTATGGAGATTGGACGAAAGTCTGTGAACACAGAAGGATTTGAGGTTTTTGGCAAAGGAATTACATATGCCTGCTTCCAGGCATCAGGAAAAGAGCCAGAGAAAAGGGAGTAATTATAAACACGTGTTAAAACTGGGATAACGACAGGAAATATTGGAAGGATCATTCTTGAGCATATATTATCGTTGCCAGTAGCAGTGGAAGAAATGGCTAAAAGAGATTTCCTGACATCACATTCAGATATCGCACTGAAATGAAACGGGGGGATCTGTGGGACAGGCTTAGCCGAGAGGGACGACAATGTAGTGCATTTAGCAATTGCGTCTAAGGCAACTGGAGGCACTACGAAGTAATTATTAAGTGAGTTTACATCCAAATCACTGATGTCGAACGCAGATGCATTACCAACTCCAACAGACCTAAGGAATCTCCAGGTATCAGAGGAATTACGGCTAGAGAGCGATTTATGGAAGTGGTGCCTCTTTGCATCTCTACACATCCGACTGCAGCGGTTACGCAATGACTTATATGAGAGGAAATTTTCTATTGACTGACAATGTTTATAGCGTCGTTTTGCTTTGTCCCTGCGCGCCATGAGGGTTTTGATAGAGTCATTTAGCCAAGGGGCAGGGTTATGTTTTATCCTGACTTTTTTGACCGGGGCATGTCTGTCGAATAAACGAATAATATTAGTATTAAAAATAGTGACCATTTGGTTGATGTCCGTCGAGTCGAACACAGGTGACCAATCAATGCGGTCAGCCTCCTCCCGCAAAGCCTCCAGGTCCATACACCTAAAATTTCGAAGTAGGCGGGTTTGCACAAAGCGTTTAGGAGGACGGATACGATAAGACAGGAATATGAGGTCGTGATAGGAAAAAGGTGCAGTGAGCTGCCCATGTGTGCCAACAGCGTCCGGGGACGAAACAATGATAAGGTCGATAAGGGTGGGAGTGCAGTTAGGAAAGTGATGAGTGGCCGAAAGAGGCAACGAAGTAAGATTATAAGAAGACAAGATAGATAAAAGTTTACGACCTTGGCTATCGCTCCTAAGCAGGCAGTTATTAAAGTCGCCCATTATGACTATGTGATTATATGAGGGAGAGATATTATGTAATAGGTTATCCAGGGAGTTATGGTAAGGAATGTTTTCATTAGGATTATAGAAAACTCCTAAAAGGACTTTGGTATGTAATAAGGTAATTTCAAGAAATAAATGTTCAGCGGATTCAGAGTAAGGAGAAGGGGATGCGCTAACAATCTTAAATGGAATGTTAGCACGAAGGTACACTGCTACACCTCCACATCGCTTTTCCGTTCTGTCATTGCGGATCAGAACGAAACCGGGAAGAGAGAATTGCGTAGACAGAAGAGAAGGTTTAAGAAAAGATTCGGAAATTAGTACAGCATCGAGAGAAGAGTTGCTAAAAGATGCCAGAACGTCGGAGTAATGGGCAGGAACACTCTGAGCATTAATATGAACTAGATTGAGGTTTTTGGGATAAATTTCAACTTACTAGCTACGTTCATAAGATACACCTGCCTGGTGATAGACATACGGACGGACAGACAGAAGAACAGCAGAGTTATAGTAATAGGTTGTGTTTACCATTTGGGTACGAAACACGACTCGTCAGGGCATTAGTGTTTCTCATATTTCTCTATGGTGCTGAGACGTGGACTCAGCGATAGAGTGAGAAAAAGAAGATAGACGCTTTAGATGCTTTAGAAAGGTAATCTAGGAAAATGCTTGGCATACAGTGGACACAATACTGGACCAATGAATCAATCCTGCACGAAATATTTATCTAACAGCTTCTTTCCTCCATTTTACAAGGTCAAATTCTCATTTTCTTTGGCCACATTTCGCGCGAACGACTGGTGGTGCAGGGCAAAGTCGAAGGCATAAGGGCGCGCGGTAGATCACCAATGCGCTGGACCGAGCACATAAAAGCGGCACTTATCAGTTCACTCCACGAGTGCACGAGAAAGACCGCAGTAATGAAGGATTGGGGTCGTATTGTAAAACGTGCCACCAACCCTGATGTGACGACCATGACCACTCCGTCAAGAGTATTGGGCCGAAGAAGAACGAAATATTAAAAACCAACTGGGGTGGGGTTTAATGTCGATGGTGGTATAAATCTCAGCTAATTGACGCCCTGCAGGCATAGTTTTAGTCCGAGTATAAAACAATCCATATTTAGATCATGAATTTCACGCTCTTGCCAAATAGTTGGTAGATCATATCATAACTCGCAAATCCTGTTGAATTGCTCAACTACTTACACTTTACAGTAATGAAAATAATTTACTCGTACTTGCAAATATAATTAGGTATATGATCAGGCGGCACTGACAAGCCGTGGAATAGAACCAGGGGGGCGAGTCTGCTATTTCAATCGTGTCAAAATAGAATCGAAATCGTCGCTCAATAGAAAGCCACCGGTACAATTTTCACAGTTTTTTGTAGTCTACTATTACAAGCGTACTCCAATAGACTTCTATCGGTCGGCCGATAGAA
The DNA here is from genome assembly GCA_948477245.1 of Thumatha senex. NCBI lineage: Eukaryota > Metazoa > Arthropoda > Insecta > Lepidoptera > Erebidae > Thumatha > Thumatha senex. Next base: position 10,217,007 of record OX419741.1, on the reverse strand, counting down.
TTCTACTAACACGTACCGCGCCAGTGGCCGCTAGTCAGTTGCATTTTTGATAGTCTACTAACACTTTGACAGCTAAATACAGCGATTCTGGTTCTATTCTACGGCTAGTCAATAGTAGACTCGACCCCCAGAATTGCTGGTTTTAGCTGTCAATGTCAATGACTAGCGCCCACTAGCGCGTCACGTGTTAGTAGAATTCTATCAGCCAACCGATAGAAATCTATTGTACCAAATTGTTTGTGGTCAAAATTGTACCTTTGGCTTTCTATTGAGAGACGATTTCGATTCTATTCCGACACAATTGGAATAGCAGACTTGTCCCCCAGGTAATTTGGTAAGCAAATATACTTCGATTTCCTTTAGAAAGTTACATACATACATACATATTGTCACGCATATCCCCGAAGGGGTAGGCCAAGGCATATTATACGCACACATTTCACCGTATGCATTTTAGTCCCATGTAACAGGTGGTAAGCTCGTTGCCTTAAAAAGTTGTTATAAAATTATTGAGTGTAAAAGACAACAACAAGTTCTTTTGGGTCCAAGCGACTTCATCAGCTAGCAGTTCACCTGCCGACTAACAGATGAATCGACGACGCATGCGCCCTTACGGGGTTGGAAGTTCAGACAGCGGTTGTTCCCAACAACGCCAAAAAAAAAAAATCTAACGATATAATTATGCTCCTATAAGACTAAAAATTGACCCCTGTCTTCAAATCCAGGATTTGGAACCAAATGGGAGTACGTTTAGATAAAGAAGATGTTTGGTACATACATACATACATATTGTCACGCCTTTATCCCCGAAAGGTACATTACAGTAGACAGAGGCATACTATACGCCCATATTTCACAGTAAGTATTTTCGACCCACGTAACAGGTGGTGAGCCCATTGCCGCGTTAAAATGGACAGGCGCAGGCTGTGGCCACCTGCTGTTGAAATATTTCAAGCTTCAACCTGGTTTAACGACTGCCATTTTTCTGACAACTGGGACCAACGGCTTAACGTGCCTTCCGAAGTATATTTCGTTTTCTCTTAGAATATTGTTGTAAGTGTAAGTAATAACACCCTTAGGTACTTTGGAGGATTGCTAGTATATAATAGTTTCATTTCGAAATCGTCGAACACTCAGGAAATTAAATACGTAGAGGAAGCTTAAAATAGAATTGGATTGTGCCAAAACGTGACTAGAAATTAATCGAGAGCTTTATAGACTGTGAGTCTATCAAGACTTTCTCTTTTGGGCTATTTACGCGACATATTATAGGTATACTAAAATTCTTTTATAAAAATTAACATGAGGTTAATTAAAATAATTTATTTACATCTCAAACTGAATGTAATAAATTTAATACGATAATTATTTTTTTATTTTTAGAGTATATACAATGTTAATATTAACTGTTAGAGTGTGGTTTCCGTTGGTATGGTCATTTTTTGAGGTAACCATCGGGCTACGTAGGAGAGGGAAGAACTTGACAAAATAAAAAACTTGCTTGATCTTCGGGTACAACTCAAGTAAGTTCTTACCGTAGGTCGTCTTGTCAAACAATGTTCACTCACCAACCGGATATCAGCAATATCCGAAGGAAAATAGTTCATAAAACCTACATTTTATTTTGCAAACTAACACAGAACAGAAGCAATTTTCACGATCCGTGCATACTTCTTACGCTTCTTGCAGATTTATTAATCGCTTCATACTTGCACGTCTGAGTATCCGTATACTTTCGAATTTTCCGTTTTTGAGCATTTTGCTCACGTGGTCTTCATATGTACGTGAACCACGTCCAAACCAACGAAGCACACCCTTTTCCAGCTTAACGCTGACACTTTCTTTCAAACTGCCATATTGCGTAGCACCTCGTTACGTATTCGTTCGGCCAAAGTTACGCCACACAATTTTCGAAGCGATTATTAGAAACGTATATACCTTCAAGCTCATGTTTCATCTATAGTATTGGTAAATTTGGTAGGGTAATCTCCGGATATGTTGTACAGATTTTGAACATTCTTTCACTGAGTACGACAGGCTACTTTTTATCCCGGGAATAAGTTACTATGGGAAAACTGCGTCGCGGGTGTTAGTTATTATTCATCAAATAAGTGAAATTTAAAACTACAAGGCATTCAAAAATATTAAATTAAAGTCTAGTGAACTAACATGCCTAATATTTTTCATTTTATTTAACATAACTTTTATATTTCTTTTAGGAAAACCAAAAATAATATACAACTGTGTGATTAATTTTGACTACGAAATATAAATCATTTACATTTACGTGAAAAGAGTTCACGAGCTAACATAAACATACCGTGGAAAATAAAATAACTACATTATGTTATCAATTTCAATTATTTTATGTAGGTATGCTAAAACCAACTGGAAATCGTTTCAGTTATAAGTTATATAGTAAGTTATGTCGACTCTTTCACAGAGAGCAAGGAATTTTAACGTGTACTTCTATACTGTCGTATGGTTTGGACTGTATTGTAAATTTCTCTTCAAAAATTTTCTAGTACTAACATAATTAACATTATGAATGTATGTCTATGTTTGTCTGTATTTAATGTATTCAAAAGAAAGCTATAAATTGACATGACTTTAATTAGAATAGTAAATGTAGATTATACGTTTATCCCTGTAAAAAAATCTTAGATAAACTATAAACAATTTTGATGTAAAACATAGTATAGAATTATTATGTACAAACATTATTATTAAATGAAAAGAAACAGATTAGATACTTATAAAGTTTAATAAAAACTTAAAAATGAATTCACGAATATGAAGTCACAATATTATAATATTTATTGAAGCACGAATTTTGTACGCTAACTTTGTCATTCAACTCGCCGAAATCAAATAATTAATGAAAACCACCGAAGGGTGTCTTAGCCAAAATTAATATAATTATTGTTATTTCAATGTGAATGTTTAACGGAGAATATAATATAAATAAAGTCACGTGCTATCAAAGTAGCAAAACAGTATATTACTTTCAATCTAAGATTTTATAAACCATGTAACATGTAACTAATGAAGAGAATTAGGTACTGAGGAATTAAAAGTAATTAATTATTGGCAATATCGGTTTGGGCTCCGATTTTGTTATGCAATAGCTATTTCATTAGGAAGCAGGGGTCATGAATTCTGGGGGCCGAGTCTACTATTTTTCAATAGACAGCCGTTGTAGTTCTATTCTATAGCGGTTCTATTGCGATTAGTCTAAAACTAGGTATTCTACTAAAACTATTTTATACTAAATGACACACACAGCTTCGCCCGTGGAACATTTCGATCTCCCGTCGCACCTATTTAATCCCGTCGCTTATAAATTCTACAATGATGCATAAAAATTTGCCAGATTTGTCGACATTTATGACTACTGCTGTGCTCCCCAGTGTAGTAGCGTAATGATATATAGCCTTCCTCGACAAATGGGCTATCTAACACAAAAAACATTTTTCAAATCCAACCAGTAGTTCCTGAGCTTAGCGCGTTCAACCGAACAAACAAACAAACGAACTCTTCAGCTTTATAATATTAACAAAATAAATAAAATATAATATAAGTATAGATTTCTATCTATCTATCTTCACGCTGTGTCCCTTACGGGGTAGTCTGAGATCGCCAAGCTTTGCGATCTATGCTTACTTCTTTCGCTTCCTGCAGATTCATTAATATATTTATTTATTAATATTTCAATCTCAATCGAGACAAAAAAGCTGTTTTCAGCTATCAAAATATTAATATAAAAAAAAAACTAACTAACTATCTTCACGCTGTATCCCTGACGGGGTAGTCAGAGAGGACAGATCGCCAGGCTTCGCGATCCATGCATACTTCTTTCGCTTCGTCGAGATTCATCAATCGCTTCATACACGCACGTCTGGGTATCCGAGTGCTTTTGACCTTTCCGTTTTTGAGCAATCTGCTCACGTGGTCTTCATATGTAAATATTAATATAGACTTCAAAAAAGCAAATTAAGAGCTACTTACAGGTGCTACGGCCGGCCAATAGAATTCTATTGCAGCGGTATTGTAATAGTAGACTACGAAAAAGTAAATTTAATTTTTTCTTCTTGTTTTCTCACATTTCTATGTATGGTCTTCTATTTCTGAGCTGACTTCTTAACTGAACGAAAAGTTAGTTAAAAATACAAAATTCCATTCGGACATGAAGAAAACGATTGTAAAATAACTATGAAATGTGAGAGTAGACGTACCCCTTTGGGGATAAAGGTGTGACTATGTGAATTGTGAAATAATTACTTAAGAAGCAGTAAATCATGTAGTACGAGATCCCGTGTTTAAGTTTACTATGCAATTTTCTGTTATGAGACATATATCACGTATATTAAAAAGAAAAAGCTCCGAACAGTAACATGCCATGTCAGCAATAAATCACAAACTTTGAAGGGATTTGGATTTTTGACGTGAAACTTTGTTCGTAAGCAAGGCATTGTTTGTAAAAATCTTTTCTAAGGATTTACAGTATCACTTTATATTGTTAACATTATTCATTATGAACAAAATATTGTAACTTACTAGATGTACTACGCAGTTTTTTAAATAGTCTAAAAGTGTAAATAAAATAATAATCAACTCTGCATTCTCTTCTTATTCGACACTCATTCATTTAATGTATTAAAACTTTAGCAATTTTCATTCATATTAAATGATATTTCGCGTCATATTCGTGATATTATATTATATTTATTTATTATATTATATTTATTTAATTTATTTATTATTACATTATGTCTCTTCTTTTTACACGGGTATCTTCTTTTTTTTCTCATCAAGATGCCCGGCCTTTTGGTAGGCTTACATGGGGACATAGGTCCAACACGCAGAGGCCCTTTGAGAATTTTAATCTAATAGGGAATGGGACCCCCACTGCAGATAGTACACGCCCACCTTATGTAGAAGAACGGTAATGGACCACCTCCAATGGGAGTTAAACTATTGTACAATATGCTAACTACTAAATGGGCTATTGAGTTGAAGGTTAAATGGAGGCTCCCTCCCTCTGACCAGCCGATTAAGGCAAGCCAGAGTTGAGATTTGCTGCACTCCCGGGAGAAGCACTCTCACTGCTCTCCCGTTAGGCCATTAAATCCTAACCGGTGCAGAAGGGCAACAAAACTCTGAGGAATCGGGACCGATGTGTAGCCACGCACATTCAACTCGCCACAAGCTGCCCTGCGGATGTAAGCTTTTCAATAACTTACCAATACATTTTTTTGTTGGTATCAGAAAGTAGTTAACTCAAAAAGCGAATCTACTATGCCCTCATAGGGTTGCGTTAATCCTATAAAAGATAACGACTGTCCTCGAGAGGTACGAAGGGGTTTATTATATTTATTATTAAGTACAAAGCCTACTTTACCCGACGTTTCCACAGAATTACACCAGCAGTAGTCACGGATGGACTGATGTATTCAGCATCGCCTCTTCGAAGCGCGAGTGCTTTCTTTAGCTACCCGCACTAAATCGTCACTTTTTTGATTAACTGTTCTAATGTCGGTCAGTCTACACACAACACTCACAATGTCTGTATACTCGCGTACAACGTTCGCACTGTCGTTTTGTTTCCACAGGATTACACCAGCAGTAGTCACGGATGGACTGATGTATTCAGCATCGCCTCCTCGAAGCGCGAGTGCTTTCTTTAGCTACCCGCACTTGCTCGTCACTTTTTTGATTAACTTTCTTTCTAATGTCGATCAGTCTAAACACAACACTCACAATGTCTGTACACTCGCGTACAACGTTCGCACTGTCGTTTTTGCACTTGCTGATGACAGGATTCCATGAGGCTGACAATCGGTATTTATCTTCCGGTTGAAACTTTTATCGTTATTTTTGATTTCTACCGCTTCACGTACTATTATGAATAGATTGCTATTCAAAAATAGTACGTGTAGCCGTTCAGTGGAGAGGACTTGTGGTACATGGAGTTTAATCTACCTCAATCTCAATATCTCTTAATCAAAAATACGTCGCGAATAAGATCCAAAATATCATTTAATACTAATTCATTTAATCTTTTCTTGTGTAAAATTTCACATTAATTCCGTATGTGTAATTTTGATTTAGATTAATTAGGGGTACAAAAGTTATCGCTTATATCATAAGGTACAAGTCTAAAAATAAAATATGATAAAACACAAATGAAACTGCAAGTCAGTTACAGATTCACGTGATAATGCTGTGAAACTTAATTCGTACTTCGTTAAGGTATGTGATTTATGGTAACTGCATTTCTATTGTTTAGAAAATACAGAAATAATGAACTCTTTTTACTAACTAAAAAGAACTGTTGTTATCACTGTAATGAGACGCCAGTGTATGAGTAAATGTGAATCCTGTCATTTTAAAACATTTATCGTTCGCCGTGTCAGTCTGTTAGCGATGAACTTAAAGCTATTTATCAATCACGCCTTAGCTCCGAAGGGGTGGCAGAGACATATAATATTCCCACTTTTCACCATTTGTATTCCTTTGCCACGTAATAGGCGATAAATAAATAAATAAAATGAAAATATCTTTATTTTGCATAGACCATTTTAACGGCGCTTACAAAATGTCATACACTATTTAAAATATTTAAAGAGACCACCGGTTCGGAACGCGGCCCACCTGAGAAGAACCAGCAAGAAACTTAGGAAGGCTTTTTTTTGATGGCCTACTTACAATTTAATATTATTTCACTTTGCCAGCAGATAATTTCCAGGCGTCCCTGTCCTGCAAATAGTCTTTAACGGAGTAATAACCTTTTTCACAAAGCTTGTATTTAATTAACTTTTTAAATTTATTTAATGGTAAATTTCTCAGGTCACAGGGAAGCTTGTTGTAAAAGCGTATACAATTACCCTGGAAAGAATCGCCAATCTTATGTAGTCGACTGTGGTGGACTGAAAGATTATTTTTATTTCTAGTGTTTATATTATGTTTATCACAGTTTAGAAAATTGTGATAGATTTTTCTGGACATACATAAGATTGGCAAAAATGTATTGTGATGGTACGGTTAGAATATTTACTTCTTTGAATTTTTCTCGGAATGAAACTCTGGGGCCCAAATTATAAATAGCGCGTACAGCCCGCTTTTGTAGAACAAAAATAATATTTAAATCTGCAGCACTCCTCCAAATACCGTAAGACATAATACTATGAAAATAGCTGAAGTAAACCATTCTAGCCGTATCCACATCTGTTAGGGTCCTGATCTTTTTTACAGCGTATGCAGCCGAACTTAACCTAGAGGCTGTCTTTTCTATGTGTGGGCCCCACTGCAAATTGGCATCAATAGTTATACCGAAGAACACAGTTGATTCTACAAACTCTAACACTTGTCCATTCAGTTGAACATTGGCCGCAATTTGTTTTACATTTGGTAGAGTAAATTTTATAAATATAGTTTTATTTTCATTAAGGCAAAGATTATTTGACCTGAATCAATGAACCACTCCTGCAATTGCATTTTTTACATCGTCATATTATCTAATTGTCTTTTAATTTTAAAAATTAATGAGGTGTCATCTGCAAACAAAACAATCCTATTCCTGTCCCCTACATAAAATGGTAAATCATTAATATAAATGAGGAACAAGAATGGCCCAAATATCGAGCCTTGCGGCACACCCATAGTAACCATGGATCCTACAGAACATGTACCATTAATATCGACCCTCTGTATTCTATTGTTCAAATATGAAGACAGAAGGTCGAGAGCTTTGCCTCTTATTCCATAGTGGTGTAATTTTTTGCTCAGCGTTTCATGTTGAACGCAATCAAAAGCCTTTGATAGATCGCAAAATATACCTAATGCATCGTGCTTCATGGATACATTTTAATAACTCAACACCAGCATCGTAAGTTGAGCGCCCTTTCGTAAACCCAAATTGATTCGCATGAAGTATTTTATGACTATTAAAATGGGTTAGCATTTGATTCAAGATTATTTTTTCAAATACTTTGCTCAAAGTTGGCAGCACCGACACTGGTCGGAAATTAGACGGGTCTGTAGCGCTGCCAGCCTTGAACAAGGGAACGACTTTGCTGTGTTTCATTAAATCAGGAAATGTACCACTAGAAACACAGTCATTAAACACAGTTGCTAGATGGGCCGCAGTAACCTCAATTATACATGATGCAGTTTTGACCGATAATCCCCAAAGGTCCGCGGTTTTCTTAATTTCGATAATTATACGATAATATTATATATATTCTTAATTTACAATGTCCTGAGGGCAAATATTTGTGAATACAAATGCATCCCTGCAACAAAGAACAGATTCTTCTAATAAATGTTCAGCGGAACTGGAAGACGCTTGGAGAGATTTTGTTGTCAATATAGGTACATTTTTGAAAAAATGTTCAAACTCCGTCGCCAATTCCAGGTCCCCTGTAACATGGTAACCATTTACTTTTAAATGGAAATCCCTTTCAGTCACCAAAGATCTACCGCATTCAGAGTTAATGATGTTCCAAGTCATTTTTATTTTATTCACAGAATTAGAAATTTTATTTTTAATGAAGTTTGACTTAGCAAGATAACACGTTTGTTTAAATATCTTTGAATAATTTTTAACATATTCCTGAAAGGTTTGCCTAAAATTATATGATTTTTCTGAATATAATTCAAATAATTTATTTCTACTTTTAAAGATACCTGGTGTTGCCCAGTCACTGAAAACAGGACGACCACCAATCTGTAGAGTTTTTGAGGTAAAAACTTTGCCAAACTCATCATTAATCAAATTAAATAAGTGTTTATATGACTGGTCTACACAAGTGACGTTAGGTAGATATGGTAATCTCTTTAATACATTTTCTTTAAAATTATTCAAACGACTTTGGTTAATTGGTACATATTTAATTTGTTTTTTGCAGACTTTGGTACTACTTTTAGGAAACTTTATCCATTGGCCACGATGATCTGACTCTACAGGATCCACAATACCTTTATCTATAGGTTTAATATCAGTAAAAATATTATCAATACATTTTGCACTGGTGGCTGTAATACGAGTGGGTTCTAAAAATGTACTATGCAGATTAAAGGATTTTAATAAATTTTTCATTTTATTTCTCTCTGATGGAGTTAATGATGTATCTAATATATCAACATTAAAATCTCCACAAACTATTATAGATTTCTTAGAATATTGGCATTTGAACAGTGCTTCTTCAAACTTTCTTCAAATTTAATGTAAGAAGCATCAGGGGGACTGTATACGCTTAACAAGATGAAATGCTTAAACTCAATACTGGCAATCTCAATAACTCGCTCAATGGAGATGGCTACCAAGTCTTTACGTTCTTTAAATGTTAAGTTATTATTAATTAATTTTAAAGAGCCTCCACGTTTAGAATGTTTTCTATTAAACGAGCTAGCAACCTGGTGATTTACGAAGTTCAACAATGTGATTTCATGATCATTTAACCAGTGCTCTGTAGCACAAAAAAATATTAATAGAATTTGCATTAATGTACAGCTCTAACTCTAAATCTTTACCATTTATTAAACCTCTAACATTATGGTGCACCAGGTTTATCAAAACAATATTTTTACTAAGATTATTCTCAGGGGCCAAAGTCAACTGGCCAGATTTATTATCTGTTGTCCTATAGACTAGTTTTTTGGAATTTCATTTTCCAAATATGAAGTGTCAAAACTATCCTACTCAATAAAAGCAGTTGTACTTGGCAATAATTTGGCTTGAAAAATTAAAAAATTAGATAGCAACAGAAGCTACCTTTTGTTGTAAAAATTTTGATAGAAAATATCTATCTAATGTCAACAAACTATTATTTTTGAAAATTATGTTCCAATCGAACAATTCAATTGTTTTGGAATATGATACCATGGTATGTACACGTAGTTTCATATTTAATTTGTATCTTAAGTGATTTTCCTTGTGGCTCATAGCAGTGCTGTATGGCAAGGTGGACAAAACTACTTGCTTTACTTGCAGACTAGATAACTTATCAAAAAAATTTAAAAGTTTGTCTCTATTAATATTGCCTCTTCTACCAACCAGCACCACTATAGTAGACTGCATGCAGTGTGTACCAGTCAATATAAAATCTATAATTTGAGAGTATGAAGCTCCTGGATTTGTATGATTTATTACAGAATGACCTAACTGTGATAAATCATGTCCAAAATTTTTACCTATTTCATCGCAATAGACTATGGTCTTTGCATCACTTTTTATTTGCAACTTTTATATTATAGATGCCTCGCAAGTACTACTTGAACTTAATATACTATTATCCACACTGCACACAGTTTTAATTGGTGAAAATTCATCATTGCATCTAATTCTTTCACAACTAAAGGGTGAGGAGGGAACATGGCCTGCGGATATCAATTGGTCATTTTGACAATGACATGAATTTACTAATTTACCTATGGCTAACACCTGTTCCTCACTCTGTTTCTCTGCTCTTTCATATTTATATGAAATTGATTTTAAAGAGTGTTGAAGTCGGTCAATCTGACATTGAAGGGCCTGTGTATCAGTTTTGTACTGTTGTGCGACAGAATCAAGTTCAAACATATACATATTTACCTGGTCATTGATACGAGCCCATTGCTGTTGCTGCCCATGCCCCATGCTGTTGAAATTCTTCAAGGCGCCTATAATGCATTCAACTCGACTTACCGACTACCATGTTACTGGCAACCAAGACTGGCGGCTTAATGTGCCTTCCGAAGGACGAAAACGCTCGCAGGTGTAAATGCCACAAAGTGGTCACTCATCCGTGACCAGCCATAACAAAAGTTGTTTAACGCTGTGATCGTTTACAGAACGCTGAGTCTGCGGGGTCACGAGCGATCAAAGCTACCGAACGAATTATAATGAGTGATGTATGTTTTATAAGAGTGGTTCTGGTTGGTTACTTATGGATACTCATACTACCGACTAAAACTACACGGTGCCCTTCAATGTATCTTATGAGTGCGTGGACCCTCGGAAATATATTCCCAGGTATAGATTCTATACATAATTTGTCAATGTTTTGTATATTTTTTTTATCTATCACGCCTTGTCCCCGAAGGGATGGTAGAGTCATATTATAAGCTCACTTTTCACCATGTGTATTCCCCCGTAATAGGTGGTGAGCCCATTGCCGTGTTGAAATAGACAGACGCAGATTGTGGCTACCTGTTGTTAAAAATTTTTAAGCCACCGAAAAGGCCTTCAACTTGACTTAACGACTGCCATGTTACTGGCAACCGCGACCAACGGTTTAACGTGCCCTCCAAAGCACGAAAACACTCGCAAATGTAAATGCCACAAAGTGGTCACCCATACGAGGACTAGCCATAGTGAAAGTTGCGTTACTCAGTGATCGTTCACAATACACTAAGTCCGCGACTAAGCTCCACGAAAGTTTAAAAAAAACTATAAAAAAAAAATCAGCTATTTCCGACTTATTTCTTTTTGACAAAGCCGCTAAATCGATCAGTGTAATCGGTTTCATAATGGCAGTTCTTTAAGAGATTGAATTTCTCCTGACTAAAATATCTTCTTCTTCTCCTTAGTGTATTCCTTGTAGCTTCGAAACTCTAACTAGATTCGGAGCCCACCACTGTAATTTTTTACATGGCGTGAGTGAATGGGTAGACATGAAGGGGCGTAAGTATGTCAATCAAATCGAAAACCTTTTAGGAAAAGGTTAGGTCAAGAGTACTCTTAACCGGCGAGCGTGTATGAAAACACTTATGAAAGTAGCAAAAGAGGTAGTTTTAGTAGATCGTAGCAAGAAAAGAATATTCTCTGCCTACCTCTACACAGGCCCACGAAATGAGTCAGAGCTTCGTAAAAGATCTCTCCGTACGAAGAAGGTGACAAAACAGACCCGTTCAAATATAGCTATCACCCGCCTCTTTTTCAAATTTACTGGAGCGTTCACCACCTGACTAACTGTCTATACAGTTTATGTCACTGTGTTGCTCAACTGACTTGTATCGCACACACCAGGGCAGTACGGCAGTACAAGGTAGGCAACGTTTGTCTGTCGCCATGGTATAGGTACTTATATGCTATAACCTACGTGGTTCATTAAAGACGTATATACGTTAGGTATATATAGGGGACAAAAATATATAGTCTCCAAGGAGGGGTCCTTGCCATTTGATTATCTGAATGCCGAAGATGATTTAGCCAAAGAGAGGACATCAGATATTTGCGCCTTGATTATAGAATTTAATTTCAAAATGTATTGAGTACCAAATTTCATTTATTTACAAAAAGCAACTACTATTCAATTTTCCCTATTTCGAATTTCAATAATGTGAACGATCATGATTTATTCTCGATTTAAAACCAGTTCAATTACAAGTTGTACCTAAGCTTTTAATTGCTGTTTTAAAATAGTTGAATAAGTGATTATCTCTTTCGGAAATCACATTAACACAAAATAGAACTATCATCTGAGCAAAGACCATGATATTACAATTCGAATTCGAGTTTTAAGTTGAGTTTTAAAACTGAAACTGGGTTTACCTGTAAGTTAAGAAATAATTGACATACTCTTCTGTAGTGCACACTGCACACGCTGCACAGAATTTTATGAAAATTGGAACAATTTCACTTTTAGATGAGTATTATTACATAGGTACATATCAGTCACGCTTTTATCCCCGAAGGGGTGGCAAAGGCATACACTGTACGCCCACATTTCGACAAACCCTTTTTTATCCTACGTAACCCTTAACGTCTTGTAATGAACATGTCAAAGTTGTAGCGAGATGCTGTTGATATTTTTCAAGCCGCCTATAAGGCTTCAACTTGGCTTAACGACTGCCATGTTCATGGCCACCTTACGCTTAATATAACTATTGATATAACTTACTTTTATTGTTTTTATCAAATACTAAAAGAAAAGTAGTCACAAAATAACTAATAATAATTAAAAACACACATTTATTTATTTATTTAAAACTTCATGCACAACTAAGTACATAGGCGGACTTAATGCCATAGGCATTCTCTACCAGTCAACCATAGGTGATGCAGAGATAAACAAAGTAGGTGCATTAACGTGTATTCGCGAAACTGAGAAAATTAAAACTGATAGAAATACAAGAATCTAATATCATAAAAATTTAAGTACATTACTATAAGAATATATATAGGTAATACATAAATAACAAAAGAAATATTTACTTATAAAATATACTAATACATAAATAACAAAAATAATACATACTTATAATATATACTAAATAAATATAGAAAGCTAAAGGTTAGGGAATATAAGGAGACGTATTTTTATTAAATCATGTGAATACATTTGGGGTTACTGCAATGATCCTGCCAATCCATTCATTTGTAGTATTAAAGCGATGTAACATATATCAATTTAATACATAAAATTGAGTAAAAGCATGAACACCCAGCACTAAAATTCCAAATATTTGCAATATTAATAACTACTGTCTAGCTTTTTTTAAATGTGAAATCCTGGTGGAGCTCTCGGCAAGTTGATCGTATCGGACTCATACCAACGAAACCAAAAGCAAAAGGTATATACTTTCTGCCTGTGTACTCAAGGACCCTGTTACTCCAGGAGGATGATTCCAGGACCCTAAAAGTCGTAAGGCATGGCTGCTGGACGGTCTCAGCAGCTCCGGCTCATTGGGACACGTAGTAGTACTCGCTTTTAGAAACACAATGCAACGCTCTCCATTCCGAGTCTGCCTCTGTTAGGACAAGGTTAGTCCGAACATACCCCTTGGTAAAACAATCCCTTTGAGAAAAGTATCTCGATACTAATCTCAAGCAAACTGCGGTCATTTGTATTCTACTAGCGTTGTATTTCTATTAATAATTAATAGTGAGCATGAACCTTTTACTGCTATTGTTCTGAATGTACAATTAACGATACAACAGCACTATATTATTTGCTTTATTTCTTCGTAGTATGTATGTATTTTTACGGGTATTTTGGCTTTATAAATCTAGTTAGCTAGAAGAGAGAACATGACAATATAATGAAAGCAAGCATACACACACACACCTATATGATTATAGAAAAATAGTAAAAGCGGATAGTAGTAATAAGAGAATAGTAAAAGCGGGTTTTTGGCGGCAACGAAGGGACGCGGGCACGACTCCGTTGTATACATTTTTAAACTAGTTTATTTTCGAATGTTTAGTGCGGAAGTGTAAGATGCTTTCGGTTGCAATACCGAGGTATGTCAGAAGATGCATGAAAGTAAGTTGAATGCTGTGGAGATGCGATCATTTCGAAAATTGTGCGACGTAACTTTGGCCGACCGAATACGCAACGAAGTGATACGTAATATGGCAGGTTTGAAATAAAATGTCTGCGTTAAGATAGAAAATGGAGTACTCTGTTAGTTTGGAGACGTTCAACGAATTAGTGAGGAACGACTGACGAAAATATAACATCTTGTGTGAAAGTAAAGGGTAGAAGGAGTCAGAGTAGACTGAAACTTATGTAATGAAGACCACTCGAGCAGAGAGAAGCGCTCGTGGCCCCGCGGTCTCAGTGTTCGGTAAACGATCACTGAGGTACGAACTTCCACTATGGCTGGTCGTCGGATGGGTGACCACTTTGTGGCATTTACATTTGCGAGCGTTTCCGTGCTTCGGAAGGCTCGTTAAGCCGTTGGTCCCGGTTGCCAGTAAAATGGCAGTCGTTAAGCCTGGTTGAAGGCCTTATAGGCGGCTTAAAAAATTTCAACAGCAGGTAGCCACAACCTGCGTCTGTCTATTTCAACACGGCAATGGGCTCACCACCTATTACGTGGGACAGGAATCCACACGGTGAAAAGTGGGCATATAACATATTATGCCTGCCATAGTCTGCCACCCCTTCGGGGATAAGGCGTGATGGATATTTATATTATTTATTATTTTATTTATTGTCATTAAAATTTGATGTTATAGTTTATGTCATTTCAAAATATTTTATTTACAACATAATCCAATAATTCTTCTTACAATAATTTGACACATGTGAACTTTTAGATGAAGGTTTGTACCTACTTACTTAATTTTTATTTCTATTACTACAATGTGTCATTTAGAAATTCTGAAATTGAGTAGTAACATTTCCAAATTAGTAACTCTTTTTTTAAATAAACTATGGTTCAATCTCTTAAATGCTTCTGGAATTTTATTGTATATTTTTGGTGCCATACAAAATACGGTTTTCCACATAAGTGTTGTATTGGAACCAAGCATACATAAATTATCCCTACGTCTACTACGCGTTGAAAATCTGACAATAATGGGGCATTGGACTTTACAAATAACGCTACTTCTAGAATGTATATACAAGGAAGAGTAAGAATTTTGTGATTAATAAAATACGACTTGCAACTGTCTATTTGTGTTAGGTTAAACATTGGTTCCATTTAAACTTACCGCGGAAGGCAACTGCACCAGTTGGCAATTTGGCATCGTAGGGATTAAAAGCTGCGTGACCTTCTAGCCTCGTAAAGTCGCCAGTGTCGTTGCCTTGTAAATCAGTCAACAGGTCACACAGGTCAGAAACACCACATGTAGGTGAGGTCACTTAGATCACAGGGTCACAGAGATTTCGGTGGTGCCTAAACCACAAAAAAAGTTTAACTGTAGGGTATCTATTAAAGACTATTTACAGGACAGGGATGCCTGGAAATGATATGCTGGCAAATAATATATTATAGTCATAAAATACATAATTAAAATATTAAATTGTAAATAGGCCATCAAAAAAAAGCCTTCCTAAGTTTCTTGCCGGTTCTTCTCAGGTGGGCCGCGTTCCGAACCGGTGGTCACTTTAAATATATTATTTTTTCTTTAGTTTTAGTGTATGACATTTTGTAAGCGCCGTTGAAATGGTCTATGCAAAATAAAGATATTTTTATTTATTTTATTGTATTTTATACGTATTAAAGTTTATTTGTGAAGTTATACTTCTTTAGGCGCGTTAGGGGAAAACGATGAGAGTACATTTTACGATGGACGTGCACACCGTTACAAAAAACCGACACCATAAACTTAGCTGATACGTGCTTCAATGACAACTTACAACTACATTAAAAGTAGTTTTCAAACTCAAAACAAAAAAGTTAGCTATCGTCAACTTTTTAGTTTTTTCTACAAACGAATAAGGATAAGGCGAAAGTCATTTTTTTTTATTAATTATCTTCTTCTAACGCGTGTACATGAGTACATACACACTTTTTTAATTATAGATGCTTTAAATTTATGCTAAAGACTATTTGAACATAATTGTTTTAGTAGGGATCGACATTATGTACATTATTTTGCTGTTTAAATATGTGTGTAAACGTGAAATTTTTGGAAACACACGAGGCTATGAGGGCTATGAATAGGATGTACTTAACATAATAATAGTAACAAATTTTTTGCAGTCACTCTTTCTATCCTAGGGTTAAAAATCTGTCTAGTATTCAATTCTCTGAAAACGAAATGTCACTTCTTGAGAAGAGTTTAAAATATAGTATACCTCAACCGGTTCTTACAAAGTCCTTAGAAAGCTTAGCAGTTGATACCGAGGTTGCAATAGTAAGAAATAAAAAGGATAATTTAGTCAAAAGTTTAGCTGCCCACCAGATTAAATCATTTAAGTCGACAACCTTCCATAACCCAGAATTAAAAATCTTTAAATCTATACAACAAAAACTAGCCACCAATAATTTAATAATTAATAATGCTGATAAGGGGAATACTATAGTAATTATGCCTAGAGTAGATTATTCTAAAAAAGTTAGTGACGTCATATTAACAGATGAATTCCAGCGACTAGTCTCTGATCCTACCAAAAAATTTCACTGCTAACTAAAACTTACTTTAAAATCCGCCACATACTTTTTTCCGGAAGATTCACCTTTGTTGCGAACTTTGATACCGATGAATCCACAATGCCCACTGCTGTACGGTTTATCGAAAATTCATAAGGATAATGTACCTGTACGACCAGTAGTTTCATATATAAACGCGCCCACTTATAAATTAGCTAAATATCTCAATGTAATTATTAGAGAGAGAACCGGTTTCAATCCAAAATATAGTATTCGTAATAGCTATGATTTGATCGAGAAAATTAAAGATATCCAGTTGCCGCGTAATTCCATATTAGTCTCATTGGACGTCGATAGTTTGTTTACAAACGTTCCGTACAAGGAGTGCTTAAAAATCATACAAAATATGTTGGAAATAAATAGATTACATCCAGAACAGATCAGTGACATTTTACGTTTAACGGAACTCTGTATGAAACAAAATTATTTTCGGTTTAATAACGAATTCTTCATCCAAAAAGAAGGTTTAGCAATGGGATCACCTTTGAGCCCCTTAATGGCAGACTTATTTATGGACTGCTTTGAAAACAACCATATTGTCAAAAACAGTAGTATTTTGTATTATTACAGATACGTTGATGATATTATTATGGGTTGGACAGGGACACATAGACAACTGAGTATCTTTCTAAATAAATTAAATGATATTCATCCTAGAATCAAGTTTAAATTAGAAATAGAACAAAACCACTTACTGAATTTTCTAGATCTATCCATCTCCAGAAAGGGCACCAATCACAGTTTCGGAATATATCGTAAACCAACTTATACAGACACTACAATTCCTTGCACATTATGTCACCCGTGGAACCACAAACTAGCAGCATTCCATAGTATGGTTCATAGGTTATTAAACGTTCCGTTAAGCAAAGAGTCATATAAAAACGAACTAAATACTATTTGTCACATTGCGCAGTCCAACGGTTATAGCTCGAAGATAATACATTCTCTGATTAATAAAAAACAAAATAATATGGTTAAACTTCTTTTGTATCCATCAGTCAGAGAGAGCAAAAAGTTTACTTCGAGTCTACCCTATTTTGGCAATATTACTCAGCGTGTGGCGAGGGTACTTAGAGAAAATAATGTTTATTCAGCCTATAGATCCCAAAATTCTTTAAAACGTTTATGTAATGCCAAAGATAGTATAGATCGTCACAAAAAAACGGGTATTTATAAATTAATTTGCGATCGTTGTAAAAACATATATATAGGCCAAACGGGTCGCTCATTTGAAACTAGATATAAAGAACACTTAGCAGCTTTTCGAAATTGCCATACCGAAAAATTACATTTTGCCAAACATCTGTTGGACACCGGTCATAACTTAGATAGTAATAATACGTTAGAAGTTTTGCATTTTTGTCAAAAAAGTTTTAAACTGTGCGTTTTAGAACAATTAGAAATTATTAAACATAAAGGGGATACATTATTGAACGAACAGACCGATTTTCACACTTCTCCATTACTCAATTTATTTTCGAACAGGCAACACAGATCACGTAGTGCCTCGGTGACGAGTGGGGGTAGTGGGGAGATAGTGTGATAAAAAGGCGGAGCGGAACGCGCTGAGCACACTTGCTGTCAAGCAGTCTTGAGGATGCCTCGTGTGTAGGCGAAACACGTGTCGACTTGTCGACTAAGTGTAAAATTGTAAAGCGGAATATTGCAAAAGTTTTAACAACCTGGAGGGTAAGGTTTCCTTTTACCTATCCTACATCCTTTTCCTTGAGGGGTTCGGTTCGTCATTCCTCCGTTACAATTGGTGGAGGTTATCCTTGACCGTTGTGCGTTAGGATTGACGAATCGAGGGTGTGTGGTGGGATCCTCCTCCCCTCCTTTATTATCGTTCTATAATAATAGTTACAGTAACTTGAATGGACAGGATAATGATAGTGCAGTATTACCGACAAATGCAAAGAACTATATAGAACAGTGCTGATAAAGTGGCCATTATGAGTACAATTTGATAGATTAAAACATAAAGCATTAAAATATTTATGTTACTTCGATTGGATATCTGAGTTATTTGCTATACTCATTAAATTATTTTACGTTAAAAAGTCGAATACAATATTCAGAATTTAATTTCTGCATTTAACTACAATACTGGGCATTCTTCTCATATTTCGAACATTTTTAAATTTTCATTCCCTCAACATTTTTTTATGGAATATGGACGTTCTTTTTTTTCAAAACCTTTTTCAACGCTTTAACAACGGCAATCTGCTCTTGACACAGTGATTGGGAAATACGTGAATGTTTACCGTAGCAATAACTCAAGTGAATCAAACGGGTTATACATTCATTGAACCCACATTTTATATACACGTATAAAGCTTATACAATTTTACCACATTTGTTGTTTTTCTTTTATTTTTTCTCGTTAAAGAACACTACGTGTACTTATTTATTTATTCTGTTAAACATTTTATATTTATTTGACAGAGTAAAAAAGCAGATTGAGTATAAACGCCAAAGTTTGTAAGAATATATGGATGTAGGTTTGTTACTCTTTGACGCCAAAACTCCTAAATTAATATTGATCAAATTTTATAATAGAATAGCTTACAAATCAGAATAACACATAGGCTATTTTTGGAACGAAGTTCCTTACGGCAGGCTTGGAGGAGATAGGGATTTTGCTGCGCGACCGAACTGAAAAATATGTGATAGTAAAACCGTAAGAAAAAGTCCGTAGAATAAAACCGTTAAATGAGACGTGCGCAGGCGCGACAGTCGTATACACAGGCGAGTAGTGTATAATACCTTTCTCTTTCTCCCTCTTTCAGTGAGGGTGAGGGTGAGGGGTGAGGGTGATGGCGAGGGTGAGGGTGAGGGTGCGGGTGAGGGTGCGGGTGAGGGTGAGGGTGAGGGTGAGGGTGAGGGTGAGGCTGAGGCTGAGGCTGAGGCTGAGGCTGAGGCTGAGGCTGAGGCTGAGGCTGAGGCTGAGGCTGAGGCTGAGGCTGAGGCTGAGGCTGAGGCTGAGGCTGAGGCTGAGGCTGAGGCTGAGGCTGAGGCTGAGGCTGAGGCTGAGGCTGAGGCTGAGGCTGAGGCTGAGGCTGAGGCTGAGGCTGAGGCTGAGGCTGAGGCTGAGGCTGAGGCTGAGGCTGAGGCTGAGGCTGAGGCTGAGGCTGAGGCTGAGGCTGAGGCTGAGGCTGAGGCTGAGGCTGAGGCTGAGGCTGAGGCTGAGGCTGAGGCTGAGGCTGAGGCTGAGGCTGAGGCTGAGGCTGAGGCTGAGGCTGAGGCTGAGGCTGAGGCTGAGGCTGAGGCTGAGGCTGAGGCTGAGGCTGAGGCTGAGGCTGAGGCTGAGGCTGAGGCTGAGGCTGAGGCTGAGGCTGAGGCTGAGGCTGAGGCTGAGGCTGAGGCTGAGGCTGAGGGTGAGGGTGAGGGTGGTTTTTTTTTAACTTTTTTCCTATCTGGTGTCCCACGACACCCCATTTTATTTATCCCGGAAACAAGCTCCTGTAAGAAATGGGAACGGAAGAACTAGCACTAGCACGCGGGTGGAGCCGCAGGGGTTAACTAATCTAATACACATAACTACACTGGTGCAGGAGCCCTACGTGGGCGGGATAAGAAGGATGAAGGCATACCAGGGCGTCAGGGTCTTCCAGAACGGTGTGCAGGGAGATGGGACGATAAAGGCGGCCATCGTTGTTTTTGACCCAACGGTGGACGTCATACCGTACCCGCAACTCACCACCGATAACATCGTGGTGGTGGGGATCCAAACCACTGTCTGGAAGATCACGCTGGTGTCCTTCTACCTTGAACCCCAAGTCCCATTGGGGCCCTACCTAGAGCACCTTAAGAAGATCGAGCATGCGTCGGGACCCCGGGGACTTCTCATTGGAGGCGACGCCAACGCAAAGAGCACCTGGTGGGGGCACCCATTCGAAAACCAGAGAGGTAGCGACTTCAGAGACGCTCTCGAACAGATGAACCTTCATGTCCTGAACAGTGGAAATATTCCGACCTTCGATACTGTGCGGGGTGGAAAGAGGTACCACAGCAGCGTCGATGTCACTGCCTGCACGGGCGACATGCTCGCCCTGGTCGGCGCCTGGAGGGTTGACACTAGCCTGGTTAGTTCTGACCACAACGGCATAGCCTTCAACATCAGCTTGGAAAAGGCAAAAGGGACGCAAATAAAGAGAACCACGCGCCTCTACAATACGAAAAAGGCAAATTGGACGAACTTTCGAGCCAGCGTGGTTCAGCACCTTGGAACCCCGGTGAACCCCATTAAAAATACGCAGGAATTGGAGGCCGAGGTGAGCGCGTTCTCCAATGCCATCACAAAAGCATGTGATGAACATATACCGGCAAAAAAAGCGGAACAGCTGATGGCTATGCCGTGGTGGACAGAAAGTTTAGCGAACTTAAAAAAGGAGGTCAACACCAAAAGACGCCGAATCAGAAATGCTGCACCAGATAGGAGAGATTTGGTCGTTGCGCGGTACCTAGAATGCAAGGAGAAGTATGAAACGGAAGTAAGAATGGCACAGATTGAGGGTTGGAAGACTTTCTGCGGAAAGCAGGACAGGGAGGGAGTCTGGGAGGGGGTTTATAGAATGATAGGGAGGGCCACAGTAAGGGAAGAAGACCTACTGCTAATCCATAATGGAACCCATCTGGACGCAGGGGGCTCGGCGGAACTCCTCGCTCGGGTCTTCTACCCGAGAGACCAGCTGGAGGGGGACAATGAGGTGCATCGTCAGATACGCGAGACCGCCGAAAAGGTAGAAGATGGAGAGGATCATGATGGCAATGACCCACCTTTTACGGTGGGCGAACTGACTGATGCACTTCACAGATTTAACCCCAAGAAAGCTCCGGGAGCGGATGGCTTTACAGCCGATATCTGCACCCACGCCATTAGGGCCGACCCCTTGCACTTTTTAAAGCTGCTAAATCAGTGCCTCCATCACGGCTACTTTCCTAAAATATGGAAGGAGGCCGTGGTGGTGGTGCTGAAGAAGCCAGGTAAAACCTCGTACACCGAACCCAAATCGTACAGGCCGATTGGGCTATTGCCCGTCCTCGGTAAGGTGTACGAGAGAATGTTGGTCACTCGACTCAAATACCATCTACTGCCGCGGATGAGTACTCGCCAGTACGGCTTTATGCCCCAGAAAAGCACCGAAGACGCCCTCTATGACCTTATGAGGCACATAGGGGCTAGACTTCATGAGAAGAAAATAGTCACTATGGTGTCGCTGGACATAGAGTACGACTGGCTGAGGAAAAGTGTCCGGCAAATTTGAGGAGGGTGATCGGCAGCTACCTTAGCGAGAGAAGTGTAAGGGTAAGGTATGCGGGCGCGGAGTGTAGACGCTCCACGGAGAAAGGGTGCGTCCAAGGATCGATAGGCGGTCCCTTACTGTGGAACTTAATTCTGAATCCGCTTTTGAAAGAGTTGGAGCACAGGGACGTTTACGTTCAGGCTTTCGCGGACGATGTGGTTTTAGTGTTCGATGGAGATACCGGTCTGGAGATAGAGGGACGTGCCAATGCCTCTCTCGCACATGTGCGGGAGTGGGGCATCGGAAATAAATTAAAGTTTGCACCGCACAAGACGTGCGCAATGGTCATCACACGTAGATTAAAGTACGATGCCCCGCGCCTCAGCATGGGCGGGATAGACATTGGCATGTCCAACGAGATTAAAATCCTGGGGCTCACAATCGACCACAAACTCACATTCAACACACACGTTTCTAACACATGCAGAAAGGCGATCGGCATCTACGGGAAGCTAGCGAGGATGGCCCGGATCAGCTGGGGGTTACACCCCGAGGTGATCCGGATGATCTACGTGGCGGCCGTGGAGCCGACGATATTGTACGTGGCCAGTGCTTGGCACGCGACGGCGGAGAAGCTTGGTTTCCGAAAGCAGCTGAACGTGGTACAGCGCGGCTTCGCCCAAAAGCTCTGCAAGGCCTATCGTACGGTCTCCCTGAACTCGGCGCTGATCTTAGCTGGGTTGCTCCCTCTGGACCTCAGAGTTCACGAGGTGGCCTCATTATATGAGGCCAAGAGAGGGGTAAACCAGTCGTGGTTGGGAGACAGGGAGGTCGAACGAATGACCTCGGCTTTGGAGATGCCTCACCCCGCGGAGCATACCGTCCTGGAGTTCACAAGTCTGGTAGACGAGGAACAATTAAAAGCAGTCAATAAATTTGACGTAAGAATATTTACCGATGGGAGCAAGATTGAGGGCCGAGTCGGTGCTGCGTTATCCTTTTGGAATAGCGAGACCGAGACTAAGGCCCTCAAACTTGCTCTCTCGCCCTACTGCACCGTCTACCAGGCCGAGCTCTTGGCGCTATGCAAAGCGGCCAGTGAGGTCCTCAGGCGTGGCGCGTCCACGTTCGGCATCTTCAGTGATAGCAGAGCCGCTCTCTTGACGGTAGTAAACCGTCATGCCCTCCATCCCTTGGCAGTGGAGACCAGGGCCGCAATTCAGCGCGGATTGGCCCAGGGTAAGGAAATCTCCTTATTCTGGGTCAAGGCCCACGCAGGGCTGGAGGGCAATGAGCGAGCAGATGTGCTCGCGAAGGAAGCGGCTCTGACACTGAAGAGAGCACCGGATTACGGCCTGTGCCCTGTTTCATTCGTCAGGCGTGCTCTAAGGCGGAGCACGCTTGACGAGTGGAACAAGAGGTACAGGGAGGGCGAGACCGCCTCCGTCACCAAGGTTTTCTTCCCTTGCGCAGTGGCGGCGTACAGTATCGTCCGCAAGATGACGATTGCCGGCACTACAACCCAGCTTCTAACGGGGCACGGTGGGTTCGCTGAATACTTGGCTCGCTTCAAGTGTAAGGCGGACCCATCGTGTGCCTGCGAACCCGGTGTCGGTGAAAACGTGGTCCACCTGTTAGTGGAATGTCCTATTCATAGTGCTGAAAGAACGGATCTGGAAATAAAAACCCAAACTGCAATAACAGTACAAAACCTGTCAAAAATTATTATTGAATACAGAAAGGAGTTCCTTGAATATGGTAACAAAATAGTTAATATCGTTAATATAAGAAATAGAGTTTAAGTAATCATGTGCAGCAATATAATAAATGTATATTGTCTTGTAACATTTCAATTAAGTAAATGGAACTAAAATAGAAATAGTATTAGATGTTAAGAAAACTGTAAAATCTCGAATATTGTAAGATTATTAAGAAAATAAAGTAAAACCCGATATACCACTAATCCCCCCCATAAGTGTGAAAGGTATGGAATGTATGCTGGAGGACGGATAAAAGCGGGACGAGTATGCTTATTGGGGCCAGAATGAAAGAAGATAATCTAAGGTAGTTATAAAATAGAGTGAAAGACCGGGAAAGTGTGAAAGTGCGAGAAGAATACGAGCAGAACTGGAATGTTAAGATAAGACAGTATGTGTGAGTTAATATTATTGAGATAAGTTTTTTTTTTAAATAATGACCTTGCGAGGTCTTGCTTCGAAATAGCATAGCTAGTTATAAATGCCATGTTGAGATAGCTTTGCCCATGGCAAAGATGCGTGAACAAAAAAAAAAAAAAAAAAAAAAAAAAAAAAAAAAAAAAAAAAATACACATGTTAGGTGACGTGTTGATAATGGATGAGGATTTTGTAGACAGTCATGAAGTACAGTAAGGTCGCTCACGCCTACGTGTATCAGTCGCCTCAGGACCACCACAGGTGCAACCCTGTCGAAACTTCGAGGAACAAAAGGTATTCTAACCTTTCAGTATAATATAGTGCCGCGCGAAATCCCGTTCGATACAAAAGTCTACAGTGAGATCGTTTTTATATGACAGTAAGCGGTCCTGGATGGTGATAATTTTTAGGTCTCTCTTCATCTTAGTGTATTCACAGTTGCTACCAAACCTTACCTGGATTTGGAACCAGAGGTTCACTTTTATTTGGCTGTTAGGAGCAGCTATTATTTGGTTTTTGGTTGCTTTTTTATATATATTTACTGTTTATTTTCGTATGGACTAAAATTTACACAGCATACATTACAGAATACTACTTACTATACATACGTAATGCTGAAGGAATATACTAATTTGTTCTACGAAAGGACAAATTTATTTTTTCTTTGTCTGAAAAGGACATTGTATAATCAATTATTAGAGTTATATATATACTCGTATAACAAAATTATTCACGATATGATTTTATGAAAAACATACTCGTAGCAGACAACAGAACATAGTACTGAACTAATGAGCAAATAAAACACATCAGACAGCCGTTGTTTACAATTAAAATTTGTATCTACAACTAGCACAAATTGTTTAACCGTGTTGTTATTCAAATACATATTTATTATAATTACAATTTAAGGGTAGTTTATTCGACAAACGAGACGAGAGAAGAATGAAACTCTCCGCAAACCCTCGATTCGCCATTCAGAACAATCACAATAGTCAAAGATTGCCCCAATTAATTGTAATGGAAAGGAATTACGTACCGTATAATGCAAGGAAAGTGATATAGGAGTCTATGGTTAACAGAACCACTAGTATATATATTAGCGTTTGATCTCTTTAGTCATAGAATATTTCGTTTTAGAATTTATTTAGCCCATCCACCGTCCTATGGCTCCTCCGGTCGTGTAGGTTGGTAGTCATGCGCGGCATAAGTTTTGTTACTGCGGAACTCGAGAGAAAGAGTTCTCTCCCACTCTCTCTCTCTGCCGCCTTTTTCGCAAGCATGAAATGCTCGCAGAAAGGTGCAGCGGCATTTCACTTGCTCCCGCTGCGTAGAGTTGTTTATTAAAGGCTCGAACATACAATTATAATATATTGAGACACTGAGTATTTCTATAAATAAATATTGTGCGACACTTTTCACACAGCGCTATTTAGCCCAAAGTAAGCTAATATTAGCTTGTGTTATGGGATCTAGATAACTGACAAACATACTTATATATTCCTAAATACATACATATTATAGATAAATAACACCCAGACACAGAATAAACCATCGTGCTCATCACACAAAGTTTTATCCTGGGTGGGAATCGAACCCACGACCTCTTGCGTAGCAGTCGGATGCACTCCCACCGCGCCACAGAGGCAGTCTATGTATCTTGTATGCAAATACATCTTGAGTTTTTGAAGATAAAACTTTTAGCGCAGTACGCATATTTTTAGATGAGATAAAATCTCTGGACTTGCGGCACCGTTACCGAAGCAAAGCTATAGTGTATGCATATAAAAAAAAAAGATGTATTACATTGATTTCATCATTACTATCATTTGATACATGAACTTCGAACTCAGTTATCAACCTTCGATAGCTCAGTTAGTAGAGCGGTGGACTGTAGATGGTTATTAATTGGAATCTATAGGTAGCTGGTTCAAATCCGGCTCGAAGGAACTCTTTATGTGTATTTAAACACAGTCAAATTATAAATAAATATAGTAGTTTTTTACCCGATTATTACTGCTTTCTTAAAATTTCACTTTAGTACCAATCTAAAAATGTCTTAAACTATCTTCACGCTGTATCCCTGACGGGGTAGTCAGAGAGGACAGATCGCCAGGCTTCGCGATTCATGCATACTTCTTTCGCTTCTTCAAGATTCATCAATCGCTTCATACACGCACGTCTGGGTATCCGAGTACTTTTGACCTTTCCTTTTTTGAGCAATCTGCTCACGTGGTCTTCATATGTAAGTCTCGGCCTACCCTGACTTCTTCTACCCTTGTCGTCAATTGCATATAGAACTATGACGAATATCTGTATGGGTTAATACCTCACTGAATATTACACTGATAGGGAATCTGATAGCATGACACATTACACATAACTGTTAACTGGTTTCTGCTAAATACCTGGTAATGTAACTATACTGATTATAGGTTTTTTGGGGGTTGCCCCCCAAGTGGCCTCCAACCTCCCCTTATAGCCACCCCAAGCCTCGCAACTGAAAGCCTGGTCTGAATCTGGTACACTGTCCGCAGACAGTCCGAACGCATCGGTTACTGGTTAAACTGATACTGATACACTGTCCGCAGACAGTGCGAACGCATCGGTTACTGGTTAAACTGATACTGATACACTGTCCGCAGACAGTCCGAACGCATCGGTTACTGGTTACAAACACACACAGCCTGATAATAACGTTTCTGGTAACGCATGCACTGAATTATGAAAACTGACTCACCGGTGCTGCACCGGCGTCGACCTGTATCGCCAAGCACGTGGTTGTCGGGCAAGCGGGCGAGCCAGTCGTCCTTCTCCGGCGCCGTCTGGTATAGCAATGCCCACGGTGCTGGCGCCGGGCGAGCGAACGCGCCAGTCGGCCCTCCCCTCGCCCCTCTCCCCGTGTCGATATAGGTAGTGTTGCTAGTGCTACACTACAACCTGCCTATGACTTCGCATTCGCGACAACCCTCTACTTTCGCACAATAAATATTCTTCGTCAATCGTTCCTCACTCATTGTTTGGACGTGTCCAAACTAACGGAGCACGCCCTTTTCCAGCTTAAAGCTGACACTTTCATTTAAACCTGCCATATTGCGTATCACTTTGTTACGTATACCAAAGTAACGCTGCACAATTTTCGAAGTGATCTCATTTCCACAGCATTTAATTTACTTTCATGCATCTGCTGACATACCCAGGTTTCGCTATCGTAAAGCAAAGTTGGCACTAGCACTGCGTTTTAAATCGCCAGTCGTGCTTCTTTTACGATGCTTTGTCGCTTTACTAATTGGGACAAAGCACCGTTAACTCTGTTTCTGGCAGAGCCGGCATCCCAGGTTTTACTTGCATTCAACCGAAGACCCACACACCCACACACTCCTCTTTCATATTAGTGACTAATGCCTGAAGGTCGGATTCTGATGAGGCCATGAGCACTGCATCATCAGCGTACAGCAGACAGTTTACTTTAAAGTCATCCAAATTCACACCCATATCACAATCTTTCTACTTCTGCAGGCAACAAAAATGTCTAACCCGCCAAAATAAGTTTTCACTTCTGTTGGCACTCCCGGGGTGCAACACGTATTTTTTTTTAATTAAAAAAGTGTTTTAAATATATGCTGAAAATATATTTTTTTTTTAAACATAATGTATTACAAAACAATTAAGGTATAATGTTTTTAAACTCACACAACTTATACTATTCATTTTATGTTTTTCGGGTCTTTTTCGCGTAATATTTTAACTTTTTCTCACCTCTCGACGTTTCGGCTATATTGCAATAGCCGTGGTCACAGGTGGACTGGGGAAAGCGGCGGGCGTCATCATCTTGTACGTTCTTCAGATACCCACATCTTATTCACAAACAGTCATTAGGGCCGTGACACACTGCACTCACGACGTCCGAACGTCCATTAGGCGGTTTGTCTCGACACTTGCACTTTTTGACTACTGGATTCCAAGTGGAGGAAAGCTTGTATCCACCTTCGCGGTTGAAATTGTGATGCTTCTTAATTTCAACCGCCTCACGAACAATCCGAGGGTAGTAACGGCGTTCAGTGGATAGAACTTCTGGTGAATGTAACTCCATCCAGTGATTTGAACCCGATAGCAACAGATGCTTCGCAATCGCAGATTTCTCCGTTCGGTGGTTTTTGACCGCTGCTATGTGCTCTTTCACACGTTCTGCGATTGTTCGCTTTGTTTGACCGATATAAGAGCTTCCACAGCTGCAGTTCACTTTGTAGACGCCCGGCGTCTGGTAAGGAATAGTGTCCTTTGGGTTTCTCACTTGCTGAGACACATTTGACATGGGAGTAAAAACGGTGTGTATTGAGTATGCCTTCAAAATCGTACCAATTTTATCCGTTACTCCTCTGATGTAGGGTATAAATGCCGGCAGCCTGGAGACGTCAGGTTGTTTTTCCCTATACTTTCGAATTGGACGTTCCCCTCTCACACTATACCCATTTTTTAATAGTACCTTCCGTATGTGGGACAGTTCATCAACTAAAAACTCCTGGTTACATAGTGCATGAGCCCTGTTATTTAGAGATGTCTCCACAGAACGTAGGTGTCGGGGAAGATGGTGCGACGCAGCGTGAAGGTACTTGTCGGTGTGTGTTGGTTTTCTATGAACAGTGTGCTTTAAAGATTTTGATTTTGATGTGGAGTCACTTTACACCAACGTCCCAGTTACAGAATGTGTAAACATTATAAGGACGAAACTCAGACTTACTGGTATGTCGGAGGGGTACATGGCATTACTGCGGAACTGTTTGGAAGGAAGCTATTTGGTATACCATGGAGAACATTACCTCCAAGTGGATTGTGTCGCCATGGGAAGCCCTATAGCACCGGTCATAGCGAATATATGGATGGAGCACGTCGAAACCCTTATTGATTACCACTCACATGGGGTACGCCTATGGAAACGGTACGTGGACGACGTGTTCTGCATCATGAAAGGCGAAGGATCAGGAGTTGAGCGATTCCTGGAGCAATTAAACGCGTTGCATCCTAACCTCAAGTTTACCTACGAATTGGAAAGTGAAAGGTCATTACCTTTTCTGGACGTTAAGGTTATGGTGTGTAAAGATGGATCTTTAAAGCACACTGCTCATAGAAAACCAACGCACACCGACAAGTACCTTAACGCTGCGTCGCACCATCATCCCCGACACCTACGTTCTGTGGAGACATCTCTAAATAACAGGGCTCATGCACTATGTAAAAAATTAAATTAAATAAATTAAATATCCATCACGCCTTATCCCCGAAGGGGTGGCAGAGGCATATTGTATGCCCACTTTTCACCGTATGGATTCCTGTCCCACGTAATAGGTGGTGAGCCCATTGTCGTGTTGAAATAGACAGACGCAGGTTGTGGCTACCTGCTGTTGAATTTTTTCAAGCCGCCCATAAGGCCTTCAACCAGGCTTAACGACTGCCATTTTACTGGCAACCGGGACCAACGGCTTAACGTGCCTTCCGAAGCACGGAAACGCTCGCAAATGTAAATGCCACAAAGTGGTCACCCATCGGAGGACCAGCCATAGTGAAAGTTGCGTAACTCAGTGATCGTTTACAGAACACTGAGACCGCGGGGCCACGAGCGCTTCACTATGTAACCAGGAGTTTTTAGTTGATGAACTGTCCCACATACGGAAGGTACTATTAAAAAATGGGTATAGTGTGAGAGGGGAACGTCCAATTCGAAAGTATAGGGAAAAACAACCTGACGTCTCCAAGCTGCCGGCATTTTTACCCTACATCAGAGGAGTAACGGAAAAAATTGGTACGATTTTGAAGGCATACTCAATACACACCGTTTTTACTGACATGTCAAACTTGTCTCAGCAAGTGAGAAACCCAAAGGACACTATTCCTTACCAGACGCCGGGCGGCTACAAAGTGAACTGCAGCTGTGGAAGCTCTTATATCGGTCAAACAAAGCGAACAATCGCAGAACGTGTGAAAGAGCACATAGCAGCGGTCAAAAACCACCGAACGGAGATATCTGCGATCGCGGAGCATCTGTTGCTATCGGGTTCAAATCACTGGATGGAGTTACATGCACCAGAAGTTCTATCCACTGAACGCCGTTACTAACCTCGGATTGTTCGTGAGGCGGTTGAAATTAAGAAGCATCACAATTTCAACCGCGAAGGTGGATACAAGCTTTCCTCCACTTGGAATCCAGTAGTCAAAAAGTGCAAGTGTCGAGACAAACCGCCTAATGGACGTTCGGACGTCGTGAGTGCAGTGTGTCGCGGCCCTAATGACTGTTTGTGAATAAGATGTGGGTATCTGAAGAACGTACAAGATGATGACGCCCGCCGCTTTCTCCAGTCTACTCGTGACCACGGCTATTGCAATATAGCCGAAACGTCGAGAGGTGAGAAAAAGTTAAAATATTACTCGAAAAAGACCCGAAAAACATAAAATGAATTAAGGTATAGTTGTGTTTGACATGGCTAAGCGGTTATTCCATTAAATTGTAGATTGGTGTTTGCACAGGTGTCGTTAATGCCTGGGTAAAAACTCTTGAGGCGTTTGTAATGACAGCGTTTTTTCCAGGTCACTTTATTTACGACCTTTAACATTTTCTCGCTTAACAACTTCAATAATATTTGTTTAACGTAGATTTTAAGCATCGCCGTTTGTAATACTTAAGTTTTCGTACAGATTTAGACTTATTTCATAAGTACTTAATTTATTTTCTCAACTAAGAAACCATATTATATTTTCTAATTATCTCTCATAAATATGTAAGCCTCGTTAGATGTATTTTACAAAAAAAAATGTGTAAAAATACATATTTAGAAATCGGGTTTCGATGCTTTCTCCTTTCATCATTGGTCTGGTAAGATTAATTATCTATGGGTTAGATCCTTTTTCTCAGAAACGCGTGGAGATCAAGCTGAATAATACACAGTTTAGCATTATCTTAGACATGTCAAAATGTCTTGGCGTGGACATTCTCACGCTGGAGACCATGGTGAGAGCCATGATGACGCGTAGCGTGAGGGTTACACGCACGTAGCTTACTCCCTCAAGGTAGTGGTATATAACCCGAACCCCCCAAAGAAGCGAGATAACACTCGAACCCCCCAAAGAGGCAGGATACACACCCGAACCCCCCCTGAAGGAGCCTGCGGTAGCGGACAAGGTCTGTCGGGAGCCCTGGGGTTATCCTTCCGAGGGCTCACCCGGGACTCCTGGCCATAGACAGATAGAAGGGTAACGTGTGGTTTTAGTCGGTAGGAGTCCGGCATAGCATCCATGAGGATTTCCACACGAAAAAAAAAAAGACATATCAAAATATAAAACTTAATTGCTTGATTTTGTCAACAGTGTAAAAAAATAACACTGCCATTTTTTTCGTATATTTAGACACAATATGGTCACTCATACCTACCGTTACTTGTACTAATAATTTATAATACCGTAAAACAAACTGAATCTGAAAACGGCCTACTATACAGTTCACATGTTTGTGTTGCCTACAAAAAAGAAGAAAAGGTAACAACACTCATAGTGCGTGTTATTATTATTTTGTGGACATGGTGGAGTTTTAGACATTTATAGTTCGAAAACGTGCATGAATATAGGAAAGTAAAAATTTTGCACTGAAAATTGTGTGCTACTCCTAAATCTCAATGGAAAGTCACAGTAAAATTTCTATCGCTTTGTTGGGACAGCGACACAGGATTTAGGACTGAACTGAGTAAAGATCTGGACGTAATGAATGCTAATAAAAATTGAGTGCTAATAACAAAACTATATGGACCAAATATCTTTTGCCTGTCCAAGATATGGGCAATGGGCATAGACAACCTAAAAAATCTCTCTAGACTGACTTAATTTATTATTTGTGCCGAAGTCCTAAACCTGTAAATCCGTTTCCGAGATATGCTACCTCGAAATAAACTAATTTATATTCTGCTTACCTTCTGCACGTAATACTACAATAGTTTAATTATGCCTCCAAAAGGGAAACGAAAACAACAATAATACTTTTTATTCGGTTTGAAATAAACTAATCTAAACCGGGACAAGTAGGGACATTTATTAACGATTAAAACCCACATTAAGCCGTGCTAATGGCGGGTAGCTACGAGGTGGAGTTGAATTGCAGCAAATAGCGATGTCCTACGTGCCAAATTGTAAAGTTTTCATTCTATATTATTACTAGCTTTTGTATTATTTGTTGAGAAAAAATATATCAAAAAAAAACTTCACGTAGGTAGATATGTAATATATAAAGACGCTTAAAATCATGATGCGTTACTGAACTTGTAAAATTTTGAGGTTCATGTCAAACTTTCGCAATAACTGTTTCCATAATGTTGTAAGTAATGAAAATAGCCTTTTTATTTATATGATATCATACTGACATTATACATTCACAAGGTACATTATAAAAAAAATTAATGAATATTTGAAATTAGACTCATTTCAAATTAGTTAGGAAGAAGATTTCTCAATCAAGTCCTTTCATTTGATACCACAAATTTAACACAAGGGGGGTTGTCAGTGTTTGAAACCCATTTTCTAAAAAAGCTTTAAAATCCTAGTTCGTCATCTTTAGTTGTCCGCCATAATGGTATCAAAGTCTTTATTTTAATAAATAAACCCAGTAAACCCTATCATATCATAGCAGTGCATTAAAAAGAATAGAAGAGCATTTTCTCTAGCCGACGCCATGTTGAATTGACATCTAAAAGAACCAAGAGTATTAGGACGCTTCTATTAATACCTACTTAGTTTGTCTAAATCTGTTGAGTAGCTAGGACATTATGGTGCAGCATACATAACTAAAAGATAGTTTCTCTGTAAACTATTAAAACCTGAAACTCCCTGCTGGCGCACGTGTTTCCAATCTTCTCACAACCCGCACTCTTCAATAAGAGCGTAAAGAGGCATATCATTTAGCTGACTGATTTAAGAGCCACTATCAATAGTCTTGCGAACTGTAATAGTGACCATCAATTTGCTAGACATCACCTGGACATCCTATTTTTCAGGCGGTGTCACATTGGCGAGCTATAAATTTAAAATATAATTTAAAATATAATTAGACTACTAATTACATGTCACTTCCTCTTATCTTGGTCGTAGACGAGTAAAGAAATAAAGTGTCAAATTTTTACCCACAATTTACTAACCTTTTAAAACACATTTTAGATTCAATGGGCTTGTAACTGATGCGAAGTTAATAAACCTTTTAAGGCCTTTAAATATTCCGATCCTTTCAATATATCCCTCGGGTCGTTGGTTAAAGGACCAAATAAAACTTGAAATAAGACCCTAGAGCATTACATCTTGAATTAAGTGTTTTGACTGATCAGCCAATCTCATAAAGGTGTTCAGCAACCGTGAACCCATTCAATTTCATCTCTTAGTTAAAAACGAAGACAGGTATATTAACTTAGTTTGTTTACTTTTTCCGTACCCATTTTCCACAGGAACGTATTCGCAGGATGAAAGTAGCCTGTGTCTTTTTCTGATGTAATAAACTACACTATAGATTTTGTGTGAAAGATTTGATAACATCCATCCATTCATACTAACTTTTGCGTTAATAACATTTGTATGACGTAACTCACTACACTAACTTTCTTCAAGCTGTATCCCTTACAGCATACAGCAAATTTAACATACATACATACATATATATTATCACGCCTTTATCCCCGAAGAGGTAGGCAGATGCATATTATACGCCCACATTTCACCCGTATGCATTTTTGTCCCACGTAACAGGTGGTGCGCCCATTGCCGTGACACGTTACAGCATAATTAAGATACTAACAAATATAATTAGACAATTTTTTTTTGTGTTTTTACGGAGTACCTAATAAGATTTTCATGTTTATTATGTAAACGAAAACTAAGTGATTCGAAAAGAGTGGCCAAGAGTTTTATTGCCAGATTCTTTCTGATATTAAATGTAAATGTAGAAGCAATACCTAATCTTGATGTACATAAGTGTTACTTTGTGACCTACATAAATAAAGATTTTTTTATTTTCACTGAAAGTAAAAAGTAAACACTTGGCAGGAAAATTGTTCAGGTCTCAT
The DNA here is from genome assembly GCA_948477245.1 of Thumatha senex. Lineage (NCBI taxonomy): Eukaryota > Metazoa > Arthropoda > Insecta > Lepidoptera > Erebidae > Thumatha > Thumatha senex. Next base: position 10,182,624 of record OX419741.1, on the reverse strand, counting down.
AAAGTAACACTTCATTTACAATCAAATTTGAAGGCAACTAAGTTTAAAGTTACAGTTTTAATTAAAGCGCTGAGGATGATGATCAAGCTTCAGCGTAGTACACTTTAGATAGTGAAGTTGAGTATACTTTAGCTTCTGTGGTAAGTGGTTGACCCACTGCAAAATGATTACAAAGAATAGAATTTTAATTAGTGTCATTAAGAAGTACTAGAGATTTTGTTCGTCATCAAAATTAAATCGAAATTCATTAATTTATATCAGAAAACCTTAGTTTCATGTTTTACCCATGTGCAGATTGTATATTAATATTATGTTATTTTTTTTTATTTTTAATGCTTCTATATAAATATATAATTAAAAGTACTTGAATACCCAGACGTGCTTGTTGAAACGATTAATTAATCTACAGAAAGTGAAAGAAGTATGCTTGAATTGCGAAGCCTAACGATCTGTGCTCTCTGACTACCCCGTCAGGGATACAGCGTGAAGATAGTAAAATAATTAAGAATAGGTCTAAATTAAAAGCATTGTACTAACTGCATATGAAATATTTACGGTACTTACGTTAAAAATCTAATTTTGAAATTCAGTCTGTATGTCAGTTTGTTTCAGACCTCTTTTAACGAAGCTTTTACTGGCAGATAGCTGTAGCCTAAGTTATTTCTTTATACGGACGAAATGGTTATCAGTGTACCTATGCCCAGAGTTAGGAGAGGCTGGTAATCTGTCACACAGGTATCCTTTACCTACTACAGATAACAGTCTCTAACACAGAATTTAATCTAGTAAAAGTGTAACCTAGCTTAAGATCTATTCTGTAATTGTTACTGTGTGAGAGAGGAAAATAAACATTATTATTTAAGAAAATAAATGTTAGTTAAGAGTTACTACTCTGTCAGCACATAAAAGTTATTTAAAAGTCTTTTTATTACCTTATCAAATATTATATATTTGGCTGGCTTGACGTCGTAAGGGATGACATGCGTGCCAATGGTCTCACTACAGGGGATGCCGAAGACCGTGCGAAGTGGAGAAGAAAATGTAGGAAAGCGGACCCCGGGCGTCGCGAGACGCAACTGGGACAGACGCTCGGATGATGATGATGATGATCAAATATTATATATTTGAATTTCACGCGCAGACCTTGATTTAAACGCCCTCGATCCTATTCAATCAATCTCCCAATAAATCCTATTACACGCTTGAATCGCGTACACATATAAATATTTTGTATACGAAGCTGTTACTGAACTCGCAAATCACTGCGTGAAATTCAATTCTCGCTTAAGCGATCACGCCAAATGAGTTAATACTTTTTAATTTTCCGTAAAAGTTTTATGAAAATATTAGATATACAGTTAACTCTGACACAAAAAAATTAAGTAGATATAATATTTTGTAAATTCTTAATGTTTTTTTTTTAATATACGCCTTTGTCCAGCATTAAACTGGATGCACTTGTTCGGGTTGTGCTCCATTGAATTGGTCACGTCTACCAAATGAGTGAGGATTGACGAAGAATATTTATTGTGCAAAGTATTGGGTGGAAGGGTAGACTGAGACTTACTTGAAGACGAGATAAGATATAATTTTCTACTATATTTATTTTTGTGTGTGATGTCTTAAAGCTATGTTGATGTGTTATAACGTCTATTTAAAGGAAATACCAGAATATCTCAATAATAATAATAATTATCGGCATATCTATTTACATTAAATTAACATGTTTTTAACAAATTAAAATCTAACATATTTACAGAAAACAATACAAAAAGAAGGGGGGGGGGTGGTATTATTACAAGACTGACAATGATGCCCTGAATAGGTTTCGAAGAATTCGTCCCCATCAAAATCAACCGGTGAGGTTCCCATAAGGATGGCCGCATTACCACGTTGTATGGCAATGCTTATTCTCTAAGCGAGAACGAGGCCAGCCCTATGGTCACGAGAAGAGTCGACCAGTCGCTTCGCGATATCACTATATAGCGAAGCACTTGGGCCCAACGAGCCTAGTGTCTCGACCCCAAACGGCACAAAAACATAATTACCTATTAAGTTATTATCAGCATTGTGTGAGAATGTCCAAAAAAAAATTTATAAGGATTGAAACATAACACTGTTCTATTCAAACACCAATAAAATCGTTTCTTAGATTCAAATCAATTTGCTAAGCATGATTATCACGGTTAAACATGTTTGTTTTTATCAATTTCTTATGCAAATACCTACATCATTGGATCCATGACTGTTCAAAGTATTGGGTACAATTTGCAAAATGAGTAACGAGTTTGACCCGAAGCTAACAATTAGTTCATCTTGTTTATTGTTGGCTTCTCGGCCACTTGCCAACTCGTATAAAACACCATTCCCTGTTATTTATCTTTTGTTTTTCAAGTAGCCTTTGCATCTAGAAGTACTTTTTCACAACGGTTGACATTAAAAACTCCTTTATTTTGTAATACGAGTACGTTCGTTATTTTTTGTAATAGGTTTAAATAGGTTTCAGTAAGAGACAGCGATATTGACAACATTGACTTAGATTGGCTCAAATGGAGTCGAATATATAAAGCTATCAGTAAGCCTTTTTTTTGGATTCCGTACCCAAACGACAAAATGGGACCCTATTATTAAGGGTCCGTTGTCCGTCGGTCCGTTTGTCCGTCTGTCTTTCCATCTGCCACCAGACTGTATCTCATGAACCATGATAGACACTTGAAATTTTCGCACATGATGTATTTCTGTTGCTACTATAAGATCAAATACTAAAAACAGAATAAAATACAAGAAGCGTGGTTTTTTTGCATGTTTTTGCTCGATATTGAAAACGGCAACAAATAGAAGTTTGAAATTTTCACAGAATATTTAGTTATATATTCATTCCAATAAAAAATTATTAAATTACAATATAAAATAAGGTAGTCTTTCATACACAAACGTGACTTCTTAGCCCTTTTCATAGATAATGGTGCGGAATCCTACGGAATGCGACTGGAACTAGATCGGTTTTTAAGATTAACTTTAATAGCTAAAGACATTGACGAAGAATATATATTGTGCGAAAATAGAGGGTAGAAGGAGTCAGGATACGCCGAGACTTACATATGAAAACCAGCAAGTAGAGAAGTCAAAAGTACTCGGATAACCAGATGTGTATGTATGAAACGGTTAATGAATCTGCAGGAAGCGAAAGAAGTATGCATGGATCGCGAAGCCTGGTGATCTGTCCTCTGTGACTACCCCGTTAGGGATACAGCGTGAAGATAGTTAGCTAAAGACATCGCAAAGCGTCTGGTCGAACCTTCTTATGCACAAAGGGCTTTGTTGTTTGTTCTCTTTCAGAGCATTGCACATCAATGTGACAATTCGGCCAGCCTTATGGGAACCTTAATGGGCGATTTCGATGCCAGTAGGGCGTTGTCAGTCTTCTAAACTTGTCTGTTTATAAATATTGTTATTTGTTAAACTTATTCAGCGTATTTGAACACTGATTTTTTATCACCAACTTGTTTCATGCAAATAAAGTTGAATCATAATGCATAAATACTTAATAACTTTGTTTGAATAGGATTTCCCTTAAGTGATGCCATTTGAAACTTAATGTAACTTAATTCATTATTGAAAGCATATTTTTAAGTAAAATTATTCTAAAATATTTCAAGGCACAGATATTCAAAAATGGCAGCAAATTTAAAAATAAAGCTTCTTGGCATTATGCAAATGTTATGAAAAGCGTAGTGTAAGAGCTTGGATCTCATGAATATTTACTAGGTCGTCATTACAAAAGCTTTTCCGAAATCATCCGCCTTTTATTACGGCTATGATGAAACCGAACGTTTGTATTATTTTGCATCGTGCACGTAAATTGTTTAAATTAAGGTTTATATGTATACGGCATATTGTTTAACTTTACAGAAGAATACCAGACAAAGAATAAAAAGCATTGAGCACCTTCTGCTGACCACGCGACGCTGACGGATACACCATTTCACACCACTGTCTCATTCGGGTGAACCAACCTGGTCTATAGATCGGCTACAAGTATGGCAACCCGTGAACACGGCTGGTGTAATCCGGTCGAAACGTCGGGAAGTATAAGGTAGGCTTTGTACCTAATAATATACGTCGCGAATAAGACCCGAAATATCATAAATATGAGTAACAAATCAAAAAACGTTTAAAAACTTTAATGGCACTACAAGTTAGCAGAGTGGAATGGACTATGAGAGCTCTTCATGGCGGTTTAACTGCAGCAGCATCAGTTTCTCTTCAGAAGATGTTCTACCCTACAGCTATTGCTAAGGGATCTTAGTAGGCATGAGTTGATACTTAGCTTAGCTGCTGGATCACCGCAGGGTCATAAATTTACTGTGTCAGTCGTGTTTTGCAGGTGGTCAAAGAGGCGAACTGTATTCGTGTCACCGCTGTGAGACCCGTAAATGCACGCGTAGATCCGGGTGCTGCCCCCGTGATCCACGCGTACCCATAGTGTAGACAGGTCCCTGTCTTCGAGGCTCTTAAGACGGCGACAGCAGATATCATCCCGAACGTACATATATACACCGGCTTGTCGCCTGAAATTGAACAGTTTGTAGCCGGGGTACATCAAGTAAGATGTATTGGCCGGGCATGATATCTTTGTCTCCGTCGAGAAAAATAAGGTTGGCTGCGCAGTCTCAAGGTGGTGGTGGACTGCGTTGATGTTTGTTTGTGTGTATTCCCCTGATGTTGCAAAAGTCCACATGCAGTGTGGACGACGATGCCGCTGTGGAACTATTTTTCTTATTTTTTGGAGCCATGATTTTTTAAAGTCTGAGACTACCAGGTCTTTAATTGGTCGTGATAATTAGTGTGTAGCACATAAGACCTTTTAGCCTTTTTGTTACCACCTTCCTAAAAAGACAACGGGTTCAAAATTTCTTCCAAATTTAACATCTAAAATAGACACATTTTATTAATCAAATTTTTTCGGCCCTTTAGACCCACCCCAGTTTCGTGCTTCGGAAAGCACGTTAAGCCGTTGGTCCCTGTTTCCAATAAATTGGCAGTCGTTAAGCCAAGTTGAAGGCCAACTGACGGACGGCTTAAAAAATTTCAACACGGAAATGAGCTCACCACCTGTTTCTTGGGACAAAAATGCATACGGTGAAATGTGGGCGTTTAATATGCCTCTGCCTACCCCTTCGGGGATAAAGGCGTGACAATATGTATGTATGTATGTAAGTATGATTTAAAAAAAAAGGGATTTAGAAAGATGATGATGGCGGATACCGGTGACGCAGGAGACTAAGCGAGTATCGAGAGGTCGGGTCCACCCCGGTCTCCTCCTCCGGCACGACCACAGCATCAGGGACTTTACACAGGCTGTTGGTTCAGCCTCCTGGGGCGGAGATTAGGTGATCCCCAGGTTCGGGTCCCGTACAGCCTGCGGGCGGCCAGTAGATAACCGTTTTACCAGGTCTCCCTGTCCGCCGTACCAACATTTCGCGCCTGTATCTGCCGTGACTGGTGCCGGACTATCGTGGAGGACTATCGTCGACTACGGTGGAGGTGACTATGTGCCGGTGACGACGAAACCCTCTGGTCCCAGTGACCTCACCGACGGAGAACATAACCCAGCAGGGTCAGGTTACTATTACCGCGGTCTTCTGCAGGGTGGAGGTGCTGCACCAGGCGAGCTGCTCGTCGAACGAAGTACCGTTAATGCCCTCTCTCCTAATGTGTTCTTTTTCGTCACTCCCTATGACATTGGATCTAAGGGCTCTAATTGAAGAAGTTACGACTATTCCCTGATCCCCGAGGGACATTCTTTGCTTTAGGGCAAACGATCGACATCATTTTGCACAGCATCATATAGCCCAAAATAAACTTATATAAGATTGTGCTATGGGAAATAGATAGCAACCAAATCTCGTAACAAACAGTTGTGGATATATTTATTCCAACCCAGGACTCAAACCCGAGACCTCAGTACGGTATGAAATTTTTCAAGCCACCCGTATGGCCTTCAACCAGGCTTAACGACTGTGTGTTTACTCGGGGACCAACGACTTACCGTGCCTTCCGAACCACGGAACCGCTCGCAAATCTAAATGCCACAAATTGGTCACTCATCCAAGGACCAGCTATAGCGAAAGTTGCTTAACGCAGTGATCGTTTACAGAACATAGAGTTAGCGAGGCCACGGGGGCTTAAAGTATGAAAACAAAAATAAATTACTAGAACGAGGTTATAGGGCAGTATAGAGAAATGATATTACAGCAAGTATGTCAACGTAGATTGTTTATTGCTTGGCTTACAACGACAGAATGAACAGAGAAACATGTGCATACGCTATTTATAACATAATTACAGGTAAGCATAGCCGCTCAATATGGCGTAATAGGAAACCACGTCACAACTTCTGTCGACTATTAAACATATTTTCTGGCGTGGCGTTGCAAAATATTGTACGTTAAGCACCGTAAAGCGAATAACTCACCTGTCTGTATATCTTTGTCACGATGTCTCTTGCTAGACATCACGTTGTTATTTTAGCACTGCACATTAAATCAAGTGCTTAGTACAAAGAGGTTTGTGCCTATTTAGTCTAATCTTCGTAGACTAGTCTCAAGTTGATATCTCATATGGTTGGCGAGTTTATTTACAACGCTGTATTATACATAAAATCCTTCATCATGTTAGCGTCTTCACATCAAATGTTTGAGCCTGTTTCTTTTAAGAGCAGCTGGTTATGATGAGACTATTTGTTTTCGACATTGTTTAAAAATGACTGCCGTCTGGGTCTGCGTCTAGGTGTCAAACTCCTCCCCATCAAAATCAACCAGTAAGGTTCCCATAAGGCTGGCGGCCAGCCCTATGGTCACGATGAAGTTCTGTTTAATTTAAGCCTATGTATGATTTTGTTGTACTGATTAACCTTTCTTGGTATTTTGTATTCTATCAAGATTTTCTTTTTGTACAATATTCATTTTGTATTACAAAATATTCCGAAGGAAGAAACTGTTGACTTAGTGGCATAAATAAACAACTCGAAAGCTCTCTGCTTCAAAATTATTTAATATTCAACAAAACCCACTTCCCTTAACATTGGAAAAATTAATTTCAGCACAGAAATTTGCATTTGATTTACATTCAGTGTAAATTATGTTGCCATTTACATTGTGCTGTTTATGCAGGTAGTGTTCTTAACGAGCTTTAAGCTCCCTAAAATAAAAATTAAAGCACTTTAAAGTACTTGAGCATGAAAGTTTTTCTTCATCTATATATCAAGCATTTTTTTTAAACTGTCAGGAGTACATTGCTAAGGTCAAAACCAACAACGTTTGTTGTACGTCTTTTGACAATTCGGTATAAGGCGAAGTACGAGTACTGTCGTACATTAAACCATCGAAATGTGTAATAGTTACTCGCTGTTGGATTTGCCTCAAGGAACTCCTGGGTCTCTTCTTCGTCACGTACTGCATGCTTCGATAAACGATAAATGTGCGGCTGAAATAGGTCTAGAGGTTTTCCTTGCCCCGTGATTTCTAGGAGGTAAGTTAAACTTGTTAAAAAAACGGACAAGTGCATATCGGACTCGCTGACCGAGAGTTCCATGAAAAACTTTCTTTTGGGTCATAAATGGCCATGACTTTTTTATGCTAACTTAGAAGTTTGATTTTTTCAAAGCTTCAAGGGACCATATCTAGGTAAATCTGAGTATACAATTTTTATTTCAACTCGATACCTTCCGCGTACCCGAGATAATGGGTATTGATAGACATACGGACGAATAGATGGACAACATAATGATCCTATAAGGGTTTTGTTATTTCCAATGGAGGTAGAGAAATAAAAAAAAAATTTTTAGTTATCTAGTCCTGGCAGACTATTGGTGTTTTACAAAATGACCCTGTATTAAACTATCAAAGGTACGTGAACTCTCTCAACGCCCTCGGCCGGTCGAGGGCGTTGAGATAGTTAGAGGATAAGAGAGTTCCTGCTTAGAGGTGATTTGGTCTCCTCGGGATCTGCCCAAGACGTGGAACACAGCAGGGAAGACACCAGAAGACACTTATGTGTTATTAGTGCTGCTCTTCTCTGCTGAAGTAAGCAGTCACGGTTTTATGGGAAGGCTTCAAAGTCGGGGGTCTAACACATGCATTCCGTCTCTCGAAATGTAAAACTGTAAAGCGCATATTAATAATTCCCACGTAAAAAAAAAACAAAACAGATAAACATATTCATCACACCTATACTAAAAACTGGGTGGTCTATTCTTTTAATTTTAAATTTTTTTTTATACCACTGAGGTGGCTGACAATCGTCCTGCCCACGTGATGGAAACTGGTCACCGTAGCCTATGGACGTTTGCAACACCTGAGGTGCAGCACTCGCGCTGCCTACCCTTTATAAACCTTCAATACTGTAGACGTTCGGCAAAACCTAGGCAGGAGTTCATTCCACAATCTAGGCGTACGTGAAATAAAGGCTCTATCGGACCAAACCGTATGTGTGCGCTCCGGACGCAAAGTGTGAGGCTGAACACCCTGTCTATGGTGAGCGGTGCGATGATAGAAGGTAGCCGTGGGCATCATATCAAACAACTCGTCAGAGCACAGACCGTTGTACAGGCTATAGAACACGCATAAGGAGGCAAAGTTTGTCCTGTCGTGAAGGGGTTCAACATCGCCCGCTAGTAGAGGTTCGTTGACAATCCTCATAGCACGCCCTTCTACCGAGTCAAAAGGTCGTAGCTGGTATTCAGGTGCACCAGCCCAAAGGTGACAACAGTACTCCATGTGTGGCCGCACATGCGACTTATAGAGGAGCAGTGTTTACTCCGCAGTAAAGTACTGCTGCGCCTGTTGAGCACTCTGAGCTTTTTGGACGCCAGCTTCGCCTTGTCCTCCTAATGACTCCGTAGTCAACCGTTATTGGACGTCACTAGAGATCTCAACACCAAGGATCCCAATACTATTGGAGATAGAAATAGGTGTGCCCTAAAATTGCGGCGCTACAGTAAATGGGGCTTTATGTACGTGATTGCTACAGAGCCTAGACTTCAATGTCACTTGCGCGCTCTCTACTCGAGACGCCTTACTCTATATTTCATACCAGCAAGCGAGACAGGGGGCGTCATCCTATTTCATACTAATTACGACAGACGAATTGTAGGCAATTGACAAGTCGTCCACTGTTGTGATTACTCATTCCTTCAAAAGTCAACGTAACATGGTATCAAACTTTTATAACTTATATAGCAGTCGCGACAAGTTTTGACAAGTTTATAAACATGAAGACGCGTGCGGCTCTTTAAGTTACCAAAAAAATAACTTTATCTCAATCCAAAACTACGAATTACCCTATTTAAAAAATCAAGACACTCATAGATCTATCAGGCACAGCTGAAACCGCTGAACGAATTGTTTCAAATTTGGCATAGATATAAAAAAGCTTTTAGGCTTTACAGAAATGATTCGATATTTACGTTTGTTATGTGAATTTTTAAAGCAAACAAAAAATGCTAGATTATTTCAGTAAACCATATGATTGATATGATTGTAATATACTCGTACATTTAATTGTCGATAGGTACTTCGTGGAACAGAATATTAAACAAAACCATTTATACAGACTGTTCCATAACAATTACTTTTAAAACCTAATAAGCATCGTTTCAAGGAAATCTCAGCACAAGTTAATTATTATCTCTACACATATTATATTGAACCAACCACAGAAATTTATATTACAATTCAAAATATTATATTCCTGTGTGGGTGTATGTGTGTGTGTGTTTGTTTGATAGTTTATGAAGAAAGAGAATGAAGAGTAGAATGGGGATGAAGAGTAGAAGCGTGCACGTCGCCATCCCTGCCAGCTACGGCTGCAATTCTACTCCAACACGAGTGCCACCAGGGCGATTACTGCTAGGGCGTGCCCCCGAGGCGACGCGCACCAGTTCGTCCCCGCTGGTGCGAAAAGTGTGAGCCAGAGCGGCGTAGGGGACCGCCACCCTACACGCGCGGCCCGACACGGCGGGAAGTGGTGGATGGAGTGCAGGGTAGCTGCGTGGAATGTTAGGGGAGGAATGACAGATAAGATGAATGAGTTGATGGATGTTATGAATGAGAGAAAGTTAGATGCAGTGTGCTTGACAGAGACCAAGCGCAAGGGCAGCGAAGTCTTGGAGCTCACGGGTGGGATGCTCGCGCTTTGGTCTGGAGTACCAGAGAGCGAGCATGGCAGTCGGGGGGTTGGAATTTTGCTGTCCTCGCGATTGGCCTCCGGTATGTATGAGTACAAACTGGTAGGTCCTAGAATCCTCTGGATCCGTCTAAAACTTGGTTTGACGAAGATTTTCCTGGTAGCTGCTTACGCGCCAGTATCTTCGTCGAACGCGAGTGAGCTAGAGGACTTCTGGGAGAGTATGAGAGAAGCTCTAAATGTGATAGAAGGAAATGAAAGACTTATAGTATGTGGAGACTTGAATGGATGGGTGGGTACCGCTCGCGATGGTTTTGAGTCGGTACTCGGGAAGTATGGGGATAAAAGGGTGAACGACGCTGGCAAGCTAATACTGGCATTTTGTAAGGAAAAGGATTTGTTTGTGGCGAACACAATGTTCAACCACAAACAAATTCATATGTATACGAGGAGATGTAAGTCAAAGAGAAGCATGATAGATCTATTCCTAATGGATAGTCGGCTCCGTAAACAGGTGATGGACACGAGGGTCTATCGAGGCGCTGAGCTGGGATCAGACCACTACCTAGTCATAACTAGGATTAGGGGTCTGTTCGCGGGTTGGCGTCATCGTACCGAGTGTCCTGAACCTGGGCCAACTATTAGCATCAAAAGCTGGAAGCTGCAGGATGCATCCATTAGGGATAAATATAATGAAAGGGTAGCCGAAAAGCTTGACGACGTCAATGTAAGCAGTGAGAATGTGGAAAGTGTATGGCAGAACCTTAGGGACAGTATGATAAATGCCGCTGTGGAAGTGTGTGGAGAAACGAAAAGAGGCAGTAGTAATAAGCGTGATGCATGGTGGAATGAGGAAGTGAAAGAAGCAGTTCGAATGAAGAAGAAAGCATGGCTACTTAGCCTCGCGGAATGATTTTAATATGAAAGAGAGATACAAGCTGCAGAAAGTTAACACGAAGGCACTGATAGAAGAAGCTCGTGAAAGGTGCAGAATGAAAGCGGATGAAAGGTTGTCGTCCAATTTCCGGGATAATGCCAAGCTCTTCTGGAAAGAGGTAGGCAAGACCCGGAGTTGTTCGGCAATCTGCAGTATGAATAAAGTGCTTAGTGTTAACAATGACGTCCTAACAGACCAAAGTGACGTCCTGCAGAGATGGAGTGAATATTATGGAAAGATGTATGCAAGAAAAGACAAAGATGCCACATCGGGAAGTGGAGCTCACTTCGATGCTCCGGATCCCGATGTCATTGAAGTCATTAGTATGAAAGAAATAGAACAAGCGATAAGAAGTATGAAATGTGGTAAGGCTGCGGGAAAAGACAGAGTCACTGCTGAGATGATCAAGTACGGTGGGTCGCGTGTCTGGGACACACTATGTCTGTTATGCAACTTGTGCTGGCGGACGGGTGAGGTCCCAGATGACTGGCGAGTAGCAGTTGTAGTACCTATTTACAAAGGGAAAGGCTCGCGCCTAAACTGCTCCAGCTACAGGGCGATCAACTTGGTCAGCTTAGCTAGTAAGGTGTATGCAAAGGTTATAACGGCACGAATGCAAGAAAAGTCTGAAAGGTATTTATGGGAGGCTCAATGCGGATTCCGACGTGGAAGAGGTTGCATGGATCAAGTGTTTTCTCTCCGCATGATCGCGGAAAAGTTTCTGGCTCTTAGCCAGAAGGTTTTCTGCGCTTTTGTGGATCTAGAGAAAGCATTTGATAACGTTGTGAGAGAAACGCTGTGGGACTTGCTGCCAGGATATGGTGTGGACGGCTCGCTACTGCGGGCAATACAGTCGCTTTATAGGGACTGTAAGGCTTGCGTGCGAGTAGGGGGGGATGTGTCACTCTTTTTGATGTCTGTACAGGCGTCAAACAGGGATGTGTCATGTCCGCCTGGCTGTTCATAGTGTATCTGGACAGTTGCCTGCAGAAGTTGAAAGATTTTAATATGGGTGTGAATTTGGGTGACTTTACAGTAAACTGTCTGCTGTACGCTGATGATACGGTGCTCATGGCCTCATCAGAAGCCGACCTACAGGCATTAGTCACTAATATGAAAGAGGGGTGTGAAAGTAAGGGTCTCCGCATGAATGCAAGTAAAACTAAGGTTCTAGTATTTGAAAGAGGTGACGTAAGAACTAAATGCGAGATTAGGGTAAACCTGGAACGTCTAGAGCAAGTGAATGAAATTGTGTATTTAGGAAGTATGTTTAGCGCAGATGGAAGATGTGATTCGGATGTAGAACGGCGCCAGTCAACGGTCCCAGTTAGTAAAGCGACAAAGCATCGTAAAAGAAGCACGAATGGCGATTCATAACGCAGTGCTAGTGCCAACTTTGCTTTACGATAGTGAAACCTGGGTATGTCAGCAGATGCATGAAAGTAAATTGAATGCTGTGGAGATGCGATCACTTCGAAAATTGTGCGGCGTTACCTTGGCCGACCGAATACGTAACGAAGTGATACGCAATATGGCAGGTTTGAATGAAAGTGTCAGCGTTAAGCTGGAAAAGGGCGTGCTCCGTTGGTTTGGACACGTCCAACGAATGAGTGAGGAACGATTAACGAAGAATATATATTGTTCAAAAGTAGAGGGTAGAAGAAGTCAGGGAAGGCCGAGACTTACATATGAAGACCACGTGAGCAGATTGTTAAAAAATGGAAAGGTCAAAAGTACTCGGATACCCAGACGTGCGTGTATGAAGCGATTGATGAATCTCGACGAAGCGAAAGAAGTATGCATGGATCGCGAAGCCTGGCGATCTGTCCTCTCTGACTACCCCGTCAGGGATACAGCGTGAAGATAGTTAGTTAGTTAGAATGATCGGGTTTATATTAGGTATAAAAAAATGATTCTAAAACCCAAAATGGCGGCGACGCGGTTCGCCACCCGTCACGTCCCATTTCTCATCGAGGCGAAAAGTGGGCTATGGATAGCCGCTTTGCTACACTGAATATAAGAGAAGGATTTAAAGATAAAATTGAGGAGGTACGTGAGATGATGCGAGAGAGACAAATTGATATTATGTGTGTGAATGGAACAAAGAGGAAAGGATGTGACACCACTACACAAGGACCCTATACGGCCTACTGGTCAGGTGTAGCCCCGACCAGTACAGCGTGCCAGGGTGTAGGTGTGCTACTATCTGCGAGAATGAATGAATGTGTGACAGAATATGAATGTGTGAGCCCAAGACTCCTTTGGTTGAGGCTGAAGGTTGGGCTTACCCGCATCTTTGTTTTAGGAGTTTATGCTCCGCAAGATGCGCGGTGGCGCCAATCTTCAAAGGACCAAAATGAGAGGCAGGCATTTTGGGAGAGTGTGAGTGATATACTGAGTAAATTCAAACGGAATGAAAGAATAGTAATATTAGGTGATTTTATTGGTTGGGTTGGTGTGAAGCGTGATGGTTATGAAAATGTATTGGAAAAGTATGGTGACGAACAAGTGAATGAAAATGGAGAAAGTTTGCTTATGAATGTTTGGAGAGGAACCTTGTGGTAACCAACACCATGTTCAACCACAAGGATATCCATTTGTTTACGAGACAAGAAGCAAGCCAGAGAAGCATGATTGATTATGTGATTGTAGATGCAAGGATGAGAAAGAAAGTGTTAGACACTCGGGCATACCGCGGTGCCGGGATTGACACAGACCACTTCTTGGTTGTTAGTCGAGTAAGAGGTCTGTTTCAGCGGTGGCGGCATCGTGTGAATGCACCTGTTAGTGTACTAGAACGCATAAAAGTCGAGAATTTCCAAGAGATAGGCATAAAAGAGGAATTTAAGTGTAAGCTGAGCAAGAAATTTGAAAATTCTGATGACGTATGTGAGATCGAATAAAGTATGGAAGTCATTTAAGGAAGGTCTAGTGGAAGTTGCGGTGGAAGTGTGTGGGGTAAGTAAGAGAAGTCAAGGATGTAAGAGAAAGAGAATGTGTGTGTGATGTAAGAGAAAGAGAAAGTCCGAAAGGCGTTGTCTTATAAGAAGAAAGCATGGTTGGACTGGTTGACTACAAAAGTCAATCAAAGAATGCAGAAGGCAACGGATGTGGACCTAAAAATGGCAAAAGAGGAGTACAAAAGGTATAAGCGTGTTGCAAAAGATGTGATGAAAAGAAAGAAAGAGAATGACAGAGATGAATTTGATAAAAGGTTATCTGATGACTTCCAACAGAATATGAAATTCTTTTGGAAGTCCATAAGAACAGTGAGGGGTCAACAGACGACATCGCATCTTAACCATATCAGAAACCATGATGGTAGTCTTGTGAAAGGAGAAGAATGTGTGTTAAAAAGATTGAAGCAATATTTTGAAAGCTTGTTTGAAAAAGAGGATATGCAAGTACAGACTAGTATCTGGGAAATGAACGAAATTGGTATGGAAGAAGTCATAAGTATGGAAGAAATAGCGGAAGCATTGAATAGCATGAAAGTGGGAAAAGCTACGGGACTTGATAGGATCTCTGTCGAGATGCTGAAAGCGGGACAAGGCGTGGTAGCTTGCCAGCTGTACTGCCTTTTCAACCTTTGTTGGAGGAATGGCAGCGTTCCAAGAGATTGGTGTAAGGCTGTCACAGCAAGAGTGCAAAAACTACCGCGGCATAAGCTTGCTCAGCATCGTCGGCAAATTGTATGCAAAAATCTTGATGAAAAAAGTGATGAATGAAACTAAAGGAAAAATTTCGGATGTACAAGCAGGATTTATGAAAGGAAGAGGATGTACGGATCAGGTCATTTCTTTACGATGCGTAGCAGAAAATATTTTGGCGAAAAGTCAAAAGGTCTATTGCGTATTTGTAGACTTGGAAAAGGCCTATGATAGAGTGGTGAGGAATAAACTGTGGTCAATACTGGCCAGGTATGGAGTAAACAGCCACTTGATACAAGCACTGAAATCTCTCTATGAGGGCTCCAGTGCTTGTGTCAGAATAAACGGAGCATACACAGACTTTTTTCACATTGAAAAAGGTGTGAGACAGGGTTGTGTAGCGTCGCCGTTGCTGTTTAACCTATGGACAGTTGCCTGAAAGAACTGCAAGAGAGTACGTATGGTATAAAAATGAATGAACTGACCGTCAAGTGCCTCCTATACGCCGAAGATCAGGTAATACTAGCATCATCGGCGGAGGAGTTGCAGTTGATGGTTAACATTATGTATGATGCGTTAAAAACAAAGGAATGAAAGTGAATGTTAATAAGTCGAAAGTAATAGTTTTTGAAAGAGAGGCATGGTATGGCAGAAAACGCATAAAAGAAAATAAATGCAGTGGAAATGAGAAGTCTGCGAAGTATAGCTGGAGTGAAGTTGATAGATAACGAAAGGAACAGCACGATAAGGGAACATTGCGGTATGACAGAAGATGTAGTTACTAAGATAGAAAAAGGGATGCATAGATGGTTCGGACACGTGGAGCGGATGGATGAATGTAGACTGACGAAGCAGATTTATGTGGCGAGAGTGAATGGGCAAACTGGTAGGGGTAGAACTTTTGGAAAAAGGCCAAGTCAAGAGTACCCTTAACCGGCAAACGTGCACGAAAACACTTATGAAAGTAGAAGAAGCGAAAGTGGTATGTCGGGATCGTAGCAATTGGAAAACTTAATTAGTCTCTGCCTACCCCGATGGGAAACAGGCATGATAATATGTATGTATGTATGTATAAAAAAATTAATTTCATGACATACTTACTAAATTGTAATATGTCAATTGCCTTCATAATTAAAAAATTAAAACAAGCATGTTATGTGCCAAATGCGTTCACGGTACAGAAGAATATCTGAGCTTAAGCTTACGTTGTTAAAATAAGAAATGAAACTTCTTAACGAACATTTTTACAGCTATAAAATTTATCTCGTATGTACGTCGATGAAGAAGTTTCACTTATGATTAAGAAGTTTTACTTCAAAACAATATGGCGCGTAACCAAAAAACGAGACGATTATTATTTTATAGCTATAAAATTTCTCTCGACGTCGATAAACTCGATTTTAGGGAGGGCACTCCCGGCATTGCTTTGAATAGTTTATTAAAAACTAAATCAAGGAATAAGTAAAAAATAAATAGGAAATTTGTATCTTTATTTATGAACTATATAACAGACCTTTATCTTTTTTATTTTATTTATTGTTTATAAATTACACATTTACACATATTTCATATGTAACAGCAGCAAAATACCACAGAGGTTCAAACCTGTGCTGTTATGAGTCTATGTTATGTACTTACTAACTATAAAGCATTTTATCACATAAAACATGCATTAGCTATAAAAAAAAAATGATTAACATTGTTAGCCAAATTTTAAAACACTAACATTTGCTTTAAAAATAATAATAAAAATAAAATAGTTACAACGAATTCAAAAGATATGCTTTCAATTTGTATTTGATATTGTTTGCAGTCATCATCTTACATAATTTTGAGGGTAGATTATTAATTAATCGAAGCACAATATATGTAGTAGTTCTCTCACCGTAGATATTACTAGCACGTATTGTTTGAAGTCTGTTCTTCGAAACTGCGCGTGTACATACAGGATGTTCAATATATTTTCTAGTAATTTTGAAATATTGTTCTTTTAATAATGAAAGCTGTATTTGTGTATGAATAGGTAAAATGTTGCAATGCTTGAAGCTCGTGTTTATTATCATAGTATTTATTTCGTATTTTTGGTGATACTAGAGATTTTAGAATACGGAGTTGCAGTTTATATATCGCGTCCAGATAGGTTTTATAGGTACGACCATAGCTGCTGAGACCATATTGAATGAAGGATTCTGCCAATGAGTTATAGAGCATAATTTTCACCTTGAACGGAATGCGGTATTGTGATATTCGCGTAAAATTGTCGTAACTTTTCGCATACTAGCTCGATGTGATGTCCCCAATTAAGTTTGTTATCTATAATTATTCCAAGATATGTGTGTTTACTGACAATTTCTATAGATGGGCAATTACAGCTCAGTACCCCAGGGTACTGAGCTACATGCTACCAGTAGCATGTAGACAGTTGTGTTCGTGGGCTATCAAGTTTTGCACAGCAAGTTCTTTTATATAGGGAGATTTTATAATTAATAATTTCGTTTTGCGTGCATTGAGTACCAGTCCCGCATCATGACACCATCTTGCAAGACATCCAGATCTGCTTGTAAGCGTTCACATGCAGTTTGAGGATTTTTATCAGCTATCACAAGACAAGTATCATCCGCGAACTGATAGCATGTGCTGTTTGATATGCAGTTTCTCATGTCGTTAACATAAGATATAAAGTGCAGGGGCCCCAACACTGCGCCGTGCCCCCCGTCACCGACATGAGCTCACTACAAATGTTATCTACTTTTACCGTGAATGTTCTGTTCTTGAGGTAATTCGTACACCAGGCTAGGAGTGGACCACGCACTCCACAGTTATCCAGTCTTTCAATTAACTCACTGTGTACCAATGTGTCAAAAGCCCGTGAGGAGTCAATAAAGAGAGCCAAGACATATTTTTTCTCATTTAGATGCTTGTTGACCTCATCCGTGAAACCTGACAACAATGTTGTGGTGCTTTTACCAGAATGGAAGCCAAATTAGTGTGAGTTAATTACATCGTTCTTCCTGTAGAACTCGTGTATTTGTTCACACACATACTTTTCCACGATCTTATTAATTGATGAAAGTAATGTTATTGGACGATAATTTAAGTAATCACTACGCTTACCACTTTTATGGATCGGTCGAATGCAACCCACTTTTAGAACATCCGGATACTGACCACTCTTAACACTTTGATTAATTAAGTCTGCAATTGAATATGCTATTTTCTCGCCTATCATTTTAATATCTGCTGCTCTGATTTTATCGGCACCAGGCGCTTTCGATGAGCTAAGTTTTTTAATTATATTGTAAACCGTGCTTCCAAAAGCACGTTTAAATAAAATACTCGAGTTAAGAGGTTTACATGTCATTGTAGTATTTGATAGTTTGATATTACATTTAGGGATTATGTCTTTTACAACTTTATCAAAATTGTTCGCAAAGTTATCGACTATTGCTTTCGTGGTAATTCCCTGTGCGTCGAAGGCCCTCAATATTGCTGCATCAATAGACAGAGTAATTCTCCCCAGCATCTGATTGACGATATGGTAAATTTTATTGACATTTTTAAAATTATTTGTAATACACTCTGTGTAATATTTATTTCTCTTAGTTTCAAGAATTTTGTGTATTTTATTACGAATTTTATTGTATTTTAATTTTGTTTCTACGTCGCTTAAATTATGTTTCCACTTACTAAATAATTTGTCTCTTTCATTACAAAGTCGTATGATATTGTCATCTATCCATGAGGCTGAAAATTTTTTCAGTGATTTAGTAGGTACTTTACATTTTCTATTAATACTGGCAATATTATTTGCATTATCATAAAATTTATAAATAAATTGTAAGATTTCGTTAGGTGTATTCATATGTTTTGTTTTTGACCAATCAACAGTCTTGAGCTCCTCACAAAAAATATTGTAATTAATATAAGTTTTTGAAACATCCTGTTCATGCTTTCGATCTTGCAATGATTCATCGACGCAAGCAAATACTATGCCTCGATGATCAGCCAGTACAGTATCAAGCACCGCTGCGAACGGTATCAATGTGAGAATACGTACAAATACGTGATCTATACAAGATTTTGTGACATGATTTTTTAAAATTCTATACGGGCGTAATCTGTTATTCCACACATTAGTCCCGCACTCTTCGCTAAGTGTTTCTAAGTATGAATCTTTGTATGTCGATATTGCTTTTAGATTAATGTTTGTATCCCCAATAAGTAGGAGGTTTCGTTTAACATTAAATTTAGTGATTTGATTACACAGTTCTCTAATAAATAACTTTTTATTTGAAGATTATAAATTGGACAAACAACAAAGTCGCGATGTGTATCTAATTTGAGGTTGCCTGTGAGATTTTCAAATGTTCTAGTTGAAAACTAGAACATTTGAAAATCTCGGTTTATCACTAAAACGGATATCACGAAATGACATCAAGTTTACACCGGTAAATTCTACCGGTGTAAACTTGATGTCATTTCGTGCATAAATAATAATTCCCCCACCTGTTTGTTTACGACGTAGTTGTGAATGCAATCTATAACCTGGTAGGTTAAAAAGATTTACTATGCTATTAGAGATACCTACTTCTGTTAAAACTATGATATCTAATGGATAAACACAATCATGGATAGTTTGTTGTAATTTCACAAAGTTTTTTTTAAGTGACCTGATGTTGAAGTGTAAACAAGAAAGACTTAAGCTTGCTTTTGGCGGTAGTTTTCCGAAAAACATATTAGTGGTACTGCATTGAAATATTTCATTTACTTCTATATCCATTACAATACAAAAAAAAGAAAAATTTGATAAATAGACACAATATAGGCAATACAACAAACTTATCTAAACAACTGGGCTTTTATGCGGTGTAAACGCTTCTGTTTGTTTCACAGGAGGTGAACATAACTTTTCAATTTGTTTGATGTCAAGCAATGAACGAAAATAATAAATTTTACTAGTGTTGGTCTGTCTGGCATATATTTTTCCATTTTTACACCACACATACTTACATGACTTATTTAATAAATTCATTTTAGCGTTATATAATAATGATTTTTGCTTAGAGCTTCCCGTAAACGCGTCTCTCAGCCTTCTCTTTCGGTGCAGTTGGTATTAATTGTCCCACGGTGAGGCAGTGTTCTTTACTAGCTTCTATCCATTGCCGCTGGCTCATTTTTGACTTGAGCTCCACTAGGAAGGGGCCTGGATTATCCTTATTTCCTGGTAATCTCCTCGACGACTGGATTTCTTTGTCCTCTATCCCAATCTTAAGAGCCACAGAATTTATTATTTTCCCTACCTCAGTAGATGGTATTTCAGGAAGTCCGGCTATTTCAAGGGACGTTGAAAGAGATTGTTGTTCATACTCTTTTACTCCTAATTCCAGAATGTTTATCCTCAGCTCCAAGTTTTTGTTTTTATTTTGTAAATCGTAGTTTTTATTTTCAAGTTTCTTAATTTTCGTATCTTGCTTTTTGATAGCTTGTTCCATTGTTGTGAGCTGATCACTAAGGAATTCAAGTGAATGTTCGAGACCACTGATTTCCTTACGAATGGTTTTTTTCACCTCTCGGTTTATGTCCTGAACTAATTTTTTTGCGTCGACTATTGGGGCCGTTTGGCATCCATCGGTATCGTAGTCATCCCTGTCATCATCTTCCTCAGGTATCACGAATGAAGATCTGCGTGAAACATTTTTCACACAGTCTTCACAGCTCCACTCAATCCCGGAAAGGTTCTTGATGGTGTTTAACTGCTTGTTAGACAGTTTGGAGAAAGCAGGGTCGGCATGCACTATTTTGTCACACCTACTACACTCCAGTCCCGGCACTTTTTTGGTTATATTTTTTTTTGCATTTTATACACTTTTTAATTACCATATTAAAAAAGAGGGTGAAATGGTATTTTATGTGGTTAATAAGTTGCGCGCGACCGATCGCTCGTATTGTCTAGACTCCTGTTTCTGCTCGTATTGTCTAGACTATGTAAAGCTGACCCCCGCGACTTCGCCCGTGACATATTTTGAACCTCCGTCGCATCCATTTGATCTCGTCGTCGTAGTTTTACAAAAAATATGAAAGTTTTCCCGATTTGTTGATATTTTACGATTTTTACAGCAGTAAAAATATGTAGTTATTTTTAAAATATATGGAACAGTACAAGTGTTTTTGTTCAAGATGGTAATACTTGTATTTCTAGCTATCATATAATTAGATAATAGTGGGAAATTGACATGAAAAGAACCATGACACGTCACATTGAATAAAAACTATTATAATTTTTCTTTTAAGAGAGGTTTTTTTGAGTTATATCAATTTTTTTCGTTGTGATAAGATTTATAGGCTGTGAGTGAGCAGTACATAACATTTACAATGCTAATATTATAAGGCTAAGAAGTTGGTTTGGTTGAACGCGCTAATCTTAGCAATACTGGTCGGATATGAAAAAATATTTTTTTGCTAGATAGCCTATTTATAAAGGAAGGCTATAAGCTATATTACATCACGCTACTACCCTGTAGAGCGAAGCAGTAGTCATAAATGTCGACAAATCGGCAAATGTTTAGTCATTACTAGTTGACGCCAGGCCGTTCCCGTTTCCCACAGGAAATTTTGTTTTTTTTTTTACTTATTCTAGTAGGTACAGAAGATTACAATTAAAATCCCCTGCCAAACTGCAAAACAGTTTGTTGGCAAGATATGCGCTATAATTAGTATTTTTGGATTATACCTACCCCTATACATTTATCAAGGAAAACAAATAACTAGCATAATAATAAACTTCAAACATACCAGTTATAACGTAGTAGTGCAGCCATGCATGTATATCCAAAACAATGTGCCAGCATATACTGGCACACTGCTTCAAATACACCCACACCACTGCACATGCTTACACATATATAATTATTATAAGTACACTTATCATTTACTAATATAAAACGCTAATTTTAACATAGTTTACATATCACTTAAAGCATTTTTTAATTTAATTTTAATTTGCGTTTTACTGAGTTTATTGTCTGACCTTAATTCTTCTAACTTATTAAAAATCTTTTGTACCAGGAACTCAGTCACTCTTTCTCCATAATAATTGATGGCTTTGGGTTGAGCTAACATGTTTTGCCTGTGATGTCTTGTACTATATCTTTTATCTGTTATTTTAAATTCTGTGCATTGATATTGCTCAAGAACTATTTGATATTTAATTTTACTATGTACTGATAGTATTTGGCAAATAGTAAATAATTTTTCATATTCTCCATTACATTCACATTTAACTTTTTTATTCACTAAGTACTTAAGCAAGCGCATCTGTAGCTGTTTAATTTTATCTATGTAAGTTTTGAAAGTACGTCCATAGACACTGAGCCCATAACCAATCAATGAATCTGCAAGTGCATAGTACACAGTGAACAATGTGTTCCTACTCAATATTCTATTTAGTTGATAAAATTATCCCAGTAAAGTTCTGAGCTTATTACATACATCCTCAATGTGCATTTTCCAGCTGAAATTACCATCTACCAGTAATCCCAAATATTTGTAACTATTAACAAACTCCAATTTAGGGCACTTACAATTATTCTTTTCGTTGTGTAAACATTCATATGTGTGTCCATTTATACTTATTTTATAATTTGCAATATCTCTAATAGTCCTGCAGTGCGGCGAGTGTATATGCATGCATTTTGTCTTAGAGAAATTAATAATTATGCCATTATCGTGAGCCCACTTTGTTATATTTTCAAAATCAGACTGAATATTTTTCTGTACGTCGCAGATATCTTTAGATGCATATATAAGACACATGTCATCAGCATACATATACGCACTGCATGTTTCGAGTACATTGGTGACATAATTCACATGCATAATATAGCCTACAGGACCATATACAGATCCAGTTGGCACTCCGAGGCTAACATCATCTTCACATCCGACCTCACCAGCAACAACGGTACGAATTGTTCTACTAGATAAATAAGTTCTGAACCAATTGTTTGTTGGACCACGTATACCACATTCAGACATTGCTTGAAGCAGTATGTCGTGGTCCAAAGTATCAAACGCTTTTTTATAGTCAATAAAAACCACTATTACTTGTTTTCCACTATTAAGACTACGATTGATATCATCCGCAAATTGTGTGAGTGCTGAAGTGGTACTACGACCTTTTCTGAATCCGTATTGCGAGTCAGCTAATAAACCGTGCTGTTCCAAAAAATCACTTATTTGATTAACAATCAATTTTTCAAGTTTCTTATCTAGAGTATAATAGAAATAATCTTATCCATACAATCAATAACATATATTTTAAATTTCATTAAAATCTGTAAAGAAATTCAATCTGTAGCAGAGAACAAATATAAATACTATATTTGCCTGAAAAATAAAAGACACATATATACTACTAACATAGGCTATAATATAAGGCAAGGAAGAATGAGATGAAAAATATATAATAATGTGAGCATAAATACTGTGAAATACTAGTACTTATATTTATGTATTCATGATGTGTAGCAAGTTCCACCAAGGACCATCAATTGTTGATTAATAAACAATTGTGAGCGTTTTGGCAACTTAGAGTGATATAAATGGCAGTCCAACTTTAACCGTTTGGCAGAGGCCTGCCACTTGCAAGACGTGATTACCTTAACTGGTCGGAGAACCGTCGCTTAGTGTCGGATGGAACATCTCCACCCGTTTCTTTATAAACCTTTTTTTTCGAGTGGAAAACCTCATGAATGCTATGCCGGACTCCTACCGCGTAGAACCACGTGTTTCTATGGCGGGGAGTCCTGGGTGAGCCCTCGGCAGGATAGCCCCAGGGCTCGCGACAAACCTTATCCGCTGCCGCGGCCTCGTTCAGGGGGTGTTTTATACCAATTCCTTAGGAGGTGAAGAACGTACTTGTATAATGTATATTTCATGCCAAACCACCGATCTGGGTCTGCTTCTATAAGAACGGCGAGCATCCCAACCGCCATCCTAAGGCCCCTGGAAATTTATTCATAAACCTCTCATTTTTTTTCTTAATATCAGATTTTAGTATAAATTTATTTTTATTTCATTCAAGGGTAAACCACATTTTCGAATAAATATAAAGTAAAGTGCTCTAAATACCACTAAAAGTAAAATATCATTAAAGATATGTACTTACTGATAGTCGCTTGAGAAGTTCCTGCGGGAAATATATTGAAGTTTCGGCCAAACTTTGTGGAATACGAAGATGTTAATACTCCGTCTTCGATTAGAGCAACTGAAAGTATTTCGCCTGTTTGTTGATAAGAAACTTATTACGGGAAATATGATTGAAATGAAAGTTATTGGTTATAACTATTTATTTTGTAACTAGTGTTTCTGTGAACCGTAGACTTCGGAGTAAATTGAGGAAAAAGGCTAAACATATTTTTCTGTTTCTGTTGGGACTGGTCAGCTCATAGCTGTTCTAGCAATTATTACAAATTATATTCGAATAATAATTTTCGTTTATTAATTTTACAATAATGTATGAAGATTTTCCGAATTCGTTGATTACCTCTTCGCTCTCCAGTACCTACCTACGGCCGCACGGCCTGGTCGAAATTTGTAATTATTATCTTCATAAATTGTACTTAGTGATGAAATAATTTATTTTGATAAGGATTAATAGCATGAGTAAAATTAACGCTTTTAAATGTAATAAAAAACAAAATAAAAATCAAGATTTTTAAATGAAAAAATCGTTGTTATGCCTCACCCGACATAGATATGTATAGTGTGTCGCGGACTTTTTAGTAGATATTTGTAAGATCTACAATTAATTAGAACATTTTATGGATCTATCTTTTATAGTTTAGGCAGCGTACGCAAAATAATTAACTTTTCTGGTTGATTTTTTACATCTTGTGTCTGAAAAACCCAAATATCTTACGGAACCATATTTTTTTCCAAAGTAATAGAACAACCTATTTTACTCGTTGATAATGTAGCTTTCAAATGGTAAAAGAATTTTTACAATCGGTCCAGTAGTTTTTGAGCCTATTCATTACAAACAAACAAACAAAGTTTTCCTCTTTATGATACTAGTGTAGATTGCTAGTGACACAAGGTTAGAAGTTTATATAATAATGTGTCGTAAAAGAATTTAGTTATATGGTCTAAGAATAGAATTTATACTTTTAAACTTATATTATAAAGCTGAAAAGATTGTTTGTTTATTTGATTGAACTCGCTAATCTCAGGAACTACAGATCAGATTGAAAAAATAAATGTTGGTATTGGATAGTCCATTTATCGAGGAAGGCAATATATCCTAACGCTACAATCGTAAAGAGCGGAGCAGTAATCATTAATGTCGACAAATCGGGCAATTTTTTTTACCTTATTGCAGAATATATAAAAGTAATTTTGTAAGAGTGGAAGACCCAAGAAGTGCTGGCAAGACGTCGTAAGGGATAACATGCGTGCTAATGGTCTCACTACAGGGGATGCCGACGACCGTGCGAACTGGAGGAGAAAATGTAGGAAAGCGCGCCGCGGGCATTGCGAGACGCAACTGGGACAGACGCTCGAATGATGAAAGTGGTAGAAATTATAAACGACGGGATTAAATAGAAGCGACGGGAGTTCGAAGTATGTCACAAGCGAAGCCGTGGGGGACACCAAATATAATATATCTATATATATATAAAAGGCAAAATCACTGACTGACTCATTGATCACGAAATCTCTGAAACTACCATAGCTATTAAGCTCAAACATCTCATGGAGATACTTTTTAATACGTAGGTTTCCGCTAAGAGCGGATTTTACGAAATTCTACTCCTAAGGAAGCAAATAAGCGATAAACGGTTGTATGGAACCTACACCTGTTTTTAGTTACTAATAAATGGACACGTGTATCGTGGTTTTGCAAAATTTAACCTCTATGGCGGTAAACGAGCGTTGAAAGTTTATATGGGAAATTCTTCATTTTCAAACATAGCAACACCAAATGTCTAATAACTGCTTCTGTTTTAATATAAAAAAATACGCGTATAAGAATTTTGATAAATTCTACCCTTAAGGGGGTAAAACAGGATTTGTAATAGCTGAGTCATTGATCACGAAACCTATAAAACTAACAAAGCTACGAAGCCCAAACTTCACGTGAGGGTTCCTTTTAACACGAAATGCTCCCTAAGAAAGGATTTTGGGAAAATGTACCTCTAAGAACGTAAATAAGCGTAATAAACGGCTATGTGGAAATTCGTCATTTTCATAATTAGAAACATGAATTTACGTACACCTGTTTCGGGTTACAAATAAGTGAGCACGGATCAATACCCTAAAAACTTTTGCAAAACCGCAATCGGTTTTGCAAGAGTTTACCTATAAGGAGGTAAAACAGGGTTGTATTAACTGACTCATTAATCACGAAATCAATGGAGCTAACGAAGCTATAAAGTACAAAATTCACATTGTTGTTCCTTTTAGGATTTACAGATAGGTTAAAGGAGTATTGCGAATTTTTACCCCTAAGGACGTAAATAAGGGATAAACGGTTGTATGGAAGATTGTCATTTTTAAAGTTAGTAACATGTACTTACGTATCTACACCTGTTTTAGAAGAATCTCCTAAGGCATATATTACCAGCGAGTTCAGTGCTCCCACGGGAACCGAAACTATGTCAGTAAACAACGCAGAGCCTAAACATTAAACATGACAACCTGAAATTTGGTGGAAGTGTTTATTAGGTTTATCTACCAAAAGTTATTTATCTACCTTGAATCAGCACTGAGAAAGAAATACCCGGTATTCCCACGGAAACGGGAACTACGTGGGTAAAACCATACCCAAACTAAAATTTGGCGAAGGTATGCTTTAAGTACTTACGTAACTCGAGCACTAAGAAAGAATTCCCGGTATTCCCACGGGAATGTAATCTTATAAATTTAAAAAATGTAAAAGTTTGTAAAGTTTTCTATACTTTTTGGAAGTTTGTTATTTAATCTAATTTTAATGAAAATCTACATATAGGTAGAACATTTTCGAAAGTTGATGCCCACGGCTCCACTCACGTGAAGTCGTTAGTACACAAAAAGGTTATCTCGCGGGAAAAAGATGTTGTATTAATTCAAGAAATATCTCGCACAGGATATTCTGTTCAAGCAGTTTCGCCTGCGTGTACCTATATTATTGAGTTGTAAGTAACTCATCAACAAGTATTCCGATTTCATTCAGTTGTTTGTTGTTAAAAAGCGAATAATTCAGTTAATTTTTACATAGCAAAAGTCTCACCCTGAAGGAAGCCGCCAGCGTCCTTGTAACAGAAAAGAAGTCAGCCACTCTGTTTTCTGCAAACATGTCCGACGCGCTACATCTCCAGGAAGTATTAAGCATCGCTCGAAAATTGTTATTATACTGGACACGAAGCGAGTTATATGCCCTCCTCGTGTACCGATACCATAGTTGGCTGGAGTAGAACGCCTGACAGTAAGTATTGAAGAGCGTTATTTTTACTTGCTTTGAACAGTGTGCAAACCGCCTGGCCAGCATATAGCACCTCCACGCAATGCCAATGTAAAGTTTCATTAAAATCCATTCAGTAGTTTTTACGAGAATGAGAAACAACCATCCATTCTTACAAACTTTCGCGTTTATAATATTAGTAAGTAATATGAAAATGAATACGAACTACGTGAAAAGAGTTCTCGATATTTAAAATATAGTATTGCAATGGGTTTAATACTTAAAAGCAAGCAAAGTTGCTATAGACATTTTTTTGACGTAAAATAGTATGAAAGTAGGTCGTTATTTTTTACTCAGTTTCGTAGGAAAAATGTACAATAAAGAAAAGTCGCAAATATAAATCGTAGAGTGGCATCGCGCCTTCGGAAATTCCATCGCGGGTGCCACCAGCATGAATTCTATTAAATGGGAAATAAGGGACATTCCTTTGTCGCAAATTTTCGGCGTAGCTTATTTTGATATAGTGATAGAAATCAGAAGTAGTTTAATAGCGCTTATAAAATCATTGTAACAGATTTAAGAATGGCTTAGAAGGACAAGATATAATGTAATATTTTCATCTGACATTTTTATATAGCACTGAGGTAGCAGACAAGCATACGGGTTACCTGATGGAATTTTTTAAATTTCTTTCTTTCTTTCTATTTTCTATCCTACTGGGATCGTTTTGCCAACAAGAATTTTCATCGAAAACGCTGAGAGAAGAGATACAACAAAATAATGTTTCCTTTTTAAAGGTCTATAGAAATGTCCATTGTGATCTATCTTTTAAGGATAGCTACATAAACCCTGTTGGAAACATGTACTGGAGAATTCCACCACGTGGGCGTTCTCATCCAAATATCTAAATTGATTAGCAATCGTCATAATACGTAACCAAATCTATTAGTGATACTATCTGCGATGAATTGTGTGACACTGGGTCGTAAATCGAGTATCGCAGAGTATAACTTCAGTAGCAAGCAATTACTTTATTGGACAGAGAATTGGTAACGAAAGCTGAAGTTACACAAGATTTATTGTACTTAAAAACCCTCTTCTGCTAATATATAGTAATACAGCCTCATACAACCTTATACCCTTTTTACATACTTTTTGATCTTATTAACGTGGTATATCAAAGGGTATTTATACCTCATAAATACGCACACGTTTTAATATCGTAGCGAAATTCAGTGAAATAGTTGCATCTCTTTCATTCGAATTATTGAAGATGTGCCTAAAAGCAGTATTAGGGCCGTATTACAGAACCTTTTTTTCAATACTCAAGCAACACTTGAGAACAGTATTATACGGTGAAAAATAGCCTTAAGCGCTTTTTGAGTATTGAGAAACGTTTTGTAATACGGCCCTTAGTCGCCACCGCCTTGTCAAAAATGTTTTTGAAACAATTTAGACTTTCTAATCTCTCAATTGGTCATGCTCATTTCGAAATTGATCAAATTTAAGTAAAGTATGTAAGCTAAGCAATAATATTGTAAAGTTCTTCAAAATCCTTTTTTGATGAACGTTTTTGCGTTGATTTTGCGTGAAAGAGTAACAAACATCCATTCTTACAAACTTACGCCTTTATAAAATTAGTAGGATTACTTCACTGAAAATGAATAAAAATATTATCAAACAAATATTGAGATGTTCATATTATGTTTATTAAATTGTCACTGCCCTGGAGACATCCTCTTTCGAACATACACGGGCGCCATAAAATAAGGCAAAGGATTGCAGTGTGTTATATTCGATTAGAATTCGACATACCTACACCGTTTACAGTCCTAACGAGGTAAAGCCCATGAGGATTTCCACAGGGTTATAAAAACGGTATATTAAAAGACACGGATAAAAAACCCATTTTTGGCTATTTGAAGTGGAAAGATATCTTACTAATATTATAAACGCGTAAGTTTGTAATAATGTATGAATGTTTGTTACTCTTTCACGTAAAAACTGATGAATAGATTTTCCAATTATGTGGCTTAAACATCAGAATAACACATAGGCTACTTTGTATCCCAGGAACAAGTTTTTCAGAAAACTACAATAATTTAAATGACCAAATGCATTATCAACCCCTCACTGTGGCCAAAACAGCTTTAACCAGCTTTAAGAAATCGCGTAAGTCTGCATGATTGACAGTGCTTTGTTCCCATCCTGGACATCCCGTACACCTTCTGATTGTTACCCTAAAATTTAATGGTATATGCGTACAAATTTATTTATCCATTCATTACATAAATTTGTAGTATGCAAGAACCGTAGGGTATTATACACTTGACGGTTTCATAGATTTTTATTATGTACACAAAAGACATTGTGTAGACAGGCGTCATTATATTTACTACTTTAAACAGATTTGGAAAATAAACAATAGGCAAGTCTTCAAATTATTTTCATTATCTCTAATAAATACTACAATTTATGTAGTAAAATATTAAATGGCTCCTATTTTGGGACATGAAACTAATAATAATAATACTTACTCGTAAGTAAATAACGAATAGAGGTTAAACAATTTATAGCTTGTGGCAGAGGTGTGTTGTATTTACTGTAGATTTGGTGCGGCATATTTGTGTTATGAAACGTGGGACATATGTGTTGTCTTATAACTACTTAAGTCCACAGCGCAGTCTTATAGTTGCCGTGCAAATATAATAACAAGTTTGGACAATTAAGTCGTGCATATGATTTAGATAACGTGATTAGGCCGGAACGGACAGATAACTTGTAAGTTTGTCTTGTTATGTGATTTTCTAGGTAAGATAGATAGATAGATGCGACATAAAAGCGACCTTGCTCGGCTTATGTATAAAAAGTTAGATAATTTCGCTCAAATTAGCAAACTATCTTTACATTGCATTCCTGACAGGGTAGTCACAGAGGACAGATCTCCAGGTTAGCGATTTCTGCATACTTCTTTTGCTTTGTAGATTCATTAATAGTTTTAAATGCTCACGTCTAGGTTTCCGAGTACCTTTGACCAATTCTTTTTTGTGCAATCTGCTTACTAGTTATAAAATCACGCGGATGTTCG
Source organism: Thumatha senex (assembly GCA_948477245.1). NCBI lineage: Eukaryota > Metazoa > Arthropoda > Insecta > Lepidoptera > Erebidae > Thumatha > Thumatha senex. Next base: position 10,152,322 of record OX419741.1, on the reverse strand, counting down.
ACAGATCGTTATAACGAATGAGCAACAGTAGGCAGTTGTTGGTTATTTCAGATACCATTAGTAAGGCGTAATATGTAATCTATACATATACATAAAAGTGAAGTGTCTGTTTGTAATCCCAAATTAACAGCTTTTCATGAAATGCATACGACTGTAGGTTCATAGACGAATAAAAACAATTTTTATTTTTTTGTCTCTGATCGTTCCGATAATCTCTGAAAGGAATGAACCAATTGTAACGGAACTTTTATTGGAAGATAAATGAAACTCTGGGGCCTCTATTAGTCTGTGCAATAGGGCTATAATTACGAGTTACTTCAGAAAACTAGATCCTACAATCCTATCACCGCTATATTCCAGAACTATAGAAATCATTATCTACTCATCATCATCCGAGCGTCTGTCCCAGTTGCATCTCGCGACGCCCGGGGTCCGCTTTACTACTTTTTCTCCTCCACTTCGCACGGTCGTCGGCATACCCTGTAGTGAGACCATTGGCACGAATGTGTCATACGTCATACCTTACGACGTCAAGCCAGCACTTCTGCTCCCTTTATCTACAAATGCAAACTTATTCCTTAGCTGCATATGTGAATAACAAAAAACCTAACACCATACCGTGTAAAATAAATCACGTACGTCCACATGTAGAATTATTATTCCATCAGTGAAACAGGGGGCTCACTCGCTAGTGAATTTGCAAGGGCTGGTTGTAAATTATTCAATCGGTTAAATTTGCTCATCTTTTTATGTTTTCACGTGTTCCACTGGTAGCTGGGATCAATTTTGAATATTCATGTTAGACGTACGTTTAGCCCGTATTAGTTTCTACCCATGGAAGTGTACGTAGTATTGCGTAAATTAAAATAAGCATCTTTACCTACGTCTGTGTTTGAGTACACTTAGATCTTTTAAACTACGCAATTGATTTCGCATTGGACCCGTGCGAATCTTGGCTGGGTATACTATTGTATTTCTTTTTATCTTTACACAAAAATGCTAAGAAAATTTTACAGTAATTTTTTTGTTTATAAAACAATATTGATGAGTAATTAAAACATACTGTATACTACATAAGTACTTGACTATTAATCCTTTGCTTTGATTGATAAGTAAATTTATATGGCTGGATGAGAAAATGAAATTACTGGCGAAAATTTACTTAATTTTGCTTACATTCCGCGCGAAGTCGAAGAGATGTATAATACCGGGAATTCTCACGGAAATGTAATCTTATGAATTTAAAAAATGTGAAAGTTTGTAAAGTTTTCTATACTTTTTGGAAGTTTGTTATTTAATCTAATTTTAATGAAAATCTACATATAGGTAGAACATTTCCGAAAGTTGATGCCCACGGCTCCATTCACGTGAAGTCGTTAGTACACAAAAAGGTTATCTCGCGGGAAAAAGATGTGGTATTAATTCAAGAAATATTTCGCACAGGATATTCCGTTCAAGCAGTTTCGCCCGCGTGTATATTATTGAGTTGTAAGTAACTCATCAACAAGTATTCCGATTTCATTCAGTATAGAACTTAATTTGAATCGATAACAACCTAATTATTATTTAACTGAATAAGCATTTTGTGTGGGTATCCCAGACCTAGAGAGCGACCAGACTACCCTCTAATCTATATAGATATACCAGGAGTTTTTATTTACTAAGACTCAGCAAAAGGACCTTCCGAAATGGGGCTATTCACGGGAGACAGATGGGAGGGACCTACAAGCTCCATCAAGAGCAACTCTTGCTAGCATCGCTTGCTCTCAATTGTCAAAAGCAAATCTGTCCATCTAGGCCGAGAGCTTTCACATTACTGCGAGCCTAGCAGATCCTGCATTTCTGAACCCACTTGTGCATTGAGGTCAGCTTGTGAGATTTTTTACGTCGAGTAACAGTTGCTTTGATAAGCATTGTACCTGTTAATCGTCGGTCCAGAGTGCACCAGTGCGACAGTTGCTCTATTTCTACTCCCTTAGAGCATGCCCAATAGAGATAATAAACCGGGCCGCCAGCGATAAGGTTTCCCGATGATGCACCCCAAAAAAGAGTTATGATATCACAGAGGTAAAAACTCTTTCAAATATAACTTATTAGGGTTAAATTTTCAAAGGGTAGGTTAAAATCTCGCAGTGTATATTATTCCCTATTTATACATCTCTCCGACTTCGCGCGGAATGTAAGCAAAATTAAGTGAATTTTCGCCAGTACTTTCATTTTAATTTCATTTTCTCAGCCAGCCATACTAATTTACTTATAATGCCATCAAAGCAAAGGATTAATAGGCAAGTACTTATGTAGTATACAGTATGTTTTAATTACTCATCAATATTGTTTTCTAAACAAAAAAACTACTGTCAAAATTTTCTTAGCTTTTTTGTGTAAAGATATAAAAAATACTATAGTATACCCAGCCAAGATTCGCACGGGTCCAATGCGAAATCAATTGCAATCAATTTAAAAGATCCAAGTGTACTCAAACACAGACGTAGGTAAAGATGCTTATTTTAATTTTCGCAATACTACGTACACTTCCATGGGTAGAAACTAATATGGGCTAAACGTACGTCTAACATGAATATTCAAAGTTGATCCCAGCTACCAGTGGAACACGTGAAAACATAAAAAGATGAGCAAATTGAACCGATTGAATAATTTACAACCAGCCCTTGCAAATTCACTAGAGAGTGAGCCCCCTGTTTCACTGATGGAGTAATAATTCTACATGTGGACGTATGTGATTTATTTTACACTGTATGGTGTTAGGTTTTTGTTATTCACATATGCAGCTACGCAGGCGTTCAGCTAAGGAATAAGTTTGCATTTGTAGATAAAGGGAGCAGAAGTGCTGGCTTGACGTCGTAAGGGATGACCCCGGGCGTTGCGAGATGCAACTGGGACAGACGCTCGGATGATGATGAGTAGATAAAGGTTTCTATAGTTCTGGAATATAGCGGATATAGGATTGTAGGATCTAGTTTTCTGAAGTAACTCGTAATTATAGCCCTATTGCACAGACTAATAGAGGCCCCATAGTTTCATTTATCTTCCAATAAAAGTTCCGTTACAATTGGTTCATTCCTTTCAGAGATTATCGGAACGAACACAGACAAAAAAATAAAAATTGTTTTTATTCATCTATGAACCTACTGTCGTATGCATTTAATGAAAAGTCGTTAATTTGGGATTACAAACAGACACTTCACTTTTATGTATATGTATAGATTACATCTTACGCCTTACTAATGGTATCTGAAATAACCAACAACTGCCTACTGTTGCTCATTCGTTAAAAAATGTGTCTATTCAATTTTATGCCGAATGCAGTTTAACATTACTGTGTTCCTGTATTATTATAGAAAGTTGCTCATTTCACTGACGAATATCCGCGTGATTTTATAACTGTGATCAAAAATTAACAAAAATAACAGACGAAGCGTTGCAGAACAAATATATTTTAAAATAAATAACAGTTATTTGTAGTTATAATTTCAATACCCAATCTCTTTTACACACATACACATAGATTAAAATAATGATAATGAATGTATGTTTTGTTAAATTAAATTTGGTGCACAAAATGTTCCGGATATTTTTGTAATTAAATATATTGAATAAACATATGCACTATAAATTGATTTAATTAAACACGTCGCCATTATTATTATGCGAGAGTTTTAATCGGTTACATCGATCGAATCATTCGTATCGCTAGTATAGTCATATCTTGCGGCAACCGCCGGACTAAATGAGAAAAATGTCTGACCATGTCGCCGTTTCGCCGGGTCTTGGTAAGAAGGGAAGACCCAAGAAGTGCTGGCTTCACGTCGTAAGGGGTGACATGCGTGCCAATAGTCTTACTACAGAGCTCAGTGACAAGAGAGAGATGCCAATGACCGTGCAAAGTGGAGAAGAAGAATTAGGACATCAGACCTCGGGCGTCGTGAGATGTAACTGGTACAGACGCTCGAATGATGATGAATGCTTCATAACCTATGCAAATGGGTGACAGACAGTAAAATGCTAACTCCGATTAACTGTAGATTCATTTTTTAAGCATTTCTATGCTCTAATAGATTCCATCTAACTGGCCCTAACCTTATAGTCTAAAATTAATATTGCTAGCACCATAGGCCCAAATTCTCTCCTACAGATGGATAGGAGTGGATGGACGGTGGGAGGATGGGAAATGCGTTTTAGTTGAGGCATACTTCATAATATCTATATTTATATTATTTATTTTTTAGGCCACGTGAGCAGATTGCACAAAAAAGAATTGGTCCAAAGTACTCGGAAACCTAGACGTGAATATATAAAGCTATTAATGAATCTACAAAAACGAAAGAAATATGCAGAAATCGCGAACCTGGAGATCTGTTCTCTCTGACTACCCTGTCAGGAATGCAATGTAAAGAAAGTTAGCTAATTTGAGCGAAATTATCTAACTTTTTATACATAAGCCGAGCAAGGTCGCTTTTATGTCGCATCTATCTATCTATCTTACCTAGAAAATCACATAACAATACAAACTTACAAGTTATCTGACCGTTCCGACCTAATAACGTTATCTAAATCATATGCACGACTTAATTGTCCAAACTTGTTATTATATTTGCACGGCAACTATAAGACTGCGCTGTGGACTTAAGTAGTTATAAGACAACACATATGTCCCACGTTTCATAACACAAATATGCCGCACCAAATCTACAGTAAATACAACACACCTCTGCCACAAGCTACAAATTGTTTAACCTCTATTCGTTATTGACTTACGAGTAAGTATTATTATTTTTAGTTTCATGTCCCAAAATAGGATCCATTTAATATTTTACTACATAAATTGTAGTATTTATTAGAGATAATGAAAATAATTTGAAGACTTGCCTATTGCTTATTCTCCAAATCTGTTTAAAGTAGTAAATATAATTTGACTGCCTCTGTGACGCGGTGGGAGTGCATCCGGCTGCTACGCAAGAGGTCGTGGGTTCGATTCCCACCCAGGATAAAACTTTGTGTGATGAGCACGATGGTTTATTCTGTGTCTGGGTGTTATTTATAATATGTATGTTTTTAGAAATATATAAGTATGTTTATCAGTTATCTGGTTACCTTAGTACAAGCTCTGCTTAGTTTGGAATCAGATGGCGTTGTGTGGGTTGTCCCAAAAAAAAAATAATAATAATAATAATGACGCCTGTCTACACAATGTCTTTTGTGTACATAATAAAAATCTATGAAACCGTCAAGTATATTATACCCTACGGTTCTTGCATACTACAAATTATGTAATGAATGGATAAATAAATTTGTACGCATATACCATTAATTTTAAGGTAACAATCAGAGGGTGTACGGGATGTCCAGGATGGGGAACAAAGTACTGTCAATCATGCAGACTCACGCGATTTCTTAAAGCTGGTTAAAGCTATTTTGGCCACAGTGAGGGGTTGATAATGCATTTGGTCATTTAAATTATTGTAGTTTTCTGAAGTATTCCCGTTTTCGTTTCCCACATAAACTTGTTCCCGGGATTCAAAGTAGCCTATGTGTTATTCTGATGTGTAAGCCACATAATTGGAAAATCTATTCATCAGGTTTTTCGTGAAAGAGTAACAAACATTCATACATTATTACAAACTTACGCGTTTATAATATTAGTAAGATATCTTTCCACTTCAAATAGCCATAAATGGGTTTTTTATCCGTGTCTTTTAATATACCGTTTTTATAACCCTGTGGAAATCCTCATGGGCTTTACCTCGTTAGGACTGTAAACGGTGCTATGTCGAATTCTAATCGAATATAACACACTGCAATCCTTTGCCTTATTTTATGGCGCCCGTGTATGTTCGAAAGAGGATGTCTCCAGGGCCCTGACAATTTAATAAACATAATATGAACATCTCAATATTTGTTTGATAATATTTTTATTAATTTTCAGTGAAGTAATCCTACTAATATTATAAAGCCGAAAGTTTGTAAGAAAGGATGTTTGTTACTCTTTCACGCAAAATCTGCTGAAAGGATTTTATTGAAACTTTACAATAATATAGCTTACATCCTTTACTTAAATTTGATCAATTTTGAAATGATCATGACCAATTGAGAGATTAGAAAGTCTACATTGTTTCAAAAACATTTTTGACAAGGCGGTGGCGACTAAGGGCCGTATTACAAAACGTTTCTCAATACTCAAAAAGCGCTTAAGGCTAGTTTTCGCCGTATAATACTGTTCTCAAGTGTTTATTGAGTATTGAAAAAAGGTTCTGTAATACGGCCCTAATACTGCTTTTACCTTTATATAATTCGCTTCGGTTTGAAACAAAGTAGCCAATATAAAAACGAAAATCTAAAATGATAATAAAACACAATGAAACTTACCAACAATTCTGTAAATAACTTGAGCAATAATTAATCATTAGATAGGCCAAGATTTAATAAAACATTGAATGACCTTGTGAAACTTACGAGACCCTACTCAAAACAAAGACACGATGTAATTCCCTCATGTGGTTACCCTAAGTTGTAACAAAATTCCGCTATGCCTTATCTCCTCTATCGTTGTTTTTGTTCAATTAAGTGAATGTGTGTTTTGTATTATGAAGGAAGTTGACATAGCCACTCTATGTTGTTTACACTAACTCGAGGTCAATAATAACAGAACAATCTATCAATAAAGCTAATATAACAAATGTAACCAAACATGGGTCCTTAATGTATATTTTTGCGAATTGCTTGGCAATACTAAAACAAGTACATATCTTTGTCTAAAAACTTAAAGACGCGTATAAATAAAAGAGATGCAACCTTTTGACTGAATTTCGCTACGAAATAAAAACGTATATTTATACCTTTGATATCCCACGTTAATAAGATCAAAAAGTATGTAAAAAGGGTATAAGGTTGTTTGAGGCTGTATTACTATATATTAGCAGAAGAGGGTTTTTAACTACAATACATCTTGTGTAACTTCAGCTTTCGTTACCAATTCTCTGTCCAATAAAGTAATTGCTTGCTACTGAAGTTATACTCTGCGATACTCGATTTACGACCCAGTGTCACACAATTCATCGCAGATAGTATCACTAATAGATTTGGTTATGTATTATGACGATTGCTAATCAATTTATATATTTTAGAAGCGCTCGTGGCCCCGCGGTCTCAGTGTTCTGTAAACGATCACTGAGTTACGCAACTTTCACTATGGCTGGTCCTCGGATGGGTGACCACTTTGTGGCATTTACATTTGCGAGCGTTTCCGTGCTTCGGAAGGCACGTTAAGCCGTTGGTCCCGGTTGCCAGTAAAATGGCAGTCGTTAAGCCTGGTTGAAGGCCTAATGGGCGGCTTGAAAATTTCAACAGCAGGTAGCCACAACCTGCGTCTGTCTATTTCAACACGGCAATGGGCTCACCACCTATTACGTGGGACAGGAATCCACACGGTGAAAAGTGGGCATTTAATATGCCTCTGCCACCCCTTCGGGGATAAGGCGTGATGGATATTTATTTATTTATTTATATATTTGGACGAGAACGCCCACGTGGTGGAATTCTCCAGTACATGTTTCCAACAGGGTTTATGTAGCTATCTTTAAAAGATAGATCACAATGGACATTTCTATAGACCTTTAAAAGGGAAACATTATTTTGTTGTATCTCTTCTCTCAGCGTTTTCGATGAAAATTCTTGTTGGCAAAACGATCCCAGTAGGATAGAAAATAGACATCACGATTTTATTTAAACTCTTTAATACCACCTACCCGTATATCTGTGAACGATAAGATTATATACTCGCCTATATTTGAGATTTAGTGTTGCACTTTATAACGGTTGACGGGCTTGGTAGGGGTGGTGTGGTGTATTAATTACATTTATTTAAACTATATCCATATGTAGACATAAGTATTTATATATGAAAGTGAAAAGAAATGGCTTAGCCACGTATAGTGGATCCATATATATGGCCACTTAAAAATAAGTTTATATTTAGTACAAATGAAAAATTAAACCAAAGTATGGAAGTGGGCGTGGCCCAAAATGACAAATACTAAAGCAGTTGTCAGATGCCTTAAAAATATCTAAATTATATACAGACATACAGTTAAACTATCTCTGAGTTTTGTTAACACACAACCCCGCTTCCTATCATCATCATTATCATACACTACAACATAACAAAGTAGAAATAAAGTTTCACATTAATATTCGTTTGTGATAATAAAAAGATTATAAAATATGCGTAACTGGAACGTCACATCGGTAGTCCAGTATATTAAAGTAGTTGACATCTACATAGGTAACAGAGAAATGAATATTTGAAGTTAAAAGTTATTCCTTTTAAACTATCAACATCAGTCGGCCTTTACCGAGTTGTTATACATAAAAATTAATTAAGGATTACTACTTATCTGGATATAAGGTGGAGGAACGTCCAAATGCTTTACATCTCTTTCTATTTTAGAAGTCCAGGTAGTAAATACCAGAGTAGGGAAAAATATCCTCTCTGAACATTGTCTCCGTTTCAATAGAGGTGTCTTCTTACAGACATTCACAAGGAGTAAAAAACGTAGAATGCAGGGAACGTCAAACTATAAATATCCTGAAGATCCAAGAGAATACTGAATAAAACAGAAAACCGTAAATAAAAAAAAAAAAACAAAACAAAAAACCCCTGTAACAATAGAAAAGTTACAGATATTAGTAATTTGTAATAAAAATCACTTCCACCCTCAACATTATGTTAAGGCATAGCGTTTAAAAGATTATTTAGTTTTAACTTACCACTTGTTTCAGTGGGGTTTTAACAAGATCATTCTACCAACGATCTTTTTCATGTTATCTGCTAAGTCTCTTGATAAGCAAACTGAAATACAAAGTTCAATCATTGTAAGAACATATTATTCGCAAACGCCAAGTAATCTTACCGATTACGAAGAAAACAAATCAATACAAATATTCTCACATCATAACAACACTTATTGTGTCTACATATGTGCTATGAAGACTATTCGGATATTAATCCGAATTTTATCACCACGACCAGGCATTTACTTATGACCCCATGTCGTAAAAAATAAACCAAGCTACTTTCTTTTCTTTCGCTCGATAACGGCAGGCTAAAGTCATACGGCCTTATACAGCCTTGACAAAACATTGGCTAAACCAACGTAAAAACCTTACTATTCCTGTTTGTCACACCGCACGCAATACATTATGTGTGGATGCAAGTCAGGACAGCTATCCTATCGAAGTTCAACTGAATGACACCATAGACAGCACGCGTTAATTTTAGAACGCGCCTTAAGACTCGAAACTACAGTGACAGTTTTGACAACAAACACATATCGTACAAAACATAAACAAACAGAATGAAATGTTTTAACATATTAAATAATTAGACAAATAAGTTTAGAGTTATAACTAAAGTATTGTGAAAATTGAGTTTGTGTCCACAAAAGGGATGTATACAGAAATACGGTTAGTAAATCAAATCTTATGAATATGTAACCGACACTCAGAAGTGTTACAACTTTACCTACTATAATATAATACTTTATAATATAATTTTCTCCCTGGCTGGATTTCCCAAACGTCTACGTTATGGGGTTATATACAAAGGGGGTCTTCGAAAGTTTTTACAGGGTCGGCAGTGCAAGTGCACGTTCATAGGCAAAGGTAACCACTTTCCATCAGGTAACCCGTATGCTTGTCTGCTACCTCAGTGCTATATAAAAATGTCAGATGAAAATATTACATTATATCTTGCCCTTCTAAGCCATATTTAAATCTGTTACAATGATTTTATAAGCGCTATTAAACTACTTCTGATTTCTATCTCTATATCAAAATGAGCTACGCCGAAAATTTGAGAATATTATAAACGCGGTTTGCACACTGTTCAAAGCAAGTAAAAATAACGCTCTTCAAATCTTACTGTCAGGCGTTCTACTCCAGCCAACTATGGTATCGGTACACGAGGAGGGCATATAACTCGCTTCGTGTCCAGTATAATAACACTTTTCGAGCGATGCTTAATCTTCCCTGGAGGTGTAGAGCGTCGGGCATGTTTGCAGAAAACAGAGTGGCTGACTTCTTTTCCGTTACAAGGAGGCTGGCGGCTTCCTTCAGGGTGAGACTTTTGCTATGTAAAACTAATATAATAGCAGCTGTGCTCCACACAGTTTTCAAAAGCAGACCCGAATTTAATCTCAATTAGGTAGTTTATAAATGTACTTAATGTTGACATATAGGTAATATGATTTAATATATATGTATATATATATAAATATATATATGATAAGATTAAATGAAATTTGTTTAAATAATTATTTTATTTTATTTAATTTTTATAATTTAATGTATATAATATAATTTAATTTATGTTAATTTGATTTGGATTTATTTAATTAAGACCGTTCAATACAATTTCATGTAAACTTTTACTGATCTGTAATAACATGACTAAATAGTTTAAATTACCTTGACCTTTTACTATTCAATTGACTACGTACTAATTAGACTTAACTTGATCTGTTCACTATTTATATTTTATATTAATTAATTGAGGATTATAACTGATGTTGTAATTTATTTAAAGACATATTATGTATTGATGCCGTTGATGGTTGACATTTGTAATGTACAATATGGGCAAAGTGCCTGAAATAAAACGATTTATTATTATTATGTCTCTCATCTTTTCACGGGTATCTTCTTTTTTATTTCTCATAAAGATACCCGGTCTTTTGGTGGGCTTACATGGGGACATACTTGTCCAACACGCAGAGGCCCTTTGAGAATTTTAATATAATAGGAAATGGGACCCCCACTGCAAATAGTCCACACCCGCCTTATGTAGAAGAACGGTAATGGACCACCTCCAATGGGAGTTAAACTATTGTAAAATATGCTAACTACGAAATGGGCTATTGCGTTGGGGGATAGATGGAACTGGGTGATTAGAACTATGGATGAAGACGGCGTCTGCCATTTTAATATATTATAATCAAAATATTGGCAGACGGTGACTTGCCAACTCACTACATGGGCCCCCTATACAATCACCATAGGTATGATAAGCCTGTAAGGCGACAGAGGGCAACACTGGTGTGAGCGGCTAGGGCTGTCGAGCGGTGCGGCGCCGGTTTCACCTTCGCGGGACAGGCCCGGAGCGGGCTTCCTCGTGGTTAAGCCCTTGAAAATGACACTTCCACCCCCGAGCATATAGCTCTGGTTCCCTCCCTCTGACCGGCCAATTAAGGCAAGCCAGAGTTGAGATTTGCTGCACTCCCGCGAATAGCACTCTCACTGCTCTCCCGTTAGGCCATTAAATCCTAACCGGTGCGGAAGGGCAACAAAACTCTGAGGAATCGGGACCGATGTGTAGCCACGCACATTCAGCTCGCCGCAAAGTGCCCTGCGGATGTGAGCTTTTCAATAACTTACTGATACATTTTTTGTTGGTATCAGAAAATGGATAACTGAAAAAGCGAATCTACTATGCCCTCATAGGGTTGCGTTAATCCTATAAAAGATAACGACTGTCCACGAGGGTGATTATTATTATTATTAATATTATTTACAATAATATAGCTTATACATCAGAATAACACATAGGCTATTTTTTATCGAAACGGGAACGGGAAACTTCTATACACGGGTGAAGCCGCGGGCGTCAACTAGTGTATAATAAATAAAAAAGCATGTTTATCTGATCGTCATTTATTTACATTGTGGGAAACCGATGGATTGAAAGGGTTTTCAAAATTAGAATAGTATTAGTTGGAGAGTAAGTTATAGGTATTTAACATATCATTGTCATTAACATTAGTATTTATAGAGTTAACAAAATATTTACCATGCTTTATTTTATTTTTCCGTATTTCGAAAGTGTGAAAAGTAAGGCTACAAGTAAAGGCAGTAAAGGCATTAAAGACAGTAAAGGCATAAATCAAGTAAAGAGGAAGATGATAGAAGAACAATAACCCATTAATGATTAAATTCGAATTGAGATCGGCTTCCTTGCCTAACCATCCTTGACTTGAAGGTGTAGATGAAAAACTATAATTATTTTGTGTTTACATCTCATCACCTACAAGAGCGGGAGGCGTACAACTCAGATCGATTTCCTACTCACTATGCGACACAGCATCGGCAAAGTGGCCAACTGCAAGGTCATACCCGGTGAGAGTCTTACTGCACAACACCGTCTCCTTGTCATGGACCTCTGCGTGAAGCCCAAAGGCAAACGCATCGAGCGGTGCCAGCGCCGCATCAGATGGTGGCTGCTAGATAAAACTAGGTCCCAGGAGTTCGTCTCAGCTGTCGGTGACAAGTGCACCGACACTGAAGGCGAACCAGTTCAAGATTTCTGGGACAAAGTTCAGGCGGCCATCCTTGGAGCGGCGAAGGTGGTGCTCGGTGAGTCTAAGGGTGGACGCAAATGTGACAAGGAAACTTGGTGGTGGAACGACGCAGTCCAGAGGGAGACTAGGGAAAAGAAAGCCCTCTTTAAAAAGTGGCAAGTGACCGGATCTCCTGAAGACCGCGCGCCACAAAGAGAGCTGTAGCCAGAGCCAGACGTGACCATTTACAACCTCTGTATGATAAGCTGGAATCGTCTGAGGGGCAGAAGCTCATCTATAAGCTGGCGCGCTCCAGGGTCAAAGCGGCACAGGATATATCCAAGTGTCGCTGTGTAAAAGACCCTGAGGGCAACCTGTTAAGCGAAGACCTCGCGGTAAAGGAGAGATGGCGCTCGTACTTCCACGAGCTGCTTAATAAACAGCACAAAGAGGTGCAGCCTCCGGACCTCCCTCCGAAACAGGGACTAGTGCCACCGGTAACGCCTGGAGAAGTCCTGACTACGCTTCGCCGCATGAAGAATCGGAAAGCTGTCGGACCCGATGGAGTCCCCATCGAAGCCTGGAAGGCGATGGGTCCTCGTGGTGTGGGCATCTTAGTAAACCTTTTTAACCGCATACTCCTCAGCGGGCAGATCCCAAACCAATGGAGACTGAGTATTATTACTCCAGTCTTCAAAGGTAAGGGGTCAGTGCAGGAGTGCGGGAGCTACCGCGGTATTAAGGTGATGTCCCACACCATGAAGATCTTCGAGAGGATTATAGACTCTCGGATCCGGCAGGAGTGCACTCTCTCGGGGTGTCAATATGGGTTTCGCCCTGGTTATGGGACCACTGACCCTGTTTTTGCCCTGAGGGTTGTCGCAGAGAAATACAGGTCGAAGAACACGCCCCTGCACTGTTTGTTTCTAGACATGCAGAAGGCCTTCGACTGTGTTCCTTGTGCGATGATCTGGTGGGCACTGCGGTCCAAAGGGGTTCCAGAGGTCTATATTGACACTATCCGGGACATGTACTGTGACTCCGATTTAATGGTTCGTACTGCTGTTGGTGACACGAAACCCTTCCCCATCACCGTCGGGGTACATCAGGGTTTGGTCCTTAGTCCGCTTCTGTTCAGTGTAATATTAGACGAATTGTCGGACAGCATCAGAAACCCACATGAGCAGCCTCCATGGTTGCTCATGTATGCTGACGATATTGCGCTGGCAGACGCGGACAGGGGCAGATTGGTGCGACGTGTAAAGGCGTGGAAGGAGACGCTTGAGAACTGCGGTCTGAAACTAAATGTGGCGAAGACCGAGTTGTACTTGGAGTTGTAGTTGTACTTGGCACTAAACTCGACAGACCCCACATCCGTCCGCTTAGGCGGTGATTTGGTTGAGCGCACGGACCAGGTTAAATACCTGGGATCTGTTTTTCACACGTCCAGTGACATTGATTGCGATGTCAAGTCACGCATTGCTGCCGCGTGGGCCAAATGGCGGGAGATGACCGGTGTCATTTGTGACCCTAAAATGCCGATCCGGTTGAAGGGACAGATCTACAAAACCATTATTAGACCTGTCCTTTTACATGGCAGTGAGACGTGGCCGATATTGGAGCGACACAAGCAGGAGCTGCGTGTCACGGAAATGAAGATGCTGCGGTGGATGTGTGGAAGTTTGATTTTCGTTGACGTATGATTTTAAATATTCTTTTAAGGTCGAATGGCTTCGTTCAAGAGCCCCCTGCGTTTGAGGGTGATAAGGTGATGACCATAAATGTTTTATCTTTAAAAATTGGCAGGTTTGTTTAAATAGATCAGCAGTGAAAGTTGTACCTTGATCCGTAAGTATTGTTTTAGGAATGCCGAAAAATGAAATAAAGTGCACTAAACATTCACAAGATTCTTCGGCAGTTGCATTGGAGATAGGGTAAGCTATAGAGAATTTGGTCAGATCATCTTGGAGAGTGAGTATAAATTTAAGCTTCTGTAGTCCAGCTTCGGGTAAGGGGCCCACGATGTCTAGACTAATTCTTTCAAACGGACGGGTGGAAGTAGATGTTATTTGCATAGGAGATCTATTGATGCCACGATATGCTTTATTAGACTGACACAGAGCGCAATTTTTTACAAAATTATCGATGTCTGATCTCATATTCTTCCAATAATAACGTTCTTTTATACGATCAAACATTCTATTTGAACCGAGATGCCCTGCTATAGGTATGTTGTGATTCCAATGTTGACAATTTCTGAAGGTACAGGGTATATAATAGTGTTGTGATATACATTAATCTTGATATTAGTGTTATTAAATAAATACATAAGCATACCATAAATTTTAACAAATGAGTGGCGTTCAAAAGCGTTCTTAAAATCTGAAATAGATATTTCGTTTATGTCGCCACAGAGGATTATGTCATCTCTCACTGATTTTAAGGTTTTGAAAATATCGGGGTATGTAGAGTTATCAAAGTAGTGTACCTTGGTGAATAGTAAGTAGTAGAATTTCCCTGTTGATTCCACCCTTTTAAAAAGTTCTAACTCACTTTGTAATAAAGTGTTTTGATCCTCTGGCGTAGAGAATATGTCTGTTAAGTAAGGGTTGGATTCATCGAGATCTACTGACACGGGGATAATGATTATTTTAGAGTTGCTTTTGAGTAATGTTTCGTTGAATTCTGCGATCTGAGTTGTGTAGGTTTCGTTGTTATTCGCAAAGGATTTTAGGAAATCGGAGTATTCATTATTAGGGCTTGTTTCAGGTATCTCGACAATGGTTGAGGGATTTAGAGAGTCTGCGGAAGTAGTGGGAGTTCCTAACTCTAGGTCTATGTTTGGACTAGGGTCAAATGCACCCAAATCGATTAATTCGTCAAGGACTTCCTGGGGAATGTCTAACTCTGGGCTGGAGTTAGGGTTGTTGTTTATGCCACTGGTAGAGGGTTGTTCTTCGGTAATTGGATTAACTGGGAATCGTGACAATGCATCAGCTTTGCTATTTATTTTTCCTTTTTTATACTCTACTTCGTAATCAAATTCTTCTAATTTAAGTCTCCATCGTACTAGTTTCGAGCCTGGGTCTTTACAGTTAAATAACCATTTCAGGGGACGATGATCGGTAACAATTTTGAATCGACGGCCATAAAGATATGGCCTGAAAGTTTTAGTTCCAAAAACTATTGCTAAGCATTCCTTCTCCGTGACACTGTAACTACTTTCGGCTTTATTTAATGTCCGTGATGCGTAAGCTATGGGACGGTCTTTCCCTATAGAGCCTTGCGATAGAATAGCCGATATTGCGTAATTTAACGCATCACATGTTAAGACAAATGGTTTAGAAAAATCAGGGTATGCTAAGATAGGGGCAGTAATTAGAGCATTTTTTAGACTCTCAAAAGCTAGTTGCTGTTCATTTTGCCAATTAAATGGAATACTCTTTTTCAAAAGATTGGTAAGAGGTTTAGCTATTTTAGATAGGTTTGGTATGAATCGGCGATAATATGAAACCAAGCCCAAGAAGGACTTTATATCTTTTGGGCTTTTTGGCAAAGGAAATTCGGAAACGGCTATGATCTTTTCTGGATTTGGTTTTAGCCCTTTGTCTGTGATAATATGACCAAGATATGACACTTCTTTACGGAAAAACTCACATTTGTCGGGTTGGAGTTTTAAATTAAATTGACGCAGCCTTTCAAAGACGTCGGACAAGTGTTTTAGGTGAAGATTGAGATCGAATGAATGAATCTCAATGTCGTCTAGATAGACGAAGCATTGAATTCCTTGTAGGCCAGACAGAACGGTATTCATAAGCCTCTGAAACGTCGATGGAGAGTTCTTAAGACCCATCGGCATTCTAGTGAACTGGAAGTGCCCCTGTGGGACAGTGAAAGCAGTTTTAGGTGCATCCTTTTCTGCCATTTTGACTTGGTGAAATCCAGAGGCTAAGTCAAGAGTACTAAAATATTTACATTTACCGAGTTGATCTAAAATCTCTGTTATATTCGGTATAGGATAAGAGTCTCCTATTGTGATATCGTTCAACTTCCGGTAGTCTATTACTACACGCCACTTGCGCTGACCTGATGCGTCTATTTTCTTTGGAACTATCCAGATAGGAGAGGACCATGGAAAGGTAGAGGGTTTGATTATACCATCGTCAAGCATTTTATTGATCTGGAGTTCAACTTCCTGTTTGTGAATTTCTGGGAACCTGTAGGATTTAGTATTGATTGGAGTAGAGGAAGAAGTATTAATTTCATGTTGTAAAGCATCTGTGGAAGTTAATCGGTCGCTAGGAAGATGAAAAATGTCGGAGTAAGTAGAACAGAGGTCACATAGAGCATCTGTTTCTTCAGGGTTTAGGTGAGAAACTCTCAAGGAATTTAGAACTTGTTCAGTTCGATTGTATATATCTCGATTTACTTCGGAGTGCGATGTATGGAAAATCGTGTTCTCTTCGGGTTTCTCCATTGGTTTGATTTCTATGTTCAGATTTGAATCAAATTGAACAGGAGATTCAGATATATTGACAACGGTTAAATTTATTCTGGAATTTGGTTTCACTTTTACAATACAATTAGCTATTAGAAGGGTATTACTTATATGCTGGTACAAAACTAGGCCTTTTTTTTATTTCAGGATTAAGAACGGAGCATTCTACAATTGACTCTGTTCGGGGTGGAATAAAATATGTAGGTTCACTAAATTTTAATCTAAGTTCTGTGTTATTGATAAACAAAGTGTTTTTGGTATAATCAATTTTGCAATCACAATAAGAGAAGAGGTCGTTGCCGATTATTACGTCATATGGAATACTTATATCTGGAACCATATGGAAGTGGTGACTAAGCGAATTGAAATCAATTGGTATATGACCTAGAGTCTTCATAGGATTTTCGGTTGATCCCAATCCATGGAAGGATATGGAATGATTTGTAATCATAGGCATTTTCTCGATGACGTTTATTT